>CM059440.1:36445378-37736190 GCA_030390025.1 Squalus acanthias | reverse complement strand
TGTGTGTGTGTGAGATGTCCTGGCCCCCCCCACCGTATGTGTGTGTGAGATGTCCTGGGCGCCCCCCCCCCCCGTGTGTGTGTGAGATGTCCTGGGGCCCCACCCCACCTGTGTGTGAGATGTCCTGGGCCCCCCCCCTGTGTGTGTGAGATGTCCTGGGCCCCCCCCCACCCCGTGTGTGTGAGATGTCCTGGGCCCCCCCCCCCACCCTGTGTGTGTGTGAGATGTCCTGGGCCCCCCCCCCCCCACCCTGTGTGTGTGTGAGATGTCCTGGGGCCCCACCCCACCCTGTGTGTGAGATGTCCTGGGCCCCCCCCCTGTGTGTGTGAGATGTCCTGGGCCCCCCCCCCCTGTGTGTGAGATGTCCTGGGCGCCCCCCCCCCCCTGTGTGTGTGAGATGTCCTGGGCCCGCTCCCCTGTGTGTGTGTGATGTCCTGGGCCCCCCTGTGTGCGGTAGTTGACATCCAGAAAGGTTGCTTCCCTTTCCAGTGTTTACTCCAACTCGTTCTTTTCCCAGACCTCCGAACTCTGGAATTTCCCCCCCCCCCCCCACCCCCCGACCGTCCCTTCCGCTTACAAACCGCAGGTCTTTGAAACAAAGTTTGGTGCAAAGCTTGTTAACCGATCCTGTCCTCTTTGCCGCACTTTTCATTGGATAGTGTCCTGCACTATGGGCTTTGACTGTTCACTGGTATAAAAATGTGAACAGCACCATTTACAAACAGCCGGTGGACAGGGGAAGGTTTTATCAGCGATCGTGAGTCTGATCTCACCGGGCGAACCGTCCAACATCTAACGGGAAATATTTCTTCTCTTTTTAATAGGTCTTTAAATTTTGGAGGCATTGGTGTGGTCATGGGCCATGAGTTAACGCACGCGTTTGACGATCAAGGTATGGAGGCGTTAACTCGTGTTGGGATCACTCCCAGTTAAAATGTTTTTGGAAGGGCAGAAGTCGATTCCTGTTGTGCCTGTTCTGACGAATTACAGTGTGTCTGCAGTGTTCTTGTGCTTTGCATTAGAGATCTCGGGAGTGCCACCCAACCTCCCAGCCTTTAATTGCCTCGATTCACCAGAATGATATTGGGACTAAAAGGGTTAAATTATGAGGATTATGCACAGACGGAACTTGTATTCCCTCGAGTATGGAAGATTAAAGGGTGTTTAAAATGATTAAAGGAGTTGATAGGGTAGATGGAGAGAAATTATTTCCTCTGGTGGGGGGAGTCCAGAACAAGGGGGTGTAACCTTAAAATTAGAGCCAGGCCGTTCAGGGGTGATGTCAGGAAGTCCTTCTTCACACAAAGGGTAATGGAAACTTGGAACACTTTCGCGCCCTCCCGCCCCCACCATCGATTTTCGTTGGGCAAGGGTATTAAGGGTTATGGAACCAAGGCGGGTAGATGGAGTTCAGATACGGATTAGAAATGATCTCATTGAATGGCGGAAAGGGCTCGAGGGGCTGAACAGCCTCCTTCTGTTCCTATGTTGTAATCTTCGTGTGTTTATGTTAAGTGCCCGCCAAGCTTTGGATGTTCCCACTACACCACATCCACAAAATATACCATCTCGAGTCTAATTGACGCACGGTGCCCAGTGTGACACTGACTCACGCAGTGCAGGGAGGTCTCGGGTTCTGTCCTTGGCAGCTGATCCCAGCAGGGCCCTGCTGACAGTCCAGTGACTCCTGCTGGTGAGTGTATGTGTGCGCACGTTGGCTGAGAACAGCAAGAGGTTTGCATTGCATATGAGAGAGAAGTTCCTGGTAGACACCTACACAGCAACAAGTGTACGCGAGTCACAGAGACAGAGAGAAAGAATTCATTGCTAGTGTTTCCTTTACAAATGCTTTCTCTTAGCTGGCAACTTCATTCAATATCTGGTGAGCCCGGCAGGAAATGATGCGGCTTCGCTGTCATGGACCCCATAGTTGAATAGCTGGCCAGTACGTAAAGTTGAAGCTCGTGTATGTAGACTGGAGACTTGAGTGAGGGACCAGAGGCTGAAACTTTACCCGAGCTCGAGTACCGATCAGCTTCGGATTTAAAAAACTGAGTAAACTGAGTGGTGGACCCTATTCGGAAAAGCAGCTTTATAGTGTGTGAAAGAGAGAACTTGCTTTTCTATAGTGTCTTTCATCACCTCGTAATGTCCCAAAGAGCTTTACAGCCAATGAAGTGGAGTCACTGTTGCAAAGTAGGAAATGCGGCAGCCAATCTGCGCACAGCAAGCTCCCACAAACAGCAATGTGATAATGACCAAATTAATTGTTTTTATAATGTTGGTTGAGGGATAAATATTGGCCAGGACACCAGGGAGAACTCCCCTGCTCTTCTTTGAAATAGTGCCGTGGGATCTTCTGTGTCCATCTGAGAGGGCAGACAGGGTCTCGGTTTAATGCCTCAGCTGAAAGACGGCACCTCTGACAGAGCAGCACTCCCTCGGTACTGCACTGGGGAGTCGGCCTAGATTATGTGCTCAAATCTCTGGAGTGGGGCTTGAACCCACAATCCTCAGACTCAGCCTCGAGAGTGCTACCCACTGAGCCACAGCTGATACCTACTGTGGCCAATACTCTTGAAGCCTAGTCCTTGAGGTAAAACCTAATAAAGCCATGTTACGAATTCAGGTCTGCCATAGATACGTTATTGAGTTCAGTGGCATCAGTCGCTCCTGGAAGTGTTGTGTGTGGCTTCCTGTTGTGGGAGTTGACTCTCGGGTCATATCTACTTGTACAGTGGTGGCACCCTGGGGATCATCACCGAATTCCCATGTCTCTTGAACATGTTTGCTTTCAACCTCTCGGGGAGACCGAGTTAACAGTAGATGTGGCAGTTTTTAGTATGAATCATTCAGCAACGTCATTCCGCAGTCAAATCAACATCGAGGGCAGTAGTTTCAAGCAGATTCAGTTGGTTCAATCAATGCAGCTTATCTTTGCGTAGTAATGTAAAAATACCCAATGTGCTTCTCTACCTCACTTCAGGGCCTTGTCTTGCTTGACTTAAACAGATTAACTGCTCTGCGTTCTGACTGACAGCTCAGGGCAGATCTGCTCTCTCGGCAGTCCCGCCTCTTTTAATCTTCTCTGAGCACTTGACTGCCCGACTGACTGACTTTCTGGTATCAGTGTTTCTTTTCAAAAGCCCGACTCCCGCGTCCGCTTTTAATAAAACTGGACGACCCGCTCAGCCCCCAGGAGCTGCCGCCACCAGCCCAACGTGGGACCGACCCCCTGTTGAGTTCAAATGAATGCGATTGTCACAGCAGCGGTGTGTAAATGGTGGCTGGAATGTCAAGTGGTCTTCAGGGCCCTGGTTCAGGCACCCTGTCTGAATCTTGAAACAGACGTGCCAGCCCTGCGGCCTGCTCAATTTTACCCCTTTTTAAAGCGAGCTTTAACTGAACTCGCATCTCGACCTTTTCCATGGAAAAGTGGTCAAAAAAATCCTGAAACATCTCGAGCCGTTAAAACACATGAAAGAAAATTCAGTGGGGAAAGTTTAATCAGATTATTGTGGAACGAGTAATAGTTAAACATTTTTATTTTGTTCAAAATCTTATTTTGGCCATTAGACATTTCAGTTGCTGAGAAAAATGATGGACAAAAGGACTTGGAAATTTTGTTTGAGCAATGTGATTGGTTCACCTTTTTTTTAATTCATAGGGTCTTCTGACTGATCATTAATAATTTTCGTAAGCCCTCAATGTTCCCTTTAATTTTTTTGGGGGGGTGCGTGGCCCATTCAAGACACCGCGCGTGCGTGAGTTTTCCTATTTAAAAGCCAGTGAGCCGGCTGCGCGGGAGCTGCAGAGCGCGGCGCAGCCACGTTGTAAGCGCTCAGCTAATTATTCCTGGGTAGTTTTCGAACTGCTTGCCTTGTTTCTGATTTGCATGTTCTAAATCCCTTCAGCTCTGATTGGCTCAAAATCAAATCAGTAAAGAGCTACGTGACAGAAAGTTACGCAAAACTTAGTATATTATGGATATAAAAGATCTGAGAAGTGTTCGTCATACTTCAACTGTCACATTTTTACAAGTGCAAATTGTCACATGTTTTGCAAAAAAGCATTTTAAAAGGTAAGGAAGACAATCACCTCCTATTTAAACCATCAGAAAATACCTTCTAACTAACCACAAGTCACACCGAGCAAAAAGGTATTAAAAAAAAAAGTCTGACCATTAATTGACCTCAGGATCTGCTTCGAGCAATTCGTCTCTAGTTTAACGAATCTTTATCCCGGAGAGCTGTGGAGGCGGAGTCATTGAATATATTCACCTGATGAAGGAGCAGCGCTCCGAAAGCTTGTGATTTCAAATAAAGCTGTTGGACTATAACCTGGTGTTGTGCGACTTCTCACATTTGTCCACCCCAGTCCAATACCGGCATCTCCACATCATGAATATATTCAGGGTTGAGATAGACAGATTTTTGAGCAACAGGGGAGTCCAGGGTTATGGGGAGCGGGCAGGAAAGTGGAGTTGAAGCCAAAATCTGTTCAGCCATGATCTCATCAAATGGCGGAGCAGGTTCGAGGGGCCGAATGGCCTACTCCTGCTCCTATTTCTTATGTTCTTAATCTCACGCAGGTTGTAAGAGAGATTGGGTCGATTGGGCTTGTATTCGCTCGAGTTTAGAAGAATGAGAGGGGATCTCATTGAAACTTATAAAATTCTAACAGGACTAGACAGACTAGATGCAGGAAGGATGTTCCCGATGGTCGGGGGAGTCCAGAACCAGGGGTCACAGTCTAAGGATAAGGGGTAAGCCATTTAGGACTGAGATGAGGAGGAATTTCTTCACCCAGAGAGTGGTGAACCTGTGGAATTCTCTACCACAGAAGGCAGTTGAGGCCAATTCATTAAATATATTCAAGAAGGAGTTAGATCTATTTCTTAAGGCTAAAGGGATCGAGGGATATTGGGAGAAAGCAGGGACAGGGTACTGAATTTGGATGATCAGCCATGATCTCATCAAATGGCGGAGCAGGTTCGAGGGGCCGAATGGCCTACTCCTGCTCCTATTTCTTATGTTCTTAACCTCACGCAGGTTGTAAGAGAGATTGGGTCGATTGGGCTTGTATTCGCTCGAGTTTAGAAGAATGAGAGGGGATCTCACTGAAACTTATAAAATTCTAACAGGACTAGACAGACTAGATGCAGGAAGGATGTTCCCGATGGTCGGGGGAGTCCAGAACCAGGGGTCACAGTCTAAGGATAAGGGGTAAGCCATTTAGGACTGAGATGAGGAGGAATTTCTTCACCCAGAGAGTGGTGAACCTGTGGAATTCTCTACCACAGAAGGCAGTTGAGGCCAATTCATT
Organism: Squalus acanthias; assembly: GCA_030390025.1. Taxonomy (NCBI): domain Eukaryota; kingdom Metazoa; phylum Chordata; class Chondrichthyes; order Squaliformes; family Squalidae; genus Squalus; species Squalus acanthias. The sequence continues at coordinate 37,730,865 of CM059440.1, read as the reverse complement.
AAATATATCCAAGAAGGAGTTAGATATATTTCTTAAGGCTAAAGGGATCAAGGGATATGGGGAGAAAGCAGGGACAGGGTACTGAATTTGGATGATCAGCCATGATCTCATCGAATGGCGGAACAGGCTCGAGGGGCCGAATGGCCTACTCCTGCTCCTATCTTCTATGTTTCTAACCTTAAAGGGAAACACATGCTTCACTTTAGTAATAGAGTGATGGTACGACATTCCTGTCCTTGTAAAATATATCTGCCAACTTACAACCAGGGGAGATCAGCTAGTTTAAAATGAACAGTTTAACAGCTCAGTCAAATTAGTGCAGAGAGGAATTTGACACGAGCACGTTAAATGTTTGTACGTGGATCTCGGTTATCGCTGATCTCGTGTTCAAAGATGGAAACGTATCTTCAGGATTTCCTCCCCCCCCACCAGTAATTAGTCGGTCTGTTTAATTGTCAATTTTGGTGGCCACTTCGAGATTGTTTTAGCCGAAGATACTCAATCACCGGGTGAGCCCATTCACCCCTGCACTCCGGTGTATGAGGGGCTGAAGGTGCTGCAGAATTGACTTATTTCAGTCGGTGCAACAGATAGAGGTCGGGTTTAAATTACACTTGCAGCAGTCTCCAAATGATGTGAACCCAATGTAGTTCATTAGTTTTCACTGCATGGCCATCACATGCGATGACTGTCTCCGTGCTCGGAAATGGAATGGCCTTTTTTCTGAATTCCCCACTCCCAGTGTGGGCAAATAGATTTTCCGATCATTAGTTTTAAGAGTCCGGTGGGCTCCTCGTATTCAGCATTTAGGAACCCAACTAAGTTTTTTGGGGACACAGTACATTTTGATCCTGGCCCTGCTCCGCCATTGGTAAGTTCATTGGGGATCTTCATCTAAGAAACTCCACAGATTCTGCAGAACTCACTGCGAGCAGCCAAGGAGGAGCGGACCGAGCCGGGAACCAGAGCAGAGACCAGTAAATAAAGAGCGCGGTCGGAGAGGGGCCTGAACTCACTGCGATCAGCCGAGGAGGAGCGGACCGAGCCGGGAACCAGAGCAGAGACCAGTAAATAAAGAGCGCGGTCGGAGAGGGGCCTGAACTCACTGCGATCAGCCGAGGAGGAGCGGACCGAGCCGGGAACCGGAGCAGAGACCAGTAAATAAAGAGCGCGGTCGGAGAGGGGCCTGAACTCACTGCGATCAGCCGAGGAGGAGCGGACCGAGCCGGGAACCGGAGCAGAGAGGAAAAAAATCCAGGAGTCAAAAAACAAGGAATGACGTCACAGGGAAGCAGGGAAGTGATTGGTTGGTCAGTATTTCTCTCTCTATCTTGGGCATTGGTTGAAATTAAGAGCCGGGATTAAAAACTAAACGTTCAAAAAGGAGCTGATTGGTGAGTATCTGGTAAGTGTTTCTACTTGGCTTCTTAAAGTTTTTTAAGTTTATTCCAGCTAGGTTAGTAAATAGTCTGTTAATTAGAAGTATGGCAGGGCAGCTCCCACCCGTGGAATGCACATCCTGTGCCATGTGGGAAGTCCTGGACACCTCCCGTGGTCTGGACGACCACATGTGCAGGAAGTGTCGCCAGCTACAGTAGCTCGAGCACCGGGTTACGGAGCTTGAGCGGCGGCTGCAGTCACTGCTGTGCATCCGCGAGGCTGAGAGCTACGTGGATAGCACGTTTCGGGAGGTGGTCACCCCGCAGCTTAAGAGTGTGCAGGCAGAGAGGGAATGGGTGACCACCAGACAGAAGAGGAGGACCAGGCAGGTAGTGCAGGAGTCCCTTGAGCCCATCTTGCTCACCAACCAGTATTCGGTGCTGAGTACTGGTGAGGGCTATGGTTCCTCTGGGAAGTGCAGCCAGAGCCAAGTCCACAGCACCATAGAAGGCTCAGCTGCACAGGCGGGGGGGGGAAGAGGAGAGGGAGAGCAATAGTGATAGGGGATTCAATAGTTAGGGGAGCAGACAGGTGTTTCTGCAGCCGCAGACGTGACTCCAGGATGGTATGTTGCCTCCCTGGTTCCAGGGTCAAGGATGTCACTGAACGGCTGCAGGGCATTCTGAGGAGGGAGGGTGAACAGCCAGAGGTCGTGCTCCATATCAGTACCAACGACATAGGTAGGAAGAGGGATGAGGTCCTGCAGGCAGAGTTAGGGAGCTAGGAAAGAGGTTAAAAAGCAGGACCTCAAAGATAGTAATCTCCGGATTACTACCAGTGCCACGTGCAAGTGAGTACAGAAATAGGAAGATAGGGCAGATGAATGCGTGGCTGGAGAGATGGTGTAGGAGGGAGGGCTTTAGATTCATGAGAAATTGGAACCGTTTCTGGGGGAGGTGGAATCTCTACAAGCCAGACGGGTTGCACCTCAACGGGAATGGGACCAATATCCTCGCAGGAGGGTTTGCTAGTGCTGTTGGGGAGCGTTTAAACTAGCTTGGCAGGGGGATGGTAACCTAAGTATAGAGTCAATAGGGAGGGAAGAAAAACTGGAATTGGAAAACAAAAACATAGAAAGTAAATTGGAAGGACAGAGGAATCAAGGGCTAGATAGTAGTCAACAAGGAGGTTTGCCTGTACTAAATGGTACATACTTCAATGCAAGGAGTATAGCGAACAAGGCAGATGAGCTGAGGGCACAGGTAGATACTTGGGACTATGATATTATAGCTATTACATGGACGTGGCTGAAAGAGGGGCAGGTATGGCAGCTCAACATTCCTGGTTACAGGATTTTCAGACGGGATAGAGATGGAGGTAAAAAGGGAGGGGGGGTCGCGGTATTGATTAAAGAAACTATTACAGCTGTGAGGAGGGATGATATGTTGGAGGGGTCATCAAACGATATGGGTCGAATTGAAAAACAAAAAAGGGGCGATCACACTGCTGAGAGTGTACTACAGACCCCAAAACAGTGAGAGGGAGATAGAAGAACAAATATGTAGACAAATTTCTGAGAAGTGCAAAAACTATAGGGCAGTAATAGTAGGGGATTTCAACTACCCCAATATTAACTGGGATAAAATTAGTGTGAAGGGTATACAGGGTGCGGAATTCCTAAAATGCATCCAGGAGAACTTTTTTAGCCAGTATGTAGCAAGCACAACAAGGGAGGGGGCGGTTCTGGACTTAGTTTTAGGGAATGAAGCTGGGCAGGTAGAAGGCGTATCAGTGGGGGAGCATTTTGGTGCTAGTGACCATAATTCAGTTAGATTTAAAGTAGTTATGGAAAAGGACAAGGATAGACCAGGAATAAAAATTCTAAATTGGGGAAAAGCAAATTTTGCTAAGCTCAGAGGGGATTTAGCCATAGTGGACTGGAATCAGCTACTTGAAGGTAAATCAGTGTCAGAGCAGTGGGAGGCATTCAAGGAGGAGATCCGGAGGGTTCAGACCAAACATGTGCCCTTAAAGAAAAAAGGTGGGACTAACAAATCTAGAGCCCCCTGGATGTCTAGAGACATACAGGGTAGGATAAAGAAAAAAAGGGGGGCGTATGACAGATACCGAGGGCTAAATACTCCAGAATCTTTAGAGGAGTACAGTTTCCAGTGGGGTTCCGCAGGGTTCAGTACTAGGTCCCTTGCTTTTTGTGGTATATATCAATGATCTTGACTTGAATATAGGGGGTATGATTAAGAAGTTTGCAGAGGATACTAAAATTGGCTGTGTGGTTGATACTGAAGAAGGAAGCTGTGGACTGCAGGAAGATATCAATAAATTGGTCAGGTGGGCAGAACAGTGGCAAATGAAATTCAATCCGGAGAAGTGTGAGGTAATGCATTTGGGGAGGGCTAACAAGGAAAGGGAATACACATTAAATGGTAGGACACTGAGTAGTGTAGAGGAACAAAGGGACCTTGGAGTGCATGTCCACAGATCCCTGAAGGTAGCAGGCCAGGTAGATAAGGTGGTTCAGAAGGCATATGGAATGCTTGCCTTTATTAGCCGTGGCATAGAATACAAGAGCAGGGGGGTTATGCTTCAACTGTATAAAACACTAGTTAGGTCTCAGCTAGAGTACTGCATGCAGTTCTGGTCACCACATTACAGGAAAGATGTGATTGCACTAGAGAGGGTACAGAGGAGATTTACAAGGATGTTGCCGGGAGTAGAGAATCTTAGCTATGAGGAAAGACTGGATAGGCTGGGTCTGTTTTCCTTGGAACAGAGGAGGCTGAAGGGAGACCTTATTGAGGTGTATAAAATTATGAGGGGCATAGATAAAGTGGATAGAAAAGACTTGTTTCCCTTAGCGGAGGGGTCAAAAACCAGGGGGCACAGATTTAAAGTAATTGGGGGACGGTTTAGAGGGGATTTGAGGGGAAATTTCTTCACCCAGAGGGTTGTGGGGGTCTGGAACTCACTGCCTGAAAGGGTGCTAGAGGCAGAAACCCTAACCACATTTAAAAAGTACTTGGATGTGCACTTGGGATGCTGTAACCTGCAGGGCTACGGACCAAGAGCTAGGAAGTGGGATTAGGCTGGATAGCTCTTTGTTGGCCAGCGTGGACACGATGGGCCGAAATGGCCCCCTTCCGTGCTGTAACTTTCTATGATTCTTTATGATTCTAACTCTGTGACATTTCTGCATGTTCTTTACTGAAATCTACAATCCTTGAACTGTCAAATCAAAAAACAATCTCCCTCTCGATTGGGCAGCATTTTGGAGTTTCATTCATTGCCCATCCCCACTCGTTGCTAAGTTGTGTGGCCAACCCTATAAACGACACTGAAAGATTACTGACTGTTTCGGGTTTCCCTGTCACTGTCGTTCTCATCAGTGGAACCTGTCTCCTACAATCCATAAACTATTATTGTTAATCTCTTGACAGAATAGCCCTGAAGGTTTACAATACCCTACTTCCAAATTCTGACCAACAGAGTAAACATGTTACACCACACTATCCCCTTTGGATTGGTAGAGATTACAATCAGACCGGCTTATCATCATCATAAATAGTACAATGAATTAAATAAAGATATGAATCACGTAGCATTTGGCAAAATTAAACCCGAGTATAACGTCAAACAAATACACTGACAAAAGCCAGTAATGGGTTCATGAGGAATTCTTCTGAAGCGATGGGGTGAATTCGCCGTCACCATAACTTCGGCAGCAGGTCCGCAGCGTAAACCCCAGCTCAAATTTCGAGGGAATTCACTCCTAAAGTCTTTTGGGTTTTGGAAAGCAATCGCCTCGTTCCTGGAAAAATGAGTTCAGTAGTTTTTGCTCCTTCCGAATCTTTCTTCGGTATCGGTGTAACATAACAAAAAGTCCTTCCCAACTAGACAGTAAAAGATCCAACTTTCCAAACAACATAATTCATCAGAACTGTAAGACTGTCTCAGTTTTAAACCCTTGGTTCTTTTGGAATCTTTTTCATGGACAATAATGCTGTCATAAATACAAAAGCCACGATTAGCAATGTGAACATGAAAGTGGAATGAGACCAGATTCACACAATCCAATTGGTAGGAAACTGCATTTGTGTCTGCTGAGATTCATTCAGTGCACAAGTCTGCAGGCATTCAGACTGGATCAATGATTGGCGCATTTTTTTTGATGAGACGGGTGGACATCAAAGATCCCATGGCACTATTTTGAAGAAGAGCAGGGGAGTTCTCCCCGGTGTCCTGGCCAATATTTATCTCTCACTCAACATCACACAAACAGATTATCTGGGCATTATCACATTGCTGTTTGTGGGAGCTTGCAAATAGACTGCTGCGTTTCCTACATTACAACAGTGACTACACTGCAAAAAAAAAGCACTTCATTAACTGTAAAGCGCTTTGGGATGTGCTGAGCTTGTGAAAGGCATTATATAAGGGTAAGTCTTTTTCTTTTTCTCTCTTTCTTTTGCTTTCTCTTTCTCGCTCTTTTACTTTCTCTCGTTGTCTCACTTTCTCTCTTGCTCTTTCACTTTCTCCCTCTCTCCCACCCCCTCTCCCATTCACTCTCTCTATCTCTCTCTCTCGCACGCTCTCTCCCGCTCTCTCTCTTGCCCTCTCTCTCTCTCATGCTCTCCCGTCTCCCGGTCTCTCTCTCTTGCACTCTCTCTCCCTCGCTCTCTCCCTCTCTCTCACTTTCTCTCTCGCGCTCGATCGAAACCAATACAATTTAATTGATACAGCCATTAGCATCTCTTGATAAGCAGCCATTGTTAAACTCTAATTAAATACAATCTATAAACATTGCAAGCCACTAACACTTACCCATTTCTGTGTGGGTAATTTCTCTCCATTACACCCTGCTTGGTAAAGGAGGGATGCCAACATAATGGGGAGAGAACCTCAGGCACGGAAACGCTGCAGGGGTTTCACTGATCTCCCTCCGAGGCACATCAGGAGGCCAATGGAACCCTGGCAGAATTGCAACCCGCCAGAAGCAAAGTCAGCAGAAGTCCATCTCCTTATAATCGTACAAACTGATGGACAACGACAGGCCGGGGGCACCTTCATAAGAATTAGGAGCAGGAGTAGGCCATACGGCCCCTCGAGCCTGCTCCGCCATTCAATAAGATCATGGCTGATTTTCGACCTCAACTCCACTTTCCTGCACTTTCCCCAAATCACTTAATTCCTCTGGAGTCCAAAAATCTCTCTATCTCAGCCTTGAATATACTCAACGACTGAGCCTCCACAGCTCTCTGGGGTAGAGAATTCCAAAGATTCACCACCCTCTGAGTGAAGAAATTCCTCCTCATCTCAGTCTTAAAAGGCCGGTCCCTTACCATGAGACTATGCCCCCCCAGTTCTAGACTCTCGAGCCAGGGGAAACAACCTCTCAGCATCTACCCTGTCAATCCCCCTCAGAATCCTATATGCTTCAATGAGATCACCTCTCATTCTTCTAAACTCCAGAGAGTATAGACCCAATCTACTCAATCTCTCCTCATAGGACAACCCACTCCTCCCAGGAATCAATCTAGTAAACCTTCGTTGCACCGCCTCTATGGCAAGTATATCCTTCCTTAAATAAGGAGACCAAAACTGTGCACAGTACTCCAGGTGTAGTCTCACCAGAGCCCTGTACAATTGTAGCAAGACTTCCTTACTCTTGTACTCCAACCCTCTAGCAATAAAGGCCAACATGCCATTTGCCTTCCTAATTGCTTGCTGTGCCTGCATGCTAACACCTTCCCAATGTGCCGCCCTCCTGTATCCCATGGCACTGCAGAGGGAAATTCCGCTCGGTCTCCCAGCCTGTTGTCTATCCCCATTGTTTTTGGATTCTTCTCTCAACGGCTGCCTTACTCTCGATAGGGTTCCAGCACAGCAGCTGACCCTGAGGTATTACAAATGAGACATATTAGAAAAAAAATCAAAAAAGACTTAGTGGAGTAGACGTTTGTGTATCTTTTTCTCTCATAGAATCACACAGCACACAAGGAGGCCATTTGGCCCATCGTGCCTGTGCCGGCTCTTTGAAAGAGCTATGCCATTAGTCCCACTCCCCCTGCTCTTTCCCCATAGCCCTGCAATTTTTTCACCATCAAGTATTCATCCAATTCCCTTTTGAAAGTTACTATTGAATCTGCTTCCACCGCCCTTCAGGCTGTCCATTCCAGATCACAACAACTCGCTGCCTAAAAAACATTCTCCTCGTCTCCCTTCTGGCTCTTTTGCCAATTATCTTAAATCTGTGTCCTCTTGTTACCGACCCTTCTGCCATGTGGGAACTGTTTCTCCTTGTTTGCTCTGTCAAAACCCTTCATCACTGTTGAAGCTGGCCGTTCTGCTTCCTAAAGGCATCTCCTCAAAAGCTGTACTTGGCACCGAAGTAACTCCTTGTTCATTTTTGTGGCAGGGAGGGAGTACGACAAAGATGGCAACCTGAGGTCATGGTGGAAGAACTCCTCAGTCGAGGCCTTCAAACATCAGACCGAGTGCATGATCGAACAGTACAATAACTACACCATCAACAGCGAGCAAGTGAATGGCAAGCAAACGCTGGGTGAAAATATCGCTGACAATGGAGGTCTGAAAGCAGCTTACCACGTAAGTACCTGTAGCTCGTCGGGGTGCCTGGCACACACCAGTGGTGTCTGTTAGATTTCCGATTATAGACACCTCTCTTCACTTGTAGTCACAGGTGGAACTTTTCTGTTGGGCATTACAAATGAAGGGAGAGTCTCGTCTTGTCTTCAGGTCATTAATTCATGGATTTGGATGTGGTAATTGAATACATGAATTAAATGGCTAATGTTTAAGAAAACAAGAAGCAATGGCAGACACCATATTGGAGGACATCATTGAGTCACTTGCACGAGATATCATCGTTGTGAAAGTGCCGTCAAACTCTTCCCACCTCCAAATAAACCTGAAGGTGACATCATCGGTGTTCCAATGTGATTTGAGCAGCAACTCGCGGTGACACCGGCGTAAAAACCTGGCTGGAGCAGGAGTGTGGCCAGAAAAGGCCAAGTTAAGTCATGTTTTTTTTTTTACTCTTTGGGAAGATTCCTTGGGAGCCAGGAGGGGCAGGAGTGCTCCTTCAAGCCCTGGAATGATCCCTCTGTCCTCCCCCTGTCCCAGTCCTTCCTACACCGGCATCCCCCAAGCACTTGCCATATGATGGGGACCGTTTTTTTGGGTCCCCGGCGATGGCCATCTCCCAGCTCAATTCCCGCTCCCTTCCACCGGCCTTAACCTCATTCCCGTCGGCTTTTTGAGGGCGACCGATTTCAGGAATTAAAAGGAGGCCCGGCTGTTAAAATCAGCCTGGGCCTCACTTTCTTCGTGACTTCCAAGTGTGTAACTTGTTTTGGCGCCCCCCCCCCCCCCCCCACCGCACCGATCCCGCCCCGAGAATCTCCACCGACGTCTGCTGCAGCACAAACCATCCCAGCAACCAGGGTAGTGTCTGCAAAGCTAAACCTTCAAAGCGGGGCGCTGCTGAAACTGAGCCTGCCCCGGAGAGCTCCCCAGTGCTGCAATGTGGTGTCAGCCTTGGTCCCTGAGTCCGTAGGTTGTGTCTTCGATTTGAGCTCGCAACTAGGCTGACACTCCACTGCAGTGCTGAGGGAGTGCTGTAGTGTCGGAGGTGCCGTCTTTCGGATGAGACATTAAGCCCAGGCCCGTCTACTCTCTCAGGTGGACGTAAAAGATCCCACAGCACTATTCAAATATCCCGAGGATGCGAAAGGCACTATGTAAATGCAAATTTGTTTTTACTGACTGATTCCCAGTAAATGACTAGAAATAGTAAACAGCGGCTTCGATTATAATCCAGAGATGATGCCAAAAGGATTGTTTAAATGAATCTGTAATGAGCAGTCAATACTCCAGCTTAAAAAAAATCTGCTTTCCAGGCCTACGAGAGCTGGGTGAAAAAGAATGGTGAAGAGATGGTTCTGCCCACCCTGGGCCTCTCCAATCGACAGCTCTTCTTCCTTGGATTTGCACAGGTGAGGTGCATTATATTTAATTGTATGCAAGTCTCGAAGTGATGGGACACTCTGAAGCTGGGAGGGCTGGATTTCCAACCGGGCTTCAAATCCCAGTCACGACCGACATTTCCACTTGGGCTTCCACTCTTTGAATGAATAATGACACATTTTGGTGCAGTATTGTTCCTCCGGTGTTAAGGATTCAGTAGCAGAATCTGCTTCATTGCTGTTTGTAAATCCCATGGACCATGTGAACAGTTTTGCCGTTGGAACAGTATTGGTCGAGGATCCTTTGGATCTAGAAATCTGCCATTTCGGGTGTAAATCAGCTGGGAAGGAAAATTCCTTTTTTTTTAAAGAAAGGAGGGGGAATGGAGGAGGAAAAGGTAACAGGTAACTTTGTGAGGTGTGTTATGGAGTCTGGTCCATGTATTGTACGGCACTGAACTCTTGTACATTTATAGGTTGGGTGCCATGTTCCCATAATGTGAAGAACTCAATGGGAAAACATGCTTTCTTACAGTACCTCTGTTCAATAGTCCTGAGGCCAAAAGGCCATTTGGGGTGTTTGCATTGCCTTGGAAGAGCTGTGCTGAGGGTCTGAGAGACTCAAAATCAGGGATAAAACAGACTGAAAATGTTTTTATTTTTTTTTAAAGTGTACTTGCTAGTTCGAAAAGAAAAAGAAAGACTTTGAATCCTAGAATCTTCTTCTCTTAGGCAGTCCCTCGGAACCGAGGATGACTTGCTTCCACATTAAAAATGAGTTCTCAGGTGACTGATGAGTCCAATGCGGGACCTACAGTCTCTGTCACAGGTGGGGCAGACGGTGGTTGAAGGGGCGGGTGGGTGGGGTGCTTGGGTTGACGTGCGCTCCTTCCGCTGTTTGCGCTTGGCTTCCACTTGCTCCCGGCAAAGAGACTCGAGGTGTTCGGCGCCTTCCGGATGCTTCTCCTCCACTTTGTGCGGTCTTGGGCCAGGGATTCCTTCCAGCACAGAAGGAGGCCATTCAGCCCATCCTGCCTGTGTCTGCTCTTTGAACGAGCTCTCCAATTAGTCGCACTCCCCTGCTCTTTCCCCATAGCCCTGCAAATTTTCCCTGCAATAATTAGAGATCCAGTTCCCTTTTGAAATTTATTGTTGAATCTGCATTTCTATAAGCACCTTTCACGACCTCAGGACGTCCCAAAGCGCTTTGCAGCCAATGAAGTAATTTTGAAGTGTATTCGTTGTTGTAATGTGGGAAACGCGGTGTTTCTGCCTCCTCAGGTTTGGTGCTCCGTGCGGACCCCGGAGAGCACCTACGAAGGGCTCATCACAGACCCCCACAGTCCTTCGATGTACAGGGTGATTGGAACCGTGGCCAACTCTGTCGAATTCGCCGCCCATTTCAACTGTCGGCCGGGAAGCCTGATGAACCCTGTGAGAAAGTGTGAGGTGTGGTGATTCGAAAGAGTGAGAGAGAGAGAGAGAGAGAGAGCGCAAAATCCACAATTCCTGGAGGAACGAAGCGTGATTGATTGGAACGGTGGACCCCACCTCGACTAAACCCGACGTTTCTCCGCCTTGCGACAAAGGGAAATTTATTTGGCTGTACTTTTTATTCAAAAGCCTGAGGATTGCAGAGTGTGAATTTTTTTAAATTCGGTTTCCCGATCTGTGGATGATACTGGAATCTGTTGGGGAAAAGAGCAAGCAACCAAAAAAAACAAAACAGGTGACATTTGGTGTCATTGTTCGAAGACTGGAGGCCGATCGTTACCAAAAACAATCATTGCTGATTCGCTTCAGAACATTTTACACTTTAGTAATTGTTTTTATTTTAGTAAATTGAATATTTAAAATCTTACAGAATGACGCGGGGGGATTCCCTTGGGGGTGGGGTGGGGGGGGTGGTTTCGCGATTGGTCTCTGTAACTGCGGCGTGATCCTCGTCCGCACGACACAGACGGCACTTCCGCCAAAGTTGACAAGTCCCGAGGAAATTCCCGGCGCGGGTTTTTAATTATTGGCAGTAGTTTGTAGCCGTGCCCGATGTATCCGCCTCAGTCTGAGTTACACTGAAATATGATCCGATCCAACGGGGGAATCGTGAATATTATCTGCAGACGAGGCCTCGTTTGCCTCCGTCTGTTCCCGAAGGTTTCTTCCCGTTGGTTTGCCCGAGTTTTTCCTTCTGTGCCCGTTCTGCCACCTTCAGCTGGCGGGGGGGGGGGGGGTGGTGTCAGGTGAAGACAGACGATTAATCCGCCTCCTAACTAACTTGGATAAACTAATTGATCAGCCGATTTACCCCCTCCCCCCCCAATACCTGCAGGTCGACAGTAAAGTGAAAACCTCAGTCTGCACCAACTTCCTGTTTCACCATGGAGTGGGGGGGGGATTGGGAGAGCGAGGCGATGGTGGAGAGAAATTGTGTCTTGGTCTTATTTAAGCCCTTGCTTTTAGATTGGTTCCATCAAAGCGTGGCAGGTTCTTTTTTAAAAACTGGCATTTGCTTGTATTCATCCCCGGCCCATCTCCAAAGCTTAGCTCACTGTGGCCAGTGTCCTAGAACTTGAGTCTGCAAATTCAGCTTCGCAATGTTAGCATCTTAGTGCTGCGATGCTATCGTGGCTAACTTTCGAATGTTGTGGTACATGTAATCAAAGCATTGCACCACCAGCCGTGGGCTTCTGTCTCGAGTTCACTGCCAGTATCAGGAGGAGGCGGACCCAAGGCCAGGACAGACGGACCGTGTCCCCTGACTAAAACCTGCGACCAATGCAACTCTAGTAACTGACTGCTCAGTGGGTAACTGTACTGGTTGCTGTGATGCAAGCCAAGAAGGTCCCAGATCCGATACTTTAGTAGCTGGAAGATTTGCTCGTCAAGCACACGAAAGGTTTGGAAGCAAACACCGACGCCATGCCTTTGAAAAGCCTGCGTTAAATGGTCCGCTCACGCTAGCTTGGGCGGACGTTTCGCAAAGTGTGGGCAGGTGGCTGTCGGCCATCCACCCACCCCACCCCCAGCCCGTAACACAAAGCCCGCTGGTGGTGGCGAGCTACCTCCTCACTGGCACCGCCACAGACTCTGAACATTTAGGCTCTGCATTGTGAAATGTTAGATGCATTTATTTAAATTCCCATTCATCATTTATCATAAACGTGATTTAAAGCTGAAAGTTCATATTTGACAATATTATGCTGAGTAACCACTAATACACCTTTCGATTTCCACCCCCCGCCAATCTTCCTCCTCCTGGCGAAGAGTTGCCACAACGCCCAACAAGTGCAGAGTCCGCTTCGTTCTCATCACCAATTACAAGAGAGGCTCGGCTTTCCCCCACCTCACAGTGCAGCCTTTGTATGGCTAAATTTCACCAGTTATTATTTACTTCATCTTCCCAATGACGAGGCCGCAGTTAGCTTGTTGAGACTGGGAGAGGGGAAGTCAGGCACCTTGGGGGAGGAAAACACATGATACGGAAGAGAGTTAAAGGTAATGTGAAAATGTAACATTGTGAATTTACCTAAATTCCAACGGCCTTTGCCACAGAGTTGTAATATACCTATATATGTATATGGTTGGTACGTGGGCTAGACTTTTTTTCTTTTTATGTTTGATTTACTTATCCGTGATCCATCCCGCTGCTTTGCATCTTTTTGCTTCTTCTGCACAAATGTAACTTCAGCTGCTAATGAAAGGAAGCGAATCCCCCGCTGCACCGTCACCGGGATCGCTCTTCGCCTCGCTTCATTGCTGCCTCCCGCGTTATCCTGTGGAGCGGGAGATCTCCGTCGTTAGATCGCGGTGAGCGGGCGGTTGGACTTGTGCAGCTCCGTCACGGCAAATAAATGATCTTTCTTTTTTCTTTTTGTTTGTTTGCTTTGTGAAACGTGCAGAAAATGTTGAAACGTTCCGCACTATACTGAACTAAAACTGATGCCGTGTTGTCACCAGGATTTCATTTGGTGGAATGGCGGGCGGGTGAACTGTTCACACTGCGAGGGCGATTCTCCGCTTTGGCATCTCTGGCACACCCTGGGGGCTGGGTGGGGGGCGCTTGTCGTGAAATCGCCCAACCCCAGCCCGTGATTCTCTGGCCACTGAAATGTCTGTCTCTTTGAACTGTGAAGAATAAGCCAGCATTACAATTACAAATTCGGCCCTCCCAACTTGAGCTGTGTCTGGAGAAAGCAGTTTGAAGTGCAGAACACCAGGTCTGCTGCTGGTGGTTCCAAGTCTATTACTAATCATTGCAGGTCTGCCAAGAAAAAATAAAAGTCACTTTAACTTCTTGTACACATAAAACAACGCAACATGGTTTTAAGTGCCCTGTGCACTGTTTTAGAAAACTCTCCACGATTAATTCTACCCCAGTCACTTTTAACATCTAACAATGAGCAATTGTGCCACTGGGCTTGCTTCTTAGGCAGTCCCTCAGAACCGAGGATGATTTGCTTCCGCATTAAAAATGAGTTCTCAGGTGACTGATGAGTCCAATGCGGGACCTACAGTCTCTGTCACAGGTGGGGCAGACGGTGGTTGAAGGGGCGGGCGGGTGGGGTGCTTGGGTTGACGTGCGCTCCTTGCGCTGTTTGCGCTTGGCTTCCGCTTGCTCCCGGCGAAGAGACTCGAGGTATTCAGCGCCTTCCCGGATGCTTCTCCTCCACTTTGTGCGGTCTTGGGCCAGGGATTCCCAGGTGTCAGTGGGGATGTTGCACTTTTTCAAGGAGGCTTTGAGGGTGTCCTTGAAGCGCTTCCTCTGCCCACCTGGGGCCCTCCTGCCGTGCCGGAGCTCCGAGTAGAGCGCTTGTTTTGAGAGTCTCGTATCGGGCATGCGGACGATGTGGCCCGTCCATCGGAGCTGATCGAGCGTGGTCAAAGCTTCGATGCTGGGGATGTTGGCCTGAGCGAGAACATTGACGTTGGTGCGCCTATCCTGCCAGTGGATTTGCAGGATCTTGCGGAGGCAGCGTTGGTGATACCTCTCCAGTGCTTTGAGGTGCCTGCTGTACATGGTCCATGTCTCTGAGGTATACAGCAGGGCAGGTATCACTGCTGCTCTGTAGACCATGAGCTTAGTGCCGGGTTTGAGGTCCTGGTCTTCAAACACTCTCTTCCTCAGGCGAGCGAAGGCTGCACTGGCACACTGAAGGCGGTGTTGGACTTCGTCATCGACGTCTGCCCTTGTTGACAGTAGGCTCCGAGGTATGGAAAGTGGTCCAGGTTGTCCAAGGCCTTGTCGTGGATTTTGATAATCGGGGGGCTGTACTTAGTGTACTGATAGCAGTATAATAGAAAACTCACAGGCAAGTCAAATACTCTTAATGTTCTGCTAATATGATTCTTGTGTGATCCTCTTCACGCTTAACAAGTAGCTGTTGAGCCGGAGTTGCTGCTCCCGATTACTGCCCACGGGCCGGGCCAGAGTCGCTGCTCCCAATTACTGCCCACGGGCCGGGCCAGAGTCGCTGCTCCTGATTACTGCCCACGGGCCGGGCCAGAGTTGCTGCTCCCGATTACTGCCCACGGGCCGGGCCAGAGTCGCTGCTACTGATTACTGCCCACGGGCCGGGCCAGAGTCGCTGCTCCTGATTACTGCCCACGGGCCGGGCCAGAGTCACTGCTCCCGATTACTGCCCACGGGCTGGGCCAGAGTCGCTGCTCCCAATTACTGCCCACGGGCCGGGCCAGAGTCGCTGCTCCCAATTACTGCCCACGGGCCGGGCCAGAGTCGCTGCTACTGATTACTGCCCACGGGCCGGGCCCGAGTCGCTGCTCCTGATTACTGCCCACGGGCCGGGCCAGAGTCACTGCTCCTGATTACTGCCCACGGGCCGGGCCAGAGTCGCTGCTCCTGATTACTGCCCACGGGCCGGGCCAGAGTCGCTGCTCCTGATTACTGCCCACGGGCCGGGCCCGAGTCGCTGCTCCTGATTACTGCCCACGGGCCGGGCCAGAGTCACTGCTCCTGATTACTGCCCACGGGCCGGGCCAGAGTCACTGCTCCTGATTACTGCCCACGGGCCGGGCCCGAATCGCTGCTCCTGATTACTGCCCACGGGCCGGGCCAGAGTCACTGCTCCTGATTACTGCCCACGGGCCGGGCCAGAGTCACTGCTCCCGATTACTGCCCACGGGCCGGGCCCGAGTCGCTGCTCCCAATTACTGCCCACGGGCAGGGCCAGAGTCACTGCTCCTGATTACTGCCCACTGGCATGGATGTCGGGTAAGCACAGGACTGGACTCTGCTGTCTGTTGATGCACCAAGAATGGGTACTTGAGTGAAGGACTAGGGAGGTTGCTGGAGACCTTTGGAGCTGTACCCCAGGGTGAAATCAGGAGGAGAGAAAGGAGAAAATTGACAGGAAAAGCATTTTTCTATTTCCCACCATGGGTTGAAGTCATTTACACTGCGTGTACAGCACAGAAACAGGCCATTCTGGCCCAACTCAGGCCGTGCCGGAGTTTATGCTCCACTCGAGCCTCCTCCCACGCCTGTTCAGCTAACCCTATCAGTATAAACTTTTATTCCTTTCTCCCTCATGTGTTTATCCAGCCTCCCATTAAATGCATCTCTGCTACTCCTCAGCTTCTCCTTGTGGTAGCGAGTTCCACTTTCTCACCGCTCTCTGGGTATTTCATTGAAACCTGTACATTTTTGTTGTGTAAGCTAATGCTGGTGCTTCTTGACCCATACATGTGTAGTTCGCAGCCAGCATTGTCACGTGGAGTTAATGCTTGATACTGGAGAAGCCCAAATAGCACAGAGTGAGGGGGAAATGGCATAATTTCTACACAATGTACCCAATAACAGCCTTCTACCTTTTTAATGAGATATTATCGATCATGGGTTGGGTCTCAGCGGAAGTATTGTGTTCAATTCTGGGCATCACACTTTAGGAAGGATGTCAAAGCCTTGGAGAAGGTGCAGAGGAGATTTACTAGAGTGGTTCTAGGGATGAGGGGCTTCAGTTACGTGGAGAAGCTGGGATTGTTCTCCTTAGAGCAGAGAATGTTAAGGGGAGATTTAATAGAAGTTTTCAAAATTATGAGGGGTTTTGATAGAACAAATAGGGAAAACCTTTCCACTGGCGGAAGGGTTGGTAACCAGAGGACACAGATTGAAGGTAATTGGGAAAAGAGCTAGTAAATTTCTTTTACTCCGTGAGTTGTTATGATCTGGAATTCGCTGCCTGAAAGGGCGGTGGAAGCAGATTCAATAGTAACTTTCAAATGGGAATTGGATAAAAACTTGAAGGGGAATAATTTGCAGGGCTATGGGGAAAGAGCAGGGGAGCGGGACTAATTGGAGAGCTCTTTCAAAGAGCCGGCACAGACACGATGGGCCAATGGGCTCCTTCTGTGCTGTATGATTCTACGATATGCCCAGTGGTTTATCTTCCAGAAATTATGGTACTTGAACCAGTGGGTGTTTTAATTAAAGTAATAGTAGGAAACTGTAAACCAATTCCACACCAGATCTGATGCCTCAAATTTCAATGGAGCTGGTTGAAAATGTTTTCCTTTTCTAGACCTGGCATCGCCTTATCCGATACTCGAAACAGATGTGCAGCTGATTTGTGTAAACCTGTGAGTACTGTGTGCAGGAACACACGTACATGTGTGGGCTGGAAGTTAGATTGGTGAGGGTGTAATGATCCAAGGTTTCCTGACCTGTCTGCTACACCTGAGCAGGTACTGATTCCGATCCGGTGTTTGGGATTTATTACCCATCACTCCAGATAGTGCATCATCATTTACATCATTTAACTTGAACCTGGAGGGAAGGTCAGTCACACTACAAGAAAACAAGCCCACAATACTCAACATGTAACATTAACAATGTGTCTGAAATTCGTTCTATCATTAGCCATTTGATGCGAGTCCTTCATTGATAGGAACAGGAGGAGGCCATTCAGCCCCTCGAGCCTGTTCCACCATTCAATTAGATCATGGCTGATCTGTACCTCAATTCCATTTACCCACTTTTTGCTCCATATCCCTTGATACCCGTATCTAACAAAAATCTAGCAATCTCAATCTTGAACGCTCTAATTGCCTTCAGCATCCACAGACTTCTGGAGGAGAGGGTTCCAAAGTTCTACCAACCTTTGTGTGGAAAAAGTGTATCCTGATTTCTCTGCTAAGTGGCCGAGCTCTAACTTTAAGATTATGTCCCCTCGTTTTGGGTTCCCCCAGAGGAAGTAGTGTCTCTGTATCTACCCTATCGAATCCGATACAAGCCAAGTCATTCGAAGGTTCACCTTTGCCAGTGGAGAATCATAGACATTTACAGCACGGAAGGAGGCCATTCGGCCCATCTTGTCCATCCCAGCCGACAAAGAGCTATCCACCTTAATCCCACTTTCCAGCACTTGGTCCGCATCCTTGTGGGTTACGGCACTTCAAGTGCATATCCAAGTAATTTTTAAATGTGATGAGGGTTTCTGCCTCTCCCACCCTTTCAGGCAGTGAGTTCCAGACTCCCACCACCCTCTGGGTGAAGACATTTCCCCTCAAATCTCTAAAACTTCTACCAATTACTTTAAATCTATGCCCCCTGGTAGTTGATCTCTCTGCTAAGGGAAATAGGTCCTTCCTATCCACTCTATCTAGGCCCCTCATAATTTTATACACCTCAATAAGGTCTCCCCTCGGCCTCCTCTGTTCCAAAGAAAACAAACCCAGTTACAAAGATAGTTTAGACGTGAGCAGGTTGGGTTGTTAGAGTGCTGACAAAATCCACTGTGACAGTCAGAACCCATGTGGGGTGAAAAGGTTCAAACACAGCACAGTCTGGAGGGAGGGTCCTAGTGTGAGCTGCGAGCACTGTCAGTCACTTGCCTCCAACCAATTACAACTCAGCATGCAAATTAAGCTCCAACTGCCAACCAATCGCCTTACAGCCAGTTGCCGCTCTCTGTCAGAGCACTGAGTGATGTGTAGCAATGGTCCCAAATAGTTCAATGGAATTGGATACAGCCACAGGTCCATGTGAAGGCCTGATGCAAGTGTTGTATATACCCGGGTATATAGGACTAGAAATTTGGGTTACAAAAGCAAAATGCTGGAAATCTGAAATAAAAACAGAAAATGCTGGAAATACTCGGCAGGCCATACAGCATCTGTGGAGAGAGAAACAGAGTTAACGTTTCAGGTCGATGACCTCTCGTCAGAAATTTGGGTTACTGCTTGAGAGTTGAAACTAGGGTGGGTTATCTTCTACCAAGGCATCGTGCTTGGATGGCACAGTAGCTCACGCTGCGAACACGCTCGCCTGCTGTTGACGAGGTCCTGCTCTCCTTACTCTTTGAGCCAATTGTCCCCCTCCGTCTCCCGGTCTGCCTCTCTCCTCTTGCACCCTCCTGTTCTTCTGTCTCAGGCTCCCGGTCTCCTGCCCTTTGTCATCACGCATTAAAATCAGAGTATCTTGCTCTCATGGTAACTGATTGGGTAGCTAATAGTTTATTTTTAAGGTTTTTTTGATTAGAAAGTGATCACATCTACCAATTGGTGCGCTGCATCAGAGACAACGAGGGGGAACCATCTTATATACAAATATATATGGTATAACTGAAAATATAACGAAAGGTCATCGACCTGAAACGTTGACTCTGTTTCTCTCTCCACAGATGCTGCCTGACCTGCTGAGTATTTCCAGCGTTTTCTGTTTTTATTTCAGATTTCCAGCATCTGCAGTAGTTTGCTTTTGTATGGTATAACTGATCTGTGTGCACAGTAAACTACAGAGGGTAAATGTAAAGCAAGGAAATCAGTATTTCTTTGCAGTAAATGAAATTGTTGAAAATATTGTTTAGGAAAATCTCAACTGTCCCAAGAGGATGTCTGCACTGACGATTAAATAAAGTCATCAGCAAAGGGCAACATTTTTAACAGAAGACGGCTTCGAATATTCAAACAGCTTTCATTATTTTATCTCTGCCACCTCTTCTGCCCCCGCCCCCCATCCCCCTCCGAGGGGAGGGGTTTCCAAGTCCCCTTCTCCCACCTCTACTTGTGCCAGAGTGACTGCCCACCACATCCTGCTACTGGCTGGTGCACTGCATTGGAGGCTTACTAAATAATTGAATTATCTTGGCCACATACATTTTATAAAGTGTTTTTAAAAAGACTGAGGAATCTCAACTGTAGGCCGTACTATTTAGCCTCCGTATCCCGTGGGAAGGATTTGCTGGTATGGGGGGGGGGGACCGAAATCACCTGGAATTCCTGCTTCTGATTGCAATTGGTGCTGGAAAGTGTGCACGTGTGAGAGACCAGCGGTGAGGCTGTTTGTGGTAAAATAACGTGCCAACCCTCAGTGCCTAGGCTTGTGTATGAAGAATGGCTGGTAGGGTTAGGGTTGCCTCACACTCCAGGGTTGTCCTGGTATTGAAGATTCATCTCCAGGACACTGCTGCGAACAATCCGTGAGAACAATCATGGGGGGCATTAAAGAAACAATGCTGGAAATACTCAGCAGGTCAGGCAGCATCTGTGGAGAGAGAAACAGAGTCAAAGTTTCAGGTCGATGACCCTTCGTCAGAACTGGAAAAAGTTGGAGATGGAACAGGTTTTTAAGCAAGTGTAGGGGCAGGGAAAGGGGGGAGGGGAGGAAAGAACAAAAGGGAAGGTCTGTGATCGGATGGAAGGCAGGAGAGATTAAGAGACAAAAGGGGGAAAAAAGATAGGGGCAGACCATAACCTCAGCCCCTATCTTTTTGTTTTCTCTCTCTCACATGGCAGCTGTCTTTCATTCTGCCATTGCCATTTATACTTCATCTAGACTCATCTTTTGTTTCTTAACTTGTCCCATTACCACCTCCTTTTGCCTTGCACCATCATCCCTTTTGTCTCTTAATCTCTCCTGCCTTCCATCCGATCACAGACCTTCCCTTTTGTTTTCTCCTCCCCTCCCCCCTTTCTCTGCCCCTGCACTTGCTTAAAAACCTGTTCCATCTCCTGCTTTTTTCCAGTTCTGACGAAGGGTCAGCGACCTGAAACGTTAACTCTGTTTCTCTCTCCGCAGATGCTGCCTGACCTGCTGAGCATTTGCAGCATTTTCTTTTTTTATTTCAGATTTCCAGCATCCGCAGTATTTTGCTTTTGTGTAAAAGGAACAATTGTTTTCTTTGAACACTTTTGTCTTATTAGTCACATTGGAGATGGGGGCGGTGGGGGGAAAGCTGTTTGACTGACGGTGAAAGAATCATCCAATCGGGTAACGAGGAGTCTGTTCACTTTCCACTTGGGTGAGAAGGTGGGTGGGTCACTGTGAAAATAGCTGAGTCACGTAATCAATGGTGGGGCCGAGACTAGGGCCGTGAGAGGTCATGGGATGAAACCTCCTGGAATATGTCCGACCAGAGTTGGCACCCTATAGGGGTGAAGGTGCTGAAATTCAATCCCAAAGATGGCAGCATGAGTCAGGGCCTCGGGGAGGAGAGAAGAAGAGAGATAACCAGGGCCATAGTGTCATGGGAAGAAATGTGGTTAACTGCAAATCTCATTTTCCAATGCATTGAAATTTTAATTTATGTCTAATGATATTCCTGAAGGAAGTGAAATGGTATGAATGGAATCCTGCATATTATTAGCCATATCAGGGTTGTTAAAGATCAGTAATTAGCTACATTAACGAGCTACGATATACAGGCTTTTCTTATACAAATATTTTGGCCCAGGAACAGAATTTAAAGAACTATAATCAGTTTTGATAAAACTCTCCCATCAGTGGAAGGAGGGGTTTCAGGTGGTTGCTATTTCTGTTGGACCATCCCACCACACACCATGAAGTCAGACACAGGGCTGGGCACCAAAACCGCCCGCAGCACCCAAAGGGAGAGCCCGGTTTCATATAATCCTGATTGCTGCTGAAGTCATTAACTCGATGAGATTACCATGCATTGTTCTTCTTCACCTGAACATGTGCCTCCTGTTTGTCATGAATCACAGTCTCCCGTCTTCATATTGTTTCCTTAATATTGGCTTGTTGTAAAGAGAAAATATTCGCACAATTCTATTTTATTATATCTAGGACATATTTTCTTGCAAGGTTGACATGTTATTTTGGGCGAGTACTGTTGTGGCTGTTTTGTACAGAGTCTTGTTAATGCGGTGTCCCATTGATACGATGCAATTCTAATGGCATCTTTGTGAGCTTTCTTTGAACAGACAGAAATATTTTAATTATAGTTGAAATGTTAGTCAGTATATTTGGCGTGGTGATTTCATATGTCAGTGAGAATGGCTTTCCATCAATTATTCAGACAGCTTTCTTCTACTTGGTTTTTTCCCCACTTGCTGCTTGTTCTGTTCGGATTGTGCTGTTTATCACGGTGCAGAGGACACGGGCGTCCTTGCAGAGACTGCCTGGCTTTTATGGGGATCTAATCAGTGTCTGGAACCTGGCTGCCTCCAGCAGTACCTCTCCCTCCGTCAGAGGTAGCGGGACCGCCCTGACGGAGCCACGACTCTGAACGCAACACCTCCGCGTGGCCCGGTTTGGTGACCGGTGTCTGGCGGAGAGAAGGCCCCAGGCTGCGATGCTGACCAGATCAGGGACGTACTGGATGGCGGCGGAGCGGACTGGATGTCTCCAGAGGCGCTGGAAGCCCGGATGCCCCCCTGGCGCTGCGTCCGACCCACGGCCAAAGCCATTGAACGTTGCACTCGGCCCTGACTCCACCAGGTGTGTCGAGGAGGCTCGGGTACGTGGAGGGATCCCGTCCGACCTTAGCCCCATAGGGGCGGAATTTGTCATCGATAGGAAGCCTCGAATCCTCCCTCGGGAACCGGCGCTTCACAACTTGAGCCGACTTTCGGGAATTCCTTCCATGCTATTCCACAGTGCGCTGAGGGATTTCCTGTACAGGCTGCTCCTGCACACGCTTTACTTCCTCGCCCTCATCTTCCATCCGGACACTCCCTGGCGTGCCATCGCACTCTCCGGACACTCCCTGGCGTTCCATCGCACTGTCCGGACACTCCCTGGCGTTCCATCACATCATCCGGACACTCCCTGGCGTTCCATCGCACTGTCCGGACACTCCCTGGCGTTCCATCACATCATCCGGACACTCCCTGGCGTTCCATCGCACTGTCCAGACACTCCCTGGCGTTCCATCACATCATCCGGACACTCCCTGGCGTTCCATCGCCCGCCTGGCAGGATTTTTTTTTATAACTAATAAATGTATGTGTCTGGAAAAAATACACCGTATTTGTTTAATGCCCCTCTGATCTCCTGGGTTTGTTGGCAGCAGTGTCCGGGAGATTAGTCTTTCATTCCTGGAGACTCCAAGGCAATCCTGGAGGGTTGGCAACCCGACACTGCCCTGATCCTGAGAAGAGAGCGTGTGCTATGAAACTACCCGCGGGCACCAAGACAAATCACCAAGCCTGAGCCCACCCAAAGTGTACGGAAAACTTTCTGTTCAGGGATCAGTATAATAGAGGGCTTTTTTCTCTAATTAAGGATATGCATTTTGGGAGTTAAAAGTTTTTCCTTTTTTTGTTTGAAGGACTTTTAAATCGTGTATGAACTGTAGATATTGTTTGACTCTTGTTCTGTATTTGTCTGGTCTATAATAAATAATCCTTTTCTTTTAAAGCCATAGTTTATGCCTGGAGTTTCTTATTAGGATAAAGAAGAGCTCATTAAATTAAATATAAAATTTGGAGATTAAAAAAAGGCATTTCCCCAAATTAAAGAATGAAATCAAATTGTGCCTTTTGTCCCTACACCAGCTCTGGTCTGAGGTCCACCACATGGACAATAATCTAACCCCTGTAGTGACCCCAGTGCACAACACTAACAGTCAACACAGCTTGTCAGGCAGCATCTGTGGAGAGAGAAACAGAGTTAACGTTTCAGGTCGGAAGGGTCATCGACCTGAAACGTTGACTCTGTTTCTCTCTCCACAGATGCTGCCGGACCTGCTGAATATTTCCAGCATTTTCTGTTTTTATTTCAGATTTCCAGCATCCGCAGTATTTTGCTTTTGTTTGAGTCAACACAGATTTCTCAGCCAGTTTTTTTGATGGGTGACGGGGTGAGCTCGGTGCCCATTCCGCCCATCCAGTTCGTTCCATCACCCAAGTTCTTACTCTGGACCTGATCTGACCCTTGCTCTCTTCGTTGGGACCACTTCCCTCTTTTGAATAGTCTGACAGGCAGTGTTTATAACACCAGGTGGCAGTCTGTCCCATAAATCAGTGACTTTAAACATAAAGGGACAAGGCTGGAAATCCCTGCCCTCCAGTAATGTGCAGGCACAGTTATCTGGGGAGGGGTTTTGGGGGAGTTCCGCCCCTGTTTGTGGATGTTCCAAAAGCCCTCAGACCTCAGACCAGAGCTGGTGTAGGGACAAAAGGCACAATCCTTGAGTTTGTGTGCCCCCCCCCCCCCCATGCTCACATTAGACACAGAGGCAGGACTGGCAAGGTGATGTCACCCACCAAATCCTGCCAGCTTTGCCCTGAATGGAAAGTGAGCCTGCCTGATGTGGGCATACTTTGCTTGCAAGGTATCGCTCTGAAATTGCTCATTGTTCTCCACCCCTCTGTGGGATGGGGGCTTTCTTTTATGCTAATGACCTCCTGCTCGGGATTTGGGAGGGGGTCAGCACTAGGGCAGAGTGTTGCGTGGACCTCGTTCCTGCCAACCGCCCCCCCTCCCTCACACTTCCAGCCATACATTGACCCAACTGGAATCTCCAGGCTACTATTTCTGAAGCTAAGTTTAGCTCGAGGCTTCTTCAGTATTTTATTCTCTCTGCCAATTCTTCTCCCCTCCCCTCCTTTCCTGACTGATTACTGACGTGCTTTTCCACAGGTGCTGGCACACTTTGCCACCTTGGCCAAGTGACTGTGGTTTACGGGTGAGCTTTGACAGCAAGTGTTGGGGGGGCTACGTCACAGCTGAACTCCGATTCCATTCTCCCCTGAAGGCAACACCTGCGGCGAGGGCTGCCAGATAATGATCGGGGGCAAAAACTCGGATTGATTTAACCTTCCCTGCTCGAGGGGGTGCGGAGGTCGATTGTTAAGCCCCAGTGCTGCCCTGGTTTAGGTCAGTTAATTCAGCGCAGACCTGGGACCGTCGCAGTGTATATGGCTCTTCTATTCACTGGATGGACTTAGGGGAGTCTTCTTTATCAATTTACAATCCTCTCCTTTGGCTCCCCTAGCCTGAATTTGCACAAAACTACAGTCATCTTATTTAAAGTAGAATTGTATCACCCCTTATTTTTTAAGAATAGATTTTGCTTCCTGTAGCTGCTGAAGGATGCCACCTAAATAAATCCATCGTTGCAAACCCCATTGGAGCATAGTGTCTACTGGCGGAGAGGCTACTGGTATGTGCGGGCTGTATTTATACTGGTTAACGCCTGAAGAAAAATAGCTCACAGGAAGGTAGTACATTCAATTGCACATCATAGAATCATAGAATAGTACAGCACAGAAGGAGGCCATTTGGCCCATCGAGTCTGTGCCAGCTCTTTCAAAGAGCAATCCAGTTAGTCCCACTCCCCTGCTCTTTCCCCATATCCCTGCAATTTTTTCTCCTTCAAGTATTTATCCAATTCCCTTTTGAAGGCTACTATTGACTCTGTTTCCACCACCCTATCAGGCAGTGCATTCCAAATCCTAACCACTCGTTGCGTGAAAAAGTTTTTCCTCATGTTCTCGGGTTCTTTTGCCAACCACCTTAAATCTGTGCCCTCTGGTTACCACTGGAACCAGAGGGCACAGCCACTGGCACCAGTTTCTCTTTCTTTACTCGATCTAAACCCTTCATGATTTTAAACACCTCTATCAAATCTCCTCTTAGCCTTCTCTGCTCCAAGGCACATGAAGTTTGCCAATCAGAATCTTTACCCTCCATTGGTACACACATCGACCTAGACTAGATGGCTGCATGCTAACATTGGAAGAAATCTACACAAACTATCCTAGCTTTCTAGAAGCAGCAGCAGGCTCCTTCTGGTGGGAGAATCCAGAACAAGGGGCACAAACTTAAAATTGGAGGGCGGCCTTTTATGAGTGAAGTCAGGAAGCACTTTTCCACACAAAGGGGGGTGGAAATCCGGAACACACTCCCAAAAGGCTGTGGATGCCGAGGGTCAATTGAAATTTCCAAGACTGAGAGCGACAGATTTTTTATTAAGTAAGGGTATCACGGGATATGGATCAATGGCGGGTAAATGGATTTGAGATACAGATCAGCCGTGATCTAACTGAATGGCAGAGCAGGCTCGAGGGGCTGAATGGCCGCCTCCTGTTCCTAATGTATCTATCATTGGTGACTAATATCTCACTAAGAAAGGGAAAGGATTTTGATGACTTCTCCACTGACAAACTACTAATATTTGTAATAATGTTTAGGAAATAGCTGAAGAAATAACCAGCAGCGAAGAGAGACAGGAGGATAACTCCTCCGCTCCTGAGGGTGTTAGCCAGCTGGTTAGATTTTGGTGAGTTCGTTCAATGATGGTAAGGCAATTCACTCGCAAGCAAAGTTTTGCTTATTCAAAGTTTAATCCTCCAAGTAAGGTAAAGTATTTACAACTCGGTGAATTGATTCGGGGAAATGAACTGTATCCAGTGTACGGGTCTTCCCAGGTGTAATCTGAAGTCCTGTTACATTTTGTTGCTTTATGTACCTTTCCTGGCCATAAATCACTAATCTAAACATCCATATAAGGCATTCAACTACCTCTCCAAACTATATGTAATATAAAACCAATGGGTAAAGTTGTACTATTGATTGACATAGATGAAGATGACTTAATCCTTCAATCATCTTTGCTTTCAATATTCTCAGCTTCCTCATCTCATTCCCAAGGTCACCATTTTAATTAAATCGCAATGGACTGGTGTCGAGCAGTGTTCTCTCTCACGGCACATGTCATGATAAAGATGCAGGTGTTTATCTCAAGTGCTTTAGAATGGAGAGAGAACCTTTCTGGCAATGATACACTGGGGGGAATTTTAACCCCAAAAAATGGGTGTGTTGGGGTTAGGTGGGAGGTTAAAGTAAAAATCAAACCGACCCTTCCGACCACCCACTGATCTCCCCACCGGCCTCCGATCCGGCCCCCCTCCTGAGGCCTGTGATCCGTCCCCGCCCTTTGGCCTCCAAACCCCCTCCCCCACCACCTTCTGATCCCCTCCCCCTTGGACCGACCGCTGACCCCACCATCCAGCCTTCCGTCATCCCCCCCCCCCCCCCCGCCAATCCCAACCTTCCAGCCCCCTCCACCCTCCAACGATCCTCGCCCCCCCGACCCCCTCCGACAATCCCTGGCTCCCGACCCCCTCCAACGATCCCGGCCTTCCTCCTTTCTGCGGCCTAGTGCCACAGGCCTACCTGCCAGAAAGCCAGCCAGCCTCTCAATCTGGCTGGCTGTGGGTGGGAAGCAGATTTTTTTTTAAATGTAAATCAGGCCCTTCCGTTAAATTCGGCAGGGCCTGAGGGAAACCCGGGTTTCCCATCCGCAATCCAGGTCAGTCAGTATCAATTACTCTAATTCATTTCAAACCCAAAGGTAGAGGGAGTCAATATCTTAAAGTAACTTCTCCTGTTTGCTATCCAGTGACTCCTGCAGCAAAAGACACATCTGTGGGTCGGATCTGACTCAGTTGTGATGCACCCCAATGTGGAATTACCTGCTGACACTAATTACCATGGTCACACATGACAAATGGTCACTTGGCAAGGCTGCCGGCATCGGTAGAATTGTACCCCAGCGAGCGATGCTTGCTTCAGGAGGAGGGCAAACAATCTGGTGGGGAAATACCTCAATCCAAAGGTCCGATACCTTGGAGCTGATGACTCGAGTGGTGAATTGTTGAACTGGGAGGTATGGAGGTAGCCTGAAGTATGCAACTTCCTCAGTGTTGACCCTGTCCATACAGTCCCCACCGCGTATATCAGGCGCGATCGTGCTAACACGATTTGCCCGCTATACACGGTGGACAGTAAAATCAGCTGTTAACAACTGTGGGAGGCAGTCTGAAAGTGGAGACTTCGGGCAGCTTCAATCACTTTCCTGGAATTCAAACCTGTAATTTATTCCGAGGCAGGCTCGATAATAGCATAAAGACCCCATTGCATTACAGTGGCGTTGTTGAATTGCCCGAAATAGCCGATGCGTTTAATACGTTACAAACGGCTCCTTTGTAATTGGCAGTGGAAATGGACTATGGTTAACGTCATTTTTCCAATATCAGTGGCTGCCCGGGATAAGCGTGGATGGTGTAAAGGATGGGGACTGTATCTGTAATTCATGAATCAATAGTTCATCAATATATACTGGCAATATTAAGTACTGGGAAAAGAATATATCTTCAGTTCAAATGGTGCTGCGATGTATTTCTGCAGTGAGTTGATTTTGTGTAGGGTGGAGATCCTGAGAGTATATTGATCTGATTAATTTCCCTTTGATCTTTGACATTCGTACTAGGCACATGCATCCCAAGTCCACTAGGTGCAGATTTAATAATTCTCCTTTACCTGATAAGGGGTGGAGATCGATATACATGCGTTATAAAATGATACCAAACTTTCAATAGATGGTTGTTGAACAATCACCTGCACAGTTATGAGGATATTTTACTGATCCTACCCATTAATGCAGGATGATATCACAATAAGACTTTGCACGAATTTTGAACACGGATCATGACTGCATTGAACGTCTGGGAAAAAAATGAAATAATTATGGTCCGAACATAAGACGTCGGAGCAGGAGTCAGTCATTTGGCCCCTCGAGCCTGCTCCGCCATTCAATGAGATCATTGCTGATCTGATCTTGGCCTCAACTCCACTTCCCTGCCCGCTCCCCATAACCCTTGACTCCCTTACCATTCAAAAATCTGTCTATCTCCATCTTAAATATATTCAATGACCCAGCCTCCACAGCTCTCTGAGGAAGAGAATTCCAAAGATTCACGACCCTCAGAGAGAAGAAATTCCTCCTTATTTCCATTTTAAATGGGTGCCCCCTTATTCTGAAATTATGCCTATGTTCTAGATTCCCCCACGAGGGGAAACATCCTCTCTGCATCTACCTTGTCAAGCCCCTTCAGAATCTTATATGTTTCAATAAGATCCCCTCTCATTCTTCTAAACTCCAAAGAGTATAGGCCCAACCTGCTCAACCTTTCTTCATAAGACAACCCCTTCATCTCCGGAATCAACCTCGTGAACCTTCTCTGAACTGCATCCAATGCAAGTATATCCTTCCTTAAATAAGGAGACCAAAACTGTATGCAGTACTCCAGGTGTGGTCTCACCAATGCCCTGTACAGTTGTAACAGGACTTCCCTACTTTTATACTCCATTCCCTTTGCAATAAAGGCCAACATTCCATTTGCCTTCCTAATTACTTGCTGTACCTGCATACTAATTTTTTGTGATTCATGTTCAAGGACCCCCAGATCCCTCTGTACCTCAGCATTTTGTAATCTCTCCCCATTTAAATAATAATTTGTTTTTTTAATTTTCCTACCAAAGTGGATAACCTCACATTTTCCCACATTATACTCCATCTGCCAGATTTTTGCCCACTCACTTAGCCTATCTATATCCCTTTGGATATTCTTTGCGTCCTCCACACAATTTGCTTTCCCACCTATCTTTGTATCATCAGCAAATTTGGCTACATTACACTCGGTCCCTTCATCCAAGTCATTAATATAGATTGTAAATAGTTGAGGCCCCAGCACTGATCCCTGCGGCACCCCACTAGTTACAGTTTGCCAACCTGAAAATGACCTATTTATCCTGACTCTCTGTTTTCTGTTAGTTAGCCAATCCTCTTTCCATGCTAATATATTACCCCCAACCCCATGAGCTCTTATCTTGTGCAGTAACCTTTTATGTGGCACCTTATCGAATGCTTTCTGGAAATCCAAATACACAACATCTACTGGTTCCCCTTTATCCAACCTGCTCGTTACATCCTCAAAGAACTCCAGCAAATTTGTCAAACATGATTTCCCTTTCATAAAACCATGCTGACGCTGCTTGACTATATTATGATTTTCTAAATCTCCTGCTACCACTTCCTTAATGATGGACTCCAGCATTTTCCCAATGACACATGTTAAGCTAACTGGTCTATAGTTGCCTGCTTTCTGTCTCCCTCCTTTCTTAAATAGGGGCGTTACATTTGCGGTTTTCCAGTCCGTTGGGACCTCTCCAGAATCCAGGGAATTTTGGTAGATTATAACCAATGCATCCACTATCTCTGCAGCCACCTCTTTTAAGACCCTAGGATGCAGACCATCGGGTCCAGGGGACTTGTCCACCTTTAGTCCCATTAGTTTGCCTAGTACTTTTTCTCCAGTGATAGTGATTGTTTTAAGTTCCACCCCCGCAACCCCAATAGCCCTTTGATTATCCATTATTGGGATGCTTTTAGTGTCCTCTACCGTGAAGACCGATACAAAATATTTGTTCAAAGTCTCCGCCATTTCCCTGTTTCCCATTATTAATTCCCCAGACTCATCCTCTAAGGGACCAATGTTTACTTTAGCTACTCTCTTCCTTTTTATATACCTGTAGAAGCTCTTACTATCTGTTTTTATATTTCTTGCTAGCTTACTCTCATAAGCTGTCTTCTCTCTCTATCATTTTTTTAGTCGTCCTTTGCTGGTTTTTAAAAATTTCCCAATCCTCTGGCCTTCCACTATTCTTCGCAACATTGTATGCCTTTGTTTACAATTTGATACCATTCCTTAGTTAGCCACGGATGGGTCATCCTTCTCTTAGAGTCTTTCTTTCTCACTGGAATATCTCTTTGCTGAGCGTTATGAAATATCTCCTTAAATGTTTGCCACTGCTTTTCTACAGTATTACTCTGTAATATATTTTCCCAGTCCACTTTAACCAAGTCTGCCTTCATACTTTTGTAATTACCTTTATTTAAGTTCAGGACACTAGTTTGAGACCTAGCTTTCTCACCCTCAAACTGAATTTGAAATTCTACCATGCTATGATCACTCTTCCCAAGAGGATCCTTCACTTGGAGTTCACTAATTAATCCAGCCTCGTTACACATTACCAGATCTAAAATAGTCTGCTCCCTGGTTAGTTCCACAATGTATTGTTCCAAGAAACCATCCCGCATACACTCGAAGAACTCTTCCTCAAGTCTATCTTTGCCAATTTGCTTTGTCCAATCAATATGAAGATTAAAATCTTCATGATTATAGCCGTACCTTTCTTAGAAGCCTCTATTATTTCTTGATTTATACTCTGTCCTACAGTGTGGCTATTGTTTGGGGGCTTGTAGACCACTCCCACCAGTGACTTCTTACCCTTATTATTTCTTATCTCCACGCAAACTGATTCTACGTCTTGCTCTTCTAAGCCAATATCATTGCTCACTACTGCACTGATCTGATCCCTTATTAACAGAGCTACAGCACCTCCTTTTCCTTTCTGCCTATCCTTACGAAATGGCAAATACCCCTGAATATTCAGTTCCCAGCTTTGGTCACCTTGCAACCACGTCTCTGTAATGGCTATCAGATCATACCCATTTATTTCTATTTGTGGTGTCAACTCATCTATCTTGTTACGAATGCTGCGTGCATTCAGATATAGAGCTTTTAATTTTGTCTTTTTACCATTTTTCCCTACTCTGACCCCTCTTTCTGATGCACTCTTATGTATATACGCTCTGACCCTTCCTGTCGCACTCTGGTTATCATTACCCCTATCGCTACCCTGCACTTTTGCCTTCTCATTTTTCTTTGACTTTTTAAATTTCCGCTCAGCGGATCCCTCCCCCCCACTATTTAGTTTAAAGCCCTGTCTACAGCCCCAGTTATTCGATTTGCCAGGACACTGGTCCCAGCCTGGTTCAAATGAAGCCCATCTCGACGGAACAGCTCCCTCTTACTCCAGCGATAGCAAAATACTGCGGATGCTGGAAATCCGAAATAACAACAGAAAACGCTGGAAAAACTCAGCAGGCCAGGCAACATCCGTGGAGAGAGAAACAGAGTTAACGTTTCAGGTCGAAACCCTTCGTCGGAACTTCCGACGAAGGGTTTCGACCTGAAACGTTAACTCTGTTTCTCTCTCCACGGATGTTGCCTAGCCTGCTGAGTTTTTCCAGCGTTTTCTGTTGTTATTCCCTCTTACTCCAGTACTGGTGCCAGTGCCCCAAGAATCGAAACCCATTTCTCCCACGCCAATCTTTGAGCCACTCGTTCATCTCTCTGATCTTATTTACCCTATGCCAATTTGCACGTGGCTCAGGTAGTAATCCAGAGATTATTACCTTTGTGGTTCTGCTTTTTAATTTAGCCCCTAGCTGCTCATACTCCCTGAGCAGAACCTCTTTCTTTGTCCTACCTATGTCATTGGTACCTACATGGACCACGGCAATTGGATCTTTCCCCTCCCACTCTAAGTTCCTCTCCAGCCCAGAGGAGATGTCCTTTACCCAGGCAACACAGCCTTCGGTACTCACACTCTTGGCTGCAGAGAACAGTGTCTATCCTCCTAACTATACTGTCCCCTACCACTACCACATTTCTTTTTGCTCCCCCCACTTGAATGGCTCCCTGTACCACGGTGCTGTGGTCAGTTTGCTCCTCCTCACTGCAGTCCCTGCTTTCGCCCACACAGAGAGTAAGAACCTCGTAACTGTTGGACAAGAGCAAGGGCTGAGGCTCCTCCACCACTACCTCCTGGGTCCCCATTCACACATAATTTAAAGGACTGCATACGCTATCACAAGCAGTGGATTCCCCCTTGTGTTGTTTACAGGAGGTCTGGGATCTGGAGCAAGGTTTGATGTTTAGGCACCCTGGACTGTCCCTTTAAGATTCTGTCACATTTCTAACAAAGTGTGCGTCACTTGGAAATGTGACACCTGTGGTGTGAAAGACACGTGGGGGGGGGGGGTGGGGATTTTCAATATCAATGCCAGTGCGGTAATATGGCAGATCAGATCACCCATCCATATAGAACTCACCTGATCTTCATCTTCAAATCAATGGGATTAAAATCAGACGATTTCTATAATGGCCGAACGATCTGCTCAGCCATATTACTCCCGAGGCGGTGAAGTTGAATATAACACCCACTGTGTCTCCCGTGGCAAGTCAGGTGATATGCTGTTTTACAGGGACTGTATAGAATGTAGTATTCTGCTGCCGAGGGGACGCTGTGTCCATCTGTAAGGCCACAAAGACTAATTATGTTACAATAAACACTGGCTGAGTTCAGAATTCATTTCCTCATCAGGCTGCAGGCCCCAACCCTGGTTTGCTTCCTCTTTTTTTTTAAGTGTGACTGATAAGGTCACTCAGAATTCAGGCTCTTGTGTCCAATGACCACCTTGGTTCCTTTATTTTTTTTTATTCGTTTATGGGATGTGGACGTCACTGACAAGGCCAGTATTTATTGCCCATCCCTAATTGCCCTTGAGAAGTTGGTGGTGAGCCGCCCTCTTGAACCGCTGCAGTCCGTGCAGTGAAGGTACTCCCACAGTGCTGTTAAGGAGGGAGTTTCAGGATTTTGACCCAGCGACGATGAAGGATCGGCGATATACTTCCAAGTCAGGATGGTGTGCGACTTGGAGGTGGTGGTGCTTCCATGCGCCTGCTGCCCTTGTCCTTCTAGGTGGAAGAGGTCACGGGTTTGGGAGGTGCTGCCGAAGAGGCCTTGGCGAGTTGCTGCTGTGCATCTTATAGATGGTACACACTGCAGCCACGGTACGCCGGTGGTGGAGGGAGTGAATGTTTAAGGTGGTGGATGGGGTGCCAATCAAACGGGCTGCTTTGTCCTGGATGGTGTTGAGCTTCTTGAGTGTTGTTGAAGCTGCACTCATCCAGGCAAGTGGAGAGTATTCCATCACACTCCTGACTTGTGCCTTGTAGATGGTGGAAAGGCTTTGGGGAGTCAGGAGGTGAGACACTCGCCGCAGAATACCTAGCCTCTGACCTGCTCTTGTTGCCACAGTATTTATGTGGCTGATCCAGTTAAGTTTCAGGTCAATGGTGACCCCCAGGATGTTGATGCAAATGTTACCTGCCACTTTTCAGCCCAAGCCTGAACGTCGTCCAGGTCTTGTTGCATGCCGGCATGGACTGCTTCATTATCTAAGGAGTTGCGAATGGCACTGAACACTGTGCAGTCATCAGCAAACATCCCCATTTCTGACCTTATGTTGGAGGGAAGGTCATTGATGAAGCAGCTGAAGATGGTTGGGCCTAGGACACTGCCTGAGGAACTCCTGCAGCGATGTCCTGGGGCTGTGATGATTGACCTTCAACCACCACAACCATCTTCCTTTGTGCTGGGTATGACTCCAGCCAGTGGAGAATTTTCCCCCCAATTCCCATTGACTTCAGTTTTACTAGGGCTCCTTGATGCTACACTCGGTCAAATGCTGCCTTGATGTCAAGGGCAGTCACTCTCACCTCACCTCTGGAATTCAGCTCCTTTGTCCATGTTTGGACCGAGGCTGTAATGAGGTCGGGAGCCGAGTGGTCTTGGCGGAACCCAAACTGGGCATCAGTGAGCAGGTTATTGGTGAGTAAATGCCGCTTGATAGCACTGTTGACGACACCTTCCATCACTTTGCTGATGATTGAGAGTAGACTGATGGGGCGGTAATTGGCCGGATTGGATTTGTCCTGCTTTTTGTGGACAGGACACACCTGGGCAGTTTTCCACATTGTCAGATATTACTTCTTGAAGCGTGACACGGAAATTTGAGTGTGGCACATGAACTGTGATGGAGATCCGCACCTGACGTACCATTTTTATAAAGACTATTAGACCTTCCATGGCATTGCTCACAGTGAGAAGATACACTGTTTTATAACAGTGAAGATATTATGCCACGGAGAGATTGACACCAGGGCCATTGATTTGCAGTGACTGAATAAGTCAAATTCTGTTTTGATTAAATGTTATTCTAGGATTTTTACTGGTGCTTTGGAGATCAAAGTCTAACACTCTGACCACTATTCTGTGAAAACTTTAAATGAGTGGCATTTGTTTAATACATATTCCTTCATCTATGTATTGAATTTTTATTCCTCTACCAGTTTTAAAGTTGAGGATATAAAGCAAGCTGGCAAGAATTAGAGGTCACAACTATCAACAAAACAAAGGTGACGCTAATCAAAACTTTTCTTTTTCCCGAAAAGGTTTCAAAGTTTAACACGTTTTTATTTCGAGGAAAGAAAAAAAGAACTCAAATTAGGATGAGGAAAATTTTTCCTGTCTCTTTCTCTCTTCCTCTTTATGTTTTTATCTTTCTCTGACACAGCCTCTGTTTTAAAAACAAAATGCTCAATATAAATTTTACTTCAATAAAGCTGTTCAAATTTATCCAGTAGCTTTTCTTCAAATTATTTTTTAAAACAACCAGATACGTACTGCTGGAAGCTAAACAACATATTGGAGCATTTGGGAAGACTAAATGCTATTGATACATCCTAGGCAATTGTGCACACCTCGCATGCTCAGAATGCAGGATCTGCTTTCAGAATAGAGTCACAGCTCTGGGCATAAATATTAAATTAGCGCCCAGGCTCTGGAAGAGTCTGAGGCCTTCAAGAGAAATTTTTAATGTCGGGTGACCGTATGTCCCCGTTTTCTGGGGACTGTCCCTGGATGAGGTAATGTGTCCCCGGGCAAACAATGTCCCCACAAGAGGCTTGATTTAGAATGAATTTTGCGTGAAGTCTGAAGAATTAGCGCCTGGCGCTAATTCTCAAACTTTTCAAAAGTTACCGCCCATTCCTGGGCTATGATGAATTTCTCCCCCAGGGTTTTTAATGGTAGGTTTAATGCCAAACCCCAAAACCCTTCTCCCACCTGCCCCCCAGTGGCACCACTATTTTGTGGCCATATTCAAAGCAGCCTGCAGCAGTCGCTTTAAGGACCACTTGTGAGAATACTCTACATCCAGTGCCAATAGGTAGAGAGTTCCTCCCCCCCCACTCCACCCATCTCCCCCCTCTCTCCCCCCACCCAACCCCATCACCGCCCTCAAAAATCAAGTCTACCGGGCTTCGGATGGCCTGGGATCGATTCCTTTAGGGAAACCAGCCTTTAAAATACCAGTGGGCACCACAAGATCAGATCCTGGCAAACCTGCTTCACGCATCAGGGCAAGGGAGGCGGAACTGGCAGGAATTCCAAAGGATGACATTGTCCCACCAGCAAAAAGCACCTGCCCCCACTCCTGGCGCACAAGCTGAAAGAAAGGGGCGGAGACCCAGTGTAACCATGTCCAGCCCCAAACTCCTCGTCTGCCTTCCCAGCTCCTGCAATTTCTCTGCCCCCAGAGCTGAGGATTTGGGGGGCTGTTAAAATATATCACCGGTCAATGAAGATGTCTGTTATACAGGAGGTGATTATCCTTGTGTAAATAAGTTTTCCCACTTTGCACACCATAGCCTGGTAATGACTGTGAGCAGCGTTCTCATACTAACGTGTAACCAAATTCCTCTTTCAGCTACTTTAGTGGAGACGTTAATTCATTTATTTTAAAAGTGAGAAGTCGCACAACACCAGGTTATAGTCCAACAGCTTTATTTGAAATCACAAGCTTTCGGAGCACTGCTCCTTCATCAGGTTCCTTCACCTGACGAAGGAGCAGCGCTCCGAAAGCTTGTGATTTCAAATAAAACTATTGGACTATAACCTGGTGTTGTGCAACTTCTCACTTTTATCCACCCCAGTCCAACACCGGCATCTCCGCATCATTTATTTAAAAACGCTCATACGATAACGTCGCTCACACTACTTCCCAGATTCTTACTCATCAATTTTGTCACCAGTTGCTACACCATTCAGTGGCTCCGTATTATAGCCACGTGTTTCACTCGAGGAAGAAATGTGTGCAGTGTTTTCCTGCACCGCCTCCCCTGAGGTTTCAGTGCCATGAATGTCAGCGTCGCTTTCTGCTGTCTATCTTGTTTCGATGCCACTTTGCACCATTCACCAACTGTGCAGCATGGGGGAAAACTCCAGCCAAGTGCCTTGCTGTGTCACTGTGATTCTCTGAGCCTTGCGCTCTACGATTAACGTATGCTCCTTTATATTTTAATCGCGCAAAAAAGTTTTCAAAACAATTGCTGTGGACATTTGAATCAGGCAACAAATTAAAATCTTAGCTCAATTTTGTGGCTCGGCCCTGTTTTCACAGCTGTGGATGAAGGTTGCCATGCGATGTCACTTGAAACTGAAGCTTGCACTATTTCTATGATCTCCCAGCTCCCAAGCACAACATCACCCAATACAGGTCATTAGGCAGTAAGGTGATCCAGAATACTGTATTCACTCTGAATACCAGCAGTGTGACTTGAGGTCAAATCCATTAATATATTTACAGCACTCCCTACCAAGTATGTGTTTATCTCTAGCGATCCTTAGGTCAAAAGAAACATTTGTGAGATCGTATTTGGCTGCCATGTACACTGCTTATTAACTGCACTGAATCCTATTGCCAATTATCTTTTTTTTTTATTCGTTTCTAATTGCCCTTGAACCACGGAGAGCAGTTAAGAGTCAACCACATTGCTGTAGGCCTGGAGTCACATATCGGCCAGACCAGCAGATTTCCTTCCCTAAAGAACATTAGTGAACCAGATGGATTTTTACGACATGGTCACCATCACTGATACTAGTTTTTAATTCCAGATTTATTTAATTAATGGAATTTAAATTCCCCAGCTGCCTGTGGTGGGATTTGAACTCATGTCTCCATTTCATTAATCCAAGCCTCTCAATTACTAATACAAAAGCAAAACACTGCGGATGCTGGAAATCTGAAGTAAAACAGAAAATGCTGGAAATACTCAGCAGGTCAGGCAGCATCTGTGGAGAGAGAAACAGAGTCAACGTTTCAGGTCGATGACCCTTCGTCAGAACTGGAAAAAGCTGGAGATGTCCTGACCTGCATTTTCTGTTTTTATTTCTCTCAATTACTAGTTGAGTCACATATCCACTATGCTACTTTACCCTGTTCAACTTGTTGGCCAATGAGGCATGGGTTAGAAATCATTGGTATGTTATAGAGGCAAGGGGACAATGCCATGCCCAGGGATATTTCTCACAGGACTTCCATGGTCACCTTAATCTTAGTTAAACAGGTTACTTTAAAATAAATGTTAATCCCGTTTCAATGTTAATCCTGTTGCAAAAGATAAGACTGAAGCGTTTCCAACCATCTTCAGCCAGAAGTGCTGAGTGGATGATCCATCTCGGCCTCCTCCTGAGGTCCCCACCATCACAGAAGCCAGTCTTCAGCCAATTTGATTCACTCCACGTGATATCAAGAAACGGCTGAGCACACTGGATATAGCAAAGGCTATGGGCCCCGACAACATTCCGGCTGCCGTGCTGAAGACTTGTGCTCCAGAACTAGCCGCGCCTCGAGCCAAGCTGTTCCAGTACAGCTACAACACTGGCATCTACCCAACAATGTGGAAAATTGCCCAGGTATGTCCTGTCCACAAAAAGCAGGAAAAATCCAATCTGGCCAATTACCGCCCCATCAGTCTACTCTCAATCATCACTAAAGTGATGGAAGGGGTCGTTGACAGTGCTATCAAGCACCACTTATCAATAACCTGCTCACCAATGCCCAGTTTGGCTTCCGCCAGGACCACTCGGCTCCAGACCTCATTTACAGCCTTGGTCCAAACATGGACAAAAGAGCTGAATTCCAGAGGTGAGATGAGAGTGACTGCCCTTGACATCAAGGCAGCATTTGACCAAGTGTGACATCAAAGAGCCCTAATAAAATTGAAGTCAATGGGAATCAGGGGGAAAACTCTCCACTGGCTGGAGTCATACCTAGCACAAACGAAGATGGTTGTGGTTGTTGGAGGCCAATCATCTCAGCCCCAGGACATTGCTGCAGGAGTTCCTCAGGGTAGTGTCCTAGGCCCAACCATCTTCAGCTGCTTCATCAATGACCTTCCCTCCTTCATAAGGTCAGAAGTGGGGATGTTCGCTGATGACTGCACAGTGTTCAGTTCCATTCGCAACTCCTCAGATGCAGCAAGACCTAGACAACATTCGGACGTGGGCTGATAAGTGGCAAATAACATTCGTGCCACACAAGTGCCAAGCAATGACTATCTCCAACAAGAGAGAATCTAACCACCGCCCCTTGACATTCAACAGCATTATCATCATCGAATCCCCCACCATCAACATCCTGGGGGTCACCACTGACCAGAAACTTAACTGGACCAGCTACATAAATACTGTAGCTGCTGGAGCAGGTCAGAGGCTGGGTATTCTGCAGTGAGTGTCTCACCTCCTGACTCCCCAAAGCCTTTCCACCATCAACAAGGCACAAGTCAGGAGTGTGATGGAATACTAAATGAGTACTTTGTATCTGTCTTCACCAAGGAAGAAGATGCTGCCAAAGTCATAGCGGAAGAGGAGGTAGTGGAGACACTGGATGGGATAAAAATGGATAAAGAGGAGGTACTAGAAAGGCTGGCTGTACTTAAAGTAGATAAGTCACCAGGACCGGATGGGAAGCATCCTAGGATGCTGAGGGAAGTTAAGGTGGAAATCACGGAGGTACTGGCCAGAATCTTCCAATCCTCCTTGGATACAGGAGTGGTGCTAGAGGACTGGAGAATTGCAAATGTTACACCCTTGTTCAAAAAAGGGTGTAAGGATAAACCCAGCAACTACAGGCCAGTCAGTTTAACCTCAGTAGTGGGGAAGCTTTTAGAAACGATAATCAGAGACAAAATTAACAATCACTTAGACAAGTGTGGATTAATTATAAGCAACATTAATGGTATGTGCACAAATCGTTGAAGGTGGCAGGGCAGGTTGAGAAAGTGGTTAAAAAAGCTTACGGGATCCTGAGCTTCATAAATAGAGACATAGAGTACGAAAGCAAGGAAGTTATGATGAACCTTTAGAAAACACTGGTTTGGCCTCAACTGGAGTATTGTGTCCAATTCTGGGCACCGCACTTCAGGAAGGATGTGAAGGCCTTAGAGAGGGTGCAGAAAAGATTTACGAGAATGGTTCCAGGGATGAGGGACTTCAGTTACGTGGATAGACTGGAGAAGCTGGGGTTGTTCTCCTTAGAGCAGAGAAGGTTGAGAGGAGATTTGATAGAGGTGTTCAAAATCATGAGGGGTCTAGACAGAGTAGATAGAGAGAAACTGTTCCCATTGGCGGAAGGGTCAAGAACCAAAGGACACAGATATAAGGTGATTGGCAAAAGAACCATGAGGAAAAACCTTTTTACGCAGCAAGTGGTTAGGATCTGGAATTCACTGTCTGAAAGGGTGGTGGAAGCAGAATCAATCGTGGCTTTCAAAAGGGAATTGGATAAGTACCTAAAGGAAAAAAATTGTAGGGCTACGGGGAAAGTGTGGGGGAGTGGGACTAGTTGAAGTGCTCTTGCAGAGAGCTGGCACGGGCTCGACGGGCCGAATAGCCACCTTCTGTGCTGTAACCATTCTATGATTCTATAATCTCCACTTGCCTGGATGAGTGCAGCTCCAACAACACTCAAGAAGCTCGACACCATCCAGGACAAAGCAGCCCGCTTGATTGGCACCTCATCCACCACCTTAAACATTCACTCTCTCCACCACCGGCGTACCGTGGCTGCAGTGTGTACCATCTACATGATGCACTGCAGCAACTCGCCAAGGCTTCTTCAGCAGCACCTCCCAAACCCACAACCTCTACCATCTAGAAGGACAACGGCAGCAGGTGCATGGGAACACCACCAAGTTCCCCTCCAAGTTACACACCATCCTGATTTGGAAATATATCAGCCATTCCTTCATCGTCGCTGGGTCAAAATCCTGGAACTCCCTCCCTAACAGCACTGTGGGAGTACCTTCACCATACGGAATGCAGCGGTTCAAGAAGGCGGCTCACCACCACCTTCTCAAGGGCAACTAGGGATGGGCAATAAATGCTGGCATTTCCCGTGCCACTCACATACCGTGAATGAATAAAAATAAAATTAGATGAGAAATTTCAGATGTGTTAGTCATAATTTTCCAAAGCTCTCTAGACTCAGGAATTGTGCCTTTGGTTTGGAAATTTGCAAATATCACTCCATTATTTAAGAAGGGAGAGAGAGAGATACCAGGTCACTACAGACCTGTCATTTAACATCAGTCGTAGAGAAGTTACTGGAATCTATCTTCAGGAACAGTATCAGCTGATCAAAGAGAGTTAGCATGGATTTATGAAAGGTAGATCATATCTGACTAATCTCGTTGAATTTTTTGAGGAGATTATTAACATTGTAGATAGGGGAGTGTCAATGGATGTTGTCTATATGGACTTCCAGAAGGCATTCGATAAAGTCCCACACAAGAGTTTATTAACAAAAATGAAAGCACACTGAATTGGGGGCAACCTTATGACATTGGTTGGAATGTAGTAGGAATAAAGGGAAGGTTCTCTGATTGGTGGAATGTGGCAAGTGGTGTTCCCCAGGGGCCTCAGTTGAAATTTTCCAGACTGAGATTGATAGATTTTTATTCGATAAGGGTATTAAGGGACATGGATCAAAGGCGGGTAAATGGAGTTGAGGTACAGATCAGCCATGATCTAATTAAATGGTGGAGCAGGCTCGAGGGGCTGAATGGCCTACCCCTGTTCCTAATTCTTATGTTCTTATGATCTAATTGAATGGCAGAATAGGTTCGAAGGGCTGAATGGTCATGTTCCTAATTCACAGGACTTGTCAGTTTGTTAAATCACAGCACTCACTGTTGTGTGTATTTTCATTCCTTCTCCGCGTCCCTGCTATCATTTTGTCAGGTCCGAAGGCACTCACTACATCAGTAGCCCTGTCCGTAGGTATGTGCATGTATAACTACCATTCATAAATGGCTGAAATATCTAATTGACATGAATAAAATTTGTCAAATTGATAAGACCATTGTAAAGCCGACTCTGAGAACATGTAATAGTTTTACATAAAATTACAGAATTTACAGCACAGAAATAGGCCATTCGGCCCATCTGGACTCTGTCGGTGTTTATGCTCCACACGAGCCTCCTCCCACTCTGCTTCATCTCACCCCATCAACATATCTTTCTATTCTGTTCTCCCTCATGTACTTATCTAGCTTCCCTTTAAATGCATCTCTGCTCTTCGCCTCAACCATTCCCTGTGGTAGCAAGTTCCACATTCTCACCACTCTCTGGGTAAAGATTTTCACGTAACATTTTTATTGAAATGCACCAGTTACCAGACAGAGGGAGAGAAAGCAGAGGTTAATCTGTGCAGAGTGTACACACAAGGCAAGTCTGAATGCTTAACGTCTACCCAGCGCACTAAAGCCAGGTCTGCAGTTAATGCAGCTTGTTAAACATCATATTCTGGGAGACCAGTACTGCAGTCATTAATGCTGCCCTCACGTTACAGAATTCCTTCAGATACAAGTGGTACTGTAATCGGCTGAGGCTGCCAGTGCTGTGGAATCTGCCCCCTTCACGCTGCAGGGTGAGTTTCGCAGCACCAGCAGCAACAAAAAAGCCGCAGATGCCAGGGACGATCCATGCAGGTTGGCAATGTGCTGCCCTGCAGAGCCACTGCTGCCACACAAGATAGTGAC
This sequence comes from Squalus acanthias, assembly GCA_030390025.1. Classification (NCBI taxonomy): domain Eukaryota; kingdom Metazoa; phylum Chordata; class Chondrichthyes; order Squaliformes; family Squalidae; genus Squalus; species Squalus acanthias. The sequence continues at coordinate 37,688,863 of CM059440.1, read as the reverse complement.
GTGCGCTATGAGTGCCAGGCATTTACATCTGGTGCAGGAGGAGCAAGTGAAGGTCACCTTTTCTGAGGCAGTTCTCCACTCCTCCGACTGTGGACCCGTTTAATATTAATGCAGCTGTGACCCGAGGTTTGAGTCCAAGTACGGTAAATCAGCTACTGCATACATAAGGGGGCAGAAATTCGGGTCTCCACGGGTGAGTACGCGCTGTGTACTCACTCGTAGACCCAACGAAAGTGCCAGGTTTCGCGCATGCACTGTGTACAACTGAGTGACTTGCTAGGCCATTTCAGTGGGCTGGTAAGAATCAACCACATTGCTGTGGGTCTGGAGTCACATATAGGCCAGACCGGGTAAGGTTGGCAGATTTCCTTCCCTGAAGGACATTAGTGAATCAGATGGGTTTATACTGATAGTTTCATGGTCACCATTACTGATATTAGCTTTTTAACTCCACATTGATTTAATTAACTGAATTTAAATTCCCCAGCTGCTGTGGTGGGATTTGAACTCACGTCTCATGGATCATTAGTCTAGGCCTCTGGGTTATTAGTCCAGTGAGCTAACCACTATGCTACCGTTCCTGTCATTTTATTGCCATTTCATGGCGCTACGGACTGTCAGTAAGTAGATGAATTTCTTGCCCATAATAAAATCCAGAATGTGAAAAGGCCATTCAGCACATCACACCCATTCCATCCAGAGCCCATGTCTGATTATTCTATCATGGACTTCCCTCCTACACCATCCCTTGATCCTCTACTTTAGGAACACCGATTTCCTTCCCTGACGTCCCCGAGGGAGAAAAGTCAAGCAGTGTTGTTAAGTATTTCTACAATCCTCAATCCCACGTCTCAACAGGTATTGTTTTTAAAGGTCCCAACCAGCGCTGAATCAGCTACCTTCCATCGGGTTTGTTCCACGTGTCCACGCTCCTCTGGGGAAAAAAGAGGTTTCTTCTAATCTCTAACCTTGTTCAAGACTTGTCAATGCTGAAAATAAAAGTCAATATAGCATCCTAATAGACAATAGAACCAGAAGTGCCACAGAACTGAACCATTAGTGGTATTTTTCTACCTATCCGCCAATTCCTTCTTAAAGTGGACATACCGGGGTAATTGATATCAATAGACAAAAAATTGTCGGTAATGCACCCGTGATTTTCCAGTGGCAGGGAGACTCGGAAAGTTACCCTCAGATTATGATGCTATTCCATATTCCAGAGCATAGTATTCTATTGGGTATATTTTTCTACTGGCACTGTTCCCTTAAAAACACTTAATGCACCTGAATCATTTCCTCTGTGTTTTATTTTTAATGCAGACGTTATTCATTTAGCACCTCTGTTAAAAAAATTCATGAAGAGATTTAGTACGATTAGGTTAAATGTTTATGCAGGAACAGTGCCAGCCACTAAATGTGCCCACTTTAATCTAAAATTGGAAAGTATATGGTTGCTTTAGTTTACCCCCACCTTAATTAGTCTGATTAATATTTCAGTCCTTGTATGATAATCGGTTATCACTGTGAATAATTTTTGAGAAGAAACCAAAGCTGAGGTGATTGCAGCAAATGAGGACGAAGCTGCCCGAGAACCAGACCACGGTGAGCAGAGACCTGGTAGTGAACAGTGCGATAGGCAGGCTGATGCCAGCCATCAACTTATGAGGAACACTCCTGTTTTGATGAGCTGCATAAAGGGTGTTGGAGGCAATGCGACAATTTTATTTCTTCTTGTTTGTAATCTAAACAATTGATTAGAAGAAAGAATGCTGGCCTTTATGGCTCAGTTGGTAAAGATGCGGAGATGCCGGTGTTGGACTGGGGTGGACAAAATTGAGAGGTCGCACAACACCAGGTTATAGTCCAACAGTTTTATTTGAAATCACAAGCTTTCGGAACTATCGCTCCTTCCTCAGGTGAAGTAAAACTTTTACTTCACCTGAGGAAGGAGCGATAGTTCCGAAAGCTTGTGATTTCAAATAAAACTGTTGGACTATAACCTGGTGTTGTGCGACCTCTCAGTTGGTAAAGCCAGTGGACTTGAGCACATAATCCAGGCTGACACTCCAGTGCCGTGCTGAGGGAGTGCTGCACAGTCGGAGGTGCCGTCTTTCGGGATGCGACGTTAAACCGAGGCCCCGTCTGCCCTCTCAGGCGGACGTAAAAGATAGATGGAAGAGCAGGGCTAGTTCTCACCGGTCTCCTGGGCAATATTCAGTAAAGGGAATTAAGGGTTACGGGGAGCGGGCAGGAATTTGGACATAAGTCTAGGTTCGGATCGGTCATGGCCCTGTGGGTAGCGGAGCGGGCCCAGGGGCTGTGTAGCCTGATCCTGCTCCTATTTCGTGTGTCCAATTCTGTTAGATTCAGGAGATGGTTCTGTGATAGTAGATTGGCGGTTAGGATCAGATCATCCATGATCTTATTGAATGGCGGAGCAGGCTCGAGGGGCCAATTGGCCTACTCCTGCTCCTATTTCTTATGTTCTTATGTTCTTATGTAATATTTAATCGTCAACCAACATCACTAAAAAACAGATTATCTGGTCATTATCACATTGCTGTTTGTGGGAGCTTGCTGTGTGCAAATTGGCTGCTGTGTTTCTTACATTGCAACAGTGACTACACTTCAAAAGTACTTCATTGTCTGTAAAGGCATTTTGGGGTGACCTGAGGTCGTGAAAGGCGCTATAGAAATGCAACTTCCTTCCTTCCTAGAAACACATGGAAGCTACAACACGGAAACAGGGCATTCGGCCCAACCAGTCCATGTCGGTGTGTATCCTCCATGCGAACAAATAGTTCTAATCACAATTACCCCCACCGCCCCTGTTTTCATATCCCTTCAACCCCCTTCCCTTTATCCTCCTCTCCAATCTAATCTTCAATATTAACATCGTTTCTGCCTCACCCACTGACCCTGGGAGTGAATTTCACAGCCTCACAACTCTTCGTGTGAAGAAGTCTCTCCTGCCCTCTGTTCGAAATCTCTTACATTCAATCTTGTATCAATGGCCCCTTGTTCTTGACCCCTCGACTACTGGAAACAGTCTGTATCTGTCTAAGCTGTCCCAACCTTTCAACATTTTATACATTTCTATCCTATCTCCCCCTAAATCCTGCACTGTTCTAACAAAAATTCAAGACAGAGATCGCTAGATTTTTGAATATTAAGGGTATCAAGGGATATGGGGATAGTTCAGGAAAGTGGAGTTGAGGTAGAAGATCAGCCATGATCTTACTGAATGGCGGAGCAGGCTCAAAGGGCTGAATGGCCGACTCCTGCTCCTATTTCTTATGTTCTTAAAAAATGATCCAATCTTTTCCAGTCTATTTGATATGTCCCTAACCCTAGCACCTGCATGCAGACGCTGAGCCTCGGGGGCCATCCAGAAAGAGGGCGATCCTGGAGCGGCAGCAAGAAGTGCAGGAGGCTCTGACAGGTTTTGCGAGCGCAATGTCTGCAAATGTGCAGAGAATGCAGGAGTCCATCTCCAACATGAGCACCACCGTGTCGCAGGCGATGGCGACTGTAGGCTCCTCCATGGATAGAATGGCCACCTGCATGGAGCAGCTAATGCGTCACTCACAGGAGCACATGGTCTCTATGGAGAATAGACGGCAGAGGCTCATAGATGTCCTCTCTAGGAGGGATGTCAATGTAGACATGGGCCCTCACGGCCCCACTGCTGTACAGCAAGGTGCTCTCCAGCTCCTTGCTAGCAGGGAAGTGCGGGTGGCCCATGAGAGGGATGATGGTGAGAGGGGACATGGAAGTGTGGGCTCCTCTCAAAGCACTTACACTTCTCCCCCATTGCCTCCCCCTCAGTCAGAGCCCCAGATGCTGCCTCAGATCCCGATGGCTGAGTCTGCCCCTGCACAGTCGCAGGAGGAGCAGGCATTGTCGGGGCCATCACAGGCTCCAAAACCCAGAGGACATCCGCCAAAAGTGACTATGCAGTCGCAGCAGGGAAATGGGCAGGCTGCCTCTACCTCTGCTGAAGCCACAGGAGCAATGGTGGTCAGTGTGAAAGAAATGGCTTGGTCATTGTAGGGATGCTTTATGGTGTTGCTGTGGGGGTGGTGCAAACCTGATGCAGCATGTGGCAGCCATATGGGTGTAATGCCTGAAGTTAAGTAAATCTGGCCATGATGAGGCCATCCCTGGCCTCTCGGGCAGCAACGTGCTCGGGTGCTGGTGGGATCTGGACTGCAGGTTTCTCCAGCTCCTCCTCCTCCTTGTCTTCCAGCTGATGCTCCTCCTGCTCCTCCTCCTCTGAAGAGGCTGTGCGCTCAGAGCCTTACTCCTCATGCAGCGCTAATCCTCGTTGCTGCTCTATGTTGTGTAGGGCACAGCAGACCACGACGATTCTGGAGACCCTGGCTGGTGCATACTGAAGGGCTCCTCCAGATCTGTCAAGGCATCTGAAGCGCACTTTCAGCATGCCTATTGTCTGCTCTATGACACCTCTGGTGGAAATGTGGCTTTCATTATATCTCTCCTCGGCCTCAGTACTTGGCCTCCTCAAGGGTGTCCTGAGCCATGTCTTCAGTGGATAGTCCTTGTCTCCAAGCAGCTAGTCAGAAAGTCTGTTTGGAGGAGCAAAGAGCTGAGGAGGGTGGACTGCCACAGGACGAAAGAGTTATGGCAGCTGCCAGGGAATTTGGCGCACACATGCATGATGATCTTCCTATGGTTGCAGACGAGCTGCACATTGAGGGAGTGGAAGCCCTTGTGGTTGACAAAGACTCCTGAGTGATGATAGGGTGCCCTGATGGCCGCATGTGTGCAGTCGATGACGTCCTGCACCCATGGGAAGCCAGCCAGAGCGGCAAAGCCGAGCACCTGCTCAGTAACACTGGCTTCATCAGTGACAAAGTTGATATAATTGGCTGACTTGCCAAAGAGGGCATCGGTGACCTGTGTGATGCATCTGTGGGCGGCCGACTGCGAGATGCCGCAAATGTCTGCTGCGGATCCCTGGAAGGAGCCTGAGGCGAAGAAGTTGAGTGCGCTGGTGACTTTGACAACCACTGGTAAGGCATGTCCACCCACTCCTCTGGGCTGCAGGTCTTGCTCCAGCAATGTGCAAATGTCTGCGAGGACCTGACACGATACCCTGAGCCTCCTTTGGCACTGCTGCTCCGTCATGTTGAGGAAGCTCATCCTCTGCCTGTATACCCTGTGTTGGGGTATCGCCTCCAGCGCGGTGTAGCCCTGCGCTGATGCCCTCTGCCCTGTGCTACATCAGGTCTTTGAGGAGAACGTTGGTGCTGCTGGTGTGCCTGCTGCTGCTGGTGTTGGGGCTCATCGTGGTCCAGTTCTGAGAACCAAGATGAGACAGTATAAACGGCACCCATGGTTATGTAATAGATGGCAGGTCAAGTAGAGATGACAGAAGCAATCTGTCAATGGTGCGATAGGTTGTACCAATGAGGGGACAGTGGATCCCGACTTTGCTGAAAAGTCTTGGAACCTCTAGAAAGCTAACTCTGTGCTGACAATGCAGTCAGCAACAACATCTGCCTTAGGAAAGTGACCAGGTGTCAGGTGGGAGTTTTTATTGTACTTTTCATGCTGTGCACTAATGAGCTGGATCAATGGCCACTCAACTTCCGCCTCAGATTCACAGACATGGTTCCCGAGCTGTGTGATTCCCGTGGTCATCCAATGAAATTTGAAAGGTAGGGCGAAAAAGAGGTTTAAGAGTCTGACAAGTACCTAATAATGATCTAAATTACCTCTGCCGTTCGGGTCGCTGCTGCGCTGGCAAACGTGCCCGAGGGAAAGGCGCGTGGGGGCGGGATGACAGCAGGTTCCCGGCCCGCTCCAAGGTATTTCCAATTTTCCTACTGACCCACCTCCAATCGCGTCCACACAAACCCCAGAAAATTCCGGCCCCACTATTTGCAGGAATGACACATCACTGTCCCTTTCTGTGCTGCCATTTTGAGCTTTAGTTAGCTTGCTCTGCGGTAAAGATTATATTACTTACATCCATCCAGGACAAAGCGGTCGACTTGATCGGCAGTTCATCCACCACCTTAAACATTCACTCCCTCCACCACCGGCGTACCGTGGCTGCAGTGTGTACCATCTACAAGATGCACTGCAGCAACTCACTAAGGCTTCTTCGGCAGCACCTCCCAAACACACGACCTCTACCACCTAGAAGGACAAGGGAAGCAGGCGCATGGGAACACCCCTAACTCCAAGTTCCCCTCCAAGTCACACACCATCCTGACTTGGAAATATATCGGCCGTTCCTTCATCGTCGCTGGGTCAAAATCCTGGAACTCCCTCCCTAACAGCACTATGGGAGCACCTTCACCACACGGACTGCAGCGGTTCAAGAGGAAGGCCCACCACCACCTTGCCAGCGATGCCATATTCGGAGAATGAATTTTTTGAAACGTATATGAGCTGCTCTACTTCGCATGACCTTCCCCCTGTACATAGTTCCCACTCTCACCAAATTCCAACTTTAGAAGTTTTTAATTTAAGAAGACACAACAGCTTTCCCCAATCTGAATATGAGAAGGCACTGTGATCAACTAATGTGTTGCATGCTATAAAATCACTGCTGCAGTCTAATGGCTGAAATAACATTTCCCTTCATGATATTTCATCTTGAATTACAAAATACACATTGCTTAGAAGATTCTTCGCCAGTTGAGCTTCCAAACTGCGCTGAGCAATCCATTTTTTACATCACTCATCAAAAATATTTCAATTTTTGTGCAACTAAAACGTAAATTGCAAGCTAAGATATATTGTTGCTTTCATGTTTAGACCTATCATTTGGCTGGCAGCAAATTTATTGCCGAATATTAGAAATGACCGAAATTCAAGGGGGAATATCAATGGAGTGAAGGGAATGAGATGAGGAAAAAAGATGCAATGGAAATATAGGAAAAGGGTCTTTTGATTTAAAAGAAAAAATGAAGAGAAATTTGTGAATATTCTTTGCAAAGTGGAAAATTAAAATGTGAAGACATTTTCAGCTGAATAAAGAAAAAGGAGGAGCACTAAAGTGACAGAATGACAAGTCATTTCTTAGTTTTCATAGAATCACACAGCCGATAATGGCCATTCAGCCCATTGTGTCTCTACCAGCTTTTGAAAGAACTATCCAATTAGTCCCACTCCTCTGCTCTTTTCCCATAGCCCTGCAAATTTTACATTTTCAAGTATTTATCCAATTCCCTTTTGAAAGTTACCATTGAATCTTATTCCACCACCCTTTCAGACAGCGCATTCCAGATCACTATGTAAAAAAAACCTCTCTTTATCTCCCGCCTGGAAACAGTTTCTCCTTATGTACCCTATCTATGAGCACAAAAATCCAGGCTGAAACTCCAGTGCTGAGGGAGTGCCGCACTGTCGGAGGTGCCGTCTTTCAGATGAGACGTTAAACCGAGGCGCCGTCTGCTCTCTCGGGTGGCGTAAAAGATCCCATGGCACTATTTTGAAGAGGAGCAGGGGAGTTCTCCCCGGTGTCCTGGGCAATATTTATCTCTCAATCAACATCACTAAAACAGATTATCTGGTTATTATCACATTGCTGTTTGTGGGAGCTTGCTGTGCGCAAATTGGCTGCCGCGTTTCCTACATTACAACAGTGACTACACTTCAAAAGTACTTCATTGGCTGTAAAGCACTTTGGGATGTGCTGAGGTCATGAAAGGGGCTATATAAATGCAAATCTTTTTTTCTATCAAAAACCTTATTTTCATAGTGCACTTTGTGAACATTTCACTACTGATTTATTGCGTATAAAGACAAAATTCATGGGAACTGACTTGGAGTTTCACTGAACTGAAGACTCTTAATATATTTTTGTTACAATATATAGTCTCACTTGAGACGGTGACACTTCTCTTCAATAAGCCTCATGCAAAAAAAATCTAACTCTAGATGCATCTAAATTTAGTGTTAACAAGACTGAGAAGCTGGTTCCTCAGCTGTTAGCATCAATGGGTGTTAAAGCAATTAGCCCCTTATTATTGGCAGTTTCAGAAGTCTGTTCACACAATGGTTTAATATGTCAGAAGGTGCTGTAAGAACAGTCGATAGATTATCAGAGATTTCAACCTTTTAGTCTTGGATCCCTCCTGGGTTTAAACATTGAGACCAGATTGTGATTGAAAATAATTAACTAAAACTAAATAATTAAGGGCCATACTTCCACAAAAACAGGTTAACTTGCCATTCTTCAGTGTAATTCAAGACCGCTAACAAAATCCCAGGTGCACAGTGCACAATTTTTTTTTACCAAGTGTAAGAGACTAGCAGCCAATTAGTACAATGATCCTTTCATGCTTCTCAAACAGTTAATGAGATACTTCAGTTGTATAAATCCAGGCGAGTCCATTAATCCAGTTGTGTAGTCTGCACTTTTGGAGAAAAAAGGGTCATCAACAGAGAAAAGCCCAATGTAGTAATCAGATCCTGCAGGTACTTGTGAACATGTTAACGGAAATACGTGATCAGACATTTGGTGGGGTGGGGCAGTTCCCAAATTTACTAAGGAAGGAAAGTGTGACTATACGTCATTGAACGAGCGAACTCTGTGTCAAATATTCGAGGACCGAGCGAGAGGACCAGAAGAAATCGCACAATATATTTTCATTGTGGTTAGCATCAGTTGTCCCAAAGTAAACCCAGCAAAATATATACAGTTCTCTGTAAAATATACACAAGTAGAGCAAATAAACATTCCGACATTGTAAATACGTCCAATCCAAAGTATTAGCAATTACAGAAGTCACTGGTATGTTCTTAGATTGTAAATAAAGGTGCAGTTATTTTAGCCTGATTTTGAGTCCAGTTTCACATTTGGTGGCGGTAATTCTGACCTTGGGCGAGTGTGTAAAATGGGTGATATCAGTTCAGCTGCCCGCTGTACACCTCTCCCCATTTTCATTTCCACTGAAGTCAAATTGAAGTTGAGAGACCTAAAGCAGGCAGCTGATTCGATATTGCCCGCTTTACACTTTCACCCAAAGTCTAAATTACCCCCGATGTGTGTGCATTGAAAGAGAAAACTAGTTATAGAAAAGATAAAATTGTATCAGTGGCATAGTCAATGGGCAGAAATTCTAGCTCTCCAATATGCCTCTGCGCTGGTCTCTATATGTGTGTGATCCAGAATAGTACTGACTTCTGAACTGATTACAGATTAGTGGTTAACTGAACCTAGACCGTTTAACTGTACAGAGGAAAATGACCAGTTTACAAAATAAACACAACACTGGCATTTAATCACAAGCTCTAAAATACGAGTCTCCCTCTATCTTCAGCTATTTCTGTCTAATTCTCCAGGCGTGAAGTTAGCTCTCAACAGTACAGTCACCCCAGGGTTGAGCCAATTGGCTGTGGTATGCAGTTGGCTGCTCTGTAAAAGTGGAATGTCTAAAAAAAAAGGTGCAAACACATTTGAATGAACAGGCAACAAAAGGTAGTCCATGTTAAAATATCTATTTTTATTACAAAAGCAAAATACTGCGGATGCTGGAAATCTGAAATAAAAACAGAAAATGCTGGAAATACTCAGCAGGTCAGGCAGCATCTGTGGAGAGAGAAACAGAGTTAACGTTTCAGGTCGATGACCCTTTCGTCAGAACTGGAAAAAGCTGGAGATGGAACAGGTTTTTAAGCAAGTGCAGGGGCAGGGAAAGGGGGGAGGGGGAGGAAAGAGCAAAAGGGAAGGTCTGTGATAGGATGGAAGGCAGGAGAGATTAAGAGACATTAAGAGATGGTGCAAAGCAAAAGGAGATGGTAATGGGACAAGTTAAGAAACAAAAGATGGCTCTAGATGAAGTGTAAACGGCAGAATGAAAGACAGCTGCCATGTGGGAGAGAGAGAAAAAAAAAGTAAATGGAAAAAAAGGAAGAAAAAAGAATAGGGGCAGAGGTTATGGTCTGAAATTGTTGAACTCTATGTTGAGTCCAGAAGGCTGTAATGTGCCTAATCGAAAGATGAGGTGCTGTTCCTCGAGCTTACGTTGAGCTTTATTGGAACAGTGTAAGAGGCCAAGGACGGTGTCTTTTTATTAATAGTGTGGCCAGCAATGCAATCAGCTTCAAAATGAAACTTTACCATATTGTGCTGTCATCTTAATTGTATCTTCAACATTTAAAAAAATAACTTTTACAGTTTTACTTTTAACTTTAACTTGCAATTTAAAGAAAAAATATTAAAAGGCCATCATAGCATTACCATTTCCTGAAGGTAAAATGCCTGTATCATAGACTGTCTCATGTATTTGGCTGCAAGCTGCATTCGATCTGTTTGTTTACTCGCGAATTGCGTTGAAGCTTTCATTGGCAGTGGCCAACATCTCACTTTCATGCTTTGATTATGGATTCATTCATTGATTCAATCATGTGCCCACAGTCTGGATATAAAACAGGTGTGCGTTGCTGAGACTTCCACACTCTTCTTCTGATTTACTGTCAGCAAGTTCCAACAGTGGCTGTTTATTCGTGTGTTGGTTATCCACTAGGTCGTTTACCCAGTCCTCCAATTGGAAGTCATCTATGGTTGGCACAAGAGTCAGTGTCAGAAGCCCATTGATTGGCAGTGTATCTGGTAACCTTCATTCACCAATTCAGACAGCTTGTGCTTGTCATCTGCTACTTTTGGAGCGCTGTCATCCTCAACATGGAAATCCCCCTGAATCTTTGTTTGACCTCATCCCATGCTTGCTTCATCTAATGAATGGCATCAAGGACTATAATACACTTCAGCACATTGATAACACTTACTGGTGTTGTAAGATTCTCAAAATTCACAGATCCCCCTAACTCTAAGAAAAAAACTCTAAGGAAAAAGACTTTGAACTCTTTCTAGCTATTACAGGGTGGTGAAGTGCATTGGGCCTAACCGAAGAACTTTTAGTGCAAAAACCGAGATTTGGTACTGTTAAAACATGTCTGGGCTTGAAAGGGAGAAAAAGGCTGTGAAGGAAGGTGGGCTTAACCTCTGTAAAAACAGTTTGGGTATTGGAGCTAATGGGAACTGTCTGGGGAACCGCATGACCTCGCTGGGAGTGTAAATCGGCCCCTATCAGACATTAGCGTCCGAACAATAAACCCGAGGAAAAACAGTCTCCACCCCAAGTTACAGAGCCCATTAAGACATGCATAAAACAGATTACTTCGGATTACTCTATAGAAATCATAGGCCCAGCCAAGAAAACCCAAAACATAAGAACAATCAAACTCCGATTAAGTGGCGAATCGACAGGATGGGGGCCATCCCAGAACCACTTCACACCTTAACAAACCAGTTACCGTTAACGAGCCCGCCAAAACTAACAAAGACCAAAACCTGATTTGGCGTGCAGATAAGGAACCCTCAATGGGTATAATTGAAGGCCCGTTCTCAACCTGAAAAAGAAGAGGAAGGAAGAACAAGAAGACATCGACGGAGGCATTCTCCGCAACACAGTTCTAAAACACCACCATTCAGTGTTCTGTGTCCAGCCAGGAGGTCGACAGCTCGAAGGCCAGACCATCCAACAAAGTAGGCTGACACGAGAAGAAACCAGAACGACCGCCTCAGTGACCACTGGACACCTCGTGGCAACAAGGCCCTCACGAAACAACCAACCAAACACCAAGTATCAATATTTGGGCCACCGCGACCAAAGAAAACCAACTCGAAGAAAACCCGAAGAACCGCAAAGTTTCCACTCTACAATCTACTCCTGACTTACCCCTGGGTAAGATTTTCCCTTAAAAAACTCTAAACCCTACTTCTAAACTAAAGAAAAGTGGGTACTCACCTGATAGATCCAATACGCACCCTACCGCATCAGCGGACTCGCGAAGACTGACCAGATACGCAGTTGAAGTCCTCTACTGCGTACGGGGTACGGCAGACACCAACTGACTTATAGAGTGAACCCCAAAACTGCGAATGAACCTAACTGTCAAGGATTCTGGTGAGCATCATCCCTGATCCTCTGGAGTCCAACCTAGCTAGTGAAGTGGGATTGGGAGGGTGTAGTACTCTTTTAATTTTATTTCCCTCGCTTGTACCGAAGTGTTCCCCACTTTTAGAGTGTTAAGAGTGTTTGTGTTGTGTTGTACTTTCTTAAGTAAAGATCAAAGTTCTTGCATCAAACTCAGTTGTCTGCTGCACTTTTTATCACAACACCCAAATAAGTCCAAGGTCTAGAACCAAGGGAGTGGGAGCGATTCAAACCGCTCAGAAGTCAGAGGTGAAGCTGACACAAACCACCACCCCCTACAGTGTCTAACTTGGAAAGCAATGACTAGAACAGGAATTCTCAATAGGCAATCTCCACACACTTTAAACACCTTGGTGCAATCCATTCCAAAGTTTAAGGTGGTTACCAACATTGTCAAAAGAGAAGAATTTTGCCTTTCTAGTGTGATTATTTTCAAATTAATTCCTGGAACCATTGTTTAAAAGTGTCTCTGGTTATCCATATTGTTTCTCTGTGTAGTTTGTCACCAGGACTTTCAAGGATTTCGAAGTAACAAGGATTCTTGGATTTTTGAATGAGACTAGCTTTCCTCTTCTTAGCATTACACAGAATTGTAACCATTCAGCATTCCTTGTTCTTTTTCTCACCTTTACAGAGTTCCCCTTGAAAAGATTAGCATTTGTCTGAGAGCGCACAAAAGAACACAAAGTTTAATGCTTACATTCAAGCATATGAAAATAACGGGCAGGAAAAGACCATTTGGTCCATCAAGCCTGCCCCACACTCATGATCCCTGACTAAACACTTCCTCCCTCCTTCTAAACATAGGAACATGGCCAAGGCTTCTTCAGCAGCACCTCCCAAACCCGCGACCTCTTCCACCTAGAAGGACAAGGGCAGCAGGCGCATGGGAACACCACCACCTCCAAGTTCCCCTCCAAGTCACACGCCATCCTGACTTGGAAATATATCGCCGTTCCTTCATCGTCACTGGGTCAAAATCCTGGAACTCCCTCCCTAACAGCACTCTGGGAGTACCTTCACCACACGGACTGCAACAGTTCAAGAAGGTGGCTCACCACCACCTTCTCAAGGGCAATTAGGGATGGGCAATAAATGCCGGCATTGCCAGCGACGCCCACATCCCAGGAACAAATCAAAAAATAGGAACAGGAGTAGGCCATTTAGCCCCTCAAACCTGTTCTGCCATTCAATGAGATCATGGCTGATCTGCGACCTAACTCCGTATACCCGCCTTTGCCCCATATCCCTTAATACCTTTGGTTAACAAAAATCTATCAATCTCAGATTTAAAATTAACAATTGACCTAGCATCAATTGCAGTTTGCAGAAGAGAGTTCCAAACTTCTACCATCCTAGTAAAAAGTAAATAGACCTAGCTCTTTAAGCCCATCTGAGTAACTAACGTTCTTTAAACTAGGGATCAGTCTTGTAGTTCTCTTCTGAACCTTTTCCAGGGCCACTATATCACCAACCATGTGAGGGGACCAAAACTGGCGTGGTACTCTAGATACGGTCTAACCAATGAATTGTATAATGACAGAATGGTGTCTTTTGATTTGTACTAAATGGTTCTATTAATACAACCCAACACCTTGTTTGCTTTGGAAAAAGTCTTCTTAAAGTCAGTAGGAATTATAACTGTTAACTACGGATAGCAATTTCTCCTTCAGTCACATCTTCTTCTGATACATTTGCAATTTCCCCACTTATGGTAAAAGCAGCAATATTATGACATTTCTTGAAAAAATCCAGTGTTATTGGCAGATTTGAGTTCATTGGAAGGGTCTTTTCTTGTACTACTGAAATGTTCTCGGACTTATTAATCAGGAACCAGTTCTAAATTCCCTAACATCTTCATTGCCTGTATGGTGTAGTTTGGCTTTTGCGATTGTTTGACACATTTTTGTTGTGCAGGAAATTAATCTTCTCACCTTTCACGATGACCTGCTGGATTCATGTCCTCCCACATTTAACTGTTCAGCGAGTTCCTTCCTCTCCCTTCTTACAGCATTCAGCAATCACTAACTCTGTCCTGAGGCTCTTTACTATGAGGTTTTTGTTCAAGTTTCAGAAACCACCTTTTGTGCTGAGCTCTCTCTCTTTTTCTGTGCCTGTCAAACTGAGAGCAACAAACACATGCACTAAACCCTCCACTCTCTCTGGGCAGGTCTACAAACCTGAGCAAGTTAAGTGGCAGATCTGACAGGGGTCAAAACTATGCTCACAAATCAAATGACAGATCATCAAAGTCTGCGAACTAATGAAATGCAAGCATTTAAAGGATAAATGACTGTCAGGCAATGATACGGGGCCACGAAGGACGTGTAAAGTTATATTTAGCAAATGAAACAGATGCAATAGAATCATAGAATGATGCAGCACAGAAGGAGGTCATTCGGCCCGTCGTGCCTGTGCTGGCTCTTTGAAAGAGCTCTCCAATTAGTCCCACTCCCCTGACCTTTCCCCATAGCCCTGCACATTTTTCCCCTTCAGGTATTTATCCAATTCCCCTTTGAAAGTTATTATTGAATCTGCTTCCACCGCCCTCTCAGGCCGCACATTCCAGATCACAACGACTCGCTGTGTTGAACAATTTCTCATCTCGCCTCTGGTTCATTTATCAATTACCTTAAATCTGTGTCCTCTGGTTACCGACCCTTCTGCCAATGGAAACAGTTTCTCCTTATTTTCTCTTTTAAAACCTCATGATTTTGAACACCTCTATCAAATCTTCTCTTAACCTTCTCTGCTCTAAGGAGAACAATCCCAGCTTCTTCACGTAACTAAAGTTCCTCATCCCTGGATCATTCTAGTAAATCTCCTCTGCAACCTCTCTGAGGCCTTGATATCCGTCCTAAAGTGTGGTGCCCAGATTTGGACACTACACTCCAGCTGGGACATAACCATTGATTTATAAAAGTATGATCATAACTTCCTTGCTTTTGTACTCTATGGGCTGGATTTTACCAGCCCTGAACAGGCGGGTCTGGAGGCGGGACTGCTGGGAAAATCAAAAAGAATGGGAGCAGGTTCTGAACCCGCTCCCAACCCGCCTCCAATCAATCTTCCCGGGAGTCGGGTACCCGATTTGCGCAGGGACCCGACTCCTAGCAGCGGGAAGAGAATTATAGCCACTTAACTACCTGTTAACAGGTAGTTAAGAGGCTTTTTCCCATTTTGAGACTTCTGCTGCGGGCTTCCCGACGTCGGGGAACCCCGCCAGGATAAGTGAGGCGTGATGTGGATGTGTTGTAATGTTTGTGTATAGATGACAGCTGCAGAAGTGGTGTGAAGGATGCAATGGGGCACTGATGAGTATTAGAGGTAAGGAAATGTTGGGAAAGTAATTTTTAATGTGTGTAGATTTTTCTGTAGGTGACAAGCTTGTGTTTGTGTGGCCTCACCTCATTGGGAGAAGTGACAGATCGCTTCTGTACCCTCACCTGCAGCTGCCATCTGTTTTATCCTAAGGAGAGAGTCATTGGAGAGCCTGGGAGCAAGGGCTCACCTTTGTACAGTGATTGTCAGTGTTTGACAGCACCTCAATACTGTCAAACACTGACAGATCATCTGTCAAAAATAAATGGATCATGTCCCTTTAAGAAAACCGGCAGATAAAGCATCATCAACTGACGTCATCTGACACTGGCTTTCCCTTAATTGGCCAGCAAGCCCACAAGGCGGGCTTAACAAGGCCAATCAGGGGAAAATAGCGTCTGTGCGTCGGACCTCGCTGGGGGCGGGACTAGAACCCGGAAGGCAGCAGTCCCGCCCCCAACTCGTCTCGGTGAGTAAAATCCAGCCCTATGCCTCTGTTTATAAAGCCAAGGATCCCATATGCTTTTTTAACACCCTTCTCAACTTGTCCTGCCACCTTCTAAGATTTGTGTACATACACCCCCAGGTCTCTCTTTTTCTGCACCCCATTAAAATTGCACCATTTAGTTCATATTGCCTCATTCTTCCTACCAAAATGCATCACATCACACTACTCCGCGTTAAATTTCATCTACATGTGTCTGTCCATTTCACCAGTCGGTCTATGTCCTCCTGAAGCCTGTTACTATCCTTCTCACTGTTTGCATTTCCGAGTTTCCCGTCATCTGCAAACTTTGAAATGATGCCCTGTTTACCCAGGTCCAGGTCATTAATATATATCAAAAAGAGCAGTGGTCCCAATACTGACCCCTGGGAGATACCACTGTACACTTCTCTCCAGTCTGAAAAACAACCATCTACCACTGCTCTCTGCTTTCTATCCCTTCGTCAATTTCGTATCCACACAGCCCCTTTTAATCCCATGGGCTTCAATTTTGCTGATAGGGTGATTTAAACCAGAATCAAAATTAAAGTTTTAAATTTGCCACCTGAAGAGAATGCGCAGCAGCTACTTTGCGTTCCCCTTTTTTCAAGCTACTGATTATTGTCCACAGGTTTAATATATAACTAGTGTATACAATAGTGTATACAAAACAGCCATATAAAGTCCTGTAATATGTGAACGTGCAGATGACTGTACTCTGGAGGGAGCTTTACTTTGACCTTAATGGAAAATAATTTTGATCCATAAAAGTGGCCACAATAGAGAAGTGACCAGTCTATAGAGAGGAGACCAGTCTAAAAAGAAAAGAAAGACTTGCATTTCTATAGCGCCTTTCATGACCTCAGGACGTCCCAAGATGCTTTACAGCCAATGAAGTACTTTTGAAGTGTAGTCATTTTTGTTATGTAGGAAACACAGCAGCCAATTTGCCCACAGCAAGGTCCCACAAACAGCATGAGATAAGTGACCAGATAATCTGTTTTAGTGATGTTGATTAAGGGATAAATATTGGCCCCAGGACACCAGGAAGAACTCCCCTGCTCCTCTTCGAAAAATAGTACCATGGGATCTTTGTGTCAGCCTAGATTTTTGTGCACAAGTCTCTGGAGTGGGGCTTGAACCCACAACCCCCTGAGCCAGAAATAAGAGTGCTACCCACTGAGCCACAGCTGACACCATAGCAAATCTGTAGAGAGGTGACCAGTCTACAGAGAAGTTACCAGTTTATATAGATGTGACTAGTCTATAGAGTGGGCCATAAGTGCAGATCTTTCACCATTCCCCACCACTCAACATTTACTACCCAACTCCACCCTCGATGTCTCAACAGCCCAACTCTTTCCTCCTCTGTGCTGCCCTCAAGCTTTGTACCTTCCTACCATTCAATTCAAACTCCCAGCTTAACTCTTCCAACTTTACAGCTACAGTCCAACAGAAACTGACACCCATACAAATATAACATTCTATACATGTTTTAATTATATATCTATTTCCAAAATACTCCGTACAATTAAACCAAACACATGCAATAATTGAGAATATTTGCTTGTGTACAGATTTTACATATAGACAAAAACATTTTAAAAAGCATTTGGAGTGATTCCATTACTTCATCAACAAACGGTCACGGTGAATTGTTTACACATGATTTTCCCATTATAAAATGTTTACATACAGAATCCTATTATAAATGCTTACATAGGAAGTATCCATTGTAAATATTGATCTAAAAAAGGTTACAGGTACAACCTATTTGGACAGGAAGTGCTTGGTACATGCAAGATGTTTAATAATGGGCCACAATTTGCTGGAGCGGGGCATCTTGCAGCACGCCCCGTTTGTTAGATTTTTTCCTCACCTTCCAGCATGAAACATTTTTGCGCCGCAAATTGGTGGAAGTGCGAGCTGATAACAGCGCAGTGAGGGCAACGGGCATCTGGGACCTTGGTGAACAACGGGACCAACAGTCTATCTCCTTAACCAATGAGATTGAAGGATAGAGAAAGAAACAGAGGAATGACGGAGAAGGAATAGGGTGAATTAGAGTCAAATTAGATACAGAAAGAGAAATAAAGAGAGAGAAAGAAAGATTGGACTGAGAGAGAGAGGTAAAAGAGTCAGAAAAGAAAAGTAAGAAAAAGAATTACATTTAAAATTTTTAAATCCTCTAGGAACAATTTACTACCTGCAGTAGTGAGATTCCACAGTTTCAATTGTTCTTTTTCTAGGCCGGAGAGGTTGAGTGACATTGTAGGAACATAAAGCTCGTTATTAAAAGGGTCCTTACATCGTTAAGTACCAGCCCTAACTTTCTGTGGTGAATTTAATTAGTTTTAACAGCACCAAATACAGCAATTTCATGAAATTCACAGGGAACTTGTGCACGAGCTGCTGTCTCTGTGAAACTAACCGCAGAGCAGCGCAAACCATCCAGCAATTTGTGGCGATTCGCAACTCACGGTGTATCTCTTCCTCGCCACAAATTGCTGGGTTATTTACACACTAATATCGGCGAGCGTGTTAAACTCACTGTTAATTTCCCAGCAAATTCTGGACCATTATATAGACAGCTACACACAGACTTCGTGTATAAATTACAGAAATACAGTTTAATAAATTTCACATTAATTTCCTCCAAATGACATCCCTTTTTCATAAATCTCTACAATTATATAAAATCTTGCAAAATACAATTTATGCAGTTTTTCAGCTACATACATTTTAATTACCTTATAATTTCTCCCTACTATTTGAATCTAATTTACATTTTTTGTTCATTCTTAATCACTGAGACTATCTCCATTGGAGCGTAGAAGGCAAAAAGGATATTTATAGAGGCTTTTAAAATGATGAAGCGTTATGAGATACCTGAGGCCACCTGGCACTTTTGGATCTGTGCCCCAGCAGAAAGCGGAGCCTACTGGAGAGAAGGGACGGGAGAAGATGAGCAAATAAAAGGAGGAAGAAAAAGAGGAAGATCCAAGAATATAGATACATCCCTTCAATGTCTTAGGGTCTGATAATTCATTAGCAGAAATCCAGCTCAGAATTGCAAGTTTACAATGGCGGTGCAGGACTTTTTCATTGAGGAGCACAGGTCAGGAATTCAGGTACGCACGCAAGTCACTCTGTGCTTCAATCGGGATGGGGATTAAAAGTGGGACAAAGGGAAGCTGCGCAGCTGGCCAATGTCAACCTCCTTGCAAAGGAGGAGTTATGTTAAAGAGGTCCCATATTCTTTGGACGAGCTGCAGTGTTGGCAGTCCCCCCTGTCCATCGTTTCTCCCCTCAATTCACACATTTAGATGCAGCCACCCACCTGTATCGTGGTCGTGGTCACCTCTCGATAGATATTTGCCCAAAGATGATGTTGCCGCACCAGATTGATTTGTGATTCCAGAGGTTTCCCTGAGAAGCTACCAATGCAGCCAGAGTGGACATTGAGTCCATCACCTCACAGCACAGAGTGACACTTACTCCATCTGTCGCAGGCACCAGCACAGGAAAAACAACTTCAAGGGATCTAGACTTTGAGAAGCGAAGCACACAGCACAAGTGGAGATGGCAGTAGAAGAGCAGGAATTTACTGACCAGCGGACCAGCTCAAATCTACCTTCAGCCGCCTAGTTCAAGGACTGGTGCTGTCTTAAGCTTTAACACAAAAGAATGCGGATTTCTGAGCATCGTCAATTCATGGAGGGATTTAAGAGTGTGCAATGCACTCTGCAAGGTATGACGGCTACTGTGGAGTCCACTGGCTGAATCTGTGCAGTGGTGTTTGACCTCTTCATAGAACTGTGTGGCACTTCCAGGACCATCCACTGTAGAGACCTTCTTAACAGAGGTTCTAAGTGCAGTAGGCTTTATCTGGAACCAATGCCATCGATTTCTTGGGCTCCAAAGTCTGTCTGCCCTGTCTAGATTTTAGTAACTCTTTGAAGAAAGCAGAACTATGTGCTTTTGTCAACTAGGATATGATAACCTTAAAATTGGGATGTTGACAATTTCAGGGTTGCACCACCTGTGGTGAGGCAGTGGGAAGGAGGGCTGGCATTTGCCAAAAAAACCTGCAAGACTAGATTTTCCCACTAATTGCAATAGGATCCTGTTACATAGCAATTAGAACACGGGAACAGGCCGTTCAGCCCAACCAGTCAATGTTGGTATTTATCCTCCACATGAGCAGCAGCCATAATCCCATGTGCCCATATTCCTTTATCCCCTGTTCCCCTATCCCTTTATCCCCTGTTCCCCTATCCCTTTATCCCCTGTTCCCATGTCCCTTCATCCCCTTTTCCTTCAACCACCTATCTAACATAGAAACATAGAAACATAGAAGATAGGAGCAGGAGTAGGCCATTCGGCCCCTCGAGCCTGCTCCGCCATTCGATGAGATCATGGCTGATCATCCAAACTCAGTACCCTGTCCCTGCCTTCTCCCCATATCCCTTGATACCTTTAGCCTTAAGAAATATATCTAACTCCCTCTTGAATATATTTACTGACTTGGCCTCAACTGCCTTCTGTGGTAGAGAATTCCACAGGTTCACCACTCTCTGGGTGAAGAAATTCCTCCTCATCTCTGTCCTAAATGGCTTACCCCTTATCTTTAGACTGTGACCTCTTGTTCTGGACTCACCTGCCATCGGGAACATCCTTCCTGCATCCAGTCTGTCTAGCCCTGTTAGAATTTTATAAGTTTCAATGAGATCTCCTCTCATTCTTCTAAACTCCAGCGAGTATAAGCCCAATCGACCCAATCTCTCCTTGTACGTCATTCCTGCCATCCCAGGTATCAGTCTGGTGAATCTTCGCTGCACACCCTCCATGGCAAGAACATCCTTCCTCAGATAAGGCAACCAAAACTGCACACAATACTCAAGGTGTGGTCTCACCAAGGCCCTGTACAGCTGCAGCAAGACATCCTTGTTCCTGTACTCAAACCCTCTCGCTACGAAGGCCAACATACCATTTGCCTTCTTAACCGCCTGCTGTACCTGCATGCTTACCTTCAGCGACTTAACCTATTCTTAAATGTTGACATGGGCTGAGAATTTCCTTCGGATCTGCTCCCACTCCACCAGTGTAACATTGCCGGGAAACCCCTTTACTTGCATCTCCCTCAGCATTACCTGTAGGGTTCTGCTGTAAAAGGGCAATGCTTCCTTTTCCCTGGGCCCAAACCCTGCTCTTAGCCATCTATTCTAATGCACCTTGTGCAAGTTCTTCAGTTCCAGAGTTGAACTGCTCAAATGGTGTGCCTGCTCTTTTAAATTTGCTGCAGTGATGAATAACCCCACCCCGTAGCAAGCATGCTCCCCACATTTGGCCCAATCCGTGGTGGGAACTCTGAATAATGAGTTAAATGGACAGACTTCACAAACTCCTCTTAGCTTTCGCTGCTCCACTGGAAATAGTCCCAGGATTGTGTCTTTCCTCAGTTTCCCATCCCTGGCACCATCCTGGTGAATCTACGCTGTCCACTGACATCATTGGCCTTGCAAGCGTAGGCTGAGGTTCTGCCCCTCGCAAGGCTGACTGGAAAATCCCAGTAATGGCAGGGACTCAGTGCAACCGCTGTTTTCCGGGGGGGTTCCACTCATGCCAGCATTATGGTGGAATCCCCGACGAGATTTGGGGCTAAATAAAGTTGGCTGCAAGATTCTGGAGATTTATTTGATCAACTTTGATGAGCAAGGAGAACTCTCTCCAGCATAGACTCCTTGATGAGGCAAATTGTACAAGCTCTGTGGAAGACACAGGCTTTGTGAACTGAATAAGCTTTTAACGCTCCATGTTTTCGGAGCTGCTTTAAGTAGGTGAAGTTGTCAACTGCGAAATCTTCACCGTGGGCATTATAAATCACTTCCCGTGTAGAACTGAAACATGGGGCTATATTTTCCTTTGTGAAAAATGGGAGAAATGTCCGTTTCTTAGTAACAAGATTGTTGGGACGTGCAGGTTAGAGATGCACAGATCCTGAGGTTACAACTTTGTTACACAGAATTAAAACAATGATGCACCTGCAATGATGATAGTTTAACACTTCTTAAGAAGGCGACATGCCACTGGACCACTATTATTGTCAAACAATTAGTTGATGCAATTGTGGAGTGCCCAATATTTGTGTGAAATGGCTCAATGCCAAGTTCAAAAGTCTGTTTTACCAACCAGAACCTAGATCCACTATAACGGGGAAACAAGTAACTGTTTGGTGGGGAACCATGACCCTCAGCTATAGATTGGATCAAGGAGGCAGAATGTCACGCAGTGTCAGCAACTTAACACCATGAGAGGTCTAGAATGAGCTGTGCCATTAAAACAACACAAAGGGCACGATTTTGCCAGCCCTGGGGAGGCGGGTTTGGAGGCGGGACTACTGGGAAAATGGCAGAATCTGGGGGCGGGTGCCCATCCCACCCCCAACCCGCCTCCGTGCCATCTTCCCAGGAGGCGGGAAACCGACCCGCGCTGGGTCCCGTCTCCTGGAGGCAGGGAAGGGGATTACAGCCACTTAACTGCCTGTTAACAGGCAGTTAACAGGCAGATAAGAGGATTATCCTCATTTTACCCACACAAGTGCGGGCTTCCCGAAGGCTGCGAACCCCTCCAGGGTCACCGAGGCGAGCAGTGGGTCTGCGGGGGTCGGAGGGGTGCAAAAGTGCGATGTGAAGGTAAGTGATGGGTGCAAGTGTGGAGAGGTGAGTATGTGAGGTAAGTGGAAAGTGTTAGAAAAAGTTTACTTACCTTTGTTTCTTCCTGCAGGCTTCAAGAGTTGGGGATGCGGAGAGTCTCGCACCTCCGCGGCAGAGATGACAGATGGCTGCTGCATTCTCCAATAAAACAACGATCTAATTTCTGCTAAAGAAAGAAGTTTGATGAGTCTTGAATACAAGAACTCATCAAACTACAGAGAATGTCAGTGATTGACAGCTTCACAGAGCTGTCAAACGATGACAATTTATCTGTCAAAAATTTTTGACAGATGAAACATCATACGCTGACGTTCTCTGTAACCGGCTTCCCCTTAATTGGCCTGCTAAGCCCGCTGGGCGGGCTTAACAAGGTCAATCAAGGGAAAATAGCGTGGGTTGGCCAGAAGTCGATGGAGGTGGGACTAAAACCCGACAAGTGGGAGTCCCGCCTCCAAAAGCTCCCCATTGGCAAATCCAGCCCAAAGATACGGCATGAATATTACTGTAAAGTAGAATAACAGGACTATATGGACACAAAGGAAAGTAATAATTGTTAAAGATATATTCAAATAACAATGCACAGACAGAGCAATGTCAGCAAGGATGTAGCACATAAGGTAGTAGAAGTGAAACTAGCAGGAGATACAAATTACTTTATACGTGCCATGATGGGAAAGGCAATGTACGTCAGGAGGGAATTTCCGCAGGCCAAATCAATGTGTCTCCATCCCCATTGTACTTGTGTTTAAAGGCAAAACTGTCACATAATTGGAGATGGCAGCATGGAATAGGCGGCAGATCCCGAGGGAGGAAACATTTCATTTCTTACGAGCAAACTCCTGTTGATCTGTTTGGGAGTGAATGCTTGCATGATTTTGGGGTCTGCTCAGCAGTACTCATGATATCTTTCATAATAATCAGATGATCTATAAATTACACAATGGCCCATATTTTGCTGTCAAAGTAACCTTGAGGCTAATGGGGCTCGCCATTATTTATGCATAAATGGTACAACAACTTCAGGTGAGGGACAGATGCGCGGTTAAATGCTAATACCCAAAGGCTGCTGTCCGTATTGCACTGCTCCACCATTAGCTACGGAAAATGGCATTTCACTGTCCACCTCACCATTGAAATGCATTGAATGACGTGAAGTTCCTGTACTTGCGCGGTAGATAAGAACTAAACTTGCCACAGAAAATTAAGTCTGGTCATTACAAGCGCAAGTACCCTTTTAACGATGTGATAACTGCTAATTACTGCCAATCAACCTCTCTGGCACTGAAAATTAACTGTTAAAAGTGTGGAGTCTCATTCCTTCAGGTATTAATTGTTGTTGGAGATTATAAAAATGTCAAATTTAAAATTTTTTTTAATACATTTTACTTTTCTTTTCTGTCTCTTTTTTTCTCTCTTAATTCAATCTTTCTTTCCCTCTCTTTATTTATCTTTCTGTATATGATTTGACATTGAATTCACCCACTCTAATTTGCACTTCCTTCTCAGTCGTTCCTTTGTTAATTTCACAATCTTTCAATCTGATTGGTGAAGGAGATACACTGTTGCCTGCCCTGTTCACTCAGGTCTTAGATGTCCTGTTTCCTTCGCTGCGCCGGTATCAGCTCGCACTTTCAGCAACTTGCCACACAAAGAATTTTAAAACCTAAATGTGCAAAGGGCAAGTCTAACTAACGGCAGATACCATTGGATGCCCTGCTGCAGCAAAATCTGGCCCAATGTGTTACAACAATGTGCCAATATACAGAGATTGTGGACAAGCATATATGCATGCAATTACGATACAGAATGCAAATGGTTGGTGTGCTTACTAATCATAATGACCCTGAATTTTCTAAAGGATTCTCTTGGACTCCTGCCATAACTCTGACGGGAATAAAGCAGGGACCCAATTATGCAAGGTACTCACCGATTCTGGGAATTCTTGGTTGGCTGTATAACCTCTGCCTTCCCCTTACAAGGCCAATGATGCCAAGGGGGTGGAGCCAGTGGTGGGTACTCCCTATGCCACTTCAGAAGGCACCCAGGGCATTACTAGAGACTGGTATGCAAGAGGCATACTGGCGTCCAGATGGGTGCAAGTGGGCCCCACTGGGGGAGTCCAGGCAAAGAAAGTAACCTGGACCACTAAAGGAAGATCAGGGTTTTTTTTTAAATAAATTAGATCAGCTCCCTTACATAAGGACCATGGGGGAGCTGGATGGGTCCAGGGGTTGGGGGACCAGGGGGACCAGGGCACCCCCAATCCAATGGTGGGCAGACGTTATTGGTAGACATCAGAGATGTGCCCACAAGCCCCATGCAAGAGTTGTGCTTTCCTGCCTACCCTGCAAACTCTGGCAGGGGTCAGTGTGGGAGGGCAGCAGTGTGTGTGATATCACCATAATGGCAGGATCACGGCACATGGACTATTGGGGCCAATGTATCATCTACTGTCTTCACAGAGCACGGAGAATATAGTCACACTCCAGCTGAAATTGAAGACCACCATTCAGCACAGCACTGACCACCATGAATCCACTAGCATCAGAAAAGTTAGTAGTTACTGGTGTTGAGGAGGAATGGTAGGGTTAGTTATCGAGGACTAGTGAAGAAGGAGCACCAATGGCCATGGTGGTTCATGACACGAAACTCGGAAATGTAGTAAACAAAGAATAGGATAGAAACAGACTTTGGGAGGACATTGACAGACTGGTGAAATAGACAGACACATGGCAGATGAAATTTAACGCAGAGAAGTGTAAAGCGATACATTTTGATATGAAGAATGAGGAGAGGCAATATAAACTAAATGGTACAATTTTAAAGGGGGTGCAGGAACCTGCGGGTGTATGTGCACAAATCACTGAAGGCGGCAGGACAAGTTGAGAAGGCTGTTAAAAACATTTGGGATCCTTGGCTTCATTAACAGAGGGATAGAGTACAAAGGCAAGGAAGTTATGATGAACCTTTATAAAACACTGGTTAGGCCTCAACTGGAGTATTGTGTCCAATTCTGGGCACCGCACTTTAAGAAGGATGTCGAGGCCTTGGAGAGGGTGCAGAGGAGATTTACTAGAATGGTACCAGGGATGAGGGACTTCAGTTATGTGGAGAGACTGGAATTGTTCTCCTTAGAGCAGAGAAGGTTAAGAGGAGATTTGATAGAGGTGTTCAAAATCATGAACAGTTTTGATAGAGTAAATAAGGAGAAACCGTTTCCAGTGGCAGAAGGGTCGGTAACCTGAGGTCACAGATTTATGGTGATTGACAAAAGAACCAGAGGCAACATGAGGATTTTTTTTACACAGTGAGTTGTTGTGATCTGGAATGCACTGCCTGAAAGGGTGGTGGAAGCAGATTCAATAGTAATTGGATAAATAGTAGACGGGAAAAAATTTACAGAGCTCTGGGATAGAGCCAGGGACTGGGATTAATTGGATCGCTCTTTCAAAGAGCCGGCACAGGCACCATGGGCCGAATGGCCTCGTTCTGTTCTGTATGATTCTATCACCAGTTGTATAGGGTGTGGACTCAGCATGCTTCAGGCCCTTCCTGAGTGGCATAGGGATACAGGCCTGGGTGGACTTGCTTTCCGGTGGAGACAGGTTAAAGGTCATTTGACTCCTTAAATACAAAAGTGGAAAGTTGGCTGGATAGCGCAGGGACATCCAACTCCCTTCAGCTGGCTGCTCCACACATGCCACTACTGGAGAGCATCGCCTCGCAAGACCCACTGAACTGTTTGAACACAGAACCACAGGCATCTGTGAATTCTCAAAAACCATCCTGCACTACCCTCTCTGACATGACTGATAGCATATGGTGCACTGGTTGTCTGCACTGCAGTCTGCCTTTGACATGTGGAGTAGAAACCTCAGTTACACTGGCCCTAGACACAGTAGGAGCAGCTGTGCTAAATGTTCATAATGTTACTACGGAGGTTTTGGGGTCTAAATTCCATGATGCAGTCATGGTTAACTTCAGCTCACTTGGAGAACAGGCAACCATGAAGGAGCGATTCTGAGACCTTGTAAGGTAGGAATTCCTAGATATATAAGTAATGCACCAATGATTTCTACTGGCATAGTTACTCTTGATTTCATCTAATATTTTGCTAAAATTAGCAAATAGGAAGGAAGGAAGGAAAGATGGATTTGAAGTGTATACACTGTTGTAATGTAGGAAACATGGTGCACAGCAAGATTCCACAAACAGCAATGTGATAATGACCAGATAATCTGTTTTATTTTTTACTGATGTTGATTGAAGGATAATTTTTTTGGCCAGGACACCGGGGATAACTCCCCTGCTCTTCTTTGAAATAGTGCCATGGAATCTGTCGTAAGAATGAGCCTTACGCATGGTGAACTTAAAGTAAGCTTTAATCAACTAAAAAGGTGCTACATACAAAAGAGGTCTTACTCTATGCCTCTCCAGGATCCAACTGATCAGTCCAGTATTTATCCTGGACTAATCACAGGAAGTGATGCAATAAAGTTCGAGTCACAGGAAGCTGTATTGTGTTACCACATTCTCCCCCCCCAAAAGATTAGGAGGCCGGATGCTCCCTCCATTTCGTAGCCGCTGGACGAGGGAGAGCCGCACCCGTTTGGGTTCTCGTAGCGGTAGAGGGCCCCTAGCCCGTTTACCCACCGCGGGCCGTGGACCAGAGTCCGAGTGATCCAGCCCACTCTGTGAGGGGTCAGGACGATCCTGACTGTGTACTGGTGCCCGAACGGGTGTCGGGCAGGGCTGTGGCAGATCCGTTTCCGAGCGTACGGTACGGGGTGGATCGTGGCTGCGCGTGCGAGCCCCGACGGGCTCATAGTCAGTCTGCCCCAGGTCGGCACGCTGGAGTGAGGTACCAGCCGGCGTCAGATCCAGATCGTGATGAGAGGCACCTGGCGAGCCCAGAGATGTGCCTGGTACAATATCATCCCCTGGTGTCCCTCTATGTTTCGGCGGGCAGGGAGCCAGATCCTGCAATGACACGGTAGATTCCCGACCGTCAGGATACTGAATATAGGCGTAGGTAGGGTTGACGTCAGTGAGCTCAACCTCATCTACCAGGGGGTCATTTTTAGACGCCCGGACATATCTTCGGAGTAGCACTGGTCCCGGTGTAGTCAGCCACGACGGGAGAGATATCCCATAGGATGAGCGACGCTGAAATCGGAAGAACCGTTCATGAGGCGTCGTATTTGTGGCGGTCGAAAGGAGGGACCGTGTGGAGTGTAATGCGTCTGGAAGTACTGCTTCCCATTGCTGGTTGGGTAGGCCCCGAGATCTCAAAGCCAGACGTACCGCATTCCAGATGATAGCGTTAAAACGCTCGACTTGCCCATTCCCGACCGGATGATAAGGCGTCGTTCTGCTGGCAGCAGTACCCCATTCCGAGAGATAGGCCTTGAGTTCTCCTGACATAAAAGAAGGGCCCCGATCCGAATGAACATAGGATGCCATGCCACAGAAAGCAAATACCTGCTCAAGGCAGCTGATAACCGTGGTCGTCAGCATATTGGGGCAGGGAAAGGCAAATGGAAAACGGGAATACTCATCGACCATGGTCAATAGATAAGTGTTGCGAGTTGAAGAGGGCAACGGCCCCTTAAAATCGATGCTAAGCCGTTGCATTGGCTGGGTCGCATGTATGAGTATACCACCCGAGGGGCGGAAAAACTGAGGTTTCAATTCCGCACAGACTCTGCAGTCCGAGCACATCTTCTTTACATCCCCGGTAGAGAATGGGAGATTTCGGGACCGCACGAAGTGTAGCATGCGAGTAACGCCCGGATGACACAACCCATCATGGATGTCTACGAGCGTAGAGGGTGCCATGGCGGAGCAGAATGCTCGTGTGAGGGTATCCGGAGCCACATTCTCCTTGCCAGGTCGATAGTGGATGGTGTAACCAAAAGAGGCCAATTCCAGCCGCCAAAGCTGGATTTTATTATTTTTAATTTTGGTCCGTTTTCGATTATCGAGCATGAAGGCGACCGATCGCTGGTCCGTGATTAAGGTAAAGTGCTGGCGAGCTAGGAGATGACTCCACTTCCGTACTGCCTCTATGATGGCTGTAGCTTCTTTCTCGACTGGAGGATAATGTAGCTCAGCCCCTTGAAAAGTCCTGGACAAAAATGCCACCGGACGACCTTCCTGATTCAGAGTGGCCGAGATCGCCACCTCCGAGGCATCACACTCAACAACAAAAGGAAGACTCTCATCGATGGAGTGAAGAGCCGCTTTCTCCAACTGTTTTTTCAGGAGGTTAAAGGCTGCAACAGCCGCTGTGTCTAGTGGGAATGTGCTGGCCTTCAGTAGAGGTTGGATTCGGTCCGAGAAGTTAGGAATCCATTTAGCATAGTATGCAAACAGGCCGAGGGCCCGGCGCAAGGAGGCCGGATTCTTAGGTGGCGGGAGTTCTTGGAGTGGGCGAAGCCTTTCAGGGTCAGGTTTAATGATGCCATTGCCCACACAATAGCCAAGGATGTTGATGGTTGGTTGTGACTCAATGGATTTAGCCGCATTTAATGTCAAATTACGGTGCTGGAGTGCATCCCAAAATCGTTGGAGATTGGCGTCATGTTCCCGCTGATTGCGACCTGTGACTGTAATATTGTCCAGATAAGGAAACGTATCCTTCAAGTCTTCCTGTTTGACCAGGTCATCCATTGCTCGCTGGAAGACAGCCACTCCATTAGTGACCCCAAAGGGGAGGCGACGAAATTGATACAGCCGTCCATTGGCTTCAAAGGCCGTATACTGCTTGTCTGAGACCTTCAAGGGTACCTGATGATAGGCACTTTTCAGATCATATGTTGAGAACACCGTGTACTCAGCCAGTTTATTAACCATATCATCGATGCGCGGCAATGGGTATGCGTCCAAGTCCGTATATTGATTGATGGTCTGTGAATAGTCAATGCACAGCCGTTTTTTGTGAGGTTGTAGAGGGTTCTTAACAATAATGACCTGGGCGCGCCATGGCGACGAACAAGGCTCGATGATATCCTCTGCTAAAAGCCGAGAAATCTCAGCCGCAATAAAAGACTGGTCTTCCTGACTGAAACGTCGTGACTTTGTTATAATCGGTTTGCATCGAGGAGGGATACTGGTAAACAGTGAGGGTTCATCCAGTGAAGCTGCTGACAATGCACAGAACGGTAATCGAGGTC
The DNA here is from genome assembly GCA_030390025.1 of Squalus acanthias. NCBI lineage: Eukaryota > Metazoa > Chordata > Chondrichthyes > Squaliformes > Squalidae > Squalus > Squalus acanthias. The sequence goes on along the minus strand of CM059440.1, from coordinate 37,659,186 downwards.
GTATATTAGAAATAGTGAGTTCAGGTTTGGATCCGCCGAACTCAATGGTGAGCTTCTTATGCTGCTTTTGAAAATCCAGCCCTAAGATAAGATCACTACATAAGTCCTTGAGCACCGAAAGCCGGGTGGAGGGATACCTGTGACCATTAAGTGTTATTTCAACCATACAAAAGCCAGAAATTCTGGTATTAAGTGATGACTGAGCCATCGCAATTGCCTGGTCCGATGGGAAAACATGTAGCTTTAACTCTGCAACAATCTGTTCCCTAATGAAACTATCAGTGCTACCTGAGTCAATTAAGGCATCTAAAGTATGTCCATTAATTAATGCTTTTGTAGCTGCATGGAATAGGTTCTGAGGACAAGCAGCTGTAATTGGTGTCGTTGCACAAAGAGTGGCTGAAACTCTAGGTGTGTTTCTTCGAGAGGAAACCCAAGAGGAAGCACGATAGATTTTAGCCGGAACATCTTGATAGGCCCTTACCGGGGCAGTTCGGTAGGACTTAGCTTGATAAGCCCTCGTAGAGGCTCTTGATAGGCAAACCTTTGCAAAATGACCCTTTTTGTTGCAATGACTGCAAAACGCATTGCGAGCAGGGCAGAACTTCCGAGGGTGAAACTCATCACCACAAAAGAAGCATTTCTTAGATTGCCAAGAGGCTGCCACAGTGGGGTCATCATCCTCTTCATCAGTGAAGTCATCAGATTGATCATCAGGGATAAAGACTTCCCTAATAGAGTTCACCTGTGGCCTCTTAAATTGCCTGACTGTAGTTAAGGCAGTAGACCGAGGTCTGGGCACTGTATAAAGGTCTGCATTTCTTTTTGCCAGATCTAGAGAGCAAGCCATGTCATAAGCTCTCTGAAGCTCAAGTGTCTTACTTTCCAGTAGACGCTGGCGTATAAATGGGGAGGCAAGCCCGCAGATGAAAGCATCACGGATCATTTCTTCACGGTACAGCTCAGCTGAGGCCGCCTGAAAGTTACAGTCCATACTAAGTATGTGAAGCTCTTGGAGGAATTTATCAATGGATTCCTCCGGCCCTTGTTGGGCTGTAGCTAGTAGATGTCTGGCATAGACCTCATTCGGTGTCTTAGTATATAGTCTCTTAAGCGTCCGAATTGCCTCCTCGTAACTGTCCCATTCCTCCACATACTGAAATACATTCGGGGTGACACTGTTGATGAGTATCCGCAACTTTGAGTCATCATCAGCCTTGCAGTATTCAAGAAAATTGTCAAACGTGCGATACCAGTGTTTCCACACCTTACCGGCTGCTGGGGTGTTTGGGTCCAAGTCAAGACGCGATGGTTTAAGGATGTTTTCCATGATGGGTGATTCCCTGGATCCTTAGTTCCGAGTTCGTCCAAAAAGTTTGAGTGCGAAGTTTTTCAAAGTTGATTAAATTGTCGTAAGAATGAGCCTTATGCGTGGTGAACTTAAAGTAAGCTTTAATCAACTAAAAAGGTGCTACATACAAAAGAGGTCTTACTCTATGCCTCTCCAGGATCCAACTGATCAGTCCAGTATTTATCCTGGGCTAATCACAGGAAGTGATGCAATAAAGTTCGAGTCACAGGAAGCTGTATTGTGTTACCACAGAATCTTTTAAATCCACCTGAGAGGGCAGATGGAGGCTCGGTTTAATGTGTCATCTGAAAGACGGCACCTCCGACAGTGCAGCACTCCCTCAGTGCTGCTCCGCTCCACTCCTCTGAGCTCTCACTTTAACCTACGCTGTGCAAGGAGGTGCCACGTGGAAGCTCAGCAGGCATTGGTAATGACCTGGAAGCGAGTTATCCAGCTCAAACGAGTGTAGGCCAGTGAAGTACCTGCAAGGGGAAAACAGAAAAAAGAACTGGAATGCATTATGCCTTCAAAACAATCCCCTGGCAAACCCTGAAGGATACAGTTACAGTGTGTAGGTAGTTCAATTTCAATATTCCAGATGTTCTTAAGTAAAACACAGTACTGCACCATGGAGTGGTGAGATGCAGGTTCAAATTCACATTCCACTGAAAGCTTCAATTCAAGCTGTGTCGCTGTGGGGAGCCACGAAGCAGAGGCAAGATGCCTTTTCCATGGGAAGGGAGGAACTGGTGGTGGCAGGCCTGTCCCCAAGCACCTATCTTGCAGCCTAGTTTAGAATGTATTTGGTACAGGCCTTGCAATGGCTCTCTGTATGAATCTGTACTCCCTATGATCTGTTAGTTTTACCTGTGTCTGTGATCGATTAGTTTTCCTTGTAATAAAGTAGGTGCCTCGAACATGGGTATCTGTACGCAACATGGCTATCTAGGAGTAAATGTTACGACTGAGCTCGCCTGATGTGGAGCACTGTGCGAGGGGAGCGCGTGCCCAATGTGGTCGCTGGGTCAAAATCCTGGAACTCCCTCCCTAACAGCACTGTGGGAGCACCGTCACCACACGGACTGCAGCGGTTCAAGAAGAAGGCCCACCACCACCTTCCCAAAAGCAACTAGGTGTGGGCAATAAATGCTGGCCTTCCCAGCGACGCCCATATCCCGAGATCGAATTAAAAAAAAAGGCTGCATTTGAGATTCTGCACGATATAGCAAACCATCTCTCTCCTAAAATTCTTTTCATTTTTCAGGAGTACCAGTCTTTTTCTGTGTACTTCCAGGATTCCTTATTCTACGTCTATTTAAATTGCAGCCTTTTTTAGCCAAGCAAAATTAAACAAATCTCAACCAAAACCACAATGGAGGCAATGTATAAAGAATTGAAATCAATTCACAAAGAACCAATTGATAAAGAGAAACAATCACTGAGCTATTCTATTCAGAGAGTAGCGACTGTAGTCTTGAACGTTTGTGGGGTTTTTTTTCAGAATATCATTAATTATAAGGCACTGGAATGGTAAAGCGACTCCACGAGGCTAGTGTCTATCACATCGAGGCTTCTTGCTGTCCAGTGATTGTAAGAATCTGGTTTTCAAGTCACAGGACTATTCAGGGGCCGAAGCTACTGAGCTCAGGGACTGTGGTGAAATTCAGGGGCAACAATTGCTCAGTCTTCTGTCGGCATCTCATGATGGCTACACATCAGACAAAATTTCAGTATATTGAAGGTCAAGTCACAGTACAATTATAATAAAAAGACTGAGAGGGAAAAATCCGTGGCCGCGACGAGAGTTGCCGGCCAGGTGAAAATGGATGAAGTGCTACCTGAGAAAAATTCGTGCTGGGGGGGCTAAAGATTTTTTAGCCCAGCACTAACTTTTTGTGTAACGCCCTCCTGGTGACGTTAGTGCAGACATGGAAGTCGAACTTCCCATCCTGAAGTGGCGTTCCAACTTCTAACAGCAAGGGATTGTGGACAATTAAAAGCGCTATGAATTAATGGGGCAATGCGTTCAGAACTACTAAAAATTAAAATGAAGTGAAAAAAATGCAGTTTTCAGCCCTTACTGCCTTTTAAAAAAAAATGACATTAAAAATTCCCAAATAGGAGTCTTCAACACTTAAAGCTGAATTCTGTTCCAAACCTCAAAAATGGGAAAAGTGCTTCAGCGCTAACACAAATTGCTCAGCAAGCCAGGAAAGGGCCACCCAGGGTCTCGCACGCAGCATTCCAGCTTTGTGCAGGAGTCAACACCGCAAGAGAGGTCCTCTACCCACAGGGGCCAGGAGGCCCTCCAGAAAGAAGAATGTGGGACTACATCACCGAGGCCGTCACTACCAGTAGTGTCGGCCCCAGGACCTGGCTCCAGTGCCCAAAGAAGCTTCATGACCTCAGACCAGTGGTCAAGGTCAGTGAATGCATCTTCAAAAGCCGTCTCCTACCAACTGAATCACGAGCCTCACACACTGCTCAATGTACGACTCCCCGCCCCAATCACTCACCTACGAACAATCTGTACCAATCACGAGGCACATCTCCCATTCCTAGCCTCACCTCACCCCCTTGGAGGAGACGGTGCTGGCCATTCTTGGCAGAGGCATGGCTGAGCCCTTAGCCAGCGGCGGGGCTGAGAGGATACAGGATGCTGGTATCCTCATACGTTATCCTCCTTCTCGCATGCACCTCTTGCTTTCCCGCCCTCCCCTCACCACAACTCCACCCTTGTGCCTTCCTCATTTCACACACCCAAGAAATGCAGCCTGCCCAGCCAGTGGTTGGCCAAGAAGAGGGAGAGGAGAGTGAAGAAGCAGAAGAAGAAGAAGAAGAAGAAAAAGAAGAAGAAGAAACACCGTCACTCGATTTCACACTCCCGGCCACCAGCTCCTCAAAGTTGAACAGCAAGGCCATTTGCAGTGCCCCCCCCCCACTAAATGTTAGCAGCCTTCCACCAACCATGCTGCAGCCACTGGGGTAGCACAGCGTGATATCAGTAGGATAGGCAAAGGCACACACAAGACAGTCACGAAAGAATGCATAAGGACACTACACCTTAGGAAGGATATATTGGCCTTGGAGGGAGTGCAGCGTAGGTTTACCAGAATGATACCTGGACTCCAAGGGTTAAATTACGAGGAGCGATTACACAAATTAGGGTTGTATTCTCTAGAATTTAGAAGATTAAGGGGTGATCTGATCGAAGTTTTCAAGATATTAAGGGGAACAGATAGGGTAGATAGAGAGAAACTATTTCCGCTGGTTGGGGAGTCTAGGACTAGGGTGCATAGTCTAAAAATTAGAGCCAGACCTATCAGAAGTGAAATTAGGAAACACTTCTACACACAAAGGGTGGGAGAAGTTTGGAATTCTCTTCCACAAATAGCAATTGATGCTAGATCAATTGTTAATTTTAAATCTGAGATAGATAGATTTTTGTTAACCAAAGGTATTAAGGGATGGGGCCAAAGGTGGGTATATGGAGTTAGGCCGCAGAGCAGCCATGATCTCATTGAATGGCGGAACAGGCTCAAGGGGCTCAATGGCCTACTCCTGTTCCTATGTTCCTATGTTCTTATGTCTCTTGATGTCATATTGGATGGATAGATATATAAAGTTGGATTGGAAAGTTTGCTTTTTGGTGGCTATTATTTCAGCATCGTAGCCAAGAGGATGCTGTGATGGTCAATAAGAGAGGGAAGGTAAGGTGTGGGACTAATGCTGAAAGGGGAATTGGGGTTTTGGTCACTGGGACCACAGGCGGATGATTCCATCCCGGATATCCCGGCCAGAAATGGGCTGTCTGGGATGCATCCTTCCTTCTGCTTCCTCTTCTTCTACTTCCTCCTCTTCGGCTTCTTCCTCTTCTGCGTCTTCCTCTTTCCCTTCCCTCTGCGAGCAGATGCTATAAATCTGAAATGACAGCATAAAATGCTGGAAATACTTAGAAGGTTAGGCAGCATCTTGACCTAAGATGAGAACTCTGTTTCTCTCTCCACGGATATTGCCTGACCTGCTGAGTATTTGCAGCATTTTCTGGCTTCTCAGCGGCCTTCCTTTACCATCTGAGGCCTTGCAAGCATCCAGCAGCACTCCCTACACATGTAAAAAGGTTTTAACATCTACTGCAGCAAGCCACTACTTCAGTAAAATCAAAAAAAAAAGTCCAAAAGCTTAAGTGCAAACTTCCCTGTGTCCCTTTAAGAGGTGCTGACAGCACCTCTATGAGTCTGCTTGCACGCTGGGTTTACCTGGCGTGCTTAGTACCCAGCGCTGAACTCAGCGCAAAGGTCCAAGTTTGCCATGGTACTGACGTCACCTCTCCCTCATTTTTCTTTGCACGTTTATACTTCTTAACAGCGGCACTACCGGGCCTGGGAAAATGGAGGGCACCGCGGAACCTGCCACCAGCTGGCAAAAGAGCAGCGGCCGCCCTCTTTGCACCATTTTTTGCTGGTAACGGGTGGCGTAAAGCCCCTGAATTTTAAGCCCAGAAGGGAAAACCTGTTGTCTCTCAGAATCTGAAGACCTAAATAATAACAAAAATATGGAAGAGTACCAAATATATTTACACATTTGGAAAGGACAGTCGTCACTCATGCATTCATCGAGTATTATTACGGCAATGTAGCTCCCCCCCGATGGCTCGTGGAGTTTATCCAGCAAGTTGCTGAGCCATATAGAACAGGAAGATCCCAGGTTCAATTGACAGTCTGTGCTGAGTTAGCTGATGTCAGCCAGGAAAGTTGGGATGCTCCAAAGTGCCTCCGCACTCCTAGGATATGGAGTGGATCTTTGGGCAGATTCCCATTCATGCTATCTAGTAACCTCTGCTAACATCTGGTGACCTCTTGCTGAAAGTAAGTACGTTGACGTGCGACGTACTCCCCTGCCCCTCCTCCACCCATCACCGCCCCCCCCCCCCGCTTCCCCCACACCCCTGCAGTTGATCACCCTGCTGACACCAACTGTCAAGGCTCCCACAGGAAGAATGGCCACTGTGGAGACAAACCCTTCACAGAGACACAGGGCAGAATTTTCATTGACCCATGGAGGTGGGTTTGGAGGCGTGGGGGGGGTTAAAATTGCGAAAACTGGCAGGCGGGCACAAGCCCGCCTCCACGCAATTTTCATTAAATCGTGTCTGCTGGTCCCGACTCCGTCCCGCCTTTAAGAGGCGGGATAGGCTGTTAAGACCCTTAACAAGCACTAAATTGGCTCTATAATGCCATTTTGAAAGGCCTTTGTGATTTTAACCCTTGTTCTACGTGAAGCACGCCTGTTCTGAACCACGAATGTGAAACCTGGCGGGAGCACATTTGGATAGCTGACTATCAGCTGCAGGTTCACTATTACAACGGAGATCAGTAGTAGTAGTAGTAGTAGGAGTAGGAGGAGGAGGTGGAGCAGTAGTAATAATAATAATATTATCTGGGAGTGGTGGTGGTGGTACCAAAATATCTGGGAGCAGACTTAGGGCTGCTGCTCATTTTGCCTCCAGGTCCTCTCACAGCAAAGGCCAGGCAGTCTCTGACCTTCAATGCAGCAGCAATGATGACATCATCAGAGGCGACTTTTAGACTGAAAACACTAATTGGGTCATGGGTTCCCACATGCTGGAACTCAATTGCCCAATTAGGTGAAAATCGCATCAATCTCCCACATCCAACTGCAGTCGGGTGGATAACACGAAAAGTGGATGACACGACCCCAACCCGCCCCAGTATCAAAATCCAGCCCATACAATCCAATCCAGCAAGGTAACAATAGCTGACCTACTGCTTCTAAAAAGCTGACAAGAGGGTCAAAAGAGCTACTAAATCCATAATAACACTGAGTATAAACCTATGATAATTGAAAACAAGCAGTCACAATGAAAGCGCAGCGGGACACAGTCTCTTAAGTTAAGCGGCAACCAATAATAAATGCAGAATTTAAAAAAAAGTAAAGTAGACAAAAGTGGTTTGCAGCAGTGGCCGATATAGAAACTGATGACGAGGACACAGGCCCTGAAGGTGTGACATTTATTTTCTATGGGGATGTGCCCCGCCCTCAGAAAGTTTTGATTTTTGACAATTTTTGGTATTTGTTGCATTTTCCAACATTTTGACTCAATTATTAATTCTGCTTTTCAAGCCAAGAAAAAAGTTATCCTGGAATAGTTACAGGTAATTTAGTTGTGAAATATAGATTTGAATGCATCCCTACAGATTTAATTCCAAATACATCGTGTTAATTTGTGAATCACAACTTTTTACAATACCCACTTATGATAAACCCAAATGAGGTGCCCAAGAGACTCTAGTGCAAGCCGGGATGGGACTAAGCTACCACAAGTGTAAACTACCTGGCTACTGGACATTTCCTTTGCATGTTGACAAGCCTGAGATCACTCCCACTGCAACAATGCCGAATCTTTCGTATGACTGAGGGCCTGGAAGCCAAAGACCCTAATTGATTCGTCCAACAGCCCTTAATGGCCCTTCTTAATTTGTCAATGGCATTTGTGTTTTGCCCGCCCAACTTGTACATTTCAGTTTTGCTCGTCCAACTTGAACAGACCATGAAACAGCCCAAACTCCAGCAGCTGCTCAGTCTCACTGCTCAATGATCTGACTGCCGGACTCACCACTCCAAAAGTAACCTTTTTAATGTTGCTAAATTACTATCTGCCTCAATTAGTTATTGCTGCCAATTACTGGAAAGCTGTCTTGCAGCACACTAAGTTCCAGAGTTGTTCTTGTTACTGTGTCAGTCTGTTGCTAAATTCGAAGATGAATAACTCAATTCCTCATGTCACTGTTTTTGTTATGTCTTATCAAACCGGTTAATTGCTGGTTCCACAAGACTTAAAGACCAACAGCTGGTCTTAAAAATGAACAAAAAATTTCACAGGTACAGTTGCTGAAGCACATTCTTGGCACAGAGTAGATGGAGCTATATTCTGTATCTAACTTTGTTAGAACTGAGCGGGAAGTGCTTGATGTTGGCAGTATGTGCCCGAAATAGAAAGAGTGATCCAATCCGAAGCGCAAAATTCACAGCGAAAAAAATAAAGGGACACTTATACGGCTTGTAACCGTGGTGATGCAATGTATTGGAACATCAAGATGCTGTGTCAGGGAGGTTAGGCAAGGGTTCATGCCTGTTGTTACCCATATGATGAGTTGCAGATTAAACTATGTCATTGTGCAAGATACCAAGATGGAATTTGCTCTGTAAAATTGTAACTGTGCTTATATCAGACAGATTTATGAATTTGCTACACGTGGCACAAAGAGGAAACCTTCATCCCCGGTGTTTCTCCACAGAATAGAAGGGAAAATCAGAGGTAAATTCAGCCCAGGGCCCTCCTGGTCACCTCTCACATTACAATAGAGCAACATTGGAAGAGGCCTGAAAACAGACTAGCAACCCATCATCTAACATGCAGATAATTTGTGGCAATGAGAGAAAAGGAAGAATGAAATTCTTTAAGTGTAACAGTGAGGTGATTCTATCACTTCACTGATTGCGCCTACCATTCCAAATGCCTTTTTGTCCCCAATGTTCTCTTGCAGGATATGCTATTCCCCAGATGAGAAGGTAGGCAGGTAACCTATTCGTTAGCTTGGATTGATGTCACTTTGGATCAGTAATTATGGAACATACAAGAGCAGCCTGGGTTGATTTGAGTTCCAGTTTTTCTTGTAGGGAGGCACTTGGCTTCCTCTTTGCGCCTCTCTCTGATAGCATCTCATCTGAAAGACAGCACCTCCGACAGTGCAGTACTCCCTCAGTATTGCACTGAAATGTCAGTCTATATTATCTTCAAGTCTCCAGAGTGGGGGTTGAGCCCACGATCTCTGACTCTGAGGCGAGAGTGCTACCTACTGAGTCAAGATTGACACCGTTATGTTTATAAAAGTGATCAATAAAAGAATTGATTAGTATTAGATTGCAACTCTTATTATTTTATCTCTACAGGGAGTTAGATAAAAGACTTTCTATTGTCATTATACAACTGTGTTATAACACTGTTAGATTATTCACGTGTTGATTATTTAATAAATTTGCTTGATGTCTTAAACAAAACAATTTAGTTCTGATGTGATTTCCTCCAATTAAATATTGGGACAACTGAAGCCATTGTCTTCGGTTCCCGCCACAAACTCCGTTCCCTAGCCACCGACTCCATCCCTCTCCCTGGCTACTGTCTGAGGCTGAATCAGACTGTTCGCAACCTCGGCTTGCGATTTGATCCTGAGGTGAGCTTCCAACCCTATATCCGCTCCATCACCAAGATCGCCTACTTCCACCTCCATAACATTACCCATCTCCAACCCTACCTCAGCTCATCTGCTGCTGACTGTTTTCAAAGACTGAAGTTACATGTTATAGAAGTTATAAGATAGTACCTAATAGCAATTACCAAACAGGGTTTGCTGTTCGTTTTTCCTGTTACCGAATGCTTACCTAGATTAAAGGCAAGGAGAGGCACTTTCAAAGGCATGGGAAGTCATGACTGATCCATAAGAGTGATCTAAGATACGAGAGCCAAAATAATCTAGAGTGAGAAGGTTTAAAAAGAACAAAAAAACCTAACAGAATTCATGGCGGTAATTTTCCATGCAGACAAAGGGAGGGGCGAGGCCATTGAGGGATTTGTAAACAAGGATGAGAATTTTAAAATTCCGGCATTGCCGGATCGGGAGCCAATGTAGATCAGTGAGCACAGGGGTGATGGGTGAACGGGGCTTGGTGCAAGTTAGTATATGGGCAGCAAAGTTTTGGATGAGCTTAAGTTTATGGAAGGGTGCAAGGTGGGAGGCCGGCTAGGAGTGCGTTGGAATAGTCGTGTCTAGAGGTAACAAAGGTTTGGATGAGGGTTTCAGCAGCAGATGAGCTGAGGTAGGGTTGGAGATGGGTAATGTTGTGGAGGTGGAAGTAGGCGGTCTTGGTGATGGAGCGGATATAGGGTTGGAGGCTCACCTCAGGATCAAATCGCAAGCCGATGTTGCGAGCAGTCTGGTTCAGCCTCAGACAGTAGCCAGGGAGATGGATGGAATCAGTGGCTAGGGAACGGAGTTTGTGGTGGGGACCGAAGACAATGGCTTCAGTTGTCCCAATATTTAATTGGAAGAAATTTCTGCTCATCCAATGCTGGATGTCGGACAAGCAGTGTGACAAATCAGAGGCAGTGGAGGGGTCGAGAGAAGTGGTGGTGAGGTAGAGCTGGGTGTCATCAGTGTACATGTGTAACCTGACTTTGTGTTTTTGGATGATGTCTCCGAGGGGCAGCATGTAGATGAGAAATAGGAGGGGCCCAAGGATAGATCCTTGAAGGACTCCAGAGATAACGAGGCAGGAGTGGGAAGAGAAGCCATTGCAGGTGACTCTCTGGCTACAACTGAATATAGAGGAATGGAACCAGACGAGGGCAGGCCCACCCAGCTGGACAATAGAGGACGATGGTGAAGTCAACCGTGTCAAAGGCTGCAGACAGGTCAAGAAGGATGAGGAGGGATAGTTTACCATGGTCACAGTCAGCAAACTTAGATATACTGCTCTCTATTCCTTCATCCAAGTCATTTAAATATAGTGAAAAGTTGGGGCCCCAGTACAGATCCCTGGGAGACACCACTAGTCACATCCTGCCAATTTGAGTACATACCAATTATCCCTGCTCTCTATCTCCTACCTCCTAAACAATTCCATATCCAAGCTAATAGGTTGCCTTCAATTCCATATGCTCTCATTTTTGTTAACAATCCCTTATGTGGAACCTTATCGAATGCCTTCTGGAAGTCCACATAAATAACATCCATAGACATATAGACACTTCCTTATCTATCACATTAGTTACTTCCTCAAAAAATTCCACTAGTTTCATTAGACATGACTTACCCTTTACAATTCCATCCTGGCTCTCTCTGATCAGTTCATGTTTGTCCAAGTGTTCAGTCACGCTGTCCCTAATAATAGATTCTAGCAAGGTAGGAGATATGTTTGCGTCAGGAATGTTTAAAAATGAATTCCCAATTTTGGGCAATGTGTCAGGAGTTGTTCCAAAGTGTTGCGTGGACAATTTCTTACAGGGGGACTTCCATTGGCTCCTGGTCCCCAATGCATCAAAATAGAAATCCTCCTACTTGTTTACAAATCGCTCCAAGACCTTGGTCCTCCCCAGCTTTGTAACCTCCTCCAGCCCCAGCCCCACCTGTGGTCTTCGGAACTATAATTCTGGTCTCCCCAGACCTCTGCTCGACCACTGGTAGGAAAGCCTCCAGCCATCTCAACCCGAGGAATTCCCTCCCTAAGCCCCTCTGCTTTCTTCGTTTCTCCCCATCTTTAAAAGCCTCCTCAAAACCTACCTCTTTGACCATATTTTTCATTCATCTCTTTATGAAGCAACTTGGGACATCTGCAACAACAGCAACAACTTGCGTTTATATAGCGCTTTTAACATAGTAAACATAGTGCATACTGTTACTATGTTAGGGATGCTATATAAATGCAAGTTACTGAAATATTAGTAGCATCAGACTTCATAACGCTAGAGTTTTCTCCGGCAGGTGGTTACAGAGTAGAACTGACAGAGGACTGGAAGCAGGTTGCCTGTTTACAATCTGTGCTGCAGAATGATGCTTCATGTGTGGATGCACAACAAGGAACTAACTAAATATATGGCTGGTTTACTTTTGAACTAAAAATTGCAATAGTGTAGCACAGTGGTTACGTTACTAGACTAGTAATCCAGAGGCCTGGACTTAATGATCCAGAAACATGAGTTCAAATCCCACCATGGCAGCTGGGGAAATTTAAATTCAGTTAATTAAATAAATCTGGAATAAAAAGCTAGTATCAGTAATGGTGACCATTATCGTTAAAAACCCATCTGGTTCATTAATGTCCTTTTGGGAAAGAAATCTGCTGCCCTTACCCGGTCTGGCCTATATGTGACTCCAGACCCATAGCAATGTGGTTGACTTTTAACTGCCCTCTGAAATGGGCCTAACAAGCCACTATGAGAAACAATCGTAAGAATAAAACCGGACGGACCACCCATCATCGACCTAGGCACCGGCTTCAGACACAACAACGGCTCACCCAGCCCAGTTAACCCTGCAAAGTCCTCCTCGCTAACATCTGGGGACTTGTGCCAAAATTGGGAGAGCTGTCCCACAGACTAGTCAAGCAGCAGCCCTGACATAGTCATACTCACAGAATCATACCTTTCAGCCAATGTCCCAGACTCCTCCATCACCATGCCTGGGTATGTCCTGTCCCACTGGCAGGACAGACCCACCAGAGGTGGCGGTACATTTGGGAAGGAGTGGCCCTGGGAGTCCTCAACATTGACTCTGGATCCTGTTGGACTGTTTTCGTGTTCTTTTTCATTTCGTTGCTTTAAACGTCAGAATGCACACACACTCAGTTGTAGTAATGCAGGATCAGGTCTTTATTGAAACCTCATACTACACAAAACCAGTATGAGAGCTCAGGTCTTTTCATACTACACAAACCAGTGTGAGCACAAGCTGTTGAGACACACACTATCTGATTCCAGTGTGAGCTGCTAAACTATGTTTCCTTACCTTTCTTGCACTAAATTTTACCTTTGATCACTACATTCCATGCATACTATCAATAAATCATGGTACACCAAAGGTACGTACAAATGCCACAGAATAACCGCACAAACTAAACAACCAGGCTCTCAACTCTTCTAATTGTTTTATTGCTGCAATAAAAACCTTCCCCTCCCTAAACAGAGTTATCAAGTTGATACATTCAGATCTGGCCGAATGACTCATACACATCCTACTATTATCTTTCCCCTGAAGACATCCTTTCCCCAAAATCCTCTCAGGCAATTGACAACCCGAGCTCAGCAGAAAGCTGTTTGAACTTTTAGCCCAGCATGTGCTGGTCTCACAGACTGCGCAGAAAGAATAGCGAGGTATTCGGGTAATACGGACTTTCACTCCCACAGACCCCATGAAGTCTCATGGCTTCAGGTCAAGTATGGGCAAGGAAACCTCCTGCTGATTATCACCTACCGCCCTCCCTCAGCTGATGAATCAGTACTCCTCCATGTTGAACACCTCTTGGAAGAAGCACTGAGGGTAGCAAGGACACAGAATGTACTCTGGGTGGGGGACTTCAATGTATTGTATTCCAGCACAATCTGTAACCTCATGGCCCGGCATATCCCTCACTCTGCCATTACCATCAAGCCAGGAGACCAACCCTGGTTCAATGAGGAGTGTAGAAGAGCATGCCAGGAGCAGCACTAGGCGTACCTAAAAGTGAGGTGCCAACCTGGGGAAGCTACAACACAGGACTACATGCATGCTAAACAGCAGAAGCAGCATGCTATAGTCAGAGCTAAGCGATCCCACCATTAACGGATCAGATCAAAGCTCTGCAGTCCTGCCACATTCAGTCGCGAATGGTAGTGGAGAATTAAACAATTAACGGGAGGATGAGACTCCATGAATATCCCCATCCTCAATGATGGTAGAGCCCAGCATGCAAGTGAAAAAGACAAGGCTGAAGCATTTGCAACCATCTTCAGCCAGAAGTGCCGAGTGGATGATTCATATCGGCCTCCTCCTGAGGTCCCCACCATCACAGGAGCCAGTCTTCAGCCAATTCGATTCACTCCCCATGATATCAAGAAACGGCTGAGTGCACTGGATACAGCAAAGGCTGTGGGCCCCAACAACATCCCAGCTGTCGTGCTGAAGACCTGTGCTCCAGAACTAGCCGCGCCTCCAGCCAAGCTGTTCCAGTACAGCAACAACTCTGGCATCTACCCAACAATGTGGAAAACTGCCCAAGTATGTCCTGTCCACAAAAAGCAGGACAAATCTAATCCGGCCAATTACTGCCCCATCAGTCTACTCTCAATCATCAGCAAAGTGATGGAAGGTGTTGTCGACAGTGCTATCAAGCGGCACTTACCAATAACCTGCTCACCGATGCTCAGTTTGGGTTCCGCCAGGACCACTCAGCTCCAGACCTCATTACAGCCTTGGTCCAAACATGGACAAAAGAGCTGAATTCCAGAGGCGAGGTGAGAGTGACTGCTCTTGGCATCAAGGCAGCATTTGACCAAGTGTGGCATCAAGGAGCCCGAGTAAAATTGAAGTGATTGGGAATCAGGTGGAAAATTTTCTACTGGCTGGAGTCATACCTAGCACAAAAGAAGATGGTTGTGGTTGTTGAAGGTCAATCATCTCAGCCCCAGGACATCTGATTTTGAGCAGCTGAAAATAGAACTTGGGAAGATAAAATGGGCAACAGTATTGGCAAACAACGATGTAGAACGACAATGGGAAACATATAAAACTGTGTTCAACAGAGTGCAGGAAAAATATATGCCGCTAAAAGGAAAGAACAAACTAAATACTAATGAGACTCCATGGATGAATAAAGACATAAGGAAACAATTGAGGGTAAGGAAAGAAGCATACATTAAGTACATAGACAGCAGAGGAGTGCATGATAAGAGAGAATACAAAGGGATTAGGAGAGAAGTCAAAAAAACAATTCGGAAGGCAAAGAGGAACTGTGAAATTAAATTATCAAAGAACATAAAACAAAATAGTAAAATATTTTACAGGCACATCAATAAAAAAGAAAGGTTAGAATGGGAATAGGGCCATTAAGGGATGGACAGGACAATACCACATGTAACTATAGGGAGATGGCAGAAATATTGAATCATTATTTCACTTCGGTATTTACCAGGGAGATAGAACAGGTGGACATGACATTAAATGATGAGATGAGTAATGAGGTAAGTGTATTTAAAATAAAAAAAGGGGATATATTAAATAAACTAATCAAACTCAAAGAGGATAAAACCCCTGGTCCGGATGGATTGCATCTACGCATTTTAAAAGTATCTAGAGAAGAGATAGCAGAGGCATTACTACGCATATTTAATAATTCATTAGAAAAAGGTGTAGTGCCAGAGGACTGGCGGATAGCTAACGTAATACCTGTATTTAAGAATGAGAAGTCGCACAACATCAGGTTATAGTCCAACAGATTTATTTAAAATTACAAGCTTTCGGAGCTATCGCCCCTTCGTCAGGTAAAGTTACAATGAGTGAATCTACAAAAGTTCACAGAATATAAACACAGAAGGGGGATATTTAAGAAGGGGGATAGAACATGTCCATGGAATTAGAGACCAGTCAGCTTAACATCGGTGGTAGGAAAAATAATGGAATCCCTATTAACAACAACAACAACAACAACTTGTATTTCTATAGCACCTTTAACGTAGTAAAACGTCCCAAGGCGCTTCACAGGAGTATTTTAAGACAACAAAATTTGACACCAATCCATATAAGGATAAATAGAAACATAGAAAAATAGGAACAGGAGTAGACCATTCGGCCCTTCGAGCCTGCTCCGCCATTCAATATGATTATGGCTGATCCTCTATCTCAATACCATATTCCCGCTCTCTCCCCATACCCCTTGATGCATTTTGCATCTAGAAATCTATCTACCTCCTTCTTAAATATATTCATTGACTTGGCCTCCACAGCCTTCTGTGGTAGAGAATTCCACAGGTTCACCACCCTCCGAGTGAAGAAATTTCTCCTCATCTCAGTCCTAAATGTCCTACCCTATATCCTGAGACAGTGACCCCTCGTTCTAGAGCCCCCAGCCAGGGAAACATCCTCCCTGCATCCAGTCTGTCTAGCCCTGTCAGAATTTTATACGTTTCAATGAGATCCCCTCTCATTCTTCTAAACTCTCGTGAATACAGGCCTAGTCGACCCAATCTCTCCTCATACGACAGTCCTGCCATCCCAGGAATCAGTCTGGTGAACCTTCGCTGCACTCCCTCTATGGAAAGTACAGTATATCCTTTCTTAGGTAAGGAGACCAAAACTGCACACAGTACTCCAGGTGTGGTCTCACCAAGGCCCTGTATAGCTGTAGTAAGACATCCTTGCTCCTGTACTCAAATCCTCTTGAAATGAAGGCAAACATACCATTTGCCTTCCTAACTGCTTGCTGCACCTGCATGTTTGCTTTCAGTGACTGGTGTACAAGGACACCCAGGTCCCTTTGTACATCAACATTTCCCAATCTATCACCATTTAAATAATACTCTGCCTTTCTGTTTTTCCTACAAAAGTGGATAACTTCACATTTATCCACGTTATATTGCATCTGCCATGTATTTGCCTACTCTCTCAACTTGTTTAAATCACCTTGAAGCCTCTTTGCATCCTCCTCACAACTCACAATCCCACCTAGTTTCGTGTCATCAGCAAACTTGGAAATATTACATTTGTTTCCCTCATCCAAATCATTGATATATATTGTGAATAGCTGGGGCCCAAGCATTGATCCCTGCGGTACCCCACTAGTCACCGCCTGCCACCCCGAAAAAGACCCATTTATTCCTACTCTCTGTTTCCTGTCTGTTAACCAATTTTCAATCCATGCCAGTATATTACCCCCAATCCCATGTGCTTTAATTTTGCACACTAACTTCTTATGTGGGACTTTATCAAAGGCCTTCTGAAAATCCAAATACACCACATCCACTGGTTCTCCCTTATCTATTCTACCAGTTACATCCTCAAAAAACTCCAGTAGATTTGTCAAACACGATTTCCCTTTCATGTTGACTTTGTCTAATCACATTGATATTTTCTAAGTGTCCTGTTAACACATCCTTTATAATAGACTCTAGCATTTTCCCTACTACTGATGTTAGGCTTTCTCTCTCCCTCCTTTTTTAAATAGTGGGGTTACAATTGCCACCCTCCAATCTGCAGGAACTGTTCCATAATCTATAGAATTTTGGAAGATGACAACCAATGCATCCACTATTTCCATGGCTACCTCTTTTAGTACTCTGGGATGCAGATTATCAGGCCCTGGGGATTTATCAGCTTTCAGTCCCATTAATTTCTCCAGCACTATTGTTTTACTAATACCAATTTCCTTTAATTCCTCCTTCTCAGTAGACCCTTGGGGGGAGAAATTCAGTATTGCCCCGTTTGGGGTGCAATTATCGGCCAGGTGCAAAGTTTAGCGCCTGGTGCTAATTATTGCCTCCGACTGCAAACTTGGCCTCTATCACCCCTGGAGGTGATTTGAGCGCTAAATCAGGCGCTACACACCTCTCTTAAGGTGCTAACGCCGAGGAGCGAGGCGCTACCTCAGAGCGCTGGCGAAGCTCATGAGATGTCAGTTAGCAATGGAACACAGACACACTGGTACTGGCCAGTTCTTAAAGGGCGGGGTCAATCTTGCTCTCCAGCCACATCCTGCTCATTGCAGCCTTGAATCTCGGCCTGGAGAGACCTAAACAACAATTCTGCTGGAAAGAACAATGGAGAACCGGGGAAAGAGCTCAGAGCGCAGCCCCCACAGTCTCTTCTAAATCGATGCAAGGAAGGTCAAATCAAAATGAACCTGCAAAGTGCTGCTCAGTACCCAAAACTCCTTCACACAGTGTTGAATCTCTTCAGAAGTCTCTCTCTCTCTCTTAGAATGCATGGTGCAAAAATGTCTCCGACAAAAAAAGGCAGGAAGCGGCCGCCTTTAAAAAGCACTCCCCCAGTCCCTTCCCAACTGCAAAATGTTCCCCTCTACCTGTCGTTGCTAGCAACAGGCAGAAAGGCAGGGGGCGCCACTCAATATCCGGTCCGGGGCATTGCACGCTCGACTGACGTCACGATCTACGGGCGCAGGAGATCGTGGCGGTAGTGTTTAGCACTGCTGCAAAATGTCTGGTCAATTTCGTGAGTGGTGCAAACATCGCCGCGCCCGGGCGCTAGTTGCTTTGCGCCCCGTTAGCACCCTCTTAGGGCGCTAACGGGAGGTGCTAATCAACCGAATTTTTCCCCCATGGTTCCTTAGCATTTCTGGGAAGTTATTTGTGTCCTCTACCGTGAAGACAGAACCAAAGTATTTGTTTAATTGCTCAGCCATTTCCTTGTTCCCCATTATAAATTCTCCCGTTTCTGACTGTAAGGGACCTACATTTGTCTTCACTAATCTTTTTCTTTTTACATACTTGTAGAAGCTTTTACAGTCTGCTTTTATGTTCCTTGCAAGTTTACTTTCATACTCTATTTTTCCCCTCTTAATCAATCTCTTGGTCTTTTTTTGCTGAACTCTCAACTGCTCCCAATCCTTAGGCTTGCTACTTTTTCTGGCAACTTTATATGACTCCTCTTTGGAGCTAATACTATCCTTAACTTCTTTTGTTAGCCATGGTTGGGCCACTTTTCCTTTTGTGTTTTTGCGCCAGAAAGGAATGTATAACTGTTGCAATTCATGCATTCATTCCTTAAATGTTAGCCATTGCCTATCCACCAAATTGCCTTTTAATGAAGCTCCCCAATCTATCATAGCCAACTCCCTCCTCATACCTTCATAGTTTCCTTTGTTTAGATTTAGGACCCTAGTTTCGGATTGGACTACTTCACTTTCCATCTTAATGAAGAATTCTATCATGTTATGGTCACTCTTCCCTAAAGGACCCTGCACAACAAGATTATTAATTAACCCCTTCTCATTGCACAATACCCAATCTAGGATAGCCTGTAGTTGACTCCTCAATGTACTGGTCTAAAAAAAACATCTCGTACGCACTCCAGGAATTTATCCTCCACAGTATTATTGCTAATTTGGTTTGGCCAGTCTATGGCCCGAAAATTAGACCTAATACGCGAGAGTCCGCACTGTGTACTCTCGCGTATTAGGTCTCCAATTGCCGGTTTCCTGCATGCACTGCGCATGCGCGGGAAACCGGCATTTCGTGAATTCAAAAGGGGGCGGTTCCTAAGTGAACCGCGTGCGCGCTACAGGCTGTGCGCACGCAGTGCACTTAGTTATTTTTTCAGCTTTGAACGCGCAGGTAAGTGGTGAACATTTTACACATAAAGAAAGCAGGCGTAGAACCCCCTTTTTACAAGGTAAGTAGTTAATTAAGTGTTATTTTAAAAAATTTTCAACAGGTTTATCTTTTTTAGAGACTTTAAAGAAAGGTAAGTTTATTTTTATAACTTTTAAAAAGATTTTAAATTTTTTCAAAAGAAGTAGGTTTTAAGGAATGTCTTAAAAGAGGAAAGAGAGATCGAGAGGCGGAGATGTTTCGTCAGGGAATTCCAGAGCTTAGGGCCTAGGCAACAGAAGGCACGGCCAACAAAGGTTGAGCGATTATAATCAGTGATCCTCAAGAGGGCAGAATTAGAGGAGCGCAGATATCTCGGGGGGTTGTGGGGCTGAAGGTGATTACAGAGATAGGAAGGGGCGAGGCCATGGATGAGAATTTTGAAGAGAATAGAAGAACATTTAGAAACGAAAAATATAATAATGAATAGTCAGCATGGATTTCAAAAGGGAAAATCTTGCTTGACCAACCTTATTGAATTTTTTGAAGAGGTAACAGAGAGAGTAGACAATGGTAATGCAATAGATGTAATTTATCTAGATTTTCAAAAGGCCTTCGATAAGGTAACCCACAATAGACTAATGAATAAGGTCAGAGAATGCGGAGTCAGGGGACAAGTAGCAGAATGGATTGCTAGCTGGCTTTAAGACAGAAGGCAGAGAGTAGGATTAAGGGTAGCTATTCACAGTGGCAGAAGGTGGGTAGTGATGTTCCACAAGGATCAGTGCTGGGAACACTGCTGTTCACAATTTACATTAACGATTTAGACATTGGAATCAAAAACACAATTTCTAAATTTGCAGATGATACCAAATTGGGAGGATAGCCAATACTGAGGAGGACTGCAACAAATTACAGGAAGACATTAATAAACTTACAGAATGGGCATAAAATTGACAAATGAAGTTCAACACAGACAAATGTGAGGTATTACATTTTGGTAGGAAGAATAAGGAGGTCACTTATTACTTGGAGGGTGCGAGTCTAGGTGGGGTAGAGGAACAAAGGAATCTCGGAGTACAAATGCACAAATCAGTTACACCACACTTGGAGTATTGCATGCAGTTCTGGTCGCCATATTATAAAAGGGATATAGAGGCACTGGAGAGGGTGCAGAGAAGATTTACAAGGATGATACCAGAAATGCGAAGGTATACATATCAGGAAAGGATTAACAGGCTGGGTCTCTTTTCTCTTGAAAAAAGAAGGCTGGGGGGTGACCTAATAGAGGTCTTTAAAATTCTGAAAGGTTTTGATAGAGTGGATACAGAGAGAATGTTTCCACTTGAGGGGAAGAGCAAAACTAGAGGCCATCAATATAAAGTAGTCACCAAGAAATCCAATAGGGAATTCAGAAGAAACTTCTTTACCCAAAGAGTGGTGAGAATGTGGAACTCACTACCACAGGGAGTGGTTGAAGCGAATAGTATAAGATACATTTAAGGGAAGGCTAGACAAGCATATGAGGGAGAAAGGAATAGAGGGTTACGCTTATAGATTTAGATGAGGAAAGACGGGAGGAATCTCGTGTGGAGCATAAATGCCGGCATGGACTGGTTGGGCCAAATGGCCTGTTTCTGTGCAGTATATCCTATGTAATCCTATGTAATCGCTGCAGGAGTTCATCAGGGTAGGGTCCTAGGTCCAACCATCTTCAGCTGCTTCATCAATGACCTTCCCTCCAACATAAGGTCAGAAGTGGGGCCTGATGATTCAGCTGATGATTGCATAGTTCCATTCGCAACTCATCAGAAAATGAAGCTGTCCATGCCCGCATGCAGCAAGACCTTCAGTTTTGGGTTGATAAGTGGCAAATAACATTCACGCCACACAAGTGCCAGGCACTGACTATTTCCAACAATCAAGAGTCTAACCACCGCCCCTTGACATTCAACGGCATTACCATTGCCGAATCCCCCACCATCAACATCTGGTCACCATTGACCAGAAACATAACTGGACCAGCCACATAAATACTGTGGCAACAAGAACAGGTCAGAGGCTAGGTATTCTGCGGCAAGTGTCTCACCTCCTGACTCCCCATAGCCTTTCCACCATCTACAAGGCACAAGTCAGGAGTGTGATGGAATACTCTCCACTTGCCTGGACGAGTGGAGCTCCAACAATACTCAAGAAGCTCGACACCATCCAGGACAAAGCAGCCCGCTTGATTGGCACCCCATCCACCACCTTAAACATTCATTCCCTCCAACACCAGCGTACCGTGGCTGCAGTGTGTACTATCTACAAGATGCACTGCAGCAAATCACCAAGGCTTTTTTGGCAGCACCTCCCAAACCCGCGAACTCTACCATCTAGAAGGATAAGGGCAGCAGGCGCATGGGAACACCATCACCTCCAAGTTCCCCTCCAAGTCACACACCATCCTGACTTGGAAATATATCGCCATTCCTTCATCATCGCTGGGTCAAAATCCTGGAACTACCTCCCTAACAGCACTGTGGGAGTACCTTCACCACACGGACTACAGCGGTTCAAGAAGGCGGCTCACCACCACCTTCTCAAGGGCAATTAGGGATGGGCAATAAATGCTGGCCTTACCAGTGTCGCCCACATCCCATAAACGAATACAAATATATATAAATGAATAAAAATTGGAAAATCTAAAAGTTTGTGTTGCAATGGATATCGCCCCTACTGTAGTACAACACTCAATGTGGGCAGTTCAACACAGTACTGTGCTGAGAAGGCAGGCTTCTAGTTTTTCATCAATCGAATTGGCCACTTGGAGGCCATGCAGGTGATTCAAGGGACTGGATTTTCATTTCATGGCAGCATGGCTGAGGCTGAGAATTCACTATATGAGGAATGATCATGGGTGCAAATATGTGCCCCACCATTCTGGCTGTGGTGTGTTCGAGCTCCAACATGTAATGCCACAATGTTACCTGGATATTTCAAGAGACTTTTTTTTGGAGTAGGCTATTCCAGAAATTAAACTGACATAAAGGCCCCGATAGTAACTCCAAGGCGCATTTGGAGTGCGCGGGGCGGGGGGCGGGTGGGGGGGGGGGGAGGTGCGGGGTGCAATATGGGGGTGGAAAACCCGGAAGGATTTTCAGCGCGTCTGTCTGTGGCATTTTAACTCAGCCACCTAATTATAAGGTTACTTCCGGGTTTGGCGTTGAATGCGCGGCAGTGGGCGTGATGCAGACCCGTATGACGCAATCTCAACTCCAGTATTTAAAGGGCCAATCGAAAGATGGAATTTGGAGGAGTTTGGAGGTTTTGCGTAGAGACAGCAATTGTACAAGATGAACTCAGGATGCTCAAAGGCTGTGCCGCCACCCCCCCCCCTCCCCCCCCCGCCCCACTTTAATGATGTCTCCTTTGATGTACTGCTGGGGGCAGGAAGGAGTAGGAAGGAGATAATTTTCCCCAGCAAAGGGAAGAAGGCATGGTTAGAGGTGGCTGAGGAGCTCAGCAGCAGGAGTATTGTGTGACGCTCCTCGATTCAGTGCAGGAAGCATTTTAATGACCTGACGAGGTAAGGAAAGGTGAGTACAGTTGCACATTCACCTACATTCTGTTGTGCTCATCACCCCTACCCCCCTCACTCTGCCTTGTCAAGCCTACTCCAGCACGTGACTCCTCACACCCAGTTACCTTGCAAGCGCACGCATCCTTCTCTTTCTAAGCATTTCCTCACATCCCCATCTATCCACCCACCACTGCCACTCACCCAGATCCTTGTGCAATTTGATGCCTCTCCCCTAATAGTCGCCCTCATCAAATGCACTGCACCCATGAGGTGAACACATGCCATTAGACTCACTCCAATGTTCCCTCGAAGGAGTGCGGCCTGCGCGGATGCGCAGTGCCTGTGAGGGCAAGGCTTCTTCGGCAGCACCGCCCCAACCCGCGACCTCTTCCACCTAGAAGGACAAGGGCAGCAGGCGCATGGGAACACCACCACCTCCAAGTTCCCCTCCAAGTCACACACCATCCTGACTTGAAAGTATATCGCCGATCCTTCATCGTCGCTGGGTTAAAATCCTAGAACTCCCTCCCTAACAGCACTGTGGGAGAACCTTCACCACACGGACTGCAGCGGTTCAAGAAGGCAGCTCACCACCACCTTCTCAAGGGCAACTAGGGGTGGGCAATAAATGCTGGCCTTGCTAGCGACGCCCACATCCCATAAACACATTATTAAAAAAGGTCCCGCGCAGGCCACTCACAGGCTTTTGAATTGTAAAAACCGCACATGCGTAAAATTTGAATGGGCTGCGCAGCAATTTAAAGGGACCGCGCATGGAGAAAAAATTAGAGGGAACATTGAGTCACTCATAGGTCTGTTCTTTCCCCCGATGCAGAAGAGAGCGGAGAAAACTAGGGAGAGAGAGAGGACTGGAGGTGTTCGTCCACAGACTTCCCAGTTGACAGCTGCAGAGGAGGAAGCGCTGGAGATCAGTGGCATTTCGGCGTCTCCATCAGAGATGGAGTGATTGGGACCTTCCAGCTACCTGGTGACAGAATTAAGTAGCAGCGACCCACATGTCATACAACACTCAGTCGCGTTGACTTGATCTGAGCAGCAAGTGAAACATGATCATCTTCATAATGATAATATGTAACATTCTTGCCTTGCCAGGACTAATTCATACCTTTTCTGTCCGCCAGGACTTTCACGCGGTCGGTGGAGCTCCTAAACAAGGAATCCTCAGAGGAGCTGATTCCTCCTGAGGGAGCCCCGTCACACGACTCATGCAGACTGACATGAATCTTGTCATTCATGTGGAAATGACTTATGAAATAATACTGGGCGGCCTGCTGGTGGCGCTGTCCAGGGAAAGTATAAATACTCGGGCATGGGCCCAGCTTGCTCAGGACATTCTTTAACAGGAACTAGTGAAGGACACAACTCGACCTCCATGTTGAAAAACAGTTGATTAAAGCTTTGTTTAACACTTAGACCAAGTGCCTAGTAGTTTTCTTACGTCACAGACCATGCTCCAGCTCAGATACTCACACTTCGGATGGCCTAGCTAAGCAGTTAGTCGAGGTTTCACCTGGTGCCTCACACTTCACAAGTGAGCAAGAGCAGCCAGTGGTGGCAGGGACAGCAGTGGAGAGTTCACATCAGAGGGCGCAGCCCTCACCAAGCTCTGCTCAGCAGTGCTATAGTAACTTTCAAAAAGAAATTCAGTATATACTTGAACGTGAAATTTTTTTCAGGCCTATGGGAAGTGGGATTAATTGGATAGCTCTTTCAAAGCTCTGGCACAGGCACAATAGGCCAAATGCATTTGTTACCTCTAGACTTGACTAATAAAATGCACTCCTGGCTGGTTCCCATGTTCCACCCTACGTAAACTTGAGTTCATCCAAAACTCGGCTGCCCGTGTCCTAACCCGCACCAAGTCCCATTCACCCATCACCCCTGTGCTCGCTGACCTACATTGGCTCCCGGTTAAGCAACGCCTCGATTTTAAAATTCTCATCCTTGTTTTCAAATCCCTCCATGGCCTCGCCCCTCCCTATCTCTAATCTCCTACAGCACCACAACCCCTCGAGATATCGGCGCTCCTCTAATTCTGGCCGCTTGAGCATCCCTGATTATAATTGCTCAACCAGTAGTTGCTGTGCCTTCAGCTGCCTAGGTCTTAAGCTCTGGAATTCCCTCCCTAAACCTCTCCACCTCTCTACCTCTCTCTCCTGCTTTAAGACGCTCCTTAAAACCTACCTCTTTGACCAAGCTTTTTGGTCATCTGCCCTAATTTCTCCTTGTGTGGCTCAGTGTCAAATTTTGTTTAATAACTCTCCTGTGAAGTGGAATGTTTTACTACGTTAAAGGCGCTATATAAATACAAGTTGCTGTTGTTGTTCTGTGCTGTAAGATTCAATGATTCCTTGACTTCACTATCTCCATTTCTTGTGGTCAGCTGTCGACCAATAGCTACTATAAGCCCACTGACTCCCACAGCTACCTTGATTACACTTCCTCCCATCCCGCTTCCTGTAAGGACTCTATTCCAGTCTCCCAGTTTCTCCGTCTCTGTTGCATCTGTTCTGACGATGCCACCTTCCACACTAGTGCTTCCAATATGTCTTCCTTTTTCCTCAACCGAGGATTCCCTGCACTATGGTTGACTGGCCCTCGACCATGTCCGTCCCATTTCCCGTACTTCTGCCCTCACCCTTTCCCCTCCCATCCAGAACCACGATAGGGTTCCCCTTGTCCTCACTTTCCACCCCATCAGCCTCCACATTCAACGGATCATCCTCCGCCATTTCCAGCCACCTCCAACACAATGTCACCACCAATGTTCCCCTCCTCTTTCAGCATTCCAAAGGGACTGCTCCCTCCGCGACACCCTGGTCCACTCTTCCATCACCCCCAATACCCCTTCCCCTTCCCCTTCCCACGGCACCTTCCCGTGAAAGCGCAGGAGATGCAACACCTGCCCTTTTACCTCCTCCCTTCCCACTGTCCAGGGCCACAAACACTCCTTCCAGGTAAAACAGTGATTTACTTGTGCTTCGTATAATTTAGTATACTGTATTCGCTGCTCACGATGCGGTTTCCTCTACACTGGGGAGACCAAACGCATATTGGGTGATCGCTTTGCAGAGCACCTCCGTTCAGTCCGTAAGCGTGACCCTGAGCTTCCGGTTGTTAGCCATTTTAATTCTCCGTTCCACTCCGACTCTGTCCCTCTCTGTCTTCGGCCTCCTACACTGTTCCAAAAAAGCTCAACGGAAGCTCGAGGAACAGCACCTCACCTTTCGATTAGGCACTTTACAGCCTTCTGGACTAAACATTGAGTTTAACAATTTCAGACTATAACCACTGCTCCCATTTTCTCGGACAGCAGGTGCTGGTAATGATTCTGCTGTTGCCATTTACAGCTCCATCGAGGCCCATCTTTTGATTCTTTACTTATCCCATTACCAGGGGTACAGTAGCATAGTGGTTATGTTACTGGGCTAGTAATCAAGAGGCCTGGACTAATAAACCCAGTAGATGTGAGTTCAAATCCCACCATGGCAGCTGGGGAATTTAAATTCAGTTAATTAAAATAAATCTGGAATAAAAAGTTGGTATCTGTTATTAATAACCCATCTGGTTCTCTAATGGAAATCTGCCATCCTACCTGGTCTGGCCTATATGTGACTCCAGACCCACAACAATGTGGTTAACTCTTAACTGCCCTCAGGCCATCCTCTGAAATGGCCTAGCAAGCCATTCAGTTGTAAAAAACCACAACAAAGGCTGCAGCAGTTCAGCACCACCTTCTCAAGGGCAATTAAGGATGGGCAATAAATCCTGGCCTTGTCAGTGACACCCACATCCCATGAACAAATAAAAAAAAACACCCCATTTTGCCTTGCACCATCATACCTTTTGTCATTTAATCAGTCCTGCCTTCCAACCTATCACAGGCCTTCCCTTTTGTTCTTTCCCCCCGCCCCCCCCCCCACCACCCCCAGCCCCTGCCCTGCCTTTCCCTGCCTCTGTACCTGCTTAAAATCTGTTACATCTGTAACATTTTCCAGTTCTGACGAAAGGTCACCGACCTGAAACGTTAACTCTGTTTCTGTCTCCACAGATACTGCCTGACCTGCTGAGTGTTTCCAACATTTTATATTTCAGATTTCCAGCATCTGCAGTATTTTGCCTTTGCATTAGTGATAATAGGGGGACTTCAATTATCCCAATATAGACTAGGATAGTAACAGTGTAAAGGGCAAAGAGGGGGAGGAATTCCTGAAACGTGTACAAGAGAACTTTCTTGATCAGTGTGTTTCCAGCCCAACGAGGAGGGAAGCAGTGCTGGATCTAGTTCTGGGGAATGAAGTGGGGCAAGTGGAGCATGTTTCAGTGGGAGAGAACAGTGATCATATTATCATCAGGTTTAGAATAGTTATGAAAAAGAACAAGGAACAATCAAGTGTAAAAATATTGAACTGGAGGAGGGCTAACTTCAGTGAGTTGAAAAGGGATCTGGCCCAGAAGATTGGAATCAAAAATTGGTCAGCAAAACAGTAATTGAACAATGGGAGGCCTTCAAAGAGGAGATGGTTTGGGTACAGAGTAGACACATCCCTATGAGGGGAAAAGGAAGGGCATCCAAAGTTAGAGCTCCCTGGATGACTGAAGATATAGAGGTTAAAATGAAACAGATAAAGGAGGCTTATGACAAATGTAAGGTTCATAATACAGTAGAGAACCAAACTAAATTTAGAAAGTACAGAGGAGATCTAAAAAGGGAATAAGAGGGGCAAAGAGAGAGCATGAGAATAGATTAGCAGCTAACATAAAAGGGAACACAAAAGTCTTTTATAAACACATAAATAGTGAAAGGGTAATAAATGAAAGTCAGCACAGATTTGTTAAAGGCAAATCATGTTTGACTAATTTGATCGTGTTCTTTGATTAAGTACCGGAGAGGGTTGATGAGGGTAGTGTGGTTGATGTTGTGTATATAGACTTTCAAAAGGCGTTTGACAAAGTACCACATAATAGACATGTTAGAAAAATGAAAGCCCATGGGATTAAAGGGACAGTGGCAGCATGGATACAAAATTGGCTTAGGGACAGAAAGCAGAGAGTGGCGGTGAACGGTTGTTTTTCAGACTGGAGGGAAGTACACAGTGGTGTTTCCCAGGGGTTGGTATTCGGACCACTGCTCTTTTTGATATATATTAATGAACTGGACTTGGGTATACAGGGTATAATTTCAAAGTTTGCAGATGATACAAAACTCGGAAATGTAGTAAACAGTGAGGAGAACAGTAACAGACTTCAGGAGAACATAGACAGGCTGGTGAAATGGGCAGACACATTGCAGATCAAATTTAACGCAGAAAAGTGTGAGGTGATACATTTTGGGAGGAAGATTGAGGAGAGGCAATATGATTTAAATGGTACAATTTTAAAGGGGGTGCAGGAACAGAGAGATCAGGGGTTGTATGTATACAAGTTGAGAAGACTGTTAAAAAAGCATACGGGATCCTTGGCTTTATTAATAGAGGAATAGAGTACAAAAGCAAAACCTTTATAAAACACTGGTTAGGCCTCAGTAGGAGTATTGTGTTCAATTCTGGGCACCACAAGGCCTTTGAGATTTACTAGAATGGTACCAGGGATGCAGGATTTCAGTTATGTGGAGAGACTGGAGAAGCTGGGGTTGTTCTCCTTAGAGCAGAGAAGGTTAAGAGGAGATTTGATAGAGGTGTTCAAAATCATGAACAGTTTTGATAGAGTAAATAAGGAGAAACTGTTTCCAGTGGCAGAAGGGTCGGTAACCAGAGGACACAGATTTTAGGTGATTGGCAAAAGATCCAGAGGCGACATGAGGAAACATTTTTTTACACAGCGAGTTGTTGAGATCTGGAATGCAACTGCGTGAAAGCAGATTCAATAGTAACACTCAAAAAAAGAATTGGTTAAATACTTGAAGGGAAAAATATTACAGGGCTATGAGGAAAGATCAGTGGAGTGGGACTAATTGGATAGCTCTACCAAAGGGCCGGCATAGGCACGATGGGCCGAATGGCCTCCTTCTGTGCTGTATGATTCCCAGATTCAATGATGGCGAAAGGGGACATGGAAGTGGGGACTCCACTCAAAGCGCTGCCACTTCTCTCCCATTGCCCCCCCCCCCCCCCAGGCCGGAACCCGACCTGCTGCCTCCTCTCCTGATGACCGAGTCTGTGCCTGCACAGGTGGAGCAGTCTTTGGCAGGGCTCCCACAGGCTCCAGCACCCAGAGGTCATCAGCCAAGAGCATCTCAGCAGTCAGAGCAGGGATCTGCGCAGCCTGCCTCTACCTCTGCTGAAGCCACAGGGGTTGCACTTTGTCGGAGCGATAGGAAAAGGAAGGCGAATGTTTTGTAGTTACACAATGATATGCACATGGGTGTTTGAGAAAATGTTGTTTGTGAAGTTTCCCTTGTTTAGCACAATCACATAAAATGTATTACTTTGCACCACTTTCCCGTCTTGCCAATTCTTGGTTGCCGGGTAGCAACTTGCCTTTTCAGTGGCAGTGCAAATCTGTTAATGGGTAAAACGACAGAAGATCAGTGAGAGGTGTTCACAAAAGAATTTCATGTGATACAGAACCAGTTTATACCCCTGAGGGGCAAGAGCTCTACTTGGCACAAAAAAGCAGCCACGGACGACTAAAGAGGTAAGGGACAACATAAAACGAAAAGGAAAAGCATACAAAAATGCAAAAAATAGCACAGATCCTGGCGAATGGGAAAGATACAAAGAACAGCGAATGGGGTGGCAAAAACAGATAGTAAGAGCTACAAAAAGGAAGTATGAAAAGAAACTTGCAAGGGATATCAAAATCAACACAAAAATTTTTTACAATTATATTAGGAAAAAGAGGAGCAATGTTGGCCCCTTAAAAACTGATATCGGTGATATTATCAATGATAATAAGGAATTGCTTGACATGTTGAATAATTACTTTGTGTCAGTATTTAAAGTAGAGAAAGAGGATAGCATGCTAGAAATCCCAAGGAAACTAATATTGAATCAGGGACAGGGACTCAATAAAATTAACGTAAGCAATATAACAGTAATGAAGAAAATAATGGCACTAAAGAATGACAAATCCCCAGGACCAGATGGTTTCCATCCCAGGGTTTTAATGGAAGTAGGTGAGCACATTGCAGATGCCCTAACTATAATCTTCCAAAGTTCTCTCGAGTCAGGAACCGTTCCTTTAGATTGCAAAATTGCACATGTCACTCCGCTATTGAAGAATGGCGAGAGAGGGAGACCAGGGAATTATAGACAAGTTAGCCTAACATCTGTTGTTGGGAAATTACTAGAGTCTATAATTATGGATAGGGTGACTGAACACCTTGAAAATGTTCAGCTGATCAGAGAGAGCCAGCATGGATTTGTGAAAAGTAGGTCATACCTGACAAACCTGATTGAATTTTTGAAGAGGTGACTAAAGTAGTGGACAGGGGAATGTTTATGGATGTTATTTATATGAACTTCCTGAAGGCATTTGATAAAGTCCCTCAAATGAGACTGTTAACTAAGGTTGAAGCTCATGGAATTGAAGGCAAATTATTGACCTGGTTAGGAAATTGGTTGAGCGGCAGGAGACTGAGCATAGGAATAATGGGTAGGTACTCAAATTGGCAGGATGTGATTAGTGGTGTCCCGCAGGGATCTGTGTTGGGGCCTCAACTATTCATCGTAATTATCAACGACTTAGATGATGGGATAGAAAGCCACACATCCAAATTTGCCGATGACATAAAGAAAGACAGCATTGTAGGCAGTGTAGATGAAAGCATAAAATTACAAAGGGATATTGATAGATTAAGTGAATAGGCAAATGGACTTCAATGTAGGCAAATGTGAGGTCATCCACTTTGGACCTAAAAAGGATAGAACAGGGTACTTGCTAAATGGTGAAAAGCTAAAAACAGTGGAGGTCCAAAGAGACTTGGGGGTTCAGGTACATAGATCATTAAAATGTCATGAACAGATACAGAAAATAATCAAAAAGGCTAATGGAATGCTGGTCTTTATATCTAGAGGATTAGAATACAAGGGGGTAGAAGTTATGCTGCAGCCATACAAAGCCCTGGTTTGACCACACCTGAAGTACTGTGAGCAGTTCTGGGCACCACACCTTACGAAGGGTATATTGGCCTTGGAGGGAGTGTAGCGTAGGTTTACCAGAATGATACTTGGTCTCCGAGGGTTAAATTACGATGAGAGATTACACAAATTAGGGTTGTATTCCCTAGAATTTAGGTTAAGGGGTGATCTGATCGAAGTTTTCAAGATATTAAGGGGAACAGATAGGGTAGATAGAGAGAAACTATTTCCACTGGTTGGGGAGTCTAGGACTAGGGGGCACAGTCTAAAAATTAGGGCCAGACCTTTGAGTAATGAAGTTAGGAAACACTTCTACATACAAAGGGTGGTAGAAGTTTGAAACTCTCTTCTGCAAATGACAATTGATGCTCAATCAATAATTAATTTTAAATCTGAGATTGATAGATCTTTGTTAACCAAATTTATTAAGGAATATGGGGCAAAGGCAGGTATATAGAATTAGGTCACAGATCAGCCATGATCTCATTGAATGGCAAAACAGGCTCGGGAGGCTAAATGGCCTACTCCTGTTCCTATGTTCCTATACTTGTTGATGAATGGGAAGATATGAATTGACGGGGACCAATGGGGGGTTGTGCAATTGGTGGATGGTTGGTTACAGGACTGCTCTGTGTCAGTGGAATTGGAGGTGGGGGCGGGGGGCTCGAGTGGCTGTTGGATGTGATTGTTGCATCGGTCCAGTGGTAGTGACTAAGTGAACCATACAGCTATAAAGGAATTCCTGGCATCCTAGGCAGCAATGTGAGCGGCTGTGCCTGCATTGGGGTTGCCATCTTCCTCCTCCTCTTCAGTGGATTTGTCCGCAGACGATGTGTGCTCAGCACTTTATTCCTCCTGCAGGTGCAATCCTTGCTGCTGCGCAATCACACCACAATCATTCTGGAAATCCTGACTGGCGACTACTGAAGGGTGCATCCAGATCTGTCCAGGCACCATAAGTGTATCTTGTGCATGCGGATCGCTTGCTCAAGGACACATCTAGTTGCCATATGGCTTTTGTTGTAACGCTCTTGGGCTTCATTGGTTGGGTTTCTCACGGGTGTCATCATCAGCCAAGTTTGAAGTGGGTATCCTTTGTCTCCTAGCACACTTAAGTCTGCTTACAGGTGCAAAAAGGTTGGGGAGCTTGGACTGCCGCAGGATGAAAGCATAATTGCAGCTCCCTGGGAATCTGGTGCACACCTGCATAAACCTTTTCTTGTGGTTGCACACCAGCTGAACATTGATGCAATGGAACTCTTGTGGTTTATGAATACTCCTGGTTGATATGTGCAGGGATTGCCACGTGTGTGCAGTCGATGACGTCATGCACCTGTGGGAATCCAGCCAGAGATGCAAGCCCGCTCATTCTGACTAGCATCACCACAGGTGAAGTTGACATAATCGCTGGCCCTGGCAAACAATCTGTCGTAAGAATGAGCCTTACGCGTGGTGAACTTAAAGTAAGCTTTAATCAACTAAAAAGGTGCTACATACAAAAGAGGTCTTACTCTATGCCTCTCCAGGATCCAACTGCTCAGTCCAGTATTTATCCTGGACTAATCACAGGAAGTGATGCAATAAAGTTCGAGTCACAGGAAGCTGTATTGTGTTACCACATTCTCCCCCCCCAAAAGATTAGGAGGCCGGGATGCTCCCTCCATTTCGTAGCCGCCGGACGAGGGAGAGCCGCACCCGTTTGGGTTCTCGTAGCGGTAGAGGGCCCCTAGCCCATTTACCCGCCGCGGGCCGTGGACCAGAGTCCGAGTGATCCAGCCCGCTCTGTGAGGGGTCAGGACGATCCTGACTGTGTACTGGTGCCCGAACGGGTGTCGGGCAGGGCTGTGGCAGATCAGTTTCCGAGCGTATGGTACGGGGTGGATCGTGGCTGCGCGTGCGAGCCCCGACGGGCTCATAGTCAGTCTGCCCCAGGTCGGCACGCTGGAGTGAGGTACCAGCCGGCGTCAGATCCAGATCGTGATGAGAGGCACCTGGTGAGCCCAGAGATGTGCCTGGTACAATATCATCCCCTGGTGTCCCTCTATGTTTCGGCGGGCAGGGAGCCAGATCCCGCAATGACACGGTAGATTCCCGACCGTCAGGATACCGAATATAGGCGTAGGTAGGGTTGACGTCAGTGAGCTCAACCTCATCTACCAGGGGGTCATTCTTAGACGCCCGGACATATCTTCGGAGTAGCACTGGTCCCGGTGCAGTCAGCCACGATGGGAGAGATATCCCATAGGATGAGCGACGCTGAAATCGGAAGAACCGTTCATGAGGCGTCGTATTTGTGGCGGTCGAAAGGAGGGACCGTGTGGAGTGTAATGCGTCTGGAAGTACTGCTTCCCATTGCTGGTTGGGTAGGCCCCGAGATCTCAAAGCCAGACGTACCGCATTCCAGATGATAGCGTTAAAACGCTCGACTTGCCCATTCCCGACCGGATGATAAGGCGTCGTTCTGCTGGCAGCAATACCCCGTTCCGAGAGATAGGCCTTGAGTTCTCCTGACATAAAAGAAGGGCCCCGATCCGAATGAACATAGGATGCCATGCCACAGAAAGCAAATACCTGCTCAAGGCAGCTGATAACCGTGGTTGTCAGCATATTGGGGCAGGGAAAGGCAAACGGAAAACGGGAATACTCATCGACCATGGTCAATAGATAAGTGTTGCGAGTTGAAGAGGGCAACGGCCCCTTAAAATCGATGCTAAGCCGTTGCATTGGCTGGGTCGCATGTATGAGTATACCACCCGAGGGGCGGAAAAACTGAGGTTTCAATTCCGCACAGACTCTGCAGTCCGAGCACATCTTCTTTACATCCCCGGTAGAGAATGGGAGATTTCGGGACCGCACGAAGTGTAGCATGCGAGTAACGCCCGGATGACACAACCCATCATGGATGTCTACGAGCGTAGAGGGTGCCATGGCGGAGCAGAATGCTCGTGTGAGGGTATCCGGAGCCACATTCTCCTTGCCAGGTCGATAGTGGATGGTGTAACCAAAAGAGGCCAATTCCAGCCGCCAAAGCTGGATTTTATTATTTTTAATTTTGGTCCGTTTTCGATTATCGAGCATGAAGGCGACCGATCGCTGGTCCGTGATTAAGGTAAAGTGCTGGCGAGCTAGGAGATGAGTCCACTTCCGTACTGCCTCTATGATGGCTGTAGCTTCTTTCTCGACTGGAGGATAATGTAGCTCAGCCCCTTGAAAAGTCCTGGACAAAAATGCCACCGGACGACCTTCCTGATTCAGAGTGGCCGAGATCGCCACCTCCGAGGCATCACACTCAACAACAAAAGGAAGACTCTCATCGATGGAGTGAAGAGCCGCTTTCTCCAACTGTTTTTTCAGGAGGTTAAAGGCTGCAACAGCCGCTGTGTCTAGTGGGAATGTGCTGGCCTTCAGTAGAGGTTGGATTCGGTCCGAGAAGTTAGGAATCCATTTAGCATAGTATGCAAACAGGCCGAGGGCCCGGCGCAAGGAGGCCGGATTCTTAGGTGGCGGGAGTTCTTGGAGTGGGCGAAGCCTTTCAGGGTCAGGTTTAATGATGCCATTGCCCACACAATAGCCAAGGATGTTGATGGTTGGTTGTGACTCAATGGATTTAGCCGCATTTAATGTCAAATTACGGTGCTGGAGTGCATCCCAAAATCGTTGGAGATTGGCGTCATGTTCCCGCTGATTGCGACCTGCGACAGTAATATTGTCCAGATAAGGAAACGTATCCTTCAAGTCTTCCTGTTTGACCAGGTCATCCATTGCTCGCTGGAAGACAGCCACTCCATTAGTGACCCCAAAGGGGAGGCGACAAAATTGATACAGCCGTCCATTGGCTTCAAAGGCCGTATACTGCTTGTCTGAGACCTTCAAGGGTACCTGATGATAGGCACTTTTCAGATCATATGTTGAGAACACCGTGTACTCAGCCAGTTTATTAACCATATCATCGATGCGCGGCAATGGGTATGCGTCCAAGTCCGTATATTGATTGATGGTCTGTGAATAGTCAATGCACAGCCGTTTCTTGTGAGGTTGTAGAGGGTTCTTAACAATAACGACCTGGGCGCGCCATGGTGACGAACAAGGCTCGATGATATCCTCTGCTAAAAGCCGAGAAATCTCAGCCGCAATAAAAGACTGGTCTTCTTGACTGAAACGTCGTGACTTTGTTATAATCGGTTTGCATCGAGGAGGGATACTGGTAAACAGTGAGGGTTCATCCAGTGAAGCTGCTGACAATGCACAGAATGGTAATCGAGGTCGTATATTAGAAATAGTGAGTTCAGGTTTGGATCCGCCGAACTCAATGGTGAGCTTCTTATGCTGCTTTTGAAAATCCAGCCCTAAGATAAGATCACTACATAAGTCCTTGAGCACCGAAAGCCGGGTGGAGGGATACCTGTGACCATTAAGTGTTATTTCAACCATACAAAAGCCAGAAATTCTGGTATTAAGTGATGACTGAGCCATCGCAATTGCCTGGTCCGATGGGAAAACATGTAGCTTTAACTCTGCAACAATCTGTTCCCTAATGAAACTATCAGTGCTACCTGAGTCAATTAAGGCATCTAAAGTATGTCCATTAATTGATGCTTTTGTAGCTGCATGGAATAGGTTCTGAGGACAAGCAGCTGTAATTGGTGTCGTTGCACAAAGAGTGGCTGAAACTCTAGGTGTGTTTCTTCGAGAGAAAACCCGAGAGGAAGCACGATAGATTTTAGCTGGAACATCTTGATAGGCCCTTACCGGGGCAGTTCGGTAGGACTTAGCTTGATAAGCCCTCGTAGAGGCTCTTGATAGGCAAACCTTTGCAAAATGACCCTTTTTGTTGCAATGACTGCAAAACGCATTGCGAGCAGGGCAGAATTTCCGAGGGTGAAACTCATCACCACAAAAGAAGCATTTCTTAGATTGCCAAGAGGCTGCCACAGTGGGGTCATCATCCTCTTCATCAGTGAAGTCATCAGATTGATCGTCAGGGATAAAGTCCTCCCTAATAGAGTTCACCTGTGGCCTCTTAAATTGCCTGACTGTAGTTAAGGCAGCAGACCGAGGTCTGGGCACTGTATAAAGGTCTGCATTTCTTTTTGCCAGATCTAGAGAGCAAGCCATATCATAAGCTCTCTGAAGCTCAAGTGTCTTACTTTCCAGTAGACGCTGGCGTATAAATGGGGAGGCAAGCCCGCAGATGAAAGCATCACGGATCATTTCTTCACGGTACAGCTCAGCTGAGGCCGCCTGAAAGTTACAGTCCATACTAAGTCTGCGAAGCTCTTGGAGGAATTTATCAATGGATTCCTCCGGCCCTTGTTGGGCTGTAGCTAGTAGATGTCTGGCATAGACCTCATTCGGTGTCTTAGTATATAGTCTTTTAAGCGTCCGAATTGCCTCCTCGTAACTGCCCCATTCCTCAACATACTGAAATACATTCGGAGTGACACAGTTGATGAGTATCCGCAACTTTGTGTCATCATCAGCCTTGCAATATTCGAGAAAATTGTCAAACGTGCGATACCAGTGTTTCCACACCTTACCGGCTGCTGGGGTGTTTGGGTCCAAGTCAAGACGCGATGGTTTAAGGATGTTTTCCATGATGGGTGATTCCCTGGATCCTTAGTTCCGAGTTCGTCCAAAAAGTTTGAGTGCGAAGTTTTTCAAAGTTGATTAAATTGTCGTAAGAATGAGCCTTACGCGTGGTGAACTTAAAGTAAGCTTTAATCAACTAAAAAGGTGCTACATACAAAAGAGGTCTTACTCTATGCCTCTCCAGGATCCAACTGCTCAGTCCAGTATTTATCCTGGACTAATCACAGGAAGTGATGCAATAAAGTTCGAGTCACAGGAAGCTGTATTGTGTTACCACACAATCCATCAGTGACCTGCCTTATACATTTATGTGCAGCTGACTGGGAGATCCTGGATATGTCTCCAGTAGCGCCCTGGAAGGATCAGGAGGCAAAAAAGTTAAGGGCGTGGTCACTTTCACAGCCACGGGTAATGCGCGGCCACCTGGTCCAGCAGGTCTTCCTCTAGGAGGCTGCACACATCTGTCACCAGCTGATGTGACAACCACAGCCTCCGGAAGCACTGCTCTTCCATTTTGTCAAGGAAGCTGAGCCTCAGCCTGTTCACCCTGTTACGCGGGTAGTGCTTCCTGCGAGCTCGACCCCTCTGCTGCTCCCCTCTCTGCTGAGCACCTGCAGGTTTCTCCACAGCAGGCTGTTGCTGATGGTCATCTTGCTCCTCGCCTGAGGTCCAATCTAAGGCAGCCATAGCGCAACCCATCCTGATCTTTCGTCTCAATACTCAATACCTCCAAAGTGCACAAATTAGCCTTCCACCACAAGTACTCTCAATAAACCCTTTCCCAGTGGTAGTTAAGAAAGCAGCTGTGATCCATGACTATTTTATTGCTGTATTTGCTTGCGTTTTATTGAGCGCCATGAATTGCCATTATCTTCTCGTCTTGGTTTCAAGGGCGAGTTTCAGGAAGCCCGGGAAACCCGTGCACGCGCTGTTAAATTTAAATGCTGGTTAAAATATCATAGCATTACATAGAACTTACAGCACAGAAACAGGCCATTTGGTCCAACTGGTCCATGCCAGTGTTTATGCTCCACATGAACCTCCTCACATCCCTCTTCATCTCACCCTATAAGCATATCCTTCTATTCCTTTCTCCCTCATGTGTTTATCTAGCTTCCCCTTAAATACATCTATACGATTCGCCTCAATTACTCCCTGTGGTAGCGAGTTCCACATTCTCACTACTCTCTGGGTAAAGAAGTTTTTCCTGAATTCCTTATTGGATTTCTTAGTGACTATCTTATATTTATGACCACTAGGTTTGGCCTCCCCCACAAGTGGAAACATCTTCTCTACGTCTACCCCATCAAACCCTTTCATAATTTTAAAGACTTCTGTTAGGTAACCCTCAGCCTTCTCTTTTCTAGAGAAAAGAGCCCCAGCCTGTTCAGTCTTACCTGATAGTTATAAGCTCTCAGTTCCGGTCTCACCCTTGTAAATCTTTTCTGCACCTTCTCCAGTGCTTCAATATACTTTTTGTAATATGGAGACCCGAACTGTGCACAGTACTCCAAGTGTTTTCTCACCAAGGTTCTGTACAAGTTTAACATAACCTCTCTGCTTTTCAATTGTGTTCCTCTAGAAATGAACCCCAGTGCTTTGTTTCCTATTGTTATGGCCTTGTTAACCTTATTTATGGCCTAGAAGGGATAGAGAGATCAGATTCCTTCCTGATTCAATTGGTTGATTCTTGACCGTCTCTCAAACAGCCTTTTTTCCCCCACTCCAATATTTTTATCACTATTAAACAAAAGTGTTCAAAGAAAATGAAAAGAACCCACACATTTTGTTTAATGTCCTGAAGATCTTAATCCTGCATCGCTCACAGCAGTGTCCTGGAGATTAGTTTTCAATTCCTGGAGACTCCAGGAAAATCTGGAGGGTTGACAATCTTATTCTCTTCCACCCCTGATGGTGTACACGATGAAGCCTGTTGTCTGATAGACGATCCCGCTATCCCTTCTAGGCCAAAGGTATCAAGGGATATGGGGAGAAGGCAGGGACAGGGTACTGAGTTTGGATGATCAGCCATGATCTCATCGAATGGCGGAGCAGGCTCGAGGGGCCGAATGGCCTACTCCTGCTCCGATCTTCTATGTTTCTATATATAAATAAGGTTAACTTCATTGAAATACACTGATTTAAATATTTAAATTGCTAACCCGCCTCCCGGCAGGGGTACGCACACATGGCCAAACGAGCCCGAGTTAAACCCATAAGTTGGCGTGTTGGAGCCGGCCTCTGGACGCACTGACATTTTCGATGAATTTAAACACCCCCCCCACCCGCACGTAAACCCACGCTCTCCTCAATGTTAAAATTCCCCACCAACTCTCTGCAATACAGCAACGATGTTCCTATAAAGTAAATAAGAAACCTGAAACATTTATTAGCTTTTCACTTTTCTCCTCACCTGTATTTTCAGCTATTCCAGAGTTTTTAAATCTAATTTCGAGTGACAGGCACTTTTTTTGTGAACACATGTGTTTGCTTGTTTAAGATTAAAAAGCTCCATTCATTTCAATGAGTTTGCATAAGAGCGGTCTCGGACCTGTCAAGTGTCAATCTAATTTAAAAATATTTTGATTAATGTCACCCTTACAATTTTCGTTCGGCCCGACTGCCTGCGTCTCTTCCGCGGCTACAGTCACGCCCAGGTGGCCCTGGAGATAGAGCACGCGGTGTCCACCGGCACGCTCGAGACCTTCCGCGACCGGTGGGCACCGGAAGGACTGGAGTGCATTATCACCCCCGGGAACAAAATTTTAATTTAATTTGTTAAGGTCCCTTTTAATTTGTTTTAAGTTACAGTCCATATTATTTGTGCCCCTTTAAATATGGTTGACTTTTAATAGGCACCAGCCTATGATAAAGAAAGAGTCACCCTTACAATTTGGGACATCCTGAGGATGTGGAAGACACTATATAAATGCAAGTTCTTTCTTCACTAATTACATAGGATATACAGCACAGAAACAGCGGCGTTTATGCTCCACTCAAGCCTCCTCCCGTCTTTCCTCTACTAACTCTATCAGCATAACCCTCTATTCCCTTCTCCCTCACATGCTTATCTAAATTCCCCTTAAATGCATCTATGCTATTCGCCTCAACCACTCCCTGTGGTAGCGAGTTCCACATTTTCACCACTCTCTGGGTAAAGTTCCTACATTACAACAGTGACTACACTTCAAAAGTACTTCATAGGCTGTAAAGAGCTTGGGGCGTCCGGTGCTTGTGAAAGGCGCTATAGAAATGCAAGTCTTTCTTTCTCTTTCTTCTGAACTCCCTGAGAAATAAGGAGTATTAATGAACGTGGGTTTACAATTTATGCCACTCTTGTTGTTTAAAAGAGAGACTTGAAAGACTTGCATTTATATAGCGCCTTTCATGACCACCGGACGTCTCAAAGCGCTTTACAGCCAACGAAGTACTTTTGGAGTGTAGTAGCTGTTGTAATGTGGGAAACGCGACAGCCAATTTGCGCACAGCAAGCTCCCACAAACAGAAATGTGATAATGACCAGATGATCAGTTTTTGTTGTGTTGGTTGAGGGATAAATATTGGCTAGGACACTGGGGATAACTCCCCTACTCTTCTTTGAAATAGCTCTTTTACATCTACCTGACAGAGCAGATGGGGCCTCAGTTCAACATCTCATCCGAAAGACGGCACTTCCGACAGTGCAGCACTCCCTCAGCACTGCACTGGAGTGTCGGCCTAGCTTTATGCGCTCAAGCCCCTGGAGTGGGACTTGAACTCACAACCTTCTGACTCAGAAACCAGTGAGTCACAGCTGACACCAAGGGATAAGGAGTAATAATGAACGTGGGTTTACAATCTATGTCACTCTTGTTGTTTATAATGATTGCTCCTTACATATTAATAGCACTGAAATTTAAGCCACTTTGTAAGAGAGAGGGGGTGGGGGGAAAGAGGCCCAAGGGTTTTGCCCTGGCTGACCCTGCTGTTGCTGGGAGTTGAAAGTTTCCGGAAACGGTCGAAGATCGGGTGCCGAAGTTTTCCGGAAGTTGCCGAGCAGCCGGCGCCGAAGTTTTCCGGAAGTTGCCGAGCAGCCGGTGTCGAAGTTTTCCGGAAGTTGCCGAGGGCCGCCGGGCGTCCGTCTTCTCGGACTGAGAGCGGCTTGGTTCGCCATGTTGGTTTGTGTGTAAAAAATCGCTTGCATCCGTCCCAAAGCTTGACTCTTTCACTCTAAGGACGAGCCCCGCTGCTAGTTCACACTCTGGGCCATCTACCAATGCTATTATTTTTGTGATTTGCAGGTAAACTCACGTGGGAAACGTCCTTCTGAGGGAGGACACCCTGAGGTACATCTCTCTGTTTCTCTATACAACAAAATCCGCCTGGTTTTTCCTTTTTTTTTGTCTTCCTCAGCCTGAAATGAGCTTACCACAGAAAGCCAAACCACAGCCTGTAATAAGAGGACTACAACAGCCTGCTTCGTATCCTTCACTTTTTGGGAAACATTCAATTTATCGATATATAATCCAAAAAAAAAAATTAATAGTAAACTTAACTGAGGATTTTTAACCTTTTTTTTGAAAAAAAACTAATGCTGGTACATTTTTTGAGGGGCTGGGTAACGTTGACACAATAGGTTACTCGGGGTTAGAACTAAAATCTTAAGATCTGTTTGGTTTCTGGGCACTTGTTGCAAGTGTTGATGGGGTCAAGGTTTTTTAAGTCTTTTTTAAATATAAAAAAAATAAGGTTTACTGTTAAATGTTTCGGAAAGAAATTGCTTTGTGTTTGGGGTGATTTAAAGGATGTGAATTGAGGAGAAGGAGGGAGAAGGGGGGGGAAAGAAGCTCTTAACGACGAAACGGGAGCAATCTTGTTTCGATTTTTTTCTTTTTTGAACCCCCCCTCCCTCTATTAAAAAAAACGTAGCTACACATCTAGAAACATCTTTTTAATTTCAGTTGTTTGAGATAAAAGTCACAGGCTCCTACTTTTTTTTTGGAAACAAAAACCCTGTAGGGGAGCCGGCAAAAGAAAGGGATTGTTTGGTGAAGATTTTATATTTTTGGCTGGGTTTGTTAGAATTTCTTTTCTCTTTTTTTTCGTGTTCAGTACGTTTTGTGTGTGGCTTTTTAAAAATAAAAATCAAAACCTCCTTGTAAAGATTTTTTGTTGGGAAATTGTTAAAAAAAAAAGCTGTGGTGGGGGTAGGGTAGGGGACTGTGTGTGTGACACGTCTTCAGAAAATGCCGGTTACAGACAGACACCAACTCCACTGCAGTCAGTCTGCAGCTCCTGATCGCAGCTCTCCATTAAAACCTGCAGTCCTGTAGCCCACAGATCTCATTTAAATCTACAGCGTGTTTTATACAGATTGATTTGTTTTTTAAAAGGAAAAGCTGACAGATGGAGAATTATGGACACAATTACGTGTTCTGTGCAGCGACATACAGCGAGTTTACAGTATGGAGCATATTTCATATTCCGATTCAGAAATTGTACTCTGGCCTCTCCCTGAATTTGGGATCAGGAGTCTGACCATTTTCATCTTAGATATTTTTTTCTGGGAATGTTTTCACTGTGTAAATGTGTGCATTTTACACTTCCGGGCTTGAAACAAAAGCCCTGTTACAAAATGGAGAGACTGTTGTACCACTGGGGGTGAAGCCCAGTCATAATAGAGTGTAGTGATGACCTCTGTTTGATTTGTTCATGTTTAATTTGTAATTTGGTGAAATCTCGTCGTTTCATGGTTCTTGTTTTCATAATCTATTATTTGTAGAAGACCTTGTGGCTAAAAGGAGAACGTACTTGTGTTGTGGCTTTATATTGCAGATGAATGCAATTGACACTGTAGCTCCTTGAATGATATGGTGGGGGGGGGGGGGGGAAAGAGAGAAAGGAATGTTGGTTTGTAAATTGCAATGTGACTTGAAATAAAATGGTGTATATTAGTCCAATTGCATTTTAAATTGTAAGAATTGTATTGTGAAAGGGCTTGATGTTCAGCCAAGGATGTGGCTATTAGGAAACGATTCAGTGATTTGCTGTGATATTGAATAAATCATTGCGCTAATGAGGATAATGAATGAAGATGTTACTGTGGTTTGGATTTAAATGCCAGATTCTTGTCAGGATGCACAGGGGTACAGTATGTTTGTGATATTGTATTGGTTTGAATTAACTTTTCAATGTTAAATTGCCCCTTTAGCATGTTATTGTAAATAAGCAATATCGATGTATTTAATTTTAAAATGCTAAATACGAGTACTAAAGCAGAACAATTCTTCATTCTTGTTTAATTTTAGATTGAATTGCATACTTGTGTGGTGGGTAGATGCTTTAATGTGATACAGTTTACAGGTCTTAATGGAGCACAAGCTGATTAATTTGCATGGAGGAAGCTATTTTATTAAGTGGCATGTTATGAAACGCTTTCTTTTGTTGCACCAAGTTTAAGGCTGTAGTTTTAGGCCTTGGTTTAGGATGTGGTTTCTCTGCCAGATAACTGCTCTCCCAATCCCCACAGCTGACTCTGGGCATGCTCAGACGCCCAGCACTAGTTTCCTGCTAAATAGTGTTTCAGTAAACTGAATAAGGCACTTTAACCTTGCTAGATAGTGTGCTACCTTTTAACAGTCATAAGGCATGCAGGCGCATATCTGATGCAGACTTCCTGGTAAATAATGTACTCGGTGCTGACTGTGCCACACAGGTACCATTTTATCTGGTATATTAAAATCTGAGAAGCAAAAAAAGCTTGGCAAAGTAGTATTTAGCTTTATTCAGTAGATGTTTGGCTATGCTTGCACGCGGTTTTAAGGCTGTTACGTGATTTCTGCATCAAAGTAATCTGGATTACTATTTTAGTTCATATGAGCAATTCTGCAGTGTAATGCATTCAGTTGGTAATCAGTGTTAGAAAGCAATTTTTCTTGTGTGTGCAATTTGAATGTGCTCGGGGTTTTAATTTGTGTGCGTATGTGTAATTTTTTTTATATATACAGTTTTGTTCTCTTGTCCACACCCAAATCTAATGCGAGCGCAGCCTGCAGTCATTGGTTTGAATTGAGTTTTGTGTTGTATCCTTGGGGGACAAAAATATTAATGCCACACATTTTTAAATTTAGATTTTTTTTTTGTTTTAAAGCATGTATAAGACTTAGTTACAAAACCAATTTAATTAATTGCACGGAGTAAGATTTTTATTTTTGTTCTACAACATGAGGTTAAAACCATTTTTTGGGGGGAGGGTGGAAGCAATCTTGGTTACCCCCTTTGAGCAGTTTCATTTTTGAAGGTTAAGAGCAGGGTTGCAGCAAAAAAAATGAAGCTGTGTTAATGGCAGTGTTCCATACTGATGCATTGTTTAATCCTGAGATCACAAAACACAGCTGTGCAATTGCAAGTGAAATTTGGTGAAAACGTGGAAATAATGTGGGGTGGGGAAGTCGGTAGAATTGCGGGGGGGGGGGGGGGGCAGTGCCGATTATAAATATTGAACTTTATTCTGCTGTAAGATCTCAGTTTAATTACTTAATTTGTAACACCT
Source organism: Squalus acanthias (assembly GCA_030390025.1). Lineage (NCBI taxonomy): Eukaryota > Metazoa > Chordata > Chondrichthyes > Squaliformes > Squalidae > Squalus > Squalus acanthias. The sequence goes on along the minus strand of CM059440.1, from coordinate 37,615,176 downwards.
TTTCTGAATTCTTGACCTTGGTAATAAAACCCTTAAAGCATTTTTCATGGCTTTTGGCTTATGCCGAGGATTATAGTATTTTATACTGCAGCTATCGAATCGAAGCACTTGTGGAGACAGTGATTTGGTCTGGGACATAAAAGTTAGTATTTTCCAAAATGTATGGATTCAGCCCTTTTTTTTTGTGTGTTAAGTTAAATTCTGCCCTTGTAGGCCCCTTCGCAGTGCACACTGTTTCCAAATGAAAAGCAGGGAGGTGACCTGTTCCCAAGCCTCTGCAAGATGTAGCTCAGTGCATGACTTGATCTAGTTTCTTGGAGGAAGTGCTTTGCTTCTTGGAGCCTTACCCTAGGCGTCCTGGCTGAGATTGAGAACGTGCTGTTTAGCTAATGCAGTGGAAAGCCTGATGCTGAACACTGCAAAATACTGTTCTAAAAACGTTTCATGATTACAAAATTCATGCAAAGTTTCCACAGTATTGCTGATGAGGGTTTGAAGGTGTTCTCTGTAAGCTTCCATTTTTACATACGGTGTTGTCACTGAGATTTCAAAGTGTATGGTGTGCATTGCTATCCACTATGTGAAATACTTAGTTTCCCCTTTTTATTCTGGTTTCATTTTGTCTTGGTCCAATTATGATATTGAGTAATGATCATTGTGATAACTACACCAAGTTTAAATTTTGCAAAATCTGAGGAAGAATGCAGGTTTTATTTAGAAGCATCAGTTTAGTTTGAAATGGACATTTGTTTGTTTTTCTCGTCAACTTTTTGCCCACTTTGAAGCTGGAGACTCTTAAAATGGTGGCAGCCTTCCAGTACCTTGCCCCAGTGACCATTCTTCATGTATGAGCCTACAAAAGGTATCACAGGCTAAGCCTGATCCAGTAGTCACCCATGTCCACTCAAACACACTTTCTAACAGTGTCCCTGGGCAATGATCAGGAGTGAAAAGCCGTACCAAGTGTTCCACTCTTACACCCTGAGGTGCTAAGACCAAGAAGAAGTGCAGCGAAGGTTCACCAGACTGGTTCCTGGGATGGCAGGACTGTCGTATGAGGAGAGATTGGGTCGACTAGGCCTGTATTCACTAGAGTTTAGAAGAATGAGAGGGGATCTCATTGAAACGCATAAAATTCTGACGGCTAGACAGACTGGATGCAGGGAGGATGTTTCCCTTGGCTGGGAGGTCTAGGATGAGGGGCCACAGTCTCAGGATACGGGGTAGGACATTTAGGACTGAGATGAGAAATTTCTTTACTCGGAGGGTGGTGAACCTATGGAATTCTCTACCACAGAAGGCTGTGGAGGCCAAGTCACTGAATATATTTAAGAAGGAGATAGATTTCTAGACACAAAAGGCATCAAGGGGTATGGGGAGAGAGCGGGAATATGGTATTGAGATAGAGGATCAGCCATGGTCATATTGAATGGTGGAGCAGGCTCGAAGAGCCGAATGGCCTACTCCTGCTCCTATTTTTTTTTTCTATGTTTCTAATTGATGCACCACAACTGCTGTGATAAACTTAACTTAATGGTGGCTGGGATAAACTTAGCACGGATCAGGGGTCGAACCTGAGAGCTTTAGGCCAGTTTGGCTCTGTGATCCCAAGGGCAGTGCCTTTATCCACTATGCCACTGAGGGGGAGCTTTTTATTTTGAATGTATTTTCTTCCCAGCTGTGCACCACCTGTGGCAAAAAGCGCGTGCAGATGAGCTGCTTCCTGGCTTCCAGTGATGCAATGTTTACAGTGTTGCTGTAGATTGGGAGTAAAAGCGCCAGTACCACTAGGCTTCAGAAGTAGTACTTGACAAAAATACTAGTGTGCAATTAATATTTTTAAAAGGTTTGTCACCATCTAATAAACCGTGCATGTATAGCCCTGTGTGATGAGCTTGGTTTGATGTGCAAGAAAGTATTGGATAGAATTATCTGAATGGCAATAGATTGGGAGAAGGGGAAGTGCAACGAGACCTGGGTGTCCTTGTGCACCAGTCGCTGAAGGTAAGCATGCAGGTGCAGCAGGCGGTTAAGAAGGCAAATGGTATGTTGGCCTTCATAGCGAGAGGGTTTGAGTACAGGAACAAGGATGTCTTGCTGCAGTTGTACAGGGCCTTGGTGAGACTACACCTTGAGTATTGTGTGCAGTTTTGGTCGCCTTATCTGAGGAAGGAGGTTCTTGCCATGGAAGGAGTTCAGCGAAGATTCACCAGGCTGATACCTGGGATGGCAGGAATGACGTATGAGGAGAGATTGGGTCGATTGGGCTTATACTCGCTGGAGTTTAGAAGAATGAGAGGGGATCTCATTGAAACTTATAAAATTCTGAAAGGACTGGACAGACTAGATGCAGGAAGGATGTTCCCGATGGTCGGGGAGTCCAGAACCAGGGGTCACAGTCTAAGGATAAGGGGTAAGCCATTTAGGACAGAAATGAGGAAGAATTTCTTCACCCAGAGAGTGGTGAACCTGTGGAATTCTCTACCACAGAAGGCAGTAGAGGCCAATTCATTAAATATATTCAAGAAGGAGTTGGATATATTTCTTAAGGCTAAAGGGATCAAGGGATATGGGGAGAAAGCAGGGACAGGGTTCTGAATTTGGATGATCAGCCATGATCGCATTGAATGGCGGAGCAGGCTAGAGGGGCCGAATGGCCTACTCCTGCTCCTATCTTCTATGTTTCTATGTAAACACAATAAATACAGTGAAACAAAAGCAAAATACTTTGGATGCTGGAAATCTGAAATAAAAACCGAAAATGCTGGAAATACTCAGCAGGTCAGGCCGCATCTGTGGAGAGAGAAACAGAGTTAACGTTTCAGGTTGATGACCCTTCGTCACAACTGGAAAAAGTTAGAAATGGAACTTTTTCCAGTTCTGACGAAAGGTCATCGACCTGAAACGTTAACTCTGTTTCTCTCTCCACAAATACAGTGAAACGGTTGACATACCTTTTATTTTTTGTCAGTTAATTAGCTCAGCGCAAATTCATTTCTGCATATAAACTCAGTCGTCGTCTTCTTAGGCAGTCCCTCGGAACCGAGGATGACTTGCTTCCACATTAAAAATGAGTTCTCAGGTGGCTGATGAGTCCAATGCAGGACCTACAGTCTCTGTCACAGGTGGGGCAGATGGTGGTTGAAGAGGCGGGTGGGTGGGGTGCTTGGGTTGACTTGCGCTTGGCTTCCGCTTGCTCCCGGCGAAGAGACTCGAGGTGTTCGGCACCTTTCCGGATGCTTCTCCTCCACTTTGTGCGGTCTTGGGCCAGGTACTGTATTAGCAATTGAGTAGCCAGAGTGATCCTTATAGTATACAGCTGAATGTTTCTTTGATCAACAAGAAGGTCGGTAACCAGAGAGCACAGATTTAAGATGATTGGCAAAGGAACCAGAGGGGAGATGAGAATTTATTTTTTGCAGTGAGTTATGATCTGAAATGGCGATGGAAGCAGATTCAATAGTTGTGGACTTAATCTGGATCCCAACATTGGCATATGTGAGGTTCCAGTCTTGATCTAGCTATGCATCCTTCTGTTAAACGTTGGTAATACTTCTGATTCCCAATTTTAAACTCCCTTCTATTGATAAAGCAGGAAATGAAGGTTTGCCGTAAATGAAGTTCCAGGGATTAGTAGTAAAACATTAATTACTTGGGAAATTGTGAGAATCAGTCAATGCTTCTTAAGATTTTTATTTTTAACCGATGGCAATGGATGCAGCAGGTCAGATTACGTTATTTTATTTTCCTTCTAACAGTTGTAGGCAAGGAATCCATAAATTGGCAATGTTGAGAAGTAAGACCATTGCTAAACATAAGTTTGGCACATATTTCTGTGCGAATTAAGACCAAATGTATTGAGTGCTTGCCCACTACCTATTAGGAAAAAAATTGTCAAGAAAGTGCCAAAGTTTGTTTGATCTATTGCAGCATAGTACAGATCGTGAAGTTTGACTGAGGAGAGCATTTAAAACGGAAGTGTTAGGATTAAATTTAATTTTCTTAACCCACGTGAACCTTGATGTAAATTTGGAATGCAAGCTCAATATAATTATAGCAAGGCAGCCATTGTATTAAATTATGTTTAATCAATGCCAGTGAAAATGCTAATAAATTGCATAATACTTTCTGGTGTGTATGATGGCGAGCAGTATGCATGAAAGTGACCATCACATTAGGCTTCTAATGAATGGTGTATTTTTCAGCACAACCCTTCTATTGAGTTGGCTATTTAACTGTATAGTGTATATTTTTTTTCTTTATGCAACAAAATCTTTTATTGCCGTGTGTGAGCAGCGCTATTGTATTGTGCAATTGTGGCCTTGAGTGAAATGATTTGTCTGATAGCTCACCAGGAAGTGACGTACCATGTTTGTGTACACAGATTACTTAATGCCCATTAGAAGTGCTTTTGCAGTATGATGTCATAGAATAGAATAGAATCATAGAATGGTTACAGCACAGAAGGAGGCCATTCGGCCCATCGAGCCCATGCCGGCTCTTTGCAAGAGCACTTCAGCTAGTCCCACTCCTCCGCCTTTACCCCGTTGCCCTGCAAATTTTTTTCCTCCAGGTACTTATCCAATTCCCTTTTTGAAAGCCATGATTGAATCTGCCTCCACCACCCTCTCGGGCAGTGCATTCCAGATCCTAACCACTCACTGCATAAAAAAGTTTTTCCTGATGTCGCCTTTGGTTCTTCTGCCAATCACCTTAAATCTGTGTCCTCTGGTTCTCGACCCTTCCGCCAATGGGAACAGTTTCTCTCTATCTATTCTATCTAGACCCCTCATGATTTTGAACACCTCCATCAAATCTCCTCTCAACCTTCTCTGCTCTAAGGAGAACAACCCCAGCTTCTCCAGTCTATCCACGTAACTGAAGACCCTTGTCCCTGGAGCCATTCTTGTAAATCTTTTCTGCACCCTCTCTAAGGCCTTCATATCCTTCCTAAAGTGCGGTGCCCAGAATTGGACATAATACTCCAGTTGAGGCTGAACCAGTGTTTTATACAGGTTCATCATAACTTCCTTGCTTTTGTACTGTATGCCTCTATTTATAAAGCCCAGGATCCCGTATGCTTTTTTAACTGCTTTCTGTCACCGCCAGTATTCTGACTTTGCCCTGTTGGTACTGTGTGGCACCTTTGGAGTCTGGTGGCAATAACGGAATTGTGTAACGTATTCTGCCGGTGGTGTGTTTTCCAGTGGTCAGTGACTCCGGATCACCTGGTCCAGTTGTAACTCCATTGTAATCAGTGGAGCTGCTCCAGAGCACACGGTTCCTCTCTCAGTGATGCCACTAGAGCAGCCAAGAGGTAAGGAGACACCACATGATGGGTCTCCATTGAAGTGACAAGTTTGATGTTTTTATTGTTGTGTATTTTGATTCAACAAGGAGGGAGTAGTTTGAACAAAAGCTGCTCCTTTCCCCCTCCTCTACACAAAGCTTTTGTTCCCCATTAAAGGTGAAGTGCTAAGTTTGTGCTGGCTATTTTTACCCGAGTTTTTGTTTTATGGGGAAAGCTCCTGATATTCTCTCTCCCCCCAGTGCCTCCCCCAAACACCCCACCAAGGTTCAGGAAATTGATATGCTGCAGGGCTACCCCCAAACAGTTCGTCAATGAATCATACCAATGCTGCTCCTTGGTTTACCTTCTGCACGAGAGCATTTGAGCAGTATGGAAATAGACTCCACTACATTTGCTTATATAGAAACTGACTGCACTTCCAAGTTACTCATTGAAAAAGTGTGCCGTTTTCCAGAACACATCTTAATGGTCGATCTTGGCTCAGTGTAACACTCTCGCCTTAAAGTTGAAGTCCCACTCCAGAGAGTTGAGCACATAATCTAGACTAACAGTTCAGTGCAGTACAGAGGGAATGTTGCACTGCCAGAGGTTTCATCTTTTGGAGGCGAAACAGTCCATGGGTGGATGTAAACGATCCCTTGGCACCATTCGAAGAAGAGCAGGAGAGTTTGCCTTGTGTCATGACGATAAATTATCCCTCAATCAACATCACTTAAACAGATTAATCGGCCATCTATTTATTGATGTTTGTGGGACCTTGCAGTGTGCAAATTGCTTACATTACAACAGTGACAACACTTGGGGACATCCTGAGGATGTGAAAAGTGCTATATAAATGCAAATTCATATTTTTTTTTCTTTCTTGCATGCCATGACGAGCACAAGTTGAATTTCATGAGCACAATCATGAGGAAAACAATCCTCACTGGCCATATTGTTTGTTTTCTCGAAGTTTGGAAATGTCTGTGTAAACTGAACCAAAGGCTCAATTAAACCTGATGTTTTATGCCAAGACTTCAGAATGTGGTTATTTACAGCAGGTCAGTGCTACAGTACTTTGACCATTCAGATTTTCCATGAAAAATGGCTAATTGCAGTGTTGGTAAATATTTTGATTTCTGAGTTTGAAGAGCAAATATAGTCCAGTAGTGGTACATATTGACATTTTTGGAAAAACACGGTCTGTATGCATTAAAGTTAGCTAAAGTAAAAATTCCATATCTGTACTGGAAGTACCGTTTCGGTGAAAAGTGGACCTGAAGTAACTTGAAGTTTGGACTTGTTAGACATCCCATTGGAAAATCTATTTTTCCACGTTGAGCTAAACAATTAGTTAACTCCTGGTCAATACTTTTGTCTTGTGTGTGAGATTGTTTAAGGCCGCAAAGATAAACCCTTGTGTTGAAATTTCCATTTTTTTAAAAGCCAAAATACAAAGGTTAAATGGTGTGTGAGAGGCTGGATAAATCCTGGTTCTCAAAGTTTAGACTGGCGGCCAGTGGGCAGGGTACTACTGTTGTACCCAGCCACGTCAGTTTTCCCCCTCTCCCGTCCTTGTGTCACCCCTCGATAGGCTCAGCTTTCCTCAGAAACAGCTATAAATTTTGTGTGCTCCTGTTTATTTGACAGAATCACTTCAAATGTTTTACTCCTAGCCCAAGCCACTATTTTAGTGTTTTAAGCAGTTCATTTAAAAAAAAATCTTTCACTTATGCCAAATCCTAATTGCAAACTCTTGTCAGCTGCAGGAAGGCCTGTCCTGTCACAGATGACCTTACTTGGTATATATGTTCCACCACAACTCTTTATATTATGCACTGATTTTCAGGGAAGATCCAAAAACAGCCAGCTGAACAAGTTGAAAGGGACTGAGTGAAGCGGAAGCATTTTTCAGTAGCTCTGTCCACAAACACTCAAGTCATTCCATGAATCTTGACCTTGAACCATTTAGATGGCAAGCACCAGGAGACTGTTTTGTCGAGGCTAAAGTATAGGTTTCTCTGCCATGTCCAGACAAGATCTCTGCCATGTCCAGACAAGATGTGTGCAGAGGATAAAACCAAATACATGGAAAGCTCTAGTTTGATGTACACTTGTCAGGAGTACAGTCGGGGTTAATTTTGGCTGCGATACTGACTTGCTTGGGTGTTGTGACTCCTGGGATTTGACTCCTGGCTTGGAGAGTGCAGTAGCACTGTATTGAATCTTTGCTTTGCATAGTCGTAAGTACTTTTGCTGGTTAGCTGTCTAGATAGTTTCAATATTCTCTGTAAATTGATTGACTTTGCGGACCAAATCTCGACACAACAGCCACTGTTGCTTATGGTTTGGGATACTGCAGAAAGCCATGGTGTGGACTAGCCTTCAGTGACTGAATGAATGAATGGAAGTTGGCCTGAGGGAGTGTAGAGTTATCTCCTATTATTGTGAGGAAGGGAGGAGTTGTAAATTGACTTGTATTGTTTGGTAACACAATTCCAGTATTGGCTTAGTGTCACTTGACTACCAAGTTATTTTGTTAAAGAGTAACAAGTATATTTTAAATTCTTCCTCCTTTCCTCTTCCTCAACCAAGCAGATCCAGCTGAATATTTGGTTGCTATGCAGTAGCCTTTGGTCACATAGTTTTTATCCAATTTAGCTGCCACTTTCATGGATTGATCATTGGTACTGTATGTGAAGGTTACTGTAATTACATTATATAGTTCCTTTTAAACAGTATAAATAGATTGGAAGCACAGACAGCTGTAATACTTCAGTGGTGTAGTATGAGCATAAAGGCGACTCTAGGGTTTGCAGCGTACAGTGTTTGCTGTTTGGTCACCTTTTAATCACCTTAGAATAACTATGTGAATCATAGAAATTTACGGCACAGAAGGAGGCCATTCGACCCATCATATCCGTGCTGACTGAAAAAGAGCTCTCCAGCCTGGTCCCACTTTCCAGCTCTTGGTCCATAGCCTTGTAGGTTACAGCACTTCAAGTGCATATCCAAGTACTTTTTAAATGTGGTGAGCATTTCTGTCTCCACCACCCTTTCAGGCAGTGAGTGCCAGACCCCCATCACCCTCTGGGTGAAAACACTTCTCAACTCTCCTCTAATCCTTCTACCAATTACTTTAAATCTATGCCCCCTGGTTATTGACCTCTCTGCTAGGGGAAATAGGTCCTTCCTGTCCACTCTATCTAGGCCCCTCATAATCTTATACACCTCAATCAAGTCTCCCCTCCACCGCCTCCTGTACCAAAGAAAACAACCCCAGCCTATCCCATCTTTCCTTAGAGCTAAAATTCTCCAGTCCTGAAGTGGTGTCAATGTTTCAGAATTATCTTTAATTTTACTGTATTTTCACCCATTGTGTTGTGTAAAAGATGAACATTTACTGTATCATTTACAGGAACAGGAGTAGGCCATTCAGCACCTCGATCCTGTTCCGCCATTCAGTTAGATCATGGCTGATCTGTATCTTAGCTCCCATCTGCCCACCTTGGTTCTGTAAATCTTGATACCCTTGCCTAACAAATCTATCAATCTGTGTTGAACCTAGCCTCAGCAGTTTTTTTTGGAGGGTGGGTGGTGGAAAGAGTTTCCGATTTCCACTACTTTGTGTGGAAGAAGTGCTTCCTAATTTTGTTGCTAAATGGCCTGCTTTAAAATTACTTTATGCACCTCTCCATTAGCTTTGTGATTTCTGTACTTGGACCCCTAAATCTATCTGCTCATCCACAGTTCCTAGCTTCTCACCATTTAGAAAATACGCTGATCTTGGGTCCAAAGTGGATGACCTCTCACTTTCTCACATTGAACACCATCTGCCACAGTTTTGCCCACTACCTAATCTATCAATATCCCATTGCAACTTTCTGTTCCCATCTACACTATTTACTGCGACACCTAACTTAGTGTTGACAGCAAACTTAGATATATGCCTCTCTATTCCTTCATCCAAGTTATTTATAAATATGGTGAAAAGCTGATGCCCCAGTACAGATCCCTGGGGGACACGACTAGTCACATCCTGCCAATTTGAGTACATACCCATTGTCCCTACTCTCTGTCCTACCTCCTAACCAATTCCCTATCCAAGCCATTAGGTTGCCTCCAATCCCATGTGCTCTCATTTTTGTTAAGTCTCTTGTGTGGAACCTTGTCGAATGCCTTCTGGAAGTCCACATAAATAATATCCATAGACATTCCCTTATCTACCACGTTTGTTACTTCCTCAAAACATTCAACTATGTTCGTCAGTCGTGACTTACCTGTTGCAAATCCATGCTGGCTCTCTGATCAGCTCATATCAGTCATGAGGCAGCATACCACTTTTGTCAAAAAATGTATCTTCTCCCATCTCTTACCTTTGCCAAGCTGGACTAGACATGATCTGAGGCTGATGTGTCATCTTCCAAACCTTTGCAAGTGTCCCTGTTAACTGCTACGGTAAATTGGAGAGCCTGAAAATGCTTTGTCGTCATTTTTCTCCCTTCCCCTGTTGGGAGCACCTGGCCTCCGCATGATGTCCTCATTTAGTGAAATTAGCAATTGAATGGTTATCCCACCACACTGTGCTCCAACACACCACAGAAAACTTGTATGGAGATATGGTAGGGTAGTGGTTATGGTACTGGACTAGCAACTCTATCATGTGTTCAAACCCACCATGTCAATTTGTGAAATTAAATTCAATAAAGGCAGGCACCAGAACAAAATGACCATGAAAACTGTCGGATTGTTGTAAAACCCAATTGGTTCACTTGAGTACTTCAGAGAAGAGAATATGTCATCTCTCTTGGTCTGGCTGCATGTGACTCCAGTCCCACGCTACGTGGTTGATTCTTAATGCCTTCTGAAGTGGCCTCTTAGTTGTAAACAAAACAAGGGATGGGCAATAAATGCAGCCTTGCCGGTATTGCCCACACAAAATAAAGTGTGCATGTTGCGACAGAAACGGGTCCATTCTGTTTCAAAGTATAAAATATTTCTGTAGTGCAGCATTTCAATTTTATGGTAGCTAGGTACTGGGATGTTTTAAATGGAAGCTGTTGTGGTCTTTGAGATTTCTTCTGTCCTTATCTTGGTTTGAGGGCTGGAGGAGAGTATGTACACACATGGTTTTTGACATTGAAGTCCCAAGGAAGTGGGCGTTTGTTCACATTGGTTGGCCAGAAACCCCAGGCTTGTAAAATATATGCAAGATTGCATTTATGAGAGGGATGTATAATGGTTGCTTCAGTCAACCTATTCGTGATGCCTATTAAGAGTCAAAAGCTGTCTGTTTATGCTGTATCTCTCTGGATGCTTCAACTGATTAACAACTTATGTAATTGACTGCTGAAAAAGGGTCTGGGGTTTCTTAAAAAAAACGTGCTTAATGAAAATAAAACTCCTTTGAACTGAGGTGTGAGAATCTGTCTGGACTGAGTATAATTATTGCAGTCTTTCGCCAAGTCTGTCTTTCACTCAGTTTAATCATATTTCCAGGTGAGTGCAGATGCATGCACTTATATGAAAACCCCATCAAAAGACCTAATTTAAAGGACTCTGAGAATTCAAATGTTTTGTTTTGATTTCGGAAAATAATTTTAAATATCAGAGAAACTCAAGTATTGTGTAGCAATTCTATCTGCTGATTTAACTTGCTTCTGTGTATATTTCTGTATCATAAACTCAATTTAATAGTTTTAGCCTGAACAATATGGTCGAATAACAGCAATTTTCTGCTTATCATAGAAATCAGGGGAGTGCATGGTGGGAAACCTATACTATTTCCGGTTTGTTTTGCAGAGGTAGTGGTGGATTGTTAATCCGGAGACATATTCTTAATTGGCGCACATAACATTAAGTTTTGTTTCAAAGGAGGCTGCTTTTTGCAGTGAGCACAAGACTGTTGGGAGAATCCTGAATTGTAATGCATGTGTAATTATACCTCCTTGCGTACTTTGTGCTTGTAATGATGAACTACCAGCCAGCAGTAAAGCTGACGACTTGTCAGATCGGAACGAGATTGGAATAATCAAGGTGATTATTTAGACTGGAATTTATTCAGAACCATATGTGCTTGAATTCCTTAGGATGTACTGTTGAGTATGTGTCCCTGGTGTATAGTGAGACTTACTTCCTAGTTGTGCACTGGCCATATTAAATTTGATTGGTGTATTCATAAAGTCTGAATTAATCAAAATGTAGAGTTCTGGCAAAGACTCTCCACCTCTCATGTGCTGTAATACTGCTGTGTATTACCAGCACTTTTTTTCCAGATTTCCAGCATTTGTGAATTTTCTCTCTCTACCAGTTCCTACATTTGGTTTAACTACAAAGTGTAAATTATGAAATACTGGCTGGCTTAGGAACAGTATTTTTCTGAGGTTTGTGTCTGGCTAAGTAATTGGGATTTCAATGTGATGGCATGTTTTGACTGAAATGATGTACTTGGCTTGGACCAGTCTTCAACGAGAATGAAGGAAATAGGCTTCTTTAAAATGTACTGGGTGTTTTCACTCAAACACAAACAAAAGAAAGAAAGACTGACATTTATATAGTGCCTTTCATGACCACTGGACGTCCCAAAGTGCTTTTACAGCGAATTAAGTACTTTTTGAAGTGTAGACACTGTTGTAATGTAGGAAACGCAGCAGCCAATTTGTGCACAGCAAGCTCCCACGAACAGCAATGTGATAATGACCAGATAATCTGTTTTAGTGATGTTGATTGTGTAGTGATGCAGTCTTAGACTTAGCTAAAAATTTTATTGTATTGGTTGTGCGTTTAGTGTTGTAACCACAATGCAGTTGTGCAGCAACTAGTGAGAGGCCTGTTTGCCAGTGAATATTCAATTGGACAGGAGCCTGGAATTTAGTTGGTGGTCACAGCTGCTTTAGGCAATTTAAAAATATATATACTTTTATTGATGGGTTTTAATTTTATTTGTGGAAACAAGGACCTGGGGGAAATCAGCAATAGTGTGTAAATTATGAGCTGATATCCAAAGGGGAAGCTTAGTACAGATTTGTAGCATTTGATTTTACAGCTAGATTTGGAGGTGCTGCCAGATTCTTATAAATTGGTTTTGATATGTTTGAAAAGGATTCCAATTTTTCTCCAGTTACTTAATATTTTCATAGTTTTAATGTTTTAACTTTGATTTGTAGCTTTAACTTTGATTTGTAGCAAACATAAAGACTAATTTAAAATACTCCCAAACCTGTCCATCTGTTGGGATTGATTTTGAGTGACCTCTCTAAACAAATTGAAGCTATGCAAGCCTCTGTCCCACCTTTACTATGCACTGCTATTACTTGCAACCTAGTGTAGAATATTGTTGAACACTGGTCTGGCTTCTTTAATGATTAGAAGTTTGTGCAGTATTGGGGTTATAGCTGTCAAAGTGTAAATCTACTGGGGTATGGTAATGGCTAGATGAGTTTCAGTGGGGAAAATAGAGCTTTAAAAAAAGTATTATATGTATGATCATTCTAAGTGGTGAGTGTGTGTCCCCAGTTGACTATTGAGACGACTTTCCCCACTTGTCCACAGGCCATGTTAAACTTGATCGTTGAATTCAGCAGGTCTGAATTGATCAAAATGGTGATTTCTAGCTACGGGTCTCCACCTGAAACTAACCTCTGTCTCTTCACTTGCTGACAGACCTGCCATGTAACTGATGCGTGTATTTTGCATAAGCTCAGCATTCTTTAGAAGGTGGTGCAATGCAGGGTGCTGAGGAGTGGTCAGACATGGGTTTACATCACTCCTGGTCTCCGCAGTGGGAGGCATCGCGCAAAGGTCAAGAACTTCCCCACAAGAGAGAGAGAAAATCGGGATTGTCATTACTAGATTGTTCTTGCCACCTTGCAGCTAGTTGCAGGGGTATTGGATGGCTGGGAACAGTTTGCTTCTTTGGCCACAGTTGGTGTCCCGGAAACTAGGTGAGAGGGACAAAAATAACTTTGATAGGAGAGAACAGGAGTAATACCTTCACACACAAAAACTGCTGGAGGTGAAGAGTGTTACTCCAAATTAAAAATCCCAAGATTGACTGACAGTGGTATTGGGATTTCCTTTTTGGGGATTGGCAGTCACAGGTGACGAGGAAAGCGAAAACTTGGCATGTGTCCCTGTATTTATTAAGTGCACCCCTTGCTAGCTTAATTGCAGCATGGCAGTGATGGTGGTTGGACTGTTGTCCTTTCAACTGATGAGTGCTGTGTTTATTGGGGGGTGGGGGGGGCGTGCGCGGGGGAAGGCTGCCTATTCACATGGGAGAAAATTATTTAAATTGTAGAAATACATGTGTGGTAGCATAAGTTGTTCGTTTGAGTTCTGGTAGTAGGAGTGTGAAATGTACTCAACATCGCACTGATAAATGCAGTAAGAATCATGCTTTTGTACAGTACTGTACATTGTAATAGTTCTGCTGTTCAAATTTAATGGGTTTTGTACTTTGGAAAAGCTGTTTCCATATTCCCTAATACTCCTTAAGAGTCCTGATTGAAGTTTTGTCTTTCTTACTTAATACTGTAGAGGTTAAGAGCCAGAAGTGACGGATGAGGAATATTTCCTTTTTTTCCAGCCAGAATGAAAATGAAAGAGAAGCCATAAACAAAACACTGCAAGTGTACCAATAACTTGTCCTCATCTGTGACATAATTTCAAAAAAGTGTGCAGCAGTTCTACTAAACAACACATAGGTTCTTGTTAAATTTGTTTTCTGTTCTTTTGATTCTCGGATTCTTTTTTTTTTAAAAAAAAGGAGGGGCGGTTTGGCCAGAAACTTTTTCTGCCTAATAGTGATACTGCAAACGTTTCCTGTCCTTTGTCATCTGATTCTCTCATTCAAAACCACCACATTCTTGATCACCAGCTTGCCCTAGATTTAGTTTGTGGCCAGTAATGCAAATCTGTCCAGAACGCTTTTAGAATCTAAAAAAATGTCATTTACTATATCAGCTGGCAGATTATTGTACAAATTGACAGTTCTTCCTAAGAAGGGACCCTTCTCCATTCCGGTCTAGTCTGTGTTTTAATTTTGAAAGTATGACCCGTTCTACATCTGAATCTGCTTAAATTTTCATGCCTTCCACTTGAATGCAGCCACTCATTTTAAAAGTAGTTCATTGTTAAACAACTGATTCAGTGCCTGGATCTCTGCAGATTTCTTTACAGTTTTGTTTTTCTACTTCTCGTGCTCTTCCTCCCAAATCGCCATCACGCTTCCAACTTGATTTTTCCGCTGCTTTTAGATTTATGTGCAGCTTGTATAATTTCCTGGGTAAAAGGGGACAAAAAAACCTGACAAACCTAGGTAAAGGACCAATGCCTGTAGAGCAAGAATGTAAGAAAAGTCAGGGACAAGAAAAGGCCAAGGAGTCTATTGAAACTCATCTCTCTATTATCCTAACTCTTCCATTACAACGTGGTAGTGGGCTGGAAGAAAAAACGGGAGATGAAGTAGTCAGCAATGGCCTTGTTGCAGGTAGTAAGGTCACTTTAGGTGTCTTTGGGAGAGTTTGTGAAGGGTGGAGTTGAGTGAGGACAGAAGTTTGAGAAGAGGAGGGGAATTTAGTATAGGTTGAAATCACTGACGGTGATGGAAAGTTGCCATGGGACAAAGAGTGAAAGATAGAGGCTTGAGGGATGCAACAGTTTTGGGTGTTTAAAGGAGCAAAAGGTCAGCCTCTGTGAGGCCCAAGATGCCATTGGGTTCATTGATACTGTGGATGGCGAGTGTCTTGCTCACGAGGCAAGGGTTTTGTTTGCAAGTAAGTGCACATTCTAGAGGGTGGTAAGGAGCAGTGCAGTGGATGATGAACTGTCAATAGGATTAGGGATGTAAGCATTACACCTTTAGAATTACTTTTGTAGACTTGTACTTGTATTTGGTTCTGGCTTTGTCTGGGCATTGAATGTCACCTGTAACCTGTCTACACCACCAATATTAAAAAGACTAGAGAAGACGAGGTAAATCATGAAATCACAATTAGATGATGCAAATGTAGGTGTTGTCATTAATGTCGGACAATCAAAAAATCAGCTCTGCAGGACCAAGGTCAGGTGCAGCCCCAAGATTAATCGGATTATGCTTCCTCAAGGTATTGGGTATGGAAGGGCTGGATGAGCTGTGAATTTATTCAGATTTGGTCATGTTCAAGATGCTCTATTGTGTCTTTTGTACTGGCTTGATTGATACTTCTGTACTCCGGCCTCAATACTGTGTGATAAGTACAGTATAAGTGGTTGGCCAATTCTTCAGTCCACTCAGATTTACCATATTTTCCGATCACTGCAGCTAACTAAACTTCCATTTGTGTCAATGGGTCAAATTGCATAGAAGCATATTAAAAGACTCTGTTTAAAGACCTCAGAATCTCAACGATTTAACATGTTCAACTTCAAAAACAGTTTAATGCACCGATGCATTGCTGAATTTATCCAGTTTACTTACTCAGGCGTGCATTTCTTTCTTCTAATAAATAATTTGTAGTTTAGCCTGAAAGGAATGGCCTGACGGTGTGCATTTTTTTAGTACTGGGGAATCGGGAGTGTATGGTGGGCAATTTGTACTATATATTACGATAAAGATAGATAGTCTTGTCATTTAATCAAGCCTGCCTTCCACCCTATCACAGACCTGCCCTTTTGTTCTTTCCTCCCCTCCCGCTTCTGTGCTTGCTTAAAAACCTGTTACATCTGTAACATTTTCCAGTTCTGACAAAAGGTCACCGACCTGAAACATTAACTGTTTCTCTCGCCACAGATGATGCCTGACCTGCTGAGTATTTCCAGCACTTTCCGTTTATGTTTCAGATTTCCAGCATCCACAGTATTTTGCCTTTTTAAGGTAGATAGTTAGCCCTGGAGCCTGCTATATTCCGTACATGCCGTGCATAGAGTTAAGTTACGGTTCGTAAGGGACATGGATCTGCTTATGAAAGTTACCCTTTGCGATGCACACAAAAGTGTCAGAAGATGGCCCTAAAATGGAAACAGATTGCAATGGAGAGAAAGCAGGTGGCGGCTAGGAGTGAGAGAAGGATTGCCTGTCAGATTAGCTTTTTTATGTTATGTCTGCTCAAAGTACTAGAAGAGCCTCCTCAGATACGAGAGCAGTGTTCCAGTCTTGGGTGGACTTGGGTATTTTAAGAGTTGAGGGGAAAGTATTTGATATTAAAAAGAAACCTATCTTAATGGCATCTTTAACATTGGGGAGGTTCCATTTAAAGTCGGAGGAAATGGTGAGACCAAGAACATGAATAGATGAAGGACAAAGAGCAGAGCCATCAACAGGGGTAGTTGTTGGGGCTGCAAGAGAGATGAAAAAACAGTGGTTTTGTAAGATTGAAAGAAACAAGGTTTCTATTTAATGGCATAGAGGAGGTTGAGACTTACTGATTATGTATTGCCCTGGAAGAGCAATGAATGCTATATGCATTAAGGGTGTGTGATCTGAAGGAAGTTGATGTATATGGAGTGTAGTCAACAATAGAAGTGCAGGTAGGGATGGATGATGTCCAAGGTGATAATGTGTGCAAGAGCAGATTTGCAGAGATGAATAGGCTGAAAAATGGAAGGGCTGTGCCAAAAACTATACTGCAGTGTTGTCATCAGAATTTTGGAAAAGTGTAATTGTGGGTATGTAAAATTTTCATTCCATTTTAACTTCCACTATCCAAAGCAATGCATTTATAGATTTTGTCCACAGCTGGAGTATTGTGAGCAGTTTTGGGCTCCACTCTAAGAAGAATGTTGAAGCAATAGAGAGAGTACACTGCTGATTCACTAGGATGCTGCCTTGTATGAGGAAATACAAATATGAAGAATGATTTGGAAAAAGTGGGACTGTTATCATTCGAACAGAGAGGAATACAAGATGATTTGTTAGAGATGTTTAAAAGTATGAAGGATGGGACACCGTAGATAGAAACAGACTGTAGAGGGATCTAAAACAAGGGGGCATAGATTAAGGATTAAATGGAAGAGATTTAGGACAGAGTTAA
The DNA here is from genome assembly GCA_030390025.1 of Squalus acanthias. NCBI lineage: Eukaryota > Metazoa > Chordata > Chondrichthyes > Squaliformes > Squalidae > Squalus > Squalus acanthias. The sequence continues at coordinate 37,597,875 of CM059440.1, read as the reverse complement.
TGATTAAAGGAGAGGCCATGTGAACATTTAAGCATCGGTTAGATAGGTGGTTGAAGGAAAGGGATAAAGGGATGTGGGATCAGGGTGGGCACATGAGATTAGGACTCCTGCTCGTGTGGAGGATAAACACCAGCATTGACTGGTTGGGCCGAACAGCCTGTTTCTGTTTTGTAATTTTGATGTAATTCTATGAATTTGGGTATTTGGAGAGAGCATTTTGAACTATATAATACTTTGGGAAAGTACTGGTGATTATGGTTCTGTTACTGTTAGTGGGAGAAATTTGAGATGACAAATTAACGGTATTGCACAAGAAGCATATCACACTTTTTATTACCTTTTAAATGTGTTTTTTCTTTTCCTTTCCTATAGTATACTGACACCAATATGGTAAATAAACCTAGTGACAAACCTGGTCATGGGTTCGTCCACAACATTCAAGGTGATGGATAATTGGATAACAGTACTTTCTGTAACTTTAGAAAGTATGGATGTAATGGAAGGATAAGTAAGGGAGATCAGCTTTCTTAGTCATAGTATAAACTTGAGCAAATTTCCAGCAAGAAGGTGGACTGGATATAATAGTGCAGGACAGGGGTAAGTTCTGAGGGACGCATCTTGAACATAATAGGAGGAATACTATCCATATCAATGTAGAGGATCCAACAGATGGGGGAAGCTTGGTATCAATTATGGTGCTAGAACAGAATGAAACAGTATCGGGAGGCTGTTTGCCAAGATCATAGTGATTAGAGTTGGGGGAAAAAGTGAGGGAGAAAAGTCAGCTTCTTCTGTAGGACAGCTAGTAACTGAACCATCAGCACAAAAGAAAAGAAAGTTTGCATTAGTTTGGAGTGTTTTGGCAGGAGTCCAGAAGGAACAACTGCTGCAGGGACAGGAAGGCCATAGTTCTTTTGAATAGTTAAGTTTAGCAGCTCTTAACAGTGTACCTACAGAAGTTACAAGAAGTTGGTTTGGGATGTTTTAGATGGATCAAGATGCTCAGTGCATTGGGCAGTTTTTACAAGACAGTGGAATGGCAGCTATGAGGTACAGTGCCAGTTCTAATGGTCAGGGAAGAGTGAAATATCAAACCTTTCGTAGTTTTCTAAAGAATAATAGCAGTCGCTTCACTAACGCAGAAAGAAGGATCAGAACGTAAAAAGCAGAAGTTGGACTTGGGGAACGGAACAGCAAAATGTTTTTGAAGACCATCGCACTTTGTGATTTATAGTGCCAAACAAGCTGGTTCTTGTTTATGGAACGTAAATGATCATTTATGCTGTATCATTTAACTTTTAAATACTTTACAAGTTTCACCAAACTTAACACATTTCTTTAGCTTTTGGATTCTTAATGAAATTGACAGGTTCAGTAGCAAAGGTACTGGAAATTACTTTGAAATTAAATGAAGCTAGGGTTTTTCTCTTTCAAGCAGAGAAGGTTAAGGTGAGATTTAACAGAGGTGTTCAAAATCATGAAGGATTTTGATAGCATAAATAAGGAGAGACTGTTTCCAGTGGCAGAAGGGTCGGTAATCAGAGGGCGCAGATTTAAGGTAATTGGCAAAAGAACCAGAGGCGTGACGAGGAGAAAATGTTCTACGCAGTGAGTTGTGATCTGGAATGCAGTGCCTGAAAGGGTGGTGGAAGCAGATTCAACTTTCAAAAGGGAATTGGATAAATGCTTTAAGGGGAAAACTTTTCTAGGCTCTGGGAAGGGGCAGGGAGTGGGACTAATTGGATCGCTCTTTCACACAGCCGGCACAGGCACGATGGGCCAAATGGCCTCCTTCTGTCCTACATCATTTTATGAGCTTGTATATATTTAAATTATAAGAACACTTATTAAATTCTTTACATAGAAGTATTAGCAGATTTTCACCTTCCCTGGACTGGATTTTAAGATTCCTACTAATTGAACATTTTGAGGCATGATTTCACTAAATATCTAAAGTAGCATTTGTATATATGCCCCACAAATAGTTTTTTTGCTATATGCCTTGGATGGAATGGTACCTTTGTGGATTCCTTGGATTGCCTTTTAAAAGGAAATGTATAAATCCATGCAAGTAAGAATCCTGATTTCAATCTGAAAGTTTAAATACTTCATTAACATTTTCATCAGGCCTTCACTCTTCTGGTATGTTTTTTTTTGTTCCTGCTACAAAAGCTGACTTTCTTTGGCCTGCAGTCTTTCCAGATGAGAGAGATGCTGGGCTGGCGAGAGGGGGGCGGGCGGTGGTGGTGGTAGAAAACATGGATATTTTATCTAAACTATATCTTAAACAGAATGTGATTTTGCTTTCTTATGGCACGAAGTGCTCTGCCAGTCTTTATCGAAGCGCAACCTTTGAGTACGCAATGTGCTTTTGCAGCTTCCAAAGTACAGTGTATGCTTGTTTTCTATTATGCAACCAGCTGTCAGTTAATTTTGCCTGACAGTGCTTGAGTCTTAAAATTGAAAATATTAAAAAAACTATTGGCAAACTCTGGGGAGCCATGCTGTGGTGATTGTCATTGTTACATTCAAGGAGCTACTCGGATTAGTTAATGTCTCTTTTAAATCATAATTTTAGGTATGCTGACAGCTAGTCTTCATAGCAGGCTTCTTGTGCTGATATCGAGTATCATAAATTAGAGCTGGGAAAATGGATGGCACTATTGAACATATTACTTCACAGCAACATTACTGTAGTCCTGGAAGGGTCACTGTCATACTGAAGGGCTTCCAAAGTACTTGGGTATTTTTGTCAGACTGTCATTGCTAGTGTTGGCTGGAGAGTCCTGTGTTTTGGCAGGGCTTCAAAAATCTAAAGTTTCTCGAGTTTTCTGGGAATTTGCTGAGAGTGGGGGAGGGGGAAGAAACCCTATGAGCCATTTCATTGTAAGTCATTTGGGAGATGCTACAGGGAATTTTTAGTGTGATATAACCATTCTAACAGGATTCTTGTCTTAAGTTTTCAGGGTGGTCTTTGAGAGTCAAGTTTGCTTTCCTGAAAGTAATATGATGCCAAAAGTAATTATCCTTAAACGTTTATGCTTCAGCATAATGTTTGGTTCAGTATCCAAAACTGAGTTCAACTTTGCATTTTAATCATTGGAAGTCCAGTACTGGAATGTAAGTAGGACTTGGTAATCGAGATCTGTATGTTTTTTTCCCTTTTGAGTAAAAGAACTCTGCTTGCATTTTAAGAACATGTAAATTTTAAACTAAATTCTACATGCAAATCTCAAAATTCCTTGCTACCATCTCACACAGACTGAAGGGAACGGCATGGATATGGGAACCATTTAAAAAAAGGACAGCAGGAAATATCCACTAAAAGTACTTGGAGTAGTGCAGGATGTGTTCCAGAAGTAATGTATGAATATTAATCTAGTTCTCAAGCAAAAGGAGCTCCTGTAGTTGCCAGCTGTGGCTCAGTTGGTAGCACCCTCGCCGCTGAGACAGAAGTTGTGAGTTCAAGGCCCACTCCAGAGACTTGAGCACAAAATCTAGGCTGACACTCCAGTGCAGTACTGAGGGAGTGCTGCACTGTCGGTGGTGCTGTCTTTTGGATGAGAGGTTAAACCGAGGGCGCCGCCTCAGGTGGACGTAAAAGATCCCATGGCAGTATTTTGAAGAGGAGCTGGGGAGTTCTCCCTGGTGTCTTGGCCAGTATTTATTTGTCCGCCAACACCACTTTAAAAAAAAAACCATTATCTGGTCATTATCACATTGCTGTTTGTATGACCTTGCTGTGCGCAAATTGGCTGTTGCGTTTCCTACATTCCAACAGCGACTTTACTTCAGGAGTACTTAATTGGCTGTAATGCGCTTTGGGACATCGTGAAAGTCACTATATAACTGCAAGTCTTTCTTTCTGTAATGGAATGTGATTTACATGATTAATACTGTATTATGCTGCATGTAGTGGCAACGTGCGAACTTGATGCTGAAACACATCCCGGGCTCTCTCTGCTTACCTGGAGCACTGTTGAATAATTTTTGTAAATTGCATATGTGATATTTGTGTATGAAGACTTGAGTGCATTTGCAGTTATAGTTGAATGCAACCTGAATGGAAGAGGTAGTCTCACTGATTTGCTTCTGAGTCTCTTAGGCCTCGACACCCGATTTAGACTCCACAGATTTAGTGTTGCTATGAAGCCAAAATTGCTTTGCAACGGCACTAAACTTATTATGTGAATGCACTGTTAATGTTAGGAGTTATTAACAGAGGAAATTAAATGTTTTTACAAAAAAAAACTAATTGGCAGAGTAAGAGTTTGCAGATTCCTGTTCTCCAGTGTAGTTTGATCTGCAAATGGATACAAAGATGGGAACAAAACAAATGTTCAGAAATGCAGTCATTCCATTTATGATTCCGAAAGGCAGTCTGTAAATGTTCTATACTGAAGCATGTTGTGTTTACCAGATCAGCTGTATCTGAGGGATTTCAACACACTCTGCTTTATATTACATCAATATAAATTGTTTTAATATTCTGTTATCTAAACTTGAATATTTTCCCCCAATTTCTTTGCTCTTACCCTTCATGTCCTGAAGCCAGTTACTCATGCTGGGGCATGGTACCACTGGTACTGGCAACCTTCTACTGAATATCCCAGTTGACTTCACCTGTGAGCATGGAACAGTGTGTCATTCAGTTTTGGAGGGATTTCACAGCTGATCTCATCTGTCTGTGCATGTACCACCAGCACAGGTTACCGGATAGAAATGAAGAGCTGGAGCTTTGCCAATTGTACTTTTTTTCTCCTGACTCCCTTTTCCACTCTTCTGCCTTACCCCACCGCGCACCACCCACCAAAAAAAAAAATTCTGAGACACTGAATCCTAGCTGCAATTGGCTTATTTGCTACAGATCAGGGATCTGTATTTTAGCTCAATACCTTTACCCAGGAAATCTACTCTGCTATAGCACAGTTAGGTATAGCTCGGTTAGATGTAGATTATAGCTCCCTTTGCTATACCTCAACAAAGTACCTTGGCCCTAACTGCAGTACAGTCCATACTGCACCACTAAGACTTCCAATATCGACACCAACAAGCTGTTGTGTGGGTGCTAATTAGAACAGTTTTGCACATGGCTAACTAGCAACTTAGAGACTCCCCAAACTCATTTCACTTATGACCATTCTAGTCAGCAGACAAAAAACAATTTCATTCCATTAGTCTGAGCTGGATTCGAACCTAGGTCAAAGGGCAGTGTCTAATCCAGAATGCTTGCCAGTTCTTTCGCCACCCCTCCCATGCCTTTTTGTAATTCATACATTTGGTGTCCTTGGCTTTTACTTTAATTGAAGTGTTGCTGGAGTTGCAGTTATCTGCCTTTAGATAGTATTGCAGGTTCATGTAACACTAGAACATTTTAGTGTGCTTGACATTACTGCTATTTGATTGTTGCAGGATTTGTTTCTGGCTAATATGATTTTGGGTGCCTAACTTTCTACTTGTCAAATATTAATTCTTGAGGAAATCAGTTTTGAAAATAATAAATTTTTAATACTAATAGGAGTTGGGGCAGTGAATAATTGACAGGATCTGAGACTAAGGAAGAAACAGGCTGATTCTGAAAATAATTGTCTAAGCTATAATCCTAGCAATTTGGCAAAGGTTTTTTTTCCCCCAATACTGCTACTGACCAAGTTAGAATACTCTTGTTTGAATGTGGTGTTGGAGGCTTGACTCAATTGAAAGATCAGTTTCAATAGTTTTCAGATAACTTTGTCATTTCTGTATGCAGCTGTGTTGTAGAGGAATTCAACTGTAACGGCATTTTATTCACCACGTCGGTGACATCTTGCCTTCCTGCTTGTCTGCTGATTAAACTGTGGATAGGTTTCCTAGCTAAAAATGGTTTTGGGTGCCATGCATTATCCTAGACTACTATCTTGTGACATACTATTGTAGATAAGAACTGAGCTTTAATTTAAATGAGCTGTTCCTGGGATCATTTTTAGTGAGATTTGATATTCTGTTAAAAGGAGTACCAACTTCACAACTACCTTTTGTTTGTATTACTGTATTCAGCCATGACTTCTTTCAACCATGAGATTTGAAAAGTTTATTGATCTGAAGTGTATGTATGTTGGTAGTGAAAAGCATGAGATTTTTCCAGTTTATTTTGTAGTGACTGACAATCCTAAACCTGTAACTTTGATAAATCAATATGGAGAATGATTAGAACAATTTCACCAATTTTTTTTGTTTCCAAGGAGTGGAAGTGTTAATGAAATTTCATAATGTGATTTTTGGGTTCATCTTTTCAAGCTACCTTGTTTCCGGTTGAGTTGGTTTAACCAGTACATGCCACAGGTTAAGCTGATTTATGAATAAACTTTTCAATGAGTGTTGCACTGTTTGCTTCCTTGGGCAATTAAAATGAGCAGGAATACCATGCTTGAGCACATGCACTGCCCCATGCCATGAGTGTGTACTCGCAGTGCACTATTAGGTGATTTCTCCCCTCCCAGCGTTGTGCTGTCTGCAGAGGATGTGCCAAGTGAACAGTACAAAACTTTTTACTTTAAGTTGGTGATGCTACAGATGCCATTTTTTAGGTCATTTAAGAAATTTGACATGTTTGCCAATGTGTTGCATAAAGTGGTATGGCATTATGCCCAGTTTACAGTGTAGTGATGCCAGAACTATGTGGAGTTGGGCTTTCTAAAGGAAAGTATAGTTGTTGCACCTCCTGAAAAGTAGTACAGTATATATGACGTGAATCCTGTTCCAGTGTATAAGATAATTTTGTAATGTTGCTGGCCTGGTAACTGCAAAGTTAGAATAATTGGTTTTCAGGCAGGAGACCTATGCTTTAATCCCAGTTTAAATTGCGCCATCCTCTCCCAGGGAACACATTTGCAAAAGGACTGGTGATATATGTGGACATATGGACGTATGTTTAACTTGGGGCTTGTCTCCCAATTTTCATATGAATGTAGGCTTAAATCGTCATTAAGTGAATGTGAAGTGTGGAAATATATCAAAGCATGGTCTTCATATTTTAATCTTGAGTCGAAACTCATTGCTGCTGGTAGGGATTTTGGGGATTTAATCCATTGTTAGGATGGTGAAAATGTAGACGTTTGTTCTCGTCCTAATCAGTGTTTAGGGTTTAGTTGGCATTTTCTTTCAGTAATACTATTTAGCTAAAAAAAAAATAATTTGCACAAGTTCTTAGAAACTAGGTAGGGGTGCCAATCTACCGAAGCACTGCACTGATGTCTACTAAGTGTGTTCAGGATAAATTCACCACAGCCAAAGCAGTTTTGGCCTCTTGGCTGAAGGAAGGAATATAAACTAGGATATAAAAGGCTGTAATTAAATTTGTGGCAGAAACTATTATAATATGAATGTGTAAGGTTCGATCATCCATGAACTGGCTCATTTAGAATTTATAAGCTTCTAAACAAAATAAAATGCACTTGAAAATTTTAGTTCGACAGGAAAATGACCCAAGGCGCTGCACAGAAGCGCAGTGGTACAAAAATCAACGCTGAGCCAAAGGATTAGAAGGGGTGACTCAAAGCTTGGTCAAAGATGTTGGTTTTGCAGAGGGTCTTAAAGGAGAAGATGGAAGTGGAGTGGTTTAGGGATGGAATTCTGGAGCGCAGTGCCAAGACAGCTGAAGGCACAGTCGCCAATGGTGGGCTGAAGGGAGTGGAGGACTCGAGGCCAGGGTTGGGGAAGGTTACAGGGAAAGGGAGGTATGAAGTCATAGAGGGATTTAAATATGCAGTTGAGAATTTTAAATTGGAGGCATTGGAGAACCCTGAACCAGCGTAGGTCAACGAGCACAGGGCTGATGGGTCAGCAGTGTTGGATAGGATATGGACAGCAGGAGTTTTGGATGAGCTGAAGTTTATGGAAGGCGAGAATGGCAGGCTAGCCAGGAGAGTATTAGAACAGTTGAATCTGATGGTGACAAAAGATGGATGAAGGTTTCAGAAGCAGACTACTGAAAATGTAAAACTTTTGTACTATTTTGTATTTTGTTTGCTAGAGGCTCTATGTTGTCAGAATATCTGGGGGCTAAAGTGCTCTTGTGGTGGTGACCTTTCCAATGCAGTTTTAGGTTGAGTGTAATTGGAATTTTGGGCAGTGGTTTCCTCATTTGTCTAGGAAAAACTGCAGTCATTTATATTTTCATAAAAACTTTTGGGTCATCAAGTACTGAAGTGGAGTTGCCCAAACACAACTGCTGCAACAAATTGGGTGTTGTAGCTGGAATAATTAATCTGCATTTGTCAGTTGCCAGTCTGCAAGTTTGACCCTCTGTACAGATTGTCTCTTAATGTGCATGCATTTCTGTTATACTTAACTGTTTGTGGCTTTGTTTTTGTACTTGGGACAGATTTTCAGTGCTGGCTGGTGAGTATGTGTATGTGCTTAAAAACTTTGCACAGTTGTTTTCTGTAACTACTTAACCAGATGGCCAGATATCTGACTTTGGCAATAATCCAGGCAGATGACTGCATTCAGTTGCACTATGGTCAGGTTACCTACCCCATGTGAGTGCAGTACGCAGACAAAGTTAAATGTCCAACTTTCATGAACATGGAGACTTGGTTTATAGTTGTCGGGCAGTAGGGCCAGTTTAGTAGAATCATATGATTGAAGCTGGAATGAACAGTGCTGTAACGAGCAGTCCTGGAACAGAAAGGGATCCCTTTGAACATTTGTTTTTCCTTAACACCCCATTTTACTACAGAATTGCCAGAGGACCTGTACAGCAGACACTTGAAGAACGCATCTACCCTCCTCAGGCAGCAGTAGCAACGGTCCAGTATACAGTGAGTATGCTCTTTTTAACAAGATTTTGAGTTTGTAAAAGAGTGTGTATTTCCTGTTACTCAGCTATCTTAAAAACCGAATGGCAATATGTTGATCTGGGAACTAAAGGTATATGAGAAAATTCTATGATGCCAAATACCTATTTCCCCCGCCGTTGATTTTTATTTCTTTCCCCTGTCATGTTGCCAAGACCATGCTTGGTGTGTTGACTGCACAAATGTAAAACACATTTAAAAAAAACCAAAGGTGATGCAGTTAATCACATGACACCAGTCTTGCTTTCTGCTAGAGTTTCACTCTTGTTTATGAATTAGAGTCCATTGAGTTAATGTTTGGATAATACATGGCTTCAGTGTATTGTGTTTTTTGTATATGAAATTCAAATCATCTACATTTGGTCACGATTATTGCGACAAGTACAGACATTTTATCAGCAATGACCTAATTTGATTGTGTATTGAATTTTCCATAGAAAAGGTAGCATTGGTAAAGCTCAAATGAGAAATGATGGAATGAGTATACTATGTAGACTGTCACTGTTGTTGTAAGGCACTGAACACGATGACTTGTTTCTTTCTTTCTTGGCTTTTTGTGACATGCTGTTTTTTTTCTATCCGTTACAATTGTGAAATAAGACTCTTTAGTACTTACTGTTTTTTTGTGTAGTGTTCCCCACCCACCCCAAAGCTGATGCTAGCTGACAAACAAAAGGGAATTGTAACGTATGTCGCAATTCTTGATGTAGCAAAACTTGGTATGACTCTGTTGTGTACAATATCTGTCCTGAGGATATTGAGTAGTATTCCTGGATCCCAAGTAGAATATCATCATGTCACCCCCTCCATCAATTTCCCCTTTATAGTCTCTTTCGTTCCTCATTATCTCTCCAAAAATTCGCAAGTTAAAGGGTCGATCACTTCATAGAATCATTCAATATGGGCAGGGCATTCTGAAGGGGGAGGGCGAACAGTCAGAGGTCGTGGTTCACATTAGTACCAACGACATGGGTAGAAAGAGGGATGAGGTCCTGCAACAAGAATTTAGGGAGCTAGGTAGCAGATTAAAAAGCAGGACCTCAAAGGTTGTAATCTCTGGATTACTCCCGGTGCCACGTACTAGTGAGTATAGGAATGGGAGGATAGAGCAGATGAATGCATGGCTAAAGAGTTGGTGCAGGAGGGAGGGCTTTAGTTTCCTGGATCACTGGGTCTGCTTCTGGGGAAGGTGGGACCTGTACAAGTTGGACGGGTTGCACCTGAACCAGAACGGGACCAACATCCTTGCGGGGAGGTTTGCTAGTACTGTTGGGGGGGGTTTAAACTAACTTGGCAGGGGGATGGGATACAGAGTGGAGCTATAGTAGGGGGTGATGCACAGCCAAATATAGAGGAATAAACAAGTCAGTCTGGAAGGCAGAGCAAATATGTAACGGCACAAGGGAGTATGGCAAGGCTGGATGGCATTTATTTTAATGCAAGGAGTCTTGCGAGTAAGGCAGATGAATTGAAGGTGTTGATGAACACATGGGAGTATGATATTGTTGCTATCAAAGAGACATGGTTGAGGGAGGGGCAGGACTGGCAGCTCAATATTCCGGGGTATAGAATCTTCAGGCGAGACAGAGGAGGGGGTGTCGCAATATTAATCAAGGAGTCAATTACTGCTGTAAGGAGGGATGATATATTAGCAGGTTCCTCTAACGAGGCCATATGGGTAGAATTTAAAAACAAAAAGGGGGCAAGCACTTTGCTGGGAGTGTACTATAGGCCCCCAAACAGTCAGGGGGAGATAGAGGAACAGATATGTAGGCAAATCTCAGAGAAGTGTAGAAATAATAGGATAATAGGGGATTTCAACTTCCCCAATATTAACTGGGATAGTCAGAATGTGAAAGGCTTAGAGGGTGCAGAATTCTTAAAGTGCATCCAGGAGAGCTTTTTGAGCCAGCATGTAGAAAGTCCTACAAGAGAGGGGGCGGTACTGGACCTAATTCGAGGGAATGTAGCCGGGCAAGTGGTAGATGTGTCAGTAGGAGAGCATTTTGGTGACAGTGACCATAATTCGGTGAGATTTAAGGTAGTCATGGAAAAGGACAAAGATGGACCAGAAATAAAGGTTCTAAATTGGGGGAAGGCCGATTTTAATATAAGGCAGGATCTGGCCAAAATGAATTGGGATCAGCTACTTGTAGGAAAATCCACATCAGAGCAATGGGAGTCTTTCAGAAAGGAAATAGAGAGAGTACAGTGCCAACATGTTCCCGTAAAGGTCAAGGGTGGGACCAACAAGCCCAGGGAACCCTGGATGTCAAGGGATATACAAGAATGGATTAGGGAAAAAAGGGAGGCTTTTGGCAGATACAAAGGACTAAAAACAGTGCAAGCCCTAGAGGAGTATAGAAAGTGCAGGGGGATACTTAAAAAAATAAATTAGGAGAGCGAAGAGGGGACATGAAGAAACACTGGCGGGCAATATAAAGGAAAGTGTTTTATAAGTATATTAAGGGCAAGAGGATAACCAGGGAAAGAGTAGGGCCCATTAGGGACCAAAGTGGCAATCTGTGTGTAGAGCCGGAAGATGTAGGTGAGGTTTTAAATGAATATTTTGCATCTGTGTTCACTATGGAGAGGGTGATGTAGGCATAGAAATCAGGCAAGGGAATTGTGATATACTTGAACAAATTAGTATTGAGAGGGAGGAGGTACTAGCAGTTTTAGCGGGCTTAAAAGTGGATAAATCCCCAGGCCCTGACGGGATGTATCCCAGGCTGCTATGTGAGGCAAGGGAGGAGATTGCAGGGGCTCTGACACAAATTTTCAGAACCTCTCTGGCCACAGGGGAGGTGCCAGAGGACTGGAGAACAGTTAACGTAGTACCATTGTTCAAGAAGGGTAGTAGGGATAAACCAGGGAATTACAGGCCAGTGTGCCTAACATCAGTGGTAGGGAAATTATTGGAAAAAATTCTGAGGGACAGAATTAGTCTCCACTTGGAGAGGCAGGGATTAATCAGGGATAGTCAGCATGGCTTTGTCAGGAGGAGATCATGTCTGACCAATTTGATTGACTTTTTCGAGGGGTGACTAGGTGTGTGGATGAGGGTAGTGCAGTTGATGTAGTCTACATGCACTTCAGTAAGGCTTTTGACACAGTCCCACATGGGAGACTGGTCAAGAAGGTAAGAGCCCATGGGATCCAGGGCAATTTGGCACATTGGATCCAAAATTGGCTTAGTGGCAGGAGGCAGAGGGTGATGGTCGAAGGTTGTTTTTGTGACTGGAAGCCTGTGTCCAGTGGTGTACCACAGGGATCGGTGCTGGGTCCTTTGCTGTTTGTAGTGTACATTAATGATTTAGATATGAATGTAGGAGGTATGACCAGTAAGTTCGCAGATGACACGAAAATTGGTGGAGTGGTAAATAGCGAGGAGGGAAGCCTCAGGCTACAGGACGATATAGACGGGATGGTTAGATGGGCAGAACAGTGGCAAATGGAATTTAACCCTGAAAAGTGTGAGGTGATGCATTTTGGGAGGACTAACAAGGCAAGGGAATACACAATGAATGGTAGGATCCTAGGGAGGACAGAGGATCAGAGGGACCTTGGTGTGCATGTACATAGATCCCTGAAGGCAGCAGGACAGGTAGATAAGGTGGTTAAAAAGGCATATGGGATACTTTCCTTCATTAGCTGAGGCATAGAATATAAGAGCAGGGAGGTTATGATGGAGCTGTACAAAATGCTAGTTAGGCCACAGCTGGAATACTGTGTGCAGTTCTGGTCGCCACACTATAGGAAGGATGTGATTGCATTGGAGAGGGTGCAGAGGAGATTCACCAGGATGATACCTGGGCTGGAGCGCTTCAGCTATGAAGAGAGACTGGACAGGCTGGGGTTGTTTTCCTTGGAGCAGAGAAGGCTGAGAGGGGACCTGATTGAGGTGTACAAAATTATGAGGGGCATAGATAGGGTAGATAGAAAGGAACTTTTCCCCTTTAGTAGAGGGGTCAATAACCAGGGGGCATAGTTTCAAGGTAAGGGGCAGGAGGTTTCGAGGGGATTTGAGGAAAAACTTTTTCACCCAGAGGGTGGTTGGAATCTGGAACTCACTGCCTGAAAGGGTGGTAGAGGCAGGAACCTTCAACATTCAAGAAGCATTTAGATGAGCACTTGAAACGCCATAGCATACAAGGCTACGGAAAATGGGATTAGAATAGACAGGGCTTGATGGCCGGCGCAGACATGATGGGCCGAAGGGCCTCTTTCTGTGTTGTATAACTCTATGACTCTAATATAGAAAGAGGCTATTCAGCACATCGTGCCTGGGCCGGCTCTTTGGTAGAGCTACCAATTAATCCCACTCCCCTGTTCTTTTCCCATAGCCCTGTAAATCTTTTTTCTTCAAGTAGTTATCCAGTTCTCTTTTGAATGTTACCACTGAATCTGATTCTGCCACCCTTTCAGGCAGTGCATTCCAGATCACAACAACTCGCTGTCTAAAAAAGTGATTCCTCATGTTGCCTCTGGTTCGTTTGCCAATCACCTTAAATCTGTGTCCTCTGGTTACTGACCCTTCTGCCACTGGAAAGAGTTTCTCTTTATTTGACTCTATCAGAAAACCCTTCATGATTTTGAACACCTATCAAATCTCCTCTTAATCTATTCTGCTCTAAGGACAACAGACCTAGCTCCTCCAGTCTCTCCACATAACTGAAGTCCCTCATCCCTGGTACCACTCTCGTAAATCTCTTCTGCACCCTCACTAAGGCCTTGACATGCTTCCTAAAGTGTGGTGCCCAGAATTGAACACACTGCTCCAGCTGAGGCCTAAACAGTATTTTATAAAGATTTAGCATAACTTCCTTACATTTGTACTCTATTAATAAAGCCAAAGACCCCGTCTGCTTTTTTTAACAGCTTTCTCAACTTGCCTGCCACCTTCAAAGATTTGTATACATACAACCCCTGGTCTCTCTGTTCCTGCACTCCCTTTAAAATTGTACCATATTGTCTCTCGCAATTCTTGATATCAAAATGTATCACTTCTCTGCATTAAATTTCATCTGCCGTGTGCCCATTTTATCAGTCTCTATGTTGCTATCATCCTCTTTGTTTACTACATTTCAGATTTTCGTAGCATCTGCAAACTTTGAAATTATGCCCTGTATACCCAAGTCCAATAAATATCAGAGCAGTGGTCCTAATACCGAGCCCTGGGGAACACCACTGTATACTCCCCCCCCCCCCCCCCCCCCCCCCAGTCTGGAAAAACAACCATTCACCACTACTCTCTGCTTTCTATCCCGTAGCCAATTTTGTATTCATGCTGCCACTGTCCCTTTAATCCTTTAATTTTGCTAACAAGTCAATTATATGGTACTTTGTCAAATGCCTTTTGGTGTTTATAAGCAACATCAGTGGTATGTGTGCACAAATCGTTGAAGGTGGCAGGGCAGGTTGTGAAAGTGGTTAAAAAAACTTACGGGATCCTGGGCTTCATAAATAGAATTGAGAGGTCGCACAACACCAGGTTATAGTCCAACAGTTTTATTTGAAATCACAAGCTTTCGGAGCTATCGATTGCTCCTTCCTCAGGTGAAGTAAATTAGATACAGAATCGCCAAAGCATAAATAGAGGCATAGAGTACAAAAGCAAGGAAGTTATGATGAACCTTTATAAAACACTGGTTCGGCTTCAACTGGAGTATTGTGTCCAATTCTGGGCACCGCACTTTAGGAAGGATGTGAAGGCTTTGGAGAGGGTAAAGAAAAGATTTACAAGAATGGTTCCAGGGATGAAGAACTTCAGTTATGTGGATAGACTGGAGAAGCTGGGGTTGTTCTCCTTGGAGCAGAGAAGGTTGAGGAGATTTGATAGAAGTGTTCAAAATCATGGGTCTAGATAGAGAAACTGTTCCCATTGGCGGAAGGGTCGAGAACCAGAGGACACAGATTTAAGGTGATTGGCAGAAGAACCAAAGGCGACTTGAGGGAAAACTTTTTTACTCAGCGAGTGGTTATGATCTGGAATGCACTGCCTGAGGGGGTGGTGGAGGCAGATTCAATCGTGGCTTTCAAAAGGGAATTGGATAAGTACCTGAAGGAAAAAAATTTGCAGGGCTACGGGGAAAGGGTGGGGGAGTGGGACTAGATGAAGTGCTCTTGCAGAGAGCCGGCACGGGCTTGACGGGCTGAATGGCCTCCTCCTGTGCTGTAACCATTCTATGATTCTATAAACCGCACTACCCTCATCAACCCTCTCCGTTACTTCATCAAAGAACTCGATCAAGTTAGTCAAACACCATTTGCCTTTAACAAATCCATGCTGACTTTCATTTATCAAGAACATAAATAGGAGCAGGAGTAGGCCATTCGGCCCCTCGAGCCTGCTCCGCCATTCAATAAGATCATGGCTGATCTTCTACCCCATCTCCACTTTCCTGCACTATCTCCATATCCCTTGATTCCCTTAATATCCCATACTTTTCCAAATGCCTATTAATTTTGTCCCAATTATTGTCACTGAAAGTTTCCCCACCACTGACGTTGGGCTTGACTGGCCTGTAGTTGCCGAGTTTATCCCTTTCCCCTTTTTTACACGGGTGTGACATTTGCAATCCTCCAGTCCTCTGGCACCACCTCCATATTCAAGGATTATTAGAAGATTGTGGCCAGAGCTGCTGCAATTTCCACCCTTGCTTCCCTCACTAACCTAGGATGTATCCCATCCAGACTACTGCTACATTAGCAACATCTGCTTCTCTAGTGAAGACAGATGCAAATTACTCATTTAGTACCTCAGCCATGCCCTCTGCCTCCACAAGATCTCCTTTTGGTTCCTAATTGACCCCACCCTTTTACTATTTGTGTGTTTATAAAAGACTTTTGGGTTCCCTTTTATGTTAGCTGCTAATCTATTCTCATGCTCTCTGTTTGCCCCTCGTAATCCCTTTTTTAGATCTCCTCTGTACTTTCTAAATTCAGCTTGGTTCTCTACTATATTATCAACCGTACAATTATCCTAAGCATCTTTTTTCTCTCATTTTAACCTCTATCTTTAGTCATCCAGGGAGCTCTAACTTTGGATGCCCTTCCTTTTCCCCTCCATAGGGATGTGTCTACTCTGTACCTGAACCATCTCCTATTTGAAGGCCTCCCATTATTCAATTACTGTTTTGCCTACCAATTTTTGATTCCAATCCACCGGGGCCAGATCCTTTTTCAACTCACTGAAGTTAGCCGCCCTCCAGTTAAGTATTTTTATGCTTGATTGTACCATGTCCTTTTCCATAACTCTTCTAAATCTGATATTATGATCACTGTTACCCAAATACTCTCCCACTGAAACATGCTCCACTTGCCCCACTTCATTCGCCAGAACTAGATCCAGCACTGCTTCCCTCCTCGTTGGGCTGGAAACACACTGATCAAGAAAGTTCTCTTTTACACATTTCAGGAATTCCTCCCCCTAGTTAGCCTTTACACTGTTACTATCCCAGTCTGCAATAAGATAATTGAAGTCCCCCATTATCACTACTCTGTAGTTCTTGCATCTTTCTGTAATTTGCCTGCAAATTTGCTCCTCTGTCTCCTTCCCACTATTTGGTGGCCTATAGTATACACCCAGTAGTGTAATAGCTTCTCTATTCCATAATTCGAACAAAATAGACTCTGTCTTTGGCCCCTCAACTACATCATCCCTCTGCAGTGCTGTAATAGTTTATTTGATCAATACTGCCACCCCACCTCTTTCTGGCTTCCCTATCTTTATTGAATACCTTGTAGCCAAGAATATTGTTCCCAATCCTCCCCTTCTTTGATCCAGATCTCTCTCATTGCCAATATATCATAATTCCACGTGGAAACTTGTGCCTGCAGCTCACCATCCTTTTTTTGCCACGCTCCGTGCATTTATGTACATGCCCATCCCATCTGAGACGGCTTTGCATTTGCCCCTGTCTGATCTCTCCTATTTCTGAAATATTCTTTACTCTAGTGCTATTTATCTCTCCCAGTCCCCTGTGTGCCATGTTTCTCCTCTCTAATGTTTCATCCTGATGCCCTTCCCCCTGCCAAATTTGTTTAAACCCTCCCCCACAGTACTACTTAACCTTCCCGCAAGGACATTGGTCCCAGCTCTGTTGAGGTGCACCCCGTCCACTGAGGACAGGTCCCTCCTGCCTCAGAACTGATCCCAATGCCCCAGGAATCTGAAGCCCTCCCTCCTGCACCATTTTTCCAGCCATGCGTTAACCTGTTTTATCCTACTATTGCTATACTCACCAGCACGTGGCACTGGGAGTAATCCAGAAATTACTACCTGTGAGGTCCTGCTTTTTAACTTCCTCCCGAGCTCCTGAAACTCTGACTACAGGACCCCTCAACCTTTTTCCTTCCCATGTCATTGGTTCCCACCTGGACCACGACTTCTGGCTATTCTGTCTCTTCCTCCCACCCCCCCCCCATAAAATGTTCTGCACCCTCTCTGATGTCCATTACCCTGGCACCAGGGAGGCAACACACCATGCGGAACTCGCGTCGGTGGTTGCAGAAACACCTGTCTATCGAATCCCGTATGACCACTGCATTTCTGCACTTTGTGGTGCTCTCATTTGCCCCACAGTGCTGTGGATGTACTCTAGACTGCACTCCCCCAAGGTGTTGTCACTCTCACTGGTATTCAGCCTTGAAAACCAGTTTGAGTGTGCCACATTCCTGGAGAATTCCTGTATTGCCTGCATCTTCCTACCCTGCTGGATGGGCACCCACTTACTATTCTCCTGAACCCTCTGTAGCTGCAAGGTGACCACCAATGTTCTCTTTAAGCTGCGCAGTGCTCTGGCGCTCCCACGCAGCCAGCTCACTGGCTTTCAAATGGGAAAAACCGTGTATGCGCAGTATTTTGAATGGGCCATGCGGCCCAAAAAAAAAATTTGAAGGGAACATTGGTGACCACCTCCTGGAATGTGCGCTCCAAGAAATTCTCAGCATCTCGTATGCCCTGCAGTGACTGCAGCCGCTCCTCAAGCTCAGAAACCCTGAGCACGAGTTCGAGTAACTGGAGGCGCTTCCCGCACACGTGGTTATTCAGGACACTTCCTGGAATTCCCACATGGCACTTGTTTATCTACATCAAATCAGACAGTGAAATCTTGATATACTGCCCCTTTATACCTTCTCTTTGGAGTCATGGATGGGCCTGTGTTGTACAAGAATTCCTTATTCTGGGTTCTCTTATCTGCTGTCAGCAGCAGTGTTTTGATGCTCCACATAAAGAAAACCTTGGTGTTTATACAGTGTTTACATGACTAATTGTATCAGTTCAGTAGCTTGGTTGATCTTTTTCAAATATTCTGATAGATTTTGGTAAGTTTTCTTCACTAATATTCACAGCCCTCCACCTTTAAAGTTCTTTGCTTGAGATATGCGTTTGGTGCCTTTTCTCCAACTGATGTAGAGAATTTTCTATTTCTACTGCAATATTGAGGAAGCACTGTATTGTTGAAAGTACCACCTTTTGGATGAGAGTAAATTAATGCTCGTATTCTTGAGTCTGCATTGCGCCTGTGTGCTAATAAAATATCCCATGACACAGTTTGAGGAGGAGGGGGAAGTTTCTCCCAGTTCCCTGGCTAATATTTCTCCAACCCATAGAGAAAGATGAAGGCTAAGATGATAAATTCTACTCTAGCACTTCCTTGTCCTTGACCCTGTCTGCTGTGGCTCCGTGGGTAGCACACGCCTCTGAGTCAGAAGGTTGTGGGTTGAAGTCCCACTCCAGGGACTTGAGCACAAAAATCTAGGCTGCGGGAATGCTGCACTGTCGGAGGTGCCGTCTTTCGGATGAAACGTTAAACCGAGGCCCCGTCTGCTCTCTGAGGCGGACTTAAAAGATCCCATGGCACAAATGGAAGAAGAGCAGGGGAGTTCTCCCTGGTGTCCTGGCCAATATTTATCCCTCAATAAACATCAGTAAAACAGACTATCTGGTCATTATCACATTGCTGTTTGTGGGAACTTGCTATGTGCAAATTGGCTGCCACATTACAACAGTGACTACACTCCAAAAGTACTTCATTGGCTATAAAGCGCTTTAAGACATTCGGTGGTCTTGAAAGGCGCTATAGAAATGCCAGTCTTTCTCCTTTTGAGAGGATTCTTGAACAACTGAACAATTCATTTGAGAGTTCTTGAAGTTCTAGCTGATAAAATTACAACACATCAATAGATTTTAAATTGAGGATACTGATTGGCAGATTGAGACCTCCATGGACAAGATTTTCCCATTAAAATACCCAAGGTTGTAAATGCAGACTGCTCTTTGATTTATGGAGAACACCCAATATGTTCATGAAATCCATAGTGGCAGCCTTCTTCCAGCTACACACTTTGATATCTATCCTAATGTGCATGACTCCAGAATTTTATAAGGAAGCTCAAATTAGCAGCAGTCCATGATGCAGCAGGTTGGGAGTATCTTGAGATTCTTCAGCGGTTGAGAAAAATCCTAATTTGAGTCAATTCAAGATATGACTCCCACAGATGATTGGTTCTTTGTGCTTTTTGTACGTGCAAAGTCTCCTTTGCACGGAATAATTCAAAATGGTCACCATGCTCTTGGCAGTATTCAGACTCAAAGCAGTTTGTAGGTGCTGGGGTTCATGGCAGTAGCTATTTCTAGTACCATTGGTTAAAGAAAACAGTTTGTGAGGCCATTGCAGTTAAAGCTACCCGAGCAATAGTCCCTAAAGTATCAGCTTGGCTCAACTGATAACATTCTTGTCTCTGAGACAGAAGATTGTGTGTTTGAGCCACGCTCCAGGACCTGAGCACATAATCCAGGGCGATACTTTAGTGCAGTATGGAAGGAGTGCTGCAGTGTTGGAAGTGTTGTATTTTGGATGACACGCCTGTTTTGGTGGTTCAGGTAGACGCAAAAGGTCCTACAGCACCATTTGGCGATGAGCAGGGAGTTCTCCTGGTGTTCTGGCTAATATTTCTTCTCCAAAAACAAATTAACTGCTAATCTGGGAACCTTGTATTGCACAAATGGGCTGCTGCATTTGTCTAAGTAACAGTGACTGCACTTCAATTAATTCATTGGTTGCAAAGTGCTGTGAAGCCTTAAGCTGCTATATAAATGGAAGATCTTTCTGAAGCATTTCACTATCTGAAGGAACAGATTAACCAAGGGGCTGCCTCTGCCTTAAACGGGTGGTCTCTGGAGAATTGTGTCATAAGTGGATGCTATCCGCAAACTCCCAACAGCAGCTTGTTCGGGCGAGACGTTTTCCTCGTTGGGCAGGATATCCTGCCTTCTGCAGGCTTAGCCTCAGCATGTGAATTAAACCACGTGTTAGCATAGTAACAGGCTAGAGCTTTTGTCATTAACCCTGCTGTGCAGCAAATTGGATCTGCAGGCAATTGGTGAGAGTCTGGATTAACAATACCACCAACATGCTAGTTAAAAAAGGAGAAATGTACTCCCACTCCTCATGCAAAGATGATACAGCTTTGACACTGGTGTTTCCAGAATCATGCAAAGCTTTCGACTCTCAGTACATGGGTATGCAAACTATTGCAGTGGTCGCCCTGACCAGGGACATGCGACACTCTGTGATTTGAACCTTCGACTCAATATTTCACACGCTCATTAATTTATGGGGTTACCCAGCGAAGGAGCATATAGAACGATATGGAAGAAAAAGCAACAAAAAGTTTTGCTGCAGGAGCCAAGGCAATTGAGTGGTTTAACTCTGCAGTTCTGACGAAGGGATTCCACCTGAAATGTTTACCTGCCTTTGAGGCTGCCGAACTGCTCTTCATTTTCAGTATTTTCTGTTTTTCATTGCACATGTCCAACAGTTTTGAAAGCCCCTGGTAGATCTCTTGTGATCTTGCTCATGGTGAGTCAGAGGTTGCGCTATTTCAGATTCGAGGGGGTGCATATCTCCACTGATACGAAAAAGTTTGAAGAAATCTTCCCAGAGACGGTGGTGGTTTCATTGGTTCTTAACAGGAAAAAAAAAGAACTTTCACGTCCTTCGAATGTTACAAAGCACTTTACATTCAATGAATTACTTTTGACATGTAGTCACTATTGAAGGCAAACTGAGTAGGCAGTTTGTATACAAGATCCCACAGTGAGCCAAATTACTAGTTAATATGTTTTGGTGGTGTTTATTGAGGGATAAATGTTTTTCCTGAAGGCCAGAACAACCAATCCCTTGCATACAGTATCCTAAATTGTTTTTTTTGCAGGAAAACTACCTCGGTAGTTCATGCTTTGCTTGTTTTTGATCTACACAAACCGCAAACTCTGGTTACTTTTGCAGTCCTAAATTTTCCATTGATGCCCCAGAGTTGATGGGGTAAGGCTGATTAATGGCCAGTCCTGCACACACTGGCCAGTCTTGCTTCCGTCATAATTTCCAGATGTGTGCTGGGAATTCTAGCCTGTTACCTTGAGTCTCTTCAGCTGACAGTGATGGGTCTGACCACCTGCATGATCTTAAAGCACAGGCTTCTGCTTCAGATGGAAAACCTTGTTAGCCCCATTTTAAATATAGAAAATGGTGTTGTGTCGGTAATTTTGGTCAATTTTATAATGTTACAAACCTTATTTGCAATTGTGGCTCAACTTGGTAGAGAAAGCAAGATGTGGCTGACAATATTTTCAAAACATATTTGGAATGATTTGATATGTCTGCTTTTAACATTGGTTGCTGTTTGCCTCTTTTTGATTTGTATTTTCTGAACTTCATGATTGGTATTTTTATATTGTTGCTGATTGGTACATTATTTACCTGTTCTGCTGTGACTTTGCTGTGGTTTTTATGAATATGAAATTTGAGACAATCATGTACAAGTGCAAAGTGGAAATTTTAATGCAGAAAGGTATGACATAGAACACATGCCAGATTCACCATTTTATATATACATCTAACTCATGGATCTGCTGGTGGCTGTATTCACGGTAAGTCAGATTATACGTTGTTTTATAAAGACAGGAGTGTTGTACCATGCATTACACAATGTCGTTTTCTGCTGAAATGAAGTTGTCCTTTTTAAGGCCACAAAATCTAATTGTTGTTAAATAAGTACAGGTGAGGTTAGAGTTTTGTTGCTGTTCTGCCTGCAGGTCAGAACCCTGGCTTACTCGAAGTGTAATTGGTAAGGTAACTCTGGCAGCTACAGATATTCTAGCTTCTGTGTCAGTGAAGCTATTTTGAGTTGCTGGAGGAATTTTGAACATTCCAAATGACTGCTTTTCTTAGTTTTTGAAGTGTGACAGACATTTGCAATGTGACACTTGAAGTGTGACAGACAGGAAATACATGCTGGATGTACCGTTTTTATTCTGTTACTAGTGGTTCTCCTGTGGTGGTGTTCAGAGTAAGTTGGATGATGTGCAGTTTCATAAAGATAGGAGTTTTTAAAAAAAAAACAATCTATTGCACAATGTCTTATTCTGTTAAGTGTAATTGTTAAGTAAACGCAAGGTTTAATTGTTCGACCGGTGAAATTTGCAAATTGTACACTGGTAGTCAGTTTTGGTTCCAGGTCAAAAACGTCCAGCATTAAGTAATTGGCTTTTCTCCCCCCCTCCAAAATGAATGATTGTTTTGCACCTGTAACAGTTTACATGCTGACATACTGTTTTTAATGTATGAATTAATAAATGTGTGTATTAGCACCTTGGGACAATTATTTACGACATTAAAGGTGCTATATAAATGCAAGTTATGAATATATTGAAGGATTCAAGAAGGACAGTGTCTCATTTTCTCAGTATTAATTGGTGGCATCGACAGGCAGGATTGGTAATTTTGTGATTCTAACACCAACAATCTGCCAATGTTTGATGCCGTGCAGCTGCCTGCTAATAGCATTTTCAGTATGGATGGGTTGAGCTTAGACTGCAGCTGTGCGTTCCCACCCATCTGTAACCTGACCCAGTTTCACAGGCTGCCTGTGGGACAGCGGCAGATACAATAGGCTCACTATTGCATATGCCACTCCAGTGAAACCAGATGGGTTAGGGGTGTGGTATCCCTCTGGAGGGATGAAGTTGCAATTAAAAAAAAAAATACTGTTTCAAAACTGATGCTGCAATGGCTCAGTGGGTAAATGCACTTCCTTTTGTGCCATGCTCATGTGGAAGGTCACTGTCGATCGTTAGGCAGACATGGGTTATCTTATAGATGGAGTTGAAGTCAAACCTTTTATGGTAGATGTGAAACTGGCACAGAAATCTAAAGCTATTTTGTTTTGTTTTCTCCTTTCTCCTGAAGGCCTTAGCTCTTGGCTCTGTTCCATGGTGCCAGATGCCCTTTGGTATCTTCCCCACCAGGCAGCGCAGGCAGGTTATTTGACATCAAAGTCGCACCCAACCCTGTTCATGCCTGATATCCATACATGCCCACATTCCAGGAAGGGTCACTGCATTGCAATCAGTACTGGAAACCTTGCTATTCCTCCCTGCCATCTCCCCCTGCCATCTCCCCGTGTCCAACTAGTCCAGGGCAGTGAGGCCAATAGTAGCACTCAACTGTAGCTTGACTGAGATCAGGAACTCTGACATTGACCCAAGTTTGAACCCTAGGAACTTCTGGTCTGTATGGCTTGCCCACCGAGCGCTCTGGAGAGCTGCAGTAGTGATTTCCAGTGGCTACTGCAATTCGTGATACTGTGTGATTCCGTTTTGTAGCTGTGTTCCGTATTCATTTATATTTTCTTCTGTGTCATTCGCATTAAAAATAAAAATCCATTTTGAATTTAGTTGCCAGAAAATAGGATTTTGTCTTCTAAAGAAAAACATAAATGCTGAAAATACAGAACCAGACCATCAGCATCAGAAATAACATTTTGTCTTGCCCGCTTGGAAGTACTGTATTGAGCAGGCTACTCTATTTCTGATTTAAGGTGCAGTGCTCTGCAATTGTTTTTTTTTGTAGAAGGGCTTTAGTTCAACCATATTAACAAATCCTAATTTTAACACGACTAGATTTGAAGATATTAGCTTTTTATTAGCAGAGATCAATAATGGGAAATGTACCTTCAATCTACTCGTAAGTCGACCCCCACTCTTCACTACTGGACATTAACTAGAAGGAATCATCAGACCACGGCCCAGCGGACTTGGTGCGAGGCTCTGGTTTGATGACTCCTTATAGCATACGAAGTTTCTGCTTACTAACAATCTCTGCTACTAAAAGGTAAATATTTTCAAAATGACTAATGCTTGTAATGTGGTATTGTTTGTAAGTAAGCTGGTCAGAGGAAAGTGTCAGTAAGAGGCAAATTTAAATTGTGACCTAGACACTCTCGGTTTGAATAATTATAGGGAGGTTAGAAATTGATTTTAAAAATTTTAATTATTTGGGTTGTCTAATTTGAAATTCCAGTGGAAGGTATGTTTGTGGAGAACATGTGGAAGATGATGTGTTTTTGTTTTACTCATAGCAGAAATACAGCTGCCTTTCATGGAACGGAAAGCAGAAAAGCATTAGCTTGTTACGACTTTAATGTCAAAAGTTTCATGTGCAAATCATGTAATTTTTGTTAAGATGTAGCTTTTATTTTCTTCCCAACTTGCACACCTGTCAAAGGCGGGGCATCTGCTCTTGGGCAACTGCTAGTGGGATTTGTTTAGTCTGGATACAAGAAAGTGTCCTAATATGGGCCAGGCAAGTCCGTCCATCTGCCTTTCCTCCCAACTAAATGATACCCAAGACTAAACCAAACAGCAGCCCGTTTAACTATAGTTCCAGAAAATGTGCATACTTTGGTCATATGGACATGTCAGTGGTAAAATGTAGACTCTTATTTCTGTGCCCTGCTCTACATCATCTTTTGGCATCCATGATGTACCAGCTAAAAGGCCGTTGCAATATTTGTTCATGGGATTAGTCACTAAGGGGTACACAAAGTTAGCTTTTGGTAAATTGCTCTTTGTATTTCTCCCTTTGTTTTTTCTACAAAGAATCATCTAACTTCTGGTTTCCACACCGTACCATCTCAATAGCACAGCTGAGATTGGGTCCTTGACACGTAGGGAAGAACCTTTATTCCTACCCACTGAGCCAGGTAGCAGACTGTATAGCAACTGTAGTTCCAGAAGATGTGCATACATTAGTCATATGGACATCCATCAGTTGTAAAATGTACAATGGTACATGGAAGTGGCATGCAAGCAATTTTAGTGGCAGAATTGCAAAAAAGCGGCAAAAGTTAATGACACTTCTCATGTATTAAGGAAGAAACTTGCAAGCCTTGCTTCAATTTGCAGCAGTCAATGCTTTCCTTCATTTGCAGGCATTGTAGCATAAACTTGAATGTAGTTGGAGATGATATATAATGAATAATGTTTGAAGAATATAGGGATTGAATTCGTGTTGAAATGAGGGTCAAGGAGCAATGGTTGGATACTTTGCTTCTGTTAAAAAGGCATCTTTCGTAATGTACTAAGATTGAATGTTTTCCAATGTTTTTTTACACACGGCTGTGGCTTCTGCTTTCAGATACAGTATTTTAATTGCTAGTTTTTGTACATTTGTTCAATTTTCTATATACTTTTACTGCAAATCTATGAGGCGCGAATTGGCTAGGATGGATTGGGGAACGTTACTTAAAGGGTTGACGGTGGATAGGCAATGGCAAACATTTAAAGATCGCATGGATGAACTGCAGAATTTGTTCATCCCTGTTTGGCATAAAAATAAAACAAAAAAGGTGACTCAACCATGGCTAACAAGGGAAATTAGGGATAGCATAAGATCCAAGGAGAGGACATATAAATTGGCCAGAAAAAGCAGCAAACCTGAGGATTGGGAGCAGTTAGGATTCAGCAAAGGAGGACAAAGGGATTAATTAAGAGGGGGAAAATAGAGTATGAGAGTAAGCTTGTAGGGAACATAAAAACGGACTGTAAAAGCTTCTATAGATAGGTGAAGAGAAAAAGATTGGTGAAGTCAAGCGTAGGTCCCTTGCAGTCAGAATCAGGGGAATTTATAATGGGGAACAAAGAAATGGCAGTCCAATTAAATACATACTTTGGTTCTGTCTTCACAAAGGAGGACACAAATAACCTCCCAAGAGATGTCGGGGAACATAGGGTCTAATGAGAGGGAGGAACTGAATGAAATCAGTATTTGTAGGGAAATGGTGTTAGGGAAATTGACGGGATTGAAGGCCGATAAATCCCAGGGCCTGATGATCTACATCCTAGGGTACTTAAGGAAGTGGCCCTAGAAATAGTAGATGCATTGCTGGTCATCTTCCAAAATTCTATAGACTCTGAAACAGTTCCCATGGATTGGAGGGTAGCTAATGTAACCCCACTGTTTAAAAAAGGTGGGAGAGAGAAAACGGGGAATTATAGACCGGTAAGCCTGACATCGGTAGTGGGGAAAATGCTAGAGTCCATTATAAAAGATGTAATAGCAGAGCACTTGGCAAACAGTGACCGGATCAGACAAAGTCAACATGGATTTACAAAAGGTAAATCATGCTTGACTAATCTACTGGAATTTTTTGAGAAT
This sequence comes from Squalus acanthias, assembly GCA_030390025.1. Taxonomy (NCBI): domain Eukaryota; kingdom Metazoa; phylum Chordata; class Chondrichthyes; order Squaliformes; family Squalidae; genus Squalus; species Squalus acanthias. The sequence continues at coordinate 37,571,531 of CM059440.1, read as the reverse complement.
GTAACTGGTAGAATAGATAAGGGAGAACCAGTGGATGTGGTGTATTTGGACTTTCAGAAGGCTTTCGATAAGGTCCCGCATAAGAGATTGGCGTGCAAAGTTAAAGCACATGGGATTGGGGGGTAAGGTACTGACTTGGATAGAGAACTGGTTGGCAGACGGGAAGCAAAGAGTTGGAACAAACGGGTCTTTTTCCGAGTGGCAGGCAGTGACTAGTGGGTTACCGCAGGGATCGGTGCTAGGACCCCAGTTATTCACAGTATACAGGAAACTCTTCGGTATCCAGCACCGACGGGACCGGCGTGGTGCCGGTTGATCGAAAGTTCCGGATAACGGAGAGTTATATCTACCGAGGCTATTTTTAACAAAGAAAAATAAAAAAATCAAGAAATGTGCAGTATACAGTATTTGGGTACTCACCTACAGAATGTTGTGTTAAATGGATGGTGGAAGATGCTTGATTAAGTACAGTACTGCCAGTTGAGAGTAATCCATAACTCTTTAATTACTTAACAGTAAGTGAGACTCCTGGCAGCGCGGGAGAATCAACTCCTGCTACTGCAGTGTTTCGGACTTCCGACAGCGCCAGGAGGCCGAGTAGTGGCACTTTTGAAAACTACCCCTACTGACTAAATCGGCGTTCGCGGACTCGGGATCGGCAACATTGCCGGTTATTTGAGAGGAGTTTTCGGAGTACTCGGCGTTCGCGGAGACTCTGACTGCGACTCGGCAACATTGCCGGTTATTTGAGAGGAGTTTTCGGAGGATGATTTTTGCCGGTTAAGCGAGAATTCCGGATATTTGGGTGCCGGATAAACCAGAGTTTCCTGTATATCAATGATCTAGACGAGGGAACTAGATGTAATATCTCCAAGTTTGCAGACGACACAAAGCTGGGTGGGCGTGTGTGTGTTGTGAGGAGGATGCAGAGAAACTCCAGTATGATTTGGACAAGTTGGGTGATTGGGCAGATGCATGGCAGATGCAGTATAATGTGGATAAATACGAGGTTATCCACTTTGGTGGCAAAAACAGGAAGGCAGATTATTATCTGAACGGCAATAGATTGGGAAAAGGGGAAGTGCAACGAGACCTGGGAGTCCTTGTGCACCAGTCGTTGAAGGTAAGCATGCAGGTGCAGCAGGTGGTTAAGAAGGCAAATGGTATGTTGGCCTTCATAGCGAGAAGATTCGAGTACAGGAGCAAGGATGTCTTGCTGCAGTTGGTGAGACCACACCTTGAGTATTGTGTGCAGTTTTGGTCGCCTTATCTGAGTAAGGATGTTCTTGCCATGGAGGGAGTGCAGCGAAGATTCACCAGACTGATACCTGGGATGGCAGGAATGACGTATGAAGAGAGATTGGGACGATTGGGCTTGTATTCGCTAGAGTTTGGAAGAATGAGAGGGGATCTCATTGAAACTTATAAAATTCTAACAGGACTGGACAGACTAGATGCAGGAAGGATGTTCCCGATGGCGGGGGAGTCCAGAACCAGGGGTCACAGTCTAAGGATAAGGGGTAAGCCATTTAGGACTGAGATGAGGAGGAATTTCTTCACCCAGAGAGTGGTGAACCTGTGGAATTCTCTACCACAGAAGGCAGTTGAGGTCAATTCATTAAATATATTCAAGAAGGAGTTAGATATATTTCTTAAGGCTAAAGGGACCAAGGGATATGGGGAGAAAGCAGGGACAGGGTACTGAATTTGGATGATCAGCCATGATCTCATTAAATGGCAGAGCAGGCTCGAGGGGCCGAATGGCCTTCTCCTGCTCCTATCTTCTATGTTTCTATGTAAATCTTAGTACATGCAGTAAAGCACTTAGAATTGAGATTTAATAAGGATTTGAAAAATGATCCATATGGGTATAATGGTTGATAATTGGCCATCTTCCCTCCCTCCCTCTAGAAAACAGAACTTCAAAGGAGTCTTGTTTGTGTGTTGAACATCTTGTTTGTGAAAGTTTCTTTGCCTTTGGGTTGAGTCCATTGTCTTGATGAGAGGTCAATGAAATATTTGTGGTTAGAACTGATTAGGCAAATATTACTAATGTCATTTTAAATTAACTATGATTGTGCCTTCAAGAGCAGTTCATTTTCTGTGGTTCTGATGCACATTTTCAAGACTGGCATATGCTGTCTGGAAATAATCAGCGCTTGCATGAACATTTAAAAAAAAAAATCTGTGTGTCTTCATGAGATGAGGTTACAACATTGATACTAGGCTAAGCTTTATAATAAGGCCAGCTAATGAGCACAGAGGGTTTTAATGAATAATAATGTTTGGTAATGGCCAAACAATCCTGTGTATGTTTAACTGGGCCAGCTACAAGTTTTATGAAGTCAGTTAACAGAAGCACTCTGTGCAGAGTGATAAAAGTATGTGCTCTTGTCTGCAGTGCATTAAGGTGTTTGTAGGTGCTACAGATATCGCTAAAATGTTTACACCAGATTCATTGGGCACATAAAATCTTGCTAAGAAAAAGTTGCTGTGGAGTGCATTACATGAGTTTATATGTAGTGTATTGCTCAGTGTGGAACAACACCAATGTTTCCAAGTCGTGCACAAGTAAATAAGCACCACATTACGTTTTGATGTTGCAGTGGCTGCCGCATCTTCATTTTATGATTTTAGCATCACTGATTCCAGTGTAAATCACCTGACATCTGATTGTATTATAATCCAGGAGAATATTGTTTGCTGCACTTGTGCCATCTAATATGGTGACTTTCATGTTTGACTTTTCTTTTTCCATAATGATCTAAAATAAAAAAGGGATGTTTATTTGATGGGGTTGCTGGCACATTTTAGGTTGGAGAGTTGCCTATGGGTTCCACATCTTCAATTCATTATTTTAATGTGCTTGCCTTCCAGAATTTCAGCCCAGTCAGTATTTACAGATGCTATCTGAACCACTAAAATAGGAAGGGGCTAGATCCATTTCAGGTCTCTCCTTTGAAATGCTGGTTTCAAGATATTAAATGATATAGCTTGGTATCTTCAGGGGATCCTCATGTCCGTCGCAAAGCGTTATCTTACTCTCTTAGTGATATGTTTTTGGTGGTTCTTTGGCATGGGACAGTAGCTCATATGGTATGGGGGTTCTTTTAAATACAGGAAGATGTATAGTGAAGAGGCCTTGGGGGTGTTTGTGCACAAATCTTTGAAGGTAGCAGGACAGTTTAACAAAGCATTTGATAAAGTATATGGGATCCTGGGCTTTATAAATAGAATTGAGAGGTCGCACAACACCAGGTTATAGTCCAACAGTTTTATTTGAAATCACAAGCTTTCGGAGCTATCACTCCTTCCTCAGGTGAAGTAAATTGGATACAGAATCGCCAGAGCATATATAGATGGAAAAAAAAGCATGTGTACTTTACAATTGCAGACCAATAAATTAAATCATCCTGACTATCTGCCGAGGTGTGATAAAGTTAATTAAGTCAGCCAGGAAGGTACCACATCAAAAGACATAGCAAGATACAACTGAGACAATAAGGTGTAGTCGCAGGGGTTCCAACGTGTCAAAAGCTGCCGTCTGTATGTAAAACGAAAAGCTTTAAAAAAAATTTACTTTTTTACTGGGAAAATTTTTACTTTTTTACTGGGAATCACATCTGTGAACAAGCTAACGACGACTCGAGTCCGGATCACGTCATGTATCGTGACATAAACCCAAGATCCCGATTGAGACCGTCTTCATGAGTTCGGAACTTGGCTATCAGTTTCTGCTCGATGATTTTGCGTTGTCGTGTGTTTCTAAGGTTGCCTTGGAGAACGCTTACCCGCAGATCCGAGGCTGAATGTCCTTGACTGCTGAAGTGTTCCCCGACTGGGAGGTAACAATCCTGCCTGGCGATTGTTGCGCGGTGCTCGTTCATACGTTGTCTCAGTGTCTGCATGGTCTCGCCGATGTACCATGCCGCGGTGCATTCTTTCCTGCAACGTATGAGGTAGACAACGTTGGCCGAGTCACATGAGTATGTACCATGTACCTGGTGGGTAGTGTCCTCACGTGTGATGGTGGTATCTGTGTTGATGATCTGGCATGTCTTGCAGAGTTTGCCATGGCAGGGTTGTGTGGTGTCGTGGTCGCTGTTATCCTGAAAGCTGGGTAATTTGCTGCGAACGATGGTACTTCTGAGGTTAGGCGGCTGTTTGAAGGCAAGTAGTGGAGGCGTGGGGATGGCCTTAGCGAGGTGTTTGTCGTCATCGATGACATGTTGGAGGCACCTCGCTAAGGCCATCCCCACGCCTCCACTACTTGCCTTCAAACAGCCGCCTAACCTCAGAAGTACCATCGTTCGCAGCAAATTACCCAGCTTTCAGGATAACAGCGACCACGACACCACACAACCCTGCCATGGCAAACTCTGCAAGACATGCCAGATCATCAACACAGATACCACCATCACACGTGAGGACACTACCCACCAGGTACATGGTACATACTCATGTGACTCGGCCAACGTTGTCTACCTCATACGTTGCAGGAAAGAATGCACCGCGGCATGGTACATCGGCGAGACCATGCAGACACTGAGACAACGTATGAACGAGCACCGCGCAACAATCGCCAGGCAGGATTGTTACCTCCCAGTCGGGGAACACTTCAGCAGTCAAGGACATTCAGCCTCGGATCTGCGGGTAAGCGTTCTCCAAGGCAACCTTAGAAACACACGACAACGCAAAATCATCGAGCAGAAACTGATAGCCAAGTTCCGAACTCATGAAGACGGTCTCAATCGGGATCTTGGGTTTATGTCACGATACATGACGTGATCCGGACTCGAGTCGTCGTTAGCTTGTTCACAGATGTGATTCCCAGTAAAAAAGTAAAAATTTTCCCAGTAAAAAAGTAAATTTTTTTTAAAGCTTTTCGTTTTACATACAGACGGCAGCTTTTGACACGTTGGAACCCCTGCGACTACACCTCATTGTCTCAGTTGTATCTTGCTATGTCTTTTGATGTGGTACCTTCCTGGCTGACTTAATTAACTTTATCACACCTCGGCAGATAGTCAGGATGATTTAATTTATTGGTCTGCAATTGTAAAGTACACATGCTTTTTTTTCCATCTATATATGCTCTGGCGATTCTGTATCCAATTTACTTCACCTGAGGAAGGAGTGATAGCTCCGAAAGCTTGTGATTTCAAATAAAACTGTTGGACTATAACCTGGTGTTGTGCGACCTCTCAATTTTGTCCACCCCAGTCCAACACCGGCATCTCCGCATCATGACCTTTATAAATAGAGGCATAGAGTGCAAAAGCCAGGAAGTTATGCGAAACCAAAATAAAACACTAATTCGGTCCCAGGCTGGAATATTGTGTTCAATTCTGCGCATCACACTTTAGGAAGGACATGAAGGTTTTAGAGGGTACAGAAGGGATTTACGAGAATGGTTCCAGGGATGAGGGATTACAGTTATGTGAATAGACTGGAGAAGCTGGGGTTGTTCTCTTTAGAGCAGAGAAGGCTAAGAGGAGATTTGATAGAGGTGTTTAAAATCATGAATGGTTTAGATAAAGTAAAGAAAGAGAAACTGTTTCCAATGGCTGAAGGCTTGATACCAGAGGGCACAGATTTAAGGTGATTGGCAAAAGAACCAGAGGCGAAATGAGGACTTTTTTTTTTAGCAACAAGTGGTTTGGATTTGGAATGCACTGCCTGATAGGGTGGTGGAAACAGATTCAAAAGGATATTGGATAAATACTTGAAGGGGAAAAATTTGCAGGGTGTGGGACTTATTAGATTGCTCTCTGAAAGAGCCGGTGCAGACTCGATGGGCTGAATGGCCGCCTTCTGTGATGTATTATTCTATGATAAGTTTTTTGTTGACATATTAAAGTTGCTAGCTTCAATTCTTTATGCTTGCTTACTACAGTCCATAGTATTGTAGAGATTTTAGTACAGCAGCATTATGTCATTAAGCATATTTAACAGATTGGTACCAATGTGCTAAAACAAAAATAGCACTTCACTTCAATGTTTTGTGCTACTTTTAATTCATCATTTCAAACTATGACAGACCTGCTAGTCTTGATCACTGATATAACTGTCCAAGCACTTCCTCATCTGTCTCACCATACACATCTCCCTGCCTAACTTCAACCCATTACCCTTACCCTCGCCTTGGGGTGGGGCGGGGGGACTGCTGTCAGACTGCCTGTCCAATGTTGAGACAAATTTCTTCCAATTGAAGATCAGATAGGCTGAAGCCATTATATTTGGCCTCAGCCAAAAACTTTACACCCTCGCCATCAACTTCAACCACCTTCCCAGTTGCTCACTCGGGCTCAGCCAGGCTGCACACAGCCTTCGCATCATAAGAACATAAGTAAGAGCAGGAGTAGGCCATACGGCCCCTCGAGCCTGCTCCGCCATTCAATAGGATCATGGCTGATCATGGACCTCAACTCCACTTTCCTGCCCGATCTCCATATCCCTTGATTTCCCTAGAGTCCAACAATCTATCTATCTCAGCCTTGAATATACTCAGACTCTGGAATTCTCTGCCCCAGAGGGCTGTGAATGCTAAGATTCACAACCCTCTGAGTGAAGAAATTCTTCCTCATCTCAGTCTTAAATGGCCTACCCCTTATCCTGAGATTATGCCCCCTAGTTCTAGACGCTCCAGCCAGGGGAAACAACCTCTCGGCATCTACCCTGTCAATCCCCTTCAGAATCTTGTATGCATCCTGTCCAATCCAAAGCCGAGCTTCAAACCCATTTGGATCCATTGCTCAGACTTCTTGCTTCCACCTCCGCAACATTGCCTGCATCAGCTACTGCCTCACCCCCACTGCAGCTGAAACCCTTATTCTGGCCTTCTGTCTCTTCTAGGCTCGACTCCTCCTATCCCCTCCTTGTCATCCTTCCAACCTATACCCTCTATAAACTTCAAATAGTGGAGAGAAAGGATCTTAGCTTGGAAAAATCAAGAAGTAGAATCAGTTTGGGTGGAGCTAAGAAACAGCAAGGGGCAGAAAACATTGGTTGGAGTTGTATATAGGCCCCCAAACAGTAATTTTAATAGGGCAGAGTATATATCAGGAAATTAGAGGCGCCTGTAACAAGGGTAATCCAGTAATCATGGGGGACTTTAATCTGCATATAGACTGGGCAAACCAAATTTGCAATAATAGTGTGGAGGACGAGTTCATGGAGTGTATACAAGATAGCTTTCTAGATCAGTATGTTGCGGAACCAACGAGGGAACAGGTTATTTTAGATCTCTTATTGTGCAATGAGAAAGAGTTGATTAATAACCTTGCAGTAAAGGGGCCTTTAGGGAAGAGTGCCCATAATATGATAGAATTTTATATTGAGTTTGAAAGTGGTTTAGTTAAGTCTGAAACTAGGGTCTTAAATCTAAACAAAGCAAACTACGTAGGTATGAGGGGCGAGTTGCCTAAGGTAGATTGGGAAACTACGTTAAAAGGTATGACGGTAGAGAAGCAATGGCTAGCATTTAAAAAATTAATACATAATTTACAACAAATATACATTCCTTTTAAGGCACAAAAACCCCACAGGAAAAGTGGTCCAACCGTGGCTACCAAGAGACATTAAAGATAGTATTAGATCAAAGGAAGAGGCTTATAAAGTTGCCAAAAAGAGTAGTAAGCCTGAGGATTGGGAGGATTTTAGAATTCAACAAAGGAGGACCAAGAAATTGATAAGGAAAGAGAAAAAAGAATGAGAGTAAATTAGCAAGAGACATTAAAAACAGATTGTAAACATTTCTATAGGTATGTAAATAGGAAGAGATTAGTGAAAGTAAACGTGGGCCCATTAGAGGCAGAGACACGAGAAATTCTAATGGGCAATAAGGAAATGGTGGAGACATGAAACAAATTCTATGGGCTGGATTTTACTTACCAAGACGAGTTGGGGGCGGGACTGCTGCCTTCTGGGTTCTAGTCCCGTCCCCAGCGACGTCTGACGAACAGATGCTATTTTGCCCTGATTGGCCTTGTTAAGGCCGCCAATTAAGGGAAAGCTGGTGTCAGATGACGTCAATTGATGACACTTCATCTGCTGGTTTTCTTAAAGGCATATGCACCACACTTGTTTGACAGATGAATTGTCAGTGTTGACGGCATTGAGGTGCTGTCAAACACTGACAATCACTGTACACAGGTGAGCCCTTGTACCAAGGCTCTCCAATTACTCTCTCCTTAGGATAAAACAGATGGCGGCTGCAGCTGAGATTGCAAAAGCCATCTGTCACTTCTCCCGATGAGATGAGGCTACACAAACACTTCACAGCTTGTCACCTGCAGAAACATCTAACCACATTTAAAATTACTTTCACAACATTTCCTTACCTCTGATACTAACCATTGTCACATTGCATCCTTCACACCACTTCTGCAGCTGTCATCCAAACATCAACATAACAACAGACCCACAGCACGCCTCACTTACCCTGGCGGGGTTCCCCGACGTCGGGAAGCCCGCAGCAGCAGTCGAAAAATTGGGAAAAGCCTCTTAACTGCCTGTTAACTACTTGTTAACAGGCAGTTAAGTGGCTATAATCCTCTTCCCGCCGCTTGGCGTCGGGTCCCTGCGCAAATCGGGGAGCCGACTCCCGAGAAGATTGGTTGGAGGTGGGTTGGGAGCGGGTTTGGGACCCGCTGCCATTCTTTTTGACTTTCCCAGCAGACCCGCCTCCTCCGGGCTGGTAAAATCCAGCCCTGTGTGTCTGTCTTTACGGTAGACAAAAAGACATTCCGGAAATAATGGGGAACCAAGCGTCTAGAGAGAATGAGGAACTGGAAGAAATTAGTATAAGTAAAGACATAGTACTGGAGAAATTAATGGGACTAAGTGGTGACAAATCCCCATGACCTGACAACCTGTATCCTAGGGTTTTAAAAGAGGTAGCTGCAGAGATAGTGGATGCACTGGTATTCATCTTCCAGAATTCCCTAGATTCTAGAACCGTCCCCAAGGACTAGAAGGTAGCAAACATAACCCTGCTATTTAAGAAAGGAGGAAGAGAAAAAACGGCGAACTATAGGCCAGTTAGCCTGACATCAGTAGTAGGCAAAATGCTAGAATCTATTATTAGGGTCGTGGTAATAGGGCACTTTGAAAATCGTAATATCAGGCAGGGTCAACATGGTTCTTTGAAAGGGAAATCGTGTTTGACAAATCTGCTGGAGTTTTTTGAAGAAGTAATTAGTAGGATGGATAAGGGGGAACCAGTGGATTTGGTTTTTCAAAAAGCATTCGATAAGGTGCCACACAAGAGGTTATTAAACAAAATTAGGACTCATGGGATTGGGGGTAATATATTGACATGGATTGAGGATTGGTTAATGGACAGAATACAGAGAGTAGGAATAAATGGGACTTTTTCGGGTTGGCAGGCTGTAACTAGCGGGGTACCGCAAGGATCAGTGCTTGGGTCTCAGCTATGTACAATCTATATTAATGACTTCGATGAAGGGACTGAGTGTAACATATCCAATTTTGCTGATGATACAAAGTTAGGTGGGAAGGTAAACTGTGAGCAGGATGCAAAGTGGCTGCAGAGAGATATAGACAGGTTGACTGAGTGGACAAGAACATGGCAAATGGAATACAATGTGGGGAAGTGCGAAATTATCCACTTTGGTAGAAAAAACAAAAAAGCAGAATATTTTTTGAATGGTGAGAGACTGGGAAATGTTTGCATTCAGAGGGACCTGGGTGTCCTTGTATATGAATCACAGAAAATTAACATGCAGGTACAGCAAGCAATTAGGAAAGCAAATGGTATGTTAGTTTTTGTTACGAAGGAATTAGAGTTTAAGAGTAAAGAAGTCTTACTACAATTATACAGTGCATTGGTAAGAACATAAGAAATAGGAGCAGGAGTAGGCCATTTGGCCCTTCGAGCCTGCTCCGCCATTCAGTAAGATCATGGCTGATCTTCTACCTCATCTCCATTTTCCTGCACTATCCCCATATCCCTTGATTCCCTTAATATCCAAAAATCTATCGATCTCTGTCTTGAATATACTCAACTACTGAGCATCCACAACCCTCTGGGGTAGAAAATTCCAAAGATTCACCAGCCTCTGAGTGAAGACATTTCTCCTCATCTCAGTCCTAAATGGCCGATCCCTTATTCTGAGACTGTGACCCCTGGTTCTAGACTCCCCAGCCAGGGGAATCATCCTCCCTACATCTACCCTGTCAAGCCCTGTAAGAATTTTGTATGTTTGAATGAGATCACCTCTCATTCTTCTAAACTCCAGACAATATAGGCCTAGTCTACTCAATCTCTCCTCATGGGACAATCCCCCCATCCCAGGAACCAGTCTGTTGAACCGTTGTTGCACTCCCTCTATGCAAGTACAGGAAACTTTCGTTTATCCGGCACCCAAATATCCGGAATTCTTGCTTAACTGGCAAAAATCATCCTCCGAAAACTCCTCTCAAATAACCGGCAATGTTGCCGAGCCGCAGTCGAGTCTCCGCGAACGCCGAGTGCTCCGAAAACTCCTCTCAAATAACCGGCAATGTTGTCGATCCCGAGTCCGAGTCCGCGAACCGCCGATTTAGTCAGTAGGGGTACTTTTCAAAAGTGCCACTACTCGGCCACCTGGCGCTGTCGGAAGTCCGAAACACTGCAGTAGCAGGAGTTGATTCTCCCGCGCTGCCTGGAGTCTCTTTGTTAAAAATAGCCTCGGTAGATATAACTCTCCGTTATCCGGTACTTTCGATAAACCGGCACCACGCCGGTCCCGTCGATGCCGGATAAACGAAAGTTTCCTGTATATCCTTCCTTGGGTAAGGAGACCAAAACTGTACACACTAGTCCAGGTGTAGTCTCACCAGGGCCCTATATAATTGCAGTAAGACGTCTTTACTCTTCTACTCAAATCCTCTTGTAATAAAGGCCAACATACCATTTGCTTTCCCAATTGCTTGCTGTACTTTAACTTTCAGTGATTCGTGTACAAGGACACCCAGGTCCCTCTGAACACCAACATTTCCCAATCTCTCACCATTTAAAAAATACTCTGCCTTTCTATTTTTCCCTACCAAAGTGGATAACTTCACATTTGTCCACATTATATTCCATTTGGCACGTTCTTGCCCACTCACTCAGCCTGTCTGTATCCCCTTGAAGCCCCCTTGCATCATCCTAACAACTTACATTCCCAGCCAGCTTTGTATCATCAGCAAACCTGGATATATTACATTTGGTCCCCTCGTCCAAATCATTGATGTAGATTGTGAATAGCTGAGGCCCAAGCACTGACCATTGTGATACCCCACTAGTGTCAGCTGTGGCTCAGTTGGTAGCACACTTGCCTCTGCGTCAGAAGGTTGTGGGTTCAAGTCCCGCTCCAGGGAATTGGGCACATAAAGCTAGGCTGACACTCCAGTGCCGTGCTGAGGGAGTGCTGCACTGTCGGAGGTGCCGTCTTTCGGATGAGACGTTAAACCGAGGCTCCGTCTGCCCTCTCAGGTGAACGTAAAAGATCCCATGGCACTATTTCGAAGAAGAGCAGGGGAGTTATCCCCGGTGTCCTGGCCAATATTTATCCCTCAACCAACATCACTAAAACAGATTATCTGGTCATTATCACATTGCTGTTTGTGGGAGCTTGCTGTGCGCAAACTGGCGCTGCGTTTCCCACATTACAACAGTGACTCCACTTCAAAAGTACTTAATTGGCTGTAAAGCGCTTTGAGACGTCTGGTGAACGTGAAAGGCGCTATAGAAATGCAAGTCTTTCTTAGCCAACCTGAAAATGACCCGTTTATTCCTACTCTGTTTTCTGTCCGTTAACCAATCCTCAATCCATGCTAGTATATTACCCCCAATCCCATGAGGCCACACCTAGAGTACTGTGTACAGTTCTGGTCTCCTTACCTAAGGAAAGACTTAATAGCCTGAGAGGGAGTGCAACAAAGGTTCACTAGACTGGTTCTTGGGATTGAATAGGCTAGTCCTATATTCATAAGAACATAAGAACATAAGAAATAGGAGCAGGAGTAGGCCAATCGGCCCCTCGAGCCTGCTCCGCCATTCAATAAGATCATGGCTGATCTGATCCTAACCGCCAATCTACTATCTATCACAGAACCATCTCCTGCATCTAACAGAATTGCACACACGAAATAGGAGCAGAATCAGGCTACACAGTCCCTGGGCCCGCTCCACTACCCACAGGGCCATGACCGATCCGAACCTAGACTCATGTCCAAATTCCTGCCCGCTCCCCGTAACCCTTAATGCCCTTTACTTCTAGGAAACTGTCTATTTCTGTTTTAAATTTAATTAATGTTGTAGCTTCTACAGCTTTTTGTGGCAGCATATTCCATGGACCTACCACCCTCTGAGTGAAGTAGTTCCTCCTCATCTCAGTTTTGAAAGAGCAGCCCCTTATTCTAAGACTATGTCCCCTAGTTCTCGTCTCACCCGTCATCGGGAACATCCTCCCCGCATCCACCCGATCCAACCCCTTCACAATCTTATATGTTTCAATAAGATCGCCTCTCATTCTTCTGAACTCCAATGAGTAGAGTCCCAATCTACCCAACCTCTCCTCATATGACCACCCCCTCATCCCCGGGATTAACCGAGTGAACCTTTTTTGCACTGCCTCGAGAGCAAGGATGTCTTTCCTTAAGTAAGGACACCAAAACTGTATGCAGTATTCCAGGTGCGGTCTCACCAATACCTTGTACAACTGAAGCAATACCTCCCTATTTTTATATTCTATCCCCCTAGCAATGAAAGCCAACATTCCATTTGCCTTCTTAATCACTTGCTGCACCTGCATACTAACCTTTTGAGTTTCGTGCACCAGGACCCCCAGATCCCTTTGCACTTCAGTACTCTCCAGTTTCTTGCCATTAAGATAATAAATTGCTCTAGGATTTTTCCTGCCAAAGTGCATCACCTCACACTTTCCAGTGTTGTATTCCATCTGCCAAATCTCTGCCCACTTACTTAGCCTGTCTATGTCCCCTTGCAGGTTTTTTATGTCCTCCTCACTCACTACTTTCCCTCCCATCTTTGTATCATCTGCAAATTTTGATATGTTACACTTGGTCCCTTCCTCCAAATCGTTAATATAGATTGTGAAGAGTTGGGGACCCAGCACTGACCCCTGTGGAACACCACTAGTTACTGATTGCCAGTCTGAGAATGAACCATTTATCCCAACTCTTTGCTTTCTGTTAGATAGCCAATCCTCTATCCATGCCAGAATATTACCCCCAATCCCGTGATTTTTTACCTTAAGCAATAATCTTTTGTGTGGCACCTTGTCAAATGCCTTTTGGAAGTCTAAATACACTACGTCCACTGGTTCCCCTTTATCCACTCTATATGTTACTTCCTCAAAGAACTCCAGCAAATTTGTCAAACATGACTTCCCCTTCGTAAAACCATGCTGACTTTGTCCTATTAAATTATGATTATCCAAATGTCCTGTTACTGTTTCCTTAATAATGGACTCCAAAATTTTACCTACCACAGATGTTAGGCTAACCGGTCTATAGTTACCAGCCTTCTGTCTACTGCCCTTTTTAAATAAGGGTGTTACATTAGCAGTTTTCCAGTCTGCCGGGACCTTAGCGGAATCCAGGGAGTTTTGAAAAATTATTACCAATGCATCTACAATCCCTACCGCCACTTCCTTCAAGACTCTAGGATGTAAGCCATCAGGTCCAGGTGATTTATCCGCCTTGAGTCCCATTATTTTACCGAGTACCACTTCCTTAGTGATTTTGATCGTGTTTAGCTCCTCTCCCCCTATAGCCCCCTGTTTGTCCAGTGTTGGGATATTCTTAGTGTCCTCTACTGTAAAGACTGATACAAAATATTCATTCAGTGTTTTTGCCATCTCCATATTTCCCACCATTAATTTCCCGGTCTCATCCTCTAAGGGACCAACATTTACTTTAGCCACCCTTTTTCTTTTGATATAACTATAAAAACTCTTACTATCTGTTTTTATATTTTTTGCTAATTTACTTTCATAATCTATCTTCCCTTTCTTAATCAATCTTTTTGTTATTTTTTGCTGCCTTTTAAAGTTTTCCCAATCCTCTGTCCTCCCACTAGATTTCGCTACCTTATATGCCCTTGTTTTTAGTCGAATACTATCCTTAATTTCTTTACTTAGCCACGGATGACTGTCCTTTCTTTTACACCCTTTTCTTTTCAGTGGAATATATATTTTTTGGAAGTTGTAAAATAACTCCTTGAATGTACACCACTGATCATGTGTCGTCTTACCCTTTAATCTATTTTCCCAATCCACTCTACTCAATTCCGCTCGCATACCTTCATAGTCTCCTTTATTCAAGCTTAGCACGCTTGTTTGAGATCCAACCTTCTCACCCTCTAATTGAATATGGAATTCAACCATGTTATGGTCACTCATTCCAAGGGGATCCTTTACTAGGACATTTTTAATTAATCCTGTCTCGTTACACAGGACCAGATCTAAGGTTGCTTGCCCCCTGGTCGGTTCAGTTACATACTGCTCAAGAAACCCATCCCTAATACACTCAATGAACTCATCCTCAAGGCAGCCCTGCCCCATTTGATTTGTCCAATTAATATGATAGTTAAAATCCCCCATAATTATAGATGTTCCCTTATTACATGCCTCAACTATTTCCTGATTGATACTCCGTCCAATAGAGTTGCAACTGTTCGGAGGCCTATAGACTACGCCCACTAATGTTTTTTTCCCCTTATTATTCCTTATCTCCACCCAAACTGTTTCATTATCATGATTTTTTGACCCAATATCATTACTCTGTATTACAGTGATTCCTTCCTTTATTAACATAGCCACCCCACCTCCCCTTCCTTCCTGCCTGTCCTTCCTGATCGTTAAATAACCTGGTATGTTTAATTCCCAGGCATTGTCACCCTGCAGCCATGTTTCTGTAATGGCCACAATATCATAACCATATGTAGTTATTTGTGCCATTAACTCGTCTATTTTGTTACGAATGCTACGTGCATTCAGATAGAGAACTTTCAAATATGCTTTGTGGCACTTAGTTCCTGCTTTTTCACTTTTTACCAGTTTACCTTTTACTCCCTAGAGTTTAGTAGAATGAGAGGTGATCTAATTGAAACATATAAAATTCTTAAAGGTGCTTGACCGGGTTAATGCTGAGAAAATGTTTCCCCTGGCTGGGGAATCTAGAACACGGGGTCACAGTCTCAGAGTGAGGGGTCAGCCATTTAGGACTGAGATGAGAAATTTCTTTGCTCAAAGGGTTGTGAATTTTGAGAATTCACTACCTCAGAGCTGTGGATGTTCAGTCGTTGAGTATATTCAAGACAGAGGTTATTACATTTGTGGGAATTAAAGGATATGGGGATAGTGCGGGAAGGTGGAGTTGAGGTAGAAGATCAGCCATGATCTTGTTGAATGGTGCAGCAGGCTCGAAGGGCCAAATGGTCTACTCCTGCTCCTATTATGTTCTTATGTTCAAACTGTCCAAAACTTTACTACCTGAATCCTATCCTGCACTAAGCCAATCACCCTCGTCCTCGCTGACCTACGTTGGTACCTGCCTCCCACAGGTCAGATTTAAAGTCCTTCTACATATCTAGAAATACCTTTCACAACCACGCTCCACCCAGTCTCTGCAACCTTCTCCAGCCTTGTGTTCTTTGCTGTTCCCTTTGGTCCACTGACTCTCTGCCTCCTGTCAACGCCCCCTCCCCATCACCTTTGGCAGAACCTGCTGCTGCATCAGCCCTATTGTCTGGGACTCCCTCCCCAAACCCTCCACCTTTTATGGAAATAAAAAGCCTCATCAGAATTGAGTTTGGTAACCTCTTGCAAAGGCCTATTTCTGTTATCTTGTGAAGCACCTTGGGATGTTTTTCTGTGTAAAAACTGCTTTATAAATGCAAGTTATTTGTTGTCACACTTCATTGTGGTATTGGGCAACTCCAGTGCTCTCTTCAGACACATTACATTTGGAATTGGGATCTGTCCTGGGTCCCCAGCTGTTCACAATTTACATTAATGACCTGGATCAGGGAGTCGGATGCAGCATTTCCAAATTTGCAGACGACACTAAACTAGGAGGGGGGGTGGGCTCAGAGGAGGAGACCAGGAAGCTCCAGAGCGATTTGGACAGACTGGGTGATTGGGCGGATAAATGGCAGATGCACTATAATGTAGACAAGTGCGAAGTTATCCATCTTGGGTGCAGGAACGGGAGGGCAAATTATTATTTAAATGGCAATAAATTGGGAGAGGGGGAAGTACAGAGAGACCTGGGTGTTCTTGTACACCAGTCACTGAAGGCGAGCATGCAGGTGCAACAGGCGATCAAGAAGGCAAACGGTATGCTGGCCTTCATAGCAAAAGGGTTGGAATACAGGAACAGGGATACCTTGCTGCAGCTGTACAGGGCACTGGTGAGACCACACCTCGAGTACTGTGTACAGTTTTGGTCGCCTCATCTGAGGAAAGATGTTCTTGCCATGGAGGGGGTGCAGCGGCGATTCAGCAGGCTGATACCAGGAATGGCGGGATTGACCTATGAGGAGAGACTATGTAGTTTAGGGATGTACACACTGGAGTTTAGAAGATTGAGAGGGGACCTCATAGAAGTGTATAAAATTCTGACAGGTCTAGACAGACTAGATGCAGAAGGAATGTTTCCCTTGGCGGGTGAGAACAGAACTAGAGGACATAATTTAAGGATAAGGGCTAAACCATTTAGGACAGAAATGAGGGGAATTTCTTCACTCAGAGGGTGGTGAACCTGTGGAACTCATTGCCACAGAGGGCAGTGTACGCCAGCTCATTAAATATATTTAAGAGGGAATTAGATATATTTCTACAGGCAAAAGGGGTTAAGGGTTACGGAGAGAAGGCGGGGACGGGATACTGAATTGGAGGATCAGCCATGATCTCATTAAATGGCGGAGCAGGCTCGAAGGGCCGGATGGCCTACTCCTGCTCCTATCTTCTATGTATCTATGAATTGGAAGACAAAATTTGTAATTGTACTCGAGTGTTATTCACAGTTCAATATGTGGTTAAATAATCAAAACTTTACCTGCTCAGCATTAAGCTTTGATGTAATTCAGTGACAACATATTTAAAGGGCTATTTTATTTGTTACTTAGGGATTTCTGTGAATTTTAGCAGTTGGCTATCATTCTTTTAAAAATATGAAGTGAAACACCCCTTGTAATGTGAGGGTATCACAAGGAGTTTAAAAAAGAAAAAGTTTTCTGCTTTTGTTTCTATTTGCAGTATGACTTCTATGTCATGAGAATAAGCCTAGTTCAACTTAATTTGCATACAGATTAGAAGTGTTTAGTTATAGTTGCTTCCATATTAGAAAATTGCTACTTAGGGCGAAGCGATTCAGCATCTTCTGGCGCCCATCCTCTACCACCTCAAAGAGGAGAATTATTTTGGGCTCTTGCTTCAAGCATGTTATGTCAGGATTTTCTCTACTGAGGGTCTTTTCATTTCTGATGGCTTTGCATGATACTGCGAGTGCATTTCTGTCTGATAACTTTGAATGTAAGATATGTTCTAGCTTCCAGAACAGGTTGAAGCAGAAAGTGTTTTTAGTGATTCTTGTATTATCAGAATAACTACAATGAAGAAGTAATCACCAGTCTAGAGTTTCTTTTTTGTTTATTTCTTGTGCTTTGGGAAACGAAGCCTTAAAATGAACATTTCCCATCTTGAATTTCAGGTGTCCTAGTCTGTGATCGAATCAAATGTGGTTTCTACACATCAGCTGGATAGGGTACAATAACTATTGATTGTTCTACACCTCAAAGTGGTCAAGTCTCAAGTTTTGGAGGGCATCTGTTTGGGGCAGCAGAGTTGCAATAACGTTGAAGACTTTGGTCCGTCAGTGGAGGGATAGATTCTTGCAATCTATTCGATAAAATTCAAGGTCACTTTTATTGGAATGCACAATTCTAGGTGCTAGGCTCAGCCACTGCTGTCTGTTTTTGGGCACATGAACTACGAAAAGGAGGTAGTCCCTCTACTTAATTTTAGATGCGTTCAAAACCTAAAGTAAACAAAATATTCTCTCTGAAAACACTTGCATGTCTGATCAAGCGGCTGAATCTGTACATCCCAAACTATTTCAAAACATTTGTAAGATACAGGTAACTTAGATGCTTTGCTTGGACATCCCAGAGTCACAAATGTGTTTGTGATGTACAGATTCCTGATTATTGTGATTAAGTTGAGACATTCTGTTGCTCCCCAAACTGATTTGTTGAGGGCAAGTTTAACTAATAGTTTTAAATTCCTTCAAAACTGGTCACCCTGCTTTAATGGGTGGAGATCAAGCAGTCACATAAACACCCATTTGTAGAATCTGTAATTTCTTATTTGGTGTCCTCCTAGTTTGGGAAAACACCGAGGTTTTCAGCAACCTGCTAAGCGTACTCACTGGCTGCCGGTGCTTCTAAACTACAGGATTCCATGGACTTTGTGGGAACCTGTCTGACAGATGTGCAACTCCTACTAGCGCCCCTAACTTACCCCAACCATGGCTCTGTGTTGTGCAGGGTAGTTTACCAGTGCGGCCTGGCTGGTATCCAATTCCTTTTTGGGGCCTATCACAGAGCTATCTCGTGCTGCCAGCATTGAATTAAGACAAAGCTGGGTGCTGCTCATGGATTATACCATGGGGTACCCCCACCTATTCACCTGCCAGCTAGCTGCAGCAGCCACACCCCAGGTGGAGGTTTTCTCGGTTCTCAGCAGGGTTGTCTATCACATGACCTCCTGTATCTTTACCTTGAGTAGCTAAGACATGTAAGGTTACCTTCTGAATGAGGTGTGCAGAACTATTTCCTGTGAGAACATGTTCCCTGGATAAAGTGCCTCTTTACCTTTTGTGTGTGCAGTGAGGTATGGGCTTCCTTTCTGCCTTTCCCCAAACCCCCAGCTATGGTTGGGTAGCTGCACCTTCTCCTACTTGGCTTGTACTACCCAGGCTCTTGGAACAGTCAAGTCACAGAAATCATTTGATGCATAGGTTGCCATAGCTCCCCACTGTGCTTGGAGCTGACCTGACAAGACCTCCATCTTAAATTGTACTACCACGACCCCCCCACCCCCACAGGCTGTGGTCAGATAGGAGAAGCTGATTGTAAAGGAACACACACCTGGGAGAGTAGTTCCTTTGTCTACATTGCATTCGCCATGCACATGTGTAGATAATGAGACATCTGTGGTAGCTGCACAACTAACATTGTATGAGCACATGTCTCAGAACCCATGTTTCAGGACCTCCTTAAGACCAACTTGTTTACATTAAAAACATTTAATTTCCCTGTCATTTCACCAGCCCAGACTCGTTGTGTGCAGACTGAATACCTTGCTCACCGAGGGATTTATCCTGGGATGACATGGGGGGCATCTGACCTTCCACTTGTGCAACAGTTTACCGATGCTTAAGGTCATTAAATGATCAGTGTGTGCGCCTAGCTGTTTGAGAGTTTTACGCTCCTGGTCAAGTAACCATATTCTTAAATTGTCTGGAACCTCGATAATTCTGTCCCTTAACTTTAGGTGACAAACACCCGTGTAATCTGTTTCATTTTCTGAGTTTCCAAATGTCATTCAGTTCAATGAACGATTCTGTATGTATACTCAGCAGATATTTCCTTAATTAAACTTTTGTTAAAATTATAAATATCAAGAATAGCATGTTTTACAACATAGTTCATACTGTCCCCAGGATCAACATGAGAAAACACCAAGTGTTTTACTACTAAATGATGTTACAAGATAACTTGCCAATATATATCTGTCCTACTTATGGTGGTAAGCTAGCAGCTCAAATGCTCGAATAAAACAAATAGTATGGGATTTAACAAATTACGGGCCAGGTGTTAACCTCACCTACCAAACTTGTTGTCAATAGCGTTTCTCTGTCAGTTCATGAGCATGATAATGCTGTTTCTTGATTTTGTGCTATAGAAGCTGTTTCTTCTTATCTTCAAATTCACATCATTCTCTTTGTTCTGCGCTTTGCGTTGCCCCTTTTCCTGCTTATGTCGTTCTTGTTTCCTCCCTCGGCCTCCAATCTCAACATTTCTAACTGGAAAGCATTCTTCTCCACATTTCACTGCAGCCAAACAATCTAACTTAATCGCTATGTCTAAACCCTTTGTTCTTGGCGTTACGTATCACTGTTCGTAAGTGTTGAGTTCATTTCAACCTTTAAAGGTTTTAAATTGCCTGTAGCCTATGAATGCAGTTACTCCATTTCAAGATCATGTCCAATTCTGCAGGCTTGGTCTGCATTCTCTGTGACATTGCCGTGATCGCTGATGTTTTCAGAGATTGCTGTTCTGTTTTGTCATAAGAAGCTACTTGGGTCTGAGAGGTGTAGTTTTTATTATGGTTACTCTGACCTCCGATAGAGGACTGGATGGTTCACCATTATCTTTAACCTTGGAAATCTGTCAAATTTCCTCAGCAGGAAAATAAACGTGCTAAGCAGCTAATTATGCCGGCATTGTTTTTTTTCAGGCACTGGCTATCAGTTACTAAGGTCAAAGGTACCTACTTTCAATCAGCTATAAAGGAGTGAACAGAACATTTCTTTCAATGGGCTGGCAAATGTTACCAATAAAAGGTAATAAGGACCATGGCTTTGTGGCCAGTCTTTACAGAGTACTTGTTGGTGATAGCTATGTGCCTTCAATTCTAGTGGTGGCAGATTCCACCTCAAATCGCCATTAACTTTTGGACATGACGAGAGTCTACCTTAAATTGGATATTGCTGGTAGCAACAATGATTGTCTCCAGTATCAGGTTTTTCACTGGATCCTTTCTATCAAGCCAACTAATGCAATGGTCTCTGAAACACTTGTTTTTTCAATAGTACGTTTGATTTGTCTTGATTTCTGCTCATGTCGGTGAATGATCTGGTAATCGAATTACATAGAATGTACAGCACAGAAACCGACCATTCGGCCCAACTGGTCCATGCCGGTGTTTATGCTCCACACAAGCCTCCTCCCACCCCTCTTCATCTAACCCTTCAGCATAACCTTCTATTCCTTTCTCCCTCATGTGTTTATCTAGCTTCCCCTTAAATGCATCTATGCTAGTCACCTCAACTACTCCCTGTGGTAGCGAGTTCAACATCTAACCACTTGGGTAAAGAAGATTTTCCTGAATTCCGTATTTGATTTATTAGTGACTATCTTATATTTATGGACCCTAATTTTGGTCTCACCCACAAGTGGAAACATCTGCTATACGTCTACCCTATTAAACCCTTTCATAATTGTAAAGACCTATTGGGTCGCCCCTCAGCCTTTCTTTTCTAGAGAAAAGAGCCCCAGCCTGTTCAATCTTTTCTGATGGGTATAACCTCTCAGTTAGTGTTAGTCTGTTGCCTGCCTTATCTATTATTTTCAGCACTAATACCTCCCACATGGGAAATGTCAATTTGGCCACATTGTCAAACAACCTGGCATGTCAACAGGTTCAAGTAAGCAGTACAGCTGGTACTCTGATTCTTTCAGGTCCTACTGTAGGGACTGTGTTTCCTGATCAGGACTGGCTGCTTATTGAATGAAAGGTGCAATTAATAGTAAAAATACAATGGTCAGAGTAACAGTAATTTTCACTCGTCAAAAATAGATGCTAAAATGTTTATATAATTTCTCTCCCTCCCCTCCCAATGATCATTTGCAGATGGTGCAGAACTTTCAGTCAGGCAAGATGACCCAAGGCCACAAACAATTCCACGATTCTTGCACCTTAGACATACAGGTTGTTGAGCAGTGGATTTGACTACAGCTGATACCTTGTCTTGATTAACAATGCGGCACTAAATAAACCAGTACAGTTCCCATTGTGCAGATGTATCTTAGCTGAATAAAGGACAAGTATTAGATTTTCATTTTCATTTCTCATCACGTGGACCTCCTGAATAGGAATGAGCTTTGACTTTGAGAATATCTACCTGAGTGGCCAAATTCTGCCCTAATTGCTGTTTGGGAATCTGTGGTTGTTTTCGTTGCAATATTACTTACCACTTTCTTCAGTTCTAATGGGGAAATTGTTGCCAGTTCCACATTCTGTCTCATTGATACAATTACAGTGGACATATTTGCTGCCAGTTAATCCTGAGCGGGACTCCTGTGCCAAAAAGGCTGCTGATGCTTAGTTTTGTTTGTGTGGTAGAGCTTGCAATTGCTAACTGTACTCTTTTGGTCTTGTTTCTAAGTTTCTTCCCCTATTCAAGTCTCCCTCAGCCTGTTCGATTCCCTGGGTGAGAGGCTAGGCAGATGACCCATGAGATTTATGCCAGTGTTGAACCCGCATTCTACCACTTCATAGTGCCTTGATCCAAGAATAAAAATGAATCATATTAGTCGTGAAATCTACCATTTGTAATGCGTTGGCTGTACAATTCATAAAAATGCAAATACTAGAAGGCGGCACTTAAGTACTCGTGAGTGTATTCCCTTAGCCTCATCAAATGCTGGAGTATGTAGCAGAGAGCCTGGAAGATGGTCTTGAAGGGAAAGAAAGTACCTCTTAATACTAGTAAAAACCTAAATGGAAAATTTGAGTTTAGAGACTACTTCATCAGTATACTGGGTTACATAATTTAACTATTTTAATTAATTCCTCCTTCATTTTGAGAGCATTTTTAAGGATGAAAGGGATTACTAACCACTGCTTATGTTTGCTGCATTTCTGGATTTTTATCACTGATTTGATCAGTTTAGATTAGTTTTTTTAATTGCAATTAAAATTGGGATTGCTTCTTTTTCACCCGAATGCCTCCTTTACTTTAATTCAATACTTTATCAAAATATAGCAAAGCTAAAGAAAGACTGCCTTTTTCTGAAATGTTGGACAGTTCAACTTCAGATTGTCTTGCCTACCTTTTAGTATTTTAATGCCACTTCAGATTTATTAGAAGCAGCACCAGCCTTCAGCTCCGATCCCATCAGAACATGTGGCCCAGTGATCTTAATTGCAGTCAGGTGCAATTTACTTTTCCATCAGATAATGTATGTTAATGTTTGAGAATACCACTTTGTCCTAACATGTAGTGTCTCTATCAGGTCCCACAGGTGACCAGACAGGCAGGACCTGCTGCTTACACAACACATGAAATAAACAAAGGTCATCCAAACCTCCCTGCAACGCCGCCAGGCCATGCCTCTTCGCCAGGCCTCTCACAGGTAACAAGTACCAAAAAGTAGAGAGAGTTTTCCTTTTTGGGGAGGGGTGAGCGGCAGAACAGGGAAAGATAAAAGGCTTGAGCCAAGCGATGTCCAGCCCAAATATTTCATGGCTGCAATGTTCATGAAAAATGCAGCGACTGATTCTTGAATGTAGACAGAATACATATAAAGTAGGTTTTGAATTGGAGGTAGTGCAGCCTATTCACTTCAGTTGTGGAGGAGAGTAAAACGGTGTGGAGCATCCGTGTAATTGATGTGAAATTATTTAAGATCCATAATTCACAGGCAAAAAGTAGATTATGTTCCAAAATACACGCAGACCCCAGTGGAACCTTCAAATACAGAACACCAAGACTAGCCAGCATTTGTTGAAGCAGACTTCAGAGCTTCATATATATGGATGTATAAATAATTTACATACTCCGATATGGTGCAGTATTGCTGATGCACAAGGTTTGATTTTGCAGCGCCATAGTGAAATGCTCTCGTAAGTCGCACTCCACAATTCAAAACTGAAACCAACTGCAGGATGAATACTCGGGTCCCCTCCCTCACCTCTTTTTCCGGTACATTGACGACTGTATCGGTGCCGTTTCCTGCTCTCGCCCTGAACTAGACAATTTCATTCACTTTGCCTCCAATTTCCACCCTTCCCTCACCTTCACATGGTCCATCTCCGACTCTTCCCTTCCCTTCCTCGACTTCTCCGTCTCCATCTCTGGGGATAGGTTATTGACCAACATTCACTACAAGCCCACTGACTCCCACAGCTACCTGGACTACACTTCCTCCCACCCCGCCTCCTGTAAGGACTCTATTCCCTTCTCCCAGTTTCCCCGTCTCCGCTGCATCTGCTCCGACGATGCCACCTTCCAAACCAGTGCTTCCGACATGTCTTCCTTTTTCCTCAACCGAGGATTCCCCTCTACCGTGGTCGACACGGCCCTCGACTGTGTCCGTTCTCTCTCCCACACTTCTGCCCTCACCCCGGCCCCTCCCTCCCGGAACCACGATAGAGTTCCCCTTGTCCTCACCTTTCACCCCACCAGCCTCCACATTCAACGGATCATCCTCCGCCATTTCCGCCACCTCCAGCGTGATCCCACCACCAAACGTATCTTCCCCTCACCTCCCCTTTCAGCATTCCGTAGGGACCGCTCCCTCCGAGACACCCTAGTCCACTCCTTTAGCACCCCTTCCCCCTCGCCCGGCACCTTCCCGTGCAAGCGCAGGAGATGCAACTCCTGCCCTTATACATCCCCCCCCCTTCCCACTCTCCAGGGCCCCAAACACCCCTTCCAGGTGAAACAGCGATTTACTACTTGTACTTGCAATTTAGTATACTGTATTCGCTGCTCACGATGTGGTCTCTACATTGGGGAGACCAAACGCAGCTTGGGTGACCGCTTTGCGGAACACCTCCGTTCAGTCCGTAAGGGGGACCCCGAGCTTCCGGTCGCTTGTCATTTTAATTCACCTCTCCACGCCCACTCAGACCTCACCGTCCTCGGCCTCGTGCATTGTTCCACGGAAGCTCAGCGTAAGCTCGAGGAACAGCACCTCATCTTCCGATTAGGCACTTTACAGCCTTCCGGACTCAATATCGAGTTCAACAATTTCAGATCATAACCTCGGCCCCTACTATATATATACATTTTATCCACCCTTTTGCTTTGTGCCTTTTCCCTTTTTTTCTCTCTCTCTCCCCTCACGGCAGCTGTCTCTCATTCTGCCAGTATTTCACACTTCTGAGCCACCTTTTGTTTCTTAACCTGTCCCATTACCATCTCGTCTTGCCTTGAGCATCTCTTAATGTCTCTACTTACCATAGACCACCTCTTTTATTCCTCCCCCCAGCTTCCCCCTTGCTTTTTTATCTGTTTCATTTTCTGCTTTTTTCTCAGTTCTGACGAAGGGTTTCGACCTGAAACGTTAACTCTGTTTCTCTCTCCACGGATGTTGCCTGGCCTGCTGAGTTTTTCCAGCGTTTTCTGTTGTTGTTTCAATTTTCCAGCATCCGCAGTATTTTGCTATCGTGCAGGATGAATTGATTGGAAGGACAAATTGTAAACTTCCCCCATGAAGGAAAAAAGGATCTCATTTCCATTTTTTTAAGTCTGTAGGTGATGTCACAATTGCATTTTCACACTTCTGGTGGTGAGTTTTTAAATAAAAATGCCATCTCTTTCCCCCCCCCCCCCCCCCCCCACCCCTGCTTCCCTTTCTCGGTCTCCAGGTCTCCTCGGCTTGAAGCTACTCTAATGTGACTGGGGAAGTAACTAGCTTCTCGATCTCTCTACACTTTGTAACAGGCTGCTAAACAGAGCTAGGAATATCATACTCTCGGATGTTTGTGGTCTTCTTATGGGGACGGTTCTGACGCCTGGCAGCGATTTTGACTGTTGTATGGCCTTTGTTTTTTTTTAATTCATTTTATTTTAATTACCCATTGTTCCATTATTTTGTCGACTTGACAAAACTGCCAGGAAGACAGGTGACTTGCTGCCAGCGTTCCACCTTTAGCTATTTCTAGGCAATATGCAAAAGTGGCTTGTGGTGATTCATCCACTTTTGTTCTCCCTCCCTTAGGAAGTGCCGGGTCTGAGTTTAGTGTTTACTCCTGACAGCTCAATTGTTTGGGAACTTGTACGGGGAATTGCAAGTATGGTGGATAGATGGAGTTGCATTTATACCAGTTATTGCATAGATTTGCTGTGAAAGTGCAATGAGAATAAGCTGCACAAGAGAGACAAGGATTCCGCACACTTGGAGAATTAGTCCTCATAATTTTATATTTGTATGAAGAACAGTTGGGTATGCGATGAGAAATTTTGTGCTGAAATGTTTGCAAACCATGATTTAAACTGTAGTGTCAGTCGTTCATTACCACCGTTTACCACAATTGTAACATCGCACATCGCACAGACGCTGCTTTGTACTAAATGTTCTTGAATACATGTCTAATGTAGTATTTGAACAGTCCAACATAGTACTTTACATTGCAAATTATATTTGTGAATCGGCAATGGCACCGACTTCAACTAGAGCACTTATCAAGTCATTGAGCCAAAATGTTGATTTATTTCCTCTTACAATCTTTTGAATTTGATAATGTGATTGTGGTGGAAGTAAGTGAGGTTGAGTTAATTTGCCTTTGTTACCATTGGTGGTTCATCATGTTCATAGGTCCGAAACATGCTTTTATTTTAAATGTTGAGCTTTTTATCAACAACTTGCCAAATGATTACTAGTTTCAGATGTTGGAGTATTCCTCTACAGCCAAGAACTGGTCCCATTATCTGTGATCACAGGGCTAGCTCTCTGAACAGGCAATTCTCATGGACAGAATACTACTTACATACTGTGTTTTGCCTTTTCTGGCCTAGTTTGTCATGCCATGATGCAGAAATTTATTAATCTGGGATTAAATTCTACTGTTTTGGAAATGTTTTGTGTGATACAGAAAATTTAATTGGGTTATACTGGGTGAAGCTGTTATTTTGATGCTGTTTTCCAATCAGAGTTGGACTCTGTAGTTTCCACACTTGCAAGTGTAAGTGGGAAAATTCCAGTTCACTTAACATGGTATACATTTCTAAGTGTACTTTATCATCATGCAGTAAGTGAAAGAATGTGGAACATATTTCAATAAAACTATAAATTGACTTGTTACTGCATAACAGCAGTGGCAATCTATACTGCTGCTTGGATTCTATTGGCATGTGTGACGTATATGAGAGACCTGGACGTGTGCCTGGTGGCTGTAAAGATAGTGTGCAAACAGTTTGGAGAAATGACTCGGCAGCAGCTAAGTCCGCTTGCATTAATCCTATGCAGGTTAGTGCAGGAGCACTTCCTCTGTTGGTTTTATTGATGGGTTGAATTGACCACCACCATCGACGTACCGTGGCTGCAGTGTGTACCATCTACAAGATGCACTGCAGCAACTCGCCAAGGCTTCTTCGGCAGCACCTCCCAAACCCATGACCTCTACCACCTAGAAGGACACGGGCAGCAGGGCACATGGGAACACCACCACCTCCAAGTTACACACCATCCTGACTTGGAAATATATCACTGTTCCTTCATCGTCGCTGGGTCAAAATCCTGGAACTCCCTCGCTAACAGCACTGTGGGAGTACCTTCACCACAAGGACTGCAGCGGTTCAAGAAGGCGGCTCACCCCCACCTTCTCGAGGGCAATTAGGGATGGGCAATAAATGCTGGCCTTGCCAGCGACGCCCACATCCCAGGAACGAATTTTTAAAAAAAATTGGCCCAAAGGAGGGTGTAGTACTAGACTCTAGTACATTTCTATTGCAAGAACCCCAATATATACTTGAATGTATTGCACCTAAACATAATGAGATTGTCATAAATAGAGGAAGCGCCAGAAGTGTTGATACCTGCCAACACTTGTATTTCATATTATACTTTATTTATATTTTTAAAAATGTTGTTTTAGGCATGTGTGTAATTATGAACCTGATTAGTCTGGCATAAATTATCTTTGTGACATGAATGTGTAGAGGCTGATCTGTTGCTATGATTCTTTGGTGGCCTGCTTAGTCAATTGCTTGGAATGGGGATGCTGTCTGAGCTAAAGAAGCAATGGAACCTGGAAAAAGGGGTTCAGCTAATAGAACATCAGTGATAAAAATCAAAAAGGGAATTTGAAGGTCACTGAGCACATTCATTTTGTTCGTGACCTGATTTTTCTGGAATGTTGGCATTAACCGCAGCAAAATAAAAAAAAAAGCGTCTGCGATTCGAGGGTCAGATTGGTTTCAGTGGCCTGTAAGTTTTGTGAAGAGATGCGGTTCAAGCGACAGTAATCCCTTAAACCTTCCAACCAGTGGGGAAAATTAGTTTTAAAAAGTGAGGCACCCTGTTTACATTTTGATCCCCGTGATTACTCTTAATTTCTCACTGCTGAGAATTACATTTTTATGGTTGACATGAATCATGGGGGAAATATTAAGGATGTTGGTTAAAAAATGGAGGGCAATCGCTTCTATTTTGTAATGAGTTTACGAAGAGATTTGGATAAAATGGTAAGGATCAATGACAAACTTTTTAACTAACTTTTCCATAATTTTGTACAAATACATTTTGTTATAACTCCATGGTCTTGGGAAGAATTGGGATGTGGCAAGGGGAGATGCAGGAAAGTTTAAAAACAACCCAAAAAAGTTCAGATGTAACCTGGTGAGCAGAGAAATTGCCTAAATGTTACTAAATATGTCTTTGCTGTTTTTCCCCAAATATCTAATTTAAACAAGACACTTGTTTCCTTTAAATTATGATGTGGAGATGCCGGCGTTGGACTGGGGTGGACAAAAATGAGAAGTCGCACAACACCAGGTTATAGTCCAACAGATTTATTTAATTTTACAAGCTTTCGGAGCTGTCGCTCCTTCCTCAGGTAAGTTAGCAGTGAGAGAATCTCCCAGAATTCACAATTTAAACACAGACAAAATCTATTCAAATATTTCCCTACATCAAAGACACACTAAGAGCACAGCCAAGACAATGAGATGTGTCCCAGGGGGTCCAACGTGTCAAACCACCTGCTGGCTGCATAGTAAATTAGGTTAAATTAGGTTACAGATATTTTTAAAAAATTGTTTGCCGAGTGCTCCGAAGAAATAGTGATGCCGATCAGGTAGCCTTTTCTTCCCCTGCTGCAGTTTTCATTAAACAGTGCACCTTGACAGCAGGCGATACTTTCAAGCCTCTTGAAATGCTCTTCTGTAGTTGGCATGTATATCTAAGTGACTGCTACACAATTTGCTTTTTTTTAACCATTTGAAGAAATCCCTTCAGTTCTGGTCACCGAGATACTAGGGAGACATTCGCACGTTGAAGGTGCTGCAGAGGAGAGCCACGGGGCGGGCTGATCCCTCGTGTCAGTCTGATTCTATGAAGGACTGGAGGCATGGGCTTTTCAGCCTGAAAAGGAAGCGCCTGAGAGCTGATCTTACAGTGGTATGAAAGATATTTTAAATTAAACTGGGAGTAGAACAAGGTTCTAACTAATAATAGATAATCTTCGGACTGATATCAGGAAATGCTTCATGTAAATCGTGATCAATGCTTGGAATGGACTACCAGACAGTACTGGAGGCGCAAACTCTGGACTCATTTAAGAAGCACTTAGTTACAGCAGTGGGGAGGGGGTTGTAGGGTCTGTCTGGATAGGTGAATTAATGGTTCGAATGGTTTTCCTGATCTGTTGGTAGCTTGTGATGGTACAGCTCATATTAGGAATCAATATGACTGCGCATGTTGCTCCTCACTATCCTTGGCAAAATACCGAAACATTTATGTTCAGTTCCACGTTTCAGATTGGTCACCATTGGTAAGATTGTGTTGGCCAACCACATAAGATGAGTCTCAAATTTGCCATGACTGAATTATAGTATTCTCTGCAAGGTAAATATTTCAGTCCAGTCCCAGTCAAAATTTATTTGGGATGATGTACAGCTAAGTAAGATGTAATTTTAATTCTGTGCAACTGATAAATCTGTAGTAACTTGTACCAAAATCGAGTTGATTAGCACCTATCTGAAATCCTGCCATCCTACGCAAATGTGATATTTTGACCAGATTGTATTAAAGGCATTAGGTTTACTTCAGCATTACCAGAATATACAAGCGTGTTACAGTGGGCCTATTAAAATTGGGCACCATAATTTTCCAAAGGTGCTATTTGTGTACACCATTCAGTTTGGAAAAGATTCCGTTCCCTTGAGCAGTATTCCTAACACTACTGAGATTTTTACACGCACGCACTCACCTTTAGTTTAAAAAAACACTCCTCCAGTTTTTATGCAACATGTTGCCGCAACCACTATTAAAGACTGAAGCAGCTGTTAGGAATGTTGTTTGCGTAACATATCCTCCTCTTTTGGCTTGAGTTGGGTTGAACTCGTGCACTTCCGAGTTGCTGCATACAGAGCAGCATTGACTGGGTTGGAAGGAGGTTGCCTGCTCCAGTCGGCATAGTATGCTTTGCAAGTGAACCTGCTTTGCAACTGAACCTAAATGGGGTACGGAGAACAGCGAGGGAAGAGGAGACTTTCAGAAGTGAGTTTAAAAAGCAAATAAGGTTTTAATAGCAGAATACTAATTTTAACATGCATGGACTGGAGGAATTATGAGTGTTCCTTGTTCATGCAGCTGTGATGAAACCCCGTTATTGAATTGTGATCGTTTTATTTGGTGCCAGTACATTCAGTAATGAGATTTCATTTGCCAACTGACAAGTCACTCTCTGTGCCTCCCTCTCTCTCTGCATCACAGACCTGTTGTTGTCTTAGTATCAGTTTTTCAACAGCATTTTCCTCTTTTGCTTTCCCTTTGTGTAAGTCGCTCTCGCTCTTTCCTACAAAGATATCCTACTCTCTCTGCATTTCATGTACTTTGTCTTTCATTCTTTGTCTGGTATCCTATATGCCAGTCTATTCCATCTATATCTGCTTTTTCCCACTGAATGTCTCACCGAACCTTGGATTGCAACAGAAACTTTTCTGAGTGGGGGTGCTGGGACATGTGTCATCGTTTTTCCTTTGTGCGAGACTTGGGAGGTTGCAGGGCTTGGAACCCAGAAAGGAGGCTGGATTGGTGGAGAACCGCGTGGTCAGTGCTTGGATGCACAATGATAGTTGGGCTGGAAGCATGGGAATTAGTCACTGTCAACCATATCAGCTATTAATGTATTAACGGTAACCTGGTTAGTATAAGGCCATCTGATCTGTGGGAAACGAACTATAGACAAAACCTTTTGGTTTATATTATTGAATGGAGGAATGATTCCAATATTTACACAGTTACAAAATATTCTAAACATAAATACACAAATTGTGTGATTCTAATATAAATTGCTTGTAGAAAATATACATTTAGGAATGGGCAATAAATGCTGGCTTTGCCAGCGATGCCCACATCCCATGAATGTATAAATAAAAAACACTTATTGCACAATTCAGACCGAATCACTTTGGAGTACAGTGACTGTTCTGTAGGGGAATAACAACTTTCAAAAGAGAATTGGATATGTACTTGAAAAGGAAAAATTTGCCGGGCTATGGAGAAAGAGCAGGGGAGTGGGACGAATTGGATGGTTCTTTCAACGAGCCGGCACAAGTACAATGGGCCGAATGGCCTCATTCTTTGCTGTATGATTCTGAGATTCTATGAAATGGGGCAGCCAATTTGCACACAGCAGAATCCCACAAACAGCAAATGAGATTCTTTTAATTCTTTGAAGCATGCAATGTGTCCATTAAAATAACTAATTTGCCATCTGATTTGAGCTACAACAAGCTAAGAACTGGGGTGGAGAAGAATCATAGAATGGTTACAGCACGGAAGGAGGCCATTCGGCCCGTCGAGCCCGTGCTGACTCTCAGCTAGTCCCACTCCCCCGCCCTTTCCCCATAGCCCTGCAAATTGTTTTCCTTCAGATACTTATCCAACTCCCTTTTGAAAGATAAGATTGAGTCTGCCTCCACCACTCTTTTTCAGGAAGTGTATTCCAGATCTTAACCGATCACTGCGTTAAAAAAAAAATTCTTACGTCGCCTTTGGTTCTTTTGCCAATCACCTTAAATCTGTGTCCTGGTTCTCGACCCTTCCGCCAATGGGAACAGTTTCTCTCTATCTACTCTGTTCAGACGCCTCATGATTTTGAACATCTCCATCAAATCTCTTAATCTTCTCTGCTCTAAGGAGAACAACCTCAGCTTCTCCAGTCTATCAACGTAACTGAAGTATGTCATTCCTGGAATCATTCTCGTAAATCTTTTCATACCTTCTCTAAGGCCTTCACATCCTTCCTAAAGTGTGGTGCCCAGAATTGGACACAGTACTCCAGGTGGGGCAAAATCAGTGTTTTATACAGGTTCATCATAATTTCCACACTTTTGTACTCTATACCTCTATTTATGAAGCCCAGGATCACGTAAGCCTTTTTAACTGCTTTCTCAACCTGCCCTGCCACCTTCAACGATTTGTGTGCACATACCCCCAGGTCTCTGTTCGTGCACCCCTTTAGGATTGTACCATTTAGTTTATATGTCCTCTCCCCATTCTTTCTACCAAAAATGTATCCCTTCACACTTTTCTGTGTTCAATTTCATCTGCCACGTGTCCGCCCATTTCACCAGCCTGTCTGTCTTCCTAAAGTCACTCTACTACTTACTGTTCACTATACTTCCAAGTTTTGTGTCATCTGCAAATTTTGAAATTGTCCCCTGTACACCCAAGTCCAAGTCATTAATATATATCAAGAAAAGCAGTGGTCCTAGAACCAATCCCTGGGGAACACCATTGTATACCTTCCTCCAGTCCGAAAAACAATCGTTTACCACTACTCTCTTTCCTGTCACTTAGCCAATTTCGTATCCATGCTGCCACTGTCCCTTTTATTCCATGGGCTTCAACTTTGCACGGGAAGCCTATTATGTGGCACTTTGTCGAACGCCTTTTGGAAATCCATGTACACTACGCCAACCGCATTACCCTCATCAACCCTCTCATTACCTCATCAAAAACATGTTCTTTTTCTTGAATATACCTCCCACAAATGAATGAATTTTCTTGTTTTTGTGTTGTTTGAAGTTCCTCTTTGATCTGAGCGATCGGAATCTATGCAGATTGGAGAGGGTGAGACAGATGGAGAAGCTTTGGCCCCCGTGGTTGCACTGCAATCTTGTTTACAGTGGAACAGGGAGGCCTTGACTCAGTGAGCCAAAACTACAGACAAGCAGGATGATGAGCATTGGAGTTCAGGGCCAGGCCTATGTGTGGCACTGACTCCGGGCTGACTTTATAGGGAGCGTCCCTTCTTTCTTTCTCACCCCCCCCCCCCCCCTCCAAGTACTACAGCCCCACCCCCAAAGGCAAGGTTCTGAAATATGTAAGATGGTTGACAACTCTGATGCGAAGTGCTGTTGGTTAAATTAAAAATCAGAGTTGATTGGTCAGTTTTATCCTGTTTTTCTTTAAATTCAGTATTCAAGATGATCACTGTCACATTTTAATAGCTGTTCAGACCTGTCTCTTAATTTTAACAGGTTATGTCTCATTTTTCCATTAATAAAAATATGCAGCACAGTCTACTGTCGTATAGAAAGTCTCAATAGTCTAACCCTGTAATTCACTTTGTTAGCTTCAGGATGACAGACAGCTGCTGTTGCAGTCGTATAGCAACCGTTGACTGTTCTTTTTTAAAGCACAAGATTCCTGCTATTGCTCACTACTGTGGATGAGAAAACGTACAATCTACTTATTGATCCTTAGAAATGAATTTCTTGTAATGTTCAGAATCTGCACTGCCACAAATGTGAAGCACCTTTTCAAACATTAAAAATGCATTAAGTTGTCTCTTTAAACCAGATCACCATCAGCCTGGGCTGCTGCTAAAATCTTTAAGCTTTTTGCTGCTTCCTGCGATAGCTAATGCATTTTTAAGAAGTGCCAGTCAATCCGGGAATTTGCAATTATAAAGATGTTGATTTTAATCAGCAGCAATTCACATTTATTTGTCACATGCCATATACAGGGAAACATCTGAGCATTTACAGTGAGGAAAGGGATACAGTGGGCATGGGGGGGGGGGAAAGGGAGGGGAATTTGAAGATGTTTTGGAAAGCGGGTAACGAAGTATCAAGCTGGAGGGAACTGGGTACAGAATTTCAAATGGTAGGAGGGGGTGAGGAGAAGTCTAATGTTAGAGCAGCAGAGGGTGCATGCAGAGAAGTAAGGTAGGTCAAAATCACTGATAGGATGGGATGAGGCCATGGAGAGCTTTGAAAATGAGGATGAGAGTTTTGAAATACTGGAGCTTGGAGGGGGTATGGGTGATGCGAGTGTGGGACTCGGTGTAGAAGAGGATGCAGGCTGTGGCATTTTGCATGAGTTGAAGCTTGTGGGAAGTTGATGCGGGGAGGCAGCTCGGGGGAGAGTTACAGTCTTGCTGTTAGAGGCATAGACTTTCCATAGGTCCAAACACTGCTGCAGACATCAAAACATGGCAGATCTTCCTTGAAACCTCTGCTATTTAATGTGTCTCACTGCCTTTAACCACTAGCTCCATTTCTCAAATTTTCACAGCAAATACAGCGTGGTGTGAGTCATGGTTTGCCAAAAAAGAAATGGTGTGAAGTTGGATCACACAATCTACAAGTCTGACAGTTGCTGTGGCTTACAGGAGACACTCTCTATTTTGCATCTCATTAGCCTCATGCATTATGGTTGTCTGAAAGATTGTAGTCATCCATTGCAGAATTATGACTTTGCTTTGCAGAGTATCTATTGTAATAAAAAAGGTACACCAAGCATGCATCTCCTGTTTGTCGCGCTTCTCTGTTTTCTGTCCTGCATATTTAAGTGCCAATTAAAAAAAAAAAGTATAATGGAACATAGGTTGTCATTTAGAATATACAGAGAAACTCTCCAAGGACAGAAAATACTGGAGTCAGAATATCTGCAGCCTCTTAGTTCACTTTACCAATCATTTAAATATGTTATTTAAATATTATGGCCAGCCTAGTTGGTTCTCAGCAGAATCCTGGACATCTTGAGGTTCTCTGGCGGAGGTTACTGTTACTGCAATTACGGCTTAGTAATTTCAGGATGGTTATGGTTGTCATTGAAACATTTAGAAGAAAAAGGAAGAAAGAATGAAGGAGCTGCGTTTATATAGCACCTTTGACCTCGGGAACTCTCAAAACCCTTTACGGTCAATTAATTGCTTTTGAAATGTAGGCAAATGCACTTGCAGCAGTCAGTTTTCATACATAAAGGTCTCACAAACTGCAAATGAAGGAGTGACCTGTTTATCTGTGTCTGAGTGATGAATGTTGGATACGATAGCGGTGGGGGGGAGAGAGAGCGCT
Organism: Squalus acanthias; assembly: GCA_030390025.1. Taxonomy (NCBI): domain Eukaryota; kingdom Metazoa; phylum Chordata; class Chondrichthyes; order Squaliformes; family Squalidae; genus Squalus; species Squalus acanthias. The sequence goes on along the minus strand of CM059440.1, from coordinate 37,536,407 downwards.
TTATGCTGTTTGAAAAAGTGTCATGGGATTGTCCACGTTCACTTGAACAGGGGTGGAGTGACATTTGGCTTAGCGGTAGCATCCCACCTGAGTCTGAGTGCAGGGTTTGAACCCTACTCCAAACAATCCCAGCGAGTGGAGACCAGAGCTCTGGATTGACATCCAGTAGGTTACTTGTCCGTTGGGTGTGGGTGGCCCCTTCATATCGCATGGGTTGTGGGAGCCCATTAAACCCTCCGCCATATAGGGCTAACCACCGTATCGGCTGGTATAATGGTAGTTATGGCAATGGAAGGAACATTCACATTGCGGCCTGTCGCACAATTAATCAGCCTGAGTCCTTCCACGACTTCACACTATTCTAACAAATGGAAGAGTGAAGGTATGAAAAACAAACTTGAACAGGCCGATGAAGCCTCAATTTAACGTCTCATCCAAACGATGGTACTTCTGGCAATTCAGCACTATCTCAGTTCTCAGTACCACTAAATTATGTGCCCAGATCCTGGATTGGGGCTTGAACCCATTACCTAAGTAAGGATGACAAAACAAGAAACGGGCATGATGAGCTAATGGAGAGCAGAAGGGGACCAGCAAGAGACATACGAATTATGACGGGCAGGTAAAGACCCTCTGGTCCATCGAGCCTGTCCCCCACAATTGTGATACTCCACCCCATCTGAAACCATGTGATCTCCTGGGAGAGGCACAAAAAAAAAATGTGGAAAATTCCTATTATTGATAAACTAATGGGCCTATAGTTACCCGGGTCCATCTTGTCACCTTTTTTAAAGATGAGGACTATATTAGCCTCCTTCCAGTCTACAGGAACGATTCCAGAGTGCAGTGAGCTATTAAAAATACAGGCTAGGGGCTCGCACAGCACATGTCCCATCTCCCTGAGGACCCTCGGGTGGATATCATCCGGCCCGGCTGCTCTATCTATTTTCAAGTTCTTAATTCTTTCGAAAACAATATGTTCATCGATGTTAATATTACTAGTTTTGTTAGTAACATTATTAAATTCTAATAGGCAAGCATCATCTTCAAGGGTGAAATGAGCATAAATCCAATAAGCAAGTGAGAGCAGGTAGCGCATGAAAACAGAACAAGTTAAATTGATGAGGGGCCCATTAAGAATGAATGCTGTTCCCAGATCAGTCAGTGGGCAAATCCATAGTGTGATAATGGCACTGAACCGCGCAAACTGTAAATGTCCTAGGTTTGATTCTTGGTCTTAACTGGGTTAGCTGGTCTTAGTTGGTCACTATTAATGTTTTACAATTAGTATTAGCATCCTGGGTTAAGCAGAGGAAAACTCAGCCTGGGTTCTTGCTCCTGGATACTATTGATGAGTGCTCGTGGTGTGGACCGAATCGGGCTACCCTATGATGCCACCATTGTCAAATGTCCTAGATAGTGAGTATCAGTAGCATTGTTCCCTTTAAATTTGCAGCGGTCGCGCATGCGTGGTATCTTCCAGCGGCAACAGCTTGTGAGCGGCCTGCGCGTGACCTCCTGATTGATGCACGGCTGCGTGCCTGCGCACCTTCGGGGGCACACTGGTCAGCAGGCTAACACTTGAACGGCTGCTTCAAGTACTGAAGTGCTGTTGGTGTCTGGGTCAATGTACCCCCCATCAGCAGTCAGCAATTACAGGAGCGGAGCGGAGCGGAGGAAAGAGGGGAAAAAGTTTCCTACTAGATTCTGCCATGCTTGCATGCTTGATCCTCCAGTATTGTGGTGGAAACACTTCGTTTAAGATGCTTTGGGAAGCAATTGATACTTAATGGTGTTTCAGGTGTTGTGATTAAGTAAACTAGAAGCTTATTAAATATATAACTAAACTGAAGTAATACAATATACTGGAATACCAGTATGCTATGAGGTGGTATGTAGCATGGTCTTGTATTCTGTGATGCCTCATGGCACTGAATTCCTAATTTCAGCTGAATTGCTGTGGAAAATGCTAAATGGAGGGCATGGGCTTCTCTACATCAGGGGAAAAAATCAGGTGAACATTCATGCACCAATTTTCTGCACTTTAGTGGTTGCCTTCACAATTGTACTGCTGGAGGCATGAGAGCATCTCTCCTACCTGCCCTTTTAGGTATGTATGGTGTCTGGCAGGGGAGACACTAATGATATGTAAGTGAATCAGTTTGCATGTGAGCAATTGGGCTCAGTTTTGTGCATTTGGCCATCCCCTTTAAATCTCCAGTTGTTTTTGATTGGACAAAAAGTAGTCACCGTACTGCGAAACAGGATCTTGGTGACTCAATCAGATTTGTGCACAACACTCTATCTGTGGCTGGCTCAATGAATTTCAATAGCAAGCCCCATTTTTAATTAAAAAGTGATCAACACCTTAAACAAAACAGGAGCTGTTCTAAATGTAGCTCATGTAGTTTGCAAAAATCCTTCAGCATTAACATATTTGACGGTCGGTGTGCACTCATCAGTATGAATTGGACGTTGATGACTAATGCTTCAGAGCAACCTTATTTTAATACTGAATGTGCTTTATTTAGCCTCCGATGCTTCATCTCAATTTATTTTCATGTAGGAAAGGAGCGAAAGAGGTAGGTGGAGCCTGGGTGGATTTGATCTGCAATAGTTGTTTGTCCTGGTTAGTCACAAGGAACAGAAACTGCCTGAATGACTCAGCTGTTTTCAGTATGTGGTGGTATGATTAATGGGTGTCGGTCTTCGCGTGCAAAGCCTGGCGACTCAGAACATTGGTACGTTGATTTTCTGCCCACGTCACACTCCAGTCAGTGCTAAAGGTTCTTAAAATAACATACTGGATCTTCTGTACCCTTGCTTTATATACCAGTGAAATGTTGTGATAGAAGTGGAAAGGCAAAGATAGCTTATGTTGCAATTTTTAGTTTCTGCAGTATTTTTAGCACAGTCTGACTAAACTACCTCATGTGTCTGGTGCTTTCCACAGCAGTGCAATTCTTAGGAAGTGTGCTTGTAGATAAAAGATATTTTCTTCAGTTTCTCCTATCCTGAAGGCACTGACTCCTTGCTTGGGTAGAGTTCTATGTGCCTGCTCCGCTACCTCTTCATGTCAACCTAGGTGGGAAGCTCCAGCAGGCATTTGTCCACAGAGGCACCTCACGACTGAGGCTGATCCTGTCCTCGTCTGATCTCTGTAAAAATGCACTTCTAGCAGGGCTCACTGGTTCGTGAGCAGGAACTCTAGTTGATGTCCACCCCCCCCCTTCTCCTCTCCCTCGCCCATCAATGCTACTGTCAGTCTAGCTGAGATCAGTTAACTCAATATAGACTGGGATTGAACTTGGGGCATTCCTGGACTGTTTGACACAGCCAGTTAGGGATGGACCACATAACCTGCTTCCAGTCCATTGTCAATAACAGAACCACAATCAAGTTGTATGAGCACGATATGGTTTGGCACTGGTTCTGACTTTTAATACTACCTTTCCTGATAAGTTAACTGTTTTTTGTGTGCACTTTTAATGTCATCAAATATTTCAAGGTGCTTCACATAGAGAAATGGACCGAGTAGCAGAGGATTTAAGAGCAAAAAGCGAAATCTGAAATAAAAATAGAAAATACTGGAAACACTCAGCAGGTCAGTCAGCATCCATGGAGAGAGAAACAGGGTTAACATTTTAGGTCAATGACTTTTGTTAGAACAGGTCCTGATTGAGCACTTTTTTTGAAGCCAAAGCTCCTTTTAAACATCTTGTTTTAAAATGACCCCAAGGGCTACAACTGCATGAAGCTTTAACTCATTTTGAAATTCTTGCTGTGTTCGTTTAGCAGGCATTCATCTGTTTATTTTACCTCCTGTTAAAACAGTGGAAGTATTTTTAAAAAATTGATTCTCGGGATGTGGGTGTTGCAGGCAAGGCTGGTATTTCTTGCTTATCCCTAAACTGAGTGGCTTGCTAGCCCACTTTAGAGGGCAGTTAAGCGTCAACTACAGGCTAGACTGGATAAGAATGGCTGGTTTCCTTCCCGAAACGACATTATTGAACCAGTTGGGTTTTTACGACAATCCGACATCTTCCTTGTTACTTTTATTGATACCAGTTACATAACCACTGCAGTGTTGGTTAACTATTATCCCACAGGTTAGGTGTCCTTTCAAGGTCAAAGATTTTACAATGACTTGTGATCGATTTAACCGTAGCATTTTCCTTGCTTTTGCTAAAATGTGTTGCCATCAATTAACTTCAGTAATTTAGTCTGTTTGAGTATCCAGATTGAGGGCACTTGGTTTAGTTACTGAGCTGGACAGTGTGAGGACCTTAGTGAGCAGTAGGCATGCCTTTAACCCAGCGTATTTCATTCCTCAATTTATATTCCAGTCTTCCCTTTTGGAGGCAGGATTGCAATATTAAAGAGACGACATTATATGCCTGTGGGTGTGAAGAATACTGTCTCTCAATGTAGTTCAGAGTCTGAAGACGGAGCTGAAGGAGCAGTAAATAGAAATGGGGGAGGGGATGATAGAGGTCCCTTTTTATTCTAACTGCAGGGGAGCCAAGCTTCCAAGTGTGAGCGGCGTGTAAATTGTTGGCTTATAGCAAAGTTTGGAGAGGGTTGAGTGGGAAAATCGTGAACTTTGCTTTGTAGGAACAGCATATAGATGTGTGTGTTTCTGTTTTTATTAGAGGATTTAAGAGAATTGGATGAAGGTAGGTTTTGTGGAATTTTTTGAAGACGATTGAGGAAGCATTAAGGTGAAGGAAGGAAGGGTTGGTGAGGCCAAGCTGGCTGAAAGCTCTGCTGCCAAAGAGACATTGGAGCCCAGAGTCAGAAGACAGGCTGGGATGTAGGGCTGGGGGAGGCTACAGAGGTAATGTGGGTTGGGACTGTGGAGGAATTTGTAAATGAGGACAAGGATTTTGAATTTGGTGTGCTGGGAGTTGAGGGCAAGGATTTTACATTTAATGCAGCGGGGGACTGGAACCAGGATGCAGAATGCATGTGGCAGAATTTTGGACAATTTGGAGTTCATGGCGATAGGAGGCCAGCTAGGAGAGCGTTAAAATAGTTGAACCTGGAGTGGAGAGAGTTTCATGGCAGAGGCTGGCAATATTGTGGAGGTGGAAGTAAGTGCTCTTGATGATGGATAGGACATTAGGTATAATGCTCAGCTTAGTCGAACTAGATGCCAAAGTTGCGAACACTCTGGTTTGGCTACTGAGTGGAATGGAATTTTAGGCAAAGGAACAGTGGTGGGGCTAAAGATGATGGCTTTGGTTTCCCCAGTGTTGAACTGTGAAAGTGTGCAGTGTTTGGCCTCCAGCACCACACATTTCTACAGGGTTCAGATATTTAGCTCATTGAAATGAAATGAAAATCATGCCTCTTCAAGCTTGTATTCATGAGCTTCTCCTAGCTAGTATTCATGAGCTTGTGATAGCTGATCAGTAGCTGCTGGCCTGTTGCAAATTTTGAACAGTTACTGTGTTAAATCTAAATGATGAAACCTAGATTTACTGTTGAAATGTGTGTGTTTGTGCCTATCTATTCTATACCATATTCTTGTTCTTTTTCCACACTTGTGATATTTATAACCCTTCTCTGGTTTTATATTGCTAGCCTCCCACTTGGTCTGGTTTATTTGCAAGCTGTATATTTTGTCTGATCTCCAGTTATAATCTATTTGCAGACTTCACTGTTCATGGCCTCCTTTTATTACGACTAATAAACCATTCTCATTCCATCTTTCTATTTCATGTACAGTTCACACATTTATATTTAGTTTTTGTGCTTAATTTGTGTTAATTTTACAAAAACATTTCTAATTTCAATTTTCAAACATTGTGGGCTGGATTTTCTCTGCGGAGGCGGGATGGTGGCGGGATAGCTGGTTGCCGGGTTCCGGTCCCGCTTCCGGCTGCAGCCGCTCTGTCAAAGGGATTTTCCCTTGATTGGCCTTAAGACTGCCCTGCGGGCTTCCCGGCCAATTAGCAGGAAGTGGGTCTGATGACATTATTTGATGATGTGTCATCAGCCGGTTTCCTTAAAGAGATCACGGCCATATTGAGTTTGACAATTGTTCAGTCAGTGTTCTACAGCATTGAGGTGCTGCAAACACTGAGGAGCACTGCACAAAGGTGGACGGTTGCACCCAGGCTCTCCGAAGACTCCCTCCATCTGCTTATGGAGGGAGTCACAGCACGCAGGGAGGTTCACTTCCCTTCCAAGGGCGGAAGAGACCTCCCCAGGAGACCAATGCAGCTTGGTTGCACATTGCACAGGAGGGCAAAAGCAGGGATGTCATCAGGGGTCTTGGCTGCAGTGGCGCCAACCTTTCAATGATCTCAGTGGATCACGAAACCTTGCTGCAAAGCCACACTCAAACTCACCCTGCTGTGCCACTCAACACATCCCCATCACTCTGCCTTCCCTACCCTTCTCCTGCACATCCTTACTCACACCAACTTAGCTTGCACCTCCACCCATCCCTCTCTATCTACATTATCACTAGCCACCCCTCGCATTGACCCTCATCCTACTGCAAGCATATCAACTAACACCACACAAGGGTAGGCACTTGAGAGGTTTAGCCAATGTCCATGTGAAGTTTCTGGTAATGTGTTGTCATACAGTGAAATCTATATTTTCAACACTTCACCTTATTGGACAGATCTGTGCGCACCTTGAGAAGTGTCTTACTGAGTTCCAGTGAATGTTGAAACATAATTCCTTCCCCTCCCCCGGGCTACAGTGAAGAGTGTGCAGGGAATGGCTTGGACATTAAAAGGATGCTTTACGGTGCCTGGGTGGGATGGTGTCAACCTGGCGCATCATATGGTAGCCAGGGTTTACAGCGTCAAGTGAAGTAAATCTGGCCTTGGTGATGCCATTGCTGGCCTCCCGGGCAGCAATGTTGTCGGGTTGGTGTCCTGTGCAGCATCAGGTGATGGCGGAGAAGGTTAGTGTTGGTGCTGCTGGTGTGCCTGGTGATGTTGATGTTGTTGGGGCTAATTGTGGAAGGCATCAGAGGCGCAAGGTGAGATAGTTTCAAGGGCATGCAATAGATGGCAGCTGCAGGTGAAATGACAGAAGCGATCTGTCAATGGTGAGAGAGGTTGTTCCAATGAGGTGGCACTGGACGTACAGTTGGCTCTAAAAACTTGGAAGCTAAAGAAATCTCTCTGTCTTACAAATGCAGTAACCAACAGTTTCTGCGCTCTGAAACTGACCATCTGCAACATGGCATCCTTTACACCACTGTCCGCTTATCAGAAACATCAGAGCAGACTCAAATCACACCAGGGTGTGCTGGCGTGTTCCCTGAGCAGCGGGTAACCTGTGGAATTGGAAGGAAGCCTTAAAATAGCATTAAATTGGCCGTTAACAAGCCATTTAATCTCAATTGTCTTCCCCGCCGCTTGGTGTCGGGTCAGTTCTCCACTGACAGACCCCACACCTGGGAGACTCACGTGGAGGCGGGTTGACAGGGTTTCCAACCCGCTGTCGATCTTTGCTATTTTGACAAATTTGCCCTCTGAGCGCCGGCAAAATCCAGCCCTATGATTCTGATTTCATTTTGGACCAGAGAGTTTCCTAATCTGTTTCAGTGGTTTCCTGCAACTATTAGAGGTGTAAACATGTAAAATTGTTCCAATAAACACACAGGCTTTATGTCGGAACACTATTTGCACGCGACAAAGAAAGCAAATGAAATAAGGGTTGTATAGCTAGGGGTGCGACATAAGACTAAGGAGGTGGTGCTGAAGTTGTATCTGGCCCTGGCGAGACCATATCTGGAGTATTGTGTTCAGTTTCGGTCTCAATATAGGGAAGATGTAGAATTATTGGAGGGAGTCCAGGGGAGGGCTACGAGGCTGATTCTGAACTTGGAGGATCGATTGTCTACCATAAGTCTTCACTCTAGAGAAGAAGCAAATGAGAAAATGAGGTCTCCAGATTTTCATAGGTATGGAGAATTTAGATCCAAGTGGGCTCAGGATTTGAGGACTGGGGAGTGCAGTTTACTGTTGATGGTGGCAAAGGAAAATAGGAAATTTAGGGCAGCATTTTTTTTAAGAGGGTGATAGAATTGTGAAGCAGAAAACCATGGCAGATCATTAAAAAAAATGGATTGTTGCATTCCTGTTAGGAAAAGATGATCCACGGCTTTTGGTTCCAGGACCACTAAGGGAATCTGCTGGGAGGTTTGGAAGGGTAGGCTGACTGGACGAATGGAATTCTTCTGCCCAAAACGTACATGTAAATAAAAAGCAGAAAACAACTGTGATCTGCAGATTTGAAACATTAGCCACAGTGCAACTAATTCAGCGATGTACGTAATAAACTCCATATTCATCAAGCTTGCAGACATATTCTTTATGCTGTTGTCACATTGTGTTGCAATATAGTGCTAACACTGTTGCACGTAGAAAAAGCAGGCTGCCATTAATGTCATTACTTCAGTGTACTATGAATTGCATGTGTATTAAAAATTGTGATATCCTTTCGAAGTTATATTGAATCTACAGTGAAATTCTTGCCAGTAATGACAAACGGTAAGATCTCCCTATGATGTGTGTTGATCCTAGTTGGAAAATTTAGGAATGGAGATCTAACAGGGCTCACCGTTATTATGGAGTAAATTGGACAGCGACTTCCGGAGTGCCCACATGCGCAGTTAACCGCGGAAATTCGAATGTTGTGGTCCAAGTTACCCTGCTGTTCCGCAGACTGCACTATAACAGTACCTCGCCAAGAGCCTCAGCATTGAAATCAATGTAAGGGCGTGAAGTTGTGGTACTTTCCACTAGTTGCCCACTAAACTCGGCAAAAAAGGTTAGGGCTGGTGCATTCAAGTGTAAGTGAATTTTTAACGGTGTGATCAGTCGTAATTACTGCCAAACAATCTCTCTGGCCCTGAAAATTACATTTTACAAGTCTGGAGTCTCATTCCTTCAGAATTTAATTCGTGTTGGAGATTTAAAAAACAAACTCAAATAATTTTTTTTACCTTTTCTGTCTCTTATCTCTCTCAATCCCATCTTTCTTTCCCAATCTTTATTTCACTTTCTGTACCTGATTTAAATTTATAATTCCTGGTTTAAACTCTGCATGTCTCTGAGAATTCTTCAGTCTGATTGGTTGAAGAGCCTCACTGTTGCTTGTGCTGCTCACAGACGCCAGAGATTCCCTGTAGAGGGCACCGCGCTGGCTCAGACGTCCGATGACAGCAAGTCTCCGCTCAAAAGCCCACAAAAACTGTGGGCAGCTGTCAGCGTAGTGAATGGCGACCGCCGTTCCTTCGCCGCTGACCGCAAAATCCAGGCCATTGTTTGGCTCTTTCTGGTTGTAGGTCACTTCTGAATTCTGAACAGGCCAGTTAGATCTTGTGCAGTGGGTATTGTTTAGTGATGGACTCTGCCCAGGTAGCCACGGAGAAAAACTGTTAAAAGCATGCTAGTTCTGTTAGAAAAAAAATCTCATGCTTTAGAACAAGATGGAACTCGCTCTCAAAATATGTAGCTAGGTCTTCTGTGGTAAGCTGTAACTATAGCTTTAATTTAAGTTCATTATCCATTTGTGTACAGATATGTACCACAGATGCTGGTCACCTGAGGAGACCTTCCTGAGAGATGTTCTTAAATAAGAGTAAATTTTTGATCACCTCTCTCCTACAGATTTGTACCAATGTTCTCAGGCTAGCATGTAAATGCAGTGATCTGCACAGTGTAGCCACAAAGTAGTACGATCTATGGCATGAGGAGTGGAGTGAAAACTGAGAGAGACCTCACTGCATTCTCTCAAAGATCTAGAGTGGCCAGATTTTGTGGTGGCCTTGCATCTCCATGCCTACTTTCATATCAGGTGTTGGTTTCAAGTATTGAAAAGTTTGGTATTTTGGCTAGACTTCTGTTGGCAATAAGCACTGCTTTTGTGTACATTTTGTTGAGATTTTTTTATCAGTTTGTTTTATTTATTATACTTCAATAATGTACACACACTTTGCATTTTTGGCTGGGATGCAAGTTACTTGCTTGGATAGAAGGAAGGAAAGGACTCATGACTGGGAAATGCTTGTAAATATACCAGCAGCTGATCACAAAGTGACAAGTGTGGGAGTAGATCGTCAGCTGTGGTGTGGTGAGGTGAGGGGGAAGAGAAGAAAAATATAAAATAGGACAATTTGAGTTCTTAATGATTCACTGTTGTTGTGACTTGTATTAATCTTGTTTGCTACCTTGTACTTCTGCCAACTGACTGCCTCAGCGTGCATACTTTGCAGTTGTCCCACTGACTAAGTTTACCCATGTTTGCAAATATTTCTATACACTTAGTGCATGCAAGTTTATTAGCATTTCAGTTTTAATGCTTAGATTTAATATATGCTCTGCTATCAAGATGTTGATGGATTTCTCAATTTTTTTACTTGGATTTCCAAAATGTAGGAATATGACTAGGCCCCCAAACTGCTAGCTCGGCTTTCCATTGTCGATCATAAATGTGCTATAGGTAGTCGGTTTTGATTCCAGTCAATTTTTACTCATAGAAGAGAAACGGAACTAGTGACAGCTGTAACCAGTTGTAAAATTGTTACGGTAAAATGAATGCCATGTGGTTGTCTGTTCAAATTCTCTTTCCCCTGCTCTCCCCGCCCCCCCCCCCCCAAAAAAAAAAGATTTGGGGACATGGTGTATCCGCAGGGCTATTTTACTGAATCACTGCTATATTGCTGGTGTTGATGATTTTGGGGGGATTCCTTCTTGTCTGCTTGCTTGGGGCTGGTCTCAATAAAGAAAATGTCAGTTGGATAATAGGGTGGTTATTCCAGTCTTTGTCAGTACTATGTAACTTAATATTTATTAAATGTTTAAACGGGTAATTGAGATCAGGTGGCTTTTGATTTGTGTTCTGTTTGGTATTTCACCACCGACAGAGGAAGTGTCATTGGGCACTGATGGCCAGGGGTGTCTCCCTTGATGGTCAGATCCAGCAGCTTAACATGAGATGAGTTTCTGTAATTCTCGAGTGAGTTATGTTCGTTATACTGGCAGAATGTTGAATTCTTCCAAGGACCACAACTATGATTTTAATGGTACTTGAAGTCATTTTAAATTTGCTCAGGATTTTCTTCAGTGGCTGTCATCTGTAGTGAGGTCACTGTGGTCGTCACAGGGTCCGAGAACTCTCATGCTATTTGATTACAAAATGTGTTGGCTGCTGAAAGACTGGTAATAAAATTGGACTAAAAACAAAGTGTTGGAAATACTCAGCAGGCCAGGCAGCATCTGTGGAGAATAAAATTGGACTAATTGGAGAGCTCTTTCAAATGCCCGGCACGGGCGCAATGGACCGAATGGCCGCCTTCTGTGCTGTCGGATTCTATGAAAATGGAATTGTCAGATGAAAAGGACATCATGTCTAGCACTTCCATGACATATAACCCTTCAAAAGTGAGCATGGCTTCATTGCGAAGGTTACTTTCACCCCATGATGCAGGGAAACCTTTTTAGAACTTAAAACCTGGACTATTTTGAGAGTAAATTTAAAAGTTGCATGCGGAGTTATAGGGAATAGCAAGATCATTTTGTCAAACAGCTCATTAACATTTCTTTTCTTGGTGGTGAGGAGGGTGCAGAATAAACTAACCATCTATTGCTCAGCAAGTTTCCCCTAGCTGAGTGAGCACAGGAGGCCACTGAGAAGTTGGGTAGAAGCCTGTAGCTCATTCTCTTATTCCTCGCTGAATGATGCATCATGGAGCTGAGATATTGTGTATGACCTGAACTTGTGCTAGGCCATGGTATGGACGTAATGTGAGACTGGACAGTTTTTTTTCTTGTATGTTATATGCAGAAACCAAGGGATGGTGACACGGTGCATGCATTGTGTGATGTGGCTTTAAATTTTCCCAGCATTCACCGAATGCTGACAGAACTTCCTCTTTGCCTTTTTCTGCATTCACGGAGCAGAATCTATACCAAATAAAACTGTTCATTGTCCATCACCCTCTCTGAATCCTATGTTTCCCCACATTGTGGGAGAGCCCAAATATTTCAATTCCAGCATGGTAGCTGCTACCAAGGAGTGGTATTTGTATTCCAAAACTCTAAGTAGCCTAAAGGATGAAGAATAATCTACAGCTGAATTATTAGTTATTCGTCTAAATTTCATAATTTGTAATATTTGGTTCTTATTGTCTTCATTAAAAATTGGGGAAAATTTGATGGAATTCATTTTTATATTGTTGAGGTGAAACACTATTTACGGGTATTGATTATTATTTGTTCATCACTGTGTTTCTAAGCTGGTAGTGTGTTTGAAAAGTAACCATGGACTCATTTAAGGGGCAGTTAAATCCTCTGTGACTGTCTCTCTAAGTTAAAGGAGCTATATGAATGCTAGCTGTAATGCTAGGGGGAAACCATCGATTTCTATGTAAGGATGAGCCGAATGGCCTCCCTCATCTGTACTTACCTTGGTTATTCCCCCTTTCATATTTAATAGATGATGTATACTGTGGGAAAAGCTAGTGCTTCGATTCACATGACAAAATCTGCACCTTAGGCATCTTAAACTTGATTGGATGAGTTTCTGAAAAGCTGCTCTCAAGGATTTTCTTGGCTGGTGTTTCCACCAGTGTGTGAGGCCGCCTTATTGTTGCACATTTAACTTTGATTGTTTCTGAACAAAGCTGTTCTGTACAGAGTATGCTACTTCTGTCCAAAGTCACATTAGATTTGTAGCTCACCATTGCTGAATTTTGTTCCTCATTTAGAAAGAAACCTTTGAAGACTAACTGGTCCTTAAATTAAATGTTTTGGAATTGTTAGCAAATGTTTTTCAATTTTCAGGGGTAAAAATTTGGATCTGATCTATATTGGTGCAGTAAGCCTGCTAGTACTCTGCCCTTTCTCCTCCGAGACAGGGGTTTGAATTCAGATGTGATGGTCATATGGTTTCCAAGTGAACTGAGCTTCAGCTACTGTTCCATTGTTAGTGGGTACAAATCTGCACCACCAAACTGTTCATGATTCAGCACAGTTTGGCTGTCTCAAAGACTTACAAGGGTAGCTGTAGTAAATGAAAAATTCACAATTGTGCTGCAGGAGGTATTCTTCTGAGATTAGTGTTAAGGTTATTGGAGCAGAATACAGAAGGAGTTTTACCATACTTCTTGATACTGATGCCAGTTGTAAGTCGGATAGGGCTATATCTGTGCCGGCTTTTTTCCACAACAATCTCAAACTCATCCCAGTGCCCTGCGCGCTCTCCATAGCCCTGTATTTTATTCTGCTTCAAGTATTTTTTCACTTTTCCATTAAAAGATGCAATGATCTGTGCCTCAGTCACTCCCTGTGTAAAGAACACTCATGCTGTAACAACCTTCTGCATCAAACAGTTTCTCCTACCTCATTCACTCTTTTAGTGACTCTTTTAAAGGGCTACATCTATTGACACCACTGTGGTGCAAATATGTGAATTTCTTCTCACCAACAAGAAGTGGGATGACAATACTCACACAACACTTTGTCCGGAATGTGTAATTTGATCCAGTCTGCTGTAGTGATTCAGGTTCGCTGCAATGTGCAGTTTGATCCATTCATTGTCAGGCAGGCTATAGAGTTCATAGAAGGCACAATGTTAACACTGCCGAATTCAGAGAATGCACCGCCCGTTTCCCCAGTATCTCAAGTCTCTCGGAATAACTACAGTTCACCATCCTGCCATTATCCTGGTGAATCTGCACTGTACACTCTCTGTGGCTTTAATGTTCTTTTCCTAATGAGGCATTCAGAACTGTATGCTGTACAGTAACTAGCCATTGCCCTGTACAAATTTATCAGTACCACTTTGTTTTGTACTCTTATGCCCCTATTTATAAAACCCCAAATGCTATTGGCCTTTTTTTGGCTGTACTTATCTGCACCTGTACTTTGACAGTTATGTATTTGCATTCCTAGGCCTCAGTCCATACATTCTTCAGCACCTTTTCATTAAATGTATACTTCAATTCTTCATTTTTCCTTTCAAAATATCACTTCTTCACATTAAATTGCAACTGCTACCTGTCTGTCTATTTCCTTTTCAAAGGAGGGACGACGAGACAAGCGGGCTATGCTATCCCAAGCCTCTGCAGCTGTTGTGTTCAAAGTAATGGTTAAGTGAGGAGGCTCTTCATTTTCAATTTTTTCCTTTCTCTTCCACTTACTCCCTTCCCCCGTGTGGTGAGGTGCTTCACTTTGATTACGTGCCTCCTTGATGACCGACATTGGGAAGCTGGTAAATGGGGAACTAGAGTTGTAAACGGGTATGATTTCACAACACACAGCATAATTAATTTCTCTAAAGAAGTTTTGCATACCTTCAAAAGGCTCATATGATGGTGTTTCTGTTTCACAGAAGCACCAGTGCTCAGCAATGATACGAGCTTAAAGGTGTTTTCATATTGATTAATATTTTCTTTTCTGTTTGTTCTAGATTTGTCAATTGCCTCTTGTATCAGCTGTGGCTCAGTTGGTAGCACACTCGCCTCAGTCAGAAGGTTGTGGGTTCAAGTCTCACACCAGGGACTTCATCACAAAATCTAGGCTGACACTCCAGTGTGGTACTGAGGGAGTGCTGCACTGTCTGAGGTGCTGTCTTTTTTAGATAAGCATATGAGGGAGAACGGAATAGAGGGTTATGCTGATAGAGTTAGATCAGGAAAGACGGGAGGAGGCTCAAGTGGAGCATAAACACTGGCATGGACTTGTTGGGCCGAATGGCCTGTTTCTGTACTGTATATCCTATGGAATCATATTTTAATTTCTGTACTCTAAAAATGAATTCCAATTTTTACTGCTCTCCCTTTATTACTTGTAGGATTGTCTCTAGTTTGTATCCTAATCATCTTTTTGAAAGTTTACCATAGTTTATCCACTGTCTTACCTGCCAACCTTCCTTCCCACTTATCTGGGCTTTTTCTTTTTATCTCATTGGAATTTGTGTTTTTTCTCTCCAGTCAAGTACCTTTATCGACTGTTGCTTCTCCTATTCAATTTTTATATTAAACCAAATTATGTTAGTCACTGTTTGTTTCCCAGATGTCCCCTGTACCCTTGCATTATGGCTTCCCACTCATTTCCTACAATTAGGTTCAGAACTGGGCCTTCCTTAATGGTCTGAAACCCAGCCATATAAAGCAGTCCAAGACACATTGTAGAAATCCGTCCCGTTCTTTGCCTTTTTCATTGCTCTTACCCAGTCTATCTTTGGATATTTAAAGTAATCCATTATTATGGCCCTGTTACTAATGTACTTTTCTTTAATTTGTTTACATATCTCATCCTCTGTCTCCTTTTCATCGCTAGTCTGTAATAAATTCCTGATATACTTAACTGCCTGTTCATTGGGACACTCCTGAACTGAAGGAGGAAAAAGTCAGCGTGGACTTCCTGATTCCTGGAAAGTGCATTTATGGACATTGCATGAGGACAGGATTGTACTGTGATGTCCTCCACAGTTGAATAGCCTGTCTATATTGGTGGTTTAGGATCACACATGAAGTCTGACCATGTAAAGGCTGCTAACTTCCATTAACCCCAACAAAAGTAACTGGCTTGAAATGGGGAGAACGTTAAGGGAGAAAATCCTGAGTAATATTTATATGGTGGCTGTGAAGTTATTTTCAACCAGATGAACACCCTTTCCACACTTATTTCAAGACTACTTGTGTAACATAAAACTATTCAGGATGAATTGATGTCTGCAATATCGTCTTGGCCTTTGAGTCAGAAGGTTGTGGGCTCAAGCCCCACACCAGGCCTTGAACACAATCTTGCTGACTTCAGTGCAGCACTGAGGGAATGCTGCGCTGTTGAAGTTGACGTCTTTTGGATGAGACATTAAACTGAGGCCTTGCTTGCCTGTTCGAAGGACATAAACAATATCATCAGGCTATTTGAAGAAAATTTCCAGTTTCTGGCCAATATTCTCTGATCAGGCAACATAAACTGGATTAGCTGGTCATTTATCTCATTTGCTGTATGTAAGACCTTGCTGTGTGTAAATTGGCTGCCACATTTGTCTACAGAACTGAGAGAAACAAATTAATTGGTTATGAAGCGCTTTGGGGTATCCTGAGGATGTGACGAAGAGTTATATAAATGCAAGTTGTCTCTTTATAGAACATTTTTCAGGCTTATAATTTTCCTGTCATTATTCACTGATTTTGATTTTCTGTGTGCATCACTTAGTCAAGTTGGAAACAAATTGAGTTGTCCGGAGTGACGGTTGTAATCATATTTGTTGCAGTTGTGATGATTTGGGACCCTTGAAACTATGATATTAAATGTAGTTAAGCAGTAGCACGAGTCCAGAGTGCACTTGTATAGTTGTTTCCTTCATTGTACATATAATACGGGAAATTTAGCCTAAAGGAACATTTCAGCCTGGCGGTCTCAGCACATTACCATATCCTTTCCCACGTTGCGTGTAAGTGACTGTCCTCTTTTCACTTTTTCCTCTGTCATCAGTAGCATTTGTGTTTCTCCCTTAGGCAGTGGACTTAGAATGGAGAATGGTTAAAGCACATGAGGAGGCCATTCGGCCCATCGAGCCCGTGCCAGCTCTCTGCAAGAGCACTTCAGCTAGTCCCACTCCCCCGCCTTTTCCACGTAGCCCTGCAAATGTTTTTCCTTCAGCTACTTATCCAATTCCCTTTTGAAAGCCACGATTGAATCTGCCTCCACCACCCTCTCGGGCAGTGCATTCCAGATCCTAACCACTTGCTGAGTAAAATTTTTTTTCCTCATGTTGCCTTTGGTTCTTCTACCAATCACCTTAAATCTGTGTCCTCTAGTTCTCAACCCTTCTGAATAGAAGATGGACTGTGTAGCATGATGAACATTTTGGTCATGTGGGGATGAGATATAAGAAACTGTACTTCTGTTTGTTTCTATTGAAAACTTCAAAAATTTGTAAGCTTCATTCGACATTTCAAATATATGCAAAGTCCTGATTTTAAAATTGACAAGTTGCATGAAAGTTTTTCTTGTTATAAGCGTATCCAGGGAAGCTTTATATAAATTTGGAAGAGTTTTTGGTCTGCATACAACCTTTTATTTTTAACTGAGGTACATGTCCCAAAACTTCAATGATTTTAAAGATCTACTGTTCTTTTTTTTCAATTAAAAAAAAAAGACAACTGACCTCTAATATCTTCCTTGAAGCATCAGATTTAACTGCACTTATGTAGCCGTTCTATTTTCCCACTGAGTTTATTATTGATTTAAGTTATTTTCACACCAAGAAATATGTAGAATTTAAAACAGATTGGAGTGGTAGGGGACAATGACCATATTTTATTCTAGTACAATAGCCATTTTGATTTGAACCAGCAATTTTATAATTGACTTTTATTTGTGGGAGGTGGGTGTCTACTGACTCTTTCATTTGTGGCAGTCGGGTGGCATTTTGTCTCTTTCTCTTGGGCAAGCCCCCCACAGTGGCAAATGACCAGATTGAACTGACAATCTGCATACAAATTTATTGAATGAAGTAATCTTTAGTCCGTTCGTTCTAATGTACATAATTACTGATTTGATTTGTCACTTTATCTGTCATTAGCTATATTTTATCCCTCCACATCATATCAGAAGTACTGTCACTGACACCAGTACTGTAATATCTACCCTATTTCCTTTCCATCTGTAATTTCTGAAGTTATGGAACCTGCTGTTAACTCTCAAACTATCCATCACCTTGAAAACCCTGTACTGATCCATTATCACTTCTTTGGTTTTAGGCTTTTCCAGTGATCTTCCATGTGTTTGTATTTCTCTGGGACTCTGCTCTTGTAATTGCTTTGGATTTCCCCCAAATTTTCATGACTCTCTAGTTTTCTACCCACATTTCTCCCATCTGTGCTCTAGTTGATCAGAACCTTTGGTTTCTGGTAGTGCACTAGTCTTATTGTGATTTTATTGCGTGGGATTCTTGGATTTTTAACTGATATTTTGGGAACGGTGTGCCCAGTTTAACTGGTACTTTGAAAATGAATGTAGCACATTTTTAATGAGCAGCATTTTAACTGCTTATTTGCCATGCTCCTTGGGTTTATTTAGCATTGTAGCATACTTAATACACTGCCAAAGAAACATCAAGGCCCAAGGAGACTAGAAACAGGTTCAAAAATGTGCAATGGTACAGAGCTTTGAACCAGTATTTAATCTTTTAAGCTGTTTACAGTCACTGTACCCCTTGCGACGTTTGTTTGGTATTGTAACAGCCCTAAATCTGAACACTACAAGGGCCACAGTCACCAGGAACATCTTCAAAATGTGTATCTCGCTTATCTTATGTCTGATCTCTTGTATTATAATATATTACTTATGGTATGATTAGTGCAGACAGCACACCTTGTTACAGATGCAAACAGTCTTAAAATTCCAATTTGCAAAGCTCCTAGACCAATCGACAACTAAACTCGCAATGACTTGAGGCTCTATTTACTTAATAATTAGACTTTGTGGCCTTAAAGGAAATGGCTCCCACCCGAAGGATGGTGTATTGCTTCTTCCCTTATAAAACAAAAATGAGAAGTCGCACAACACCAGGTTATAGTCCAACAGATTTATTTAAAATTACAAGCTTTCGGAGCTGTCGCTCCTTCTTCAGGTAGGGTAGCTGTGAGAGAATCTCCCAGAATTCACAATATAAACACAGAAAAAATGTATTCAAATCTTTCCCTACATCAAAGACACACTAAGAGCACAGCCAAGACAATGAGATGTGTCCCAGGGGGTCCAACGTGTCAAAACACCTGCTGGCTGCATATCCTCTCCATTTGTGTTTGGTTCTTGTGTTAGTTTTTTTTTTAAAAACCTGGAAAGACCGGCCATGATGTCAAGTCACGTTCTGTATCGTGACATGAACCCGATATCGCGATTGAGGCCATCCTCATGAGTGCGGAACTTGGCTATCAGTTTCTGCTCTATGATTTTGCGCTGTCGTGTATCCCGAAGGCCGCCTTGGAGAACGCTTACCCGCAGATCCGAGGCTGAATGCCCCTGACTGCTGAAGTGTTCCCCGACTGGGAGGTAACCCTCCTGCCTGGCGATTGTTGCGCGGTGTCCGTTCATACGTTGTCTCAGTGTCTGCATGGTCTCGCCGATGTACCATGCTCTGGGGCATCCTTTACTGCAACGTATCAGGTAGACAACGTTGGCCGAGTCACATGAGTATGTACCATGTACCTGGTGGGTAGTGTCCTCACGTGTGATGATGGTATCTGTGTCCATGATCTGGCATGTCTTGCAGAGGTTGCCGTGGCAGGGTTGTGTGGTGTCGTGGTTGCTGTTCTCCTGAAAGATGGGTAATCTGCTGCGAACGATGGTACTTTTGAGGTTAGGCGGCTGCTTGAAGGCGAGTAGTGGAGGCGTGGGGATGGCCTTAGCAAGGTGTTCGTCGTCATCGATGACATGTTGAAGGCTGCGAAGAACATGGCGTAGTTTCTCCGCTCCGGGGAAGTACTGGACGACGTAGGGTACTCTGTTGGTTGTGTCCCGTGTTCGCCTTCTGAGGAGGTCTATGCAGTTTTTCGCTGTGGCCCGTCGGAACTGTCGATCGACGAGTCGAGCGTCATATCCCGTTCTTACGAGGGCGTCTTTCAGTGTCCGTAGGTATCCATCGCGTTCCTCCTCGGAACTGAAAGACGCCTAACCTCAAAAGTACCATCGTTCGCAGCAAATTACCCAGCTGTCAGGAGAACAGCGACCACGACACCACACAACCCTGCCACGGCAACCTCTGCAAGACATGCCAGATCATGAACACAGATACCGTCATCACACGTGAGGACACTACCCACCAGGTACATGGTACATACTCATGTGACTCTGCCAACGTTGTCTACCTGATACGTTGCAGGAAAGGATGCCCCAGAGCATGGTACATCGGCGAGACCATGCAGACACTGAGACAACGTATGAACGGACACCGCGCAACAATCGCCAGGCAGGATTGTCACCTCCCAGTCGGGGAACACTTCAGCAGTCAAGGACATTCAGCCTCGGATCTGCGGGTTAGCGTTCTCCAAGGCGGCCTTCGAGACACACGACAACGCAAAATCATCGAGCAGAAACTGATAGCCAAG
Organism: Squalus acanthias; assembly: GCA_030390025.1. Taxonomy (NCBI): domain Eukaryota; kingdom Metazoa; phylum Chordata; class Chondrichthyes; order Squaliformes; family Squalidae; genus Squalus; species Squalus acanthias. Next base: position 37,516,306 of record CM059440.1, on the reverse strand, counting down.
TTCCGCACCCATGAGGACGGCCTCAATAGGGATATCGGGTTCATGTCACGCTACAGAACGTGACTCGACATCGTTGTCTGTCTTTCCAGTTTTTAATAAAAAAAACACAAACCTCCCCCCCAAAAAAAACTGCAGACAGCAGGATTTGACACATTGGACCCCCTGTGACACATCTCATTGTCTTGGCTGTGCTCTTGGTGTGTCTTTGATGTAAGGACACCTTCCCTGAAAGATTGTATCTCTGCAGTTTCTGTGTTTATATACTGTGAAATATTGTAGATTCACTCATTCTAACTTTACCTGAGGAAGAGGCGACAGCTCCGAAAGCTTGTAATTTTAAATAAATCTGTTGGACTATAACCTGGTGTTGTGCGACTTCTAATATATTGATGGTGGGGGACTTGGCGATGGTGGTGCCATTGAAGGTTGGGGGGGGGGGGGGGGGGGTGGTTGGACTTTTCCTTGTTGGAGATGGTCCTTGCCTATCACTTATGTGGTATGAATGTTCTCTGCCACTTGTCAGTCCAAGCCTGAATGTTGTCCAGGTCCTTCTGTAGGCTAGCATGGCTGCTTCATTATTGGAGTTGTTGTTACTGGAGCCAAACACTGGAAGCATCAGTGAGTAGCCCCATTCCTGGCCTTATGATGGGAAGGTCAATGTGGCAGTTGAAGATGGTTGGCCAAATACCTTGGTTGAATATTACCAGAGTGAACTACCAATAACAAACTACTTTCATTTGGTCTGATGGTGGCCCCAGGTTCTGCAAATGCTTTTCTCCAGGAGCAAACTCTAGGGCAGGCAGAATTCTGTGTATACTTGACCTGAATTCATAATTTGCAATGATTATACATTCCTTTAAGAAATAAAAACCCTACAGGAAAAGTGGTCCAACCATGGCTAACAAGAAAAGTTAAAGATAGCATTAGATTAAAGAAGAGACTAATAATGTTGCCAAAAAGAGTAGTAAGCTTGAGGATTGGGGGGATTTTAGAATTCAGCAAAGGATGACCAAGAAATTGATCGAGAGGAAAATACAATAGAGTAAACTAGCAAGAGACCTAAACAGATTGTAAAAGCTTCTATAGGTATGTAAAAAGGAAGAGATTAGTGAAAGTAAACATGGGTCCCTTACAGGCAGAGACAGGAGAAATTATAATGGGGAATAAGGAAATAGCAGACATTAAACAAATACTTTGTATCTGTCTTCATGGTAGAGGACCCACAAACCATTCCAGAAATAGTAGGGAACCAAGGATCAGTGAGTAAAGTTTCCTGTAAGCTGCGCTTTGTTCTGCGTGGCCTGTTTCTTTTAATGCACGATCCCTTTAAATTTCTGCGCATGCGCGGTATTTATAATGTAAAAGCCGGTGAGCGGCCTGCGCGGGACCTCTAAGATGATTGCGCGACCACGCGGGAACTTTGCTAGTGAGAATGAGGAACTTAAAGAAATTAGTGTTAGAAAAGAAATAGAACTGGAGAAATTAATGGGACTAAAAGCCTGATGGCATACATCCTAGGGTTTTAAGAGGTGACTGCAGAGATAGTGGCTGCATTGGTTTTGATCTTCCAGAGTTCCCTAGATTTTAGAATGGTCCCCACGGATTGGAAGGTAGCAAATGCAACCCTGCAATTAAGAAAGGAGGGAGAGAGAAAACGGTACTGTAAGCCAGTTAGCCTGACATCAGTAGTAGGGAAAGTGCTAGAATCTATTCTCAAGGAAGTGGTAACAGGGCACTTCGAAAATCATAATATGATTGGGTGGAGTCAGCACGGATTTATGAAAGGAAATAGTGTTTGAAAAATCTGTTGGAGTATTTTGAGGTTGTAAATAGCAGGGTAGATAAGGGGAAACCAGTGGATGTAGTATATTTGGATTTTTAAAAAGCATTCGATAAGGAGCTACTCAAGGTTATTACACAGAATTAGGGATCATGGGATTGGGGCAATCGATTCGCTTAGTTTGAGGAGTGGTTAAGGGACAGACTGGTCATTTTCGGGATGGCATGCTGTAACTAGTGGGGTACCGCAAGGATCAGTGCTTGGGCCTCAGCTATTTACAATCCACATCAGTGACTTAGATGAGGGGACCGCGTGTAATGTATCCAAGTTTGCTGATGACACAAAGCGAGGTGGGAAAGTAAGCTGTGAGGAGGACGCAAAGGGATATAGGCAGCTTGTGAGTAGACAAAAACATAGCAGATGGAATATAATGTGAAGAAATGTGAAGTTATCTACTTTGGTAGGAAACATAGAAAAGCAGAATATTTTTTAAATGCTGAGAGACTGGGAAGTTTTGATATTTAGAGGGACCTGGGTGTCCTTGTACATGAATCACAAAGTTAACATAGGTGTACAGCAAGCAATTAGGAAAGCAAATGGTAAGTTAGCCTTTATTACAAAGGAATTGGAGTATAAGAGTAAAGAAATCTTACTGCATTTATGTAGGGCCTTGGTGAGACCACACCTGGAGTACTATGTACTGTTTTGGTCTCCTTACCTAAGGAAGGATGTACTTGCCTCGGAGGGAGTGCAGCAAAGGTTCACCAGACTGATTCCTGGGATGGGGGGATTGTCCTATGAAGAGAGATTGAGTGGACCAGGCCTACATTCCCTAGAGTTTAGAAGAATAAGAGGTGATCTCATTAAAGCGTACAAAATTCTTAAGTGGCTTGACAGGGTAGATGCTGGGAGGACGTTTCTTCTGGCTGGAGAGTCTAGAACCAGGTGTCACAGTCTCAGAATAAGGGGTCGGCCATTTAGGATTGAAATAAGGAGAAATTTCTTCACTGAAATGGTTGTGAATCTTTGGAATTTTCTACCCCAGAGGGCTGTGGATGCTCAGTCGTTGAGTATATTCAAGACAGAGATCGATATATTTTTGGATCCTAATTGAATCAAGGGATATGGGGATAGTGTGGGAAGATGGAGTTGAGGTAGAAGATCAGCCATGATCTTATTGAATGGCGGAGCAGACACAAAGGGCTGAATGGCCTACTCCTGCTCCTATTTCTTATGTTCTTATGAATTACTGGCTTGTCTGAGCATCCCTAGCAGAATCTTTGAAAGAAATAGTTCTGATTGTTCTCTACCTCCGGTGTGTAGGAGTAATCCCAACTGCAAGCACAGTCCTAATTTTTGAGAGCAGGCTACAAAAGTGCTCAGTAATGCTTGTGGGTACTTGGGGATATTGGGGGCAGCCATCTTTATTATGCTCTCCTCGGTGTGGTTTCTGGCCTCACTTGTACGTGGTGGTTGAACTTTATTCAGTGGACGTGACTGCTGCCAACGAACCGGAAGCGTTCTGCGCGTGCGCGCTTCAGTTTCGTTACGGGAGCGGGCTCGTTAAAATGGGTTTTTTTAAGTGCCGGGTAGGGAGCGGGCTCTGGGGGGGAAAAAACCCAGAAATATCATGCTTCCGGTTCCAGATTAATGCGCAGTGCGCTTCTGTGCAGCTTCCGGTCGTTGGCAGCAGTCACTCCGTTGTTCAGTGAGGAAAACTGCCTGATAGAGATCATCCCCCATTATAAACCTTGTATCTTTGTTGAAGAAAAAAAATGACAACATAAAAACAGGCTTTTTTAAAGTTATTTCTGGGAACTTTCCTATGTACTGTAATTGCATTTTATATGCCGAAGATATTTAGATACTGATTGGTTCAGTTGTTGACAATCTTCTCTTTGAGTCAGAGGAATTATCAGATCAAGGCCCACTACAGAACTTAAGCACATAATCTAGACTTATCACACCAGTGTAATACTGAGAGTGTGGTATTTTATCAGAGCAGTGTGCCTGTTCAGATAGATGTAAAAGATTCTCTGCGACAACTCGGAGGAACAGGGAGTCCTCTCCAGCCTGGCCAATATCACCTAAAAACTGATCGACTGGTTATTTGTCATTGCCATTTGTGGGGTCTTGTGTGTAAAACACTAGCATGTTTGCTTGCACAATTACATTGTACTTCACAGTAATTATTTGTGCGTGGAGCACCTTTTGAGGTGTTTCTACGGACATAAGGTACTATATAAATGTAAATTTATTTTCAGTTCTGGAATTTATCTGCATCCTGTTTCAAAGGTGATTAATACATTGTTGTTTCTTTTAATTTCACATTTTGTTAATGTATTTATCATGGTTTTTGTTGAAAAGGATTCTTTTGCAATAATTTCATGTATTAATGCTAGTGCAATTTGGTATAGTGCTTGAACTTGCAGTAAGCCTCTTCCCTGCATCAATACTTAAAAGCATGCGTTTGAATTTGCACTGCAGTAGAACTGCAAGCAGCTTCAGATGGAAAGGGAGTGTCCGTATTAACTATATTGTGCCGTGAAACATGGCTCCTGCAGTAATTTCATCCTTTCAGCCTAAACGGTGCAAAAATCCCTACAGGTTTGATCTAGTTTTCTGTTCAATGTGTGGTGCAAAACTGACTGCATGGAGTGTAGGCATGCAGAAGGAGAGGAGCATTGATTGATGATTACCGTGATCTGGTTTCTATACTGCATTATGTTTTGTTCTGAGGAGACGCCCACATTTGTGACCTGCATGTTTTTGATGCTGCAGACACTAGCTATGGGCTTGATGCTTGTTTGCATTGGAGTGGTGGGGTGTGACAAAAAATGGAAACATTTTTTTTAACCTGCAACAGAGGTGGAAACAGCCCTATTCAAGTGCAAATATGTGACTAATGTGGGGGCTTTGGTTTAACCTGTGCAATCACAAAACCTGCTGTATTGTGTACGTGAAGTTGACTGTCCAATTCTGTCTGTTCTGCCAGTCTGCTAAGCCTGCCCATGAGAAGCTGTTGGAAGGTTTAACCATTCGAGTGCTGACACCACCTTTCAAAACCTGCAATGTTGGTGTTCATGTAAAATCTAAATATTTTTTTGTACAGTTTTGGTCTGAATATTTTCTAAATTGTACAGGAATATTCAGAATTTTCGTATTCTAAAAAGAAACTCCCGGTTCTTATTTTTGTTTCCATCTTTTTGGCCATGGTGATCCACATTTTGAGGCTAGCCACGGTGTCCACATAAATGATGGTCTGCACGGTGAGTGGGATTCTGTTTGATTATATCCATGCCCATCAGAGCAAACTATATATGTAGACCACTGAAACAAACCTTCTGCAATTTAGCTGTACTGCCATTTTATTTTATTGAAAAGGTTCAAAAATCAAATGGAGCAGTAACCTTCATTACTTAAAACCAAATTGAATATGAATATAACATATTATTGTCATAATGATCTTTTTGCAAGAAAAACGGTCAAGTAAAAATGCAAAGCACATTAGAGGAGAAATAAGATTTTGTTAAAACACATCAATGAAGCAACTTGGTTATGTGGCTTTCTTTCACTGCTTTATGTGCACAGCTTGCTCTTGTGAGTTGTTGTGTAAGAACCTGACAACACACACTGCGAGTTTGACTTGGAGTTTGCTGTACCGCTGTGGTCTGTCATTGCTTGACATTTTAATATTCACTAAATGTTGATACAATAGCCCGGATTTTCCGGGGACTACGGGTGCGTACATGCCCATAAGGGCCCGCAAGTTCTGGGTTTTCGCGCGCAAAGCGCATGCGCAAAAACCCGGAACTTGCGATCTGTCAAGAATTTTCTTGACGGTTCCTCCGCATCCCCGGGAAAGGGACATTCGCGGGCGGAGAGTTGGGGTATTTGCTTTTACCAGTGTAAGAGTTTAAATGAACATGAAGATATATGTTCACATATGGATCTCATTGAAGCATACAAAATTATTACAGGGCTTGATAGGATGGATGCTGGGAGAATATTTCCCTTGGCTGGGGAGCCTAGAACCAGGGGCCACAGCCTCAGGATAAAGGGTAGGCCATTCAGGACTGAGATGAGAAGAAATTTCTTCTCACAGGGTGGTGAATCTTTGGAATTCTCTACCCCAGAGTACTGTGGAGGCTCAGTCACTGGGTATATTCAAAACAGAAGTCGATAGATTTCTGACTAGTAATGGCATCAAGGGATATGGTGATAGGGCCGGTGAATGGAGTTGAGGCAGAAGATCAGCCATGATCTCATCGAAGGGCCGAATGGCCTACTCCTGCTCCTATTTCTTATGTTCTTATTAAAAATAAAATTTTAAAAATTATTTAAACATTAAAAACAACCTGTAAAATAAGTTCAGGTTATTTTTAGCCCCTTTAAAACATTTACATTTATTTTTCAAAAAATTTAATTTTTGTTTCAAATATTTAATTAAACTGTATTTTAATTTTTAAATTTTTTATTTATTTATTTGTTATGTAAATGTGTTTTGCTGTGCGTCCCCATTCATGCTTATGGGGATTCTGTACAAAACTGGAATCTCCATAAGCACGAATGGGGGTCACCTCCTTTCATTGGTTGGGCTGGCCCACGTGATCCCAGGGGCGCTTCTGAACTACATGCGCCCCTGGGATATGTGGGCCTCTACACATGTCTACACAAAGGTCCAAGAGCACGAGTCTCCGTGGATCCCGAGGCAGAAGGTAGGCGCGGACTTTATTTGCCCAAGGGAAGCCGCCGACCGCAAATTCAGGCCCAGTACATTTCAAACATAACCACTTTTGAGGTTGGTTATAAACTCATTAAAAAAAAAACCATATTGGACAACAAAAAGAACTTTCATTTATATAGTGCCTTTTACAACCTCAGGACGTCCCAAAGCGCTTCACAGCCAATGAAGTACTTTTTGAAGTGCAGTCACTGTTGTAATGTAAACAAGTTTAAAACAGTAACAAAATCCAGTGCATAACACAATGTTTGAATTGACCAGTATCTGAATTTGGGGATTGTGGTCTTGCCAATTTCTGTAATTGTTTTATTGCGATATTTCTGATTGAATAATTTAAATGTAACACTACATAAGGGTACTGTTTAGGAAACCCATTTCTGTTGAAAATTTATGTTGAAACATATAATACTTACGCATAATATCTCATAAATGTGTGAAAATGCCTTTCACAACCTCCAAACATCCCAAAGCGCTATACGGTCAATTAAGTACTTTTGAAGTGTAGTCACCGTTGTGATGTAGGAAACACGGCAGCCAATTTGCGCACAGCAAGCTCCCACAAACAGCAATGTGATAATGACCTGATCTGTTTTACTGTGGTAATTCCTGCTCTTCTCCCTCTCCTTGATGTAGAGTGGCCCTTTATGCAAACAGTTGTATGCTGTTTGAAAAAACATTTCCACTCTTGTAAGTGATAGATGCATGATGGTAGAGTTAAGTTACTGCTTCCATACCTTGATTGTTCACAGTAAAAGTAATTTGGCCTGTTCTTCTGAGTGTCTGCATTCAGATCCGAGTGATTTCTCAGCTGATGTCCTAGTCATCCTTTATTGCTAGCAGGTATCACAATTCCTATCATTCTTCGTTCTTTGCATCCTCCATGCTGCTGCAGTGAGGCCGAGCCTTGTTACCCCTCAGTGCTGTTCTGTGGGGAAATGTCACACTTAAACATGACCCTTTAAGATCTTGAAATTGGGATGCTGCCCAGGTGATATTTAAAAAAAAAAAGGTGCCACTCCCTTTGAGGCTTCAATTTTTTCTCACTGGGTAAAGCTTCTCCACTTCTATAAGGCAACTAGGACTCTGCGCTGGTCAGAAGGAAGAAGGTGGCTCTCCTTCCCAGACTGAGCCCTCAGGCTCGAAGTCTTCAACTCGAGTGGCCCCCAGAGTCAGAACATGGCTGCCCCAGATGGGTTTCATCGTGCTGTCCTCCCTTTTCACTGCACCGTAAGGAGGTGTTACATGTGCATACGTAAACTACCATGAGTTCAGCTGATGGGTGATAAACCCCTCTATTTACTTCCTTCTGCTGACTCGGCATTCATTTATCAGGTGCTGTCTCCTCTCAAGGCGACACATCCAGGGGATGCATTCGATCTCCCAACCACAAATTTAGTGAGTTCTGCATTAAGGGTTGATTCAGATGCGATAGTCTGCTAGGAACATAGGAACAGGTCATTTAGCCCCTCGAGCCTGTTCGGCCATTCAATGAGATCATGGCTGATCTGTGACCTAACTCCATATACCTGCTTTTGCCCCCATATCCCTTAATAGCTTTGGTTAACAATAGTCTATCAATCTCTGATTTAAAATTAACAATTGACCTAACACAACTGCCGTTTGCGGAAGTGTTTCCTAACTTCACTTCTGAAAGGCCTGGCTCTAACTTTTAGGCTATGTCCCCTAGTCCTAGACTCGCCAACCAGCGGAAATAGTTTCTCTCTATTTACACGATCAGTTCCCCTTAATATCTTGAAAACTTCGATCAAATCACCTCTTAACACGGCAACACGGTGGCATAGTGGTTAGCACTGGTGCCTCACAGCGCCAGAGACCCGGGTTCGAATCTGACCTCGGGTGACTGTCTGTGTGGAGTTTGCACATTCTCCCCGTGTCTGCGTGGGTTTCCTCCGGGTGCTCCGGTTTCCTCCCACAGTCCAAAAATGTGTGGGTTAGGTTGATTTGGCTATGATAAATTGACCCTTAGTGTTAGGGGGGATTAAATATGTGGGGTTATGGGGATAGGATGGGATATGTTAGGGGGAATTAAATACGTGGGGTTACGGGGGTAGGGTGGGATATGTGTACTGTGGGGATTAAAGCAGGGACAGGGTACTGGATTTGGATGATCAGCCATGATCGTATTGAATGGCGGAGCAGGCTCGACGGGCCGAATGGCCTACTCCTGCTCCTAGATTCTATGTTTCTATGTTAACCTTCTAAATTCCAGGGAGTACAGCCCTAGTTTGTGTAATCTCTCCTCGTAATTTAACCTTTGGTGTCCAGGTATCAGTCTGCTAAATTTCCACTGCACTCCTTCCAAGGCCAATATATCCTTCCTAAGGTGCGGTGCACAGAACTGCTTACAGTAGTCCAGGTGTGGTCTAACTAAGGCTTTATATAGCTGTAGCATGACTTCGAAACCCTTGTATTCTAGTCCTCTAGCTATAATAGAGAGAGCATGAAAAATTCTTCGCAAGTAAAATCAAGGAAAACCCAAAGATATTTTAGAAATATATTAAGAGTAAGAGGATAACTAAAGAAAGGGTAGGGCCGATTAGAGATCATGAGGGTAATCTGTGTGTGGAGGCGGGAGATGTCGGTAGGGTTCTTAATGAATACTTTGTGTCTGTTTTCACAAAGGAGAGGGGTGAAGCAGACATTGCTATCAGGGAGGAGGAGTGTGAAATATTAGATGAAATAAACATAGTGAGAGAGGAAGTATTAAGGGGTTTAGCAGCTTTAAAAGTGGATAAATCCCCAGGCCCGGATGAAATGTATCCCAGGTTGTTAAACGAAGCAAAAGAGGAAATAGAAGAGGCCCTGACCATCATTTTCCAATCCTCTCTGGCTTCAGGTGTGGTACTGGAGGACTGCTAATGTGGTACCCTTGTTTAAAAAGGGAGAAAAGGATAGACCGAGTAATTACAGGCCAGTCAGCCTAACCTCGGTGGTGGGAAAATTACTGGAAAGAATTCTGAAGCACAGGATAAATCTTCATTTAGAAAGACACGGATTAATCAAGGATAGTTAGCACGGATTTGTTAAAGGAAGGTCGTGTCTGACAAACTTTTGATTGAATTTTTTGAGGAGGTAACAAGGAGGGTAGATGAGGGTAGTGCGTTTGATGCAGTGTATATGGACCTTAGCAAGGCTTTTGATAAGGTTCCACATGGCAGACTGGTCACTAAGTTAAAAGCCCATGGGATCCAGGGCAAAATGTCAAGTTGGATTCAAAACTGGCTCAGAGGCAGGAAGCAGAGGGTAATGGTTGATGGGTGTTTTTGTGACTGGAAGGCTGTTTCCAGTGGGGTTTCGCAGGGCTCAGTACTCGGTCCCTTGCTTTTTGTGGTATATATCAACGATCTTGACTTGAATATAGGGGGTATGATTAAGAAGTTTGCAGATGATACTAAAATCGGCTGTGTGGTTGATACTGAAGAAGGAAGCTGTAGACTGCAGGAAGATATCAATAAATTGGTCAGGTGGGCAGAACAGTGGCAAATGGAATTCAATCCGAAGAAGTGTGAGGTAATGCATTTGGGGAGGGCTAACCAGGAAAGGGAATACACATTAAATGGTAGGACACTGAATAGTGTAGAGGAACAAAGGGACCTTGGCGTGCATGTCCACAGATCCCTGAAGGTAGCAGGCCAGGTAGATAAGGTGGTTAAGAAGGCATACGGAATGCTTGCCTTTATTAGCCGTGGCATAGAATACAAGAGCTGGGGGGGTTATGCTTCAACTGTATAAAACACTAGTTAGGCCTCAGCTAGAGTACTGCGTGCAGTTCTGGTCACCACATTACAGGAAAGATGTGATTGCACTGGAGAGGATACAGAGGAGATTTACAAGGATGTTGCTGGGAGTAGAGAATCTTAGCTGTGAGGAAAGACTGGATAGGCTGGGTTTGTTTTCCTTGGAACAGAGGAGGCTGAGGGGAGACCTATTCAGGTGTATACAATTACGAGGGGCCAAGATAAAGAGGATAGAAAGGACCTATTTCCCTCAGCAGAGGGGTCAAAAACCAGGGGGCACAGATTTAAAGTAATTGGTGGAAGGTTTAGAGGGGATTTGAGGGGAAATTTCTTCACCCAGAGGGTTGTGGGGGTCTGGAACTCACTGCCTGATAGGGTGGTAGAGGCAGAAACCCGAACCACATTTAAAAAGTACTTGGATGTGCACTTGGGATGCTCTAACCTGCAGGGCTACGGACCAAGAGCTGGGAAGTGGGATTAGGCTGAATAGCTCTTTGTTGGCTGGCGCGGACACGATGGGCCGAAATGACCTCCTTCAGTGCTGTAACTTTCTATGATTCTATGATAAAGGCCAGCATTCCATTAGCCTTTTTGATTATTTTCTGTACCTGTAATGATCTCTGTACATGGACCCCCTACGTTTCTTTGGACTGCCACTGTTTCTAGCTTTACACCATTTAGAAAGTACTCTGATCTAGCCTTTTTAGCTCCAAAGTGGATGACCTCACACTTGCCTATATTGAAATCCATTTGCCACAGTTTTCCCCATTCACTTAGTTTATTAATATCTCCATAATTTTAAGCTTCCATCTACACTGCTTACAATGCCGCCTATCTTTGTGTCAAATACACCAAGCCAGTTTCTGCCACCGGGCAACTAGGTACCAGTTTATAGTCCGAACAGCAGAGGCTGACCCAGGGAACATATCCTTACATTGGTGGAGGATCTCTTAGACTGCTGCATTGCTCTGGAAATGAGCATGCAGATCATTGCCATGGGGATCTTGTTCCACTGTTTTGCTTTGCTGTGGGATTTTGGGGGTTTCCACAGGAGCTACAGGTCAAGCTGTTGCAAAAGACTTTTTGGCAAACAAGTGGAAGATCTGTTTGAAAGGCACAACTTCAACCAGCAGAGCCTTTGGGCTCTTTCTGGAATGATAATCTGGCCTTCATAGCGAGAGGATTCGAGTACAGGAGCAAGGATGTCTTGCTGCAGTTGTACAGGGCCTTGGTGAGACCACACCTTGAGTATTGTGTGCAGTTTTGGTCACCTTATCTGAGGAAGGATGTTCTTGCCATGGAGGGAGTGCAGCGAAGATTCACCAGACTGATACCTGGGATGGCAGGAATGGCGTATGAAGAGAGATTGGGTCGATTAGGCTTATATTCGCTAGAGTTTAGAAGAATGAGAGGGGATCTCATTGAAACTTATAAAATTCTAACAGGTCTAGACAGACTAGATGCAGGAAGGATGTTCCTGATGGCGGGGGAGTCCAGAACCAGGGGTCACAGTCTAAGGATAAGGGGTAAGCCATTTAGGACTGAGATGAGGAGGAATTTCTTCACCCAGAGAGTGGTGAACCTGTGGAATTCTCTACCACACAAGGCAGTTGAGGCCAATTCATTAAATATATTCAAGAAGGCGTTAGATATATTTCTTAAGGCTAAAGGGATATGGGGAGAAAGCAGGGACAGGGTTCTGAATTTGGATGATCAGCCATGATCTCATTAAATGGCGGAACAGGCTCGAGGGGCCGAATGGCCTACTCCTGCTATCTTCTATGTTTCGATAATCAAGGACAATCCAGTTGAGACGCTAAAGCATGGTCAGTATCCTTTTTTGTGTGTTTCAATTCAGGTTCCAGGGTTCTCCCCACATCAGCCTCACTGGTTTCAGGAATAATCTCATCCACCCAGCAGTGATCCCAGCCTCCCAGGTCGAGCAGGTCAGCAATTACTTGTGCCAGTGTGTGGCCATATAGAACAGATCACAAGTACCGACTGCTTGGATCAGGAAGTGCTATTTGCTTTTAGGCTTGATCTGGTGAGCCTCTCTGGGTCTGCTGACCACCCAACCTCCCTTCTTGGCCCCCATGCTAGCTGATATTGTTAACGGTTCCCTTTCCTCTGGCACTGTGCCCCTCCCTTTCAAATCTGCCATCATCTCCCCCCTCAAAAAAAACCATACTTGACCTGTCTGTCCTAGCAAACAACCATTATATCTCCAACCTCCCTTTCCTCTCAAGTCCTCCAATTTGTTGTTGCCATCCAACTCTGCCCAGCTTTCCTGCAATTCCATATTTGAACCTCTCCAAACAGGCTTCTGCCCCTGCCACAGCATTGACACGGCCTTTATCAAAGTCAGAAATGATATCTTATGTGACTGTGGTAAAGTTTCCCTCCTCATCCTTCTCAATTTGTCTGCAGCCTTTGACCAAACTATCCTCCTTCAGCGCCTCTCCTGCATTGTCCAGCTGAGTGGGACTGCTCTTGCATGGTTCCATTCTTCTCTATCCAGTCGCAGCCAGGGAATCTCTTGCAATGGCTTCTCTTTCCGCACCTGCATCGTTCCCCCTGTAATCCTTTAAGGATCTATCCTTGGCCCCCCTGCTATTTGTTATCTACATGCTGCTCCACGGCGACGTCATCCAAAAACATAATGTCAGATCCCACATGTACGCTGATGACACCCAGCTCTACTTCACCACTACCTCTCTCGACCCCTCCGCTGCATCTGATTTATCACACTGCTTGTCCAACATCCAGCGTTGTCAGAACAGTAATTTCTTCCAATTAAATATTGGGAAAATCAAATTCATTGTCTTCAGCCCCCACCACAAACTCCATCTTTAGCCACCAATTCCATCCCTCTCCCTGGCCACTGTCTGAGGCTGAACCAGGCTGTTCGCAACCTCAGCTTGCGATTTGACACTGAGCTGAGCTTCCGACCATGACCGCATACTTCCACTTCCCTTCCTCGACTTCTCCGTCTCCATCTTTGGGGATAGGTTATTGACTAACATTCACTACAAGCCCACTGACTCCCACAGCTACCTGGACTACACTTCATCCCACCCCGCCTCCTGTAAGGACTCTATTCCATTCTCCCAGTTTCTCCATCTCCACCGCATCTGCTCTGACGATGCCACCTTCCATACCAGTGCTTCCGACATGTCTTCCTTTTTCCTCAACCGAGGATTCCCCTCTACTGTGGTCAACACGGCCCTCGACCGTGTCCGTTCTATCTCCCGCACTTCTGCCCTCACCCTTGCCCCTCCCTCCCGGAACCACGATAGAGTTCCCCTTGTCCTCACCTTTCACCCCACCAGCCTCCACATTCAACGGATCATCCTCCGCCATTTCCGCCACCTCCAGCGTGATCCCACCACCAAACGCATCTTCCCCTCACCTCCCCTTTCAGCATTCCGCAGGGACCGCTCCCTCCGCGACACCCTAGTCCACTCCTCTACCACCCCCAGCACCCCTTCCCCTTCGCCCGGCACCTACCCGTGCAAACGCAGGAGATGCAACACATGCCCTTATACCTCCCCTCTTCCCACTGTTCAGGGCCCCAAACACCCCTTCCAGGTGAAACAGCGATTTACTTGTACTTCCTGCAATTTAGTATACTGTATTCGCTGCTCACGATGTGGTCTCCTCTACATTGGGGAGACCAAATGCAGATTGGGTGACCGCTTTGCGGAACACCTCCGTTCAGTCCGTAAGGGGGACCCCGAGCTCCCGGTGGCCTGTCACTTTAATTCTCCGCTCCACTCCCACTCTGACCTCACCGTCCTCGGCCTATTACACTGTTCACGGGAGCTCAGCGTAAGCTTGAGGAACGGCACCTCATCTTTCGTTTAGGCACCCTTCAGCCCTCTGGACTCTACATCGAGTTCAACAATTTTAGATCATAACCTCAGCCCCTATCACATTTATATTTTATTTTTTCATCCACCCTTTTGTTTGGCCCACCCCCACCCCCTTTTTTTTCCTCCCAGAAGCTGGCAGCTGTCCTTCATTCTGCCAGTGCATTTCACACTTCTTTTAGCCTCAACCTGTCACATTAACACCTCCTCTTGCCTTGATTATCTCTTAATGTCTCTCAATGTCTTTTAATCTCTCCTTTTGTTCTTTCATCCCCTCCCCCTTTTCCCAGCTTTATCCTTGCTTTAAATCTATTTCATTTCCTGCTTTTTTCCAGTTCTGACGAAAGGTCTTCGACCTGAAACGTTAACTCTGTTTCTCTCTCCACGGATGCTGCCTGACCTGCTGAGTTTTTCCAGCGTTTTCTGTTGTTATTCCACTTTCATAATGTTGCCCGTCCCCACCCCTTACTCGACCCATTTGCTGCTGAAACCCTCATCCGTGCTTTTGTTACCTCCAGATTTGACTATTTCAATGCTCCCCTGGCCGGCCTCCCATCTTCCTCCCTCCGTAAACGTCAGCTCATCCAATACTCTATTTCCCGTGTCCTAAATTGCACCAAGTCCTGTTCACCCATCACCCATGTGCTTACTGACCTACATTGGCTTCCAGTCCAGCAACGTCTCGAATTTAAAATTCTCATCCTTATTTCCAAATTCCACCATGGCTTTGCCCCTCCCTATCTCTGTAACTGCCTCCAGCCCTACAACCCTCTGAAAATTCTGGCCTCTTGCGTGTACTTGCTTTCTTTCGTCCCACCATTTTTGGTCACCTGTTCTAATATCTCCTAATGTGGCTCGGTGTCAAATTTTGTCCAACATTTCTGTGAAGCGCCTTGTGACGTTTTACTACATTAAAGGTGCTATATAAATACAAGTTATCGTCATATATGATACTTGGATGAAAGGGCTACTAAACAACCTGCTTATAGGCCTACGCTGACACTTTGTATGCCCCACTGCTAGGTGAATGTCATCCTAGTGACTTGCCCTCCAGTTTCTTTTCCTTCCCTATGAAGAAACTTCATGCTTGTACTTTGGTACCTCCCTGGCATGGGAGCTCACCATTTGAGGAATTATAGACTCAAAATCGCACCTAAGCACTTTCGAAGCAGTGGCATTGGCAACTGCACTTGTGGAACCTGTCTGAAACTTCAATTCCAAAGCAAGCTTGCATATGACTCAAATAAAATTTTAAAGATCCTTTTGGGACACAAGACCCATTGGAGTTGTACTGATGAGGCTATTTCCTCTCAAATAGAATTTTAACTGATCAGTTCAAAAGGATGTTGGAAGTTGATTTTGTAGGAAAAAAACAAATTAAACCCATGGACTACAGCCTCGAGTCCCTAAGGGTGTATCGCACTCTTCAAATCTGGTTCATGCAGATTTAAAGGGAACATTACCATGGAGGGAAATAGAGTTTACAATTATATTGCGCTTTCACATCCACAGGACATCCCAAAGCATTTTGTAGCCAATTAATTACTTTTGAAGTATAATCAGAGTTTTGGGCAAATGTGGCAATCATTTTGCGTAATAGTTTAACCTCAACTGTTGATGAGGAAGTGGTGGAGGGGAGAGATTTTCCATTTTATTGAGTGTAAATCTGCCTCGTTGAGCCACATCAGGTGTCCTGGCCAAAAAAGAGATTTTTGTAGCCCAGTCCCAGTTTGTTCCAGGAATTGGCATGCTTTCTGTTCCTGAATGCTAAACCGGGTGCTCAGACATAACTGCAGAATTCAGTGCGATTTGGGATTTGAGCCATTTCCTTTCCCATGGTCACGGTCTCCCTTTGTTATTAGAGGATACAGATTTTAAGATATTACTGATGGCTTACCTCAAAGAACAAAATTGATTGGAAAAAATTCTGTCAGTTCTAAATAATTGCCTGCTGTCCGAAGATTTAGGTAATAAATGTATTTCTTCACTTGAGAAGAAATATTCTTGCATTTAATAGATCATAATGTTAAAGCTGCCTAGGTTGTGCTGGAAACGAACTCTCTGTCGAACAATACACAGTACATTCCCCGCTGCCTTTTACTGCCAAATTTCATACCCCCCTCGCCCCCCCCCCCCCCCCTCTCTTAAGGTGTTGATTCCTTGCTGGTATACAGTTCCACTGGCAGTGAGTAGCCTTTAGTGCTTTGGCTAACTGCACAAAGCAGGATTGGAACCAGTATGGTTTAGTGCTGCACTGAGTGGTGCCTTTGTCCGTTACATAATCAAGGAGCGTAGCATTGTACTTTTAATTATGTTGCTGTCCAATGTCTCTAGCGTCGTCTTCTATTTTTTTTTATATAAGATCTTCCTGCCCTATAAAATGCTACACTGTGAGGTTGTTGAAAGATGATGTGTGTGTTGTGGTTGACTTGTTTGCCTGTGTTTCCCCCATGAACCCTGTGATGTAGTACTTTGCCTAACAGGTTGGCCAAGATCAAGAGCTCATTGGCACCTTGCAGTTACAGCCCCCACTACGTATAGTAGGCACGTTCGTACTAACGCGATTTGCCCATTATACGTGTTATAAACTGGTTACTGAGTTTTGTGTGTTCAGGTTTCTGTTAGTATCAATGGCCATACAGTTCATACCACAGCAAAATACAGGACAGAAACAGAACTCATTTAACACACAAACTAATTTTTTTATACCTTGCGTATTATTTTGCTGTGTGATTTTGAAAAGAGTCTGTTATACTTATGTTGTCCGAAATTTCAGTTTTTGCCTTTTGATCATAAAGTTATCAAACTGATGCACTTTCAGAGGGTGGCTATTCGATCTAAAACCAAACAAAAAGCCGGGGATTCACTTCAAATTCTAGTTAAAAATCGACCGTAATAACCCCGTAGCATTGATCAGCCAAAGTAGCGAGAACGTCATGTTGGTTTGTGGACATGGATTCCTTCTGGTTAGACAGGTGAACTATACGTAATATAGTACAGTACTGCACACTGATCGTGTGTTTATTGGTAAAATGTATTGATTCTCTGGCCCCTTTGTATCGGATAATGATTTATTTCACTGGAAATCAACAGATGATCTGCATTTAGTGAACAGCTGATTGAAGCGTGAAATCTCCCATCAGCTGTTCACACTGTTAACTACGGGAGACAGTTGGAAAGTGGAGACTTTGGGCAGCTTCAATCAGCTGTTGCTGGGGCATTAAAAACAGATAAAAGGGGTGGACAGTGCTTTCAATAGTCAAGATTCGTACCAAATGGATTCCTTTTTGATATATTTTGCATTACAGTGGCACTGCAGTATTAAGGCACTTGGCTCCTCAGGTGAATAGCTAACTGTACTGAATGGCACTTCCTAACCAGGTGCGAAAAGCTTACTGAATTGCTCGAAATAGTCAGCATGCTTAATGTGTTCTAAGCACTGCTGTGGGAATGGCAAATGGTTAGCGCCATGTGCCCGATATAGGCGGCTGCCCAGGATAAACATGGCCACAGGGCATGTGCCAGAGGACTGGAGAACAGCTAACGTAGTACCATTGTTCAAGAAGGGTAGTAGGGATAAACCAGGGAATTACAGGCCAGTGAGCCTAACATCAGTGATAAGGAAATTATTGGAAAAAATTCTGAGGGACAGAATTAGTCTCCACTTGGAGAACAAGGATTAATCAAGGATAGTCAGCATGGCTTTGTCGGGGAGATCATGTCTGACCAATTTGATTGAATTTTTCGAGGGGGTGACTAGGTGTGTGGATGAGGGTAGTGCAGTTGATGTAGTCTACATGCACTTCAGTAATGCTTTTGACAAAGTCCCACATGGGAGAATGGTCAAGAAGGTAAGAGCCCATGGGATCCAGGGCAATTTGGCACATTGGATCCAAAATTGGCTTAGTGGCAGGAGGCAGAGGGTGATGGTCGAAGGTTGTTTTTGTGACTGGAAGCCTGTGTCCAGTGGTGTACCGCAGGGATCGGTGCTGGGTCCTTTGCTGTTTGTAGTGTACATTAATGATTTAGATATGAATGTAGGAGGTATGACCAGTAAGTTCGCAGATGACACGAAAATTGGTGGAGTGGTAAATAGCGAGGAGGGAAGCCTCAGGCTACAGGACGATATAGACGGGATGGTTAGATGGGCAGAACAGTGGCAAATGGAATTTAACCCTGAAAAGTGTGAGGTGATGCATTTTGGGAGGACTAACAAGGCAAGGGAATACACAATGAATGGTAGGATCCTAGGAAGGACAGAGGATCAGAGGGACCTTGGTGTGCATGTACATAGATCCCTGAAGGCAGCAGGACAGGTAGATAAGGTGGTTAAAAAGGCATATGGGATACTTGCCTTCATTAGCAGAGGCATAGAATATAGGAGCAAGGAGGTTATGATGGAGCTGTACAAAACGCTAGTTAGGCCACAGCTGGAATACTGTGTGCAGTTCTGGTCGCCACACTATAGGAAGGATGTGATTGCATTGGAGAGGGTGCAGAGGAGATTCACCAAGATGTTACCTGGGCTGCAGCGCTTCAGCTATGAAGAGAGACTGGACAGGCTGGGGTTGTTTTCCTTAGAGCAGAGAAGGCTGAGGGGGGACCTGATTGAGGTGTACAAAATTATGAGGGGCGTAGATAGAAAGGAACTTTTCCCCTTAGTAGAGGGGTCAATAACCAGGGGGCATAGTTTCAAGGTAAGGGGCAGGAGGTTTCGAGGGGATTTGAGGAAAAACTTTTTCACCCAGAGGGTGGTTGGAATCTGGAACTCACTGCCTGAAAGGGTGGTAGAGGCAGGAACCTTCACAACATTCAAGAAGCATTTAGATGAGCACTTGAAACGCCATAGCATACAAAGCTATGGACCAAGTGCTGGAAAATGGGATTAGAATAGACAGGGCTTGATGGCCGGCGCGGACACGATGGGCCGAAGGGCCTCTTTCTGTGCTGTATAACTCTATGACTCTAAGCGGTGGGGACTGTACAAATGGTAATTTTACCATGCTGTAGCTTAACACATTAGCACTTTGTATGACCGGGCATCTAGTCTAATTTGATACATAATGTACAACCGCATTTGTTTTTTCTCCCTCCAGGAGGTTGGCAGTTCAATTAATTCCCAATGTGTAGCAGAGAATAAAAAGGATGTGAATTCAATTTAGAGTGTAGATCATCACTTTATCTCAAAACAGAAATCACTGCATTTAGGTTGTGAAATAAAAACTTATTCTGATGAAACATTTTGATCTAATGTTTATATCTTGTGAATGCATTTTTGATTATGAACCGTACCGGGGATGAGGGACTTCAGTTATGTGGAGAGACTAGAGAAGTTGGGGTTGTTCTCCTTAGAGCAGAGAAGGTTAAGAGGGGATTTGATTGAGGTGTTCAAAATCATGAACGGTTTTGATAGAGTAAATGAGGAGAACTGTTTCCAGTGGCAGAAGGGTCATTAAGCAGAGGATACAGATTTAAGGTACCTGTAATTGGCAAAAGAACCAGAGGGAAGATGAGAATTTTTTTTTAACACAGCGAGTTATGATGATCTGGAATGCACTGCCTGAAAGGATGGTGGAGAGCAGATTCAATCGTAACTTTCAAAAGGGAATTGGATAAATACTTGTAAAGGTAAACATTTGCAGGGCTATGGTGAAGAGTGGGGGAGTGGGACTATTTGGATAGCTCTACCAATG
Organism: Squalus acanthias; assembly: GCA_030390025.1. Lineage (NCBI taxonomy): Eukaryota > Metazoa > Chordata > Chondrichthyes > Squaliformes > Squalidae > Squalus > Squalus acanthias. Next base: position 37,496,462 of record CM059440.1, on the reverse strand, counting down.
AGCCGGCACAGGCATGATGGGCCGAATGGCCTCCTTTTGTGCTGTATCATTCTGATTCTGTGAAAAACTGATACTTGTGATCATTAAAAGCACATCCTGTGGAGAATAAAACTGATGCATGCAGCATTCTGTCTATATTTGACAGTTCGAGTACCGACAGTTTGTGTGTGTGTTTTTTTGATTTAGGTCTGACTGTCATATCACAACATGGGTACGATAGCATAGTGGTTATGTTACTGGACTTGCAATCCAGAGGCCTGGACTAATGATCCGGAGACATGAGTTCAAATTCCACCTTGGCAGCTGGGGAATTTAAATTCAGTTAATTAACTAAATCTGGAATAACTAAATCTGGAATAAAAAGCTAGTATCAGTAATGGTGACAATGAAACTATCGGATTGTCGTAAAAAAAAACACCTAGTTCACTCATGTCATTTAGGGAAGGAAATCTGTCATCCTTACCCGGTCTGGCCTATATGTGACTCCAGACCCACAGCAATGTGGTTGACTCGTAACTGTCCTCTGAAATGGCCCAGCAAGTCACTCAGTTGTATTCTAGAAGGTGGCTCACCACCACCTTCTCGAGGGCAATTAGGGATGGGCAATAAATGCTGGACTTGCCAGGGACACCCACATCCCGTGAATGAATAAAAAAAAAACCATTGATGCTGTTAATATCCTAGTTTTGTTCTGGATGAAGTGGGATAATTCAGGTTGCCAGATATACTTATATGTTACTCCATAAAGACAGAATAATGAGCTTTGTCTAGGTAGCCTTGTAGTTCAGGCAGTTGCCCTTCAAGTAATGGTTCTGTCAAAACCAGGGCCAATAAGGGGAAAAAATACCATGAATATGATGTGTAATTTACCAATAAATCAGTGGCGTTTCTAACCAACTGGTGCACATTCTACTATTGTGCAGAGGTGGTGCTGAGGGGCAGTGACACTGGGCCCAACCAAGCAATCGCCTGTCCAGTCTTAGCCTGTGGCTGAGAGCAAGCGTGAGGATCTGAGCAGCTGGAATTGGTTGTCTTTATATTTATTTAAAAAAATGAACTGGTTAATGCCTAAATATAATACCTTTTGTGGGCACAAAACATTTTTGGTATACAATTCAGGATGGTTAAATTGTTGTAAGCAATGCAGATAAAAAGAAAATGCTGTCAGTGCTAGAAATCTGAAATAAAAAGAGAGAATGCTGGAAATGCACAGCAAAAAAAATACAAGTTCATGTTTCAAGTAAAGACCCATCGCCACAGCCATCATATGCTGATGAATCCACTGTATATTCCAGTATTTTGTGCTTTATTGCTTGTAAGCTGTAATGTTTTCCATTATATGATTTGGCCCAACTTCACACATTTTGTATTTCTGATTCTGAAGCATGTGTCACCTCTCCCCTCCCTGTCTCTCTCCTTCGGAAAGTGTTGAAAGTAATGGAGTTTGTTCAGGAGATGAAACCCACGTAAACCGTGATGGAATAGTTAACTCTGCTCGGTGTAGAGACAGTGGCATAATGTTTTCTTGTTTGTTACGTGAATATACTCAATTAGCTTTAATGAGCTTTATTTTTTGTTGTTTTGCACAGGCTGGTGTGCTTATGACTAAAAAAAATTTGTATCCAGGGTCAAGATTCAGCTAACTTTAGCTGTCTGTAAATTTTTTTACATGGCTTTGTGAATGACGAAGAATGCGACTAACTGATTTGGCAGGATCTAGCTGAATGAAATGGGACATAAATAAGGTTGTTTTGATAATGGACAGTGCATCCAGCTGGGGCTCGTAACAGAATGTCCCCGCAGCACGCTATTGCTGACATGTAAACATCATGCACTCTCTGGCCCTATTTAATTTCACCAAATCCTTGACTTTGAGGTGGGTTTTGATTTGCATTGAGAATTCTGTACTTTTTTTCGGGGGTGGGAAAGCAGGCAGTGGAAGCGGCGCTTCCTCCGAATTAACTCCAGGGCGGTACCTTTTATCCCTCCTTATCTCAGCCTCAGTGATTCCCTACACTCGCTATCCTCCCATATTGAGATGAGTTAAACTTGCAGTTGCTTCCTGGCACTCCCACTACTTCCTTTTTACTTGTACGTCAGACGGCCTGTTTCAGCAGTCTGGGGAAGGATCCCTCTTGGACTGTGCAAAAGGGTCGTTCGACAGTCTTGTGACTCCAGCGAGCTCAAGGGATTTCCCTCCCCTGAAGTACTATTAATGGAACAAACAGTTTGTTGTTTTGAGGCTGTTGAAGCAATAAACAAGATAGGAAAACCATTTCTGTAAGATCAGTTCTCCCTCTAGCTTCGAGATTCTCTGGGATTTAACGAGTCTTGGCTTGTCTCCGATATCCCATCATTGTATTAAAGTTGGTATTTATATTGTGGTTCGGTCAATAAATAACTGTGTGTAGTTATTCGTCTATTGTTCCCCCTGTAATGTAAACAGAATACGCACGTGCAGTTGGTTGAAAGTTGCAATTTGTGAATTAATTTCTCTCCGCTGGATAAACAGTCAGGGACTGGCGGGTGGGCTGTGCAGGCTGGCAATTGGAAAATCACTTAAGCGAACAGCATCAGCAAACTGAGTGCTCAACCTGCAGGTGCCGAGAAAGAATGGCACTGTTGCCCCAACTAGCAGAGTAACACCCCTGGAGGTGGTATATATACTGGATTCTGGGGGCAGCAGTGCTTTCTCGTGTACTTTACAATGTTGACAGCAGGACTGTAATACAGGCTATGAAATAAATAGCTTGACAACAGTTATCAGACGTGTCTACATTTTCTGTGCCCTTTTTTTAATATGGTCACGATGTAGTATAAATTATTGCTGTATAGGTCCAGTAGGGCTGTGGTGTTGAGGTAATTTCATTGTGATGGCTGTGCTGTAGATTAAATTTTTCAGAATGGAATGCTATTACGCAGTGGGCATTCAGCAGACCACTTTGAGAGGAAGCCATTAGCAAAGACTGCTATAGTTGGATTAGTGTGTATCTGTGTTAAACTTTGGGTAATTATCCTTGTTCTAAATCACAATGCTATCCATTCAAACTGTGAACATTATCTGATTGTACTGATTAAGATCCGTTTGATCTGTTTAATGCATCTTGAGCATTTTAATGTTCTATTAAATTAAGGATTTATTTGCATTTTTTAATGTAGCCATATTTCTTTTATGCAGGCTGCCTTCCAGTCTGGCCAGAATGCAGCTCCTCCTCCGCTTGTGTACTCCCAAAATCCACAGACAATGACTACGCAACCACAGACTAGACAGGTAAGATGCCCCTGGGGAATGTCACGACAGCATCTTGACTTCATTTCACGTTAAAAATTGTGGTGTTAAAAGGCATGCTTTTGGTGTAATGCATTTTATTTTCAGTGCTTTCCACAACAGAATAATTGTCAGGCAGTCAGTGATGACAATGCTGTTAACTAATGGGTGTAGTTAATAGAACTAGCTATACCATATTTGTACAGAAACTGGTTCATATCAGCAAAGATGAATTAGTAATGTAGATGTGTTAGAAACTCAATTTTCATAGAAAATACAGCAATCTGTTAAATGATTTCAGAATTACTGTCTTGAGTGTCATGCCTCTTGAATAGTCATTTACTCGCAAATTATTGCAACCTAAAATATACTGAATGTATCTGTGAATAACACGGAGTCTGTTCAATTTATTAAACTCAAAAATGAAAACAACTTCTGGGCATATTGACGTGCAAAGACTTCTTGTTAGCTGCACAATTGAGCTAGTGCTTGTTGTCCGCCTTAATTAACAAAGACTGACGACTGAGTGTCATTATCAATACCCCTTTTGATAGTTGCATAGAGCAATAGAGGATTATTACTTGTCATGGATCCTTGATTACCTGTCCACTCTGCAGCATCCTGCAAAATGTCCACTATCTTGGAAAGAAGCTCCTCCCTGTCTGATAACTCTGTAGACATCACTGGCCCCACTGAAACCTGGCTCACTGTTGGTGACTCCTTTCTACTGTACCAAACACTGTTCAACCCAGCAACACATTTTACTATGTTCTGTGCCAAAACTGCTGTTGGGATGGTCTAGTTCTCCTCCCTAAATCCCATTTCAATCTGACTTCCTACTGCTCCGGCACCACCTTCTCATCAATGCTACCTTGCCTTCAAAGTTCTCAGTATCTACTGTCCACCCTAGCCTACCCAAGTGCTTTATGCTGAAATCTCTTCCTAGCTCTCCTCACAGCCTCTGACAACTGACTCCTTGCCCGTGGTAATTTTCCTCTACTCTGACATCTCTTTCCTCCTGTCCTTAATCAACCTAACCACCCTCCGCACGCGCACGACTGGGCTCATTTATCTTCAAAATTGAGCTGCCTCATCATCTTGCTCTCCTAACTCCACTGATTACAGAATAATTTGTAACTTTTCCTCCCATCTCCCTTACAGCTCTTTTCGGATTGACCCTCCATGGGATTCACTAGCCGCTCCTTTGACCCCTTCATAACCCAGCTCCTGCCCAGTTGTCTTGACTTAATGCTTCTGGGCATCAGCAGCTGCTCTTTCCTCCATGTGTTGTTCTCCTCTTCGTCCCCATCCTGGTTATCATCCTGCTGCTTAAATAGCCTCTTTTGACCCCTCCACCATCGCCATTTCTAACTTCCCCTTCCTCTCTAAGGTCGTTTAACACATCACCAACTCCTTCCATTGCACTCTTGAATCCTTCAGTTTCATTATCATCCAGCCCAAAGCACCGAAACAACCCTGGTCAAAGTCACCAATATGTGTTTGAAGCCACAATGCCTTATTCTTTCTCGTCATCCTCAACCTGTCCGTGGCCTTGAGTGTAGTTGACCACTCCATCCTTCTCTATTGGCTCTCCTCTGGCACACCCTTTTGTATCTCTTGCAATGGAGCTTCCTCCTTCCCGGTCACCTTGGCCCTATCCCTTGGTGACATTATCCATATCATTCGGTGAGCTTCCAGCTGCCATATGTATGCATACGACAGTTTGCTTTATCTCTCCACCTCCATTCCATAACTACTGCTGTGTTGTTGGACTGCCTGTCCGGCAGCAAGCTGGATGATCCAGAACTTCTGTTCCAATCCCATACACCCATCGCTGCCGTCCTAGCTATCTTTCACTGGGTCCTTGCCCTGCAGTGAATTGATGTCAAAATGCTGCTTGTTTTCTACTAATCCCCCATGGCTTGGCTGCACCCTATTTCTGCAGTGTCTCACCCCACATCCTAGCTCACGCTGTATACTCCAAATCTGGACTATTATGCAATGGGATAATTGGCTTGTGTTAAGGGTGCTACGTAAGTGCAAGTTGTTGAATTAACATTAATAATTTCTGTTCAAACAAATGCCAGATGCAGATAACCTACCTCACTGAAGGAAATGGGCGTAATAATTTTATCAAGCCAGACAGTGCAAAGAAGCAGAAGTAACATTGTTAGATCATTTATCTGGAGTTCTTGAGTTTCAGCTTTTAAAAATAAAGGCCAAGACTCCACCTCACCCAAGATATCTTATTCACGTTCATGACCTCACAAGCCGCTTGTATGTTATAACCACTCTGAAGTCAGTTACTAGGATGTGGGTAAGAATATCCTGAGGTTTCTTTTTGCCTTGCATGGGGAAGTATTGATCTTTTCTTGCCACCTCTCCACAAAGGTATTTCTAAAATAGGGCAGCGGTTACTATTCAAAAATGACATTCTCTATGACTGTGACCATGGTGAATGATCCAATCTCACCCTTCTTGACCTCTTTACAGCCTTTAACATGGTCGACCACACCATCCTCCTCCAACAGTGCCTCTCCTCCGTTGTTCGGTTGGGTGGGACTGCCCTAGGCTGGGTTCTGCTCTTGCCTATCTGATTGTAGCCAGTGCATCTCCAGCAATGTTTTCTCTTCCCACCCCTGCACTGTCACCTGCAGTTCCCCAAGGATCTATCCTCCTCTTCCTCATCTACATGCTGCCCTTCGGCAACATCATCCGAAAACATGGGGGTCAGGTTCCACATGTACACTAACGACACCCAGCTGTACCCCTCTACCCCCTTCACTGCCTTTGTTTTGTTGGCCTGTTTGTCCAGTATCCAGACCTCCCGACTCTACTATTCTAATGCTCTTCGGGCTGGCCTCCTATCCTCCATAAACTTGAAATTCATCCAAAACTCTGCTCCTGGTATCCTAACTCGCACCAAGTCCTATTCACCCATCAACCCTGTGCTAGCTGACATACATTGGCCCCTGCTCCCCCAAGCCTCATGGCCTTGCCCCTCTCTATCCTACTGCAGCTCTTTAACTTACCCAGAACTGTATTCATCCAACTCTGGCCTCTTGTGCATCCCCTACCCCCTTTGCCCCACCATTGGCGACTGTGCCTTCTAGCCGTTACGCCCTAAGCACTGGAATTTCCTCTCAATCTCTCTGACTCACCACCTCTCTCCTCCTTTAAAACCCTTCTTAAAACCCACCTCTTTGACCTGTCCTAGCACCTCCTCCTTTGGCTCATTGTCAATTTCTGTCTGATTATACTTTTGTGAAGCACCTTGGGATGTTTTTCTACATTAAAGGCGCTATATAAATGCTAGTTGTTCCATACTGCCGCGCATTGGTCTTCCGGTGTGCTGAGTGCAGTCCAGTGTTAATTTGGCTCAATGACACCTCTTATCGTTTCTCCCAATTAAGTCATCAGTGTTAAATCATTCAAAAGTTTTTATTAAATGATAGAAAGTTGGTTATTTTATAACTGTTATATCTAACCGTAACCTTTTAAATGTTTTTTGTGTTGTATTATTGGAGGTTTTAGCCCTATTAGAAGATGTAGAATGCTGGTCTCACAAAGGTCTCTATTGTGTTGAGGGTGCTGCTTCACTTTTGTGGAGTAATGTGAAAGATTTTAAATCACATATGACTCGGGATATGTTTGCAAAAGAGAACTTTCACAAGACCATTTTGGAAAAATACCTCTACCAGAAGTTCATATAATTCGATATTTTTCTCCTCCTGTCCTTTCCCAAATGAGGTTCTAATACACTTCTAATTGATTCTGTATCCTACTCGTCTCAAATGGAAGATTAATAACGGCCATCATATCAAACAATTTAAACAACTTTTCAGAGAGGGAGTTGTCATCTATTGCACACAGATAAAAAGTGCAATTGCTTTATCACCTATCCCTCGTCATTCAATACAAAGGTTAAAATTGCTGTTTTGTGTCCATATATCAAGCTCTTGAAGATCTTTTTGTAGTTTTATCTCTCTCCCTGTTCCTCATTCATTCAACCTCTGCAACAAATAGATTGGAGTCAAAGTCTGGGATAAGAAGTGAGGCACTGGGAGCTCTGAATACTCTGTTACGTGGTCATCCATACTTGTTCCTTTTTATATTGAAATACTGTCATTAAAATTTTTATTGGCTTATTAGCCAGATTTGTGGCATGGCCAATTAGGCCTTCATTTAAAAAGCTGTTTTTTTTTTACACTTGTGTGCAACCCCACCAATTATTTTTCTCTCCTCTGTTCCTTCCTTGCTTGGGGTACAGTTCTGTGGGTGCCAGGCACCCAATGGTACTTTACAAAAGTGGCTATTCTCCATGTGTGAACCGAGACATCAGATGTCAGCCAGCTACTTGACCACGCATCACCGCTGTATTGAATCCAGTTTTCACCAGGTTCCAGACATGCAACTTTTCAATGGAGGGTTGCTGGATAGTGATCAGGAGTGGGGGTCATGGCTAAATTCCCCCCCCCCCCCCCCCCTTCCTCCTTTCATGGGGGCAGTGATGCTAATTGTGCTTTTGGCACCATCACTTCAATAGAGATAGCTATTCATCAGGACCTACCTTGTCTGTATGGCTCAATTTATCACTGCCATACCAACTAAGCTATCATCAGAGCCATTTCTTTTTCATTTTTAGTCATAGTTCCATGTTTTTCAAGTTTTCATAAAAACTTAAATCTCTAGAGTCCAAGCTGTCAAGTTTGGCATCACAATATGGAAGTTGAATGAATTAATAAGATTGTTTTTGTGTATAATCTTCCTAATTTGAATGAACTTCACCCTCCACACACACACACAGTTCCTGACCTCTCTGCCAGTCAGTTCTTTTTTTGACCAAGGGCACTTGGAGGCCATTGTGTTGGAAGTTCGTGGCATCAAATCACTCACTGCCACAACTAAGTTACGAGAACAGTGGGGATGGTGGAAGACTGCCCAACCATAATGGCTCCAGTTTGGAACCAGAGTCTCGAATAGTGTCCCACCCAGTTGATTCAATTCTGTTCTAGTTCAACCTCACATATACTCAACGAATGAGGAAAACATACCTACAACAGATAATGTGAGGGAAGGAGATTCACTTTTTCAACTAAGTATTGTGGGAAATACCTCTCCACGGGTTTGATGCCGTTTCCAAAGTTCATTTTTAAGCTTAATGGAATTTCTGCCTCAACACTCTGATTCCATGCAATTTGAACGATAGAATACGGTTTCTTGATCTATCTAGAAAATCAGATCGCAGTATTTTCCTCTCCTGTTCCCCTTTGAAATTACCATCTTTAACACACTTCATTTTACTTGAGGGAGCAACAGAGTCTGGCAGGCTTTTTCTCTCTCTCCATAGCTGCTGTAGACGCCATGCTATGATTGGTTAGGACGTACGCTTCTCGACAGAACTGACTCTCCTCTCCCTGCTGAAATCAGTAGCTCAGACAAAAATTGGCTAATATTTTCTAATAAGACAAAAGTGAGCTTGAATGTCGCCAGGATTCAAACTCAAGCCTATGAGTACATGGATATCAAGCAGTATGTTAAAAAAAAAAAGTTCTGTATGCAACCTCATTGCTTCTAAATTTATTAAAACATCTAATCTAATTGGCCTACTTATAACCAGATCGTTTCCCAACCATATAAGCCCCCAAATGGAACTGGGATATGAGGAGCTCCAATTTAGTAACCGTTGCTATGCACTGTCTTGCTTCTATTTTTAGTGTCATGATCATTTAAGTAAGTAATTCTATATGTACCAAAAATACATATTTCTTTGATAAATTGTATAAAAACAGTGCATCAAAGTTGAAAACTATTGCAGCTAATAAATTGAGGTTATTGATCAGATATTTGGTTATAATTTACTAGAAAAACGAGTTCCTATATGATGGAAATGCTGCCTTGTAATTCTGATTTGTGGAAAGCTTTGATTTTTTTTTTACCTAATGTAATGTGTTTAGTGACCTGAAGTACTAGTATATTAGAACTGTGGTTTAATGCTTGTGCTTTGAGTTTTCTAGTCTGTCCTTGCGTTCTTGCTGACTCTGTGTGCCTTTCCCTTGTGTATTTCTTACTTCTCTTCAGTTCGCAGCAGGGCCTCGGGCTGCCCACCACCAGGTATTTACCCCATTCACTTCATACATCTGGATTTTTGCCATTTAAAATTTAGCCTTAATGAGTAGTTCTAACCTTTCTGATCAAACAGTGCAGTTATTAAATGGGGAGAGGGAATCCTTCGGCTAAAGATCAGAATAACATCTGATCACCAAAAATTGTTGAAATTTGCTTAAATGGCAACTGATTTCAAGCTGCAAAAGCTTGCTTCATATATTCAAGATGGTGTTCTAGCAGGACCTCTTTTGGCCACCAAATAATTAAGTTTGATGGTCAGTTAGCTACTATTGGTTGAAATTATTTAATTTCCCCCCCTTTCCAGCACTCTGAGTTGCTGGCTGAGGAGTGAATCCGGCTGCGTTATTTTTCATTCATGATTTAAAAAGTCAAGTTGATAGTTGGGACTTATCGACTGTCCATGCACTGTATAGTTGATCCTTTTGAAGACTGGAAGCTTTTTTCTTGACCAAGATATAGATTATTAGATTTTCTTCCAATTAATTTATAAAATTATGATTTTTTTTTTTAAAAACCCTTCTCCAATGCTTCGTAGAAAAACATTTTCTAGGTTTTCTGAATATTATGTAATCAGAAATTGTGCTGAAGGCTGTAAAAGATTTCAGTGCTGCAAGTAAATGTGTAACATTATCTTCAGGAATTATAATTTAAAGCCATGATGACTTGACACTTCCAGAATTGGGTCTCCACTTCTGACGCCCTTGTCCTCATTAGATCCCAGGTCACGCTTCTACTACTCCTGGTAAAGCAGTCACTTCTGTGTCCACAAATCCATGGACATGAGACTTGAACACACGTGACAAGCAACTGACCTAGGTGTTCAGATATGGCTCAACCACTTGAAACTATTCCATTTCTCCCTTTCCATTGCCAAATCTTCATGCTACTTAAGGATCATTTTAGATAGCTCCTCCTGCACTGCGTATGATTTCACCCAATATGTGCACCACACCTTGAATCTTCACGTCCGAGACTAACTGTGAGGAACTTTTTCCCAAAATCAAAGCGATCTGCTTAGTTGCCTCTGCCTCTTCTGAATCCAGCCTTGCCCTCTACCTGAGGAAACCGCCATATTTTGTAGTTTCTCAGCATCTTCTCCTGACCTCCTTTAAACTGATCTTGTCCACGAAACTCATCAGCTTTTCCCCTCGATCCCTTCCTATCCCTGCTCCTGACCATCCAAATTCCTCCCCTTAGCCATCATCGACCTGTCTCTATCCTTCAGCATTGTCGTTACGTCCTTCAAAACTGCCATTATCGTGAACATAAAAAAAGCATTCAACCAATCTACTCTGATTAACACCATATCTTTATTTTTTTCCCTTTTCAAAATCCTGGAACATTTCTTTGCCTCACAGTTGTGCTCCCACCACTCCGTTATAGACCCACCAAGCTCAGTCACAAGATTTATAAGCAACCCCTCGGTGACATCAGCTGGAAGCACAGGTTCAGCTTCCACGTACAGCAATGATATCCACCCCTCGCTTCACCTCGTCCACTGATTTCCCAAGACCATTTCTGCATTCCAACTGCCTCTCCGACATAAGACTTGAATGAAAGGAAAACTTCTCCAGCTAAATAGCTAAAAAAAAAAAATTAACCCTTGTGGTTCCTGCCCTACTTGCCTTTGGAGGCATCAGCCAGTAGCCACCTTAGGCTGAGTCCAAAAGCGTGGAACCTTGGCATTTGGTCCCAAGTTTTGTTTCTTTCCCTACATCTACCAAGACTGATTCCTTCCACCTCCAAAATATTGCTCTTGCCCTACTGCTGCAGAACTCCTGATCCCACGTCATTGTTACCTTGATGATTGATTTCTCCTTGCCAGCTTCCTGACTTCTATCAACCGTGCCTTTTCCTATATAAAGTCCTTGCACTTCTATCGCTTGTTTTAGCTGAGTCCCACTAGCTCCCCATGCCCCAGCAAACTTATTTCAAGATCCTCGTCCTTGCCTTCAAATCTCTCTACCACCTTGTCTCGCCCTACCTCGGTGATCTCTGGCTGTATGTCTCCACGTGCACGCTTTGCTCCTCCGGCACCCGCTGGTTGCTCACTCCCTCTGCTCCATCCTTGGCGGTGTTCTTTCAGTCACTTCACTCTACCATTTGAAGCTCCTTCGCTAAACATGTCTGCTTTACCATTTCCCTCCCTGCTTTCCCTCAAACGCTTCCTTAAAAACTTCTCTGACTGTATCTTTTGCTCCCCATCCCCAATCTTTGCTTGCTCCCCCCATTTTTGTCTGCTGCCCGGTAAAACATTTTTTGAGACGCCTTCCTATATGTCAGGTGCACGAGAGAAGTAGAAGTCATTTGAGTGCTAAGTTTGATGTTGTTTAAAAATAACAGTTTTAAAAGGATTTTGTCGAGGATTTTCAAAAGGTTGCTCCATAATCATGGTACAGGGAATTTTAAAAAACCCAACTTTTCATTACCCACTTTTGAATCGCACTTTTTGGGCCTGCAGTGTGTGTATTCTGTTGGCCTTTGTTTTCCATAATGATGACAGTAGCGGTGACATTTCCTCTTCTGGCCTTTCCCTTACTGCTAAAGCACACAAGATGTTTGAATTCTTGTTGAGCTTGTCGCTTTTGCTTCCTCCTCCAGCTGACAAGTCAGTTACAATAATACAGTTACATATTTGATGCAAAGATAAAATATTAATCTTGTAGAGTTGAAAATGTCAAAGCTGTAATCTATACTATATAGTAATCTACACTGTTTAGCAATCTACACTATTTAATCCACATCATTGTATGTGAACTGAGGAGTGTTGCAAAGCGTGAATGTTTAGAGAAGAGGACTTCCTTTTTAACAACAGTTTGACAATGACTGGGCATACAGTGATAGAGAAAGGCTCTGAGGTTTCAGTCTTGGTACTGTATATTCTTTAAACTTACCAGTGACTCTAGAAAAATCATTATATTTTCGGAATAATGACAGCTGACATGTTAGTTTGTTGGTCTGATCCAACTAATGTTTTGGACGGTGTTTCCTGACTCCTTCAGCTCCTTTAGTAAAACGGTCTCTGACATTTGAGTTTTTCATGCAGCCTGTTCAGATGCTGCTTTAGTAATTTACGTGACCATTTTCCAATTCGCAAATATCTAAAAGCAGCATACAGCTTGGATGGTAATGGGATTGCTGCCATTTGTAATTGCAGACTCTTGTAATTTCAGTCGAGCAATGGTTGATATGTTTGATCAGTTTTTGGAACTACCTTTTAAGGCTGATAAAGGGGTGATGGTGATCTTCTGTGGTTTTACCTTTTTCAACTGTGGACATTTATTTACTGTTCTCAATTTTGAAATGCAAATCTTATGCTAAATTGCATGGGACTACTGGTGACACTTGTGTGATCTGGGGATTAGGCATTTTTTTAATACCTTCACACCTGTCATTTAAAAAAAAACAACTTTCAAAAATTATTTTAAAGGTCTGCGGGATAAATAGAATATGTCATGGACAACAGCTGAGCTGTGACAAATACCTCCATTGATGAGATACTCACCTGTGGAAATGTATCTTGCTGGCAACCATGACCTGTTCTTTCTTTCTTGTGGTTTGGCTGAGTGGATTGCATTAGAGGGTTTTAGTAAATCCTGAATGCAAAGTGGCTGTTGAATGAAAAACCAAAACCTCACACATGCTATGAAAACCATTAACAATGAAAAGCAGGAGATTCGGTTTTTAGTAGAATCATTTATATTAACCAGTCGGGGGGGCGGGATCTTTGTATGTTCCTGGAGGGCGCTGTCAATTTTAAGCAACTGTTTTTAGGCCCTCTTCCCAACTCGGAAGGAAGCATTTTCACCACTGACATTTTTTAAGCTGTTGCTTCATTTAGAACATAGGCTGAAGCTCCCCTGATTGCTAAGTTGGTATAAAACAATGTAACTGAGCCATACAAACCAGAAGGTCCCATGATTTATTCCAGATATACATTCAATTTGCTGAACTCAGCCTGGATGCAGGGGTGGAGGAGTGCTACAATTGTGCTTGGTGTCCCTGGGTGAGTGAGGGGCATAAATTGGGCCGGGTTCCCACTCTTTAAACAAAACCAGAAAATGCTGGAAACACCCAGCTGGTCAGGCAGCATCCATGGAGAGAGCAGACAAAGTTAACATTTCAGCTGTGGTCACTTCATCACAATTCTGACTTTAAGGATCCACACCTGGAACATTAACTTGTCTAGTTCTCTCCACGGATGTTGCCTGACGTGTTGAGCATTTCCACCATTTTCTATTTTTGTTGCAGATTTCCAGCAACTGCTACATCTTGCTTTTAGAGTTCCCACTCCTGATCGTTACCCTTGCTGGAAAGTGAACACGTGTAGATATCTGGTGAGAATAGCATTGGGCTTAGCTGTTCTCGAATGGGAAAGTCTGCGTAGGCTCGCGCATGAATGGCTACTTGGGCAAGGCACAGAAGGGGATTCCTATGCTAGCAGGAGTCAGGCAAGGAGAAGGGAAAAAAATGCAAAGAAAATGAATTTGATGGTAATGGCGCACCTATACATGAATACCACTAAAATATGGCTCATTCCTGATTGAGTTCTGTGATGTGATTTGCTTAAATTTGGTCCTGGTTTCCTCACATTCATATTTTATATTATCAATGGGGTACAGTAGTGTAGTTGTTAGGTTACTGCACTATTAATCCAGAGCCCTGGGCTAATAATCCAGAGAACATGAGTTCAAATCCCACCTGAATTTGAATTCAGTTTATAATTTTTTTTTAAAGAAATAATAAAAAGCTGGTATCAGTAAAAGTGACCATGAATTTGTTGGATTGTTGTAAATACCCAACTGTTTAATGAATCCTTTAGAGAAGGAAACTTGCCGTCCTTACCCAGTCTGGCCTATATGTGACTCCAGTTGCACGCCAATGTGATTGACTCTTAACTACCCTTTGAAGTGGCCACTCGGCTATATCAAACTGTTACCAGCAGTTCAGAAAGACCCACCACCTTCTCAGCGCAACTAGAGATGGGCAATAAACCATGGTCTTGCCAGCGATGCCCACATTCCTGACGATTCAAAAATATTCCCTCTGGTGAAGTGCTTAAATCCTGTTATATTTTTTCAAGTTTTATTTTGCGGGCGAATTACTTAAATTGCACCTTCAAAATGCTGATCCAGTGTGGTACTGATGTTCATCGGGCTCAAATTGTCCTCCCCTCCTGTAGTCAAGATGTGCAGTAGCAAGTGGCCCGAAAAGGAAACATTGACTTAAATTTTCAGCAACTATGAAGGTCCAAGTGCCTAACCCTCTCCTCATGGCAGCAGTTTGTACTAATTTGACTGCACAACATTTTTTTTTGTCCTTTAGACTTTCAGACCTTCACAGCAGGATAGATCAGTACACAAGACGTGGGCTATTTCTGTGATATGTGTTTACAGTATTAGACAGTTGCACTTTAGACATTTCAGCCTGGGAATCACGCCGTGCAATATCGTATAAGCTCTTCATGAGTTTGTATCAAATTCCTTTGTCCACTATTTTAACAAGTGTTAACTAAACTGTTTAATTCCTCCTTTAACGTACAGGGGAATTTCATATGTTCACGTTAAACATTCATAGGATAGCAATGACCAGCATAATACTGGGATATTATTTCTTAGCCATTCCTTCACACAAATATTCATTGTGTTTATATAATCAGTTATAGACTGCCCACGAAGTGGGGGAGGGGTAGAGAAGTTTTTACATTCTAATGGATGGAATCTCGTACTGGGAAGTTCAAGATACCACTTTTATCTAATGACTGAGGATGAATCCCATGACTGCTGTTGTTGAGTTATGATGTCGTCCCCACGTGTTGGGTGAGTGGTGTCCTGTGATCCTCCTTCCAGGTTAAGTTTCAGATGTTAATGTTTTCATAGTACTGGTTCTGTAGCTACCCTAGTGTACTGACATTTTTCAACAGGTACATTCGGTTTTCAAAAATTGTCTAAGCCCAAAAGCTGATCCACAGGAACATAATAGCCATACATAGCACAGAACAGTTGAAAAATATATGGAAGGTCAGTATCGCCTTTTTCAAACGGAATGTTGCCTAAAGAATAGTTACGCATGCTTATCATTATATTGATTTTTGAGTATCACTTCAATTTAAGAAAACATTTTTTTTGGCAAGCACAATGATTACTTTAAAAATATAATCTTTATGTGTATATTTTTTTATTTATCATGTATGATAAATAAATATCCCTTGCAGCTGCCTATCCAGTCTGGGTGCCTGTCAGAATGATCTAAACTTGTGCCACGCGGTTGAGGTATTGTAGATTGAGTTCGCGTAACCCCGAGACACAGTAATGACGAGTTTACCATTTCTCTCTTTCTGCAAACCCTTTTTAATATCTGTAATTCTCACCCGTCTTTTTATGCAGATTTTTCCTGCCTTTCTGCTGTATTTGTCATACATGAGCTGTGCCTACAAGTAGCTGGAATTTAAGTTCCTACTTCGTAAAAAGCATACGAGTGATTTTATTTTTAATGCAAAATGATGCACCCCCATTTTATTGAACTTTTTTCCCCCTACTAGGGCCAGTAAAGCTCCCTCCTTCCCTTGTGTAGTAATCTGTTTCCCAGACCAGCAACTAAGATTTTGTTTTCAAAACCAACTTTCCAGTGTTGTGCTTTTTTTGCCCCCTTCTATCGAGTGGGGGTGGGAGGTACTTAGCCATTCAGGTCCTCCTTGAGATGGTAGGATTTGAATTGGAAACTGAAACTCCAGGCACAAACCTACTGCCTGCAACTCAGTGGCGCAACAACAATGTGCTGCTCTGTCCCTTTCATGTTTCTTCAAGGCAATAGATTACATCATTAAGTGAAACCTGTTGTCATGTCACACTAATTCGTACTTGAGCAATTCACTGTATAGTCCAAATCCTACTATATTGATGGACACCTGAAAGGTGCACTGCATCATGCAAACTATTTTTTAAAATATCTGAAACTTCATGAAGCGATCTGAAAATTACAGGTTACCACTAACACCCTCCGCCCCACCCCGGGCAAAAGAGAGGCTGCTTGCTGAGCCTTCCCCACTTATGAAGGTAGGACAATGTGGATCACTGCCAAGTGCTGCTTTTATATTGTTGCTGTTCTCATTTGGATTCTAGGCAGATGGCTTCTGAGCTGGCTCCAATGTTTCCGCTGCTAAATTGGACTCCCCTAACCTAATGCTGACTTGTAAACCTAGTTTGGTGTGGGGTTTATGAGTCTGCTGTTGGGACAAGGGAGCCACGTTCACTCGCACAAACCATGGGGGCCAGCTCATTGTCTCCATTGTCTGGAAATCCGAATGAGAACATTGCCAGCATAACTGCAGCTACGTGTGTCTGTTGTTAAGGAGGGGAATTAAAACTGAGTTGAGTTACCCTACCTTCCCCAAAATATCCTTCTGCTATAGTGAGGTATTTCTTACTTTCTCAGCAACTTACTTTAGTAACTGACTCAACTCGCTGATGGGCAGTCATTATCACCCAATTCACAACCATCTGGGTGAATTTTGATGCAGTGTCCAAACAGGACATTGCAGGTTGGAATAACTTAAATAATAAATCTGAGATTTGTCCTGCATTGCATCTGTGTAACCAGGAAAAAGCGAGCTGTCCCATCATGATCTGTTTATCATTGTCAGGGTGCAGTATGTGTTAAGTCTCCAGATATGACGTATGTTCAAATTTGGCACTTACACTGGAGTATATAATCACTTGTGATGAGCAGCAATGTAAAAATGTTGGCATCCTGCCTCCATGTTTCTCTTCAATATTAAACAAGTACAGATGTGCTGACATCAAGTTGCAGCTAAGCCCAAAGCTGAATCTGCAGTGGTCAATGGATTCATGCATCATAATATACCTTGTTACCCTACCAGTATGCAGTTATTAAATGGATCTGTTTTAAGTGCATGTTCATTGTTCCCGTAAACCTTTTTTCTACAGTGATAATGATCACTGGATTTCCTGGCTGTACTTGGAACAGCTCGTTTCCTTGCATAGAGAGGAAGTCTGAGTCTCTCTTCTCAGACAATACATAATATTTAAATTAGTTGACTTCACTTTACATTTGTATGAAAGTCATGGCAACACATTATCTGAAACTTAATTAGTCTGTGAGCTTTATCTTCCCAGTGAATTTGCCAGTCTTCCTTTTCTCTGACACCAAGTTGCAACTAAGCCCAAAGCTGAATCTGCAGTGGTCAGTGGATTTGTTGCAGCATAATATACCTTGTTACCCTACCAGTATG
Organism: Squalus acanthias; assembly: GCA_030390025.1. NCBI lineage: Eukaryota > Metazoa > Chordata > Chondrichthyes > Squaliformes > Squalidae > Squalus > Squalus acanthias. Next base: position 37,478,814 of record CM059440.1, on the reverse strand, counting down.
CAGTTATTAAATAAATCTGTTCTAAGTGCATGTTCATTGTTCCCGTAAACCTGTTTCCTGACCAATTTGATGAAACTCCATTCTAATAATGAAACTGGATGTGTTATCAAAACATCATAAGATTATCACTTTCATTGCATTGGTTCTGCAATGTACTTTAGTTCCAAAACTGTTCATAAGTTCTGGATTGGTCCAAAATTAACAATTTGTCATGAATTATTTTTGCTCCCATCCTCGCACATCGTTAAGACTTTAACCTGCCTCTCTCGCCTCGAACCCCTTTGCTACACACCAATCCCTAGTGAAGGAGGCAAACGAGTGACCTGCACCCAGACCTCCGTCGATGTCCCTCTGTTGGGAAGTGCATGTGTATCCCCGGGTGATTTGCCCTTTGGTTATTTCTCTGGTTGAATCCTCTGTCCCCTTGTTAGTCTAGCTGAGATGATGAACTTCTTGCATACAGAATTGTTCGGCATGAATTTAGTGCTGCCGCTCCACAATTCAGGATGTTGCCAACTGATAACATTTCTTAACTATTTAGATTGGGTTCATCTTTTTGTTGTTGGTCCAAACCCTTAATTTGACACTACTACTTGTCTCTAACACATGCTGTTAATTAGCTGCTCATGATCCCTGTGGTAGATAAGCTGCTATTATTAATCAAAACTACAAAGTAAAGACTGTAAAGTAATCAAGAGTTGGAATGGTATGTTTAAATCCACAACAAAAAGCAAATAATTTTGCAGTTGAATCCAAGTTTAATCTTTTGAGAATGGGCTTCAAGAAGTTTCATGTTTCCAACGTAGCCTGACTAATTGTGACCTGTTGCCTTGAAGTCCAGCCACTGATGTGATGTCACTGTTGTCACTAGGCTTACTTTGCACATTGGTACCAGTACACGGTAACAAGTATTACACTTCAGCTGCTATGCTTCAATGCTGTGCAAATATGCTTTTTGTGTGCCGGCATTGACTTATCAAAATGCTCTCACCAGCAGTGACAGAGCTGAAACCATGAGCACTTCACCACCCTAGTGTTTTAGAACTCAACATGCTCTCTTCAGACACTACTCATATTTGAGCGGAGGACATAATCTGTAATTTTATTGCTAGGTGTTGAAACACCCACAGTGCAGCTGCATGAAATCTTCAAGTCTGCCATTTTATGTTTTACTGAAATCCCAGACAAAACTATTTCCTTTATACAAGCAACTTGCTATACATAATACAAATGCATTGGAAGAATTTTTTTTTATATAAAAAGAAAAACTTTATTATAAATAAATTTGTCATTTTTATTCCTGACGTTTTCGGTCTCGCCAGTGTCGCACCCCAACCTACTTAAACTTTGGATTTACTGAAGGCCAATTCAAATACCTGACTGGACATTTGAGTACAGTGCTCCTGAAAGTGTGTGCGCCCTCCCAAGTCTCTCCACCCAATAGCACATTTTTCTGTGAATTTCCACTGATCTGCTTCTGTCCACTTATCCTGACTATGGAGGAAATTACCAGCTGCTGGTGTAATCAACTTATCGTGGAGTGAAGAGACAAGCTCTGCTCACCAACAGCATTTAAAATTGAAGTGCCAGTGAGTGGAGTGGAACGCATCTTGACTACAAGACCAGCTGGTTGCTGTACTAGGTGGCAATTTCCTCCACGAGCAGGCAGGTGGAGCGAGACAGAACACCACCACTTCATATGCTCCCAATTAAAGTTCAAGTGCTGGTCAATCGAGAAACCTATGAGAGAATCCTTTGAGAGCATTGAGACTCGAGACAAGAAGGCAATCAGCTCATCTAATTGCTATAATTTCAGTGCACCCAGTTTACTGAATTGGGTCCCAGTCTGGACTTCAGCAATAGAGCTGGGTCCTACAGTATTTCTTTCACAAGAAAGAGCCAGCTCCAAGCTGAGATTTGAAGTTAAAATCCTTCAGGAACTGACAATAGTTCTTTCTTGTTGGATAGGGAAGAAGAAATAATGAGTGAAATAGGAAACCGTATCGAATACAAAACAGCCCCACCTCTCCAATAGAAAATCTTACCCTACATCAGTTGGAACATACTATCCTCCAAAGAGACAGCAGAGCTAGTTTGTCTGAACTAATAGTAATCTGTTGTCAAACCAGGCCACAGTGAATGTCTTGATCTATGATTAAATATTTGTCTTGCCTAAAGGCACACTCCTTGTGATCATTTGTTCCAGTCAAACAGTGATATTGTTGTTCACCTTCATGTTCTGATACGTTACTGGGCATAGATCTTGTTCATTTAAGCTGCTGGTTAGCAGGAAGAACTAAAATGCCTTCTCCAGTATAATGAAACTATATTTGGAGCCAATGATTTTCCACCCTATTGTGGGAAATCAATGTAAATCATAGAATAACATTTTTAAAAGGAAGTGCAGTATTATTTCACGATTACTATTGGAAATACTCTTGGTCGTTCCATAGCCACCTACCACAATGTGCAGACAAGTGGGATTGGTTCCTCTCACTGCTGCTGAATGGTGGTTCTATGCCTTTCTAAGTAGACTGTAAATTGTATACTGCACGGCTAAAAATGTAAAATGCGTCAGTCTGGGTCATTAGGTTTGTCTTGTACTGGAGGGAGAGAGAAACTTTAACAGGTCTCTTAGATGTGGAAAATCATTGGCTGTTACACTGAATGCATGTACAGCATGATCCTTCCTACTGATCTATAAGGTGTTCCATTGGCTTTCTCTCTTTTCTGCTACTTTGATCGCTTCATTGTTGAAGGGAGGATTCAGACCTATCCAGGTAATATCAACTGATAAGTAACTTAACCTCTCAGTTAACTTTGCTAAATACTGAAAATGGGTCAGAGGGTCATATGGCAGCATTAATAGAATTATTGTTTTCACGCTTTGGAGGCATATTTCAGCCATCCAATTTGTGCATAGATCTTTGCAGATCAGTTATATTACAAGTTATCTTAGAAATGTTTAAAATTGAAGTCTTTGACTTCACAGATCTACAAGCTGTTAATTGCTTTTGAAGAATGAAAGAAAATTGCCCTTTACAGACCCATTGTTATGATGTTCATTGGAAATTCATCAAAATAAACATGAAAAGTCAAGTGCCAACCTGTTTAGAATTAATCTTAAACTTGTTTTGCCATTAATGTGACTTTTTGAATGAATGGATGAATGGATGAATAGATGAATGAATGGATGTAGATGTGCCCTGGTTTGTCTTGCGAGAGCAGCAGGTGGTGCAAACTTGTGATACTGCTCCTCTGACGATACTGCTCCTCTGACTAGCTGAGGGGATCTGTGCTCCTGCAGGGCAAGGCACTCAGAATGGCAGAGTTTGCCAGTGGTGAGCATTTGCCACCAAGTGCTGCATAACTCAGTGCAAATGCTGATCCAGATCTTGGTGTTTCTGCTGTCCTTGGGGCTGGAACCCATTACCACAGCTGGGGGAAGTGACCAGTCCCAGGGTAGTGCTGCCAGCATACTTCCATGAATTGAGGTTTTTTTTTTTACTTGAGTGCAGCGCATGAATGGAAATCTTTTTCTCTTTCACTGATGACTTTTTTTTTAAGTTTGCTTAGAAAGGTGTGGTGCATGGTATGTAATACACGTTACATTTTGTGAATGGTTTGCATATACATTGAGGGAGGTTTGTTGACATTTATCATTTTTGTTCTTTTCTGCAGTTTTTTCAAAGACCACCGATGCAGCCAACTAGACCTAGCATACCGAATAACAATCCTTCCATGCGCCCAGGAACACAGACTGCAACGGCAGCAGTCTATCCGCCCAGCCAAGGGCCCATAATAATGATGAACCCACCTGTGCCATACCCCCCAGCCCCTCAGGCTCCGTATTATATCGCTAACCCGGTAAGAGAAGAGTGGCTGCTGTTCATCATCTGAACCAGAAGTAATGGTAATCTTTACAGCTAGCCCCGCGTCAGTTTGCAGAGTGGGGTGCCAGTACTTTTAGTCAAACGTGTCCCTTTCTCCGCTGCACAGCTGGGGTGTTGCAGTTTACAGTCTGTTCCTGATAATTCAGTCATATTTTGCGCTAAAAAAATGAATTATCCAAAATTTTGAACTGAGCGACTTTGAATTAAGAGTGGGCTTTATTTTCATAAGAGGACGAGTGATGTACTCCTTTTGTTTTTGAAATATATATATGTAGATTATTGTACTACTTGTATCAAGCAAAACTATATTGAACCTGTTCAAAGGGTGCAGACGGTGTATCTGAGAATATCTGAAGGTATTCAATGAAGGGTTTTTTTTGTTGCAGTTTCTTCAAAATTATTCCTTTGTGTGAGTAACTGTACCACATTCTTAAAATATTTTTTCTCGTGTTTATTTCTTCCCCCCTACATAGAATTCTTACACATTTATGATGCACTTCATAATATAAAAAACACGTGGCACTTTCTGTTTCCAGTATTGGAATGCCTTAGTGCACAAGCACATTGTGCTACGGGTGTGTATTTTATTGTTGGCCGAAACCACCCCTTCCACCGTGTCCTCCCACATGACAGTTGCAGGTTGCAGTTACGGTGACCTGGAATGTGATAAGTAGAGGTAACTTTGACTTCGCTGCTCTCGAACCGACTGGTTGAGTGTGACCTAGGCAAAGCTGTGGAAGCAGGTCACTGCACCGGCCTTCCCTGCCAATGGTGCACCAATGGCAAGAAAGTATCTCTCTAGATGGCGAAGCAGGGGCGAATATTGATGAGGTTCCTGGAGTGCAAAACGTACTGGCCTCGTATGAACTGTGGTGAATTCTTAATCCAAGCCATTTTCTTGATAAAATTTCAGTCGTTTCTCAATGGTCACAAATGAACAGACAGTCGTCCAAACAAAAGAATGCTGCTCGGAGCTGTCCAATTTTAAAAAGGCCCGTTCATGCGCTGTTCCCTCCTTCCCCACTGCACAGATGTCATGGTTGTGCCATTAGTACCTCCGTTTCTTCTTTCCATATCATTGACAGTATTTCAGTCAATTAGTGTCCCGGCATAGTTTATTTTGCATGGTTTTGTTTCTTTTCACACTGTTTTCATGTCTTTAATAAAGTGTCTCTTTTTCAGCAAGGCTTTTCTCAAAGTTTAACTTGTATACTGTCACCTGAATGTGACTTCGGTTATCAACCGTGCATCAAACTGCAGTTGATTAAAAGTAATGTGAAACATTGAGTCATCTTTTACTGAATTGAAAGCATTCAAAAAAATCATCATAAAATTACTATGAATTCCTGACAAGTGTGGAAAAATGAGTAGTTATATAACAGGAATTGACTCTTCAAAACTTTGGCTCCTGTATGCAGGGTACATATCGTTTTATTATGCAGATTGGTTTATTCCAGAATACCTAAAAGCAAGGAACGTTTAGTTGATTTCCTAACTGGCTTCTGTTAAAAGCAGAAGAAATTTTGTCTGATGTGCCCCTTATGCCAGAAAGGCATGATGTGTAAGAATTTTCACAATTTTATAATCTGTCAATAGGCAATTGAGGTTTATTCTGCTGGTAAGTTGAGCCTCATTCCCCTCCCCTTTCATGAAATGATGCTCAGCTTTGAGGTAAGCCACCTCGTGGAATCTTTGAGAAATGACAACTGGTTGCAAATTACTGGTGAAGCAGCTAGTTCTGGTTCTTGAATTTGTGCTAACAGTAATCTGAAACATATACTCTGTCCTTAGCTTAAGGCCTTTGTTATACCATTTGTAAATTAGTGGACTTTGGTTTCAAAATGTTCTTATCAAGTGGATAGGGCTGTTACAAAGAGACATAACAGACTTATGGTACCAGACAGTAGACCTGCAAGTTGTTTCAAGTAACGTTCCAATACGTTTTTCAAGAAAATCAGTTGGAATCTGTTTTCCAGAACTGCAGAATTTAAAGTTTTGTTGGGAAAGAATGACTTGCACAAAAACTAATTTTGTTTTTTGCTTTTGTGACAGTTCCGCCCCAGTGCAGCTCCATACATGGGGCCCCCTCAGCAGTATTCTGTCCAGCCACCTCCTGGTCCATTCTATTCGGGACCGGGTCCCGGTGACTTCACTACATATGGTAAGTGTTAAGCCACTAACAGTACTTGAGACTTCTATCTTTCAAATAGGAACAGAATGAATACTCTGCTTTTATTTCTGACTCATTCAATTTATTACTTTTAAACGTGTTTTTGCATTTCAGTGTGTCCCAATTATTGTTTAAAAATCTTAGTTTGTTGTGAACCAAGTTGAATATTGAATGTTAAATGCATCTCAAAAACACTTACTTGTAACTGTGCCTTGCAAACTTTGTATTGAAAATATGAAAGCTTGGAGCAAGACCGATTGTTGTTCTGTCTTTGTAAAATTAACATGGACTGCACTTCTTCCTTGACGTGGGCTGTAGATTTTGCCCTTCTAAAATTGGATTTTTATTTGTTCTGCGGATTGGAGAGTGCCGTTGAGGCCGCATTTATTGCCATCCCTAGTTATCCTAAATATGGGCTTTCTACAATCTTTTTACGCATGGCCATTTCAGAGGGCTTTGAATGTCAACCACGTAGCGCAAGACTGGAGTCACGTGTACAGCAGCCCTGGTATAGCAGTGGACCAGTTAGATCTTTACAAACATTCAGCAGCTTTCACTGGTCAGTTTTTTTTTTCTGATGCCAGCCCACAAATTACCAGATTTATTTAATTCAATTTCATAATTTGCCATGGTGGGATTTGAATTCACAACTTCTAGGTCGCTAATCCAGTACCATACCCGTCGAGAGCCTGCAGCAAGGATTTTGAGTTGTACCACCGTGGTGAAGTACTAGTGGTTACATGTCTTTCACTAGTGGTACTGGTGAGAGCAACGAGCGTATTGCACAAGCAGCATATTGGTGCATCATTAAACCATGTTGGTTCAAGTGCTATTTTTCCAAAGCATTTTAGTAGCAGTACATATCTTTTAGATTACTTTTGCAATTCGAACGTTGCCTTCAGAGGACTGGAGAGCATATGCAATTTAAAATTTGGTGTGCAAATTACACTACCCTGCAGGTTTTCATCAGCGGTGTTGCCACACTTAATGACACTGCTAATAACGACCTGCTGTAAAGACATGTAATTTGTACACAAGATTTTAAATTGCATATTCTGTAGCCTTCTGAAGATAATTTATTCAGTTTCTGTAGAATATTTTAAAAGCTACAGTGCCATTTGTCATAGTTCAGTAAACGTAATGATTGACTTCTGCTACATTGCTTCCAGCTGATATATTCCAATTGCACAAGCAATCTAAAGGCTCACAGTGATACATAACAAGGCAAAATCACTTACAAGTCTCATTGCTGCTCGTGAGTTATGTGGTCTGTTGTTTGATGATTAATTTTTAGTAAACCACCGAGTCTGGTCTGGTTCCCCAACAGCACTTTTAGTGAACAATGTGAAGAATAACGGATACCTGTGAGTGATGACCAGGCAGTTAAGTCATTTAAGGTTACAGGTAGATATTCTCATTCAAGCAGTTGCAGTCTTTTAAATCATGTCAAGGTGTTCAATTTTTTAAATGATCTATATTATGAAATTTGCAGGCTGATTTTATTCAGTGTTGGGTCTTTTTGCCAACATCAGCTTACACCACTACCCAGTGCGCCCAACGTGGGATGTCCACGCTACAGGAGTGCTTGTGACCTAATCACTGCCAAGTTATTGAGATGATTACTAGGAAATAAGTTCACACAAATTCTCCAGAGAGGGTAATTAATACCCTTGTGACTTTCAATGTCGTAATACCAGAAAGGTTGAGGTGACAAGTAAAAGATTTGAACTGCTTATGAGTCAGCTGAAGTCCAAAATCAGATTACAGTGTTCAAATCATTTCCATTTGTTTCTTTAGAAGATACATATACCATGTAGTTCATCAGAGCCGTATAAAATAGTCCTGTTTTCTGTGAGTTCATAAATGTCCTTGTATATTTAAGCTGAAATGTAGAATAGTGTATGCCTTAGCTTTAACTACTTTGAGGTTTTATTAAATTTTAAAGCACATTTAGTTGATTTTCCCACATGGTTTATGCTGAGATGGAGAACCTGAAACTGATTTGGGTCCATACTCAAATGTTCATTAGTACTTGGATGGAGAATTGGTCCAAGACCAACTAACAGCAGGTCCAGGGAAATCCCTGTCTCCCAGCGATCACTGGTTCACCTTGAGACACTGGGGGGGGAAAAAAAAACCATATATTTCACTAATAAAGCTAGTCAAATGTTGGGAGCAGAGCAATTAATGTAATATTAATCCTCAAAATGCCAAATCAGCATTTGCTGCATATCGTTTTAATTAAGCACTATTTCTGCTTACCCTGTCATGCTCTTCCCTAATCTCTGACCTCCCCCCCCTATTTAATCTAATTTATCTATCTTTCCTAACTCTCTTTAAATATTTAAAACTAAGTTAGAAATCTTCCATTTTGGAGATGGAAGCAACCTTCAAAGGCTAAAAAGTGCTTTGAAGGAAAGGTTTTTTTTGGCCAATCGAAAGCCCACAATAGAAAACTAAGATTGATACAACCAGGCCAACCTCAGATGCAAGGCAAAAGTGAAAAGTGTTGAGAGATCTAGCTAGCAGCCCCGGAGCCCAGCTGTGCCCTGGAAGAGTTACTGGAAAAGTTTGTACTCCTTCCCACTCTAATTCATTAACCCAAGGGTTACGCAGGTTTCATTGTACATTTCTGCCAATTTAGGCCAAAGGTAAAACAATAAGACTGTCTTGTATTGTGCAACTGGATAAACTAGTTTAATCAAAAATGTTGAAATGACAATACGACCAATGAGAGTAGCCACTGTCGTAAGAGAAGCCTCCATACTAGTCAGGCGGGTAGCTTATGTAGTCCCAGGAAAGCAGAGGAGACTGTCACTCCTGTATTTGCTATTCCTGGAAAAAATCTTCACCATTAAGAGCTAGCTGGAGACCTAGTGGCAGCTCACTGAACCCAAAGAAATATGGTTCTCTGATGCTCTTCGGTGTGCTACCAGTGGCAGAGCGGGGAAGCTGCAGGTCTGCATCCACCTGAACCAGGTGGAGCTTGCCAAAGCTTCCTCTGATTACTTTTTGCACATGGCTCAAATCTGCAGGATGTTGGAGACGCATAATGCTTGCCAGACAGTGGTAGAATGTAGTTCAGTCTGCGATCCTCCACCTGGGAAAGTAGCAAGTCATTTCCTACAGTGAAGTAAAGACAATAGTCATAGCTGCCCAGCAGTACTCTTATCCAACTCCTAACAGGTGGGAGAGACCCAAGCAAGGTGAAAAAAAAACCTGAGGTCTTGATCTCAACCAACAAAAAAAATCCTGTTCTAATCTTTACTTTACAGATCTGCATTGTACTGTAACTAGTCCAGAACAAGAAAGTGAATTTTCTCACAACTATACTCACTTAATTGATGACAAAAGTACAATTCTGTTATTCCTGCCTCTTAAGAAATCATCTAGAAGTTCAAAAAGTATCTAAAGGATGTGCAGAATAATAGATAATTGGTGTTGATGTCCATTGCAAAAGTTCATCATGTCCTGTTTTAATTTTGGACTTCTATTATGCAAAGTGATGCTATCATTACCATAATTGTAAGTCCGGTGGCAGTGATGCCTGCCTTCGACATCTGACACGCTTATTATATGGTCATATTATACCATCCACTTATTCCAAATCAACCAGCCTCTTTCTGATTTCTTCTGTTTGCTCCCTATTTTCAAGTTACTTCCTCTCTTTCCCTCACCCCCCCCCTGCCCTAGACACCCCTGTCCCCTGCCCAGTTTCCCTGGATCCTACACAATTCCTGGACCGAGGACAGACAGGCAGATAGACACCTGGATCCCAGGCCTGTGCCAGTACCATGGTAAAACTTTAAACTAAGACAGCAGGAGGAGGATAATTATCTGATCTTTGAATATTTGTCTGAAATATAAGCAATCATTTTTTTTTTTAAATGCTATTTTAAAAAAGATTCACCCGATAGTTGCTGGAATCATCACTGCCACTCTTGCCACATTTCCAAGGCCAGGTGCTGAAATGTGATCTTTCTTTGCTTAGCCTTGGCTAAGCAATGAGCAACAGGGAGTGTTGGGACCCGAGGCTAAACAAATTTATGTTCTGTTTCATGCCTAGCCTCAGAAACAAGGCGCAGAGGGTGGCCCCAATCAGGAGTTCAGCCACTGTGTGGTGAGTTTAAAAAACAGTCGCTTTCTTTTTTTTAATATATATATTTATAGATAGGCATGTATATTTTAAGCAAATTCTTGAGGAAAAACATTGCAGGGCTTCATTCATGATATATATAGTCGTATAATTTTTCCTTTCTCCTCTTCACCACTTGTGATTCCAAGTGAAAAAACAGGCAGGTGATCTGCTTCTAGCTTCTGCCAACACTGCTGTTGATATCACCTCCAGGCAGTGAGAGGGGGTAGGCTCTGGGAAGCTATCTCGCAAAGTCCTGGCCCACGCTTGGCATGTCCCTACTGATAGAAAGGTGGAGTTTGGGCAATTGTAGAGGTGAAAGTGTATTTCATCCTTTCAAGTCACAGCACGTTAGGCCCCCGGGGCACTTTACTCCAAGCCTTGGCTTTATAAATCTTTCACCATGTAACTTGTAACAGAATAGCTTGGATCACTATTAATGCAAACTTTTTACACATAATTAGCAGCATCTTTGTAATTTTGTTCAGAAATGTTTTTCCCCACTTGCATTGTATCATTCTTTCTTTGCTATCAGTTTTAGTTCAGTTTCTCTTCGGTTGACTATTCTGGTACCAGCAAAAGCAATAAAATGCGCATGAGATGCAGTGAGGAAGTTGTTTTATAGCATTTAACTTGTATTCAATTATTTCATTTCTTAAACAGTGGACTCCTAGTAAGATGAAATTGTTTGCCAAAGATTGATTATGTAGATTTGCTATTTTCAGGACCAATGGAAGTGTTGCAGGAATTGGAGGGATCTGAAATATTTTCTGTAAGCCTGTTCGTCTCAGTGCTTCAATCCGTTCCAGAATATTTTGCTGTAGGTATCACGTGGATACCTGAGTGTGCCTCCTTTTTCATTCCTTCTTCCTGCTTTCTTTCCTCTCTTACCTTCCTCTCTTTTCCCTTCTTCAGGTTTTTGTCGACATTCTTTTTCTCTCTTAGTTTGATTTTTACTTTTTTCTTGTTCCTTGTTGCTGCTGATAGTTCTTTCCTTCCTTTTTGGTCTGAGTCCAGGGGCAGTGGGTTTGTCACACTGAGTCAAGGCGAATTTCGGGATGTAAGGAGAGGACAGCCTAAGGTGGGATATGGGGTGGCACCGAATCAGTGGGCCGGGTGTGCCTTTAAGTCCTGATTTGATGCCTAGGTCACAGCCGAGTGGTTCGTCTGGTTTTAGCCTCTATATTTTTTGTAGTGGTTTAATGCAACTGAGTAGCTTGCTCGGCCATTTCAGAGGGCAGTTAAGAGTCAACCACGTTTGTGTGGGACTGGAGTCACATATAGGCAGACTGGGTAAGGGTGGCAGATTTCCTTCCCTAAAGGACACTAGTGAACCAGTTGGGTTTTCTTACAATCTGACAGCTTCATGGTCACTTTTACTGATATCAGCATTTTTTTATATTTCCAAGTTTTTTTTTAAACTGAATTCAAAATCTCATTGCTGTGGCAGGATTTGAACTTTCATTCTCTGGATTACTAGTCCAGTAACCTAATCACTACACTACTGTATCGTACATGGGCCTTGGTTTAAAGTCTCATCCCTAGCTTCAACAGTGCAGTTGGCTGCGCTGGAATGTGAGCTCAAACTTCTGACGTGGAGTATGAACCCACAACTTTCTCGATGGCAGGTGACAGTGCTGTTGCCCAAGCCAGGCTAGAACACACTTTTGCTTTTAGGATTACATAGCGGGGTGCGTGAGGAGCTGTCATGGCAGCTGTATTGCCACTGCAGTAGTTTTTTGTGAAATGTGATTGGCTGTTTCCATCATGAAAACAGCCAATCCGTAATGGCACTACAACAATGGTTGTGGAATCTGATGGGTTGAAGTTGCGGATTTGAGGAACCTTGGTCTCTGTAATTTGATTGGTTGAAGTGAGGCTGTTCTGGTTCTGTGATGCGGTTAAAGTGACTGCAACTCTGCAGCTCTACATCACATGGATATATATTCACCCTGATACAATATTATCAATATATACAAAACTTGCAGTTCAAATGGGCTGAACTAGTTACTTTATGAAGTTAGGATGCTAAATGCTGTTTGTATCATTTTCAGGAATGGTAATTGGAGAGGAAGGGTACTTGCAACATAAATTAATTATTCTCCCACTTCCTTACCCAAAATTACAGAAACCTCATTATGTTCTAGCATTATTCCTCCCTAGCAAAACCCTGAGATTTCACGGTCGCTTCACAACAGAGTGGATCAACTGATGTCAGCTGTGAGCTGTCAGTGAGTGGCTCCAGAGAATCCTTCTGGTCCCAAGTGCTAATCAGAAGATGTTCAAACTGGCTGAATACACAGCCACATCTGGTCAGTACTGAATGCTTCCTGCTAGGCGTATCCCAATTGGCATTCCAGGACTAGGAAAGATGCTGATTTGCAGAATTCCTATTGAGGTACTTGCTGATAGTCCTGTAGCTGATGGCAACTAAGGACTTTGCCACTGAGAATGAAGACCTGAAACCATTTATCTTTCAGAAGAGAAAAGAATGCAGAAATTGCAGACCTCTTGGGCAGTTGTGTGTAAACATTGCCTTGATCTGTCTGCCGGGTTTATCTTTTAAGTGTAAAGTGGGTGTCACTGAGAAAAATGCCAACTAATTTGAAATCTGTAGATGCAATTTAGTTCCCCCACCCTCCCTCTTCCAAATTTTCTCCTTTCATCTTGGAGATGGTGACTTATATATAAGGGTATAGTTCCACAAGCACTGGCAACTCTTTAGTACCACACACAAGTCGCTATTTTTCACATGAGACTAGATAGGAAGTATCAGCAGGATAGCAGTCGGGAGCAGGATTATTTTTTCCCTGCCTTTATCTGCTACCCCACCCTGCCTTTGTCGCTACAACCTGGGGACAGAAAAGCCAAATGCCCTGCTGCTGCCTTCATTGAGGTTGGCCAACTTAGCAAAGACCAGGAATCAACATGGGGCTTTCCTGGTCTATTTGGCTCTACCGTATGGTGTATTATGTTTACTCTCAGCCTTTTGGACAAACCTGAAAATATCTGTTTTTACAAGGGTCACTTTTGAATATTAATAAACTACTTTCTGTGAAAACAAAACAGTTGACGAGAGTAATTCACACTTGGGTTGAATATTCTTTTTAGCTGTAATTTTAGGCTCTACAATGAGGGTGGACAAAGGTTCGATCTGGAAGGGTGAAAGTGCTGAATTAGCAGGGAGGGGATTGTCTAAAGCTGTAGTGCTGTATTTCTGGCACAATGCCTGGCTCTGAGCTGATATCTGTGAGAATACATTGCCGTGCATCAGCTGGTCCTGTCAGGGAGGTTCAAAGGTCAGACTTGCAAAGAATGAGCCGATATGGCTAGGCGCCAGGGTTTAGAAAATCCTGTAAGTTGCATCATTGTGTGAAGGTGATCAGTTATGTGCAGCCACTGATGAGGCCATTCTCCCTGCATGCAATTACTGTTGAAATGACGAACACTGGCTTAGTGTCCGAGTAGTAACATACACAGCAGCTTTTGATTTGATGTGCACGTGCATCCTTGCGAATGTGGAAGTATAGTACCCTCACACATGATGGTGGTTAGTATTTGCAATTTAATAGAAAATAAAAAGGCTGTGACTAATAGTGAGCTGTAGAGGGAGGTCAGTGATGCCTGTAATACTGGGAACTCTGATCTGAACCTTGACTGATGTGAACCTGCTAATCCAAGTGGGGAAGTTTTTTCAGTTCTCAGTGGATCATTTTGAGCATTTCTTTGTTGTTATTATTGGGACATGCTTCACGTCCACTGTTACAACTTCATCTGCAATAGTCTGGCAAGTCTGCAGTACAAGTTGACCTCTTCTCCTGGTTTAATAATGGCTGTGAATGAGGGAAGGCAAAGAGTTGGATGGAGAGAGAGAGAGAGAGAGAAAATAAAATACTTAGTATGGAAAATGAGCAAATAGTTACAGGAAGAGTATGAGAAATGAGCAAATAGTTACAGGAAGAAAGATACAACAACTACTTGCATTCAGCATGGAAAAATGGCCCACGGTGCTTCACGGGAGGAAAATGGGTAGGAACGGTCATGGTGACTGTATCTCAAATGCTTTTGCTGCAGTGTGATTGTGCAGGATTTTTTTGGTGGACTTTGATTGTGGTGAAAATTAAGTAAGGTTTTACTTAAAATGTTTGGTGAATCCAGGAAAAAAAACTAATTAGAAAGGAGAGAAGCATTGATCTATGTTCAGAAATGGGTTTCAGTATTTCCCCCGTGATCCTTTTTGTATTAGCTTTCTTTCCCCATAACCCGTTCTGCTAATTAAGCAGGCATGTCCTGTATCCCGCACGGTAGATGTTTCTCACCATCATTTTGTACAGTTGTTCCAACTGACCGAGCTGCGACTGCTTCACTCACACTTTGGGCTCGTCAGTCTGAAAAATAGAGTTTTTATAGTCTTCCATTTTATACATTACATTCAGGGCCCCATGAATTCTGCAGCACCCCAAAGCCAATTTCTGTGACTGGCCCCACCAAATTATGCAGCAAGAGAATGTAGAATCTACAGCTCGTTAACAAGTGGTCTACACACATTTATTTTATGTTTTTAAAAGCGTGACAGCAGCAATTTTGTCTTTTAGCACACAAGTTCAGAGAATGGCATTTGAACTGCAAACTTGCAGCCCCCGGTGAGGGTGAGAGCAGGAGCAGAACCTGCAGCTGTCCTGCCTACCTGCCACAACTACCCTCCAGCCATCAGTCAGCGCCTCACCAACCAGCCAACCTATAGTCTGCCAGTCAGGTCGTCAACGCACCAGTCAGCACCACCAGAAGCCAAATTTTTAATTAAAAATAGACTTTTACAACTATATAACCTTACATTCACATTGGGGAGACACTGACCAAAGATTACTGCCCTTTACACTTTTTCTCATTCATCAGTTCGGAAGTTATGACTGCAGTTTTAGCCATGCTGCCCCCCTAGCTGTGAAACCACTCTATCTTTTACGCTGCCCCACCCGGCGCATGTGCTACACTGGCCCAGCCACAAGTTTGTAATTGAATATTTGGAGCAAAGACAAAACAATAGCAACCCACGAAACAGCAGTACCGCCAGGGTAAGAATGGAAGAAATACCACAGGGTACCAAATACAGCCTGCTTCTGATTCTGTGGCGGGGATAGTTTCCATGCCTATTTAATCACAAAGCCCTGGGGGCTCTGATCCTGGTCACAACACACAGCATTCTGCTTTTGTGCCCCTTATCTACATTGACAGCAGACGTCTCCGCATTGCATGTTTGATTTCAGTGTCATCTAGATGTGAGCAAACTTCTGAGCTCTATGCATCATGGGGACTGTGCCTGCAATTGAATTGCTAGTGATAACTTGTAAGCCAAAATGTGCCTCATTTTGTCACTAAAACTTTAAAGCATATGAAATTTAGAAAGTCCATAAAGTTTCCTTCCACCAAGATTGCAGAGCAAAGATGTTGAACTTTAATGTGCTTTCTCTTTCACCAGCGCCATCCTATTACAGTCAACCTGTGTATTCGCCGTCTGCACCTTTGATAGTGCCTACACAACAACCACCACCTCCAACAAAGAGGGAAAAGAAAACGGTATGGCAAGTCCATGTGCTTCTTCCTTTCTGCTTTCTGTAGGCAATACTGAATGTGTGTAGATGAGTGGAATTGAGGTTTAATTCATAACCCGCAAATAGGAACTATCTTGACATGTTGGGAAAATTATTCTGCCATTTAGTTATGCGCCTGGTGTTGAATGTGTAAATGAGGTTTTAATGTGCAGTTTATATAGGCTGAATTTGTCAATTTGAAAGCATCCAATTGCCCTGTAGTCCCATCTCTAATTTCATTCAAGAAACGTGCCTCTTTTTTTTACTAGTGTAGTAGAAACTGCTCAATCATGGCAGTGCCGAGTCTGCTGGCTCCTGCCCACAAATTGGGAACATTTAAAAGAAGTATAATCACCTCAGCAGGGCATCCATTTTGGTACTGATGTCAGTATTCATGAAGGAAGGGGAAGAGCATTCTATCCAGCTAAGTGTCTGTCGATTTCAAGGAGAGGTGGGATGTTGTATTGACCTACGTGGTGGAAGTTAGTTAGTACCTGCGCACCCAGATAGCTAATAAAATTAGCCTATCTGATGAGCGACCCCCACCACCCCTGTTTTGGTACAGTTGATTTTACATCTTGAAATATTCCCAGAGACATCCGCCATCATTTTAGTGTGGCATTTAACCACCATTCTAAGTGGGACAGACAAGGACAGATCTAGCCACCCAGAACTGGGCATCCATGAGGACTGTAGGCCATCAGCAGCAGAATTATATACTGCCACAATCTAACGTCATGTTCCAGCACATCCCTCACTCCATCACCATCAAGCCACGAGACCAGGCCTGGTTCAACATAGTGTTGAAGGGCATACCAGGAGCAACACCAGACATATCTTAGAATAAGGTACAATCTTACTAAAGCTACCACACGGGGCTACCTGCACATTAAACACCAAGCAGTAGGCTATAGTCAAGAGTTAAGTGGTCCCACAGCCAACTTACAGGAGAGGGAAGCCTCATAAACATCCTCATTCTCAACCATGGTGGAGCCCCGCATGTGAATGTAAGAAACAAAGCTGAAGTGTTCGCAAGCATCTTCAGACAAAAGTACCAAATGGACGAACTTGCTCGGCCATCTCCTGAGGTGCCCACCATCATAGATGCCAATGTCCAGCCAATTCAGTTCATTCCGTATGATATCAAGATGCAACTGAGTGAACTGGACACGGGAAAGGCTATGGACCCTGAGAACAACTTGGCTGTAGTGCTGAAGAATTGTGCACTAGACCTAGCTGTGGTGCTGACATGTACTCGACAGTGGGGAAGATTGTCCCACTATGTCCTACCCATGATGATCAGGATAAGTATAACCCAGCCAATTACCGCCCCATCAGCTACTTTCCAATTATCAGTAAAGTGATGGAAGAAGTCTTCAATAGCCCCATAACGTGGCCCCATAAAGTGACTCCTGCTCACTAGTGGTCAGTTCAGGTTCTGTCAGTTAGCTTGCTTCTGATCTCGTCATACCCTTTATCCAGACACGGATGCAAAAGCTGAATGACAGAGGAGAAGTGAGAATAGCTGCCCTCAACATCAGGATAGCATTCGACCTAGTATGGCACCAATGAGCCCCAGTAACACTGAGGTCAGTGGAGATCAAAACTCCAGTGGCTAGCCATACCTGACCGAGGAAGATGGGGGTGGTTGTCAGAGGCCATTCATTGCAACCCCAGAACATCACTGCAGGATTTCTTCAGAGCAGCATTGTCAGCAGCAATGATCTTCCTTCTATCAAAAGAGCAACAGACAGGGCTGTCCCCTGACTATTCCAGTGTTCTATTCATAACTCATAGAGTAATTACTCCACAGAAGGCAGCCATTCGGCCCATCGAGTCCATGCCAGCTCTCTGTAGAGCAATCCAGTCAATCCCATTCCCCTGCTCTATCCCCATAGCCCTGCAAGTTTATTTCCCTCAAGTGCCTATCCAATTTCCTTTTGAAATCATTGATTGTCTCCGCTTCCACCACCCTCGTTTGGGAGCGAGTTCCAGGTCATTACCACTCGCTGCATAAAAAAGTTCTTCCTCACATCCCCCCTGTATCTCTTGCCCAAAACCTTATACCTGTGTCCCCTAGTCCTTGTACCATCAACTAATGGGAACAGCCTTTCTCTGCCTACCTTATCCAAACCTGTCATAATCTTGTACGCCTCTATCAAATCACCCCTCAACCTCCTTTGCTTCCAAGGAGAACAACTCCAGCTTCTCCAACCTAACCTTCTAGCTAAAATCCCTCATCCCTGGAACCATTCTGGTAAATCTCCTCTGCACCCTCTCAAGGACCTTCACATCCTTCATAAAGTGTGGTGACCAGAACTGGACGCAATACTCTACCCTAACCAGAGCTTTATAAAGGTTCAGCATAACTTCCCTGCTTTTGCACTCAAAACCTCTATTTATGAAGCCCAAGATCCCATATGCTTTGCTAACTACTCTCTCAATATGTCTTGCCACCTTCAAAGATCTCTGCACATGAACCCCCGGCTCCCTCTGTCCCTGCACACTCTTTATAACTGTGCCATTAAGTGAATAATGCCTCTCCTATCCCTTCTGCCAAAATGCATCACCTCATACTTCTCCGTATTAAATTCCATCCGTCACTTGTCTGCCCATTCTGCTAGCCTATCTATGTCCTGTTGCAGTCAATTGGTATCCTCCTCACTGTTTGCCACACCTCCAAGTTTGATATCATTGGCAAATTTTGAAATTTTACTCTGTATTCCAATATCCAAGTCATTATATCAAAAAAGCAGTGGTCCTAGCACTGACCCTTGGGGAACACCACTGTCTACCATCCTCTAGTCTGAAAAACAACCATTTACCACGACTTGCTGTTTTCTGTCCTTAAGCCAATTTCTTATCCAAGCTGATACTGACCAGGGTGGGATATGTGTCGGTGCAGGCTTGATGGGCCGAAATGGCCTCTATCTGCACTGTGGGGATTCTGTGACCTTCCTATTCCATGAGTCTCAATTTTGTTAACCAGCCTTTAATGTGGTACTTTGTCAAACACTTTCTTAAAATCCATGTAGACAACATCCATTGCATTCCCATCATCAACTTTCTCTGTTACTTCATCAAAAAATTCAATTAGATTAGTCAAACACGATCTGCCTTTTACAAATCCGTGCTGGCTCTCAATTAACTTAAACCTCTCCAAGTGCCTGTTAACTTTTCCATGATTATTGTTTCTAAAACCTTACCCACCACTGATGTTAAACTGACCGGCCTGTAGTTACTAGGATTGTTCTTGCACCCTTTCTTGAACAAGGGTGTCAGATTTGCCACTTTCCAATCTTCTGGCACCTCCCCCGTATCAAGGGAAGATTGGAAGATTATGGCAAGCCCTTCCGCTATCTCCACCCCCACTTCCCTTAGCAACCTGAGATGCAAGCAAGGCTGGCTATGCTTAGACTTATGGGGCTAAAAATTGAGTAGCGCCCCCGCGACGGAAATTGAGTGATAGCGCCCCAAGAGGGAAGTGGGGCGCTACTGGAAGCACCCCGCATCCCTCTTGGGGCGCTGCGAGGGAATATCGCGGCGTTACGTGCCGCAGCGCCGTGGTATTGCAGGCCTTCCTCCCCTTAAAGGGGAGGGGCCTTGCGCAGCGCAAGCTGGGCCCCTGGGGATTGGGCGTGCTAGCAAAAGAGCCCGGCACTCAAAGTGCCGGGCTCTTGGAGCGCAGCCAGCACTCCGTGTGGGGGGGGGGGGGGGGGGGGGTGGTGCGGCGGTTCAGGGGGGCGGGGACGGGTGCGCAGGCAGGTGCTGGCAGGCGGCCAGCAACAAAAATGGCGGCCCCGCACCTCACCTTTAAATAGCGCCTCCCCGGCCGCAGGTAGGCCCCCCCTGACCCCGTCGGACATAACGTCCGGCGGTAAGTCAGGGGGCGCTCCCGAAGATCGCGAGCGGGGCACTGCGCACGGCGATGATGTCATCGCTGACGGCGCGGGACGCTACCGGTTAGCACCGTCGCTAACCGCCCGCTGAATTTCGCGGGAGGCGTGGGCGGCACCGCGCCCAGGCGCTAGTTGCTTTGCGCCCCGTTAGCACCCTCTTAGGATGCTAACAGGAGGCGCAAAGCAACCGAATTTTTCCCCCATCCACTCTAAGCATATCCAGCCTTTCCAGTACATCTTGCTTATCAAGTTTCACCCCATCCATTACTTCTACCATCTCCGCTTCTACTGATATTTTGTCAGCATCCTCTTCCCTAGTAAACACCGATACAAAGTACTCATTGTATTCTACCCTTGCCCTGCGCCTCTAAAGCACCTTCTTTGTCCCTAATAGGCCCCACCCTTGCCTCTTACTACCCGCTTACTATTTACATGCCGGTAGAAGATTTTTGGGTTCCCTTTTATGTTAACTGCCATTCTATTCTCATATTCTCTCTTTGCCAGTCTTATTTTCCTCTTCTCTTCCCCTCTCAACTTGTTGTATTTGGCCTGGTTCTCACTTGAAGAATTCACCTGACATGCATCATACACCCTCTTTTTTTTGCTTCATCATATTCTCTCTCTCCCTCGTCATCCAAGGAGCCCTGGATTTGGTTCCCATACATTTCCCTCTTGTTGGAATGTACCTAGCCTGTACCTGAAACATCTCCTCCTTAAAGATCAACCATTGTTTCGTTAGTTTTTCCTGTCAATCTTTGGTTCCATTTTACCTTGGCTAGATTCCCTCTCATCCCATTGAAGTTAGCCCTCTTCCAATTTCGAAGTTCTACTTTAGATTGTTCTTTGCTCTTCTCCATTACTAATCTAAACCTTATGATACGATGATCACTCTTACCCAAGTGTTCTCCCACAGACACTTGGTCCACTTGGCCCACCTCATTCCCCAGCACCAGATCCAGCAATGCCTCCTTCCTAGTTGGGCCAAGAACATACTGGTCAAGGAAGTTCTCCTGAACACATTTCAGAAATTCCTCCCCTCCTTTGCCTTTACTCGAACCTTATCCCAGTCGATATTTGGGTATTTAAATTCCCCCAATATCACCACTCTATAGTTCTTGCACATCTCTGTGATTTCCCTGCAGATTTGCTCCTCTATCTCTCCTGATAATGAAGCTGCCCACACCAGCCTACAGCAGGACATTTGCACCACATTAATGCCAGATAATGACCATCTCAAACAAGCGAAAGCCCAGCCATCTCCCCTGATCTTCAGTGCCCCCACCATCGGTCATTGACCAGAAGCTTAACTGGACCAGCCATATCAGCTACAAGAGCAGGGCAGAGGCTGGGTACTCTGCGACGAGTGGCCAACCTCTT
The DNA here is from genome assembly GCA_030390025.1 of Squalus acanthias. Taxonomy (NCBI): domain Eukaryota; kingdom Metazoa; phylum Chordata; class Chondrichthyes; order Squaliformes; family Squalidae; genus Squalus; species Squalus acanthias. The sequence goes on along the minus strand of CM059440.1, from coordinate 37,457,752 downwards.
GAACCCTCAAACCCTCTCCCATCCACAAGACTAATCAGGAGTAAGTTGTAATACTCAATGGATGGGTACTGCTGCAACAGCACTCGAGAAGCTCAACATCATCCAGGACACAGCAATTCACTTGACTGGTGCCCCTGCTAATGTACTTGAGATCCACCCCCTCCAACACTGGCACACTACAAACTACCTACAGGATACACTACAACAACTCACTAAAGTCCCTCCCTTGTGACCTCTACCACCAAGAAAGACAAGAGCAGCAATACTGTGAGAACACGGTCAGCAAAAATTATTTTCCAATTCACACACTATCCTGACTTGGGCTCATTGCCATTCTTTTCTCATTGCTGTGTGAATAGCCTGGAATTCCCTGCCTATTACCATTGTCTCTTCGGCAGTCCCTCGGAACCGAGGATGACTTGCTTCCAGATTAAAAATGCGTTCTCAGGTGACTGATGAGTCCAATACGGGACCTACAGTCTCTGTCACAGGTGGGGCAGACGGTGGTTGAAGGGGCGGGTGGGTGGGGTGCTTGGGTTGACGTGCGCTCCTTGCACTTGGCTTCCGCTTGCTCCCGGCGAAGAGACTCGAGGCCTTCCCGGATGCTTCTCCTCCACTTTGTGTGGTCTTGGGCCAGGGATTCCCAGGTGTCGGTGGGGATGTTGCACTTTTTCAAGGGGGCTTTGAGGGTGTCCTTGAAGCGTTTCCTCTGCCCACCTGAGGGGCTCTCGCCGTGTCGGAGCTCCGAGTAGAGCACTTGTTTTGGGAGTCTCGTATCGGGCATGCGGACAATGTGACCCGTCCAACGGAGCTGATCGAGCGTGGTCAAAGCTTCGAAGCTGCGGATGTTGGCTTGAGCGAGAACACTGACGTTGGTGCGCCTATCCTGCCAATGGATTTGCAGGATCTTGCGGAGGCAGCTTTGGTGGTACCTCTCCAGTACTTTGAGGTGCCTGTAGTAACACCATGACCACAGGGTCAACAGCACTTCAAGGAGAAGGCTCACCATCACCTTCTCAGGGCAGTTACAGATGGGCAATAAATGCCAGCCTTACCAGTGTCACCCACACCCTGAGAACAAATGACAAACCTATTGGAGTTCTTTGAGGTTGTAACTAGTGGAGTAGACAAAGGGGAACCGGTAGATGTGGTGTATCTGGATTTTCAGAAGGCCTTCGATAAGGTCCCACAAAAGAGGTTGGTGAACAAAATTAGGGCACATGGAATTGGGGGTAATATACTAGCATGGATTGAGAATTGGTTAACAGACAGAAAACAAAGAGTAGGGATAAACGGGTCTTTTTCAGGATGGCAGGCTGTGACTAGTGGGGTACTGCAAGGATCAGTGCTTGGGCCCCAGCTATTCGCAATCTATATCAATGATTTGGATGAGGGGACTAAATGTAACATTTCCAAATTTGCTGATGATGCAAAGCTAGGTGGCAGTGTCAGTTGTGAAGAGGCTTCAAGGGGATCTCGACAGGCTTAGTGAGTGGGCGAGAACATGGCAGATGGAATATAATGTGGATAAATGTGAAGTTATCCACTTTGGTAGAAAAAACAGAAAGGCAGAGTATTTCCTAAATGGTGAAAGATTGGGGAATGCAGATGCTCAAAGGAACCTGGGTGTCCTTGTACATGAGTCACTGAAAGTGAATGTGCAGGTGCAGTAAGCCATTAGGAAGGCAAATGGTATGCTGGCCTTCATTACAAGAGGATTTGAGTACAGGAGTAAAGAAGTCTTGCTCCAATTATATAGGGCCTTGGTGAGACCACACCTGGAGTACTGTGTACAATTTTGGTCTCCTTACCTAAGGAAGGATATACTTGCCATAGAAGGAGTGCAACGAAGGCTCACGAGATTGATTCATGGGATGGCGGGACTGTCGTATGAGAAGAGATTGAGTAAACTAGGCCTGTATTCTCTTGAATTCAGAAGAATGAGAGGGGATCTCATTGACGTATACAAAATTATTACAGGGCTTGATAGGATGGATGCTGGGAGAATGTTTCCCTTGGCTGGGGAGTCTAGAACCAGGGGCCACAACCTCAAGATAAAGGGTAGGCCATTCAGGACTGAGATGAGAAGAAATTTCTTCTCACAGGGTGGTGAATCTTTGGAATTCTCTACCCCAGAGGGCTGTGGAGGCTCAGTCATTGGGTATATTCAAGACAGAAGTCGATAGATTTCTGACTAGTAAGGGCATCAAGGGATATGGTGATAGGGCCGGTGAATGGAGTTGAGGCAGAAGATCAGCCGTGATCTCATTGAATGGCGGAGCAGGCTCGAAGGGCCGAATGGCCTACTCCTGCTCCTATTTCTTATGTTCTTAAAAACACTGCTCAATACAGAACATGAATCGAGAAGAGTTACAATATGAACACTGTCTCTAAGATCTTTCGGTTTAGGGGTAGGTTGGGCCCACTCAGTCTGTGGACACGTCCAGAGGTCAAAGTAAAAGTTATCTGGAAAAGGAGACCAGATTCTTGCCAGCTTGATTCTTTGGGCACTCTGAAAATGTGCACATTATTACACTGGGAGTGGTTATCAAGATTGTACAGCTTTGTAGTCATACACTTGGTTCTGGAATAAAATGAGCTGTACCTTGCTCCAGGTGTGTGTCTCCGCCTGCTGCTGATCACTTAATGCTGCAAGGTTGTTTAGAGCTCCGTCAATGTTATTTTTGTCCTATTATTGTCCTATTGATCTGAATACTGCTGATGCAGGGGTCTCTGACGTTGGAGTAGGGGTCCAATCCAGTGAAAGTGAAGAGTTTTCACATCCCATAAAAGGCAGTGCAGATGGGGAATTGAGAGATTATGAATTTTGCTCTACATGTAATTTTTCATTATATATTTTTTAAATTTGAAAATTGGAATTCAAATTGAGAACACTGTTTAGATGGTGACGGATTTTGCCAGGGTAGAAGGCGCACCACAGGAGCACAGCCATGCTTGGTACGCAGCTCTCCAGAAGTCAAAATGTGACCGGAGAATTTGCTGACACCAGTCTGACGTAATTTTGTGGTATTGTATTGAGCTGCTCTCTCTTGCAACCATCTCGCCGCACTTTGCATAAGCGGACTGTACATCATCAGTGAACCAGAAGCTGCAACTCTGCAGTTTCCTGCCGCCGCAAAGACCTCCTATCCTTTAGGACTCACTATCCTAGATCACTAGTGCCTGCTGCATTTTATTTTCCTTCAAGCATTTCCAGAGGACAGCATATCAACACACCGCATTAGAGCTGGGATTAGATTTCGAATGAACTAAATTTATTTCCAGAAATTAAACAAGTAGGACCATTGAGAACACGTGCTTATGTACAGTGACAGCAGTAAATGGCCTGATCTTTTAAAAGTACGCTGTGCTGCCGAGTGAATGTGGCAAAAGACTCTACCAGGTCTGGAGCACCCGCCAACGCTCGCTTTTGGTTTTGGACCACCCTGTTTCATATGCTTTTGTAGTTCATTGTCTCTCGTGCATGCTCGTTCTTGCTCTCTCTTTTTCTCGCTCTCGCTCTCACAAAGCCTTCCTGGCTTAATTAACACATTGATACTGTTTGGAAACCTCGGACAAAGGCCACCTCCTTGAAGCCAGACATGCAAGAGCTGGGTGGCCATCTTCAACCTTCCTTGCCTCAGCTTTACATTTACACAGAGCACAATGTACTACGTTTATATTAATAACAAAGCTAGTTCTGCCAGCCTCTCTAATATGATAATACCATGGCATTTATCAAAGTCAGGGTATTAGTTTTTACTTATCTCAAATTGATCTGAAGCTCCATTGGAGAAAGCTAATCTAGCTACATTGCAGGCCTGTATACTGCAGCTATTAATTTATGTTTCTACTTGTTCAGCAGTGCAGTTTCATCTTGCTTGTATAGCCTGTGTGCTTAAGTTGTGCCTAGAGTGTTGAAACTGTTTTTGGTAGCATATACCCAAGTGCCTCACACTATTAACATTGGAAGAAATTGAAGTTCCACACTAAAACAGAATATTTTTAATAGTAAAGCTCTTTGGGATGCTGGAGAAATTATTGTATTTCTACCACTCTTTGTTTACGATATCTGTCGATGTTCCAGATCAAGGAAACATTTCAGTGTCATATAGGAAGTCTAAACATAAAATGTTGCATATGATGGTCAGGGCTGTGACAGTTTAATGCTGTGTTGGTTTCTCTTCTGCAGATTAGAATCCGTGATCCAAACCAGGGAGGCAAGGACATCACCGAAGAAATAATGTCAGGAGGAGGGGGAAGCAGAAACCCTACACCACCTGTCGTGAGGCCGAGCACCACGCCCACTCCACCTCAGGTAGTTAGAACTAACTAAACAGCATCCAGTATAAACTAGCTGTTTGTTAAAAGTTGGCAGTTGTATAGAATTTTTAGTTTTACTCCATTTTAGGTCCATTCTAATATGTATCAGAGGGGACTGTTCCCAAGGTATACAAGATGCTTAACAGCAAAGTGAAAGTAAACTCCAAACAATACTTCGATACATCTGGCTCAGGGCTATGCAGGGCAAATTTAGGACAGATGTTAAAATCTTTCTTTCAAAAGGTGGTTAACAGCTGGGAAAGAGTGGGTGCAGCCAAGATACTGGTTTCATTTAAGAAACAGTTCGATGCTGCGATGAGAAGGTGGAAAGGTTAGTGTTCTGGAAGGATGAACTCTCGTGCTGAAGGGACATCTTCACCCCAGCCTATCTTGTGATCATTTGCAACCTTTCCAATAGATAGGCACATGGCGATTGCATCCTAGGCGGGAGCGAATTATAGAGGGGGAATCTCAATTATCTCCCATAATGGAGAGGACTCCTCTTTTGCCAGATGAGTCTCCAAACGGCTCTGTTGATTTCTGTTGACATTTGAATGAGCCGCTTCCCCCACCCACCTGCCTCAGTCCTCCCTGCCAGCCCTGCCTCAGTTGCTTTCGTTGGCAAAACAGCTTCAAATGAGCTATCGGCTCCCTCCTGCCCGTGAGTCCTGCAATAGACCCGAGACAAACGGCCAAAACACCAACCACAGCTACAGCAGTGAGCATCCAAGCCAACGTGCACTCTCCCGCAGTGCTCTGGTATGGTGCTGACAGATTCACTGAAGGTGAGCAAATACAGCCTTTAGTGTTTTTGGCTGGTTTTCTTGAGTCTGAGACCAGACTGATGGCTAGAGTCACGAGCTGCCAGATCAGCTGGTGGAGCAGCCGCTGAGGTGCCAGCTGATCTTGCTGACAGGAGGAGCATTATTGCCAAGCCTTTAGTCCAAACATTTTGAAAAGGAAAATTCTTGCAGATAATCTAACACAGGTAAAGGGAGCACAAGCAATTGAGGTTCCACTCTTAGTTTTAGAGTAAACATCGTTTAGGGATTATAGCTCTTCAGTGCATTACTATTGGAATGTTGAACAAAAGAATATGCAGTACCAGGAAAGACCATTGTGGTCCATCTGGCCAGAGCAGTAAAATTGAAAGTGGGAAGATTTTTTTCTAAGTACAAAGGAGTTCCGTTTACTTACTACAGTTTGCGAGAAACTGTCATTATTAACTACATAGCTTATTTTATCTTGAGCTAATTATTTCAGGCAAGATTTTGATGCATTTCCTGAATTTTGTGTCCATTTAATCGATTATTAAAATGGACTGATCCCATTGTACGGCATTGTGCAGCAATCCCCAATTGACTGCAGATTTTTTAGAGCAAACTTAAGCATCAATGTGCACACAGAAAGGGGTTCTGTGGCATATACAAGTCTAAAAAGGTTGACTTGTGGCCATAATTAGGGCAAGTGATTTGGTGTGGGGTACATCCAGTGAAAGAAACCTAAGAATTTTGATTTTACATTGGGTTAGTATGTATGAAAAGGTGAAAAATATAAATAATAAAATATCTGATATATGGTATTTAAAACTCAAGGTCTGTAAGTTCAAAGCAAATATGACAATTTTTTTTCCTCGTTTTAAAATCTTTATAAATTCATTCACAAATTTACATTGAGTAGAACTGGTAATATTGCATCTGTGTATTCAGAATTTCAAAAGCACCTGAGTGACTATGCATTTAACTTTGAATTTAAGGTTTGAACTTCATTTCCATCTAATTTTACACATTTTATGCACCATTTTTGATTTGTTCTGGTTTGTGTTCTCTAAATGCAAATTAGTAAACCAACCAAAACCTAGATCTGTCGGGGGAGCTTGACTATCGGTTCCAGAGTTAATGTAGCTCGCGGTGGCCATGTGACATGTAATGACATCATATGGTTGTCTGTTCCCTCATTTTTCTGGTGCAGTGAAGTGGTACAAAACGGAAAAGATACAATGTAAACACAACTCGCGTGCTTACTCTAGTTCTGAATTAAACTGAATTACCACAGTTGGATATTGTATATTATAGCTGCTGCACAATGTAATTATTGGGATTTAAAATAAAATGTGAAGATTTGCTGAAGTAAAACTTTCTGAAATGTATGCTTGCACATCTTGTTTGAAGTGTTGTCTGTGTTTCATGTTGTACTGAACTTTAAATACTTGTCTGTCTTCTAATGTGTATGATGTATCATGTTCCCTCTAAGTTAAATTCTGATTACAAATGAAGAATTAAAAAAAAATAATTTCACACAAATAATTGTGAACAGATGAATTTTAGTGCCAGGGCCTGATTTTTGTCAGCTTTTAGTTATGTATATGAAGTGTTTTCATCCAGGTGGTATCCTTTGGCAGTGGAAGTCGTATGTAATTCGGTAGACCTAATTGGAATTTAATGCATCCAATGTTCAGGTTGCTGCCGGAGTAACTGGAGTATTTCAATCGCCTGTCGTAGTTGTCTTAAATATAAAAAAACAATATTTTGCATTAGTTTGCCCAGTATTGCCACCAACTTTGGACCACAGATGTGTCTATGTCAGTCATCAGTGCTCTTTTGTTAGGTAAGGGATGGTGTAGTATCATTTGCAGGATGGGACTGCTCTTCAGTGTTTCCTTGTTGGAATGAGATGCTTCATCCAGCACTCTTTCAAAGAACTAAAGCAACTTTACTAATGAGCGTCCATGTGATTTGAAGCTGTTCAAACTTTGGCCTGCTGGTTGTGAGTTTGGTCCTCTGCTCCTAGAGCAACCAGGTGGGCCTCAACATTCTCTGATCTTCTAAACCAATACACTTGCATGTCAGTGTTCCCTTTCTTACCATTTGTTTCTGTTCATATTACCTGCTTAAAAGAGTAGTTATATTTATTTTTAGATCTGAATATATCCTCCTTGCTAGAGAGAGTACTTATAAAAAAAAAAAAAGTTTGCTGTATCATCTCAATAGAGTTGCAATCATGGCCCATCCTTGTCAACTGGAATGATTGACGAGACTCAATGGTTGGTTGGTATATACAACTACAGCCACCATAAATTGAAAATGGTGGTATTGGCTATGTGGTAGAGGTGCAGGGTGGTGCAGTGGTGGAGCTCCAAGAGTTGGCCCAGGAAGTGATGAGCTACCAGTTCATGCTCTAATTTTACAGACTATGGGGGAGAAATTCAGTATCGCCCCATTTGGGGCGCAATTATCGGCCGGGCGCAAAGATTAGCGCCTGGCGCTAATTATCGCCACCGACTGCAAACTTGACTTTTATCGCCCCTGGAGGTGATTGCAGCGCTAAATCAGGCGCTTCACACCTGTCTTAAGGCGCAAAGGCCGAGGAGCGAGGCGCTACCTCAGAGCGCTGGCGAAGCTCATGTAATGTCAGTCAGCAATGGAACACACACACAATGGCACGGGCCAGTTCTTAAAGGGGATGGTTAATCTTGCTTTCGATCCACATCCTGCTCATTGCAGCCTTGAATCTCGGCCTGGAGAGACCTGCACATCAAATGTGCTGGAAAGAACAATGGAGAGTACCAGGCAAAGAGCTCAGAGTGCAGCCCCCACAGTCTCTGCTAAATCGATACAAGGAATGGCAAATCAAAATGAACCTGCAAAGTGCTGCTCAGTACCCAAAACTCCTTCACACAACGTTGAATCTCTCCAGAAGTCTCTCCCTCTCTCTCTCAGAATGCGTAGTTAAAAAATGGCACCAACAATAAAAGGCAGGAAGCGGTCACCTTTAAATAGCGCTCCCCCTTTCCCTTCATGACTGCAGAACGCTCCCCTCAACCTGTCGTTGCTAGCGTCAGGCGGTAAGGCAGGGGGCACCACTCAATATCCGCTCCGGGGCGATACCGGGGCGTTGCGCCCTCGAGTGACGTCATGATCTGCCGGCGCAGGAGATCGTGGCGGTAGTGTTTAGCGCCGCCGCAAAATGTCTAGTTAATTTCGCGAGCGGCGCAAACTTTGCCGCGCCTGGGCGCTAGATGCTTTGCGCCCCATTAGCGCCCTCAAGGCGCCAACGGGAGGCGCAACCAACTGAATTTTTCCCCCTTAGTCTTTAAAAAAAATCTCGTGGGGAAGTGACAAATGAAGGTTGGCACAGAGAAAGAAGCTGTCCCATTCTCTTTCTCTTCCCGATTCTCTCTCCCCCCCCCCCCCCCCCCACTCCCTGTTATGATAGTTGGCCATTTTCCTGACAGTTATATTGGTAGAGGCCTGTGAGCAGGTCTCTGAAATTAACAAGCATATTTTTAGTAAATTTTAAATCCGATTAGAGAATGCTGTCTACTGTCACCTGTAAAGAGCGGTGTTACTTTAATATATGTAAAGAGTAAAATAGCTGAATACTTGATTTGTTACTCCCCTAATTCGCCAACTCAAAAAATTAAGCTGTAGCATTTTATTGATCTGTTGACCAATTTGTAAAGATTAGGTCAATTTAATCAATTCAGAATCAACGAACCAGAATGAGTGCTAGCATTTAGAGATGCAGGCATCAGTGTATAATGACTATAGAATTAAAGTTATTAATTTTTAAAAGAGTTTAGCTGTTAACATCTAAGTTAGCTGCTTGTGTCTTTTAAAAATTACTCTCAGAAATCGCTAAATTTACTTTCTGGTTATGCTTCTGCTACAATGTTTCTCGATAGAAAATCTTCGCGAATGATCAATAATAAACTGATGTCGTCAGTGACCATCTGGCTCAGACTTTCCAGAAAAGGTTAATGAAAGGGAGGGAAAACGATAAATAGAACTTTTTTTATTGCGAGAAATTGGCCAGTCCTCCTCAATAGATGAAAAAGGACTCTTAGAGGGAACACGGAGAATGTATTAGCAGAGTTCTGTCTGTTGTCTATCCTTGCTGTTAATGGTAATCCTGTTTTCTTTTCCTTCTCATTCCTGCTTACTCCATCTCTTCTTTTTGGTTTTGCTTTTTGTTCTTGAATTTATGTCTTACTGTGGAATTTCATGGAAAACTTTTTTGCTTATTTTCCTCTCTGTTGCGTGTTCCATGTGCTAGTTTTTGTGTCCGCACCCTCATTATCCTCACCTGTTATACCTCAAATCCCAGCAGCTGCCCAGTCAGGTTGCAGATCACGGACCAGTTTTTGGAACTGTGGAAAATGCTCACATGGCACCAAGTGTGGACTTCAAGCAAGGTTTGTTCAGTTCTTCTCTGGTATATATTGTTGCAATGTTTTGACTGGTAACTAGGGGAGGTTTAGCTATGTTGGTTTTTGCGAGCTGATCGTCTGGTGGGGGAATGGATGAAAAGAGCACTTTATTTCATTTTGAAGATTATGTATTTCAGTCGGGTAGATTGCAGTTAAAAGATGCCCATGTCAAGTCTTTTGTTACGGTTAGATTGAAGTTTTTCTTAAAGTGTAATCTTCAGGTTTCCTTATGAATTTAGCTTAATTTACATTCCAGATGAAAGAAGCTTTGTGCCTGTCACTTTCAAGACTTTGCATTGACTAGTTCCCATGATGCCTGACATGTACATTTCTCATACTTATATGTTTATATGAGCAGATAGTAAACATGTGTTTCTTCAGTCCTTGGTAAGTTAGTTGTACCTGTTAAGAGTTACTATCATTGCATGATTAGCAGAAAGAATCAGGGAAGGGTATGCCCATCATTGCAAGATGGTAACTCTTAGATGATCCAGGCAGTGGCCCCCAGAGGACTAGCTTCAACCATCAATCTTGAGATCCATTTTCACAGAGGTTTAAAATAGAAGGGAGTGCATTACCAGCACCAGTGTTCCCTCTAAGCGTGCAAGTGCACGCAGTAATCTGCAAGGTCCCGCGCAGGCCGCTCACGAGCTTTTACATTGGAAGTCCCGCACATGCGCAGAAATTTAGAGGGACCGCGCATTGAAAGAAACAGGCCGCACAGAACAAAGCACAGCTTACAGGGAACATTGACCAGCACAATATAGTCCCATTGCCTCATGTTTGTTCACATGGTGTTTATGGAATAGCTGTCTGCAAAGACAGATCTCCTCAGATTTTACCCCATTTGAGAGCGTGATTGGTGAGAGCTTCCTGCAACTTTGCCAACACAACTGTCCAGCAGACAGTATTTTATCACATCATTGTAAACCTAAAAAACCCCACTTACAACCAGTGTGGGACATGTTAAATATTATAGAGCCCACTCTGGTCAAGTAAGTAAGGATGTGTGACACAACAAGGCCTTGTATACAGTGGAATGTGAAAAATCACCTGACCCAAGATAATGGCAGTACAGTGTGAATTTCTTAAAGGGGCAGTGTCCCCGGTTATTCCCCCTCCCCACCTCCGGCTAAAACCAGGTGAGATGGCAATTGTTTTTTATATGGAAGTTGAATTTTTCAGAGACTATCTATGGCAGGCAATTTAATATTATCATAGTTTTACTGCAAAGATTATAATCAAAATAAAATTTACCTCCAGCAAATTTTGAATTGGATTTGGAGATTGTAGAAAATTTGTTTTGGCAGCCACTTTGGTCCAAGATTATATAATTTAGTGATGTGTTTAATATTGATGTCTATTTGAAGAACTTCTGCATTTCTCTCATTTTAAACAGTGGCTAGTTTGACGGAATCAGTATCTTGATATTCCTCCGTATTGCCCATCTCGTAATAGAAAGGTGGATAATATTGGCGGGTGGGGTGGGTGGGAAAGAGTGTAGGGGCTGGGTGGCATTAACATGATTAAATTGGCTTGAATGAACTGGCTTGTATTTTGTTTGTAATCGACTCCTGTTTGATCTCGGTGCTTGAGTTTACAATGTACTTCTGATAATTTGAATATAATTTTTACTTTCAAATTGGATTATCCAATAATTTGAATTAAGCAATGTGAATAATGCAATGTAAAAAAAATTGAATTGTCAGGTAATTTAATAAAGCAACTTTGAATTAAGAATAGTAAAATGTACTCAAACTGGCAATTTGCAGCACTGAGGCAGGGTTGGTTGTGGAGGAGAGAAGAATTGTATGTATGTTTTAGTAATTAGTGTTTGATTTTCTTCTGCATACAGTCAATTTTATCATTCTACAAGTGAAATGTACTGTTATGTTTCTTGGGAAAAAACATTTTAATGAATGTCTTGGTTTACTTTCACCACGTACATACAATAGTGAAGAGCAAGTGAACAGATTCATATTTAAGTCACTAAACTAGGTGTGAAGTTATTCTTTGAAAGTTTGGTTTAATTGAAGTAATTTTAAATGACCCTGTTTTAAACTTCTGGGGTTCTATACACAATGCTTTTTATAGCGGGGCCAGTAAACTGCAATCAAATACAAAGTAGTATTTCATAGAATTACAAGTTCGGGCATGGTACATGCCATAAAATGTTTCTATTTATTTCAGTGGGGCGAACTGAAGCTGCTATTACAAAACTGAAAGCAGGTATGGAACTAACAAAGCTCAAAAACAGGATTAAGTATTTATTACATAATAAAACAAAAATCGTATAATTTAACCGTAGTACTACTCCTTTGCACCTTTACACAAGTGTCTGTTTACATTTCTGGGGACAAGTTCTGTAATTGAGTGACGATGCATTGGAGAAGTGGCAGTTTTGCTGGCAGTTCAACCTGTTGCACAATGAAAATAGAATATCCTAATGTTAAATGCTTTATCACAACCTTTGCTGTGCAGTAATGCTATTAGTGAAAGCATCGGTTTATTTTAAACTAATAATGTTGCGCGTTTATTGCCAATGCCAAGTGTTGAAATAAGTCCTTTGTACTTTTGATGCACTGATCGTGGTATGAATTCTGCTTTGTGACATGATATTCTTGAATGAAGACTACTGCAAGTATGAACTTAAATACAGTTTTTAAATCATGGAATTCAAATGTTTAGTTGTGCAGGACATTTAAGTAGTAGGGCTGAGTCCTGTGAACATAATGATCAAACTTAGAACATCGATGGAGTGTGCTTTAAATTGATCAAATGTCAATTCAAACAGAGTTGCCAAATGTTTGCTGTCGTGTCTGCTAAATGCCCAACTCTTGTTCTTGGCTGATTTTGTACACGTCAGTTCTTGCTCACCTTTGCATTTGCTACTTGGCTTCAAAGGGGTTAATTAATAAGTATGCAAGAGTCTTTTAGAATTTAAAAAGTTTTCTTCTAGCAATTGATGCTTTGGAGTAAGGCCTTCATTCTGGCCAGGGATGTGGACTGGCAGTTTTATGGTCTAGCATATGACTTTCTACTGGATGAAGTAGTACCTCCAAAGAGTGCTTAAGAAATTGTTGAAAAAAAAATAAAGACTTGCATTTATATTGCACCTTTCACAACCACCGGATGTCCCAAAGCGCTTTACAGCTAATTAAGTACTTTTTGAAGAGTAGTCACTGTTGTAATGTAGGAAACGCGGCAGCCAATTTGCTCACAGCAAGATCCCACAAACAGCAATGTGATAATGACCAGATAATCTGTTTTAGTGATGTTGATTGAGGGATAAATATTGGCCAGGACACCGTGGATAACCCCCCTGCTCTTCTTCAAAATAGGGCCATAGGATTTTTTATGTCCACCTGAGAGGGCAGACAGGGCCTCGGTTTAACGTCTCATCTGAAAGATGGCACCTCTGACAGTGCAGCACTCCTCAGTACTGCGCTGGAGTGTTAGCCTAGATTTTTGTGCTCAAGTCTCTGGAGTGGGACTTGAACCCTCGACCTTCTGACTCAGGCGAGGGTGCAACCCACTGAGCCACGGCTGACAGAGAAAAATAAATCCTGCGGTTAATTAACATAATCTGTGGTATATTAGCTCACCTTTATTGTAGGACTTTGGAATGCGGCTCATATCCTATCCTGCGCACCCATTACCCCTGTGCTTACCAACCTACGTGGCTTTTGGTCCAATGCCTTGAATTTAAAATTCTTATCCTCGTGTTCAAATCTTTCCATGGCCTTGCACCTCTATCTCTGTAACAACCTTCAGCCCTACAACCCTTAAAGAACTCTGCGTTCCTGCAACTCTGGTCTCTTGTGCATCCACCATTCCCTTCGCCCCACCATTGGCGGCTGTGCCTTCAGCTGGATGGGCCCTAAGCTCTCTAATTCCCTCACTAAACCTCTCCTCCTTTCAGGCCCTCCTTAAAACCTACCTCTTTGTCCAAGCTTTTAATCACCCCACCTATTATGTCATCTTTGGCTTGGTATCAATTTAGTCTATTACGTTCCCCTGAAGCACCTTGAGACCTTTTCCTATGTTAAAGGTGCTGTGTAAATGCAAGTTGTTGTCGAGTGCAGGGAAGCATGTTGTACAGCAGTATCACCTTTAAGAAAATGCAGGCTCTTTGAGTATTGTTCAGAAATATAGACTATATAAATCCATATCATAGAGTGAGTTCATTTTTTACAACCTTTCAAGAACCTCTGTTCCTCCTTGTGCATCCACCACTCCCTTCGCCCCACCATTGGCGGCTGTGCCTTCGGCTGTCTAAGCCCTAAGCAGCTCTAGTTTTGTGAATGTGTGATGTCTGATCATTTTATGGTGACATCTAATTTTGTTAAAGTTGCAGCCAGAGGCATGACCTTTAAACCAGGTTAAATTTTTTGATAAGGTTGTAGAAAATTAACAATATTGCATTGAAATGTGTCCAAGGCCGTTTGCTGAAGTGTCTCAGTTTATTCAATCCTGCAGCTTCCACTGGATCTGAACTCGCTACTGTGAAATACCACATAAAACATAGTGTAATTCTCATAGTGTGTGTCGCAGTGTGCAAATATTGACTACTTTTGAATGCAGTATTAAAAAATTCCTCAAGGATTGTGAAAATTATACCTCAGATTGCAAAGAGTAACTCGGGCTTTGGGTACCATCTGTAACTCAAAGGCTGCAGTGCTTTATCATAGAATGGTTACAGCACAGAAGGAGGCCATTCGGCCCCTCGAGCCTGTGCCAGCTTTCTGCCAGAGTACTTCAGCTAGTCCCACTCCCCCGCTCTTTCCCCATAGCTCTGCAAATTTTTTTCCTTCAGGTACTTATCCAATTCCCTTTTCAAAGCCACGATTGAATCTGCCTCCACCACCCTTTCAGGCATTACATTCCAGATCCTAACCACTCGCTGCATGAAAAGGTTTTTCCCTCATGTCGCCTTTGGTTCTTTTGCCAATCACCTTAAAACTGTGTCCTCTGGTTCTCGACCCTTCAGCCAATGGGAACAGTTTCTCTCTATCTACTCTGTCTAGACCCCTCATAATTTTGACCACCTCTATCAAATCTCCTCTCAACCTTCTCTGCTCGAAGGAGAACAACCCCAGCTTCTCCAGTCTATCCACGTAACTGAAGTCCCTCATCCCTGGAACCATTCTTGTAAATCTTTTCTGCACCCTCTCTAAGGCCTTCATATCCTTCCTAAAGTGCGGTGCCCAGAATTGGACACAATACTCCAGTTGAGGCCGAACCAGTGTTTTATAAATGTTCATCATAACTTCCTTGCTTTTGTACTGTATGCCTCTATTAATAAAGCCCAGGAATCCCATATGCTTTTTTAACCGCTTTCTCAACCTGCCCTGTCACCTTCAACGATTTGTGCACATATACCACAGATCTTTCTGTTCCTGCACCCCCTTTAGAATTATACCCTTTGGTTTATATTACCTCTCCTCGTTCTTCCTACCAAAATGTATCACTTCACACTTTTCTGCGTTAAATTTCATCTGCCACATGTGCACCCATTCCACCAGCCTGTCTATGTCCTCTTGAAGTCTATCACTATCCTCCTCAACTGTTCACTATACTTCCAAGTTTTGTGTCATCTGCAAATTTTGAAATTGTGCCCTGTACATCCAAGTCATTCATGTATATCAAGAAAAGCAGTGGTCTTCGTACCGACCCCTGGGGAACACCACTGTATACCTTCCTCCAGTCCAAAAAGCAACCATTCACCACTACTCTCTTGCTTCCTGTCACTTAGCCAATTTTGTATCCATGTTGCCACTGTCCCTTTTATTCCATGGACTTCAACTTTGCTGGCAAGCCTATTCTGTGGCACTTTATTAAACGCCTTTTGGATGTCCTTGTACACCACATCAACCGCATTGCCTTCATCAACCCTCTCCGTTACCTCATCAAAAAACTCAATCAAGTTAGTTAAACACGATTTCCCTTTAACAAATCTGTGCTAGCTTTCCTTAATTAATCCACACTTGTCCAAGTGACTGTTAATTTTGTCCCTGATTATCGTTTCTAAAAGCTTCCCCACCACCAAGGTTAAACTGACTGGCCTGTAGTTGCTGGGTTTATCCTTGCACCCTTTTTTGAACAAGGGTGTAACATTTGCAATTCTCCAGTCCTCTAGACACCGGGGTTGGTGTCTAAGGAGGATTGGAAGATAATGGCCAGTACCTCCGCAGTTTCCACCTTTACTTCCTAGGATGCATCCCATCCAGTCCTGGTGACTTATCTACTTTAAGTACAGCCAGCCTTTCTAGAACCTCCTCTTCATCAATTATTAGCCCATCCAGTATTTCACCTACCTCCTCTTTCACTGTGACTTAGGGCAGCATCTTCTTCCTTGGTAAAGGCAGATGCAAAGTACTCATTTAGTACCTCAGTCATGCCCTGTGCCTCATGCGTTGGTCTCCATTTTGATCCCTAATCAGCCCCACCCCTCCTCTTACCACCCGTTTACTATTTATATGCCTATAGAAGACTTTTGGATTCCCTTTTATGTTAGCTGCCAGTCTATTCTCATACTCCCTCTTAGCCCCTCTTATTTCCTTTTTCACGTCCCCTCTGAACTTTCTATATTCAGCCTGGTTATCACTTGCATTCTCAACCTGACATCTGTCATACGACCCCCTTTTTCTGCTTCATCTTGCTCTCTATCTCTTTCGTCATCCAGGGAGCTCTGGCTTTGGTTGCTCCACCTTCCCCCCTCTTGGGAATGTACCTCGACTGTACATGAACCATCTCCTCTTTAAAGGCAACCCATTGTTCGACTACAGTTTTGCCTGCCAATCCTTGATTCCAGTTTACCCGGGCCAGATCTGTTCTCAACCCACTGAAATTGGCCCTCCTGAAATTAAGTATTTTTACTCCAGATTGCTCCTTGTCCTTTTCCATAGCTAATCTAAACTTCTAGACAAAGCTACGTAATCAATAATTGTTTTATTGTGCTTTGGCCAGAATTATTTAGCAATGCTTCAGGTCAGTGAGTACCTTAAAGACGAGACATGAGAACCCATTATAGCAACACTTCAAGGGTAATAGTCTTTAGGATTCGCTTGTATAGGTTGTCGTTTTCAAGAAGTGATTTTGGAAGGCAACAAGGCAGTTCAGTTCATTCCCTGTGTTCGGAGCCCGTCACTTTCATGGTCCTGATCTAAGTACAAACTGCATATATTATAGCACTGTTTGGTACTTTAAAGATGAGCATGTAGACTTAAAAGTGAATGTGGAAAGCTTTATTTCATTTAAAAGGTATTTTTTAATGTATTAAATTAATGTAATTAATTAAACTAACCAAAACAACAATTATGCATTTTCCTAGTTGGCTTCACAATAAAAATGTCAGTGGTTCAGACTGCGATAAGAGTGAAGTTATTAATTGAACTTTAATTTTAGAAACCAAAATATTTCCTACTTCTCCTGTGTACATACATAATATGGTCTGATCAGGATCAGGATCAGCAACTGAGACCTGGGTAGCTGAATGGCCTTTTCTCCCTCCATGGCTATATTTCTGTTTTATGTTCCTGGAGAGGTTGCCAGTGAGTGACCTGTAATAACTGTCAAGTATTTTGTGTTACAATGTAACTAGCTTATATTTTGTTTACAATAAGGGTTACATATATAATTTACATAAACTATTGATTTGTGTAAACAATGGGTATAGATACTAAAATGCGCTGCCTTTTTGCTCACACAGAAGAGAAACCAAAGCAGGAACCAGTGGTGAAAAGTGCTTCACCGGACATCAGATCGGAAACTGTTATAGAAAAGAAAGAGATTGATGCAGAACCTCCTGATCCTGATCCTGTCCCTTTACAAGTGGAGGAAGAAGAGGAGGAGGAGGAGGAAGAAGAGGAGGAGGAGGAAGAGGAAGAGGCAACGGTGGAATCTGCTTCTAGCAACTCTCTGGTAGTTTCTGTTTTCCCAGCTTTGGATTCTGCTGAGGAGTCTGGGCCATCCATTCCCAAAGAGGAGCAGAACCTGGCACCTAACTTATGTTTGCATACGGAGGTGGAAGATGATAAACAAGAAGAGCAGGCCAGTGAAGATCTACCTGTAGAAGTGATTGTTACTCCAGCTGATGAAATCACAGTACCTGCTACTGTTAATACAATTAAAGATGTGAATGGCATTGCAGGACAGGAAGAAACACAAAGCACCTTAGAAAGTGTATCACAAGACCTTCCTCCATTGTCTGCTAATGTGGAGATTGCAGACATTCTTCGGACAGAAGCAAAGGTGGAGATGCCACCTTCCCCTGTTGCTGTTTGCACCAGCCTGGAAGTCCCAGCAGAGGAAGAGGACAGCGAGGAAGCTCCCGTTGGTGATGACAAAGATCGAGATGTGGAAAGCAAGGAATCTGCTGAAGTGGAGGAGAAAGAGGTAGAGGAAAATGAATCACAACAATTAAACTCCAAAACCCCCCCAGAGATTGTGTATGGTAGGTTTGCATTGAATAAGACTGTCTGTATAATATCAGATCTTTATGAAAATGTTTTTTTTTAAATGTGTGTAACATCATGAAAATAACAAAGAAATATGGCAAGTTTTTTCTAGGTTTGATGAATGTTTCCCAATTGTCTTCACAATTTTCTATTCGAGTATTAGCAGTTGAGATATTACTAAAGAGAGAGTATTTAAAGCTTTTCTGCTTGCATATTATGCCAGTGGAGTGACAAACATCTGGTAGTTTTAGTTTTGCTATAGCTAACATTCAAACCCCAGTAAAATTTTGTGAATTAAGTTATTAACCTGGTTATCCAGTTATATTGATCTTTATTATCATTCATGTATTGATTTTTTTTCCATTACTACAGAAAGCAAAAATAAGACATATGGATGGATCTAACTCGACTGATACTGAAATCTGATTTCTGAGGCCGGGGGGAGGGAATTATTTTCATAAAACTTTGAAGGCTCCCCCAATAGCATAGCTGGTTTAATCTAGTGCGTAATGGAGCCATGTAAACCACAAACATTCCAGGTTCAATCCTTGGTCTGTCCTGATTGTACCCAAGATAATAGTACCCAAAATCGGCCTCAAAATCCATGGGTTAGGGAGGAGGAAATGGGCAACGGTTTCTGCTCTGATCACTGTGCAGTAATCCTGAAAGTGCACGTGTGTGGACTTTGGTTGAGGACAGGATTGGGCTAAGCTATGACATCCCTTATGACCAAATTGCCTGCTGATACTCACTGTCCAGGTTCATGCATAAATAATGACTGCTTGGGTGAGATACCAAAGGGCAATTGCCACCAATGGAACCATTCCCTGGCAAGGTGTCAGTACCTTCAGGGGTGAAAGTTGGCAAGATGATGTTCTAAGAAATATGAGTAAACCTTAATGTACACATTCATTTCACACTGAGCCTTCTGCCTCATGAAGGTTTTTGGTAATCTCTGGATTTTAGGTAGGTGAGGCATTATAAAATGAATTTTGCGACTTTGTTTTTAATGCAGGATGAATAATTTAACCAGCTTCAGCTCTCGACTAGACCAGATTAGTAGCGTGTGTAGGAAACTACTGCTCTTTGTGGTACAGTCCATCACAATGATTTGTGTATTCACGGTAATGCAACCGCTTGTGCTCCCAACCTGGGAACCATGCTGACCTAGTTAATGGTTTACAATCACAAAGCTTCACTTTTCATCAAAAGAGATGAACATTTTGTAGAAATGAGAGATGAAGGATTAAAATCATTAGTAAAGTAGTATTTTTATGCACAAAATTTTGAATTGGACTAAAATGATGATGGCAAAAGTTTATTACAAGACATGTAAGACATCATGGCCATGTTTGATCAAATTGCAAAGACCCCATATATAACTCTTAGAATCCATAATTAATGAGTGTTCAAAGATGCATGAGAGGTGATGCACTTTAGCAGGAAAAACAAGAAATGGGAACATAAACTCAATGGAAATGTGCTGAAAGCTGTGAGGGAACAGAGACATAGGGATCTAAATATGTAATTCCTTGCAAATATAGGTAGATAAAGCTATAAAAAGGCCAACGACATTTTGGGTTTTATAAATAAGGGTACAAAGTACAAGAATGAACAGATTATAATAAATTTGTACAAGTCTGTGCTTTGGTCACAGTTAGAGTACACAATAGAAAGGGCATTAAAGCTATAGAGAGTATACAGAAAAGATTCACCAGGATGATACCAGGGATGAGATACGAGGAGAGTCTTGAGTTACATGGACTAATTTCACTGGGACAGAAAAGACTAAGGAGATTAAAAAGATGTTTTGCAGGTATGAAGGATTTTGATGGGGTGAATAGGGAAAGACTCTTTCCTTTTGGTTAGGGAGTCAGTGGTGAGAGGTCAACAATTTAAAATTTCTACTGAGTGTGAGGCGAGAAGTTGGGAGACATTTATTTGTGCAGAGGGTTATTGGGGCATGGAATGCTTTGCCACAGGGAGTAGTTGAATCATCTTTTAAGGGCTCTGGGGAAGAGAGCAAGGCAGTGAAATTAGTTTTGGATTGCTCTAGTAAAGAGCCGGCAAAGACAGGATGTGTTGAATAGCCTTCTGTGTGGTAAACTGCTATAAGTTCTATGGTACTGTACTGCAACCACTAGGGAAAAAAGGATGGTATTTGAGTGACTGATCACCCCTAGAGACCTGGTGAAGTCCAGTAAAAGAAAATGAATGTCCAGTCTTTAATAACTCTTTTTAAAACAATCACTTGAGTTCAATTCTGTTTGTGTGTGCACTGTTGTACATGTTCACAGATGGAATTTTCTAATTGTGTTTTAAAAGTGAATATGGCATTTTGAATCGCAGAATGGAGGTATCTTCTTGTATAAGATGATGCTATTCTGGGGTTGAGGGTAAACTGCAATCAGCAATGCAGGAGTCAGCAGTGCAGTTGCCCAATGAATGAACGCTGGCTAGTGATCAATATCACTGATTTGAATTCCCCTCCCCTGATATATGGGGGATAGTTTGTACCTGCCTGTAACTTCACTGTAAGGGAACTTCTGTTCTAACCATTGTTATAAATAGTTTCTATTGTATTGCCGAAAGTTCTGCAATGTTTTTTCCAATATTAACCATTCACTTTGGATCCTGTGCAGCTGTCCCTTTTAAAGAAAAACTTTTCTTGCAGTTAATAATGTCAGTCTTGTTACTGGGTACAAGAATGGATCAGTGCCCCATATTTCATTGTTATGTTTTGCTTTTACATTATCTTCTTTCCTTCATCCTAAGAACACAATCCCAGCTGCCTTCTCTATTAGAATCAATTATTTTTCCTATAGAATGTCTGTCACATCGTTCTGGGTCATTTACTGGCTGGACTATAGCTCTTTATTGTGGCAGAATTCAGTAACCGCAGAAGCTGAAGAGTTTGTGGCCTCCTTGGACAATCTCTGAAAAATGTGTACTTTTTTTTTTCTTTTTTTGTTAAATATAGTTGTTTGAATGACCTGTCAGTTTTAACTAAGGTTTTTTTTCTGTTCAGTGTTGCCCAAACTGTGACATAATACTGATAAATTGGGCTTGGACCAGGGTCTGGTGGTTGATTCATAGCCTTTGAGGACTAGTAACAGATTCACACCATGTGGGAACTTTGACTATCAAATACAATATAAACAAGAGCAAAGCAACCTGCTGTTTTTCCTTGCCTTAATTTAGAAGACTAACAGTAAACTGTATGAGAGGTGTGAACGATTGTAGTAGATGAGAATGTACCGATCTAACGCTTAATAAACCGTAACTAAAGGGTAATTTCATTCTGAACAAAAGTTTTAAAATGGATAGAATTTGAGTATTTGTAATATAGTGTAGGATTTGATTGTTTTGTGAATTGTTAGAAACATAACTAGACAAAGGTGAGAGAATGTAAATCACTATGCTGTCCAATAATGCATTGGCTCTTAGCTACTTGATAAAGTTGGGGCGGGTTTTTGTCTTTGTGCAAGATGCTTGGGAACAGAAGACACCAACGTGGAGGGCTTGGTGTCATTATTTTAGACAATGCACTACAGCCATACTTTGGCCAATTTTGGAGCTGGAGTGTTTGTGGGGCAGTTCCTAACCTGGACTCCACTACCCGGCTGAGTAACAAGTGCTGGCAGGCAACCTGAAGGAGAAATTATGGAATTGGCTGAGAAAGTGAAAAGATTTTGGAATGAAAAATTGTGGGATGTGTGTATGTATTTTAACAAAATATGGTTCTGGAGTTTGTATACTGATTTGTTTACCTGGTGTATTGTGGTGTTTTCCAAATGCTGATTTGCTTGCTATCAGCTATGCCCCAAACAGAATTGCTGCAGAGGCAATGTGTACGGTTTGCTTATTGAATTCATTACACAATTGTTTGGTGTGAAAGGGAGTTGTGTGTCAAGTTTGGGAGGTTAACCAGCGTTGGTGCTTCAGCTGCTTTGCGATGGGAATTGTTGGAATATTGGTTTACTTTTCATGGATTTCAGAATAAGTATCCCTTTTGTGTTCTGTGCATTCTGGATTGGAGAACTGTTAAAACCGGAAGATACACTTGGATCAAAATATCCACTGGGAGCAGCAAAATGTATTTTGGTCAAATGCTCCAGGGACATGTTATATGCAAGATCATTCCGGAAAAGAAAGACCTAATAAAGAGTGACTTGATCATTTTCTGTTGCATTCTCTTCATTCCAGATGCAATAAAATGTAGTTAGGGCAAATGTTTTCTTTCTCCTGTAGCAGGAGCAGATGTGACTTTCCACATAAATTCAATCCCTGCTGCACAATTATGTTGGTCTTTTTCAGAAAAGGAGATAATTGTGTGGCGTACATCATCTGCTATCTACTTTTATGCCTTTAATAATTAAAAAGGACGCTCTGGAAATTAAAAAATGCAGTTTTGTTTCCTGTAGAGGTAGAGATGTAAGGATGCTCTAACAGATGTGGCTTGGCTTCGTCTAATATTGTGATATTGTAAAAATGTTAAGACATTGAATAATTAGAAATGTTTTGCATTCTAGAGTGTTACGTCATTTTAGAAGTGTTCAGAACTTTGCAAATTGCATGGAGTGATGGAGGAGATTGTGTAAAACAAGTTGGTGCAACGTGTCCTTGTGTGTTCAAGTGTTTATGGTAGGGAAGAGTTAAAATGAAAAGGAAATGTTGGTCTGGATTGCAGCTTTCTGTTTCAGTAGTGTGGAATCTGGATAAACACAAGTTGTTGAATGTTATGCAAGGATTCAGATTTCATGTATTACGATCTGGAATGGAGCGTTGCAGTTCTGTTTAGAATGAGGTATGTTTTGATTTCATTTTGACGACGATAGATAGGAGGAAAAAAATAGATAAATTTACAATCAAAATTCAGATTTGATATTTTTGGGGAATTCTTGAAACAAAACTCAAACTGTGTACTTCTGTCGAGTTTTTCAGTGACTGGGCTGAATGTGAGCAGCAGCCTATAAAACCACTGGCATCGGCACAAAACATGTCTCCTTAGACTTGCACAGTGCACTGCTCCTATTTTCCTTCTAATTTTCTCATCAAATCTCAGTCATCCATGGATGTGATTCCATGGGTGCTGGCATTCCTTTGCCCCAGTAGCTTGTCAACAGGTTATTCAACCATGAAAGCCATCATGACTGAACCCAATGCTGTCCTGGGGCACCTCCAGCAGAGGTCACTGGATAGTAATCAGGATAAACAACTGTGGCTTTCTTGCTAAGTAATTTTTTTTTTCCTTTTCTGACCTTGGGATACTGAGCTCAATTACAGCTGAAAATGAGTCGTTGTTTACACTGTCAGGCCAGCAGCAGGTTTCAAGTTGTTTTTGTGTGACATGATGTCTTGCCATCTCTGAAGCTACTGGCTCTTGTGCTATACTTTGCTGTAATGTTGGGGTGGGGGGTCTTTTCACGTAACTGCTTGATGAAGTAAAAATTCATAGTAGTTTATAAATAATTTCAAAACTGTTTGTCGTGACTCGTATGTAATTTTATTTTAACAATGTTTTCTGTGACCAAATTCATGTTTGCAGACAGTTACAAGTCCTGTCTTTCCTGCTATTTAAAGAAGAATGGTTTCTACATCTTAGATGCAGTAGGATTTTTGATTGGGTGCAAATTTTCAAATTTTGTTTTGCATGCAGATCAAATGTTGTCAAAATTGTGTATTTTACAGATAGCAAAATTTATGGAATGACACTAGATTTCATAAACTTTGCTTTTTGTTTAGTTTGTAATATATTTCCTGAGTGTGCAACAGCAGTGTTTTCTGTAATGACTCAGCGCGATATATCCAAGTCTGGTCTGGATAATAGGTATCTGCAAATCTGATGAAACAGCGTGATATTACAAAATTATGTTACAGGGTCAAGAGCAGTTTTAAGTGGCGGCTGTGGTGCATGGTAGTAAGGCTCCAACTAGACAAAAAGATCTTAATAGAACTGTCAATGAGTGCTTGTGCAATTTTGTCTGCTCTGTGCTCTCCAAGAAATTTGGTGCATTCAAATTGGACAATAAACATATTGAGTGCCTGCTACTTAAAACGTAAGTGGTGCTGCAAATATTTAGCCACCTAACAGTCTTTTGTGATCTGATATGTGCAATGGCCTGTTGCAGAGTGTGAATAATTACATCCTACTGGAGTTACTGTGCATGCAGAGTGCTTAATGTAGAATGCAAAAACAAACAAATACTCTGACTCGTAGTTAAGAAAACTGATCATAAACAGGCAGCTGGACAGCTGCTGTAAAGTTGGCACCAAACTGTTGAGACCTGGAACTCAAGTCGAAGGCAAAACCTTCTTCAAAACTGGTTGATGTCATTACGTCATGTGAATGTTGACGGTTGCTCTTCAATGGTGAGAGTAATTTGATATCCTCTTAAAGGAGTATCATTACTTCTATATAAAAAAAATAATAACAATGGTGTTTTATTTGTATATGTTTTGTTCCGGCTGTGGTATTCACATCAAAACACAGACATCAGGCACTAGTATGTGACATCGTTATGGTGCCTGGTTATTTTAGCCTCCTTCCCTCTGTGATGGCAGTTAGTTTACCAATAAGGATCAGGAATTTAGTAATGTACTTTGTTTTGCAGGTTACGCTTGGGCTACTGGCAACTCCAGGGAGTCAGTCACCTAGTCAGACATTTTAAAAACACTAAGCTCACATTTGCGGCATTTAAACAGGCCCTAATAAATATTGCGTTTTAAAGCCATTGGACTATTGAGAGTAGCTATTACTGTAATAATGATACAGAACAAATAGATTTGGAACACTTGTCAGTGCCTTCCCTGCCCCGTTCTTTGTCCTGCCCCGTTCTCCAATTTTTATTTTAACTTTTGCGTTTACTCATTTTCTAATGTATCCCATTCTATACCTTTTTCCCCCAAAAGTAAATATTTTCTGTTGCTGTTTTCTTTTGCCTCCCTCTATCGTTCATTTTGGAATTGAGCCTTCCATCCAAGAATTGACCTCTGGATGACTGAAAATCAGCTTGAGGCATGGTTTTTCAGCCAGTTAAGGCAGATCTGAAGAGTGACGTTTCTGTCATGTACGTGACTGGTTCAACATCTGATGTGGTTGTTAAATACAGTAGTGCTACTCAGCAGCTATCTGGTCTCCATTTGCCTGGATGTGTTATCTCATCTTCACTGCTGTAGTGTGTTGTGGTAATCTACCTGTGTAGATTTCTGCTTCAGCCTGCTTAAAGGAGGGAATTTCTGCAGGGAATCATTTTGGTTAAGAGGATTGATTTTTGATATTGCCAGTTCTGTTTGACCTTGAGAAAAATTATTCCAAACTTCCTCCACCCGAACACACATTTGGCTCTAATTCTGGGTCATCCCCATTCCTTGTTACACCTTCCTCTTGTGTCTGATCTGTATTCAGAAAGCTCTGAGAAATGTCTGGTTAATATACTTCAGAAAGTTACTGTGCTTTGCTGTTTACAGGTTGTTCTTATAAACATAAATTGAGAATCGTTAACCATAATGTATGAAGTTTAGTGTCAGTATTAAATTTGGATTCCTAATCGCTTTTACTACATTATTAAAAAAAGAATCTATCTTCTGAGCAACTTTTTTTTAAAGTACACATCCCGGTGCCGTTTTTGAAATGCCACCATCCTTAAAGTGCTCAGTAACGTGATCAGTTTGATCTGTGAAGCATCCATATAATAAAGTAGCTCAAGTTTAAAGAACTGGAGTTAGTGTGAAGTATTATATTTGAACCCAAGAAAGGGTTTCATACCATTTAATCTAAGAATCTCTGGCATACTTGTAGTATCCAGCACCATTACAATTAACTTAGCACTTTATGCTTCTCTGTCTAGATTGTGCTTTTTTAAGGGATGCTGCTAGTTTTCTAAATACAGTCCTAAGTTGATTCAAATGTGTTTTTTTAGAGGTCAACAATTTCTTAAGTTAAATGCTTATACAACAGTCTGGGTTGCTCAAAATGTTGGTTTTAACAGTTTCCACTTGTGACTGTGACCTACTAACTCATTTTAGAAAACTGTAGATCATTTTGATTTTGTGACTAGGAAATGGAGGTAGTAGATCATGCACATGAATTCTTGTAAACCACTCAAAGGCATTAGTGTGTTGCAAAGCTCAGTGATTCCATCATTCTGATTGCCAATGCCCTTATGTTTTTGAGTCAGTACCTAATAATGCTCATTTAGTTTTTTTCTTTTTGGCTTTTATGTATGCGTTTAAATTAGCCTGTTGGTCCTATGCAAAATTATTGCATTTTCATACTAGAACTGGGAGATCTGAGCATAGTAATTTCTTTAAAAAATGTGGTGATGTGTTCTAACCCCAGGAGGTGTGAGGGGAGTGGAGGATACATTGCTTGCATTGGAAACTAGGTACAAAGCCAGTGAAATACAGCAAGTCTTGTTAAAATGGTTTCAGCAATTAATTTTTGCATTTTGTCTGTTGAATATAAATGTAACATTTGATTTTCAAGGCTGTGTGTAATTTTAGAGAGCTTTATAATAAAGGCATATCCACTGGTGATAGTACCCACTTTCAATAACTGCTGTATGTGGCATTTTACATGCCTCTTTATTCTCTTTCGTATAGAGGTATGTTACGAAATGTCTGGGATCTCGGTGTGTCACTAACAATTTTTTTTGCTGTTAATTGCTTCTATTTCCTTTTTGTTTTTTCTCCCTTTCCATACAATGTGCCATCCCATACTGGCTTCCAGGTCTCTGCCAGTGCCCTGTAAACATATTCAATGGCGCACAACTGCAATATGATTCTTCCCTTTCTGAAAGGAAGCATATGGCCTCTACTTAGAATTTCCCCTTCATGGTGTGACTGGGATCAGGAAACTACCATGTGGACATGTCCTATCATTCTGCACAGAGCATACAGCACCATTGTCATGCCACCCTTAATGTACTTCAATGGTGTTCACATTTATGTAAATCAATATTTGGTTTCATTTAAATGTAGTCACCTATTTCACTTGATTATTTGTGGTGTCTGCTAATTGTGCACTTCATTAACAAGCCAAATCCGGTTATATTTTGCATATCCAGCTGCTGTTGCTGTACTCTAAGCCCATTATTTGCCAAGGAACTGAGCGCTGACATTTATACGTTACTCAATACAAAAGCTTTCACTCCTGGATACTTGTATGGCATAAGGCCAGACAGGGCCAAGATACGAGAGTTCAAAGAGGGCATTTTGCTCAACATTGTTCAATCAAAATCAGACTTGGAAGCAACGTTCCAGCTAAGCTGTGCGGCCGCGGTCTGGAGGTCCCATGCAGGCCACTCAACGGCTTTTACATGGAAGAAACCCGCATGCGCGAAAATTTGAATGGGCCCTGCAGCCAGTTAAAGGGACCGCGCACGAAAAAAAAATTACAGGGAACATTGCTTGGAAATATGAGGGTTTTTTTCTTGAGTATTCAAGTAAGATACTTGCACATCCCATATTATATCAAATAGTCGCATTCCTTTTATTTTTAATATGCATATATTAAACTATATATGTAATTCTAAAAATGCAATCAAATCATAGTATTATATTTCTTATATTTAAAGTATCCAATAGCCTTGTTTTTATTTGAACTTTATATATCCAGGGTTTCTGAATAATAATCTGTGTTTTAAGTAGAAGGATTAGTGTAATTTTAGTATCGAACCTGTTGTAAGAGAATAGTAAAATAATGAATTCCAGTGACTTCAGCTATTTGAAGCTGGACCAAGCGAATAATGGACCTCAACCTGTATTACAGTCCAGATACCTCTTACTGCACCAAAGATGCAGAAGAAACCAAAAGAGTGGAACAAACCGGATGAGGATTTGTTAGAGATCAGTGAAGAGGTAAGGGTTATTTTATTCACTCAATGCTTTGTCTGTTATATTGGAGGTTGGTTTTTTTTCCAATGCAACTTTAAATGTTGGAATGAACACTTGTGGGTGGGACTGACATTCACCCTTTTTCCAAAACATTGTGAACCAGTTCCTGACCAAGGGTGGGCCTGAAATCTGTTCCCATTAATCTGCTGCTGCTGTTGCAAATCATTCTCTGGGAGGTGTGGGATCAGGGTATTAATTATTACCCAGGGTGCTGTTACCCAGCAGCTTTCCGTAGTTCCATTCTGCACCTGTCTAGATAACCTCAGTCGCGATTGAGCAGCCGCGATGTCTGGTTATCTGAGAGAAGCCCATGGCATCTTACTTTGTGGTGCAGTGTGTCTGTACACTTCACCACGACACTACCAAAACTGCCTGTGATGCATGTTAATAATTGGTAAGAGATGCTATCCGTACCACTACCGGTCATTGTTTAAAACCGTGGAGATGTAGCTACTGATTTGCTATTTATCTTGTCAGCGCAGTTATGCATTTATTTGTGTTAATTGTGCATAATGAGCCTCCCATACACTGCCTGACAAGATAAATGGCCTAGATTTGAATCTTCCCCAGCAATTTGAAGTTTAAAAAAAAATTGTCATTTAAAAGGAAGTTAAATTAATTGCCTTTAAAAATCTTAACTTCTAAATTTAAAAAATACAATTATATTTATTTTGAGCTGGAACTCTATGCAGAGACAAAGCTGGGTTCAAATCTTGGATTTGCCACATTGGGATTTCTCAACATAAAATTTTCACAGCTTCTTTTGAAACATAGGAACAGGAGCAGGCCCTTCAGCCCCGTGAGCCTGTTAATCCATTCTACTAGATCATGGCTGATCTGTATCTTAACTCCATTTACCTGCCTTTGCTCCATTTTCTTTGATACCCTTACCTAACAAAAAATCTATTGATCCCAGTCTTGAAAATGTCAGTTTGCCTTTTGGGGGAGTGAGTTCCAGATTTCCACTACTTTGTGTGGAAAAAGCGCTTTCTAATTTTGTTGCTAAATGGCCTAGCTCTAATGTAATAGAGGAAATACCTACCCTATCGAATCCCTTAATCATTTTAAATACCTCAATTATGTCACCCCTCAGCCATCTAAATTCAAGGGAATACAAGCCAAGTTTATGCAACCTATCCTCGTAATTTAACCCTTTAAGCCCTGGTATGATTCTGGTAAATCTGTGCTGTATCCCTTCCATGGCCAATATATCTTTCCTCCTGTTCGGTGCCAAAAACTGAACTGGGGTCTGACCAAGGCTCTGTACAACTGAAACATTATTTGCTCACTGAATTCCAATCCCCTTGAGATAAAGACTAACATTCCATTAGCCTTTTGGATTACTTTTTGTACCTGTGCACTAGCTTTTAGTGATTTGTGTACATGGACACCTAAATCTCTTTGCTCCTCCACAGCTTCTAGTCTCTCGTCATTAAGAAAATATTCTGATTTGTCTTTTTCTGATCCAAAGTGAATGACCTCTCACTTCCCCACATTGAACTCTATCTGCCATAGTTTTGCACCATCACTTAGTCTGTTTATGTCCCTTTGTAACTTTCTGCTCACATCTGCACATATGCCTCCTAAGTGTCATCTGCAAACCTGGATATACAACTCCCTATTCCTTCATCCAAGTCACTAATATATATGGTGAAAAGCTGAGGCCCCAGTACAGATCCCTGGGGGACACCACTAGTCACATCCACCAATCAATATATTTCCTTTATCCCTATTCTGACTCTTGCCTCCCAACCCATGTCATAAGGTTACCTCTAATTCCGTGTGCTTCTATTTTTGCTAATAATCTCTTGTGCAGAACCTTATCAAATGTCTTCTGGAGGTCCATGTGGGCAACATCCATGGAGACACCCCTAGCCACCATGCTCATGACCTCAAAAAATGCAACTAGATCAGTCAGACATGACTTGCCTTTCACAAACCCATGCTGATTCTCTGAGCACTTGACAGGTCAATCACTCTGTCTCTGAGATTCCAGTGACTTCCTCGCAACGGATGTTAAACTGACGGGCCTGTAGTTAACCTGGTTTCTCTCTCCCCTCCTTTCTTAAATAATGGATTGACATTTGCGATTTTCCAATCTAACGTCACAATTCCTGAATCTAGAGAGCGTTAGAAAATTATGACTTAATACATTTGCAATTTTCTCACCTATTTCCTTTAATACCGTGGGATGGAGACCATCAGGTCCTGGTGGTTAGTCTATGTTACGACCCAACATTTTCTCCATTACCATTTTTTACTTGTATCCATTAAGTTAGTCCCCTTGACTTATTTTTAGGTTCCCTTGTACCGCTGGTATTTTGTCCCCTCCCTCTAGTGTGAAAACGGATATAAAGTACTCCTATAACAAGTGTGCCATTTTCTTATCCATTATAGTCTCACCTGCATCTGTCTTTAATGGGCCTACATTCCCCTTTACCACTCTCTTTCTCTTAATATAGTTATAAAAACCCTTGCTGTTAGCTTTGAAGGAAAGAAGTTTGAAAATGTAAAGGTATTCAAACCCTATTTGCTGTTAGGGAATTTAAAAAAAAACTAGATGCTGTTTTCTAATTTTCCAGTTTTAAAAGTTCCTTCCCCAGCAATAACTTGTAAACATAACATTCAAAATATTCCAGTAAAGTGGCGATACAGGAAGGGAAACTGCATTTGGATGGGGTGCAATTTAACATTTGCTGCCAATGCTCTTAAGTAGACCAGAAAGAACAGTTTGTTTTTCTTTTTACAGAAGTTACCACAGCGTAATGAAAACAGTGCTTTGATTACGGAAATCCGTTATTTAAGTGTACAAATATCTTGTCCTTTAGTTTAGAGATTTATAGCAAAGAATAGCACTGTTACTGAATGAGTAACTAGTGTATTGAGAGCCCTGATTCTGTTAAGCAAATTGGTGTGTGTAATCCTTTCAACTGTAGGTGATAAATATGCGGTGACTTATTTCGTGCTGGTTGAATTTATTTAATCTACTACCCGTGCAAGCCATTCAGTAGAGCAGCCAGTGCTTGGAGTGATGTGTCACAGAGAAAATAGATGTCCCTAAATTTCAGTGCTCATCCATTTTTGGTCCAGATATTTTTTAATTTCGTACAAGAGCCAATTAAGTTTAATTTTATGTCTTGGCTGTCCAATGCATCTGTAGAATTTAACAATGCATACTGCTGAACATTTTTTCAGTTTAAGATTTGGGAGTCACATTTAATGCTGAGAAGAACCTTTTAAAGTGATTGAGCTAAAGCTATTGTACATAATCGATTACAGTCAATAGGAAGAAAGCTTAATATGTGTGCAAATAACTTACAAACTGAAATACTCACCACAAATATACATATAGTCTGTAGCATATAGCCCTTGTTACTGAAAGGAAGCATAGCAAAACAACAGTATAATAGGGATATGATCAGATGTTTGAGAAAATCCTAATGTTCGTTACTACTGTAGTCATTCAATGCTTAAAAATGCTGAATTGAATATTGTAGCAGGTGGTAACATTGAAGCTAGTCAGATTTATGATTTCAATGTTAATCACATTTATGTGTAAAAGGAAAAAATTAACAGTACCCGGTTTGACATCTTTACATGCAGTTTATTAAAAAATGTGTAACCTCATTAAGGCCCAGTGTGATGTCAATTAGTCATCATTTAAAATCACTAAAGGTTGCGACACAGGTTAGCAAGGCCATAAAAAAAGCAAACCAAGCACTAGGGTTTATTTCTAGAGGTATAGGATTGAAAAGTAGGGAAGTTATGCTAAACCTGTATCGAACATTGGTTAGACCACACGTAGAGTACTATGTACAGTTCTGGTCACCATATTATAAAAAGGATATAGAGGCACTGGAGAGGGTGCAAAAAAGATTTACAAAGATGATATCAGAAATGCGAGGGAATATCAGGAAAGGATGAACAGGCTGGGTGGGTCTCTTTTTTTCTCTTGAAAAAAGAAGGCTGAGGGGTGACCTAATAGAGGTCTTTTAAAATTATGAAAGGTTTTGATAGGGTGGATAGAGAGAGAATGTTTCCACTTGTGGGGAAGAGCATAACTAGAGGCCATCAATATAAGATAGTCACCAAGAAATCCAATAGGGAATTCAGAAGAAACTTCTTTACCCAAAGAGTGGTGAGAATGTGAAACTCTCTACCACAGAGAGTGGTTGAAGCGAAAAGTATAGATGCATTTAAGGGGAGGCTGGACAAGCATATGAGGCAGAAGGGAATAGAGGGTTACGCTGATAGCTTTAGATGAGCCTCCTCCTGTTTTTCCTCGAGTGGAGCATAAACACCGGCATGGCCTGTTTCTGTGCCATATATCCTCTGTAATCCTATGTAAAAGTACATTTCAGGAAGATTTCCAGCTCGGTCACAAGCCTGCTGAGTTACCTGATCTCTGGTTAGGTTGTGGCAAGGCACTCCAGTTGGCCCCAGTACCCTGGGTTAAGAGGCGCAAGCCAGCTAGGGTTTTTAATCACCAGCAAACAACCTCTGTTCCTGATCACTATCAAGCAACCTCTGCTGAAAATGTGGGTGCATCCCTTTAGTGAGAACCAGACTCTGCTGTGATGTTGCTGTGGCTGAATATCCTGCGAATGCTCACTGTGAAAGTTCATGCAGGAACAATAGGCACTTGGTGGGGTATTAGAGGGCACCTCATTGACCATTCCTCACTGAGGTATCAAATGTGTTTCAGGGGAGAGGAGAACATTGCGCATTATTTAAAATTTCCTCCCAACATTGTTTTGAGGCCTTGTGTTTCAACGTACAATTTTCTATAAAGCAGTTAAAGATTTTTCGTAATAACAACAGAAAACGCTGGAAAAACTCAGCAAGCCAGGCAGCATCCGTGGAGAGAGAAACAGAGTTAACGTTTCAGGTCGAAGACCTTTCGTCAGATTTTCGTGCTGGGTGCATTTAGGCCCTAGTTGGTAATTAACCCACAATTACTTGAAAATATTAGCTATAAGTAGGCAAACTTCTGTCCATTTTAAAATGCTTCCAATGTTTTCCTTCGTACTAAAAAATAGTGTGCACCTGTTATGCAATTTTGTTTTAGGTTTTCTTGACTTTTGTCCAGATCCATGGACATGTTGATAAGATTGCAGTACTAAACCTGAATGTCTTGTGCAGTATTGCAGTGTTACAATCATTTTGCCTGCTGAAAATAGGAAGGCTGTTACCGTATGTTTTCCTTTATTATGGATTTTTGGAATATTGATTTATAGTTAATATTTAACGGGATTCATCTAATGATTTTCATCAAAGCATTTGAGAGTAACATGTCCACTTATACTTCAGCCTAAAGTCGAAGAAGAAATTACAGTTGAAAATGCGCCGGAATCTGAACAAGATAGGACAGTTCCAGAAGCAAATCTGGATAAAGACTCGGACATTAAAAAGCATTCAGACGTGGAAGAAAATGGGGATCAGGAGCTAGAACCTGAACAGAATGGTTCAGAGACTGTTTCTGAAAGTGAAAGCACCGAGACCAGCACCAAAGAGGGCCCTGATGACAGCTTGGTGTGCGGCTTCAAAGAAGGTAAATTCTGGTTTCAGTTGCTGTGGAATATTGCATGCTGTCGCTGCTTGTTACCAGCTGAATTTGAAGAACTTGAATGTGCTTAATAGCTGGTGTTAATGGAATCTCGGGTTAAAACAATTTGCTGAGAGCTGGCATGTTTAAGATCTTGCGGAGATTTTATTTTAAGTCATTAATCCTGCCAGCATGACTGAGCAGATCAGTTGCAACAGTTGATGCTTTTGTGAGGTATTGTACCTAACAAAGGGAACATTAAGTAAAATTAACTCAATTCCTAACTCTGCAATTTGTAATGTATATACTTCATGATCATGCTGTGGCCATTTCTGTCGAGTAGAAATCTTCTCTGCCTGAACTGTTTTTGACTTGAGCAATATGTATCGAAATTTATACGGATACTGGTTTTCAAATTTAAAACAACTTTCAGATTGTGGCATTATATTCTGCAAATTAACGTATCAAATGTTAAATTTACACCAGTGCTTTCTCGTGTTAGTATTAGAATATAAAACTGCATCATGGTAGAAAGCTCAGTTTCTGAAGGAAAACTCAAGATCCCCAAAGGTTTACAAACCTATAAGTGTTTTCTAAAAAAAAGTTTCATTTATGAACACACTGTTCTGTGCTCATGGTCGCTTCCCATAAGGTCCATTCCACTAATTGCACACTCAATATTGTAACATTATTGTGGAAACAAAATCCAGCTATCTGACACTAACCATTACACACACCAACCTTTGGCCAGTCAGTGCTGAGTTAACGTTATTAAATTCATAATTCCAAAACATGGGTCGTAAAAGTGTCACCAACCAGATAAAACTTGGGAATGTTGACCTTTATAAATGTGACATTGTACTTGTCAGAAATAAGGTGCATTCTTTATATCAAATCTTTTTGTTAATCAGTCTTTCCTACCCTTTCCCCAACCTAAGTTCTGGTGGCCTTTCGCATTATTTTGGCTCCTTCTCTTGCTAAGTGCTGATGGTGAGTTCATGCTGATGGCCATGCCACAATTACGGTGCAGTAATTGTTGGAAGAGGTAGCCAGACTAACAGTAGCCAGTAAGGAGAGGCACCAGAGGGGAGGGTGTTACTGGTACCTGTGGAACTGTACTTGTATGAGTCAATATCTCGAGGGGAGTAAATTGGAAAGAGAAATTTTCAAGAATCAAATGGGAAAATTGAAGCAAGCTACTCCTGGTGGTTTAGTTCACGACTTTGGGTGCAAGGCTGTTGTAGATTCTCAGCTATATGGGGTACTGGCACACCATCTTCCTCTCGCTCCTCCACTCCTATGCCTCTCATGTCTCTCTCTGTCTGTCCTTGTTCTCTCTTACACCCTCTGCCTCTGTTTTCTCTCCCTTTTTCATTCTCTCTCTCGGTGTGTCTCTTTCTGCCCCTCTCTTTCACTCTTGCGCTGCTCGCTCTCCTCCCTCTCTCGCTCGTTGCCCTCATTCTTCCTGCTCCCTGTCTGTGTTTCTCTCTCGCTTCCCCCTTTTTTTCCTTCTCTCTCCTCCACAGCCATCCAATCTTGAAATGCCTGCTCAAAATTTATGCTCAAACTCAACAGCAACAACTTGTATTTATATAGCACCTTTAACAGTAAAACGTCCCAAGGCGCTTCACAGGAGCGTTATCAAAGACATTTTGACACTGAGCCACATGAGATATTAGGGCAGGTGACCAAAAACTTGGTCAAAGAGGTAGGTTTTAACGAGCATCTTAAAGGAGGAAAGAGAAGTCAAGGTTTAGGGAGGGAATTCCAGAGCTTAGGGCCTTGGCAGCTGAAGACACGCCACCAAGGATGGAGTAAATAAAATCTGAGATGCTCAAGAGGCCAGAATTGGAGGAGCGCAGAGATCTCGGAGGATTCTAGGGCTGGAAGCGATTTATAGAGATAGGGAGGGGCGAGGTCATGGAGGGATTTGAAAACGAGGATGAGAAATTTAAAATCTTTTAGGTTCAACTTCCTTGCTGAAATCTAAATAGATTGTTTCATTATATTGTCTCTGATAAAACTGAATTGGAAGGATAATTGATCATTTAACCTCCAGTTGAATCTAGGTTTAAAACAAATAACGACTGATTTTTCAGGCGTACAGATGACTGTAATTTTTCACATAAGCTGTACATCATTTGCATTAGGAAACAGGCTCTTGAAATCCATCTTCATGTTTCATGTTTACAAAAAAAAAAGAAACCTGATGCTAAAGGTGCTTTTTTGTGTTTGTAATGCACAACTGCTTATACGATAATTCTGTAATGTATGAGAGATCGCGGTCTTCTGCAGCAAATGACAACACTTGAAGCAATGTGAAGAGAGCTTGAGAAGATGGTGCAGTTTACAAGACTGAGGAAGTGGGATGTTGGGAGGCGGGGGGAAAAAGACCTGATCTGAAGCTTACAAAGAAGGGGGTCCTCGGCTTGTGTTTAAGATGAAGAATGATGTAAGCTGCTGAGGGCTATAGGGAATCGGAGCGACAGCGCAAGTTTGATGTGTTAGCATCTGGTGAAGGGAGAAGGACACAGGGCTTTTGTAGTTAATGTCCCAGAACCAGGTGGCCTGAATTAGAGAAGTAGTTGCTGGGTGTGGTGCCGATGATGTCAGTGTTGTCCAAGTCTGGATTCAAGCCACTCAGTTTCCACAGAAGTGAAGCTTGGGAATTTTGTAAGCCAGCCCAATCTGAGTATTTATGTTAAATTAATCACTAAGTATATGAACCATGTAACAGTGGCTGAAACATTCTTACCTAGCCATCAGGAAAAGGTTGCCAGCCACCAAAGCTTCCTCCAGTGGAAGATAGGATGTACCAAGTATCCAGAATACAATTTTGGCACATTCCAAATTCAAATCTGAATGTTGGACCATCAAGGGTAGCAATCTATGTTGGTAACAACCAGCCACAAATGGATCAGCTTTACAGTGATGGTGGCATGTGCCATCGCCAATCTTACTTAAATCTCAAGATTATTTTTAAACTGAAGCCTCAATGGGAAGAATTTCCCTGTAGTATCATTGTGAAGTGTAACTTGAATGGTTGGATAATTGGGGGCCTGATGCTGCAGTGGGTCAGGGAAGGGGCAAGTACCCATATTATGTGGTGTACCTTTGTGAAAAATTACAGTAAGTAGCTTGCTGGTGTGGGTTTAACTGGTTTGCTATTTAACTGACCACATATTTCATTGCAGATTTGATATGTTTTAATGCATTTTATAGTGCAGTAACGGAGGAGAACCAATTGGGAATGTAAGTTGTGAGGAGGATGCGAGGAGGCTTCAAGGGGATATAGACAGGCTAAGTGAGTGGGCAAGAACATGGCAAATGGAATGTAATGTGGAGAAATGTGAAGTTATCCACTTTGGTATGAAAATAGAAAAGCAGAGTATTTTTTAAATGGAGAGAGATTGGCGTTCAGAGAGACCTGGGTGTACTTGTACACAAATCACTGAAAGTTAACATGCAGGTACAGCAAGCAATTAGGAAAGCAAATAGTATGTTGGCCTTTATTACAAGAAGATTTGAGTATAAGAGTAAAGACGTCTTACTGCAATTATATAGAGCCCTGGTGAGACCATACCTGGAGTATTGTGTACAGTTTTGGTCTCCTTACCTAAGGAAGGATATACTTGCTATACAAGGGAGTGCAACGAAGGTTCACCAGACTGGTTCCTGGGATGAGGGGATTGTCCTATGAGGAGAGATTGAGTAGACTAGGCCTATATTCTCTGGAGTTTAGAAGAATGAGAGATGATCTCATTGAAACATACAAAATTCTTACAGGGCTTGACAGGGTAGATGCAATGAGGATGTTTCCCCTGGCTGGGGAGTCTAGAACCAGGGGTCACAGTCTCAGAATAAGGGGTCGGCCATTTAGGACTGAGATGAGGAGAAATCTCTTCACTCAGGGTGGTGAATCTTTGGAATTCTTCACCCCAGAGGGCTGTGGAGGCTCAGTCGCTGAGTATATTCAAGACAGAGATCGATAGATTTTTGAATATTAAGGGATATGGGGATAGTTCATGAAAGTGGAAATGAGGTAGAAGATCAGCCATGATCTTATTGAATGGCAGAGCAGGCTCAAGGGGCCAAATGGCCTACTCCTGCTCCTATTTCTTATGTTCTTACGTTTTTAAGAACAGCATGTTGTGATTTTTTTTAAAGTTTTACAGCTCACAAGATAACTACTGATTAGGAAAGTCCACTCGGCCCATCTTAATTCATCCTTCCAGAACACAGCCTACAGTCTCCCCATTGTAGTGTTCGATTTCTTCACTGATTCCAGGGTTTTCGTCTCCATTGCTGTATCCATGTATTGATTACTTTTTATGTGAAGAAGAATTTCCTGATAACAGTCCTGACATTTGCCCTTTACTAGTTTGAACCCGTGTTCCTTTATGCTGCTACTCGTAATTAATATTCTGGATTTACCTTTTCCATGCTCTTAACTATCTTGTATACCTGTTAAGATAGCCTCTCGGACACCCATCTTTCCAGGCTGCAAACCCTAGTTTGTGGGATGCACGGAATATTTAGACTGAAGATATTGTACATTTTAAATATTTTAATCTCCGTCCACAAATTCTAATATTTCAGGCAATATTTTTTACCACAGAGTATAATGCCATGATATCACTGCAGTCATCTGATTATTTACATGCTGAAGTTGCTGCACGCACTCTGATTTTATTTGGCATTATCCTGTTCTGTGGCTCTTGAAGTTCTGAAATGCTGCTGTTTACATATTGCTTGATTCTCTGTGGTGATAAACATGTTTCAATATAGATTCAAGGGTTTGTGTACAACAAAACTCAATTAGACATATACTTGCAAAAGTATTAATTTTTGTTCTTGCAAGAAAGCTGATAATACCATGATCTGCTGATCTCTCTTCCCTGATTCTCCATCCGTACATTCATGGTTTATTAACACAATTGATGTTGCACAACAGGAAAAGCTTTCTGTCGAAATGCACTCTTAATTGAAAAGACATGTTTGTCTGTTGTCTTTTGAATGTGTATTTTGTGTCATTGCAGAGCAGTGGAAATTGCTCAATCCAGAGGGCAAGAAGCGATATGACCGGGAATTTCTCCTTGGGTTCCAGTTCATAGCAGCCAGTACACAGAAACCAGATGGATTGCCAGCAATCAGCGATGTTGTTCTGGACAAGGTGGGTTTACTTCTTCAGGTGTTTATGCTAACCTAGTAATTGGTGCAAACTAGTGCCAATATGAACCCTGGCAAAGAATTTCCAGTGTTCCCAGTGTCTTTTTATCCTCCGAAGCGCAATGAGTAATCCTTGATTTTGTCCAGAATGAATGACCTTTATATATTTTCAAATTACTTTAGTTAAAAAAAAAAAAATTTTAATCGCTTACTTTTCCACTCGATTTCTGTTGAGGTCTGAACCAGGATGAAGTCCCCACAGTAAGGGGTGCAGAACCACTTCCTCCATGTGGGAATCTAGAAAACTGGCTTGGATGTGGCATGTACCTGGAAGCCACAGTGCACCATAATCCAGGTCAACTTGGAAAAAGTCATGTAAATAGCAAAGCTTCATGCAATCGCTATAAAGTAAATGAATTTTACCCAGAGACTTCCCTTCTTGCACCAGCTTGCCGTTTCAAAGAATATCCATGAAGGGCTTTGATTTAATTGGTAGCAGAGTTTTTGGAGCCAAGGTGGGCAAAACTTTCATCTAGATTAAGGATGCCCTGAAGCTGTTTTTCACGTTTCAACAGCTGATGTTTAAAATGCTAGACATTTTTATAAGTAGTGATGGTGCTGTGCTCTGTGTTGGGCATTTATCTTGTGGACAGACAGATCAATAATAAGCGCCATCTGCTGGGGAATTCATACAAGCTGGCGTCAGATTTTAGTTGTCACAAACTTTAAAAAAAATGGCACAACATAGATAATTTTCTTGGTCTGTGGGTGTAACTAACCTTCGGAGCTTTCATTGATCTGTTCAGATTGGAAGACTGCGTCAAAGCTCTGTTCTGGTTTGGTCTTCACTTTGTTGTGGTCCTGAGTTCTTTTCTGTAGCCGTAGATTTCTTCTCTTTTGCCCTCCCTGCGGTTGATCAATATTTGGTACGCTGCACATTTGAATTTTCAAGGCTTGTAAAAGAACCTTTTGAAGTTATATTGTAGCCATGATCCACTTTTCATTTGGAAGGAACCATGGCTGTGCTTGCTTAAAATTTGCTGAATTTCAACATTTAATTTACCATTTAAGTGTAAGGATGAATTTTGAGATTCATTTGCAATCTGATTCGTGAATTCTGTAAAGTTAATTTGAGGATTCGGTGTTACAAGAGGAAAGCAAATATAAATCTCACTGTGCTTGAAAGTTTGTACAGCTGATTGGTAGCAAGAGAGCTAAATATGTATGTTTTCTGCTAATTTTCTTCCACCTCCTTGCTTGGGTACAGTTCTATAAGTCATGCTCTACGTATGAGACTAGCTGGTGAGTGTCAGTAGACTGTGATTGCACAAGTTATCACAACCAAACCCAATCCTGTCCCCACTTGATGTTCACACATGAGCACATCAAGCAGGGCTCGCTGGATAGTGATCAGATTAGAAACCTTGGCGTTTTTCCCTTCCTTCCTCACTCCTCACATACAGGTTGCTGGAAGTGTTTGTAGAGCCCTTACCATCTCAGCTAATGGCACAGACTAAAAATCGAGCTCTGGATCTTCCTGGTCTGTGTGACTCAGGTACTCACTAGCTCAATCAGCCGAGACATTGGAGTAGCCCAATGGACTCCAGAGTCTCGCTTTTTTGGACCAGGCCCCAGCAAAATATTCTCATAGTCTGACTTGGTACTGGTATGTATTCAAAGATTGCCACTCATCTTACTCTCCTCCACTTCTGTTTCTCTAAAATGGGTCCCCCTTCCATTTCTGCTTCTCTCACTGCTCCTTTTGGACCAAAATGTGTCTCCAAGGTCTCTTCCACCAGCTCCCTGCAAATGCCTTTTTGTACTGACATCAAGTTTGTTAGTATCTCCCTTCTCCGTAGAGAATATTAAGAATGGGGAGGATTTTAAACTGAGCATATAGAACTTACCTATAGTCTACAGCACATAAACAAGGCATTCGGCCCAACTGGTCAATTTCTGTGGAAAGATTTTCGCTACAACTACCCTATCAAACCCTTTCTTGAAGACCTCTATCAGGTCACCCCTCAGCCTTCTCTTTTCTAGGGAAAAAAGCCCCAGTCTGTTCAGCTTTTCCTGATGAGTATCACCACTCGGTTCTGGTATCATCCTTGTAAAACCTTTTTGCACCTTTTGCCAGTGCAGCTATATCCTTTTTATAATATGGAGACCAGAACATTCCAAGTGTGGTCTAACCAAAGTTCTATACAAGTTTAACATAACTTGTTTGCTTTTCAATTCTAACCCTCTAGAAATGAACCCCAATGCTTGGTTTGCTTTTTTTTATGGCCTTATTAACCTGTGTCGCTATTTTTAGTGGTTTGTGTATCTGCACCCCTAGATTCCTCTGTTCCTCCACTCCATTTGGACTGTTATTATCCAAGCAGTAT
Source organism: Squalus acanthias (assembly GCA_030390025.1). Taxonomy (NCBI): domain Eukaryota; kingdom Metazoa; phylum Chordata; class Chondrichthyes; order Squaliformes; family Squalidae; genus Squalus; species Squalus acanthias. The sequence continues at coordinate 37,416,763 of CM059440.1, read as the reverse complement.
GTGGCCTCCTTATTCTTCCTACCAAAATGAACCACTTCACACTTATCTATATTGAAATTCATTTGCCAATTACATGCCCATTCTGCAAGTTTATTAATGTCATCTTGTATTTTGTCGCATTCTTCCTCGGTATTAACTATTACCCCCCCCCCCCCACCCAATTTGGTGTCGTCTACAAATTTTGAAATTGTGCTTCTGATTCCGGAGTCCAAATCATTAGTGTAAATTGTGAACAACAGTGGTCCCACCACCGATCCCTATGGAACACCACTTCCTACCTTTTGCCAGTCTGAGTAGCTACCCTTAACCCCTACACTCTGCTTTCTGTTTTGTAGCCAGCTTGCTATCCGTTCTGCTATTTATCCCCTGACTAACGTTCCCTGTAGGTTGCGCGGCTTTTGTAATGTTAAAAGTACGCGCATGCACAAAACTGTGAATGGGCTGCGCACCCAAAAAAAATTACGGGGCACAAAGGGGCCCCTGACTCCACCTTAGTCACGAGTCTACTATGCAGTACCTTATCAAAGATCCAAATATGTTATACCTACTGCATTACCCATGTCAACTCTTTGTTACTCTTCAAAGAATTCAATAAGGTTGGTTAAGCGTGACCTTCCTTTTGAAATCCGTGCTGACTACTCTTTATTATATTTTTGCTCTCTAGATATTTTTCTATTACATCTTTTGAGTAAAGATTCCATTATCTTTCCCATTAAGCTAACTGGTCTATAGTTCCCTGGACTTGTCCCATCTCCCATTTTAAATATAGGAATAGCATTAGCGGTGAACATTATAGCTAAAAAGACTAACCGAGAGTCACTACAACTCTGGGGATGACCCGTAATCATGCAGCAAAGACAAAGGAGAGGGAAGTGAAGTATCTTGGCTCAAATTGACGCATTCACTTGTCACTGCTGTTGGCTACTCTGGGAATGGCCCACAATCATGCAGCTGAGGCTGAGGGCAGAGTCGAAGATATATCCGGATAAGAAAACCATTTGGCACATTTAAAATAATCCACGGAGAAAAAGCCTGCAGTCTCCCAGCATGTAACTGATTTGAATTTTAGCCTCCACTACCCTATCTGGGAATGTTAGATGACCTGCTTTATGTGATGGACTTGCTCATTCTTTGAACATAATTCAGCCTTCATGCAAATTAATAGTCTGTCATTAAACAGGGAGGAATATATAGCTACATTTAATGTAATATAGAATAAATTGATATAGAACATTTATAATTAAACTGACCAAATTATGTGTTGAAAGTTAAGAAAATGGAAAAAAAAAGTTAATCACCTAGTCATGGAGCTTATTCCAAACTACACCCTTATTTTTTTTCACTAGACCGGAATGAAATTGGTGCACTCACAATTCAGTTAGAGAGAGCCTGTTAATTGTGCTCAGTCCTTCCTGTTTTTAAAAAAAACTTGAGGAACTCATTATCGTGATGAGGTGGGGTAGATTGCCCTGACCATTTCTGTAGGCTGCCTATTAGATTTCCTGTTGACTTTGATCAATTAGTGACCACATCATTTGCTGAGCTCTGTGAAGTTGTGTTTCTTTGTCCACCAATGCCACACCCCAACCCAGGCAGTTTATGTGCTCGGCAGTTTGAGAACCACAGAAATAGAGTATACTCTATAGAGTAGGTGTGATGCTAGGTTTAAACAACCAAGTGGACCTAATCGCATAGCGTGTGAGTTTATATGTAGTTTGAAAACCATGTCATACCAGCAACAATATGGCAATTAATTGATGTAATGGTTTAGTTTCATGTTAAGGATTCAATTTCAAAAATTAATTAAGAAAAAAGCTTCAAAAAGCGAACACACAGAAAATGCCAGAAATGGGAAGGGGAAAGGGGAAACAAAAAGACCAAGAGAAACAATGGTTTTGACTTGTTTTTAGGTGTGGGTGCTCCTGAATGCTGTAGTCTGTTTTCCAGTTTCTAACCACTGTAGGTTATGCACACTTTTTTTCATGGACAAATAGGTACACTGTCAGCGAGTTCTTCTCTTGATCCATTAAAGAATTTTGTTTTACTAGTTAGCATTTTTATACAACCCACATTTGAATTGAAGTCTGGCTTCATGCAGCACCTCGACTTTCGTCTGAAATAAAATCAAAAACTAAGTTGTACAAAAGGGGACCAAATTTGGAATTTGTTCATGCCCCTGTGTTCTAACGAGGCAAGAGATGCAGAGCACAGTGCATTTATGTAAAAACTAGTTTTTAGTAGTCCCATGGTAATGAGTAGAAATGAGAAATGTCAAGTGAAAGGCTTCTTTAGAAGAGTAAATCATGTCTTTACTTTTCATCAGTAAGACTTCAATTTAGAGTGGAGCTGTCTTTAAATTTGCCTATGTAGTATTGTAGCTTTTGTAAAGCAACTGTAAATAGCACATTTAAACTGGGCTTCATATCTATTTACTCTCTCAAATTATGAAGTTTTGGTTCTAGCTTAATGTGCCCTGTGCTTTTCCTTAAACATTACATAGTCAGGGTTTTTCTGAACAGTTTTTTTTCTGCCCACCACTGACTTATTCTACCTTAAAGGCAGTATATCCCCCGCAAGTTGTTGAGACATCAGCTTGGTTTATCTTGCAACTGTTGTATATCCCCATCATGTATCATGCCTTAACCTGGTGCAATAACAAGATCTTTTTATTTTCAGATTAACCAGACCAAACAAATATCGAGGCCTTTGGACCCCTCACGAATGCTGTCCCGGGGCCCAGACTTCACACCGTCCTATGCAGATTTTGGAAGGCAGTCACAAAGTATACGAGCGGGAGCAGTAAGTCCTGTCTGTCTTAACGCAGGTTCTGTTTCTTAATCACTGTTGCTGGGATTATGTTTGAGATAAACATTTACATGTACATATATTCATAAGGTTTATACCGATTCAAAATTTAAAGGAACTATGACTAATCAAGCGTATCTGTACTGCCACAAACCCTGGAGAATTCAGTTATTTTCGCCCCACACTGATGTATTGATCTAACCGGGTCGAGGAAAACAAAATGGGAACAAATATTTAAATGAATGCAGCAGCAACTTCAAATATAGGCTGAATCTTTTTTGTGTCCTGAAGAAAATGCTGTTTCCTGACTGAGTGCACACAAGTAACCTACTCAGTCATTTGCCAGTTGAGAGCAGTCTGTTGTAAACTCACTCTGATTTTGATCCCCTTGCATCTGCTCTGCATCTCCCAATAATGACATATCTGAAAGCGAGAATGCACTCTGTGCAGAATCTTCGGTGTAGTTTTGCCGCTTACCCATTTTTAACATAGACCCACAGTCCCATTACAACAGTTTTGCTGAGATGAGCGGACAATACCCATGTAACACTACCTTTCCACACCTTATACATGTGCCTTCCCTTGGCTGCTACACAGCCATTCATTCCTCTTTGTCCTAGTACTGTTAATTCAACTCAGCTGGAGAATCCTTCACTTGAAGCTATTTTAAAAGTTGAAGTAAGCATTGAGGAAGTTCCAGCAGACTTGACTTCTGTTGTGGGTTCCCAAAAAAATCTTCAATTTTTATTTTCCTGGATCTGCGACAATTAATACAACTCAAAAGATTTGGTAATGTACTGGATGGTGCGTCAACTCTGAGGGGCCACAGTTCTCCATGGACCATTATCTGCAAGATTGATTAAGCTGGCCTTTTCTAGTAGTGACAGTAGTTAAACCTTCTTGACCAATTGTCTCTAAACCAATGTCCCAGCTACCACAGAGAGCAGACTTTGACCATGGTACTAATATGGGTCTAAAGGGCCAAATGTGCTTAGAGTTCAGATTCCAATCTTTGCCAGCATTTTTGTATTGCTAATGCTTGTGATGCTGATAGACTGAGGGGCTTGCACGTAGATTCTAGCGAAATCTAAGGGACATTTAAACGGGTTTGAACTTCAAGCAGTACAGTAAACTCTGGCAGACTGTCAAGCTGTGGAGTGCAACTGGTTGGCATATTTCTGCAGAGACAGTTTCAGCCCTTGACACAGATGGGAGCTTCACGCACGATTGGCTACACCTTTCCAAGACTTGGAGTTGCACCGAGACTAAACAGTATGTATGTAAACATAGAATTATGATATTACTCAAGGACCCATTGTCGTTAAATGTCCCATTTTTGTGGGGACACATTCTCCTGTTGTAATATACTAGGAATTAGAGGAATACAAGAAGTGGAAATGAAGATTGGAACGGTGATGCTGGTAACCGCTTACTCAGATCTTGGTTCTTTGCCATTCTGGCACTAAACAATACAAAGCTAATTTCACTCTCCAGAAAGGGTCAGTGTCTCCATCTGGAGCCAGCAGAAATTTCTTTTAATAGCCTGACTATGGAGAGAGACAGGCTCAAAGCCAAAGGTCCATTACCTGTGTTATGAAGATGTTAATGAATCACAAGAAGCCATCTACTAATAAGGCATACAATCATAAATGCAAGGAATTTGTTTGGTAGCCATCCAGAATTTGGATCCAGTAAACCGAGTTCCATCAGGATTCTGTTGCAGTCTCAGTCTCTTTCTCTCTCAAAAGGTTCTCTTGTGAACATCCCTTTATATGAAAGAAACCGAGATATTTACATGAACATTTCCTTGGGACTTAATTCAGATTCTTTGTAAACTCATGTACCTTCTTTTTGAAAGTTCACATTCTTGTCAGCTAAAATTCTTTGCAATCTTTTTGCTAGCATTGGGCTTGAATAGTGGATCAGTCATTGCCAAGCACAAGTAGGCAATCAGCTATATCTAATCTGGCATGATGAGCGGGCAGTCCTTTAAATTCTTCCAAATATGTGTTCACGTGTATTTTAAAACTGGACGTTACTATTCCTTCACCTCTCCATCCATTGTAATTAGAAGTGAACATGGATGACACAAGATTTGTACCATACTATATGAACTGGACCAAAGTCTATTTGGAAGACAAGACAACACTCTCCCTCTTGTATGCAGAGGATATTGTTTTCTCTTCTGTGGGTCTGCCATTTCTAAATGTGCGCCGCTAAAATGGCTGCTTGAATGTATACACTGATACCACTTCACAGACAATAGAGCCTGCCTTCTGGTATGGTAAAGTTCCACAAGATCTACAACTATGTCCTGGGTTATCCTTAAAAGGAAATAGCCCTACAAGGCTGTAAGCAGTGACTATGCACCATCTGTAATATCAGCAGAGTTTTTCTTACTTTCTTGGAATTGGTAAGTGTTAATATTAAGACATCAAGATTTAAATAAATTGTATTAATACTCAAAATGATTTTACATTAGGACCCAGGGTCTTGATCTCCCTGGCCCACCTACTAACTACAATGGTTTGCCCGACACTGCTTATTGCGGCCTAATTCCCTGGCCCCTTGCTCTTCAACTAAAAGGCTGAATTGTAGTCACCCCGAATGTCCTTGTTTTCCATCCATTTTTGATTGTTTTTTATCTGCCCCGATTTTCTCTCTCATACTGGCTGCCTCAGGAACATTAACGTCGGTCACCCAATAGTCAGCTCACCACCCTGAAGGATTTCTTATCGACTTTGCAACCAATACTCCCCCAGTGCAAGCAGTCACCAACGTTCTCTGTGTCTCCTGCCTCAGTGTTAGTTGCGGCCATCAACCCGGCTTATACTGAGCGCAATTATTCCCGCAATCCCACCAGCAGTGTCGGACAAACCATTGCATTTAACAGACGGGCCAGGGAGATTAAGACCTTGGGTATAAATGTAAAATTATTTTAAGTATTGAAACATCAAGATTTAAATAAATTGTATTAGCAATACTTAACCAATCCAAAGAAAGTAAGTAAATTCCTGCTGATAATTGCAGATGGTGCATAGCCACCCAATGGTCAAGGTGTGGAATTGCATGCAGACTTGTTAATTCTCAATATAAAATAGCAGCTGGGCGTTACTACAATTGATACTAACGTTAGCTAAAACTTCAACACTGAAACCCTCTATCACAGTGCCACCTACAGGTATTGTGGGTCAATCTAATGTAAACATGCTACGACAGTTTGTATCATGATTTTTCAATGCATTTTGAAATGGAACATACCTACCATTTTTGATATATAATGCAATTATCGAGTCTTGTGACTTGACTCTGCTAATTTTTCTATCCCTTGCCCTTGTTAAGAATAGAATTTGCCTCCTGCAAGTGTGGTTAGAATGCGTTGACCATTGTAATTTCTGGAACTTGTTTGAGGTTATTCATAAAATAACATAGGTTCTAAATTTTGATTATTTAAATGTTTCATTGTGATCAGCAAAAAGGTATAAGGAACTAATTCCACACTGCCAGCTGGGACATCTGTTCGTAGGTCCCACACTCCCTGCAAGCAGATCACTGACTTACCCCATAAAGAAAAACATACTAGTTATCCCCTCTCCAGACAATGGTTTTTAAATTACAGCTGCTGTAATTTACAGTGGGTTATTACATTTTTGTAAAATGTATGAGCTAGTTGAAGTAAGTAATTTCCTCTTCACCATTTTACTTTTTAATTTATGAAAAGAAATTGTATGCTTAAGTATCACAATTTCATGCTGCTATGACCCAACTTTTGTATTATTGCCACATTATACTGGGACATCTGTTCGTAGGTCCCACACTCCCTGCACTCTCATTTCTAACTCTGTAACCAATATTGCTATTTGAGCCAGAGTAGAGGATATGTGCTCCTCAGTCCTGGAAGGGCTGGTTATGTTAAACCACAATCAGCACAATGAGATCTAAATGGTAGATAAGCTGATGAAACCCTATGGTTAATGTGTTTTGCCACCTCCTAGTGTCTCTTCACCTGGTGACCATATTTGCATGACATGTACCTTAACTAATGTCATCAGGCTGCATTGTCCATAATTAACCCCTGTGTCTGAATGGGCCTGATGTGAATAGATTTTAAAATCCACCTATGTCCAGAAAGCAGACCTCACAAAGGAAAATCTATTCTAATAGGTTAGCTGATGGAGCTAGATCCCATTCTTTGAGTTATTTCCAAAACAAGTTACACTTGGAAGGTCAAAACGTGGTTCTCCAATGACTGAGTAGATAAATGATCACATGGTGTGGTACAGCCATACAGATCAGAAAAGTCCTAGGTTTGACGCCTCACCTATGTTGATATCAAGATTGTTATGAATGCGTTATAATTGGCCTTCACATCCTTGGGTAAGGATGGGGGGGAAAACCAGCCAAAGGATTGCCCCTCCTGATTGCTATCCAGTGATACCTGGAAGTAGATGTGCCGAATGAAGGGAGTAGGTGTGTCTGAGAACCCCCCCCCGCCCCCCTCTACCCAGGTCAGATAACCCGCTGATGCTTGGTCTGGACCTGCATGTCAAGAATGGTCACCAGATTGAGGCACCAGAGGACTGCTGTAACCCATCATGAGTCACTGTCCTCAGGCAGTGTAAATAAATATATTGTGCTGTTTTCAAGGGTAGTAGTGTAGCTTGGACATAAGTACCATTCAATACTTGCATGAAAGGAAAATTTAATTCTAACTCGGAAGATGTTTAGAAATCTGGAACTCTCTCCCCAAAAGGCTGTGGATGCTGGGACAATATAAGCTTTCAAGACTGAGATAGATAGATTTTTGTTACGTATGGGTATCAAGGGATATGGAGTTGAGTTACAGATCAGCCATGATCTAATTGAATGGCGGAGTACCTTCTAGGGGCTGAATGGCCTACTCCTGTTCCTAATGCTCCTACATGACTAAAAGTAGTGCCAGTGATGTGGACTCTTTGTCAAACTTTTATTCATGATATGGTTCAGCAAAATCATTAACCCCATGCAAAATGGTCTATGTATGAATGAAATCACAATTACTGTACAAAAGATGGCATTTACATCAAGTAATTTGATCTTGTGTATACTTGGGATATAACCAGGGTTGCTGATTTATGCTAACTAAATAGGTCAAATTTCATTCTAGGATTTTTCCAGGTGTTCTGGGTATTGAATTCTGAAATTGTTTTTTTTTTTAATGAAAACTATGTGTTTCCCAGTTATAGTGCAGCATCAACACTGATGTCCATTATTGTACAAAAGGCCTTTCAAATGCTGTTGAAAATTAACAACTAATATTACTTACATAGGTGCTAAATGTTGGACCAAGGAGGTCACAGCATGGGCAAAGGAGAGAGCCAAGGAAGATTATTGCAAATATATCTGTAAATGATGATGTCCAGCTGAAGAAGTCTGAGAATGCATGGAAACCCACATTAAAACGAGAAGAGGTTTCTGATGATTCTGACCTACAAAAAACACAGGTTAGACCAACAAAAAAATCTGCCTAAATGTGTTTTGCATATTTTAAGCCTGAATAAGTAAACTGTGTCTAATAACTGAGTGGAATTTCCTGAAATTGTTGCATCTATTTCATTAATTTGACTGTTTAAGAATTTTCTGAAGCAGAAAGGCCTTTTTAAATAGATGTGTTTTTTTAAATCATTTGTTTCTTTTCATCTGTTTTCCTGGGATGAGAGGGTTGTCGTATGTGGAGAGATTGAGTAGAATGAGCCGATATTCTCTGAAGTTTAGAAGAATGAGAGGTGATCACATTGAAACATATAAAATTCTTAGATGGCTTGACCTGAGAAGCTGTTTCCCCTGGCTGGAGAGTCTAGAACTAGAGGTCATAGTCTCAGGATAAGGGGTCGGCCATCTAGGACAGAGATGAGAAATTTCTTCACTCAGGGTTGTGAATCTTTAGAATTCTCTACCCCAGAGGGCTATGGATGCTCAGTCATTGAGTAGATTCAAGACTCAGATCGATAGATTTTTGGACACCAAGGGAATCGAGGGATATGGGGATAGGGCAGGAAAGTGGAGTTGAGGTAGAAGATCAGCCATGTGACTAAGGCCTACTCCTGCTCTTATTTTTGTTCTTATGTTCAAGGTTCCCCAATTAAACTGCTCACTGGGCTCTGCCAAAGCCAATCTAATCTGGATTTAAAACCTTGTTGGGTGTTTTTTAATGTGTTTCCTTGCCTCCCCAGTGGGGAAGCACCTTTTGGAATCCCTGCCCCATTGGTAATCAGGAATGTGTCTATCTTTAGGCAAGTGTCATTCTCCTCCAGTGCAGCTCTTAGTGCCCCCTTTTTTAATAAAAAGATTGGTGAGGTTGTGAAGTGTATGTTATAGAAAGCTTTAACCAAAAATGTTTTATAAGTACTTCAAGTTTGCCATGTTTCAAGGTATTAAAAGGTAGAAATGGTTAGGTTAAAAAACAGTGGAAAATGCCAGGTAGTGTTTCCTCCCCTCTTTCTTCACCCCCCCCCCCCCCCCCCCCCCCCCATCACTATGATGATGGATTTGCTCTGTCATGTGGTGCTCCATCTGACAAACATGCGAAGAAGTGCTGAAACTCGTCCAATTGAGCCAAGCAAGTTAAACTGACAGTCCTGGTAACCAGACCAGTATCAGCTAGCGCAAGGGATATTGCCTCTTGGGTGTAACAAACCATTTCTTCCACCTCTCCTGAAGATGTTGAATCCCTGCTGAGGTACAGTTCCACAGCCAGGTGTCCTCCACTACCTTATCCAAAGAACCATTATTCCTGTTTTTTAAATAACCAACTTGTATTAATAAAAATTATTTAGAGGAAGTTAACTCTTTCAGTCCAGTTAATCGTTCGGTTATTTACAGTCACTAGATTTTTTTCTCTTTGGTGAGCCGCATATTGTATTGAAAAAAGAAATTCATTTCAAAATCTTCCTGTGCCATGTTCTGCTAATTCTGTGTCTCTCTGGAAGTGCATTCTGTTGCTCTCTCAAATTCCTGCTAACAGGTAGCTGATGGAAATGGCTCCTCTGAAGCTCAGAGGAAAAGTGCATCTCTGGACAGATGTAGGTTAATTTAGGAGCGTGCAAGGACAAATTTTGTGACTGAAATTACCATTCCAGCTGAGCATCAGTAATGAATCTCTTGGTTTCAGTTGAATTCCAGGTAGCTGATAAATAAAACACTATACACAGTGTGATTTTGCTTTTCTGCCCAAAAACATTTTGAATTGGCATTATACTGAAGATCACTCCAGTATGGAAAAGAACTAAAACTCTCAGTAGCTCATGAATGCAAGGCAGTGGCTCATGTAAATGTCTTAGTCAATCAACCTGCTCACACAAATAAGGCTATCGCTGCATCCTCTTTCTCCTCCTCATTCCACCACCCCCACCTCTACACACGTGTGGTTGTGGGGGAGGCGGTGCTGGGCTGGGCTGGATGGAGACGATACACCACCATTCAGGGCACACATTTCTTAAAGGGGTAGTGTCCCGAGGTTTGTTTCCTCTTTTTCTCTCTCTCTCTCTCTCTCTCTCTCTCTCCCCTCTTTCCCAGTAGGGTTATTGAAATATCCTATTTATATGCAACTTCTTTGGAGGAACATCATTCTTGCAGTAGGTAAAATAATTTTTTGTGAACAATTTAGTTTGTTAATTTAGCATTGTTTGCCCAAACTCCAGTTATTTCCATTGGAAGTAAAATGTTTGTGACATTGAGTTGTTGATCAGTAATTCAATTAAGTGGCATGCATGATGTCATGAGGTATCCATAGGCTAAATTAGTCTTAAGCTCATTGCCAACTATCTTGTATGTATGTATGTATGTATACTGATGCATATTTTGTTTATTTTCTGCTTTTCATACTATCATGTGGCAGGGGTGTGCTATTGGTGAAGGAAAATAAACCTTATTGTGACAGGCCCTGAAGGTATATCCAGTAGGATTTGGGTGCAATTCATTGACAATAAAGTTGGAGGCCAATCCTTGAAGAATTGTCACTTTAAATATAGAGGATTGTGTAGTTATAAATAGCCTTGCCTGGATTTTGTGTCCTCTGTAATGCTGAATTGATCTTCATATGAACACTGTCAATATATTATGGGTTCTACAGTGTAGTGTTTCTCAGTATGGGGTAAAGCTTCAACACCACATTGCCAGTAAATTATTCAGTGTATTATCTTCTTTGTTACTACATTGTAAAGCATTACGATTCAGACATGTTAATGAGGTCAGAATGAATGCTATTTTTTTGTTGAATTAATATCTTCTAATAGTCTAAATATCCCCTCCCAGTTTGTTATTTTTGTTATTGACACGCTGATCTTTTATACTCTAATCCAGGAACTATTCCGACGAGTGAGAAGCATCTTGAACAAGCTCACGCCACAAATGTTTCAACAGTTGATGAAGCAGGTTCAGGAGCTGACAATTGATACGGAGGAGAGGCTGAAGGGCGTTATTGACTTGGTATTCGAGAAAGCTATTGATGAGCCTAATTTCTCAGTAGCATATGCCAACATGTGTCGCTGTCTCACAATGGTAGGTCAACTAACATCAAGTATGTACATTTTAGAAACGCAGACCAATCATGGCACACTTTTTAAAATGGCAAATCTGCATTTCCTTTTGGTTGTTGTGGACTATACTAGGTATAGCAGGTGCAAAATTATTTTTCAATTCATTTTTAATGCTGCAAAAATTCTTACTTTTCTGGTTCTTTACTTAAAAAAATTTAACTGGGTGCTGGTGAGTAGAGCCATGCTCCTGCTCGCATACAACACAGATAACTGAAGATTGTGTATAGGAGTAAGAAGAAACCAAGTCACTTATGTAATGAGTGATACATCAGGTTTGGGGTACACAGCATTGACCAGTTGCAGTCTATCCACAATGAGACACCCTGAATTTTACAAACTCAAAGGTGGAAGGTTTCCCACAATGAATGAGAACTATTTTAACTACAGGCTGTTTTCTACTAAGAACAGAAGTTTCAGTTTTGCTTGTTGTGTAATGCAAAGAAACTTGGAATGTAAGCTTGTATTGATCTGTATTTTTTTGTACTGGACAAATGTTCACATGAGCATCACAGTAGTACAGAAACAATGACCGATTGCCAGTCTTTGAAAAGAAAGCTACTGAAAGTTTCCACAAATTGCAGTATATTTGTTGGTCTAAATCATCCATACCCCAATATCAGCAACAACAACAATAACCCGATGTCGGATAAGCCAGGTGCCGCGGTAAATTTTCGCAAGCTGTTGCTATATGCGCCTTTAACGTGGTAAAACATCCCAAGGCACTTCATAGGAGCGTCATATAACAAAATTTGACACCGAGCCACATAAGGAATTATTAGCTTGGTCAAAGAGTTAGGTTTTAAGGAGCGTCTTAAAGAATGAAAGAGAGGCGGAGAGGTTTAGGGAGGGAATTCCAGAGCTTAGGGCCTTGGCAGCTGAAGCCACAGCCACCAATTGTGGCGCGATTAAAATCGGGGATGCTCAAGAGGCCAGAATTAGAGGAGCGCAGATATCTCAGAGGGTTGTGGTGCTACAGGAGATTAGAGATAGGGAGGGGTGAAGCCATGGAGGGATTTACAAACAAGGATGAGAATTTTAAAATCGAGGCGTTGCTTAACTGGGAGCCAGTGTAAGTCATCGAGCACAGGGGTGATGGGTGAACGAGTAATCAGGTTTTTTATAAAAAGACAGGATTTTGGAACTCACTAATTTTGCTGAATATAATGGTAAAAATTTATTGCAATTTTGAGTTTCCACTTGAAATTCATGTGTATAAAGGGAGTGAGACTGCCTTAGTTTTATACGGTGATCTCTTTGCACTGAATGATGTGATACTCATTTCCATTTCCATCCACAGCTGAAAGTCCCGATGTCAGATAAGCCAGGTGCCTCGGTAAATTTTCGCAAGCTGTTGCTAAATCGCTGTCAGAAAGAATTTGAAAAGGACAAAGCTGATGACGTTGTCAATGAGAAGAGGCAGAAAGAGATCGACGCTACTGCTAAAGTAAAGAGCCTTAACATATACTCAAATGGTGTCTCTGATTGATTGAAATCGTTTTTTCTATCTACTGCTTGTAAATGATGATACAAAGATGGGTGGGAAAGCAAGTTGTGCAGAGGACTCAAAGAATCTGCAAAGGGATATAGACAGGCTCGGTGAGTGGGCAAATATTTGGCAGATGGAGTATAATGTGGGAAAGTGCGAGGTTATCCACTTTGGCAGGAAAAATAAAAAAGCAAACTATTATTTAAATGGAGAGAGATTACAAAATGCTACAGTTCAGAGGGACCTGGGGGTCCTTGTGCATGAAACACAAAAAGTTAGCATGCAGGTACAGCAAGTAATCAAAAAGGCAAATGAAATGTTGGCCTTTATTTCAAGGGGGTTGGAGTATAAAAGCAGGGAAGTCCTGCTACAACTGTACAAGGTATTGGTGAGACCACACCTTGAGTACTGCGTATAGTTTTGGTCTCCTTATTTAAGGAAGGGTATACTTGCATTGGAGGCAGTTCAGAGACGATTCACTAGGTTAATTCCAGAGATGAGGGGTTTGACTTATGAGGAAAGGTTGAGCAGGCTGGGACTATACTCATTGGAATTTAGAAGAATGAGAGGTGATCTTATCGGAACATATAAGATACTGAGGGGACTCGACAGGGTAGCTGCAGAGAGGATGTTTCCCCTCATGGGGAAATCTAGAACTCGGCACAGTCTCAGAATAAAGGGTCACCCTTTTAGAACTGAGATGAGGAGGAACTTCTTCTCTCGGAGGGTCGTAAATTTGTGGAATTCTCTGCCCCAGAGAGCTGTGGAGGCTGGGTCATTAAATACATTTAAGGTGGAGATAGACAAATTTTTGCAAGATAAGGGAGTGAAGGGTTATGGGGAGCGGGCTGGGAAGTGGCTTTGAGCCCAAGATCAGCCATGATCTTATTGAATGGCGGAGCAGGCTCGAGGGGCCAAGTGGCCTATTCCTGCTCCTATTTCTTATGTTCTTAAACTCTATTGTAACTCTTGATATCAGCGCTCTGTGAGCTAGCAGAAATGATGCATTCTGGTGACACTTGAGTAAAGCTTGGGCAAATCTATGAAGCTTCCTTCAGCACTATCGTAAAAAGCTATTTTATAATTTACTAGTTGATCCCCTGTGGAAAGAAGTTTATTTTCTTCTGTCCAGCTTGTATTATAATTTGGTATTTTTCTGGTATCCTACCAGGTTGTCCATTGAAGCGGATTTTTTTGGGGTGATTAGGAGGCTTGGTGGAATGTTGCAACTGAAGAAATGCCAAATCTGGGCTCGGTGCTCAAACATGACTCCCTACTTTCAGTCATGTCACTAGAGGTTGATTCAGCAATTAACACTGAGGAACATAGCTCAGGGAAAAAATACCTGCAAGGAGAATCTGATCCTCTGTTGGAAAGTCATTGAGATTTTGACTTCCTGTTTTTTCTGTTAAATGGCATGGTCTGGAAAAGGTCCAGAAGTCAAATTTAGTTGGTTTCAAGATTAAATTCTGCAAAGCTTCTGCTTCTCACTTTTACTGTATACCAGTGAGAAGTGGATCTCACATGGAGGCTCAAAGCAGGATGGACCATCATTACAGAAGTACATTCAAATTAAGCTCTGTCTTCCTTATTTGCTTCTCACTTTGCTGCATTGGATACCTTGGGTTTCATGCAGTTCCCTGAGGCAAACAACATCTGTGCTGTACTGACCCATGGTAACAAGATCCTCCTTTTGTGTTGCTAGTGGATTAAGAAACCCTTTTCCATTACCAATTTAAAAAAAAAAAATCTCCAGAGTTAAATAATAATCACAGGATTATTCAAACTAATTTTTATCTGAAAGTAAATATTTCATTAAATTTCAGATGCTAAAACATTACAGTAGTGATCAAAATATATAATTCTATTTTCTTGTATTTAAATTATTGTTAGAGCACACTCCTGAGCGCATATGGCATTCCATGGTTTTGGGTGTTGGTATGATGTTAGAACCATTGTTGCTCTTACATTTCTACTGCTGCACCTTTGCAAGCAGTTAGTATGGGAAATCAACTTACCTAAGGTGCAGGCAGGGGGAGACAGAAGCCAGGTTACTACCGCAATACAACAAAACTGGATAAATTGCAAGTAGATCAGAAACTGAAAAGAACCAGTAAAAGTGGGAGAGGAAAGGAGCTCCGAGATCGACAGCAGGGATTTAACACAAGTTCATGACTCTTTCTAATTTATTGGGCACATTCGTATTGTGAAGCCTTCACATTATAGGTGAAGCAGAACAGCCTAATGTTCAGCGTATTACAGGTAATGACAGTGGTATGTAAGGGATTGCAGACTGCGAGCAATGCTTGGTTATTTTATCAATCATAAGATCTGAGAGTGTTGAGGCGACTATAGCAACTGGGCTGGGTTAGTGGTAGAGCGTGAGCTGGTACTCTTCGATGAAATGGTGTTGAAGGAAGCTGGTGTTTGGCTAAATCATTCTCTGGTCACTAATATTAGTGGAAAAAGTCAGTGAAATTGTTGCAGGTTCCTGATTTTATGATCAGACTTTTGTACTCACATTAGTGAAAGCAGGAAACAATATATATTTGAAATTGGTCAGTGTACCTAGCACAAAGGAAGATGGTTGTGGTGGTTGGAGGTCAATCATCACAGCCCCAGGACATCGCTGCAGGAGCTCCTCAGGGCAGTGTCCGAGGCCCAACCATCTTCAGCAGCTTCATCAATGACCTTCCCGCCATCATAAGGTCAGAAGTGGGGATGTTTTCTGATGACTTCAGTGTTCAGTGCCATTCGCAACTCCTCAGATGATGAAGCAATCCATGCCCACATGCAGCAAGACCTGGACGACATTCAGGCTTGGGCTGATGTGTGGCGCAAATGTTAACTGCCACTTAAGTACCAGGCAATGACTATCTCCAACAAGCAAGACTCTAACCACTGCCCCTTGACATTCAACGACATTACCATCGCCTAATTCCCCCATCATCAATATCCTGGGGGTCACCATTGACCAGAAACTTAACTGGACCAGCCACATAAATACTGTGGCAACAAGATTAGGTCAGAGGCTGGGTATTCTGTGGCGAGTGTCTCACCTCCTGACTCCCTAAAGCCTTTCCACCATCTATAAGGCACAAGTCAGGAGTGTGATAGAATACTCTCCACTTGCCTGGATGAGTGCAGCTCCAACAACACTCAAGAAGCTCGACACCATCCAGGACAAAACAAATTGCTTGATTGGCACCCCATCCACCACCTTAAACATTCACTCCCTCCACCACCGGCGTATCGTGGCTGCAGTGTGTACCATCTACAAGATGCACTGCAGCAACTCGCCAAGGCTTCTTCGGCAGCACCTCCCAAACCCGCGACCTTTAACACCTAGAAGGACAAGGGCAGCAAGTGCATGGGAACACTACCACCTCCAAGTTCCCCTCCAAGTCGCACAGCATCCTGACTTGGAAGTATATCGCAGTTCCTTCATCATCTGGGTCAAAATCCTGGAACTCCCTCCCTAACAGCACTGTGGGAGTACCTTCAACACACGGACTGCAGCGGTTCAAGAAGGCGGCTCACTACCACCTTCTCGAGGGCAACTAAGGATGGGCAATAAATGCTGGCCTTGCCAGCGATGCCCACATCCCATGAATGAATAAAAAAAGGATATCGAATCACAAATATGTATAGGATAAATACAAGTGGAAATTTCCAAGATTACTGGGCTAAGAATTAGCTAAAGAACTGTTTGGGGTTTTTTTAGCAAACTGAAAGTTGTAATTGAGCTTTTTTGCAACAAGTTTATGTAAAAGTTGCTATAAATTTAAATTGGGAGGATCAAGTGGAAAACCTTCAAAATTAGGACATTAAATATACAGATGTTTCACTGGATCAATCTTTTGTAAAGGGTTGTTTACATGTGGATTAAGCTGCTATCTAATGCCATTAATGCTGAATCTGGAGATTTCAGAAGGGATCTGGACAGATTTCAGTTATAGGAGGGATGGGGAGAAACTTGGATCTGAATCCTCTAGAGGTTGTACTTTTGAGTGGTGAGAGAACTGTAGGATCATGGTGGATTGGTGCTACATCCACCTGGTAAAATGTATTCGCTCAATTTGCTGGCCTTCCTTCCATAGATTTGCAAGTGTTGGAGTAGAAACATAGAAGATAGGAGCAGGAGTAGGCCATTCGGCCCCTCGAGCCTGTTCCGCCATTTAATGAGATCATGGCTGATCATCCAAATTCAGTACCCTGTCCCTGCTTTCTCCCCATATCACTTGATCCCTTTAGCCTTAAGAAATATATCTAAATATATTCAAGAAGAGTTAATGAATTGGCCTCAACTGCCTTCTGTGGTAGAGAATTCCACAGGTTCACCACTCTCTGGGTGAAGAAATTCCTCCTCATCTCTGTCCTAAATGGCTTATCCTTAGACTGTGACCCCTGGTTCTGGACTCACCCGCCATCGGGAACATCCTTCCTGCATCTAGTCTGTCTAATCCTGTTAGAATTTTATACGTTTCAATGAGATCCCCTCTCATTCTTCTAAACTCTAGCAAATATAAGCCTAATCTACCCAATCTCTCTTCATACATCATTCCTGCCATCCCAGGTATCAGCCTGGTGAATTTTCGCTGCACTCCCTCCATGGCAAGAACATCCTTCCTCAGATAAGACGACCAAAACTGCACACAATACTCGAGGTGTGGTCTCACCAAGGCCCTGTACAACTGCAGCAAGACAGCCTTGCTCCTGTACTCGAATCCTCTCGCTATGAAGGCCAACATACCATTTGCCTTTGTAACCGCCTGCTGCACCTGCATGCTTACCTTCACTGACTGGTGCACAAGGGCACCCACTTCTCGTTTCACTTCCCCTTTTCCCAATCTATTGCCGTTCAGATAATCTGCCTTCCTGTTTTTGCCACCAAAGTGGATAACCTCGCATTTATCCACATTATACTGCATCTGCCAACCTGTCCAAATCATACTGGAGTTTCTCTGCATCCTCCTCACAGCACACACGCCCAACCAGCTTTGTGTCGTCTGCAAGCTTGGAGATATTACATCTAGTTCCCTCGTCTAGATGATTAATATATATTGTGAATAACTGAGGTCCTAGCACCGATCCCTGCGGTACCCCATTAGTCACTGCCTGCCACTCGGAAAAAGACCCATTTATTCCAACTCTTTGCTTCCTGTCTGCCAACCAGTTCTCTATCCAAGTCAGTACCTTACCCCCAATCCCATGTGCTTTAACTTTGCACGCCAATCTCTTATGCGGGACCTTATCGAAAGCCTTCTGAAAGTCCAAATACACCACATCCACTGGTTCTCCCTTATCTATTCTACCAGTTACATCCTCAAAAAATTCCAATAGATTAGTCAAGCATGATTTACCTTTTGTAAATCCATGTTGACTTTGTCCGATCCTGTCAGTTTTCCAAGTGCTCTGCTATTACATCTTTTATAATGGACTCTAGCATTTTCCCCACTACCGATGTCAGGCTTACCAGTCTATAATTCCCCGTTTTCTCTCTCCCACCTTTTTTAAACAGTGGGGTTACATTAGCTACCCTCCAATCCATGGGAACTGTTCCAGAGTCTATAGAATTTTGGAATTGACCAGCAATGCATCCACTATTTCTAGGGCCAATTCCTTAAGTACCCTAGGATGTAGATTATCAGGCCCTGGGGATTTATCGGCCTTCAATCCCGTCAATTTCCCTAACACCATTTCCCTACAAATACTGATTTCATTCAATTCCTCCCTCTCATTAGACCCTATGTTCCCTGACATCTCTTGGGAGGTTATTTGTGTCCTCCTTTGTGAAGACAGAACCAAAGTATGTATTTAATTGGTCTGCCATTTCTTTGTTCCCCATTATAAATTCCCCTGATTCTGACTGCAAGGGACCTACGCTTGACTTCACCAATCTTTTTCTCTTCACGTATCAATAGAAGCTTTTACAGTCAGTTTTTATGTTCCCTGCAAGCTTACTCTCATACTCTATTTCCCCCTTCTTAATTAATCCCTTTGTCCTCCTTTGCTGAATCCTAAACTGCTCCCAATCCTCAGGTTTGCTGCTTTTTCTGGCCAATTTATATGTCCTCTCCTTGGATCTTATGCTATCCCTAATTTCCCTTGTTAGCCATGGTTGAGTCACCTTTTTTGTTTTATTTTTATGCCAAACAGGTAAAGGGCATTGTCACAAACCTGAAGAGATCAAAGATAAAATTAGAGTTACAGTGATCCATTAGTATGCTACACTAACTCTGCTGCTTTGAAGCATTGATGGATAGTCGTGGTCATTTGTGATTCAGAGACTTTCAAGTCTGGGCAGTGAGAATGTTCCTGTTCATTTAGTCTTGTCATAAAGGACCAAGAAAGGTGCTCTTAAATTTGCTCTTATTCTTGGAGTGTCGGCTTTGGCTCAGTGGTATCACTCGCTTCTAAGTCAGAAGGTCATGGGTTCAAGCTTCACTCCTGGACCGGAGTACATCATCTAGGCCGACACGCCAGTGCAGTACTGAGGGAGTGCCGCACTGTCGGAAGTGCCGTCATTGGGATGGGACGTTAAACCAAGGTCCTGTCTGCTCTCAGGTGGACGGAAAAGGTCCCATGGCACTATTTTGAAGAGGAGCGGGGCGTTTTCGCCGCATCTTGGCCAGCATTTAGCCCATCACTAAAACAGTTTAATTAGGGATTTATTTCATTGCTGTTTGTGGGATCTTGCTGTTTACTTATTGGCAGTTACATTTCCTTACATTACAACCGTGGCTTCACTTCAAATATAATTCATTGGTTGTAAAGTACTTTGCAACGTTCTGCAGTCATGCAAGGTGCCACATAAATGCAAGTTCGTTTGTTCTTTAAACTAATGTTATGAACAGGAGTGCCAGCAGAGCTCCAGCAACATTTTGATACTCCAGTCACTCGTGAACCTGAATTTTTGAAGAGGATCAGATGCTGCAAGTGTAGCACCACAGAAGAAGTGGACAAATGTCCAGAAAAAAAATTTGATGAAGCTCGTTTCAAAGTTTTCTTCAAGTCGTGCTGTCACGACTGCTTCAAGACGATTCAGGTAGTGAGTCAGGAGTAATTTTCCTCTGTAAAGTTTAAACTTCTTTACTAGCTGATATCTGAGCACTTGTAGACTGACTGTCCTCCCTCTCCCTGATTCTGTTATAATTTCCCACGACATTTTTTATTTCCCATTCCTCCTCTTCCTGGACCCAGTGAAATGAGGCACAACTCGACTACATTCCGTGCCCTGATTGTTCGCTGTATTAGCTGCCATCACTTCATATTATGCCACGGTAACTACTTAAACACTACCTTTTTTAGGCTTGGAGGACTTCATATCTTAAAAGGACTTGTTTAAAGGCACAACTACTTACTGTAATGTCCTTGGATTGTTACAGGAGAGTGCTTAGGTCTTTTTCTGTCATCATAGCAGTGCCTTCTGTAACTTCTAATAGGCACTGGCAAAATAGCACCAGCTTGCATTGGACCGTAAATAGAATAATTCCAGGGGAAGGCTGCAGTCGGATTCACTCAACAAAGCCGGGAAATTCCTGACATTTCCAAATGTGTAAGCAACAGCAGGAACATGCAGTGATATCAGAAAAGCAGGACACGGCATTGCACTGCACAATAGCCTTTTCAGACTTCGACAGCAGTCTCTTCAGTGCTCCCAACCCCGCAGACATTCAATACCATTTTGGCATATCTGTATTTCGTGACGATGGTTGAGTAAGTTTGGTGGCATGGATTTGAAATCGACTACAGCAGGAGGAAATGCCATCGGTGAAATCACAAGGCCTTAATTCTTAAGCAAAATACTGCGGATGCTGGAAATCTGAAATAAAAACAGAAGGGGTTGACGAAGGGTCATTGACCTGAAACGTTAACTCTGTTTCTCTCTCTGCAGATGCTACCTGACCACCTGAGTATTTCCAGCATTTTCTGTTATTATTTATCGGCCTTAATTCTTTCCTGATTGAATGTTATGAGAAGGTTGGAGACTTTCTTGTGCCTGCTTTGACCTAATTCTACCGTTTCATTTTGGAACCTGGTATGCTTTCAGGTAGCTTTCTGGTTATGATTCCCCCTCCCTTAGCCATAAAAAGGACAAGGAGCCTCAGAAGTCTGGGTAATATCGCCCTATGTCTTCTCTCAACAGTGGTCTTAAATTCTTTGCATTTAGAATGACAACTCTGCTTCCTTACCTGATCCACTCAGAACAAACTGATTTTATTAACAGCAACTTGCATTTATGTAACGTTTTTAATCATGGAATAGAAGGAGGCCATTTGACCCATCGAGTCTGCGCCGACTCTTTCGAACAGCAATCCAGTTAGTCTCACTCCCCTGCTCTTTCCCCATATCCCTGCAATGTTTTCTCCAATTTCCTTATGAAGGCTACTGTTGAATCTGTATCCACCACCCTATCGGGTAGTGCATTCCAAATCCTAACCACTCGTTGAGTAAAAAAGTTTTTCCTTATGTCCCCTCTGGTTCTTTTGCCAATCACCTTAAATCTGTGCCCTCTCATTATCGACCCTTCAGCCATTGGAAACAGTTTCTCTTTATTTACTCTGGAAACAGTTTCTCTTTATTTACTCTATCTAAACCCTTTATAATTTTAAACACCTCTATCAAATCTCCTCTCAGCCTTCTCTGCTCCAAGGAGAACAACGTGTATTAATGTAGTAAAACATCCCAAGGCGCTTCATCGGAGCATACTCAGACAAAAATTGACACTGAGCCGAAGGAGATGATATTTGGATCGGTGACTAAAACCCTGATAAAAGAGGTTGTATTGAAGGAGTATCTTAAATGAGAAGAGCGGAGAGTTTTAGGGAGGGAATTCCAGAGCTTGGGGCCGAGATGGCTGAAGGCATGGCCGCCAATGGTGAGGCAAAGGAAGTGACACAAGGCCAAAGTTGGAGGGACGCATAATTCTCAGCCATGATCAGGGATGGCATGAGAGCAATTTTGTACATCATTCACTTTGATCTTACTGGTTAGTTAGTGCTCTCTGTCACAACAGGGTGAAGTTGGCCTTTATTGTTTGCAACTTTCAAGCCTCAAGATTTTCTGGTGAATTTGTGAATTGTTTCCAAACATATCTGGCGAGCCTATACAGTAATTAGGGTTCTTAGATTCACAGGCTGTTTCATTGAAGGATCTCCATCCTTCTGGAGCATAGCTTGGAGGTGTGGAAATTGGTCTTCAAGGCATTAAATTTTGATGGATCCTTGTGTTTGGCCACCCTTCCTGTCCAGGTTGGTAACATAACTAAATTATGCAATCAAAACACCCATGATGCTCTCATTCAAGAATAAGAGGTAATAAATTAAGGAACGTTATTCTATGCCTTTTGATTTTGTCTGATCTTATTAAAGGGTAGCTTATTATAAGACAAAAACACAATTAAAAAAACCTGAAAATCGTGTGCTCACTGACTAGACAAGTTGGCAAACTATGTCCTTGGTGCTTTTGAGTTTTTAATGAGGCCTTTGTTCTAATTAAAACGGTTCAATTCCTCTACTCACTCCAGTGGCCAACAGCCTGTTATTGATACACATTTTAAACTGTAATGCAAGAATGATTTGGGATTTTCCCTGATAATTGGGAAGCAACATGAAGGTTGGACTCAAGCAACTGTTTCCAAAGCTGTTTCTGGAGCCACTTGATGTTTTATGGAGGATACAGTGTCGCCCCCCCACCCGCCCCCTTAGGAACTGATCTAGGATTGTATTGTTTCATATATTTTGAAAATCATTTATTTTAAAATTGGTAATTTTTCCATTGAAATGTTTATGCTTCATCAGTTAGTATTTGTGCAATCATGGAAATCAGTCTAGCAGGAAAATGTGTACTTATAAGGGTGATTTCCAACTTCACTCGTAGCTAGCTTCTGCAGGGTGCACTTTGTGAAATGCCACACTGAGCTCGTTAGTGTTCAAATACATGATGTATATGCAGATGTGGTTTTAAACTTGCTGGAAAAAGTCTAATGCTCATGATAACAGTGAATGACTTTTAAGCCCAGCAGCAGAAAGTTAGTCAAGTAAATACTTTATTGGTGAATGGCAGTTCGAATTACTTGATGGAAAAATTGAGAATGCAATATTGTCAAATGAAGAAATATTTCAAATCTTGAACCTAATATTAACACCTCGTGGCTCACAATTTATTTTTAACTTGGGTCATTGTTGTACGTGAAAGTTCCTGGATAAATCCATGTTTCTTATTTATAATCTTTCGTGTTTTCTTCAGACTGAAGAGAAATCCAGACTTCAAGATGAGCTAGAAGAATCCAAGGACAAGGCTCGTAGAAGGTCCATTGGCAACATTAAATTTATCGGTGAACTGTTCAAACTGAAAATGCTGACAGAAGCCATCATGCACGACTGTGTTGTGAAACTACTAAAAAACCATGATGAGGAGTCATTAGAATGTTTATGCAGGTTATTGACCACGATCGGCAAGGACCTCGACTTTGAAAAAGCAAAAGTAAGTGGAAAAGGATTGGTTTATTGTGCCATTTTGTGGTTTGGTAGTATGATGGTCTTCAATGGATTTCTCAATTATGTATTCGTTTTATAAAGGAATTCTGCAGGGCGAGGTCCTATCAAAAGCTTATTGAGCATTAATCTGCAATTTTACAGCTTAAAAAGTTTTATAAAATGATGTCTGTGAAGTAGCTAACGTTCGGAATCGGAGCAGCGTTGTCCCCACATTTCCAAGGCTGAGTGCTTAAACATGACTTTTTGTTGCTGAGCCTTGACTCCCAATGCCCTGCTATTCAGAGAATCGTGCATTGGTGCTTAGCCTGAAATGTTGGGATTGCAACCGCAATTGAGATTGGACTTCTCTTGATGAGATTTACAAAATAAACACAACAGTTTTTTTTAAATTGGAAGCAGTGTGTTGCAGAGACTAAATAGTTGAGAAGGCCATTGTACGGTCTTTCTTTAACCTGGATTATTCCTTTTAAAGAGACTGTTCATTTTATTTGTCTAGATCGTGCTAATTGCAAACAATGCGAGGGTGAGTTTTCACTTTATTTAAAGATGCCACAGTTGATTTGCTAAAAGTAGTTTTTACATTTTGTGGAGTACCTTGGGCATTTTTTTCCCTCAGAGCTACCCTCATGGTTCATTTGGTAAATGCGGCACTAGCGTGGAACTGAATCCTACAGATGAAAAAGTCCCAGGTTTAATGCTGAGTCTGTACTGAGTTAACTTGATCTCAGCTGGGGTGGCACGAAGGCATTTCAATTGGCCGCAGCACTACTGGACTAGGCAGGGGAAAATTCAACTCTGACCATGCTGGACTACTTGTGTGGACATTTAGTGAGGACAGGATTGGGCTCAGTGTTCATGCCCCACCCCTTCATAGTGGAATGGCTACTGGTACTCATGATCTAAGGCCAGCATGAACAAGTTCACTTGGGCAAGGTTCGAAAAGATACTTTGGGACGATGGAACTATACACCAGAATGGTCATGAAGGATTGGGATAGGAGAGGCATTGAAGTTTCACGCCAGGAAAGGTCTGTGTTGATGATTACACTGAGCTGAGGATGTCATTGGGATACGAAGTTGGCCTAAGTGTCCCTTTGCTTAGAGAAAGATAAATCGGCTATTAGATAACCCCAGTATTGGAAGTTTGTGTGAATGCATGTAGGATGGGGACAAGTTCATGCTCTGCTGTGATGGCCTGCCCCAGTCTCTCCTGTGTAATCAAATGGTTCACCAGAATTCACTGTTCAGACTTGCACATAAAGACTGACCATTTGGGTGAAGTAATGGAGGCCTGACGGCATCTATGGAATTAGAACCAGTCACGGTTTTCAGCAACATTGGTAAAGGGGAAGTTATCAGTCAAAATTGGGAGGCAGAACAATACAAGATAAAAGTTAGTTTGAACCAAGAAAGGTGTAGTTTGTTGTGATTAGAAATAATTCTTCAGCACGAGAAAAGTGCTGATACATTTTTATGGTACTGACCAAATGTTAGCTGGCCCAGTAAAGCTGCAACTACAGATTTTTCTCGCCTACCTTGGGGACATTTTGGTAATGAATTTTTAATTTGTAATTTAGAAATGGCTTTTTGTTGTCCATCAGGAGTGTAGTGTTGCAGTACATTTTTAAACATGCACACAAGGTTCCAATCTATAGCTTGTGGGGACTGTGGAAGAAATCTGAGTGCACCTTCACTCGGGCGGTGTGTCAGCCCGTCACAATCCTATCAAAACAATGTCAAGGAAATTCGAGTCAGCCATTCAGCCGTCACTAGTTCCTTCCTTTGTGGATTGACGTTACTGGTTTCTTTTCAAATATTCTGGTTTTATGTATTTCCAAAAACACTGCATGCTGGTGCGAAAAACTATTTATTGGCCAGTGTATTGCAAGCACTTGAATCTTTAACTTCTGACTGAGCCTTGGTGCTCTGACTGACTGATATATCAGACGTATGAAGTCACTTCAGTCCTGCACACCACTCTGCTATCTCTGTCCAGTGACTTCTTTTCACAATAATATCTGCAGTGGGTGCTCTAATGGTCAAAATTGGTTTAGTTCTTTTGTACATCCATATGTTGGGAAGGGGCATAATTACACAGTAAAAAATTGTTGTCTTTGAATTAGAAAACTGCTGAAATGTGGCATTCTGATCTTAAGTATTCAGAACCATTATGTTGACATTTGCAATTGTTGGCAATTTATTGCTAAGCCCGTAAATTAACTTGTATGGTTAATGATCAGTGCACAAAATATTACTGTTGTATAAATACTTTTAAAGAAATAACCTGCATTTATATAGGCCCGTAATTTGCGGTCAGCGGTGAAGCAAAGGCACTCGCCGCTGGCCCCGAAGAAAGCTAGCCACAAAGATCTCGCGATCTCTGTGGCAAGAAGTTTGCCCTTTTCGACGTTCAATTGACTTCAGCGCTCTGTAATGGGAATTCCTAGTGCGATGCTGCAGTGACGTCAACAAGCTGTATAAGCAGCTAGTCACATTGCAGAATTCTCAGACAGGAAACCAGGAAATGAGAAGCTGCTTTTATCCGGACTTTTTTAAAATGTTAGAGACTGAAATAAAGATTGGGACTCTAGCATGGGGATAAGGTAGAAGTTGAAATATCATGTACAAACTTTTAACGGGTCCACAGCGCAGCCAGTGTCGGAGCAGTGAATGACTGAGCGCAACTTCGGGATTTCCGTGTTTAGATGCGCGTGTGCTAAATACTGAAGCGGTCGGTTTCGGTGGGGTAAGTTAGTTCACCGTCATTACCACTGCAAAATCCAGGCCATAGTGTCTTTCATGACTTCAGGGTGTCCCAAAGCGCTTCACAACCAAAGAAGTACTTTTGAAGTGTATTCATTGCTACGTTTTTCTACATACAGTCAATTTGTGCACAGCAAGGTCCCACAAACAGCTATGAGATAAATGACGTTATCCCATTTTTGTGGTGTTGGTTGAAGGATAAATGTCGGTCACGATACTGGGAAAACTCCCCTTTTTGAATAGCGCCATGGGGTATTTTGTTGACAGGACAGATGGAGCCTTGCTTTAACATCTCATCCAAAATGTAGCACCTTCGACAGTTCAGCACTCCCTCAGTGTCGGCCTAGATTATATGTATAAGTCCACAGGGCTTGTATCCACAACCTTCTGAAGAACATGGAGCATATCCTTCAGTCCGTCAAGTCTGAAACTTCAACGGACCATCTGCAATGTTCTCTATCATGATCTCTGCCTTATCCCCTATCCATTTAATGAGGAAAAGTTCTGCATAATTATTCCCTGACCACCAAAACGCCAGAGTACTCATGTAATATAAATAGAATCATCCCTGATCTTCCAAGCAAAAAATTATTAAATTATTTACAGATTTTTCCACAGAAGGTCTGCATCTCTGTAGCAAGCAAGAAAATCAGTGAGTTTGGGTAGGCCTACTGGTTAATAGTTTTGAAGCTCAATTGAAACTGGTGGTGGTTTAGTTTGGCTCTCAGTTTGACCGTGTGAGCCACCTCAACAGTGCAACAGCCTTTCTTGGTATTAATTTTATGTACGTAGTAAGAGTTTGGGCATGTAAGCTTTCTAAAGACACTTGAACTACTTTTTTGTTATTGTCTCGATATCTTCATATGCTGTTCATTTCCCCTCCCCTGCCCCCACTTTAACATTGGCCATCAGTGGTAGTCTCCATAGATGTAGGCTCAGTTTTTTAGAGAGGTAACGGTCTGTGTCTGTGTAAATATGCGCAGTATCAATGCAAGGAGTATAGCGAACAAGGCAGATGAGCTGAGGGCACAGGTAGATACTTGGGACTATGATATTATAGCTATTACAGAGATGTGGCTGAAAGAGGAGCAGGTATGGCAGCTGAACATTCCTGGTTACAGGATTTCCAGACGGGATAGAGAGGGAGGTAAAAAGGGAGGGGGGGGCGCGGTATTGATTAAAGAAACTATTACAGCTGTGAGGAGGGATGATATGTTGGAGGGATCATCAAACGAGGCCATATGGGTCGAATTGAAAAACAAAAAAGGGGCGATCACACTGCTGGGAGTGTACTAGACCCCCAAACAGTGAGAGGGAGATAGAAGAACAAATATGTAGACAAATTTCTGAGGAGTGCAAAAACTATAGGACAGTAATAGTAGGGGATTTCAACTACCCCAATATTAACTGGGATAAAATTAGTGCGAAGGGTATAGAATTCCTAAAATGCATCCAGGAGAACTACTTTAGCCAGTATGTAGCAAGCCCAACAAGGGAGGGGGCGGTTCTGGACTTAGTTTTAGGGAATGAAGCTGGGCAGGTAGAGGGCGTATCAGTGGGGGGGGCATTTTGGTGCTAGTGACCATAATTCTGTTCGATTTAAGGTAGTTATGGAAAAGGACAAAAATTCTAAATTGGGGAAAAGCAAATTTTGCTAAGCTCAGAGGGAATTTAGCCATAGTGGACTGGAAACAGCTACTTGAAGGTAAATCGGTGTCAGAGCAGTGGGAGGCGTTCAAGGAGGAGATCCAGAGGGTTCAGACCAAACATGTGCCCTTAAAGAAAAAAGGTGGGACTAACAAATCTAGAGCCCCCTGGATGTCTAGAGACATACAGGGTAGGATAAGAAAAAAAGGGAGGCGTATGACAGATACCGAGGGCTAAATACTCGTGAATCTTTCGAGGAGTACAGAAAGTGCAGGGGTGCAATTAAAAATATTAGGAAAGCAAAAAGAGAGCATGAAAAATTCTTGGCAAGTAAAATCAAGGAAAACCCAAAGATGTTTTATAAATATATTAAGAGTAAGAGGATAACTAAAGAAAGGGTAGGGCCTATTAGAGATCATGAGCGTAATCTGTGTGTGGAGGCGGGAGATGTCGGTGGGGTTCTTCATGAATACTTTGCGCCTGTTTTCACAAAGGAGAGGGGCGAAGCAGACATTGCTATCGGGGGTGGGAGGAGTGTGAAATATTAAATGAAATAAACATAGTGAGAGAGGAAGTATTAAGGGGTTTAGCAGCTTTAAAAGTGGATAAATCCCCAGGCCCGGATGAAATGTATCCCAGGCTGTTAAGCGAAGCAAAAGAGGAAATAGCAGAGGCCCTGACCATCATTTTTCAAAACTGTCTGGCTTCAGGTGTGGTGCCGGAGGACTGCTAATGTGGTACCCTTGTTTAAAAAGGGAGAAAAGGACAGACCGAGTAATTACAGGCCAGTCAGCCTAACCTCGGTGCTGGGAAAATTATTGGAAAGAATTCTGAAGCACAGGATAAATCTTCATTTAGAAAGACACAGATTAATCAAGGATAGTCAGCACGGATTTGTTAAGGGAAGGTCGTGTCTGACGAACTTGATTGAATTTTTTGATGAGGGTAGTGCGTTTGATGTAGTGTATATGGACTTTAGCAAGGCTTTTGATAAGGTTCCAATGGCAGACTGGTCATGAAGTTAAAAGCCCATGGGATTCAGGGCAAAGTGTCAAGTTGGATTCAAAACTGGCTCGGAGACAGGAAGCAGAGGGTAATGGTTGATGGGTGTTTTTGTGACTAGAAGGCTGCTTTCAGTGGGGTTCCGCAGGGCTCCGTACTAGGTCCCTTGCTTTTTGTGGTATATATCAACGATCTTGACTTGAATATAGGGGGTATGATTCAGAAGTTTGCAGATGATACTAAAATCGGCTGTGTGGTTGATACTGAAGAAGGAAGCTGCAGACTGCAGGAAGATATCAATAAATTGGTCAGGTGGGCAGAACCGTGGCAATTGGAATTCAATCCAGAGAAGTGTGAGGTAATGCATTTGGGGAGGGCTAACAAGGAAAGGGAATACACAATAAATGGTAGGACACTGAATAGTGTAGAGGAACAAAGGGACCTTGGAGTGCATGTCCACAGATCCCTGAAGGTAGCAGGCCAAGTAGATAAGGTGGTTAAGAAGGCATACGGAATGCTTGCCTTTATTAGCCGTGGCATAGAATACAAGAGCAGGGGGGTTATGCTTCAACTGTATAAAACACTAGTTAGGCCTCAGCTAGAGTACTGCGTGCAGTTCTGGTCACCATATTACAGGAAAGATGTGATTGCACTAGAGCGGGTACAGAGGAGATTTACAAGGATGTTGCCGGGAGTAGAGAATCTTAGCTATGAGGATCGGCTGGGTCTGTTTTCCTTGGAACAGAGGAGGCTGGGCGGAGATCTTATTGAGGTGTATAAAATGAGGGGCATAGATAAAGTGGATAGAAAGGACCTATTTCCCTTAGCAGAGGGGTCAAAAACCAGGGGGCACAGATTTAAAGTAATTGGTGGAAAGTTTAGAGGGGATTTGAGGGGAAATTTCTTCACCCAGAGGGTTGTGAGGGTCTGGAACTCACTGCCTGAAAGGATGGTAGAGGCAGTAACCCGAACCACATTGAAAAAGTACTTGGATGTGCACTTGGGATGCTCTAACCTGCAGGGCTACGGACCAAGAGCTGGGAAGTGGGATTAGGCTGGATAGCTCTTTGTTGGCCGGCGCGGACACGATGGGCCGAAATGGCCGCCTTCCGTGCTGTAACTTTCTATGATCTATGTATCAGAGAGACTTTGAGGGTGGGGGGTGGTGGATTTCAGTCCATCTGTTCAAAATTCTGCTCCTAAAGAAGCCAAATATGTAAAGATCTGCAGTTAGTTGTATTAATTAAATTGGTAAGACTTTTGGACAATGGATGCTGGAACTTGTGATCAAAATCTTAAGACTACAGGAAGAGAGAAACTTCAGCCTTTGGAAGCAGAATGATTTAAAAGCTGATTGCACTGTAGAGTATTTTGGATGGAGGTAGGTTTGAAGTCTTGCTGCAGTCTGTCTCAACTTTTGAATCAGTAAGGTGTTGAATTCCGATGGGTCCAGAGTCCTATTTTATTTCTGGCATGAAAATCGCCCCACACTTAAAAATATATATAGATTAATTTGAACCAGGTACAGAGCAGCCAGCAATATCTCTCCCATTAAAAACTGCACAAATGCAAAATTTATTCTCGCCTTGGGCAAAAGGTATTCAATTTTATTCTCCATTGTTAACTCTCTGCGCTGTAGAACTATTTTTATGGCTTTTGTCTATCCATCTGTAATCTACAGGATTGCCTGTGGCACAGACTACAAAATAAATTCAATCCAAATATTCTCTACGTGGAATGTGTGACTATGTAAAGTCCTTTTAGAAACCAGGACACCAGGAATCCTATATATGAGCGTACGTGTGAACATAAACACTGATTTTAGTATCTCATCAGCTCAGCATTTAAATTTTAACTCCGGTGAAGAAGTAGCTTCCTTTCATCAGATGTTGGATTCTATTCTTAGTGTTGAAATCCTTAATACTTGGAAGTCAATATAATTCCTATTCAGCGTTCTCTTTTTTACAATTGAGATGTATTTTACTGGTTATTAAAGAATCAGTAACTTTAGCCTCGTCATTCTGCACCTTTGGACTGAGTTAGCTTTTCAAAAAGAACAACACTTTAATTGCTCCTTCTAAATTTGAAGCTCATTTCTTTCTATCATGGCTTATATTGATTAAGCTTTCAAATAAGTAAAAAGTCTTGGCTGTTGAAGATTTCCAGCTCCTTTTGACAAATTCTATGTGTGGGTGTGTTGTAGTTTTCATCCTGTTCCAGCGAAACTGCAGTAACCAAAGGAAGCCATGTCACATGCAGAAAATTTACAAATAATGGTGAGATACAAACTTCAGGAAAATGTTTTAAAAAGTGAGCATCTTGTGCAGTCTAAGCTGTTAAATAAAAATTTGAGCTAATGGTTTTGCTTCCGATGAGGTTTTTTTATGTCGCTGACTTTTGTACTGAGGTCAGAGAGTGATGTTTGCATCTTGACCAAGTTTTCTGAGTGGTGGGTAGATAGTATTACAAGCATATCTGTGAGGCCTGTACTTTCCAGTATTAGTAGAGAGAGTAATATTTTTACCTTGAGTCAGACATGGTGCTATATTGCTTCAGTAAGTTTGGTGGTTCCGGTAAGGCACGGCATTTTGGCATTTATCTGCAGCAGCACCATGGAACCTCAGAGGCCATGCTCCAACAATGCCACTGGAGGTTTCATAGTTCTTTATGATCTCTTGGAGGAAGGTGGTCCTTTCCCCTTTCTTGGGTATCTTCGGTTAAGGACGTGGCAGCAAGCAGCCTGGTTTCAGGCCTTTGCCTTTGTGAACTCCTCCACTAAGCAGCCTGGGATGACTCAATTTCTCTGCCCCACTCTACATTTCCCCACAGTAGCCGAGCTGCTGAAATCAAGAACTTGGATTGGGAGCGCAAACTACGGCCTACTACGTGCACTATGCCACTCTGAGCTTTCTAATATATCTCTCATTTCTCAATTATAACATTTGTGCTGATTAGCTGCTGACTGTGTATCAGACCAGTGGTTATGCTCCAGTTGGATCAGGTATATCAGTACAGTACAATTTTTGTTTTTAAAAAGAAATGCCTGATGGTTAAGGGTAGTGTGTTTTACTTTTAACATATAATACCACTGAACAATATAGGAAATTATCTCTCACTATCAGCCGTATTGTTAAGGCACCGAAGAAAAAGTAAAATGAGATAATTAATCCATGTGCATCCAGCTCAATCAGTCTGTGAAGGCAGCATAATCTGTCAAGATTTTCTGCTGTGTTATGGTGCTTTAGACTTCTGCTTGGTGAGGATTGAGATAGTATCAGGTTAGCTCAGCTTCTCATCTGCACTTATCGTGTTCAAAATCTTAAATCCTCTTGATTTGTAAAATTGCAATTCAATTTAAAGCCGTTTGAAGTCATGATCTGTTTTCACTTTGGTGACTGCAATACTGGTTTGGAGTGCATTCTGTGCTGAGATCAGATACTTTGATTCTAATCAAGGTGCTATTAATCACTGATGTCGCCATCAGAAGTGCTGTTTTGTGAATGTTCTTGCTGTCGCTGCAGTTGTAAATTCTGTGATGGATTATGTTATGGACTTCCTATTGGTTACGGTATACAGAAGGTTAAAGTAAGGTTCACCTGAAGAAAATAGCACCAGCTTTTTTTTGTAGTGGAATGAGTTTTATTTACACAACATTTCCATCATGAACGTTTTACTTCAGAGGAATGAACCTGGAGGAGTGGGTGGCACCAATACCAGGTCTGCCATGCTTGACAGGCTTGTAGGTGATGAAGATGCACACCAAACCGATATCAAGGAGACATGTATATGTAAATTGCAATCTTGTACCTTGCTTGTCCATTGTGTTCAAAATGTGGCCACTAATGAGCATCAATTGGATTGAAATAGAAATTAGGTACGTACTGTTTTTTAAAAAAAAAATCTAATATTTGCACGGGGAATGGAGAGGAATTAAATGTCCAGGTGCATTTCAAGTTGATGGGAAGTTTAACACTGTTGCAGAAAGGTTAAGGATGAGGGTAGTGCAGTTGATGTTGTTTCTGGACTTTCAAAATACATTTGATAAAGTACCACATAATAGACTTGTTAGCAAAATTTAAGCCCGCTGGATTAAAGGGTCAGTGGCTACGTGGATACAAAATTGACTAAGGGACAGAAAGCATAGAGTATTGGTGAATGGTTGGTTGTTTTTCAGACTGGAGGGAAGTATACAGTGGTGTCCCTCAGGGGTCGGTATTGGGACCACTGAACATTTTGATATATATTAATGACCTGGACTTGGGTAAACAGGGCATAATTTTAAAGTTTGCAGATAACACAAAACTCAAATACGATAAACACTGAGGAGGATAGTAACAGATTTCAGGAGGTCATAGAGAGACTGGTGAAAGGAACAGACAATTGGCAGATTAAATTTAACACAGAAAAGTGTGAAGTGATTCATTTTGGTAGGAAAAATGAGAGGCAATATAAACGAAATGGTCCAATTTTAAAGGGGGGTACAGGAACATGTGAACCTGGGGGTGTATGTACACAAATCTTTGAAGGTAACAGGACAAGTTAAAGAAGGCTTTTTATTTATTTATTCATTCACGTGGGCGACGCTGTCAAGGCCAGTATTTATTGCCCATTCCTAATTGCCTTAGAGAAGCTGGTGGTGAGCCTCTTTCATGAACCGCTGCAGTCCGTATGGTGAAGGTACTCCCACGGTGCTGTTAGGTTGGGAGTTCCAGGATTTTGACCTGGTGACGATGAAGGAACAGCAATATATTTTCAAGTCAGGGTGGTGTGTGCCTTGGAGGGGAACTTGGAGAGTACAAAAGCTCAGAAGTTATGAATTACCTTTATAAAATGCTGGTTAGGCCTCAGCTGGAGTATTGTGTCCAATTCTAGGCGCCACACTTTCGGAAGGATGTCAAGCTTTGGAGAGTGTGGAGAGATTTGCAAGAATGGTACCAGTGATGCGGGACTTCAGTTATGTGGCGTGACTAGAGTAGCTGGGGTGGTTGTTCTTAGAGCAGAGATGGTTATGGGGCGATTTGATAGAGGTGTTCAAAATCCTTAACAGTTTTGATAGAGTAAACAAGGAGACACTGTTTCCACGGGCAGAAGAGTCGCTAACCAGACGACACAGATTTAAGGTAATTGGCAAAAGAGCCAGAGGCAACATGAGGAAAACATTTATTACACAAAGTTATGATGTGGAACGCACTGCCTGAAAGGGTGGTGGAAGCAGATTCAATAGTAACTTTCAAAAGGGAATTGGATAAATACTTGAAAAGGAAAAATTTGTGGGACTATGGGGAAAGAGCAGAGGAGTGGGACGAATTGCACAGCTCTTTCAAAGAGCCGGCACAGGCATGTGTGACAGAATGGTCTCCTCTGTGCAGTATGATTCTATGAATTGCTTTTGCATTTGACATCATCCCGTTTGAATCCTTGGAGAAATAAGTTGTAATGTGGGGCTAGATGTGCAAGAAGCTAAAGACATGGTTTCAGGGCTGGGGCGGGAGGTGGGGGAACCTGGGGAGAGGTTTTCCTTAATGAGCAGGTGCAAGGAACTGCAGAGGCAGCTGAACAGATGACTCAGTCTTGGTGACAAAGATGTCCATGAGCTCCGTGCACTTGTTGGAGATGAAGTTGGAAGGGACATAGGGGTTTATGGAGACGGTTGGTAACATAGGATATACAGCACAGAAACAAGCCATTCAGCCCAACCAGTCCATGCCGGCGTTTATGTCCACTCGAGCCTCCTCCTGTCTTTCCTCATCTAACTCTATCAGCATAATCCTCTATTCCCTTCTCCCTCATTCTTATCTAGCCTCCCCTTAAATGCAATTATACTATTCGCTTCAGCCACTCCCCGTGGTGGCGAGTTCCACATTCTTGCCACTGGTAATGGAGAATAGAAGCCAGGGTTATCTTTGCTCTCCAGGATGGTAATCAACTGGTGTTACTTTGCTACCAAGCTGCCCTAATACTACATACAACCTCCAGCCAGCAGAATGGCTGAACTCTGCTGGTCTGCCATAGTTCATTTGCAAAAAAGTTTTTACAAATGGTATATTTTAGTGAGTTTAATGTAACCTGGGCAGTGTTGTGATGAGTTGGTTGGGTCAGTTAGTTTAATGTAATTGAGTGTGTGTGTGTGTGAGATGACATTGCTTTGTCAACGTGTGACAACAGCCCTCAAATGCTGTGTGGTGACAGGGGACAGTTGACTTAATAACTGTCAGCAATTCCTTCACTTGTACTGAACCAATTTACAGCTAGTTTACAGCACTCGTGTTGTAGGGAATTCATAGTGAAACTAAAAACACTTAAGTTTGTGTTGCGTGCAATATCATCTTTTGGATTTCGAGGTCAACCTTGGCTTTTTTTTTTAAACCGTTTAATACATACAAGAAAGCCTTGCCTCTTAATAGACAGGTACGGAGTTATTTTCAATTGATTTAAAAAAAAAATACAAAAATTCTTTCACTTTCTGCATCAGAGTTGCGGAAACGCCACAATGCAGGCTGTCTAATGCCGTCCTTACTAAGTAATGTGATTTTCTTCAGACACGCAGTAAAGATGTTCTCGAAAATTTGCATTTGAATAAAGCTTCTATGAGACCAAATTGTAGTTTTCAATCATCTTCAAAGCTAAATGAGAAAATGCAGAAGTTGAAGGCTGTTGCAGAATACTTGTTGAATCAGATCAATTTTAACAATATGAGCAATGAAAGTTTTCGGCCTCCTCTTAACGACTACCTTAGACAACTTTATTGCTATGCGAGTCACCGTTCAAAGTGTTGCTTGTGAGGCGTGCATTTTTTTTGCTGCTGTGATAAAGATATATACATTTATAGTGGCTGAAATACCTGGCTGACAACTTGGCACAGCAGTCGTTTTATTCAAGTGTTTTGATGTGGTTTCTACCTTGACCACTAGCCAGCCAATCAGATGTCCAGATTGAGAATGATTGTTGCATAAGACATGAGCAATATTCATGGTACAGGAAACTCTTTATTAACCGGCACCCAAATATCTGGAAATCTCTCTTAACCGGCAAAATTCTTGAGTAGGTAACCGGGGTTTTCCTTCATCTCTCGTTTAAAATTAACTTTTAAAAAAACCCCGAGGCGTTTGCCTTGTATCGGAGCGTGTAGATTGGGAGGGGAATGTGCAGCCCGGGTAGGCAGCGGACGCGACAGATGGTCAGCTGGCGGTCCCCGGGGAGACGGAGCTCCGAATGCAGGCGCATGTCAATGTGTACGGGGCTCTCGTACGTTGGGAGATATAACTCTCCGTTATCCGGACTTTTTGATTAACCGGCACCACGCCGGTCCCGTCGGTGCCAGTTAATAAAGAGTTTCCTGTACTGCCAAGTGTCCTAATTTTGATTTTGTTCATCCGGTGTAATTCACCTAGCACGGGTGGGTCAGACTTGGTTTCAGCCTGAACTGGTGGGGTGGATTGAGTTGGCACTGCAACAAAAATGAGATGTAATCTTGATCATATCCCATATACAGCTTCAAAAATATGCCAGATGCATATCTGATTGGCAACGGGATTGAAAGTTGCAAACAAGGCCACGCGTTTATAATTTTTAGTGAAAAATGGGAAGTATTTTAGTAATAAAAACAGAATTTGACTGCTTTTGCCATAAATCAGTGTCCCTAATTATAAATGGATGGAATAACCATTAGCAATTTGTGTTAACGTCCATTTTAAAGTTAGCGTCTTAAGTGCTCCTTTTATTTTGGGCAGAAACAGCTGTGCTTCCTCAAGAACAATTTGTATTTATATAGCGCCTTTAACATAGTAAATCGTCCCAAGGCACTTCGCAGGAGCGTTATCAAACAAAATTTTAGCACCGAGCCTCATAGATATATGGGCAGATGGTCAAAGAGGTAGGTTTTATGGAGCGTCTTAAAGGAGGAAAGAGAGGTAGAGAGGTTTAAGGAGGGAATTCCAGAGCTTAGGGCCTAGGCAGCTGAAGGCACGGACACCAATGGTGGAGCGATTTAAAATCGGGAGATACTCACTATAAATAACCTACATGGGAGGAATCCTCGATCCCATAGGCTAGGTTTACCAAGAAAAACGTTTTCTTTTTGTCTAATTACATTTCCTAGACGTGCAGAAAAGTGCTTGGATTGAGAAACTTTCAATTGCTTCTTTAGCTGATGTAACTTCAGAAATTGGAGACAGGAATTTTTTTTTCCCCTACAGATAGGTGCACGTGCTGAGATTATCATTTACAAAGCAAAAAGGTGATGACATTTAGCAATTGGAGCTGACTGAGTGACATCCAAACACAAGTGTTCGCTCCTGTCATTGTTCAACCTATTTTGCTTAACTGGCTACTTCTATAAAAATTATAGGTGATGACATATACACTCTGCCCAAACTAACGTCCTCAAGACAGGGAACTGGAAAATGTTCGCCTTAATCCATTGTAAAGATAAAGCAACGGACAAAAATTATATACCTAAAATTGCTATAATAAACGGAACAGCTGTGTAATTTACAAAAGCGCAATGAATGATCGAAGTGTAGTAAATATTAGCTGGTGTATTATTTAGGCAGTAAAAACATCGCAGTTCAGGAGCCTTTTGGTCGTTAAAGCGACCATCGCATATGGCTGGCCAGTCACGTTCACACAAACTCAGTGCAGGGAAGCTTTTTCCTGCTTATGCATAGGTCTTGGTAAATTCACACTTCAGGTTTGGGAGATCCAAATTTTGAACGCTTATAAATCCAAATCTATCTAAAAGTTGATCCCTACTTCTTATGTTGGGAAACTAGCAGGTTATTTGTCGAAAAATAGATAAAACAATGCTAAATATCAGCATTTTTCTCCTTTCTGTGTTGTGCATCAATCTATATTTTAACTGGATGTATGAAGTATTTTTGTCTAGGTTGGTTTGGAGGCTCTCGCTTCAAATCCAGTCATAATGTGTAAGGAGTTTAAGAGCCAGCTAAGCCAGAATCTTGTGCCAAGCCTTTCCCAAAACACTTGCAAGTTTCATCAGTTACGGGCTAGAGAGAGAAGTAACTCAAACTGGTGCAATGCTATATGGTTGGTTCCATTTGTATCTGGCAGAGTTCCTTTTTAAATTTAAGTGGTGGGATATTGAAAATCTAGGCAGCTTTTTTGTTTAGATTAAAGGAATAAGTTTTAAAAATCTGAGAAGGGAAACCAATCAATTTAAATCTCCTTAAAGAGAAAAGTTGGTTTGAATTTCAAAGAAACAATTTAGATTTAATTATGTTCCCAATAGAATACGAAGTAAGATATGAAATTCTCGGAAAATTATTATTTAAAAGTTACTTACAAAGGGTGAGCTTAATTTGTAGGATTGTGTATTTGTAACTTTGTTCACTCGAGGAGCTGGAATATATAACTATTTTGGGATAGTTACTTGTGTGCTTGTTCACCTTTTGTAAATTAAATTTGGTTGACATTTTAAACTTCAAACAAGATCTGATGTGGTGCTCCATCGCTTTCAAAAACTGGAAAGAGATCTTACGGAGGCATAGGATAAATCCAGTAGCTAAAAATAATTAGCAGCCAAGTTTCCCTGGCACGGTACTGGAAGTTTTCCTCGGGAGTTGGGATTGCCCATGAAAGTGATGTAAGATATGAGAACTGGAATAATTTCGGATAAGAAGGACAGAAATGTCCCAAAA
The DNA here is from genome assembly GCA_030390025.1 of Squalus acanthias. Lineage (NCBI taxonomy): Eukaryota > Metazoa > Chordata > Chondrichthyes > Squaliformes > Squalidae > Squalus > Squalus acanthias. The sequence goes on along the minus strand of CM059440.1, from coordinate 37,378,327 downwards.
ATGTAACACCGTGTTTATCATCTACAGTGAAACCTGTATAAACGGACACTCCCAAAAATTGGGCACCTGCAAAAAAGAGACCCAAATAACTTGCATGATAAAATATACAAGAGGCACTCTGAAACCACCGACACTCTCAAATTACATTAGCCTTCAATGTGCCAAGCCTTTTTACAACTTAAAACAAATAGATCAGCACGAGGTGGCAGCGGGTTTTGTGAAAGAAACGGCTTTTGTGGAATGAGGAGCTCTTTACCTAGCATCCATAGTCATCTCTGGGATTGAATGCTTACGCGGCTCTGTCGCAGGGATAGAGCGGTTTCTCTGCCGCTATGGATGCTGGCTAAAGAGCTCCCCATTCAACAAAAGCCGTTATTTCGCAAAACCCGCTACTGCCTCGCACTGACCTCACCAGACTCTCTAATCAAGGCACAGCGACATGGGCCGTCCTTTCCTGCCCCAGCGACTCATCTGTGCACTCTTCCAGCAGCTGCTGGCAGCTCCTCTCCCCTTGACCCTGCCAACCTCCTCTTTCCCTTGGCTTCTGGTGGTGGACCTGTTTCTTTGAGGAGCTTTGGGGAGTGATGGTGGATGGCTATCCTGGGTGTCTCTGTCTCTCTGCTGCTCTATAGAGTGATGGACATGCCTGAGAGTCCCAGCTATCAGTCAGTCTTCCTGCAGACTCGCTGCTCAACCAGAAAACTGCAGTTTCACTCACTCGTACACGTGTGACTTGTGTTTTTCCTCCCAAATGTTCTCAATCCATTCTAAGCCTTTGGGGGCTTCAGTATACCGGCACAACCTGTCATCACGCTGCCCCTTTTTTTAGTCCTGTGACTGCCCTACTTCTGGCAAGTAGAACTGAGAAACACAGTTCATTACTGAAGTTACACTCTGCTCTAAGTGAGAGCGGTTTGAAATGAAACGGGAATTTAGACTGCAAACCTGTTAAGTGAACAGAGTTTGAACGTTGGTGTGTGGGAGGGGAATTCTTAGCATTGTTGCAGCTGATTAGGTGCCGATCATAATCTCAGCTGATTCTTCAAGATTATTGGGAAAACATTTTACAGTACATAGTGATCATTTTGAAAACAAGGACACCTGCAAATAAAGGACAGCTGATGCCAGTTCCTAAGGTGTCCCTAATTTACAGGTTTCACTGTACTGTATGTGGAATGTAATCATTTAAAATTTGGATTAATTAAGACTGGGATATCCTTTTTCTTGTTAACTAAACTTTTTCATGAATGCTATGCTGGCTTAAAAAAAATAACTGATTCTTGTCAGTAAAGCGCAAGGCCATTGTGCTTTGTCCCGACGCGGAGAAATATCATGTTGATCGCACAAAGGGTTTGAATTTAGCACTAGACACAAACACTGAAAATGTTCCAAGTTCTCATTTTAATCAATCAATGCAAAAACATTCACAACATATTCTAGCTGGTTCAATTTGAAGTTTAACATGCAGAGCTCAAAATAATTTAGGATTTAAAACTTTTTTAATGTTTCTGTTTGTCACATATCCTCTGGGTCGGACAGTAACCATCTCCAGCCATCCAGAAGTAAAAGTTTCTTTACACATGAACAGTTTTCTCTTTCACTTTGTCCTCTTGGACGGGTAGAATTAACTCGACTGTGTTGTGGACAGGTTATCATGACTCTGATGTTTGTTTCAGCTTGCACAACTTAATTGGATATCTAAATGCTGTTACATTAAATGTATCTTGCATTTGAAACCACATCCGGACAGTTTCGTTTTTGCAAAGCATAATTATACCTCATTTTCTGCCTTGTTGAAAGTTTTCTAGATTGCACTGTTTCTAGTTTTTGGATTGTCAATGATTCTGTAGAGTAGATAACTGCACTGGGGAGCAGGATACCAAATCCTTATGTGATTCGTTGGATTAAGCTGAACTTTTTTTAAGCATACTTCCAAATTTTAGAATTAAGACGGAATTGAACTAAATTTCAAACTGAAGACTGGAACCCAGCGATCTGCGAGAATGATTTTGCTCTAAAGTCACGTGTTGGTAGAAAGCACAAATCAGAACATCGTGTTAAAATGAAGAACATTATGCTGCGTTAGTTGCTCAAGCTGGGCAGTGCTAGGATCAGAGTAGTTGGGTTCAGCATCCTCTGAATTAGGAAGGGGGGATGAATTGGCCAGGGCCCCTACACCTGATCACTGTCTAGGATTGGGGTGTAGGGGTGGCGGGGGAAATAGATACTTGGGTGAGGTGCTAAAGGGCTGCACGAGTCATGAGCGAAGAAATTGTGGGTGCAGGGAGTGAAGGCCATGTTTCATTTTGGTTTTGAATTCAGAAATCTTTCAGAATTCACTAATAAACTGCTTCAGGATGCACATCATTAATGCGTACTTGGGCCAAATGATGTAAATAGCCAGACTGAGTATGCTGTAAACTACTTGCTTACTCAGCACGCTTGTCCAACATTGGTTCAGCTGCAGTTAGAATATTGTGTCCAGTTTGGAGTGCCCTACTTTAGAAGCATGTCAAGAACCTGGAGGGGGTATGGAGGAGATTCCCTAAGGTAGTACCAGGGATAAGAGGCTTTAATTGTAGGAAAAGATTACAGAAACTGAGGTTTGTTGAGAAAGAACTTGCATTTATATAGCGCCTGTCACTACCTCAGGACATCCCAAAGCGCTTTACAGCCAATGAAGTACTTTTGAAGTGTAGTCACTGTTGTAATGTAGGAAATATGGCAGCCAATTTGCGCACAGCAAGCTCCCACAAACAGCAATAATGTAAGTGATCAGTAATCTGTTTTGAGGGGTAAATGTTGGCCAGGATACTGGCGAGAACTCCCCAGCTCTTTTTTGAATAGTATCATAGGATCTTTTACATCCACCCGAGAGTGCAGATGGGGCCTCTGTTAAACGTCATATCCAAAAGACTTCCTCAGTACTGCACTCGGATGTCAGCCGAGATTATGGACTGAAGTCTTTGGAGTGGGGCATGGGGACATGGAATGCCGAAGCAGAATAATTGCTTTTGAAAAAGAAAATTTAGGAAAATGGGAATAAGTGAATAGCTCTTGAGAGGTGGCACAGGCACAATGGCCTCTTTCTGCGCTGTAAAATGCTATGGTCCTAGGTGTGTTCTAATGATAATTGTACTAACAGTAACACAACAATTCCCTGGGGGATTCAAGTAGGTTTTCAAGACGTGTTTCAATCGAGGGCACATAGAACTGTGTGGGTTATGATGTAAAACATAGGTATTGAGTAATTTCAGGTGGCAGAGAGATGGGTAACATCTGTACATTTTTGCAGCTGATCCTCCCACCCAGCAAATCACCGATCCCGATCAGAGCTAACTTAAGTTGACCGTGCCCAGGCTGAAAATATCTCTGAAGCCATTAATAGTCTATGCAGGATATGTGCTTGAACAGTTCAAGAGGACAGTGCTCTATATTTAATGTCATCATCTTTCTTCTCTTCCCTGTTATCTTCTTCCACTGCCCCGCCCCCCCAAACAAAAATAATAGCTTGATCCTGGTGTGAGCAAATGCAACCCCTGGGGAAAATGGTGTGAATGTTGATTTAATGTTGGGACTTCAACTCTGATCTCCTGTTTGAGAGTTAAGTGTGCTTGCAATGTAGTTGATAGACTGCCCCAGTAATCCTCATTTTTGAAACTATTTCAACCACATGTTGGGATCTATTAAGACGGTTACTTTGATTTAACACAGAGGTGAAAGCTTTTAAATATAACCCATACCTGCACTGCTGGCACATGCAATTTCATCCTCTCTACCCTCCCCCAAAACCAACTTCTGTGTCCTTCTACTGTTTCAGCTGCTAGATTTTAGAATCCGATGTGGTCAATATATAATGTAGAAGTTCTCCAGAGTTGCTCTAAAGGTGGGTGGACAGGTGTGAAATAAATTGGTATTGCCTGTGCGAAATGTGTCACAAAGGGAACACAATTATATCAACTATGTGCTTCCAAGTCTCGGTCTTCATTACAAAAAAAATGCATCCTTCGAAGAGATTGAGGTTTTACCGTGGAAGGAATGAGCATTATTTCCCGAGGTGTCTGCCATAGCTCAGTGGTAACACTCTTGGCTCTGAGTCAGAAGGTCGTGGGTTCAAGCCTCCTTCCAGAGACTTGAGCACATAATCCAGCCTGATACTTCAGTGAAGTACTGAGGGAGTGCTGTATTGTCAGTGCTACAGTCTTTTGGGTGAGACGTTAAACTGATGACCCGTCTACCCCCTTGGGTAGATATAAAAGATGCAGTGGCACTATGCGAAGGACAGCATGGGAGTTTTGCCAGTGTCCTGACCAACATTTATCTCATTGCTGGTAGTGAGAACTTGCTGTGTGCAAATTGACTGCCACGTTTCCCTACATTAGCAGTAACTATATTTGAAAAGTACTTAATTTGTTTCTTTCCTTTTCTTCCTTCATTTCCTATTCCTTTCTTTTCTTCTTCTGAATACAATTTTGGCAAAGTCACTTGCAATGTTCCCTCAAAGTTGCGCTTTGTTGTGCGCGGCCTGTTTATTTCGCTGCACGGTCCCTTTTAAATTTCCAGTGGAAAAGCTTGTGAGCGGCCTGCGCGGGACCTTGCAGATTGCTGCACGGCCACGCAGCTTAGCGGGCACATTGGTCATTTGTACAGCATTGAATCAAATGTGCAATAACCATTTAGGGGTTACCTGCAATGACTGACTGTGGAAGCCACCTAACACACATTCATGTGTGCTGATGAATATTTTTATTGCTGTATAATTTCATGGTACGACCACATTTGAAATATGGGATTTTTGGCTCCTGTACAAATGTTGTGTCTGCATTAGATATTCTTTCAGGTTCGTCCTTGCGTCTTATTGTTCAGGAGTGCACCCATGCTGCCCAATATCTAATCCTACAGTAGTGTAACGTCGGCACATAATAGTGCCCCCCTTGTGATCAGAACTCAATAGCATATCTTTCACACGTGCTTCTTCAATCTTTCAGTAGGCTGACTTGAAACACTTTAGTGAGACAAGGGCAGATATGAATCATAATGTGGAGATGCCGGTGTTGGACTGGGGTGGACAAATGTGAGAAGTCGCACAACACCAGGTTATAGTCCAACAGCTTTATTTGAAATCACAAGCTTTCAGAGCGCTGCTCCTTCGTCAGGTGAAGTGAAGAGATGCATATAGGCACAGCATATATAGTCAGAGAACACTGCCAGATGATTACAGTTAATCTTTCTAACTGCCCTTTATCACACCTCGGCAGAGAGATAATCACGGCAATCAAAGGTGTGGATGGTGTCCAACCAGGTCAGTCAGGGAAACATTACATCAAAGATAATGAGGTGGGGTCACAAGGGGTCGAATGTGGCAGATGCTGGGGTCTGTATGGAAAACAAAAAAACTTTTTTTGCTGGAAATCACAGCAGGTCCGGCTGCATCTGTGTAGACCCCTTGTGACCCCACCTCATTGTCTTTGATGTAATGTTTTCCTGACTGACCTGTTTGGACACCATCCACACCTTTGATTGCCGTGATTATCTCTCCGCCGAGGTGTGATAAAGGGCAGTTAGAAAGATTAACTGTAATCATCTGGCAGTGTTCTCTGACTATATATGCTGTGCCTATATGCATCTCTTCACTTCACTTCACCTGACGAAGGAGCAGCACTCCGAAAGCTTGTGATTTCAAATAAAGCTGTTGGACTATAACCTGGTGTTGTGTGACTTCTCACATGAATCATAAAGCTGCTTTATTTTACAGACTGCAAGTGAACATACAGAGTGACCAATTCACAAAACTCAATTCACTTAACTTCAAACCCATTTTCATGAATATGGACAATGTTAAACCATGTGGCCATGTCCTAGTTGGTGGGCTAAATGCACTTGCTTTTAATCTGTCTCAGCATTGAAATTGACCTCTGTTTACACAGGCTTGGTGGGCACTAGTCTTCCAATAAGCTGCCTGGGCTTCCTTGCCTTTCTCTCCATAGCCCCTCCCTCCGGACTGACCACCAACATTGTTTTTTTTTCTTTTTTTGGTACCAGGATGTGACTTTAAGACCAACTTAGATTACAAAATGTAGACACTAGATTTCAGGTCCACAACGGCCTCTCCAAAATGAGTTAGGGAAATTTGAAAGAAGGGGCTAGTGTCAACCTAGAAAATCAAATGTTGTGTGGCACTCTATGGGTCTAGTCTGTTGAGACCTTGAAAGTGTCATCTACAGGATGGAATTGATCAGGGTTAAGTATCTAGATTTTGTTATTGGATTGATACTCTGACATCCTTGATCTTCAATGTTTGGGGACTCTTCACCTTCCTCAGCTGAGTATGATGAACCAGATACAACATGAGGGAAAAATTTACACAACGACTGGTGAGGATTTGGAATACACTGCCTGATACAGATTCAATAGTAGCTTTCAAAAGGGAATTGGATAAATACTTGAAGGAGAAAAAATTGCAGGGATATGGGGAAAGCATTGTTCTCTATCTATATATGCTTTGACTATTCTGTATCTCCTCACTTCACCCGACGAAGGAGTTGTAACTCCGAAAGCTTGTGATTTAAAATAAAACTGTTGGACTATAACCTGGTGTTGTGCGACCTCTCAATTTTGTCCACCCCAGTCCAACACCGGCATCTCCGCATTATGGGGAAAGAGCAGGGGAATATGATCTGGACCTTTAAGTTGCAACAGTGGAGTGGTTAGGATCTGGAATGCACTGCCTGAAAGGGTGGTGGAGGCAGATTCAATCGTGGCTTTCAAAGGGGAATTGGATAAGTACCTGAAGGAAAAAAATTTGCAGGGCTACGGGGAAAGGGCGGGGGAGTGGGACTAGATGAAGTGCTCTTGCAGAGAGCCGGCACAGGCTCGACGGGCCGAATGGCCTACTTCTGTGCTGTAACCATTCTATGATGGGAAAATCCATTGCAGGATATATTGAGCGTGGGTGGATAGAGGGAGCACCTCTGCTTATAAGTGAAAGGGTCTGTCTTGTTCACGTTTTCATATGTTGTACTGATATTTACTCTCCCTGAAATGTGCTGACAGCATGCCAATTTGTCCTTCATTCATCCATTTGTATTGTGAAACTGATGCTCCATTCCTACTCACTAAGGCTAGAAGGGCAATGAGACTTTGATGTATAAATGTAGCTTCCGTGCTTAAATGGAGTTCTAAAGTTGAAGCTTTTGTTGTGGTTGCAATTATTCTTCTCTCGTGCCTGGAAGCAATTTATACAATTGGGCAATGTCCTGTTTTTTACTAAAAGCAGGGAGGAAAGAGACTCGGGCATTTTAATAATTGTTGCAACTTAAAGGTCATTGATTTAGAAAGTGGCATTTAAAATTGTTAACTGATCATTTGAAAAGCTTATGGTGGTTTAAGGATGCTGTGTAGTAGCTAATAGGGGCCATCTAGTGGTTGAAAGAGGAACTGCTCCACCAGATGCTTTTAAAAGTGGCAAAAGCCCTAAATGTGCTACACACCTTCCTACATTACAACAGTGACTCCACTTCAAAAGTATTTCATTGGCTGTAAAGCGCTTTGAGACGTCCGGTGGTCGTGAAAGGCGCTATATAAATGCAAGTCTTTCTTTATCCATAGCTATCACGTAACTACAGTTTGTCTGTATCTGGATCTGTAACTACAAGTTACAGGACTTGATATTGGGCAGTTCTATAAGACATTCTGAAAGATTTATATATTTCTCTGCCTACCTCTGTTCTGCTGGGGTTTGTTGTTGCTGCCTTTAGCATAATTATTTGGTTCGTTGAATTCCTGAAAAGATTGCTGTGGAAAAGAACGCTGGGCACTGTGGAGCTCAGTGATAACTTGCTTTCTCTTTTTTTTTAAATGATATTCGTCAGTCTCTTGCATTGTCATTGCATTCCTAATGTCCTCAAATTTTGTTTTAATAAATACAAATGCAACACCTTTTACTGATTGATAAATGTGTAAGAAAAAGTTCCACAAAGTCCAATAAAAAACTGAGTTTTAACAGTGTGACTGTTCCTTTCAGCCTCGCATGGACCAATATTTCAATCAAATGGAAAAGATAGTAAAAGAAAGGAAAACATCATCTAGAATACGTTTTATGCTCCAAGATGTGATAGATGTGAGAATGGTATGTAAACACTTTTTTTTCAATGCCTTTACTGTTTAAAAGGGGTAAATTCCTTCTGTACAATATTGCTACCTTAAGTTGGTCAGACATTTCTAATTAAACGTTACAAAAGTACCCTGCTGATGCACTAAATTCCAGTTATTTGGTGATGATTAAGGGTGTCGCCCATCTGAAGCATGTTGAAATATTGTTTTTATTCATTCTCGGAACATGGGCATCGCTCGCAAGCCCAGCATTTATTGCCCACATCTAAAATGTTCTATAATGTTATGAACTCCAATAAACGACGAGGTTTTTAACTCCTGCATCAGTGCTGTTGAGCTGGAGCTGTATGCATTTCTTCCTAAAGAACAAGTTACTTGATGAGAGGCAAGTCTGTGTACTTGCACAGTAAATTGTTATTCCTCCTCTCTTTCCTTCCCCTCCAAAATGCCCAGATTGGTGAGGAAACATGCAACAGCAGAGCTCTTTCAGGAGCATATCAACCAAACTCTGTATAATTGTGAGATGTTTCAAAATGGCATCTGTGGCAGGAACCCCTGCAGCCCTGTGTTTTAATTCCAAAAGTAGAATTTTGAAGTTCTGCTCTGGAAGAAACTGTGGATTCTGGATCTCCGACTATAAATGGATTGGTTTAATGTGTATGTTTGTCATGGTGAGGATGTGTTGAGCAATGGGAATCTTTTCTCCATGTTCCTTTCAAGCATTTCCCTCTTGGGTACAAGTGGATACAGAGTAAATACATGTTGGTGACTGGCGATTTATGAAAAATAAAGAACGCTATGATAGTGACTGAATATTCAAATTTATGCTTGTGTCGCAAATGCACTTGCTGTTTAGTTTTGGGCTGTTGCAGCATTTAACAAATTTGATGGTGTGTGTGTTATCACATGGTGATTATGCATCACAGAAAAAGAGATTATAAAGATAGTTTGAAATCCAACCTGAAGAATTGCGATCAATAAATGACATCATGACATGGAAATGTCTAAATATACAGTTAAATAATGTCAGTCCCTAGGTTTCTACACACACTGAATGTGTTGCATTCATCCACAGAAAAACTGGGTGTCACGTAGGGTCGAACAGGGGCCAAAGACCATTGAACAGATTCATAAAGAAGCACAGATTGAAGAGCAGCAACAGCAGCTGAAGGTTCATCAACAACTATTGTCCAAACAAGACAAGAGGAGACCAGGTAGGAAGCAACTGCTTCTGGAGCAGCCTTTTCAGATGTAATCATTTTTATATATAATCTTGCAGTTGCAATGCTTCTCATTCTATCAGTGGTAATAAGTATATTGACTCTCATCTTTTCGTGTCATATCTTGCTTTACTCAAGTAGAGTCTATCCACTTGAGAGTCCTCTATTTCCCTTTAGATAGATGGCTGCCTGTTCAGGTGGTAGAAAAAAATGTTTCCTCGAGACCGCTATTGCTGTTATCAAAATGGTCAGAGGGAGCAGTTTTACTGCGTTAAGTTGCATTGAGTGGTGGACAGCTTGTACTGTTAAATGAAACGATAGCTCGCGCTGTTGCATACTGGTGTACTCATGCTTTTTGGAGTTTAGCTGAGCCACTGGCTTCTTTTGTACATCTGTCTGCTAAATTGCACACCTGTGAATAATGCTTAAAACAGGGCCACCTTGGTTTGTGGAGAATAGGTGCAAGATATTGAAACACTGGTCAGAATTTAATTGTTTGGAGTCAACAGTTTTTTGTGTTGGGGAGTTAATTCAGTGGGGTAAATTCTAAAATGATGTGTTAAAATGCAAGAATTACTCACATCTGTGTGGTTTAATTCCAAACCATCTGAACGAGGATTCCTGCTGCTTTGTTCTAGAAGAATAATGGCTCCTGGATCCAAGACCAAAAGAATAAATTTTTATCCATATTCCTTTACCTATTAAAGTAGCAATATTAAACAGATGTGATCACATTACCCAAATAGTTCATGTTTTAACAGTAACTGTTGGTGATGTTTGCAGGTGGTGGACGACCTACAGAAGAAGCTTGGAACACTGTCCCAGTGACGAAGAGCAGTAGGACGATAGATCCCAGCAAGTTCCCGAAAATCACCAAAGTACGGGCATTGTTACTGGTGCAAGTACCTGAAATTTTGTTGATGTAATCATTTACAGACAAACTGAGATAAAGTATTGAATCAAGTGCATGCTAGTTACCAATGCCGATTTAAAAGTTAGAACAGTCATCCATTTACTGTTATTGCTGTACAGTTTGGGTGATTATTGCAGTATGCAGGAGGTTTAGACACTAATTGATTCTCCAGAAGTTCAACCAAACCAAATGTCCAATTCTTTTCAGAAAGCACTCAATAAGTTGTTGTGTAAAAATTAAGGCATGTGGTATTGCAGAGAATGTAGTCATAAAGAGGTGGCTAGGCAACAGAAAGCGATGAGTGGGGGATTAATGGGATTTTTTTGGATTGGAGAGTTATGGATGAGCCCCAGGGATTTCTGCTGGGACCCCCTTGTTTTCCATCCATATGTTAAAAATTGTATATGTTTGCATGCTTCCTGTCAACTTACCATTATAAATTCCAATGTACACATTTATAATTGGAAACTGCTAATGTACAGCCTCCCACCAGTGGAGGCGCTGCATAGAATCGTAGAAAGTTACAGCACGGAAGGAGGCCATTTCGGCCCATCGTGTCCACGCCGGCCAACAAAGAGCTATCCAGCCTAATCCCACTTCCCAGCTCTTGGTCTGTAGCCCTGCAGGTTAGAGCATCCCAAGTACACATTCAAGTACTTGTTCAATGTGGTTAGGGTTCCTGCCTCTGCCAGCCTTTCAGGCAGAGTGTGCCAGACCCCTACAACCCTCTGGGTGAAGAAATTTCCCCTCAAATTGTCTCGAAACCTTCCCCCAATTACTTTAAATCTGTGCCCCCTGGTTTTTGACCCCTCTGCTAAGGGAAATAGGTCCTTTCTATCCACTTTATCTATGCCCCTCATAATTTTATACACCTCAATAAGTTCTCCCCTCAGCCTCTTCTGTTCCAAGGAAAACAGACCCAGCCTATCCAGTCTTTCCTCATAGCTAAGGGAACAAGGAAATGGCAGATCAATTGAACAAGTACTTTGGTTCGGTGTTTACTGTGGAGGACACACACAACCTGCAGGAAATAAAAGGGGTCAGAGGATCTGGTAAGAGGGAGGAGCTGAGGGAAATCCTTATTAGTCGGGAAAAGGTATTGGGGAACTTGATGGGACTGAAGGCTGAAAAATCCCCGGGGCCTGATGGTCTGCATCCCAGAGTACTTAAGGAGGTGGCCTTGGAAATAGTGGATGCATTGACGATCATTTTCCAACATTCCTTAGACTCTGGATCAGTTCCGATGGAGTGGAGGGTGGCCAATGTAACCCCTCTTTTTTTAAAAGGAGGGAGGGAGAAAGCAGGGAATTATAGACCGGTCAGCCTGACATCGGTCGTGGGTAAAATGATGGAAGCAATTATTAAAGAAGTCATAACAGACCATTTGGAAAGTGGCGACATGATAGGTCCAAGTCAGCATGGATTTGTGAAAGGGAAATCATGCTTGACAAATCTTCTGGAATTTTTTGAGGATGTTTCCAATAGGGTGGACAGGGGGGAACCAGTAGATGTGGTGTATTTGGACTTTCAGAAGGCCTTCGACAAGGTCCCACACAAGAGATTGGTGAGCAAAGTTAAAGCACATGGGATTGGGGATAATGTGTTGACTTGGATTGAGAACTGGTTGGCACACAGGAAACAAAGAGTAGGAGTAAATGGGGTACTTTTCAGAATGGCAGGCAGTGACCAGCGGGGTACCGCAGGGTTCGGTGCTGGGACCCCAGCTGTTTACATTATATATTAATGATTTGGACGAAGGGATTAAATGTAATATCTCCAAATTTGCGGATGACACTAAATTGGGAGGCAGTGTGAACAATGAGGAGGATGCTAGGAGGCTACAGAGTGACTTGGACAGGTTGGGTGAATGGGCAAATGTATGGCAGATGAAGTACAATGTGGATAAATGTGAGGTTATCCACTTTGGTGCTAAAAATAGAGAGGCGGACTATTACCTGAATGGTGGCAGATTAGGGAAAGGGGAGGTGCAACGAGACCTGGGCGTCATGGTACATCAGTCACTGAAGGTGGGAATGCAAGTGCAGCAGGCAGTCAAGAAAGCAAACGGAATGATGGCCTTCATAGTAAGGGGATTTGAGTACAGGAGTAGGGAGGTGATGCTGCAGTTGTACAGGGCCTTGGTGAGGCCACACCTGGAGTATTGTGCGCAGTTTTGGTCTCCTAACTTAAGGAAGGACATTCTTGCTATTGAGGGAGTGCAGCGAAGGTTCACTAGATTGATTCCTGGGATGGCCGGACTGACATATCAAGAAAGATTGGGTCAACTGAACTTGTATCCTCTGGAGTTCAGAAGAATGAGGGGGGATCTTATAGAGACATTTAAAATCCTGACTGGTTTAGACAAATTAGATGCGGGCAGAATGTTCCCAATGTTAGGGAAAACTAGAACCAGGGGTCACAGTCTAAGGATTAAGGGGAAGCCATTTAAGACTGAGCTGAGGAGGAACTTCTTCACCCAGAGAGTGGTGAATCTATGGAATTCTCTTCCACAGAAGGTTGTTGAGGCCAGTTCGCTAAATATATTCAAAAGGGAGTTAGATATAACACTCACAACTAGGGGGATCAAGGGGTATGGCGAGAAAGCAGGAATTGGGGTACTGAGGTAGCATGTTCAGCCATGAACGCATTGAATGGCGGTGCAGGCTCGAAGGACCGAATGGTCTACTCCTGTACCTATTTTCTATGTTTCTATGTCTATGTTTCTAAGATTCCCTACTCCCAGCAACATCCTTGTAAATCTCCTCTGTACCCTCTCTAGTGCAATCACATCTTTCCTGTAATGTGGTGACCAGAACTGCATGCAGTATTCTAGCTGAGGCCTAACTAGTGTTTTACACAGTTGAAGCATAACCCTCCTGCTCTTGCCTTTATTAGCCATGGCATAGAATACAAGCATTCCGTATGCCGCCTTAACCACCTTATCTACCTGGCCTGCTACCTTAAGGGATCTGTGGACATGCACTCCAAGGTCCCTTTGTTCCTCTACACTACTCGGTGTCCTACCATTTAATGTGTATTCCCTTTCCTTGTTAGCCCTCCCCAAATGCATTACCTCACACTTCTCCGGATTGAATTCCATTTGCCACTGTTCTGCCCACATGGCCAATTTATTAATGGGCCAGAAATTGGAGTTCGATGGTTGCCGCGGGGGTAAGGATCCCCCGCGATATCGCACTCCGCGCCTACCTTTATGGTTTTGGCCCACACGAACTTCAGTTCCTGGGCCTCTCCCTGGTGCCAGAGCGCAGTGTGTGCGTGTCCCAGAGGCGCAGTTAGTGCGATGCGACCTCTGGGATCACGTGGGCCAGTTAGAGCCAATGGCAGCACACCATCTTTCATTCATAGTTTTGACAGCAAGAGCTGTCAAAACTATGAATACAACAAGCCCCCAAAAGAACAGCTAAACCTCAATTAAATTTTTTTTAAAAAGCCATCACATTAATAAAACAACTATAGTTAAATAAATTAGCCACTTTAAACAAAAATTTAAATTTTTGAAAAAATTTAAGTTTTTGAAAAAGTTATAAAAATAAACTTACCTTTCTTTAAAGTCTCTAAAAAAGATAAACCTGTTGAAAAAAATTTAAAATAATACTTAATTAACTACTTACCTTGTTAAAAGGGGGTCTTACGCCTGCTTTCTTTGTGTAAAATCTTCAACACTTACCTGCGCGTTCAAACCTGAAAAAAAAACTAAGTGTGCTGCGTGCGCGCAACCTGTAGCGCGCACGCGGTTCACTTAGGAACCGCCCCCTTTGCCATACACGAAGTGCCGGGTTTCCCGCGCATGCGCAGTGCATGCAGGAAACCGGCACTTCGGGACCTAATACGCGAGAGTACACAGTGCGTACTCTCCCGCATTAGGTCTAATTTTCGGGCCAATATATTCCTGCAGTCTACAGTTTCCTTCTTCAGTATCAACCACACAGCCGATTTTAGTATCATCTGCAAACTTCTTAATCATGCCCCCATATTCAAGTCTAGATCATTGATATATACCACAAAAAGCAAGGGACCTAGTACCTGAGCCCTGCGGGACCCCACTGGAAACAGCCTTCTCGTCACAAAAACACCCATCAACCATTACCCTCTGCTTCCTGTCTCTGAGCCAGTTTTGAATCCAACTTGACACTTTGCCCTGGATCCCATGGGCTTTTAACTTTGTGACCAGTCTGCCATGTGGAACCTTATCAAAAAGCCTTGCTAACATATACACTACATCAAACGCACTACCCTCATCTACCCTCCTTGTTACCTCCTCAAAAAATTCAATCAAGTTTGTCAGACACGACCTTCCCTTAACAAATCTGTGCTGACTCTCCTTGATTAATCCGTGTCTTTCTAAATGAAGATTTATCCTGTGCTTCAGAATTCTTTCCAATAATTTTCCCACCACCGAGGTTAGGCTGACTGGCCTGTAATTACTCGGTCTATCCTTTTTTCCCTTTTTAAACAAGGGTACCACATTAGCAGTCCTCCGGCACCACACCTGAATCCAGAGAGGATTGAAAGTGACGGTCAGGGCCTCTGCTATTTCCTCTTTTGCTTCGCTTAACAGCCTGGGATACATTTTATCCAGTTTTAAAGCTGCTAAACCCCTTAATACTTCCTCTCTCATTATGTTTATTTCATCTAATATTTCACACTCCTCCCCCCCCCCCCCCCCCCCCCCCGATAGCAATGTCTGCTTCGCCCCTCTCCTTTGTGAAAACAGACGCAATGTATTCATTAAGAGCCCTACCGACATCTCCTGTCTCCACACACAGATTACCCTAATGATCTCTAATAGGCCCTACCCTTTCTTTAGTTATCCTCTTACTCTTAATATATTTATAAAACATCTTTGGGTTTTCCTTGATTTTACTTGCCAAGAATTTTTCATGCTCTCTCTTTGCTTTCCTAATATCCTTTTTAATTGCACCCCTGCACTTTCTGTACTCTAAAGATTCTGGAGTATTTAGCCCTCGGTATCTGTCATACGCCTCCCTTTTTTTCTTATCCTACCCTGTATGTCTCTAGACATCCAGGGGGCTCTAGATTTGTTAGTCCCACCTTTTTTCTTTAAGGGCACATGTTTGGTCTGAACCCTCTGGATCTCCTCCTTGAACGCCTCCCACTGCTCTGACACCGATTTACCTTCAAGTAGCTGTTTCCAGTCCACTATGGCTAAATTCCCTCTGAGCTTAGCAAAATTTGCTTTTCCCCAATTTAGAATTTTTGTCCTTTTCCATAACTACCTTAAATCGAACAGAATTATGGTCACTAGCACCAAAATGCTCCCCCACTGATGCGCCTTCTACCTGCCCAGCTTCATTCCCTAAAGCTGCAGTCCCGCCACTGTCCAGGGGGGTGTAATCACAGCGTGACGCATTGGCATCTTCTATTATAAATATGGAGATTGGAGTCTATGATGGCAATATATAAACAGAATGTATGTAACATTAAAATGCAGACTACATTATGTCTACACGCCCTACTCCAATTACTCCCTCCCTCTAACCCTGCTTCACCTGAATACTGCAGTTGATCTTGACTTACCGTGCACAAAGCCGTAGGAGATTGACTAGTTTATGTAAATGATTTGGACACGGAAACGAGGGGAACGATATTGAAGTTTGCTAATGACAAATTAGGGGGCATGAGGAAGACTGTAGAAGTTTACAGGAGGGCACTGACAGGTACAGAGAAATGTGAAGCAGTGCAGTGTGGGTGGGAATGAAATGGAAGCATACCCTAAATGGTAAGTTCTTAAAGAAGTAAGAGTAAAGAAACAGGGCTGTCAAGGAGTGTAGGTGCATACAGTAGGAAAGGCCAGAAAAAAGGCAAATAGGATTCTGTATTTCATATCTAGGTGCATTGAATATAGAAGTTATGAAATTATGTTGAATTTGTACAAGACATTGGTTAGGCTGCAGATGGAGTTTTGGGTGCAGTAGTGGGCACCCCATTATATCAAGGATGTTGGGGCTAAGGAAAGGGTATGACAAAGATTCTGTAGAATATTACCAGGAATGAGAGGCTGTAATCATTGAAGAAAATTGGGTCTTTTTTCCACTGGAAAGAGAAGGTTTAAGTGGGAATCTAAGAGGTTTTTCAAATTATTAAAGGTTTTGAGAGAATAAATAGTGAAAGATTGTTTCCACTTTTCAAATCAAAGAATAGGACATAAACTGAAGATTATCATCACTAGAGAATGAAGAAGAAAGTTAGAATTGTTTTTCACCCAAAGGGTTAGAGGCAGTGACTATATCATTAAGAGGGAATTAGATAAGTATTTGAAAAGGAAGAAGATAAAAAGATATGGGGAAAGGACAGGGGAAGTTGGATTACAGCAGACACATCCTGTTGAAGAGCTGGACTGGTACAAGCGCAATGGGCTAAATGGCCTCCTTCAGGGCTGTAAATTCTGTAATTGTAACTGTAGAAGCTTTAAAATGCACCTTATAACTCGTGTCTTCTGAGCCATTTGGAAACAGAATATGTCTGTGGTGCGTAGACTGATTAGATGACCCAGCCGATTACTTCTCTTTGGCCTAAAAACTTGCATGCCAGATTTGTTATGACAATTGGATGAGTAAGATTAATAGTTTAATGCCTTGGGTTATTAATGGGTTGGGGGAGAGGGGGAGATTGAGACAGCAAGTACATGATGCTTTTTGATGGTTAATGTCTAGCAAAATATGTATGAATGAAATGAGGCTGTATCACTGCCAAAATTATGTTATGATCCAAGTCTGACAGGCCAGTCCTATAAATCCATTAATCATAACTGCAGTTAGGGTGATTTCATTTGTGTTTGATGGTGAATCTTTTTGTGCTGTTCAGATGAGGAATGCAAGTGCTGGAGAATTGACAGTTTTGGCACCCACTGTCAAAATCAAGCACTACTTTATCGGGTATAGCACGAGTTAGGTGCAGAAGAAAAGCCCCTCTGCTCTGGCCCAACAATGTACCTTAATCCTTTCCTCGAAGAGTGCCCCTGCTGCAGCGGTGTGAATTTTTCCCACGCCAGCCATTCTCAACTCCTCTTAACAGTGAGATTGTCCCTTGAAACCACACCTGCAAGGAAACTGTGTTGAGGCTACTTGAACAATTTCACATTATACCCTTTCAGACAACAGGCAAAGAGGATGTTGTTCCATTAGCCTGAGCTAGATTCAAACCCTGGTTCCAGAGGTGAGAAAATCCACCATTCTGCAACAGTTATGGTTAATTAACTGTTTAATTATAGTGCAGGTTTTAATCTTGGCATTAATTTGGAATCAGCCCCAAGAGTGTGTGGTGCATTCTTGACCACCTCAGGCCGGTTGGGTGCTTCAGAGTGTTAGATTATTTTGCCTGCTGCAATGATGCAGGTTGCTACAGTACAGAGAAATGCTTATCTTGTGTTTCCCTGAGCCTTTGATTATTTTCAAGTGATCCTACATTGCGATTCTGAGAGTGCAGATAACTTGCACATTATAAATGGTACCTTCAGCAAGGCATTGGAGGAGGGGGCAAAAAATAGTACATGATTGGAAGCTGAGTGATTTTTTTTAAACGTAACGTGACAAATGGATCAAAATGCCACTAAGGTCATCAAGCCTGGTCCTTCCACAAGCCACGTACAGCCAGCTTCATCTTCGCATCAAACACAATTAGTCTCCTGAGAAAAGCGTCTGTAAGCTTCTTCCTGTTTCCCAGTGGCAAATCAGCTGACGCTTCAAATTGCCGATACAGGCTTTTGCATCCGATACTCAGTATTCTCAAGTGGTTATCTTCCTTTGTGTAACATTTCCATGGTTCCACCAACTCTGGAACCATCATGCCGCACAGCATTCAACCATCTCTTATCTGTACTTACCTAACTAACCCTTGGTCCCTTTCCCAACCAGATATTCACAAATCTCCTTTGAAGGATTTAATCAACACAGCAGTGAGTGCTTTAGCTGGGAGTAAAATTCCATGTCGCTACTCTGAGGAGAAAAAAATTCCCTCTGGACTTCCCTTGCTTCAGGCTTGTTAATAGTGAACTCATTCTCTAGTTCTGTGCTGATAATCCCCAAATTAAATAAATGACCTACGCCTACAGATTCCATTCTTGGTTATCATATGGGCTTTAAAACCATCTACCAGTTTCTGAGAAATCATTTTGTACAAACATACTTGGTGATCAGTTATGCTGATAAATTCTGCTTGTCCCAGATGCAACTAAATCACTTGACAGATATGTCAAATAATGACCGTCTTGCACTATAAACAACTTTATTTTCACACTGAGAGTTATTTTTTGTGTTGATCAAAGCAGAGTGCCTCGTGTCCCAGAGGTACCTGAGACTATATACATCCCCACAATCTATGCTAAAAATGAGAGCCAAGTTGTAATTATTGAGGTACATGTGGGCTCATGGATTAAGTCCATGTTGACTACTGGGGTGTTCCCTCTTGTAGGATCTGTGATAATTAGCTGCTGTTCCTGTTATGAGATCTGTTAATTAACAAAGTGTTCCTTTTATGGACTATGTTAAGAGTATTCCAATTATAGGATACGTTAATTAGTGTGGTGTTCCTGTTATGGGATATGTTAATTAATGGGGTGGTCCCATTATGGGATATGTTAATTAGTGGGGTGTTCCTGTTATGGGATATGTTAATTAATGGGGTGTTCCCATTATGGGATATGTTAATTAGTGTGGTGTTCCTGTTATGGGATATGTTAATTAATGGGGTGTTCCCATTATGGGATATGTTAATTAGTGGGGTGTTCCTGTTATGGGATCTGTTGATTAATGGGGTGTTCCCATTATGGGATATGTTAATTAGTGGGGTGTTCCTGTTATGGGATACGTTAATTAATGGGGTGTTCCATTATGGGATATGTTAATTAATGGGATTCCTGTTACGGGATACATTAATAAATAGGGTGTTTCTGTTATGTGATTTGTTAATTAATGGAGTGTTCCTGTTATGAAGTTTGAATTAACGGAAACATAAATGCATAGTTCAACATGATTTTTTTTTATCCCCTTTTTTCCCTGTTCTCTTGGAAGTGTTGATACCTGCAAGCGTGTGGTTCCAAGGGTGTCAGCAGCCCAAGTGAGTTTCGGTAAACTACTTGACCGTGGGACATTACAGCCCATAAGTGTGCACTTTGCAGCAGAGATCCGGAGCAGGAACTGAGTCTGTTTCTTTTCTATCTCGCTGGGCAACAGTAGCACTCCTACTGCTATCCCAGTTTGATACCTAACTTAGCACTAAACCAGTGATTGAGCCTGGGTCCTCCTTGGTCTGTATGGTTTAGTGTTGCACCACAGCCAGTCCACTGAGCAGTTGGATAGCGGATATTCCCTTTGTCAGAAGGAGTAGCAATCTTGGACGTCACACTTTTACCTGAGTAGCAAAATCACATGTCGGGAGCTGGCAGCACAATGGTGGGAACTGATTCCGTAGAAATGGTGGAACAATGCGCAGGTTTTTGAAATGCCTGTTATAAATATGCAGGGACAGGAGGAGTGAGAAACTTGCAAGTATTTTGGCCTGTTCGGTATAATCAACAACAGGATCCCACTTCTCAAGATTTGAAAAGTGTTCTTTTGCTTTATTCTGCCCCATAGCCTGCCACTGATGATAAAATTCAGCTGGGTCCAGGATGCCGATTAGGCAGTTGGGGTAAGGGCAGCAGTGGAGGAGTGAAAACTATTGAATCTGGTAAGTGAAACGGTGCTCGTTTCTCAGTCTTTTCTTTGTGATAGTTTTACACAGCCGCTATTTTCTTGGTAAACCTGATTTTGAAGACCGAGGTTATACATTTTCCAACATACCTCTCTAGTCTCGTAATCACAGTGCTGATAATTTATTGCTGGTTAAGAAATGATTTAAAACTGGATCTTTCCCCCTTCTGGAAATGTGCATTAAAGTGGAAAAAAATTCTATATAGATCACTTATTTTGTATTTAAAAAAAAAAAATAGTTTAAAGACAAGTCCCCCTCATTTGGATGAAAGGCAAGTGGCCTCAATCCAGGTCTGTTCCAGTGCTGCCTGCCCTGAGAAATATCCAGTTCCTGTTTGGCACTTCACTGACGGTTTCGAAAATAATCTTGTGGTTAATCACAAACTGCCATCTTTATCATAGTGTTTTGAAAATGTCCGAGTCTGGCAAACAAACACTACGCGGTTGCAGATGGACCTAAAATTAATTTTGCTGATAGGAAAGGAGATTACATCACAGGCTGTATCAAAGTGACCTTTTAAAAACCTTTTTCTTGTTTCAAATGTATTTCTCAAGAATGCTGACATGAATTAATCTGCAAGAAATTGGTTTATAAAAACAACAGAACTGGTGGAAATTGAGTTTTTATGTATCTATATTCACAAATCTCTGCTCCTCCACCCCATTTAGTTTCTTAACTTCCAAGGAATAAGTGGCCTTTTTATTCCTCCTACCAAAATGAACCACCTCATACTTGCCATAATGAATTTCATTTGTCATTTATCCGCCCACTCTGTAAGCCTGTTTATGTCTTCCTGTATTTTGGTGCAGTCATCCACATTATTTCCTATACCCCCATATTTAGTATCATCTTGGAGGTGTTGTACTGGTATCTTGGCACAACTCCTTCAAGCCCACTCCAGGCCTGGAGCACATAATCTGGGCTGACACTTCAGTGACATTTTGAAGGAGTGCTGCATTGTAGGAGGTGCCTTCTTTCTGTTTAAATGTTAAATGTAGGTCCTGTTCAAGTAGGCATAAAAGATCCCAGGGCCTATTTGAAGAAAAAAATTTCGAAGTGTCCTGGACAGCATTTCCCCCTCAACCAATCCTATCAAAAAGGAACTGATTAACTACTTGCTCATCTTATTTGGTGTTTTGGGATCTGTTGTACAAATTGGCAGACATGCTTGCTTACATAAGTGACTGCGCTGGATATGAAGCACATTGGGACATTCTTACTATGCATTGAAATGGTATATAAATGCAAATTTGTTCTTGAAAGCCTGGGGACTACCATCACTTTTAAGTTTAGCTAGCATAAAGTTCAATGTTTTATTTCAGACTCGCCACGAACAACAAGTTTGAATAGATTCTCTGTACTACAGCAGTCTACCCCTCCCTCTGATTCAGATACACGCAGGACGCTACCTAGGTGAGTGCTGTTGAAGCTAAAGAGGGCAGTCTTGCATTTTTCTTTGGTTAGTTTCCAGTACAGTATGCCAGCACTGTTGGTCACTTAATCTCTAGGGCTATTTGTTTTGTTTCTGATTTATTTTATTCTGCAGATGGTGCCTGGAGCTGTATATTAAACTGGCTTTATGTTAAATCCAAGCTTCAGGAGAGCAATAAAATCAGAAAATGCTGGAACCACTCCGCATGTGTGGAGAGAGGAAGGTACAGTTAACGTTTCAGATGGATGACCTTTCGCCAGCACCACGCATGCTGCCTGACCTGAGTGTTTCCAGCATTATCTGTTTTTATTTCAGATTTCCAACATCTGCAGTGTTTTGCTTTTCAGGACAGCAATGCCAAGCTGACTAATTTGCCCCACACCTCCAGGTTTATTTTCTTGGCCTCACTCTCGTGTAGGCCCATTGGAAGCCAAGTTACAAGACCACGCAGACCCTTTCCCTTTTCCAATTAGGCCTCCAATCAGCCTATGAGAGCGCTAAGCCAAAAACAATGCTATTTTCAAATTGCGCCCAAGAATATGATGTGCTAACCGGAAAATTGTCGCTGAGCCAATTTTGTGGTGTGCTCATTTCATAACACTATTGTGCCAAGGTTGTTCTGACGGCATGTCAGGAGCCCCACGAAGAAATGAGTCTCGGCTGCAGCCGGGACAAGGTTAGGGTCCTTCGTATTTACGAGTGCGGCACATGGCACGAGAACTGTGCGTTTATCATCGGCTGCACTCTTGTAACACACATGCGTTGTTCGTCCAAACATCTGTGGAAGTTTGAAGTGCGGTCTTGATCGGTCCACAACAGAAGCTGTGTAGTTGGACTTTTGAGCTATAGTGACTGTAATCAGTAGCATTGATGCATATGCAGATCTTTAGCTACTTGCTCAGTACAGCTCTCTACACCAGGGCCAGAAATAAAGAGTGATTGTTATTGGTGAGCAACAGACACTTTGTCAACTTAACACACAGCAAAATATATTGAAAACATATCATCACCTTCAGATTGAAGCATGCAAAATAGGATTATATATGGACTAATAGAAAATGCTGAAAACACTCAGCAGGTCAGCCAGCATCTACGGAGAGAGAAACAATTAACGTTTCAGGTCAGATGCTGTCTGACCTGCTGAGTGTTTCCAGCATTTTCTGTTTCTATTTCAGAATTTCAGCATCCACAGTGCTTTGCTTTTGTTATATATATGGGCTCTTGTGTGTTTACTGAGCACAGTGGTTCTGGTGCTGGTTGCTGTTTTTATTTACTTCCCCTCTTCTCCCATACCAAATACCATTCCTAGGGAAGACAGATGGTCTAGTTCTAGCCTCTCAATCACTGCAGCTTTTGTGCTGTCTGCTAGGAGGTGTGCAACATCAGCCCAAGTCAACTTTCCCACTTGCTTTTCCCCATCACCACGGGGAAGAACCTTATCTACAGACAATGCCACCTTTCCTCACTCACAAATAATGACTCTAACTGAGATTAGTATCTTGGGTGTGGCTCACAGTTAGTAACCCACAATTTGTCATTCTGAAGTACATCAACACGTTGAATTGTTCTCACCTTCCGCTATTTCAAAGTGTCCTAAGCCATCGACCATAATCTTTGTCTAGAGCACATTAATTACCGTAGAATTTTGGAAAAGCCGTATTTTTTTTTTCAGAATCCAAATAAAAGTTGTACTTCAGTGGCTGAAGAGTATGCAGTAAGATCGAAGAGTTTTGTTCGGGGTGCAGTTTTGGTTGTTAGGCTGGATTAACTTTTGAGTGCTGCATAACCCACATGTATCTCTTCATTTATTATTAGTGGCAAATGTGAACCGTTTAATAGAAATGCATCAAAAGTACAATGCATAATGTGGAACTTTTTTTTTTTTTAATTTTTGACATTGTTTTACAGTATGTTATAGTACAATAACCAGATGGTACCAGCAATGAGTGTGTACTGGAATAACTTGTTAGGTTCATCAAATTGCTTGTGATATGAGATTGTGATAATTCTGTTTTGACTAATTAAATCTCGAAGATTTCCAATATTGTGTGCAGTGCACTGATGAAGCCCGCAGACAGTCTGACGTACTTAAACCTATATGCACCTTGAAGTTGACCAGTAACAAGTGAAGTGCACAGCAGAATTTATCAGACTTATTCCCTGATAATGTGTGTGGTTACGGTTGATAACTGTTGGGCTGTAAAACTCATTGCAGGAGCAATGAACCCCTGAGCTCAGCACCAAACTCCAATGACTTCAGATGGATTCCCATCCTAAACTCATACTTGATTTTTACTTTCACAATTTTGCTTAGTCTAAAAGATCACTACTCATAGAAAAAAAGGCCCCTGGATGTTAAAGGAGGATATGGGATAGGGATAGCCCTGTTCAGGTTGGTATTCTGGAGGATGAGATCAAACGAACTGAAGGGCCTCTCTCGTGCAGTCCTATCTTGTGAAGTTACATAGTATTTGGAGCACAGAAACAGGCCATTTGCCACAGGTCCATGCCGATGTTTATGCTCCACACGAGCCTCCTCCTACCCTTCTTCATCTAACCCCATCAACATATCTTTCTATTCCTTCCTCCCTCGTGTGTTTATCTAGCTTCCCCTTAAATGCATCTATGCTAGTCATCTCAACTATTCCTTGTGGTAGCGAGTTCCACATTCTCACCGCTCTCTGGGTAATTTCTCCTGAATTCCCTACTGAATTTATTAGTGACTATCTTTTATATTTATGGCCCCTAGTTCTGGTCTCGCCCGCAAGTGGAAACATCTTCTCTACGTAATAGACCCCCCTGCCACCACCCACACCAGTGTGCCCACCCACCAACTTGGAAATAAAATGGAGACCCTAAGAGAAAGGGACCATTACAAAGTATTTGCAGCACAGAAACAGGCCATTCGGCCCAACAGGTCCATGCCGGTGTTTATGCTCCATACGAGCCTCATTCCACCCCTCTTCATTGAACCCCATCAACATATCCTTCTATTCCTTTCTCCCTCATGTACTTAACTAGCTTCCCCTTGAATGCAACTATACTATTCACCTGTGGTAGCGAGTTCCACATTCTAACCACTCTGTGGGTAAAGACGTTTCTCCTGAATTCCCTATTTGATTTATTAGTGCCTATCTTATATTTATGACCCCTGGTTCTGGTCTTGCCCACAAGTGGCAACATCTTCTCTACGTCTACCCTATCGAACCCTTTCATAATCTTAAAGACCTCGATCAGGTCACCCCTCAGCATTCTCTTTTCTAGAGAAAAGAACCCCAGCCTGTTCAATCTTTCCTGATAGGTATAACCTCTCAGTTCTCGTATTTATCCGAGTAAATCTTTTTTGCACCTACTCCAGTGCCTCTATGATTTTTATAATATGGAGACCAGAACAGTTCACAGTGCTCCAAGTGTATTCTAACCAAGGTTCTATACAAGTAACTTCTCTGCTTTTCAATTCTATCCCTCTAGAAATGAAACCCAGTGCTTTTTTTTTTATGGCCTTATTAACCTGCATCGCTGCTGTTAGTGATTTGTGTATCTGTAGCCCAGATCTCTCTGCTCCTCTACCCCATTTGGACACTTATTTTCCAAGGAGTATGTGGTCTCCTTATTCTGCCTATCAAAATGCACCACCTCACGCTTATTTATATTGAAATTAATTTGCCAATTACATGCCCAATCTTTAAGTTTATTAATGTCTTCCTGTTGTTGGTAGCTTTTTCATACACTCCCATTTACTTGGTGCTGATATTTTATGTAGTTTTCTATCGAGAGATGTGTTCACCAGTTTCAGTATGTAGTTTAGTTCTGGAATTTCCTCATATCTGGTGAAGTCAAAATAAGGAAAAGTTGCTTCAAACAAAACCCATTGATTTAGGTTTGCTGCCTGTATCCTACAATTCATCAACAGCGTCTCAATTCGAGCAGCTATTTATTCAAGACAAATTACAATTAATTTTAGAATTTGTAAATAATGAAGTTGCCCTCAGCCATGGTATTGAAACTAATCGACAGCAGGCACTGCTCAACAGTTTAAAGTGGAGAAATAATGGGAGAACGATGGCTTCGCAAAGCATTAAACCGTTAATGAAGCCGGCACAATTAATTCAGGCCTTTGTGGGTTTATGAATTAGTATTACTTTATATCACTGTTATATTTTCTTCCTATCTTATCATCTGCTCAATGGAGAATGTCTAACTTTATAATACAAAGATTAAGTAACCTTTTTCCTCTTTTCCCCCCACCACCCAAATAGTCGAAGCAGTACTGGAAGGGAGAAGAACGATAAGCCAGCACGGCCGGCTATCACACGGGTGAGCAGTAACAAGGAGCTGTTTGATGATCGAGCGCGAGAAGAGGAAAGGAGAGAAGCCCTCGAAATTGTACAGCAAACCACAAGTACCTCCGAGGAGAAGAGTGCGGAGGGAGACAGGAACCGGACTAAGGAAAATGGTAATTTGCAGTTCCTGCATCCTGCACGTACACTGGCTATTCGGCAGCTTGTAACCAACATGAGACTAGGTTTTGAATGAGGAAAACCATTTGGATCTTCAATTTTGCTCCATTCATTAGGAAATCAGTGGCATAATTAAAAATCAAAGCTGCACTCTGCACTGTTAATTTTTGCAACAGCTCACATCCAGACCTACAGTACTTCAGCCACAAGGCAAGGTTTTAGCACAAAGCAGCATTCATCACATTTGGTCACCCTGATGAAAAAATATTAACTGCCTTAAATAACTTCTGTCATGCTGGGGCACTTAAAGTATTCTTTGGTATTTACTCTTTGTTTCCTCCCCATACTTGCAGCCATGAAGGCAAGCGAGCGTCCAAGTTGTGGGCCTTTGCCATTGCTGCTCGAAGCCAGCTGTCAGGAGGTGCAGTAGAGAATAACACAGTGGTGCTTGTGGACTTTTCCTGCAACTTCCCTAGAATTTATATATTTTAAAAATGTCTGTCTGTTTTGCACAATCTGATTGATCTGTGCATTCCATTGGTCAGAAGGAGTTTATTGGCGGGCCTGTTAACGAATAAGGTGGAATATTTTGCAGAGCCTCCCTCAGAAATTGATCAGATGCAAGTTACAGTATTTACAGCCACCTGGCTTCGTAGCCTGGGTCTCCGCTCCAGGCTTGGCTGAGTGCTCTCTGGTCTTGTCACTCCCAAGTCTCACCTTCCAGTGTTAGTTGTTTCCTGAGGTTTTCTCATGAATACTATGCCACACCTATTCAGCAATTCCCTTTCCCACCCTCCTATCCATGCCTACAGCTTTCCATACTCCATTCCAGTCCCCCAATTTCTGTCAGGTGCATATGTTGCACAGGCTTCGAGCATCCCAGTACTGGATCTACTGCAACAGTGACAGGATAACTATCTGCCTTGGGGTAGAGATATATATATTTACACCCCCACCTACCGGGTTCTGGTTTCTAACCTTTGAATGTTGCAAGAATTCCCAAACAGCTGGCTCTGGCTCTATTCCCCCCCCCCCCCCCCCGCCCCCTGTAGCCATCTCTGAAATGGTACATTATGGCCGTCATCTTGCTGCAAGCATTGGGCTTTAGAAATTTTTTTAAACAAATTTAGTAATTAGCAAGAGAGCTTGCGTCAGAAGCATACAGTGAGTGATTGGCATGGAGAGGAGACTGGGGACAAAAGACAGAACAAAATCAAGAGCAAAAGAAGAGAAATACGAAAATAATGAAAAAAGATATGAGCGGCATACAGAGGGAGACAAAGTGAAAAGCAAAACGGGAAGGAGAGTGTAACACTTTTTATATTTGTCCATTAGAAACACTATAGGAGATAAACTGGTTTGTTTTATTTATAAAAAGGGCCCCAGTGGCTCAGTTTTGTAAAGGCTATGTCACTGAGACATGCAGCCATTTGTCAGTTAATTCTTTCCTAAACCTTTTGCCAAGTCCAGAATTTGGCATAGATAAATAAGTTGAGGTTGCTGCAAGGGTAACTGGCACAGTCATCCATGATTATTATATACTTGGCATCACTCATTGACAGAATTAAGCCACTCCTGTAAAGACAGATGTGTGCATTCTCAAGAAATGTATAGATTGTGTGTGGGTATAATCAAAGGAGCGTGAGATATTGGTAGAATCCAGCGCTGGCTGATTATGTTGTCTTTTACATTTTCTATGACTGTTACAAGGATGTTGGAAAGTGCTACGTTCTCTCCAGCAATTCAACAGAGACTTGAGAAATGACTGGATATTGCTGACTAATTAGTTTCTACAGTCGGTGGAAAGATGCCAACAACGTAGATAATGAGTTCAGCGGTCGCCTTCGTTGGCAATGATAATGTCAGCCTGATAGTCTAGGGTCCGCTTGGCTGAGTTGGTAACACTTTCACCTCTGAATTAAAAGGTTATAAATTCAAGCCCCGCATAATCTAGGCAGATATTTGTGTGCAATACTGGCTTCACTGTTGGCGATGCCATCTCTTGGATGTGATAAACTGAAGCCTTATCTGCCCATTCAGGTGGATGTAAAAAAAATCCCATGCTACTATTTGGAGAAGAGCAGGGACTGTCCTTCCCCATGAACATCCCTCCCACAAACAGATAGTCCTAAAACGATTATTTGCCTGTGCTGACTTAGTTAATCTCAGGTCGAGTAACAGTCAGGTGATACAATTGGGCTGTGCGCCCTCTGGCACGAGAAAGAAAAATCAGCCAGGGATCCTGCATGCTATCTAGTGGTGCCTTGCTGGAAGTACAGCGGGTGGCTGTCAGGTGAGGGCCAGTTTGGGCTTGGCTGTGTCCTACCCTCCTCCCCCTTTTCCCCCACACAGTGAAATAGGCCTCCGTGCTCAGTCGGTTCACACTTGAACAATGGCCCCCTCGGCAAGGTACAACTGGTTGGTGCCTGTAGAGCCAAACCTCAGCATGAGTCACTAACTTCCGGAAATGAGGAGGGGGACAAAACAACCTGTTACTCTTTTCATGCCTTTTTTGGCAGGTGGACAGCTTTGAATTTTTACTGTTGACTAACCTGCAGCTATGCAAATTGGGTCATGCTCCATGTTCTTTACTGGTCGCCACATGAAAATAACTGATATCGTAACAGCAGTTGTAACGATAGAGGATTTATTCATCAGCCTTTAATTCCAAGAATTTATAAACATCAATAACACAATGTATATTTGCATGATAAAATTTTCCTTTAGAGGCAGTTAGACTGTCCAGGGCACTTCACGCTCTTGTGCTGGGCAGAGGGGTGCCTGGTGGAGTATTTGAGTGCATGAAGGAGAAAATAGCTGTTCGGATGCCAAAACTGAGCTGGTCTGGTGACATCTCTGTGACAAGCTGCTGATGTCATAAAGTGTAATCACTACAGGAAACTGGCAGTATCTTGCAGGCACAGAAACCAATGTGCAGAGTTGTTGCAATCTCTGTTACAAGAACACTATTATTTTAAATTCAAAATTTTTTGCTTCAGAATTCCATGAT
Organism: Squalus acanthias; assembly: GCA_030390025.1. NCBI lineage: Eukaryota > Metazoa > Chordata > Chondrichthyes > Squaliformes > Squalidae > Squalus > Squalus acanthias. The sequence goes on along the minus strand of CM059440.1, from coordinate 37,349,448 downwards.
TCAACCACGTGGGTAAGAATTTGCAGCAGTTGTACCTCGTCTACAGCAGACGGACCTCGTTTAAAAATGTAAAAATGGAAATACATTGATACAACTTGAATTTATAGTCGCTAACCTGTTGGTTTCCTTACTTTTAGAGAAACCCAACAATGGTTAATTAGCTGCCGACAGTATATTAAGGGCCTGTACACTGAAGGAGACCTTTTTTAAATTTGTTTTCTTGCAGTGAAACCTGAAGTTCCTCCCACTGATGCTTCCCCCAAATCTGTTCTGTCTGAAGAGGAGATGGAGAAAAAATCAAAATCCATTATTGATGAGTTTTTGCACATTAATGATTATAAGGTGAATACTTGCAGTATTTTAATTACTATAATTCAGCGACCAACTGTTAACTGTAAGCAGTTTACATTGTTACTGACTGTAATATTGCCCCATGGTTTCGATGAGTAGCATTATTTCTGTACATTTAAAAGGTTGGATATAGAGATTTCAGGCAGTCTCTATTCTGGAACAGATTCCACTGAAAGCTCAATGTGAAATATTATCACACAGTTCTGTTCATGTTTTATTCAACACACTATCAGGAAAGGGTGAACATGCGGGGGCTGAGGGGTGACCTAATAGAGGTTTTTTATGAAAGGTTTGATAGAGTAGACAGAGTGTTTCCACTTGTGGGGAAGAGCAAAACTAGAGACCATCAATGTAAGATAGTCACCAAGAAATCAAATAGGAAATTCAGAAGAAACTTATTTACCCAGAGAGTGATTAGAATGTGGAACTTGCTACAACAGGGAGTAGTTGAGATGAATAGTATAGATGCATTTAAGGGGAAGCTAGATAACCGTATGAGGGAGAAGGGAATAGAGGGTTATGCATCACTAGCTCATACTTAGTCCATGGCTCGTTCCAATCCAAATCCTTGTCTGTCGTGCCCTGCAGTACCTGTGCATCCTTCAGTTATGCCAGCAGATAAAATTAGCAGCTGAAAATCATCCTCCTCTGCCCACCCCCAAGTTTCTTGTTAAGTTTAACTTCAAGTTTTAATGCCCGCTGTTCTCAAAAAGCTATGTTGGAGCAGGAAACCAGAAAGAGAGCAAGGGAAGAAAAGAAACACTTGTAGTGAAAACATAATATTCTAAATTATCAGGGTTACATGTAAACATGAGGGTGAGGAAGCAACTTGATTTCACATTTTGAGGGTTGTGTGTGATGCTACTCTTCATACAGCAAAATCCCATTAGTTTCTGACACCCATAATTAAATTTTTGTTCAAAAATATTAATGTGTGGTTCTAAGACAAGTGTTGGCAATGGATAAAACAGAAATGATAGAAATAAAATACCATTTGACTAGAATTGTTTTCTATTTCCAGGAAGCGCTTCAGTGCGTGGATGAATTGAATTCGCTGAGCCTGCTCCATGTCTTTGTGAGAGTTGGTGTGGAGTCAACGTTGGAAAGAAGTCAAATAACAAGAGAACACATGGGGCAGCTTTTCTACCAGCTGATACAGTCAGAAAAACTACCCAAGGATGAATTCTTCAAAGGGTGTGTGATACTTGACGAAGAAAAATAATATGCAATTAAATCTTGCACTTAAATAATATTGGGACGGGTGGAACTTTAGAAGGGGAGTGAGATCCAGTGAGCCTGTGCAAAAATAAGCAGCAATGCTATCGTAACCGTCACAGTTGTAGAATGCCTTCCACATTAAAATGCCACAGAGCACTTTACACAGCTAATTCCATTTTGAGATGCAGTGACTGTTACATCGGCAAATGTAGCGGCCATTCCAAGCCTGCACTATGGCACATGGAAATGACCAGTCATTCTGAGGGGGGATGTTGGTCAGGACATCGAGAACTCCCCCGGTCATCTTCAGTTAGTGCCGCTGATATTTTATGTTCACCTGAACCACCACTTCAGACAGAGGCCTCATCAGACCTGATCACCTGCAGTATCCAAGTACTGAGCAAAGCTCTGTTATAACAAGGCCAGGTACTTGACTGGATATTAAGTTCTTCATTCCAGTCAGTTGGATAATAACTAAGAGTGAACAGAGATTGGGATTTAATGAACTGAAAATTTGATTGTGTTTCTCACCACTCCCTCCTACTATACATACTGCAAAGTATTGTTCTTTGTATTACCACAGTACTTCATTTGCAAAGATAATTTTTTGTAAATTACTAAATTAATTTTTAGGTTTGCAGCTTAATTAACAGTGCTCTCTGGCTAAACTAATTCCACTCAAGTTACAGTATAATGTGTTTAGTGCTCCAGTCCTCAAATGGATAATATCAGAGCAGTGGATGCAAACCAGTGATCAGAATGCATCATACTTCATGTAAACGAAGGCCTGAACAGATGTGTTTAGCAGCAATAATAGCCCAAAATAGCAGGTGCCTAATACTGATCACTCAGTACCCATGCAAGCTGAGCTTACTATGTGTTGTATATGTTTGAATGTTCATCTATTACCTGGCTCTGAGGGACCAGCGTGGGCTACTGTTTTTTTTTGGGAGGTGGGGGGGCGCGGGGGGTGGGAAGTAGAGGAGGATGAGAAGTTAGTACATTCAAGCATAGTATTACATTGTTTTGATTTTTATGCCAACATTACATTAGTGTGATAGATTGTATGCTATAAAATTGTGGGGTGTTATTTTTTCTTCCTAACAAATGGATGTGTTTATTCTGATATTGTATGAATGATTGTGCTCAAGAATATTTATTCTGTTTCTTCTGCTCAGGTTTATAGAACTCTTGGAATTGGCAGAGGATATGGCCATTGATATACCACATATATGGCTGTACCTGGGTGAACTTGTGACGCCCATGTTACAAGAAGGAGGAATCTCTATGAGAGAATTATTTACGTAAGAAACCTTAAGAAAATCAAGTAATCCATTGCACAAATAATACATTTTGTTGTATCAGTTATTCATAGATGTTAAAAATATTTAATTTCTGATCTCAATTGGCTGCATTGTTGACATTTTATTTTTGACAGCTATGCGTTATATTCTGTAGATGTTGAGATCCTTTTTTTAAAAAAAAAATCAGGTTTCAGATCAGGCTATAAGAACATACGAAATAGGTCTTTAAGCATATTCCTATAAAACACTCTATGAATCTAAATTTGTGAAGGGATCTATATAATCTGTACATGCTCAAGTAAACTGAATGAAGTATTTTGTTGTTGATGACTGAATTTTTTTAATATTTGCTACAGACCTCAATTTGCAAATCTTTTCAATAATAGTGGAAATAAAAGTAGGTCATCTTGAGTCAGTGTAGATGAAGACACTTTGCAAAACAGGAAGCAGCATCCTGTTTTGAAAGGCCAGGCAAAATTACGTTTTATTTAAGAACCTGGAATGCGAAAACAAAACAAAAAATGCTGTCTTAGCCCCCCCTCGAGGAGCTGCCCCCGGACCCCCCCTCCAGGAGCTCCCGCCCCCAGGAGCTGGCCCCCGGGCTCCTCCCTCCAGGAGCTCCCTCCCCTTCCCCCCCCTGGTGCTGGCCCCCGGACCCCCCCTCCAGGAGCTCCCTCACCTTCCCTTCCCCCGCCCCCCCCCCCCCCCGGAGCTGGCCCCCGGTCCCGCCCCCAGGAGCTGGCCCCCGGGCTCCTCCCTCCAGGAGCTCCCTCCCCTTCCCCCCCCTGGTGCTGGCCCCCGGACCCCCCCTCCAGGAGCTCCCTCACCCCCCCCCCCCCCCCCCCCCCTCTCCAGGAGCTGCCCCTGGGCCCTCATTTCTACCAAAAACCCATATCCTATTCTTTGCTGGATCGGGAACAGATCCAGGCCTCTGCTTTATCAGAATTGATATTTACAAAACTAGATGCTGGCTTGTTTCATAAATCCCTCTAAGCCTAAAAAGTGTGTTCTTTGTGGCTTTCTTAGTTTATAACTGTGTCTTGTGGTTTACGTGAAATAGCTAGTTCTCTACATCCTCTTTATTGGTTTCTTTCATTATTTTGAGAACTTAAATCATTCCCCTTTTTTTTCCCCAAGTTCTTTAGCATTTTTCATAGTTCAGCGATGTAAAAAAATCTATGTTGCCATCCCTGAATGCTTTTCATTGCCTCTATATCTTAAATTTGCTGCACCAGGACACAGATCCTTTGTGGTCTCACTAGTGCTTTATTATGTGTCAGTAGCGTTTGTTTGGACTAGTATTCTATGGATCTGGTTATATGCCTGAACATTTTATTTGCCTTTGCAGCCATTGCTGTACATTATGAATCCATATATATCTATTATATGTTAAATTTGTTATGTGGGCACATATTTCATTGTAAACTCATAAGTACCTGCAGTACTTGTTTCACCTGTGGGTGATGCTGAGCTATATATTGTTTCCATGTTAATAGATGTCACATTTATCTGTCACCACCTGTGTCACACTCAGCAGCTGTTATTTTACAGTGAGAGTATCTTGTGATTGCGCAGTCTAGCCAGTGGGTTCCCATGAATTGCTCAAAATGCTTTCTGAATTTTTTTGTTTCAGTAACTGAAATTTCTAATGCTCAGAACAAGGATTTGAACAAAATTTAAAAACTCAGTATTTCACAACAACATGATTAAACCGGAATTGTCTTTTGCATCTTTCAATGCCTTCATTAAAGTTTTTACTTGAAGGAGTCCGCCTTTTCCAAAGGCTTGGACTTGGACTTGATGTTTTTGCCCAGAGCTGTTACTGAGATACATTTGGATTATGCAGTATGGCTGTGTACAGTGTATCCAATTTCCCAGGATGCTCAATACTATTCAGGCAGCTGTACTGATGGAATATTCTTGCAGTTTCTGCTCAAAACTTCTTCAAAATTATTTGAAGCAAAGCTATATCGCAACATTCTGTATCGGGCCAAAGCATCTACACAATTTGCATCAATGAAACTTCACACTCTGCATGCAAAACTCTCTCTGCATTATCACAAGAACCATGCCCCTTGTACACAGAAGTTAAAGTTGACAATTATTTCTGAATGACGATTGTCCTTCGGTGCAATTTTGCAGTTCTTCTCTGCTCCCAGAATCAATCTTGCAAGAGATCTGCCCTTATTGTAGTTATCTCCAGCTGCAAATGTAAAGATCCTAGGTCTGGTCTATAGGATGCTGGACAATAAATATTTTTTCCTTCTCTTGCAGAGAACTTAGTAAACCTTTACTTCCTGTGGAGAGAGCAGGGGTTCTGATTGCAGAAATTTTGCACCTTCTATGCAAACAAATGGTGAGTAGAAAAGGAGCACATCATCATAGATTTTGTTTGTTCACAAACTGGTATCGCACATAACTGTAAACTGAACATCACAGAGTCCTTTTGTTCTCCCAAATGAACATTTTTCAAATTGAATCTGAAGTGAGCATTTGTCTTTTATTATTAACAGAGCCATAAGAAAGTCGGGGCCTTATGGAAAGAGGCTGGCCTAAATTGGAAGGATTTCCTAACTGAAGGAGAGGATGTCCAGCACTTCATTAGTGATAAGGTGAGTCTGCCGTTGCTTTTGAGGCTCAACTTATTAAGTTTTAAAAGAAGAAATCTAGTTTTACTGCAGCCAGGTAGCTACTCATCTTAATCATCACACTTTTTCTGACTCTGTCTCCGGCACCTGCCACATGATGCAGTCAGGAAGCCAAATTTAACATAAGTTAACCTTTGGACATGTCCAATAGTGTCATTCTATGTTGAGAGTGAGCAGCAGTACACGCAAGCACTTTTTAAATCTTTAAAACCCCAGAATGAATGACGTTTAGAAAGCGAGGGATGAAAAATACTTCCAAGTACCTCAACTTAAAAGTCAATCTGTCATTGCTGTGCATCAGAATCTTTTCAAAGTTCACTTTTGATCAACAAATTTGGTTAATCGAAGCAGCCCAAACTTGCAAAATTGTCAGCACTTTCAGGAGAGGAGAGAAACTTGGCAAAATAAAAATCAAGAAATGCAATACAAGTACTGCAAATTAAGTTTAGTTATTTCATTACCGTGATGGTTCATTGCACTGTTATATTAATAGGTGATTTAACAGTGGATTATTTTTACCAGAAAAATCATACGTGTATTATGTTCTAGAATATCATGATTTTAGGAGGTATTTGGCTCATTTCTGAGTGTGGTTTCAAGCCCTTTCCATAACCTTATAATCCCTGTAAAAAGTGCCTGCACCTTTGCTTTGATGGCTATTTTTTCAGTGCTATTGCATTGATCACAGGATTACACCAGACTCTAATTAAAAACTAGAACAGAGATGAAAGTCTAAATTTTTCCGGAGGCAATAATAACAGCGATCAGAGCAGTTGTGAATGTGAGGATTGAAGTTTAATCGTTGTATAGTTCTCATGTATTTTTATCATTCCTGTTCTACATTATATTTTGAAACAGACAGCTTAAATTTCAGAATACAGTATGGGTCCTGACTTGCTTTTTGTAAATATGGCAACCACTAGAACATCTGTAGACCTAGATTAGACAGTGATCATCACTCTGTGTTTGACATTCTCGTTTTCCCTCCGTGGTATTCTTCCTGTTCTGACTCAATAACCTTGTAATGTTTCAAATTGTATGGTTCTAGAACCCCAGGCATCTTCTGTTCAGCATTTTTTGAACTCCTTTGTTGAATCACCAACGGTCGCAGATGTACCACTGTGGCAATAAGATTAGAGAGCCGTGGCTTTTACCATCATTGCTGTCTAAAATCTAGTTTTTAGTAAAAGTTAAATCTCCAGACAGATGAAATCATTGGTAATTATTCTGAATTTACAAGTGCATATCAAATAGTCGAGATAGGTAGCGATTATATTTTGGAGAATAACCAGGTTTTGCTTGATCTATGATGTAAACGTTGGCTGAGCTCTTTCACTAAAGATTGTGAATATTAATATTGTGATTCCTTTGCAGAAATTGGAGTTCACTGTATCAGATGTTTCTAGTCCTACTGAAGCACATTCAAAAATGGAGCTCTCTGCTGAAGAACTGAACAAGTGGCTAGAAAAACTTATAATCGAAGACAAGGCTAGCAATGAGCAAATCTTTGACTGGGTAGAAGTAGGTTGAATTCTTGGTCTGTAAGATTAAACCATTCTGTGCTAATTTCTTACATTGATCATAATGCTAGATTTACAACAAGGGTAATTGTGTTCTGAACAAGACCATTAAACTAACTCACCATCATCCTGAGAAATGATGTACTTGTGTCTGGTTACCTTTGTTGATCTGTAATAGTTAACATTGTAGGAACAATAGTGTAAATGCTCTCCTTTCCTGCTTAACGGGCTAATATATAAATACAGCAACTACTAGGGCACTTGCACACGCATCATATTACAAATGGAAGTTATCATTGATATTCAAATGTGTAAACAATTGCAATTGTTGTTTGTGTGAACATATTACACATGAAAATGCATAAACTTAAACAATAGCCAGTCATATTCCAGCATCTATTCAGGAGTCTGAAATTGATTTTCAGTTTCCTTCCCTGCAAGGGTTTATGTGACTTATACTTTGATGCTGTTGATCATTTTGTTTCATAACACTGGCATGTTGCATTAAATGTTATTGGTTCTTCACCATACGTAATAAAGGGCAGACAGTGCACCCTGCATCAGGCAAACAGAGATTCTACATGTGTAGATTTCTCAGTAACTTGATTCAGAGACGGTTAGGCATAGCGTTGGGTTTCCATGCATGTCAGATACCTGGCTGACCAAAAAAAATCAAGCACAAACACTGACAGACCTTAATCAATTGAAGATGAGTTTGGATGTCAACTAATTGTAGAGGTGACTTCCTCTCCTCAGACACTAGATTAGTTGAAGAATTAACATGGTGGCAACTTTTCATTATTTCCACGCTCAGTTCATTGCAAACTTGTATGGCAAGAACCCTGACCAATTAGACAAGCACAGAATACAGATTTCTATAATATAAAACTAAAGAAGCACAAACAGATTTTGTAGTCTAAACACTGAAATATGTTTTCACTAGTACTTCATTTCTGAAAATCAGACCCATTTAATTTACAGTGACATTTCATGGCATTTTGACTTTTGAGTGATTTCCAAAATCACCTTTTAACTTAATTTTTTGTTATATAATTAATACTCTCATTTGTTGGTTGTTTTTAACAATCTTGAGTTTATATTCAGAGCTATTTAAATGATAAATGATCAAAGGTGTCATCCGTGGATCAGTGGTAGTATTCTCACCTCTTAGTCAGAAGGTTGTGGGTTCAAATCCCACTCCAGAGACTTGAGCACAAAATCTAGACTGGCACTCCAGTGCAGTACTGAGGGAGATAATGCACTGTCAGATGAGATGTTAAACCGAGACCCCGTCTTCCTCCTCAGGTGGACATAAAAGGTCCCATGGCACTGTTTCAGAGAAGAGCTGGGGAGTTCTCCCTGGTGTCCTGGCCAATAATTATTCCTCAACCAACATCACTGTAACAGATTATCTGGTCATTATCACATTGCTGTTTGTGGGACCTTGCTGTGTGCAAATTGGCTGCTGCGTTTTCTACATTACAACAGTGACTACACTTCAAAAGTACTTCATTGGCTGTAAAGCGCTTTGGGACGTCCTGAGGTCTTGAGAGGTGCTGTATAAATGCTAGTCTTCTTATAGAAGAGGATAACGCAGGGACATGTCTTTGCGCGTTTTTCTCCACGAGCCACCTAGTCACTCCTCCTCACTCCCCAGGCCCTTTAAATTCCTCTTTTTTTAAAGCAACTGTCTAATTCTCTTTTTAAAGTATTTTTGGAATTACTTCAGCCTGATTTGTGGTAGGAAATTCCATATATTAACCACCCTCTGCGTACAGAAATTTTCCTAACTTCCCCTTTAATTAAATTTATGACCCCTCATTACCACATCATTGACCAATGGAAACCATCTATCACTATTAATGAATCTATAACTGCTGCTGTAAAAGTTTTCCTCTGTATAACAAAAAAGGAACCATCTTGAGTCGCTAAGTGTTTAAATGCAACCCAAGTGAACTGAATTCTAACAAGAACTCTTAAAATGGAATGCCTTTACATCGCAGCTGTCTGTCCCCTGTTCTCAAGTGCTGTATTTTAAGTTAGGCAATTGCATGCAGACTTCAGATATGAATGAGGTCCTTGGTTCTTTGTGTTGTAATTAGTTTTAATACAGCTGTTTTTTTTTTTAATTGAGAATGCAGGATGAAGGACCAGGCCCATAATACAGAACAACACCAAGGTTGAAAACACGGCAAATCAGGAAGTTATGTTCATTAATGTCCAATTCTAAAATGATTTCTTTTTCTCCCTATAGGCTAATTTAGGTGAATCACAGATTGGTTCATCTACATTCCTTAGAGCTTTAATGACAACAGTATGTAGATCAGCTATTACAGGTAAAAAAATGTTAGCAGCCTCTTTATGATGCCTTTCTAATTTAACGTGTACTTAGTTCAGTTTTAATGCAAAAACTTTATTCGATGATTCATATAACTGTTGCTCGAGTATACTATGGGAGGTCGTGTGTCCAGATTTAATTTAAACCTTTAGAAATGGTAGATGCCTTTATTAAACTCCAAGGCCCCAACAATTTTTAAGTTGTAGTTTAGGTACTTGAAAATGTAAAAACAAAACTCTCGGCTCCATGTTCATCATAAAGAACTATTCAGATGCTGGTGAGCACTGTTACTGTTGCCATAACAAGTGTGGAGCCATGCAAATTTTCACTTAGACAGTTTGTAGGGGCGGCCACTAACCGCAGGGAGATTTTAGTTTACAGATTCTGTAAGCTCCTCCCTTTAAGTCATGTAACTCCTTGAACACAGAGTCCATATTATAAGCTATCATATAGTCCTAAATGCCTAATATCTTTTTTTTAAAAGAACAAAAATTAAATAGAACCTGAGATGTCTTGAACCAGCTCCAAAGATTTGTTTTAACTCATTGCAAGTGAGAGCACGAATAAGAGAAGGATCGTGGTGCTTCAGAGAAAAGATAGAAATGCAAGTAGCAACTGATCAACTAGGTGTAGCTATTTTCCAACGAAAAGATCTAGTCAGTGGAGGCTGAGAGACAGTTTGAAGTGCTGGAGGATCACAGGCCTCCACAGTGGGCTTCTAATGTCATCAAAGCCATCTTGCATAGCTGTGCCACAAGGGGAATCTATGGGTGGTGAATCAGTGCATCTTTCGGCACTTAATGGGGGTGGGTTGACAGCAGCCTAGGAACAAGTCACCTTTCTGCTTAATTTGTGATTGGAGCTTGCCTATACTGTGTAAGGGAGACGACTATCTACTGAATGGGCTCTGGCGAGGGAGGGAACAGCAGGAAGTATTTTGCTCCGGTGTTTTGTGTGTCTCAAAATCTGGAGAATGTAGAATATTCTAATACAACCCAATCTAAAAATTATTAAATGGAATGGAAAGCACATTGGAAAAACATAATTTTTTTTACATATTTTAAAGGAGGAGGAGTATAATATTAGTGTATTCCTGGTTGGGTTTAAGTAACCATATCTGTTAAATTAGCATGAACCTCACTGGTGTCATTTGGAATAAACCTCCAGGTTATCTTTGGGTGAGGGGGGTCCATATTATCAATAATAATGTTACAATTGAGATCAGCAAGCAAATAATGGCACAGCAGCTCCTTTCAGTCTGAAGGTTTTGTGCTCATGTAACTCCACACAAATTTATAAAAATTGGAATCTAAGTGGTCTCTGGGGCAAAGCAGAATGGTGGTGCTGCACGAGGAGGGGGAGTGCAGGGTCTTTCTACATAGGAACAGGATGAGGTTTTTCACCTTGAGCCTGCTCCGCCATTCAGTTAGATCAAGGCTGATCTGTACCTCAACTGCATTTCCCTGACATTGCTCCGTATCCCTTGATCCTTAACTAATAAAAATCTTATCGATCTCAGTCTTGAAAATGGGAATTGACCCAGCATCCACAGGAGAGAATTCTAGATTTCCACCAGCCTTTGTGTGGAAAAAGTCCTGATTCCACCCCTGAATGGCCTTGCTCTGTGGATGGATGGAGTAAGAGGGCCTTCCTCGTTTTTAATTGTCTGTCTTGTGATCAGTACCAGAAGAGGAAGTCAGGCCAACATTTCATTTAAAACAGCCACAGTATTTGTGTCCACAGGGGGCCTGCATCTGTGAAGTGTATTGAACAAAGATAAGCGGAGCAGTGTGGTTTGTACTGCTCTGTTTGAAACAGGGTTTGTGCCTTGCTGGATATCTGAAATATTTTAAAACTGATGTGGAAGATGAAATAAGAACACTTGTAAAATTAACAGAAAGGAATATTTTATGTAGGCCTTTGCTGTAAGATCACACTTCTTAAAACATTTTAAAAATGCCTATGGGTGTAGTATATTTGAAATATGAGAAAGCTATTTTGCCTAAATCAAGTGTTGGCAGATGCTGTCACCTCATCTGGGGCTGTGGTGTTAAATATATTTCTGGTACTCGTATGTACTTGTGTTCTTTTCCAATATTGTGTTTTTAACCTCTAGGAGAAGGAGCTCCAAGTCGAGTAGATGCAAACATTATACAGCAGAGATTGCGATTGTTACTCAAGTACCTTAACTCCGATACTGAAAGAGAATTACAAGCACTTTATGCACTACAAGCATTAATAGTAAAACTTGATCAACCCCCTAGTAAGTATTGTATAAGTTTCTTTACTTTTGGTCCAGGTTAATCTAAATTCTGAATTTTATGGAATATAATCTATCTCTATTTCTTGTCTATCTCTCTCTCGTCTCGCTCTCTTCCCCTTCTTTCTCCTCCCCTTCTTTGTTCTCTCCTTTCCCACCCCAACAACAGTATAATTTATTTGTAAACGTTTTGCCTTAAAAATGTTATTACGGTGGTGATTGATCTTAATTGACCTTTGAGTTATTCGCACATCTGCCTTTGAATTTTTGCACTTTAAAAAAGAAAGTGCCCTAATTCTCTGTATACAGTACTTTTAAAATATGTTTAATTGCTATCACAGTGCTGCTTTGAATTTAGTGGTTTACACATTAAGGAACTTCGCTGGCTCAGTGGCTGGATGCACTGTGTCGTATGGTACTGAGCCATATGAACCAGTCCTTGCTGAGTTATTTGATCGTTAGCCCAAGGTGGTGGTAGCATGTTGCATTTGACCTCTGTATTCTTGGGTGAATGAGGGGGGGGAGCTTGGCCACAACTCCCCATCCTAATTGCTATGCACTGATCGCTACTAGAAAGTCTGGATGTCAGGTGAGGGTGGGATCGGTTAAAGGTTGTTTAATATCTTGGATCATAAAGATTTTAAATGGTTAATTACTCTATACAAAAATGTGCTATCGTTGGATAGGAATTGCAGCAGAGAGACAGGCCATTCAGCCCAATCAGTCTGTGCTAGTGTTTGTTCTCCACACGAGCAGTAGTCCCAATCCCATGTGCCCACCCTGTTCCCTCATCTCTTTATCCTCCTTTCTTTCAACCGCCTCTCTAATCTATTAAAACTTGCCATGGTCTCTGCTTCAATCACTAACTCCAGTAGTACTACATTTAACCTTGTATCTATGTCTCCTTGTTCTCGACGACTCAACGACTGGAGAGAGTCTGTTTCTATCTACTCTGTCCCTTCCTTTCATGATTTTAAACCACTATTAAATCACCCCGTAATATGGATAGATAATTGTTTTTCCTCTTGTGCTGTGGGATACTAACATGGTGTATTCCTTCTCCATCTCTCCCCTTCAAACAGACTTGTTAAGAATGTTCTTTGACACTTTGTATGATGAGGATGTTATATCTGAAGATGCATTCTACAAATGGGAAAGTAGCAAAGACCCAGCAGAGCAGAGCGGCAAAGGGGTAGCGCTAAAATCTGTCACGGCTTTTTTTACATGGCTAAGAGAAGCCGAGGAGGAGTCAGAAGATAACTAAAAACAAAACAAAAAAGTCTTCGCCAATCAAAGTGCAAAAAGGCCAATCATCGCAACAAATATGCACGGATATACAGTCAGCGATCATGATGAAAATTATGGTACACGCACGTAAAGAAAAGCCGCGGTGATGTTAAAGAACCATGGGTGGGAGCACTAAAAAATGTATTATTTATAGAAAATATTTTTGTTTTAAATTTTAAGCTTTTTTGTTATTTTTAAAAGGACAGATGGTTCCATTTTTCTGTGCAGCAAAAAAAATAAAAAAAATTGAACACTTTAATTTATTTTTAGAACTGCAACGGTGATGTAATTTGAGTTTGCAGTTACTGTAAACAGAATGTAACATAGAGGAAAAGAGACCCAAACTCTTGCCCACGAGGCCATTTCAAACAAATATAGGGCATCAAAATTTAGTATATGGGTGGGGGGTAACAATGATGGCTGAAAGTAGTAACATGTACCAGTAATTCTTCCTGCCTGCTTCAGCTTGCTCTAGAAATGTACATAACATTCAACTGGAAGATGATGCTCCCCGAATTTCCAAGCCGTACATTATGAACTGCAGAACATGGAGAACTTGTACAAAAAAAAAATTCAACTTGAGGAAGTGCTTGTAATACTTTCAAACTATAGAGCTACTCAAAAGCTTGTAAATACATAAAGAGAAATATTTAAAAAAAAATGACTCATTACTATCTTTTCACTTTCAAAACTAAATAAAAACAAACCGTGCAAGTTGAAACAATAAAATACAAACTGCTGTTTATCTGAGAATTAATGATCACGCGAACTGTTCTACATCAGTTTGAAAACGAGTTTGTCCTATTCTTTTGTACTCAGTTACCTCATTGTAATATATAGTGCAGTGGATGCAATGCCCGTTGTTGTGACAGAAGTCCTATCGAATGGCTGGCTGACACTAGTCAGTTATTGGATTGTGGCAGAAGTTTTTTTTTAAAAAAACACGCTGCACAAATGAGGATCCTTTCTCCTTACAGACTTTCTACCAGTGGTTTGAGACAGCTGTCCGATCTTTCCTTGTGAAAGAATTGAAAAACCCAGGCGGTCAGAATCTCTGAAATAAAGGGTTACGTTTCCCACACACACATGCAACCTTTCACAGAAGCTGCTGCCTTGATGCTATATACAGCACATCGAGGATATTACCATGTGAAACAGCACTTTTCTTAAACTTGTGTGGTTGATCTCATGAGTTACTGGTTTGATTTGAAACGGCGTCTCACAGATTAACACTGTAGATTTTACTTGTACCAGTTTGTGCATTTATTTGGAAAATTGGTTTTGAAAAGCCAAGCATAACGTGGATCAGCTATGATTTTAAAACTTGCTTCAATGGCAAGATGGCTGTTGGAATGCTTATGAAGATAATGTTCCAGACTGTGAGATGCCATTAAATAACTGCATAACTTGAATTAAAAACTGTTCTAGGCTGGTAATAACTGCTGGGTTGGATTTTTTTTCCTGCTTCCGGAGTCTTCTGCACATGTTCAGTGGTCCTGTTCTGCATTGCAGCTGTCGCACTTAATCACCCCATTGAGTATTGACATGGGTTCATTAATACAAAAGCCTGGGTGTAAGGGGCATATGTATTCATCAAAGTGGGGGGGCGTCAGTGCTGGCCACTGGACTGTTTTAATTTGTTTCAATTTGTAACGACTGCCTTGATGAGCATCGGCCTGAAGGGAGTATTGCTATCTGTGTACATCATAGATTGAAATGTGTGCAAGTCCAAAAAGCTGGAATGGACTCTGAACCAATGGCTTTTTCTTCTCCTGTGGTTTCTTCCAGAAGACGTGACCTAAGGACGTGGTAAATACAAAGTTAATTTAAGAATATAAACAGTATTTCCTGTGTAAACAAAATGGAGACGCAAATATCCATCAGACACCTTGGGTGCACATTTAAAATGCTAAAACAGTAGATATGAGAATTGAATAAGCATTCTTACTTAGTTCTTTAAGGATCAGTAGGCAAAACTTTGGTTCAAGAAGAGCGTTGAAAAATGGCGACTGTCTGGTTCCTGCAAGACTTGTATGTTGAATGATTCTGTATTACAAGGGTCTTGCTAGGTTTTTGTGGGGTCCAAGTTGCTCATTAGTAAAACCCGATTGTGGGGTTGTCTCAAAACTTGACCCATACAGAAGCTGAGATGCCGTTGGTTTCCTTTGTTCAGTAAGTACTTGATGGAATTAGCCTGGTTCTCTGTTCCAAACAACAGCTCAGATGCTGAAACGTGGAAGTTCTGGGGTTATCTATTCGTTCAGAACATCACTTGAGTGGCTTATTCCTCATAGTTGTGCATGGGGTACCTCATTAGAAATCAAGAAAAAGTGAGTATTTGTGCATTTTGTGATTTACTATATTAAATAATTAAAAGTGGAGGATAATTAATCTTATCACAAATCCTTTTAAGTTGAAGAGCCAAAAAATACTGAATGCATGAATGGTGCTTCATGAATGTTCCAACTGTATAAAGCAGACTTGTATCTGATTATCTCTAGTATCTTTTCACTCAATTGTAATCCTTTGCCATTATAATGTTGTAATTGTGCGACACATCAGTGTAATGCACTTGTGTTCGCTAATTGGACTGCAATTTTACAGTTTTGAGAACAATTGGGCACACATAACTACACAGCTTTATCCAAAACGTATATAATTGAGTGCTGAGGAAGAGGTTGTGAAGCATTGTATTGCAACAAAATTGCATTCAGTCTCCAAACCTTTCAGTATTCTTCCGTAGAGCATCAGCTATAAATTCAAGCATTGCAGACAGAAACCAAAAATCAGATAAAATGTGCACTTAATCTAACTGCAGTCAGCTCAAACGTGTACCTGCAGCAGCTTATTGTGAGTAGGATAATGATTGAATGTTTCATATAATCAGAAGCTTTAATTAAACTGATTTCAGTTAATGAAGGGTTTACTGCAGCTTTTAATAAGACCAGGCCTGATAAAGGATGGGATAAAGACAGTAAAGAGAAAGGATCTTAGCTCGGAAAATCAAGAAGTAGAATCAGTTTGGGTGGAGCTAAGAAACAGCAAGGGGCAGAAAACATTGGTGGGAGTTGTTTATCGGCCCCCCAAACAGTAGTTGTAATGTAGGGCAGAGTATAAATCAGGAAATTAGAGGTGCATGTAACAAGGGTAATACAGTAATCATGGGGGACTTTAATCTACATATAGACTGGGCAAACCAAATTTGCAGTAATAGTGTGGGGGATGAATTCATGGAATGTATACAAGATAATTTTCTAGATCAGTATGTTGAGGTAGAGAAGCAATGGCTAGCATTTAAAGAATTAATACATGATTTACAACAAATATACATTCCTTTTAAGGCACAAAAACCCCACAGGAAAAGTGGTCCAACCGTGGCTAACAAGAGAAGTTAAAGATAGTATTAGATCAAAGGAAGAGGCTTATAATGTTGCCAAAAAAGAGTAAGTGGGAGGATTTTAGAATTCAGCAAAGGAGGATTAAAAAATTGATAGAAAGGGAAAATAGAATATGAGAGTAAACTAGCGAGAGACATAAAAACAGACTGTAAAAGCTTCTATAGGTATGTAAAAAGGAAAAGATTAGTGAAAGGAAATGTGGGTCCCTTACAGGCTGAGACAGGAGAAATTATAATGGGGAATAAGGAAATGGCAGAGAAATTAAACAAATACTTTGTGTCTGTCTTCACGGAAGAAGACGCAAATAACTTCCCAGGAATAGTGGAGAACTGAAAGAAATTAGTATTCGTTTTTTTTTAATTGTTGGAGAAATTAATGGGACTGAAAGCCGATAAATCCCCTGGACCTGATGGCCGACATCCCTAGGGTTTTGAAAGAGGTGGCTATAGAGATAGTGGATGCATTGGTTGTCATTTTCCAAAATTCCATAGATTCTAGAACAGTTCCCGCGGATTGGAAGGTAGCAAATGTAGCCCCACTATTTAAGGAGAGAGAAAGAAAACGGGGAACTACAAACCAGTTAGCCTGACATCAGTAGTAGGGAAAATGCTAGAATCTATTATTAAGGACATGGTAATAGGGCACTTAGAAAATAATAATAGGATTCGGCAGAATAAACACGGATTTATGAAAGGGAAATCGTGTTTGACAAATCTATTGGCGTTTTTTGAGGTTGTAACTAGCAGAAAAGGGGGAACCAATGGATATGTATTTGGATTTTCAGAAGACATTCGATAAGGTGCCACACAAGAGGTTATTAAAAAAAAAAATTAGGGCTCATAGGATTGAGGGGTTATATACTTGCATGGATTGAGGATTGGTTAACGGACAGAAAACAGTAGGAATAAACGGGTCATTTTTGGGTTGGCAGGCTGTAACTAGTGGGGTACCACAAGGATCAGTGCTTGGGCCACAGCTATTCACAATCTACATCAATGATTTGGATGAGGGGACCAAATGTAATATATCCACGTTTGCTGACGATACAAAGCTGGGTGGGAATGTAAGTTGTGAGGAGGATGCAAAGAGGCTTCAAGAGGATATAGACAAGCTGAGTGGGCAAGAACATGGCAAATGGAATATAATGTGGAGAAATGTGAAGTTATCCACTTTGGTAGGAAAAATAGAAAGGCAGAGTATTTTTTAAATGGTGAGAGATTGGGAAATGTTGGTGTTCAGAGGGACCTGAGTGTCCTTGTACACTAATCACTGAAAGTTAACATGCATGTACAGCAAGCAATTAGGAAAGCAAATGGTATGCTGGCCTTTATTACAAGAGGATTTGAGTATAAGAGTAAAGACGTCTTACTGCAATTATATAGGGCTCTGGTGAGACCACACCCTGGAGTATTGTGTGCAATTTTGGTCTCCTTACCTAAGGAAGGATATACTTGCCATAGAGGGAGTGTGACGAAGGTTCACCAGACTGATTCCTGGGATGGAGGGATTGTCCTATGAGAGATTGAGTAGACTAGGCTTATATTCTCTCGAGTTTAGAAGAATGAGAGGTGATCTCATTGAAACATACAAAATTCTGACAGGTCTTGACGGAGTAGATGCTGGGAGGATGTTTCCCCTGGCTGGGGAGTCTAGAACCAGGGGTCACAGTCTCAGAATAAGGGGTCGGCCATTTAGGACTGATGTGAGGAGAAATTTCTTCACGCAGAGGGTGGTGAATCTTTGGAGGTTCAGTCGTTGAGTATATTCAAGACAGAGATTGGTGGATTTTTGGATATTAAGGGATATGGGGATAGTGCAGGAAAGTGGAGATGAGGTAGAAGATCAGCCATGATCTTATTGAATGGCGGAGCAGGCTCAAGGGGCCAAATGGCCTACTCCTGCTTTTATTTCTTATGTTCTTAAGTTTGAGATGAAGCATCATTAAGTACATGACAAAATGTAGTTAATCACTATGGAAGCATAAAGGCATTTGAATTGGATAATGGGTTCCTGCTGGGCCAAGTTTTCCTGTTAGATTCATTAAGTAAAGCTTTGATGCAAGGGAGTCACAATCATTTTTCTAAATTGTGCAGTAAAATTTATGATTTGACTTCCTTGAGCTACAATAAAGATGAAAGCAGTTACTCGCTGAATTGCCTGAATGTGTTCAAGTACGACCATGTAAAATAGTGTCACACCCCGTTGTCTTTGAAGTCTAGGGTATCTGCCTCATGGCAATGGTAACAGAAATTTCCAAGTGTAGATTAACATTGAACACTTATTTCATCTTACAATTATTACATTTGACACTTTTCCAAAAATGGGTTTGCTTTCACACTTTGTAAACTTACTAAAATTGCTTTTACCTTACTGAATATTTGACACCAGCTTTATTCTCTCGCTCAGAATGGCTTTCAGTGGTGCAGACAGAATGATTGTATCAGATCTAAATCAGCAATGCAAGTTGCAATGTCTTTCCCACAGGCAGGATTTTAAATGTTTATAACTATGTACAAACTTGTCATGTTCAAGAATTTTGTTGGTTGAGGGGCATTACTTTGGTGGTCTGATTTTTTTTTTCTCCTTCCTCTCTGGTGACTTTCAGTACTTTTGGACCAACATGACCTGTTCGCATGACTCTTAATGCCATGGACATTCATTCACCCTCTAATCTCTCTCCCTTTATAGAAGCATCTCATTTTTGCTTTGTGTGCCATAGATGGTCTGGCTGAGTTTGAGAACTCTGGGGGAAAAATGACTGTAAACCTAGAACCGGTGTAATCCATCAAGGTCGTGCACTTTGTAATACCCATTTTTAAGTTCACAGCCATTAATTATGCACTGAGTAGAGCTACTGAAACCTGTGCTGCCAGCTCCTTCGACCTTGAGGTGGTTTAGATTATTTCCTCCTGTTTCTCTGACTCGGGAGGACAAAAGCCCATCCTGAGGGGCAACATGAATGAAGTTAGCCAATTAACTGTGTGGTGTAGGCACCATAAGCAATCAACTGATTAAATAGAAACAAATGGTGGCCATGCTGCATTGCTGTGTGGTGCAGTACGTTATTGTACCGGCAATTCCCACCACTGGCCCACAATACAATTTTAAACTAAAACGTTGAGGCGTGACCAAGTACAGTAAAAGCAGATGATAAAGCTTGAGGCAACATACCAAACTGTCACAAGGTGAACATGTTGTGCTATTGGTTGCTTAGTCATCTGCACCCCTACTTGAACCTATCCCCTGAAAGTGTTCATTCAAAATCAGACTCCCTTTGATTTATTAGATTTGACAGGAAGACCTGTCAAATCTATTATTAGAGATCGGCCCCAAAACCACACTAAAACTTCAAATAAATTTTTTTTAAACCATCACATTTTTAAAATAACTATAAATTACATAAATTAACTACGTTAAACAAAAATTTAAATTTTTGAAAAAATTAATTAAACTTTTGAACGGTGCTAAAAATAAACTTACCTTTCTTTAAAGTATGTAAAAAAGATAAACCTGTTTGAAAAAATGTTTAAATTGTAATTAATTAACCACTTACCTTGTTTAAAAACAGGCCTTGCGCTGCCTCTTTAAATGTGCAGCTTCTCCATACTTACCCTCACGGAGAAACCTGGAAAAAAAACGCAGCCTCTCCCGCGCACGCGTTCGACTTCTGAACCCCTTCCTTCAGGGGAACGGAAGTTCCGGTTTCCCGCGCATGCATGAAACCGGCACTTCAGGTGGCCTTACGGGTGGGTACACAGCGCGTACTCACCCGACGAGCCACATTTCTGGCCCATTTCTATTGATGGTATTTCTCTCTAATATATTGAAAGTTGTGTATAGCACTTAATTCCTGTCATACTTTATCAATAACTTTGCTGTTGTCATCCTTTGACCCAGTGAACAATGACACAAGCCGGTATATATTTAATGTTTTTAAAACTTTACAGATTTAACTTCCTTATCCCTAGTAAAATTGAAGCCAATGGGAATTGGGGTGGGGGGAGAGAAACTCTCCACTGGCTGGAGCCATGCCTAGCACAAAGGAAGATGGTTGTGGTTGTTGGAGGTCAATCATCTCAGCCCCAGGACATTGCTGCAGGAGTTCCTCAGTGCAGTGTCCTAGGCCCAACCATCTTCAGCTGCTTCGTCAATGACCTTCCCTCCAACATAAGGTCAGAAGTGGGGATGTTCGTTGATAATTGCACAGTGCTCAGTTCCATTCTCAACTCCTCAGATAATGTCCATGCCCGCATGCAGCAAGACCTGGATGACATTCAGGCTTGAGCCGATAAGTGGCAAGTAACATTTGCACCACACAAGTGCCAGGCAATGACCATCTCCAACAAGCGAGTGCCTAACCATCGCCCCTTGAGATTCAGTGGCATTACTATTGTTCAATCCCCTATCAATATCCTGGGGATCACTATTGACCAGAAACTTAACTGGACCAGCCACATAAATAGTGTGGCTACAAGAGCAGATCAGAGGCTGGGTATTCTACGGCAAGTGTCTCCACTCCTGACTCCTCAAAGCCTTTCCACCATCTACAAGGCACAAGTCAAGAGTGTGATGGAATACTCTCCACTTGCCTGGATGAGTGTAGCTCCCCCAACACTCAAAAATCTTGACACCATCCAGGACAAAGCAGCCCGCTTGATTGGCACCCTATCCACCACTTTAAACATTAACTCCCTCCACCACCAGTGCACATTAGCTGCAGTGTACCATCTACACGATGCACTGCAGCAACTTGACAATGCTTCGGCAGCACCTCACCTGCGACCTCTACCACCTAGAAGGACAAGGGCAGCAAGTGCATGGGTACACCATCTCCTCCAAGTTCCCCTCCAAGTCTCTCACCATCCTGACCTGGAAATATATCGCCGTTCCTTCATAGTCGCTGGGTCATAATCCTGGAACTCCCTCCCTAACAGCACTATGGGAGTACCTTCACCACACGGACTGCAGCGGTTCAAGAAGGCGGTTCACCACCACCTTCTCAAGGGCAATTAGGGATGGGTAATAAATGCTGGCCTGGCCAGTGATGCCCACATCCCAGGAACAAATTTAAAAAAACTCTTGCCTATGTGATTTGTGAATTATGGGTCTTTAACTGCAATGAAAGAACTGTTGTCCCACACTCCGTGGGAAAACTATCATATACTGAATCATCATTCCCCCTGTAATTTCTTGTAATATATACATAATTTCAAATGTTACTGCAATTTACTATCAGAAATAGCCGACTGCTGCAGCTCGTGCATCAGAAAACTGATGTGTATATTTTAGTCCTGTGGAAATCCGGTGATGGCATTTCCCTCCTCCTCCTCCCCCCCCCCCCCCCCCCGCGCTGGTTTTCCTTCTTTCCGCAGTCCTCTACCCTGTCCAACTGATTGAGAGGGTTTGATGTGCTTTGCAAAATAATCCAAACCCTGGGAACCTACTGCCTTGAAACATTATACATACATATATAAAATTGTTACTGTAGTGTCAAGACTTTAATCGTGTTATGTAACTCCTCGAGGAAAGAAAGCAGTAAATGTGGGTTTTTTAAGTACAGGACAAATATACTATTTTTTTTGTTAGCACTCGTACCCAACTTAATCACAAAACTAACTGTCTCTTAAATTCAGTTGATAAATATAAACCACACCAGTTTGGCTGTCATCTGAAGCCCTTGTTTGGATTACTGTCTTGTATTGCAGTGATGTCCAGTGTCGTGTATATTTTAGCCATGTGGGAATCCAGTGACAATATTTCCTTCCCTTCCAGCTTTCTTTCCTTTCGCAGTCCTCTTCCTCCCACTGATAGAGGGGGTTCGATGTATCCAAACCCTGGGAACTTACTGCCTTGAAACATTATGCATACATATATACAACTCTGCTTTTACTTTCATCTATATCATAGAAGTACTCTTTTTTTAAATATTGGAGATATTTGGCCGTAAGTTCCTAGTTAGTACCTCTATTGTGCTTTTGCGGTGATGCAGATTTTTATTGCACTCAGTATTGCAGGCAAGTAACTTACTGTGTATGTAAATGCCTCATTTCAATCATAATTTAATTTATTAAGAGGAATGTGTAGTGGAAAAGTGAAAAATGCATCTCAGTCAAAATCAGCTTGTTCAGAATGGAATGCTGCCATGAATAGGAACAGGAGTAGGCAATTGAGCCCCTCGAGCCTGTTTCGCCATTCAGTGAGATCATGGCTGATCTGATTGTGAATGTTTATATTGATTTTTTTTAAGTCTAAAAAGAGCTTTGTCAAACTGCCGTACAGAGTTGGAATGTTTCACATCCAATGAAACTACAGACCAGTACTGCCGTTGATGAAATGCTGCACTGTCACAGCAGCACAAACAACTGCAGCCCCTCAACAGTATTGGGCCAGATTTTGCTGAAAAAATAATGGGGTCTTAACGATACACGCCGTTATTAAGGCGCAAATCGACAAAGCAACTTGTAGCGAGGCAGAGAGTCCCTGTAAATTGCAAATTGCCACAAGTTGCTGGCCAATTTGCATCGCTCTGCCGTTAGCTTTGCGAAAAGGGCATCTCGTGCTTAACCGCCCCGTGATTTTCATGAAGTTGCTGCACATTAATTGTCCATTATACTCGCAGCAAGGTTAAGTCCAGTTATTAACAGGGTAAGTACCCTCAACGATGTGATAATTGTTAATGACTGCAATGTTGCCCAGAAAGTGAACAATTCCAAGTGTGGAGTCTCATTCCTTCAGGTTGTGAATTGTTTGAGGAGATTTTTAAAATGTCAATTTTTTTTTTAAATGTTACTTTTCCTTTGTCTTTTTTCTCTCTCTCGATCCAATTTTCTTTCCCTCTCTTTCTCTTTCGTACCTGATTTGACATTGAATTCACCCACTCTAATTCATCCTCCTTCTCAGTCCTTACTCTGTTTATTTCTCATTCCTTTAATCTCTGGTTAAGGAGATACACTATTTGTCCCGTTATTCACCAGCGTCCAAGATGCACTGTTGCCCTCGCTGCGCTGTTATCAGCTTGCACATCCCGCAAAAATTTTTAAAACTTAAACGTGCACAAATATGTCTAACTAATATGCGAGATGCCCCACTCCAGCAAAATCTGGCTCATTCAGCCTTTGCTCCATCTGGGCCCTCATGCACTTCCAACAGTGGTCACTGGATGGTGGTCAGGTTTAAGAACCCCGACTGATTTTCCCCTTCCGAACCCAGGGGTGCTGACTGCTGAGGCCCACTGCTGCCTAGTTGAGATTAGCTGAAGAAAGTTTCACCAGCACTATTTAATTCAAAAAGTGTACTGGTACATTGTCACCAGAGAGACTCATTAACCCAGGTCTGAGTTGATGTGAAACTGAAGAAACGATTTTGCAAGTTGCTGCAACAGGATGTTCACATTCTCAGCCTCAACACCTTTTTAATGAAGTGAGCAAGGAATTTCTGGGTGGGCCTTGATGTCAGCATGTTGTTTCTTAATAAATCCATAAATCAGACCACTTGCTGCTATCTACGGTGACGTGTTAGGGGTGAGCCCAAAGTATCCTCGAGGGTGAAAGACAACTAAATATCTTTAATTCACTGAAGGTAGTTTCTTTTTTTATGACCGCTTGAGGAAAGTTTTGTAACATCTGAGCATTTGTGCTCTCAGCCGTACTGTGATGTTCTGACTCAGATTTTATACCACGTGTAGTTTTGAGGTACTTGCCAAATTTGTTTGAAATGTAATTGTAAGTGGTGTCGTAGAATATAACCAAATATCGTTAGTGGGGAAGCTTGTAGAGGGCATAATACAGGATAAAATTAATACTTAGACATGGGTTAATTAAGGAAAGCCAGACTAAATTTGTAAAAGGCAAGTTGTCTGACAAATTTAATAGAATTCTTTGAGGAGACAAGAGTGCATTGATAAAGGAAATGAAATGGGTATGTGTATGTTGTGGGGGAAAAAACACCACTCGAAGTCACTTATAGTCCATGATACGAGAATTCTTTAATACAAGCATGCAGGGGAGAGCTTTCGGCATCCCGAATTGTCTCAACTTTACAGTAGTCGTGGCAATGTATTTATACATGATGCGGAGATGCCGGTGTTGGACTGGGGTGGACAATATTTATACATAATCAAGCGAAACTTGACAAGGATGCTGACAGTTGCTCAATTGTTAATTACTGATCACGTAAGCTTTTAGCAGATGTATTCTGTCATCTTTGCCCATTGTCTCTGTAACGAGGTTTCATCTTTGCCCATTGTCTCTGTAACGAGGTTTCATGAAACATGTTTATACCAACTGTTCCTTACTAACTGCTGACACTACACTTCTGTCAGGATGGCCAAGTTTCCCACCATGCCTTGTAATTATGGTGTCAGTCTAATACATGGCTTCCAACATAGTTGCAGCATTTTACAACAACATTCCCATTAATCCTGTGCTACCCACATCAGTGTGTATGGAACTTGCATTTATTTAGTACCTTTCATGTCCTCGGGGTATCCCAAAGCCAATGAACTACTTTTAAACTATAGTCACGGCTGTTAACTAGGCAAATGCATCAGCCACTTTGCCTACAGCAAGGCCCGACAAACAGCAATGAGATAAATGAGCAACTGATCTGTTTTGGTGGTGGTTGAGGGATGAAGGCTGACAAGGTGAAAGGGTAAGGTCGCATAGTGGTTATGTTACTGAACTAATAATCCAGAGGCCTGGACTAATGATCCAAAGCCATGAGTTCAAATCCCATCAAATAATTAAATAAATCTGGAATAAAAAAGCTAGTAATGGTGACCATGAAACTATCGGATTGTCGTAAAAACCCATCTGGTTCATAGATTTCCTTCCCTAAAGGTCATTAATCGTCCTTATCTGGTCTGGGCCTATATGTGACTCCAGACCCACAGCAAGGTGGTTGACTCTTAACTGCCCTCTGAAATGGCCTAGCGAGCCACAGAGTTGTATTCAAGAAGGGCAGCTCCCAGGGCAAATTAGGGATGGGCAATAAATGCTGGCTTTGCCGGCGACATCCACATCCCGTGAATGAATTAAAAAATAAGAGGCACATGGTATTAAAGGAAATGTGATGGCGTGGATTGGAAGTTGGCTAAATTCTAGAAAACGGTAGCTGTTAATAGTGGCTGGATAGTTTAGTAGATTGGGCAGATAGATATCAGCTGAAAATTATGTGGGAAAATGTGATACATTTTGGGAAGATGAATAAAGAGGAAATGTACACTAAATGGTAACTTTGTTAAAAAGCACAATGGTGATGAAACTATTTAAATGTAGTACCTGGGATCCTAGGTTTTATGAATAGTAGCTTTTATGCTTTGCACTAGTCTGTAAAGTCCACTCCCATAAGTGGACCTCACATTGCCTGCAACCCAGCGTGTCTACCTGCCCAATACCTAAGTAAATGACGGTGAAATCCATGGATCAAATCCTTGTCACTGTACTCTGGCTTACTGGTCTATACTGCATGCCACCTTGTGATGCTCCTGTCTTCAGTAGGCGGAATGAATATACACTCCAGCAGACTGAGGCTATTTATTTAAAGTCAACAGGTAAATGAACCGAATTCCGTGCAGACCCGTATATGTTGATATGATTATCCTCCTCAGTATATCAAAACAAAGGCTCTTCTCCCCCGAGTTACCTCTCCACATGTATTGAATTTTGAAACTAGATGTTCATGTCTTGCATGCTGAGCCTCTGCCACAGAGTCAAACTGGCAAGGACCATGGGATGTAGACAACTTAGCTGAGCTCGGACAACAGCAAATGAATCGCCAGTTGAAGGCTTCTGGCCACAATGCTGTAAATCAAGGACTCTGACCAATCACTGCCCCTGCCCCTTTCACAGACCTGAGATATAGCTCAGTCTCCTGGTTGGCTTAGTTCTTTGATCTGTATCAGAAGATTGACCAGCCTCTTCAATATCCTAGGAAGATATGTCCGAACAAAAGGCCTTAACAGACCAGGATTTTTGATTACTTAGGATATGACTGAACAATTAACACGTTAACCTTGCTATTGCCCATCAGGAACCAACTGTAAAATGATCTATGTACATATGCATAGTCTAGGAACCCCATACAGACAACTCATCTGGGTTTGTGCTGTTGTATATCGAAAATACCCAATCAGTTCAGTGTGAACCTAGGGTTTATTTTTTTTTTAATCCCTTGTTATTAGTGAAAAAAATAATACAGTACAGACAAAAGTACGTTTTGTTACAGGAACATAGAGTATAAAAGTAGAAGTAATGCTAAACATATAGATATGATTGTTTAGGCTAAAGTCAGAATGTTGTGTCCAATTTTAAAGAGTGAGGGAAGGGCAGGGAAATGAAACTGGATAGTTATTTCAGAGTCGGAACAGGTATGGTGGGGTGAATATGCTCCCACTGCTGTTAAATTCTAATTCTGTCCTGATCAGCAATGCGATATGAAAATCGCTTGCGCGCCTCACCAGTATCACTTGTGATTCCGTTGCATTATCCGAGTTAGCCTCGCTTGGGGAAATATTCATCGTATCTCCCTGCCACCCGTGACATGTCCTCTGTGTGCTTTACTGACGGGCATCTCGTGTGATTTATCGTGATCCGAATTGGAAATGATTCGGTGTTTTGGAGTTCAGTGATAAATGGATCATGATAAAGGAATAAGCAGGCTCTGCTGTAACAGATAATGCAGACAGCGTATCGGGAGCTCTGCTTTCCAACTGACTTAACCTTGAGAATATTAGACGCAGTTGAGCTTTTAAAAAATTCTCCAACACTGCTGCTGCTCACTGTGATTGGCCCAACATCTTTAAAGACAGTGTCGACTGACAGATGACTGGGAGCATACTAAAGGCAGTAATGAGTACATCTGACAGTGTAAATTACAAGAGTAAAGCTCAGAAGAGACAACATTATCTGAACCTCCTCCTAACATATTCCAATTCCAGTAATATTACAGACTGATTTTAATTCAGTGAACTATTTCTGACTTGGTTTTCTTAACTTACCTGTGGGATCTTCTGTTGTGACGATTATATTGAGCGATGGAGAGGAGGTTGAGACACTGGTCCTGATCTTGCTAGTAAATAACAGTGTGTTAACGATGCACAGCGCTATTAACGCGCAAATCGGCCAGAAAATTCGAGATTAAGAGAGACACCTTGAATTGCGAATCTCCAGAACTTGCTGGGCGATGTACGTCGCTCCGCTATTTGCTTCGCACAAACAGCATCTCACCCTCCGCCTCCCCGTTATTTTTAAGAACTTGCTGGATTTGCACATTAATTGTTCATTAAACTCGTCGCAGAAAGTTAGGGCTGCAACTTAAAAGCGGAAGTACCTTTTCAACAACATAATAACTGTTAATGCAATGCCAATCAATTTCGCTGGCCCTGAAAGGGAACAATTTAAAGTGTTCAATCTCATTCCATTCAATTGTTATGAGATTTTTTTTTAATGTTAAATTTAAAAATGTTTTTCTTTCTCAATCTATTGTTTCTTTCCCCCTCTCTTTCTCTTTTTGTACCTGATTTGACTCTTAATTCACCCTCCTGCTCGGTTGTTCCTCTGTTTCTTTCTCAATCCTCAAATCTCATTGGTTAAGGAGCTCAGCTGTTGGTCCTGTCGTTCACTAAGCTCCCAGATACCCCGTTGCCCTTGCCACGCCGTTATCATCTTGCACTTCCAGAAAATTACAGCGTAAATTTTTTTCGAGCTGAAGGGTGCTGAAAAGAGTAACTCCTGGCGTGCAAATATATCTATAGGTGAGGAATTGTATAACAGGAAGCAAAAGTGTGATGGGATGCGCCTCACAGTGTACTAAAATGTGAAGAATACAACGTCAATATAACACAACATTTCAAATTAGACAGTATAGGAGTGTTTGTAAAGCCTACCCATGGTATAAACTGCATTAGGTACCTATTATTTTTAGTAAATTTGAAACATGACTTCGATCAGCCAGTTAAACCAAAGTGTGTAAAAGGTTGTAGTTGGGAAAATTTGTTTTAAAAGCCAGTGATGTACAATGGCGGAAAGGCCTCTTTGGGTTATACTGTGGAGTAATGTGTAAATTTCACCTGTGCTTCCCCTACGAAGTGAGTTCCTGAAACTGGAGTATGTCAACCAAGATCCAGCAGTCATTCTCAGAAAGATTGAGAGCAAGTTACCTGTGTGCACTCAGCTGGGAAGTGATGTACAACACATAAGGGAGTCGGAACAAGAATAGTGAAGAACTGAGAGAAGATATAAAAAAAAGCCAAGTGCTGCACCTTTAGGAGTGAGATTGCTCACACCATGCAGTCATCAACAAGGGCATCTCCGCATCATCAACAAGTGCGACATTGGTAACCCTCTTGTTTGCAAGTGTGAGGTTATCCACTTTGGATCAAAGAAAGATAAATCGAGTATTTTCTAAAGGGTGAGAAAGTAGGGACTGTAGAGGAGCAGTGAGATTTGGGAGTCCAAGTACACAAACCATTGCTAGTGCACAGGTACAAAAAGCAATCAAGTCAAATGGAATGTTGACCTTTATCTCGATGGGGCTGGATTACAAATGGGAGGACGTGATGCTTCAGTTGTACAGATCCTTGGTCAGACCCCATCTGGAGTACTGTGTCAGTTCTGGGCACCGCACCTCAGGAAGGATATATTGGCCTTGGAGGGGGAGCAACGCAGATTTACCAGAATGATAACAGGGCGTAAAGGGTTAAATTATGAGGACAGCCTGCAGAAACTTGGCTTGTATTCCCTCGAGTATAGAAGATTGAGGGCTGATCTGATCGAGATGTTTAAAATGTTGAAAGGTTTTGATAGGGTAGATACAGAGAAATTATATTCTCTCCCCCAAAAGGCTGTGGATGCTGGGATAATTGGAACTTTCAAGACTGAGTTCGATAGATTTTTGTTGGGTAAGAGTGTCAAGGGATATGGAGCTAATGCAGGTAAATGGAAGTGAGGTACAGATCAGCCATAATCTAATTGAATGGTGGAGCCAGCCCGAGGGGCTGAATGGCCTACTCCTGTCCCTATGTTGTATTTGTTTTGAAGATAAAAATTCCAAACTCCAGATTGGAGTAACAGTAAATTTCATAAATACATCCAGCTTGCGACACTTCCTTTTTCTATGGAAGTTAACTTCCATTGAATAGGTAACCTAGGTTATCCTACCTGGTATTACGCCTTTTCCTTCACTGCTAAATATTGACGACAATGGCCATAATTTTCCCGACCTAGGCAGATCGGGTGCGGGTGGTGGCCATGATGGATCGCGACCCTGTTGCTGGCTCTATCCCGCTGCACAAAACGACTTTACATCAATAGGGCCTATTAAACCCGCCCTGCGCGTTACCTGGCCCAATTAAATGGTGCGGGTCTGCTGACATCATCCATGACACGTTTTCAGCTGGGATATTTAAAGGAGCCATGGCCACATTGCATCTGAAGGTTAGTCTAAAATAGTGCAGTCAATGCACTACAGCATTGGAGTGCTGCAAACACTGGAAATGACTGCACAGAGGCAGAGGGCTGCACCCGGGTTCTCCAATGACTCCCTCCATATGCTTGTGGAGGGAGTTAGAGCACGCACGGAAGTCCTCTTCCCTTCCAATGGGTGGAAGAGACCTCCCGAGGAGACCGAAACAGCCTGGTTGGAGATTGCAGAGGAGGTCATAAGCAGGGATGTGTTCAGGAGGACCTGGGTGCAGTGCTGCAAACGTTCCAATGATCTCATTAGATCAGGAAACGTGAGTACAAAGCCACACTCAACTTCATCCTACTGTGTCTCTCATCACATCCCCATCAGTCTGCCTTCCCAACCCTACTCCTGCACATCATTACTCACACCAACATTCCTTGCACGTCCACCCAACCCTCTTCTCTATCTACATTATCACATCCCCATCTGACTAACCACCCCTCACACTCACCCTCATTCTAGTGCAATCATACCAACTAACAATGCACAAGGAGGCCACTTAGCTTTGGTACCCCACTCCATCATAGTCTCCCTCTAAAGATCTAACCCATCCATTCCTTACACTCATTCCATCACTCTCACTCAACCTTCTCTTCTTTCCCTCCTTGCAGGAAAAGAGAGCCCAAAATAAGAGAGAGAGGGGGAGAACGGGCGGTGGCCCTCCATCATTTGCAAACCTTACAACAGCAGATGAGGCAGCTTTAGAAATATCTGGAGTCGCCAAGCAGCTAGAGGTGGGAGACGGAGAGAGGGGGACATCTCAGCAACCTGGTGACAGAATTACATCTCATACAGCTACATGGCATACATCAGTCACTCATATGGGGACTGAAACATAGAACATAGAAACATAGAAAAATAGGAGCAGGAGTAGGCCATTCGGCCCTTCGAGCCTGCTCGGCCATTCAATATGATCATGGCTGATCCTCTATCTCAATACCATATTCCCGCTCTCTCCCAATACCCCTTGATACCTTTTGTGTCTAGAAATCTATCTATCTATCTCCTTAAATATATTCAGTGACTTGGCCTCCACAGCCTTCTGTGGTAGAGAATTCCACAGGTTCACCACCCTCTGAGTGAAGAAATTTCTCCTCATCTCAGTCCTAAATGTCCTACCCCGTAACCTGAGTCTGTGACCCCTCATTCTAGACACCCAGCCAGGGGAAACATCCTCCCTGCATCCAGTCTGTCTAGCCCTGTCAGAATTTTATACATTTCAATGAGATCCCCTCTCATTCTTCTAAACTCTAGTGAATACAGGCCTAGTCGACCCAATCTCTCCTCATACGACAGTCCTGCCATCCCAGGAATCAGTCTGGTGAACCTTTGTTGCACTCCCTCTATGGCAAGTATATCCTTTCTTAGGTAAGGAGACCAAAACTGCACACAGTACTCCAGGTGTGGTCTCACCAAGGCCCTGTATAGCTGTAGTAAGACATCCTTGCTCCTGTACTCAAATCCTCTTGCAATGAAGGCCAACATACCATTTGCCTTCCTAACTGCTTGCTGCACCTGCGTGTTTGCTTTCAGTGACTGGTGTACAAGGACACCCAGGTCCCTCTGTACATCAACATTTCCCAAACTATCACCATTTAAATAATACTCTGCCTTTCTGTTTTTCCTACCAAAGTGGATACTTCACATTTATCCACGTTATACTGCATCTGCCATGTATTTGCCCACTCACTCAACTTGTCTAAATCGCCTTGAAGCCTCTTTGCATCTTCCTCACAACTCACAGTCCCACCAAGTTTCGTGTCGTCAGCAAACTTGGAAATATTACATTTGGTTTCCTCATCCAAATCATTGATATATATTGTGAATAGCTGGGGCCCAAGCACTGATCCCCGCAGTACCCCACTAGTCACCGCCTGCCACCCCGAAAAAGACCCATCTCCTACTCTCTGTTTCCTGTCTGTTAACCAATTTTCAATCCATGCCAGTATATTACCCCCAATCCCATGTGCTTTAATTTTGCACACTAACCTCTTATGTGGGACTTTATCTAAAAATCCAAATGCACCACATCACTGGTTCTCCCTTATCTATTCTACCAGTTACATCCTCAAAAAACTCCAGTAGGTTTGTCAAACACAATTTCCCTTTCATAAATCCATGTTGACTTTGTCTAATCCCTTTGATATTTTCTAAGTGTCCTGTTATCACATCCTTTATAATAGACCCTAGCATGTTCCCTACTACTGATGTTAGGCTAACCGGTCTGTAGTTCCCTGTTTTCTCTCTCCCTCCTTTTTTAAATAGTGGGGTTACATTTGCCATCCTCCAATCTGCAGGAACTCTTCCATAATCTTTGGAATTTTGGAAGATGACAACCAATGCATCCACTATTTCCATGGCTACCTCTTTTAGTACTCTGGGATGCAGATTATCAGGCCCTGGGGATTTATCGGCTTTCAGTCCCATTAATTTCTCCAGCACTATTTTTTTACTAATACTAATTTCCTTTAATTCCTCCTTCTCACTAGACCCTTGGTTCCCTAGCATTCTGGGAAGTTATTTGTGTCCTCTTCCGCGAAGACAGAACCAAAGTATTTGTTTAATTGCTCCGCCATTTCCTTGTTCCCCATTATAAATTCTCCTGTTTCTGACTGTAAGGGACCTACATTTGTCTTCACTAATCTTTTTCTTTTTACATTCTTGTAGAAGCTTTTACAATCCGCTTTTATGTTCCTTGCAAGTTTACTCTATTTTTCCCCTCTTAATCTATCTCTTGGTCCTTTTTTGCTGAACTCTAAACTGCTCCTAATCCTCAGACTTGCTACTTTTTCTGGCAACTTTATATGACTCCTCTTTGGATCTAATACTATCCTTAATTTCTTTTGTTAGCCATGGTTGGGCCGCTTTTCCTTTTGTGTTTTTGTGCCAGAAAGGAATGTATAACTGTTGCAATTCATGCATTCGTTCCTTAAATGTTAGCCATTGCCTATCCACCATCATGCCTTTTAATGAAGCTCCCCAATCTATCATAGCCAACTCACTCCTCATACCTTCGTAGTTTCCTTTGTTTAGATTTAGGACCCTAGTTTTGGATTGGACTTCTTCACTTTCCATCTTAATGAAGAATTCTTCATGTTCTGGTCACTCTTCCCTAAAGGACCCCACACAAGATTATTAGTTAACCCCTTCTCATTGCACAATACCCAATCTAGGATAGCCTGTTCCCTAGTTGGCTCCTCAATGTACTGATCTAAAAAAAACATCTCGTACACACTCCAGGAATTCATCCTCCACAGTATGATTGCTAATTTGGTTTGGCCAGTCTATATGTAGATTAAAGTCACCCATGATTACTGTAGTACCCTTGTTACATGCATCTCTAATTTCCTGTTTGATGCCATCCCCTACATTACCACTACTGTTTGGAGGCCTATAGACAACTCGTACCAATGTTTTCTGCCCCTTGGTGCTTCTTAGCTCCACCCAGACTGATTCTACATCTTTATTTTCTGAGCCAATATCCTTTCTCATTATTGCTCTGATTTCATCCTTTACCAACAACGCCACCCCACCTCCTTTTCCTTTTTGCTTGTCCTTCCTAAATATCGAATATCCTTGAATATTCAGCTCCCAGCTTTGGTCACCCTGCAGCCATGTCTCCGTAATTGCAATTATATCGTATCCGTTTACATCTATTTGCGCTGTTAATTCGTCTACCTTATTATGAATGCTTCGTGCATTCAGATACAGTGCCTTTAGATTTGTCTTTTTAACATGTTTAAACATCTTAACATTTGTTTGTACTATGGCCCTATTTGTCTTATTACCATTTTTTCTTACCCAGACCCTATTTGTTAGTGCACTCCTTTGTTTGTACGCTCTGTCCCTTCCTGACACAATCTGGTTATCCTTACCCCAATCACTTTCCTGCACTGCTTCCTTGTCTTTTCTCTTTAGCATTCTAGATTTCTCTCCACCGGGAATCTCCCCCACCACCCCCCCCCCCCCCCTTATTTAATTTAAAGCCCTATCTACCTCCCTAGTTATTCAATTCGCTGGAACTCTGGTCCCAGCATGGTTCAGGTGCAGTCCGTCCCCAGTACTGGTGCCAGTGCCCCACGAATCAAAACCCAATTCTCCCACACCAATCTTTCAGCCACGCATTCATCTCCCTGGTCCTATTGACCCTATGCCAATTTGCTCGTGGCTCCGGTAATAATCAGGAGATTATGACCTTTGTGGTTCTGCTTTTTAATTTAGTCCCTAGCTGCTCAAACTCTATCAGCAGAACCTCTTTCTTTGTCCTACCTATGTCGTTGGTACCTACGTGGACCACGACAACTGGATCCTCCCCCTCCCACTCCAAGTTCTTCTCCAGCCCGGAGGAGATGTCCTTTACCCTGGCAACATAGCCTTCGGGACTCACGCTCCTGGCTGCAGAGAACAGTATCTATCCCCCTAACTATACTGTCACCTACTACAACCATCTTCCTTTTTACTCCCCCCACTTGAACGGCTTCCTGTACTGCGGTGCCGTGGTCAGTTTGCTCGTCCTCCCCGCAGTCCCCGCAGTGATCCACAAGGGTTGCAAGAACCTCGAATCTATTGGACAAGTGCAGGGACTGAGGCTCCTGCAATAGTACCTCCTGGATCCCCGTACCTGCCTCACTTGCAGTCACATAGGGACTGATGGCAGCAGCCATTGATGGTCATCATGTGCATAATGGTATCTCTACCTATTTTTTATGAGATATCTCTAACTCATCTCTTTACTCTCCCACAGGTCCATCAAGAGCGCCCCCCCCCTCCCCACCACTGTCCAGGAGGAAGAGGAAGACGACTCCTCAGAGGAGCCTCCAGCCTCAGGGCACAGCATTACCAGAGATGAGTGCACCCAGCACCAGCGCAGAGATGCACACCTGACTGTATCCCTCGTGACATAGAGTAGTGTTGTCACCTGGTGTCTTAACTCACAAGTGAGCAAGAGCAAATGGTGGAGACAGGGACAGCAATGGAGACTCCTTGCCGGAGGTCACAGAACGCTCCTAGCTCTGCTTAGCAGCATGCAGACGCTGAGCCTCAGGGGCCATCCAGATAGAGGGTGATCCTGGAGCTGCAGGAATAACTGCAGGGGACTCTGACAGGTTTTGCGAGAGCGATGTCTGCAAATGTTCAAAGAATGGAGGAGTTCATCTCCAACATGAGCACCACCGTGTCGCAGGCGATGGTGACTGTAGGCTCCTCCATGGGTAGTATAGCCACTTACATGGAGCAGCTAATATGCCACTCACAGGAGCACATGGTCTCTATGGAGAATAGATGGCAGAGGTTCATAGACCTATTCTCTAGAAGGGATGTCAGCATAGATGTGGGTCCTCATGGCTCCACTGATGTGCAGCAAGGTGCTCTCCAGCTCCTTGGCAGCAGGGAAGTGAGCAGGCTGCCTCTACCGCTGCTGAAGCCACGGGGTAGCACCTCATAGAAGCACGCGGAAGAGAAAGATGACATGCAAGTAGATTCACAAGGGTAGCCACTTGGGTGTTTTTTCCAATGTTTATGTAAAATTTCTGTTAATGTGCTGTCAAACATAAAAATCTTTATTTTCAACACTTGGACAGATTTGTGTGCACCTTTGGAAGTGGCTTAATGAGTTGCAATGAATGGTGAGACAACGGTACCTCCACCAATGGTGGTGAGTGTGAAAGGAATGGCTTGGTCATTGTAGGGATGCTTTATGGTGTTGGGGTAGGGTGGTGCCAACCTGGCGCATCATGTGGCAGTCATATGGGTGTACAGCATAAAGTTAACTAAATCTGGCCATGATGCGGCCATCCTTGGCCCCCCAGGCAGCAATGTGCTCAGGTGCTGATGCCCTCTGTCCTGTGCAGCATCAGATGATTGTGGAGAAGGTTGGTGCTGCTGGTGTGCCTGGTGCTGCTGGTGTGGGTTCCCGACCCGCTGCAAGATATTTCAACTTTCCCACCCGACCCACCTCCGATTGTGCCCGCACGGACCCCGGAAAATTCTGGCCAATACCTCCTTGGCAACCAATTGGTCAAAAATACCAATGTCCAATTAGTAGACTTCAAATGATATTGCAGCCGTAGAATACGACATCACCACTGGTTAATATACCCTTCTGGTTACTTAATACTGCCAAGAACAGAATGGGACATGTTTCAGTCTGAAATGCTACTTTATTTTTAAAAACCGGAAAATGAAACCGAAATTAATTTGTCTGAACAACGCGTCTCATTTTGAACCCTTGCAGTACTTATTTCTCATTAGTAAGTTGTATTGTAAATTTCAACAACCACTTGCATTCATATATGCTTTTAATGAAGAAAAATGGCCCAAGGAGTTTCGCAAAGGAGGATCCAAACAAGCCACGCCTTCGTGGGAGAATTAGGAAAGATGAGCTGAAGTTTGACCGATGAAATGGGTTTTGGGAAATTTTTTAAATGCAGGGAAGGAAATTGTTACATTTTTGGGTTTTTATGCAATTTTACTGTAAGCGAACCAGAGTGTGCCTTTCATTGCTTAATCTCTATTTAAATGTAATGAGACCAATGGGTCCTCGTCACTTTGTCACCATGTCTTTGGTAGGTGGAAGAATATGCATTCTATTGGACTGTGGCTCTGGCTATAAAACACTGGACATATATGTTGAACATTAAACTGGTAAATCAACATTATGCAGTACAAACTGTATGTTTACCATAATTATAACTATCGCTACTCTGAAAATGTTAAAACAAAACACTTTAGAAACATAGGAACAGGAGTAGGCCATTCAGCCCCTCGAGCTTGTTCTGCTATTCAATGAGATCATGGCTGATCTGTATCCTAACTCCAATCACCCACCTTGGCTTAATATCCCTTAATACCCTTGGCTAGCAAAACTTTTGTCGATCTGATTTAAAATTATTAATTGCGCTAGCATCTGCTACTTTTTGTGTGAAGAAGTGTTTCCAAACTTCTCTCCTGAGTGGCCTGGCTCTGATTTTAAGGTTATGTCCCCTTGTCCTAGACTTCCCCCACCAGCAGAAAACGTTTCTCTCTCTCTAGCCTATCAATTCCTTTCAAAATCCTAAAAAGCTCAATCAAATCACCCCTTAACCTTCTAGATTCCAGGGAATACAAGCCTAGTTTATGTAATCTCTCCTCATAATCTAACCCTTGGAACCCTGGTAGCATTCGTGAATCTGCGCCGCATTCCTTCCTTTCTAAGGTACGGTGCCCAGAACTGCTCACAGTACTTCAGATCAACATTCCCTATAAGGTGCGCAGCAGCACACCTCTCTGCCAGTCCCGCGCAGCCTGGGACCGCCTGTAAATGAATGGGCCGTGCAGCCCCTTAAAGAGGCTGTGCACCCAAAAAAAACTAAGGGGGGGAACATTGCTCCAGATGTGGTCTAACCAGGGCTTTGTACAGCTGGAGCAAAACTTCCTCCCCTTTATATTCTAGCCCTCTAATTATAAAGGCTAACATTCCATTAGTCTTGTTGAATATTTTTTGTCCCTACATTCTAGTGATCTGTATACATGGACTCCTAAATCTCTTTGGACCTCCATTGGTTCCGAGCTTTCCACCATTTAAAATAATACTTGGATCTGTCCTTTTTTGACCCAAAATGGATGATGTCACACTTACCTGCGTTGAACCATCTGCCACAGTTTCGCCCACTCACTTTATCAATGTCTCTTTGTAATTTTATTCTCCCGTCTACACTACTTACTATGCCACCAAACTTTGTGTCATCGGCAAACTTGGAGATATGGTTCTCTATTGTGTTATCGAAGTCATTATTAAATATAGTGAATAGTTGTGGGACACCACTCTGTCCTCTGCTGCCGAACCAATCTCCTAACCAGGCCAATAATTTGTCTTCAATTCCATGAGCTTTCATTTTAGTAACAGTCTCTTTACCTGCACTAACCTCAACATAAAATTTATCTTCAACTATGTCACTACTTATGTGGCTATACATTACTACAGTCCATGGAGCCCTCGGATTAGCTTCAGCCAAATTATAGTTCCAAATTTCTGTTAAGATATCCAGAATAAAGGGAATTTAAAAACAGGTATTTTATCATAACTACATTTGGGTAATCAGATGTTCACAGGTTCCAAATTGAGGTTTGCTCAACCAAATACAGCTGCCAAAAAAAGTACTGCAAACTGCCCCATAGGCTGCCTGTGATTGAATGCCGTGTCTTGACTCCTTCCTGAGAAACCCACTGATCTGTTCCACTTTGAATGATCTGAGGCCCCCATCCAAGCTCAATGGCCATCTCATAGCTGAAAGAGCAATCCAATTGATGCCTATTAGTGTCTTTGGTGAACCAAACTATGCTTTATGCAGCTTGATGAATCAGCTAACAGTACATCATTTTAACCTCGTGAGTCGTGATCAGAACGAAAGAATCCATCATCGACAAAAATGCTTAATTTTTGTCACTGCGGTTGAAGGTGGGGTGGCAGGTGGAGAGGGGTTCGGAGGGAGTTTCAGAGATTAAGGCTAGACAGCTGCAAACTCTACTACTGCTGTTGGAATAGATAGAGGGGCGGGGTGCATTGGAGGGCAGATTCCGAGGTCTAGAGAGGCAGTTAACCTGGAGAGGGCTGCTGAGGTAGGGTAGGATGAGTCCATTAAATGATTTGTAGTTGAAAAGGATTTTAAATTTGGATGCATTGGAGGTCATGGGGCCAATATCATAGGCTCTCACAGCACAGAAGGAGGTCATTCAGCCCATCGTGCCTGTGCCGGCTCTTTAAAGAGCTTTCCAATTAGTCCCACTCCCCTGCTCTTTCCCCATAGCCCTGCAAATGTTTCCTTTCAAGTATTTATCCAATTCCCTTTAGAAAACTACTGTTGACTCTCTGCTTCCACCACCTTTTCAGGCAATGCATTACAGATCATAACTTGCTGCGTAAAACAATTTCTCATCTCCACCCCCCCCCCCCCCATCCTGGTTCTTTTGCCAATTATCTTAAATCTGTGTCCTCTGGTTACCAACCCACCCGCCAGTGGAAACAGTTTCTCCTTATTTACTGCATCAAAACCCCTCATTATTCTGAACACCTCTATTAAATCTCCCTTCTTTGCTCTAAGGAGAACAACCCCAGCTTCTCTGCTGTCTCCACATAACTGAAGTCCCTCATCCCTGGTACCATACTAGCAAATCTCCTCTGTACCCTCTCCAAGGCCATAACATTGTGGTGCCCAGAATTGGACAAAATATTCCAGCTGAGGTCTAACCAGTGATTTATAAAGGTTTAGCAGAACTTCTTTCCATTTGTACTCTTTGCTGTTAATTATAAAACTCAGCCTTATCAACTTGTCCTGCCACCTTCAAATATTTCAGTGTGTGAACCCCCATTCTCTCTGTTCCTGTACCCCCTTTAAAATTGTACCATTTAGTTTTACATTGCCTATCCTCATTACTCCTACCAAAATGCATCACTTCATACTTCCCTGCATTAAATGTAATATGCCATGTCTGTCCATTTCACCAGTCTGTTTATGTTCTCCTGAAATCTGCTGCTGTCCTCATCACTGCTTATTATATTTTCAAATTTTGTGTCATCTGCAAACGTTGAAATTATAATAGCCAAATACTGCGGATGCTGGAAATCTGAAATAACAACAGAAAATGCTGGAAACACTCAGCAGGTCAGGCAGCAACCATGGAGAGTGTGTCCAGGTCATTAATATATATATTAAAAAGAGCATTGGCTTAAATACTGACCCCTGGGGAACACCACTGTATACCACCCTCCAGTCTGATAAACAGCTGTTCACCACTATTCTCTGCTTTCTGTCTCTTAGCCAATTGCAGCCACTGTCCCTTTAATCCCATGGGCTTCAATTTTGCTAACAAGTTTATTATTTGCACGTTATCAAATGCCTTTTGGTAGTCCATACACACATCAACCGCACTACCCTCATCAACCCTCTCCATTACTTCATCGAAGAACCCAATCACGTTTGTCAGACACAATTTCCCTTGAACAACTCCGTGGTGGCTGTCATTTATTAACCCATTTTTTCGAAGTGACGATTTTGTTGTTGATTATTGTCTCTAGGAGTTTCCCCACCACCAACATTAGGCTGACTGGTCTGTAGTTACCTGGTTTATCTCTCTTTTTTGAACAGGGGTGTAACATTTGCAACCCTCCAGTCCTCTGGCACCACTCCCATATCCAAGGAGGATTGAAAAATTGAGGCCAGAGCCTCTGCTATTTCCACCATTACTTCCCACATATAAGTAAGTACAGAGGAGGGTGATGGGCAAGATGTAGGCAGTGGAGTTTGGATTTTCTGGAGAGTGGAGGTCAGGAGGCTGGCATTAGCTGTAAGACTACCTAATAGTACTCGTTACAGTGTTAAAGGAGGTTAAATCCACTCTCATTTTATTGAGTTTATTTTATGGAGTCATTAATTTTGCACAGTTTTTTAGATTTTTGTGGGAACACTTTAAAAATGAGAATCTACTTTTTTTAAATGAAGCTAGATAGAATAGGAGCAGGAGTAGGCCATTTGGCCCTTCGAGCCTGCTCCGCCATTCAATAAGATCATGGCTGATCTTCTACCTCATCTCCACTTTCCTGCACTATCCCCATATCCCTTGATTCCCTTAATATTCAAAAATCTATCGATCTCTGTCTTGAATATACTCAACGACTGAGCCTTCACAGCCCTCTGGGGTAGAGAATTCCAAAGATTCACCACCCTCTGAGTGAAGAAATTTCTCCTCATCTCAGTCCTAAATGGTCGACTCCTTATTCTGAGACTGTGACCCCTGGTTCTAGGCTCCCCAGCCAGAGGAAACATCCTCGCTGCATCTACCCTGTCAAGCCCTGTAAGAATTTTGTATGTTTCAATGAGATCACTTCTCATTCTTCTAAACTCTAGACAATATAGGCCTAGTCTACTCAATCTCTCCTCACAGGACACTCCCCCCATCCCAGGAATCAGTCTGGTGAACCTTCGTTGCACTCCCTCTATGGCAAGTATATCCTTCCTTAGGCAAGGAGACCAAAACTGTACACAATACTCCAGGTGTGGTCTCACCAGGGCCCTATATAATTGCAGTAAGACGTATTCACTCTTGTACTCAAATCCTCTTGTAATAAAGGCCAACATACCATTTGCTTTCTTAATTGCTTGCTGTGCCTGCATGTTAACTTTGTGATTCGTGTACAAGGACACCCAGGTCCCTCTGAACACCAACATTTCCCAATCTCTCACCATTTAAAAAATACTCTGCCTTTCTATTTTTCCCTACCAAAGTGGATAACTTCACATTTCTCCACATTATATTCCATTTGCCATGTTCTTGCCCACTCACTTAGCCTGTCTATATCCCCTTGAAGCCTCACAACTTACATTCCCACCCAGCTTTGTATCATCTGCAAACTTGGATATGTTACATTTGGTCCCCTCATCCAAATCATTGATGTAGATTGTAAATAGCTGATGCCCAAGCACTGATCTTTGCGGTACCCCGATAGTTACAGTCTGCCAACCCGAAAATTACCCGTTTATTCCTACTTTCTGTTTTCTGTCCGTTAACCAATCCTCAATCCATGCTAGTATATTACCCCCAATCCCATGAGCCCTAATTTTGTTTAATAACCTCTTGTGTGGCACCTTATCGAATGCCTTCTGAAAATCCAAATACACCACATCCACTGGTTCCCCCTTATCTATTCTGCTAGTTACAATCTCAAAAAAAACTATTCGTCAAGCACGATTTCCTTTTCATAAATCCGTGTTGACTCTGCCCAATCCTATTATTATTTTCTAAGTGCCCTGTTACCACGTCCTTAATAATAGGTTCTAACATTTTCCCGACTACTGATGTCAGGCTAACTGGTCTGTCGTTCCCCGTTTTCTCTCTCCCTCCTTTCTTAAATAGTGGGGTTACATTTGCTGCGTTCTAATCTGCGGGAACCGTTCCAGAATCTATGGAATTTTGGTTAATTTGCTCAGTATCCATTTTCCATGCCCCTTTCTGTGAAGAGACTAGAGTCATTTTTTTTAATGCTAAAGGTGCTAAATACATGCAAGTTGTTGATTATTGTCTTTCCTCATATTAGGCGGTTGACTGCTGTAAAATTGGTGCACTGGTTCTGACCGCCTCTTGTTCTGATTCTGACCAATCTGACTGGTTCATTTCACAACCACCAACCCAAATGAAAAGAGCGGATTTCTCTTGTGAATAAGCTGTCACATGGATTGAAACACTTACTGTCGACACGTATTGCGTAGGCGTATAAATATAAATAGGCATATAAATAGTAAACGGGTAGTAAGAGGAGGGGTGGGGCCGATTAGGGACCAAATAGGAGACCTACGCATGAATACTTTGCATCTATCTTCACCAAGGAAGAAGATGCTGCCTTGGACATAGTGAAGGAGGAGGTAGAGGAGATACTGGATGGGATAAAATTGATAAATAGGAGGTACTAGAAAGGCTGGCTGTACTTAAAGTAAATAAGTCACCAGGACCGGATGGGATGCATCCTAGGACACTGAGGGAAGTGAAGGAAGAAATCGCGGAAGTACTGGCCATAATCTTCCAATCCTCCTTAGAAACGGGGGTGGTGCCAGAGGACTAGAGAATTGCAAATGTTACACCCTTGTTTAAAAATGGGTGTAAAGATAAACTCAGCAACTACAGGCCAGTCAGTTTAACCTCGGTAGTGGGGAAGCTTTTAGAAACAATAATCAGGGACAAAGTTAACAGTCACTTGGACAAGTGTGGATTAATTAAGGAAAGCCAGCACAGATTTGTTAAAGGCAAATCGTGTTTAACCAACTTGATCGAGTTTTTCGATGAGGTAACAGAGAGGGTTGATGAGGACAATACGGTTGATGTGGTGTACATGGATTTCCAAAAGGCGTTCGACAAAGTGCCACATAATAGGCTTGCCAGCAAAGTTGAAGCCCATGGAATAAAAGGGGCAGTGGCAGCATGGATATGAAATTGGCTATGTGACAGGAAAGAGAGAGTAGTGGTGAACGGTTGTTTTTTGGACTGGAGGAAGGTATACAGTGGTGTTCCCCAAGGGTCGGTTCTAGGACCACTGCTTTTCTTGATATATATTAATGACTTGGATGTGGGTGTACAGGGCACAATTTCAAAATTTGCAGGTGACACAAAACTTGGAAGTATAGTGATCAATGAGGAGGATAGTGATAGACTTCAAGAGGACATAGACAGGCTGGTGGAATGGACGGACACGTGGCAGATGAAATTTAACGGAGAAAAGTGCAAACATAGAACATAGAAAAATAGGAGCAGGAGTAGGCCATTCGGCCCTTCGAGCCTGCTCCACCATTCAATATGATCATGGCTGATCCTCTATCTTAATACCATATTCCCGCTCTCTCCCCATACCCAAAGTGATACATTTTGGTAGAAAGAATGAAGCGAGGAAATATAAACTAAAGGGTACACTCCTGAAGGGAGTGCATGAACAGAGAGACTGAAGGGTATATGTGCACAAATAGTTGAAGGTGGCAGGGCAGGTTGAGAAAGCAGTTAAAAAAGCTTACAGGATCCTGGGCTTAATGAATAGAGGCACAGAGTACAAAAGCATGGAAATTATGATGAACCTGTATAAAACACTGGTTCGGCCTCAACTGGAGTATTGTGTCCAATTCTGGGCACCGTACTTTAGGAAGGATGTGAAGGCCTTCGAGAGGGAGCAGAAAAGATTTACGAGAATGGTTCCAGGGATGAGGGACTGGAGAAGCTAGGGTAGTTCTCCTTAGAGCAGAGAAGATGAGAGGTAGGCCATGTAAGACTGAGATGAGGAGGAATTTCTTCACTCAGAGGGTTGTGAATCTTTGGGATTCTCTGCCCCAGAGGGCTGTGGATGCTGAGTCTTTGAGTATATTCAAGGCTGAGATAGATAGATTTTTGGACTCTAGGGGAATCAAGGGACATGGAGATCAGACGGGAAAGTGGAGTTGAGGTCGATGATCAGCCATGATCTTATTGAATGGCGGAGCAGGCTCGAGGGGCCGTATGGCCGACTCCTGCTCTTATTTCTTATGTTCTTAAGATTGAGGGGAGATTTGATAGAGGTGTTCAAAATCATGAGGGGTCTAGACAGAGTAGATGGAGAGAAACTGTTCCCATTGGCAGAAGGGTCGAGAACCAGAGGACACAGATTTAAGGTGATTGGCAAAAGAACCAAAGGCAACATGAGGAAAAACATTTTTACGCAGCGAGTGGTTAGGATCTGGAATGTAATGCCTGAAAGGATGGTGGAGGCAGATTCAATCACGGCTTCCAAAAGGGAGTTGGTTAAGTACCTGAAGGGAAAAAAATTGCAGGGCTATGGGGAAAGGGCGGGGGAATGGGACTAGCTGAAGTGCTCTTGCAGAGAGCCGGCACAGGCTCGATGGGCCGAATGGCCTTCTTCCATCCTGTAACCATTCTATTCTATTCTATTCATTGCAGCATGATGGAAATATGGAAGACCTTACTGAACCAGATCGAAGGGAGAAAGTGGACAGCGCACTTAATCACCTAGCTAATAGTAGGCTGGTAGGTACGGATGAAGTTCATGCTGAAATGCTAAAGACCACTCTCGGCACAAGGAGGGAATAAAGCTGGTTAAGATAAATGGTTTTGGGGAACAACAATAATTTGTACAGCGCCTTTAAAGTAGTAAAATGTCCCAAGGCGCTTCACAGGAGCGTTATCAGACAAAATTTGACACCCAGCCACTTAGGAGATATTAGGACTGATGACCAAAAGCTTCATCAAAGAG
This sequence comes from Squalus acanthias, assembly GCA_030390025.1. Lineage (NCBI taxonomy): Eukaryota > Metazoa > Chordata > Chondrichthyes > Squaliformes > Squalidae > Squalus > Squalus acanthias. Next base: position 37,304,905 of record CM059440.1, on the reverse strand, counting down.
GTAGGTTTTAAGGAGCATCTTAATGGAGGGTAGAGAGGTGGAGTGACGGAGAGGTTTAGGGAGGGAACTTCAGAGCTTAGGGCCGAAGCAGCTGAAGGCTCAGCTCCCAATTAAAATTGGGAGAACCACTGGCTCATCTTGGCGCTGCCCTTCCGAGGCTGCTTAATAGGATTCTGTTTGAGGCATGCATGCCTTCGCTTTTATTTTTATTCATTCACAGGGTGTGGGCGTCTCTGGCGAGGACAGTATTTATTGCCCATCCCTAGTTGCCTTTGAGAAGGTGGTGGTGGGCCGCCTTCTTGAACCGCTGAAGGTCCTCCCAGTGCTGTTCGGGAGGGAGTTCCAGGATTTTGACCCAGCAATGATGAAGGAATGGCGATATATTTCCAAGTCAGGATGGTGTGTGACTTGGAGGGGAACTTGGAGGTGGTGGTGTTGCCATGCGCCTGCTGCCCTTGTCCTTCTAGGTGGTAGAGGTCGCGGGTTTAGGAAGTGTTGTCAAAGAAGCTTTGGTGAGTTGCTGCAGTGCATCTTGTAGATGGTACACACTGCAGCCACTGTACGCCGGTGGTGGAGAGAGCGAATGTTTAAGGTGGTGGATGGGGTGCCAATCAAGCGGGCTGCTTTATCCTGGAGGGTGTTGAGCATTTTGAGTGTTGTTGGAGCTGCGCTCACTCCTGACTTGTGCCTTGTAGATGGTGGAAAGGCTTTGGGGAGTCAGGAGGTGAGTCACTCGCCACAGAATACCCAGCATCTGACCTACTCTTGTAGCCACAGTATTTATGTGGCTGATCCAGTTAAGTTTCTGGTCAATAGTGACCCCGCAGGGTGTTGATGATTGGGTATTTGACAATGGTGATGCTGTTGAATGTCCAAGGGAAGGTGGTTAGACTCTCGCTTGTTGGAGATGGTCATTGCCTGGCACTTGTGTGGCGCGAATGTTACCTGCCACTTATCAGCCCAAGCCCGAATGTTGTCCAGGTCATGCTGCATGCGGGCATGGACTGCTTCATTATCTGAAGAGTTGTGAATGGCACTGAACACTGTGCAATCATCAGCGAACATCCCCACTTTTAACCTTACGATAGAGGGAAGGTCATTGATGAAGCAGCTGAAGATGGTTGGGCCTAGGACACTGCCCTGAGGAACTCCTGCAGCGATGTCCTGGGGCTGACTGTTTCTATCCATGGCAGAGGAGACCCTCGTGAGCCTGTAAATTATCGAAAAATGTTGCTGATATCAGTGACTGTTAAGGTAGTTCTTCATATCAGATGCTCTTGGGGCCTGTGGAGTAATCATAAAGGAACAGGTTGGCTTTGGTTCTCCTGAGCAATATGTTGGACAGTTGTAGATTTATACAAAATCACAGAGCTTCTTAAGGTCAATTAACTGCTATCAATTATTTTTGTAAGGCTTTTGACCAAGTAAGGCTTTCATGAGGAAGCTAAAGAATTATAGAATGGCCCAGTCTTGGATGTTACCTGGGATGTGGACCCCAGCTCCGAGGTCCGTATAAGGGTAGATGAGAGACTCACTGAACCAATCTCTCTCCAAAGAGGAGTGAGGCAAGCTTGTCTTCATCAGATGTATTGGATGACATTGTAGGGGGCAACGTTAGAATATCTGTTCCAAGCATTTTAAAAATTATTGTGGCACTTCCTTTTGCAATGCTGTGGTGTTGTTGTTGGACTCACCTGTGGATCTAATGTACAATCATATGTGGAAAATACTCAACTGGAGGAGGGCTAAGAGTTCAGTGAGTTGAAAGGGAATCTAGCCCAGGTGGATTGGAATCAAAAATTGGTAGGTAACACAACACTGTAGCAACTCGCCAAGGCTTCTTCGGCAGCACCTCCCAAACCTGTGACCTCTACTACCTAGAAGGACAAGGGCACCAGGCACATGGGAACACCACCACCTCCAAGTTCTCCTCAAGTCGCACGCCATCCTGACTTGGAAATATATCGGCGTTCCTTCATTGTCTCTGGGACAAAATCCTGGAATTCCCTCTCTAACAGCATTGTGGGAGTACCTTCACCGCATGGACTGCAGCGGTTCGAGAAGGCGGCTCACCACCACCTTCTCAAAGGCAATTATGGATAGGTAATAAGGTTGTGTTTATTTCCAACACCAGATCTCTGATTGGTCACCTTGAAGGCAACACCTGATTTCTACTTGGTCCCCTTGGAAGACAAGACACACCCAGCAATTTATCTGGAATGTGTACTTAGATCGATCCTTCCTAAGTAATCAATTAGTTTGCAAAGTGTAATTCGAGCCATTCTGACTGCCTTGCTCCAGACAGAACAGAGCTTACATAAAACAGACACAACTCACCCTCGTGGGTTAAGACCTTCTCCCACGCCCCCAAGCAAGTTTCTGACCTTCTCCCCCCCACCCAAGTTCCTGCTCTTCTCTCCCACCCAGGTTCTTGAACTTCTTCCCACCACCCCCCCCCCCGCCCAAGTTCCTGACCTCCCCCCAAGTTTCTGACCTTCTCCCCCCAACAAGTTCCCGGCCTCCCCCCCACCTCCATAGATGGGGCATTGTGTGTGGGTCATGGATTTTTTAACAGGTTTATTGGGTATGAAGTGAATAGTGACTGTGTCATGACTTCCAGATTTCGTCCAGTCCAATGATATCACTTGCCACACGCACCGAGCTTTCTGAGAAATCATCCAGGTCTAGGGGGAGGAGAGGGTGAACGTGTGCGGGTGTAACGGGGGTGGGGTTGGAAGAACGTGATCCGTCTTACCATCTGGATCACGTTCTCGCTGTAATTTCCCCCCCCTTTAGACCTGGATCACAATCTTCCCCCATCCCCCCTGTGCTCTCCGTGCTCTTTACCACACCCCTCCAGTTCCTGACCTCCTCTCCCCTCTCTCTCCCCCGTCCGATTCCCTCTCTTTCCCCCGTCCGATCCTCCCTCTCTCTCCCCCGTCCGATCCTCCCTCTCTCTCCCCCGTCCGATCCTCCCTCTCTCTCCCCCTGGAACTTTAAAAACTGTCATTAACAGAAGCTGATTGCCAGTGGCAGTTAACTGTCAGTCAGCTGTAAGTGTTTGTCTTGAATAGGCGCTAATCGCCAGGAGCAGGGGAGCGGAGTCAACACTTGTAAATCGGGTGAGGCTCCGAGTGTATAAAAGTAAACATTTCTGCAGGGCACAGAGCGGGATTAAACGGAGTGGACTTGAACAGAGTGTTTTATTTGGAATTTGGAAATTCGGAGAAGGGGGAAAGGAGTTGTTGCTTTTTGCCTACACTACTTGTAGTGCTTTGTGTTACAGGTAGATATTTATTTGAGTACCCTTAACTTAATCTAGATCAAGAAAGTAGTCAAGAAACTACACTGTAAACTAAGTTACCCAATTACAAATTTAATTAAATAAAGCAAGGTCATATAGGGATGGCAGTGCAGGCGGTGTGCCGCAACTGCAGCATGTGGGAGTTTGTGGAGAGCATTGTGATCCCCGACAACCACGTTTGCAGTAAGTGCCTGCATCTTGAGAAACTTCAGCTCAGAGTTTTTGAGCTGGAGTCTGAGATGCAGACATTGCGGGGCATCAGGGATGGGGTGAGTTACCTGGACACTTTGATCCAGCAGACAGTCACACCCCTTAGGTCAGGAAGTGGTACAGGTCTGGTTAGTGGTCAGGGACAGGAGGGTGTTACTGCAACTCAGGCAGGTAAGGGGACCCCAGGTGCAGTGCTGGAGGAGCCTCAGCCTTTGCCCTTGTCCAACAGGTATGAGGTTCTTGCTGCCTGTGTGGATGAGGGAAAAGCCTGCAGGATGGATGAGCAAGCTGACCATGACACCATGGTGCAGGAGTCTATTCAAGTGGGGAGAGTAAAAGGGAATGTAGTTGTGGTAGAGAACAGTATACTCGGGGGTTAGATACTGTTCTCTGCAGCCGCGACCGAGAGTTCCGAAGGTTATGTTGCCTGCATGGTGCCAGGGTTAAAGACATCTCCTTGCGGCTGGAGAAGAACTTGGAGTGGGAGGGGGAGGATCCAGTTGTCGTGGTCCACGTAGGAACCAACGACATAGGTAGAACTAGGAATGAGGTTCTGCTGAGGGAGTTTGAGGAGCTAGGATCCAAATTAAAAAGCAGAACCTCAAAGGTAATAATCTCTGGATTGTTACCTGAGCCATGCACAAATTGGCATAGGGACAAACAGATTAGAGGTTTAAATGCGTGGCTCAAATAGTGGTGTGGGAGGAAGGGGTTTCAGTTCATAAGAACATAAGAAATAGGAGCAGGAGTAGGCCATTTGGCCCCTCGAGCCTGCTCCGCCATTTAATGAGATCATGGCTGATCTGATCTTGGGCTCAGCTCCATTTCCCTGCCCGCTCCCCATAACCCATTACTCCCTTATTGTTCAAAAATCTGTCTATCTCCACCTTAAATATATTCAATAACCCAGCCTCCACAGCTCTCTGGGGCACAGAATTCCACAGATTAACGACCCTCAGAGAGAAATTCCTCCTCATCTCAGTTTTAAATGGGCGACCCCGTATTCTGAAACTATGCCCCCTAGTTCTAGATTCCCCCATGAGGGGAAACATCTTCTCTGCATCTACCTTGTCGAGCTCCCTCAGTATCTTATATGTTTCAATAAGATCCCCTCTCATTCTTCTAAACTCCAATGAGTATAGGCCCAACCTGCTGAACCTTTCTTCATAAGACAACCCCCTCATCTCAGGAATCAACCTCGTGAACCTTCTCTGAACTGCCTCCAATGCAAGTATATCCCTCCTTAAATAAGGAGAACAAAACTGTACGCAGCACTCCAGGTGTGGTCTCACCAATACCCTGTACAGTTGTAGCAGGACTTCCCTGCTTTTATACTCCAACCCCCTTGCAATAAAGGCCAACATTCCATTTGCCTTCCTGATTACTTGCTGTACCTGAATGCTAACTTTTTGTGTTTCATGCACAAGGACTCCCAGGTCCCTCTGTACATCAGCATTTTGTAATCTCTCTCCATTTAAATAATAATTTGCTTTTTTCTTTTTCTTACCAAAGTGGATAACTTCACACTTTCCCACATTATACTCCATCTGTCAAATGTTTGCCCACTCACTTAGCCTGTCTATATCCCTTTGCAGATTCTTTGTGTCCTCTTCACAACTTGCTTTCCCACCTATCTTTGTATCATCAGCAAATTTGGCTACATTACACTCGGTCCCTTCATCCAAATCATTAATATAGATTGTAAATAGTTGAGGCCCCAGCACTGATCCCTGTGGCACTGACACCAGTACTGGGGAAAGAGGGAGCTGTTCTGTTGGGATGGGCTCCACTTAAACCTGGGACCAGTGTCCTGGCGAACCGAATAACTAGGGCAGTAGACAGGGCTTTAAGCTAATGAAGGGGGTGGTGGGAGGATTCAGGAAAGAGTAAATTTAAAAGCAGCGAGAGAAATGTCAAGTCTCTATATCAGTGTAGAGTTTTGGGTAAAAATAAGCAGAGTGGGTCAGGAAGGGACAGAGAAAGTAACAAAGGTGATAAGGCATCAGTGACAGGTGACATCAGGGGAAAATAGAAATAAGTCAAAGCTAAAGGCACTATACAAAAAGAAAATACTGCAGATGCTGGAAATCTGAAATAAAACAGAAAATGCTGGAGATACTCAGCAGGTCAGGCAGCATCTGTGAAGAGAGAAACAGAGTTAACGTTTCAGGTCGATGACCTTTCGACAGAACTGGAAAAAAGCAGGAAATGGAACAGATTTTTAAGCAAGTGCAGGGGCTGGGATAGGGGGGAGGGGATGAAAGAACAAAAGGGAAGGTCTGTGATAGGATAGAAGCTTCCAATTTCCACCCTTCCCTCAGCTTCACATAGTCCATCTCCGACTCTTCCCTTCCCTTCCTCGATTTCTCCGTCTCCATCTCTGGGGATAGGTTATTGACAAACATTCACTACAAGCCCACTGACTCCCACAGCTACCTGGACTACACTTCCTCCCACCCCGCCTCCTGTAAGGACTCTATTCCATTCTCCCAGTTTCTCCGTCTCCGCCGCATCTGCTGTGACGATGCCACCTTCCATACCAGTGCTTCTGACATGTCTTCCTTTTTCCTCAACCGAGGATTCCCCTCTACTGTGGTTGACACGGCCCTTGACCGTGTCCATTCTATCTCCCGCACTTCTGCCCTCACCCCTGCCCCTCCCTCCTGGAGCCACGATAGTGTTCCCCTTGTCCTCACCTTTCACTCCACCAGCCTCCACATTCAACGGATCATCCTCCGCCATTTCCGCCACCTCCAGCGTGATCCCACCACCAAACACATCTTCCCCTCACCTCCCCTTTCAGCATTCCGAAGGGACCGCTCCCTCCGTGACACCCTGGTCCACTCCTCTATCACCCCCAACACCCCTTCCCCTTCGCCCGGCACCTTCCCGTGCAAGCGCAGGAGATGCAACACATGCCCTTATACCTCCCCCCTTCCCACTGTCCAGGGCCCAAACACCCCTTCCAGGTGAAACAGCGATTTACTTGTACTTCTTGCAATCTAGTATACTGTATTCGCTGCTCACGATGCGGTCTCCTCTACATTGGGGAGACCAAACGCAGATTGGGTGACCGCTTTGCGGAACACCTCCGTTCAGTCCGTAAGGGGGACCCCGAGCTTCCGGTCGCCTGTCACTTTAATTCTTCGCACCACTCCCACTCAGACCTTATCGTCCTCGGCCTCTTGCATTGTTCCACTGAAGCTCAGCGGAAGCTCGAGGAACAGCACCTCATCTTTCGATTAGGCACTTTACAGCCTTCTGGACTCAACATAGAGTTCGACAATTTCAGATCAAAGCCTCGGCCCCTATCATATATATATTTTTCATCCACACTTTTTGTCTGTGTCTTTTTTTCTTCTCTCCCACATGGCAGCTGTCTTTCATTCTGCCAGCACAATTCTCACTTCATCTAGAGCCATCCTTTGTTTCTTAACCTGTCCAATTACCATCTCCTTTTGCCTTGAATATCTCTTAATGTCTCTTAACCTCTCCTGCCTTCTATCCTATCACAGACTTTCCCTTTTGTTCTTTCATCCCTTCCCCTCTATCCCAGTCCCTGCACTTGCTTAAAGATCTGTTCCATTTCCTGCTTTTTTCCAGTTCTGACGAAAGGTCATCGACCTGAAACGTTAACTCTGTTTCTCTCTTCACAGATGCTGCCTGACCTGCTGAGTATCTCCAGCATTTTCTGTTTTTATTACTAAAGGCACTATATCTGAATGCGCGAAGCATTCGCAACAAAATAGATGAATTAATAGCGCAGATAGAAATAAACAGGTGTGATCTAATAGCCATAATGGCGACGTGGTTGCAAAGTGGCCAAGGTTGGGAACTAAATATTCCAGGATACTTAACCTTTAGAAGAGATAGGCAAAATGGAAAAGGAGGGAGGAGGGGTAGCCCTGATAATAAAGGATGGGATAAAAACAGTAGAGAGAAAGGATCTTAGTTCGGAAAATCAAGAAGTAGAATCAGTTTGGGTGGAGCTAAGAAACAGCAAGGGGCAGCAAACATTGGCGGGAGTTGTCTATAGGCCCCCTAACAGTAGTTATAATGTACGGCAGAGTATAAATCAGAAAATTAGAGGCGCATGTAACAAGGGTAATAGTGATCATGGGGGACTTTAATCTACATATAGACTGGGCAAACCAAATTTGCAGTAATAGTGTGGATGCAAGATAGCTTTCTAGATCAGTATGTTGAGGAACCAATTAGGAATAGGCTATTTTAGATCTAGTATTGTGCAATAAGAAAGGGTTAATTAATAACCTTGTAGTAAAGGGGCCTTTAGGGAAAAGTGACCATAATATGATAGAATTTTATATTGAGTTTGAAAGTGATTTAGTTAATCCGAAACTAGGGTGTTAAATCTAAACAAAGCAAACTACGTAGGTATGAGGGACGAGTTGGCTACGGTAGATCGGGAAACTACATTAAAAGGTAGGACGGTAGATAAGCAATGGTTAGCAATTAAAGAATTAATACATAATTTACAACAAATATACATTCCTTTAAGGCACAAAAAACCCACAGGAAAAGTGGTCCAACTGTGGTTAACAAGAGAAGTTAAAGATAGTATTAGATCAAAGGAAGAGGCTTATAATATTGCCAAAAAGTGTAGTAAGCCTGAGGATTGGGAGGATTTTAGAATTCAGCAAAGGAGGACATTGGCGAGAGACATAAAAACAGACTGTAAAAGCTTCTATAAGTATGTAAAAAGGAAAAGATTAGCAAGGAAATGTGGGTCCCTTACAGGCTGAGACAGGAGAAATTATAATGGGGAATAAGAGAAATTAAACAAATACTTTGGGCTGGATTTTGATACTGGGGCGGGTTGGGGTCTTGTCATCCGCATTTCGTGTTATCCACCCGCCTGCAATTGGATGTGGGAGATTGATGCAATTTTCACTTAATTGGGCAATTGAGTTCCAGCATGTGGGAACCCATGAACCAATTAGTGGTTTCAGTCTGAAAGTCGCCTCTGATGATGTCATCATTGTTGGTGCATTGCAGGTCAGAGACTGCCTGGTCTCAGAGATTGCCTGGCCTTTGCTGTGAGAGGACCTGGATGCAAAATGAGCAGCAGCCCTAAGGAGAGAGAGACAGAGAGAATTTTTTTTTCCATCCAGGTCCTCCAAAGGCCCTGGCAGTCTCTGAAGACATTCAATGCAGCAGCATCAGAGGTGACTTTCAGACCTAATACTACTACTACCTTCATCACATCTCCGTTGTAATAGTGAACCTGCAGCTGATAGTCAGCTATCCACTTGTGCTCCCGCCAAGTTTCACTGGCGTGTTTCACATCAGAAAAGGGTTAAACTAGCTAAAACTTTTCAAAACGGCATTACAGAGCCAATTTAGGGCTTGTTAAGGGCTTTAATGGCCTCTCCCGCCTCTTGGAGGCGGGACGGAGTCGGGAACACTGCACACGATTTTATCAAAATTGCGTGGAGGTGGGTTGGAGGCGGGATGGGGTCAGGACCCCCGAATCTGCAACTTTAACCCCCCACACGCCTCCAAACCCAACTCCACAGGTCATTGAAAATCCAGCCCTTTGTGTCTGTCTTCACGGAAGAAGACGCAAAAAACTTCCTGGAAATAGTGAGAATGAGGAACTGAAAGAAATTAGTATTAGTCAAAAAATTGTACTGGAGAAATTCATGGGACTGAAAGCCAATAAATCCCCTGGACCCTATGGCCTACATCCTAGGGTTTTGAAAGAGGTGGCTATAGAGATAGTGGATGCATTGGTTGTCATTTTCCAAAATTCCATAGATTCTGGAACGTTCCCGTGGATTGGAAGGTAGCAAATGTAACCCCGCTATTTAAGGAAGGAGGGAGCGAGAAAATGAGGAAATACAAACCAGTTAGCCTGACATTAGTAGTACGGAAAATGCTAGAATCTATTATTAAGGACGTGGTAACAGGGCACTTAGAAAATAATAATAGGATTGGGCAGAGTCAACACGGATTTATGAAAGGGAAATCGTGCTTGACAAATCTATTGGAGTTTTTTGAGGTTGTAACTAGCAGAATAGATAAGGGGAACCAGTGGATGTGGTGTATTTGGATTTTCAGAAGGCATTAGATAAGGTGCCACACAAGAGGTTATTAAACAAAATTAGGGCTCATGGGATTGGGGATTGGTTAATGGACAGAAAACAGAGAGTAGGAATAAACGGGTCATTTTCGGGTTGGCAGACTGTAACTAGTGGGGTCAGTGCTTGGGCCTCAGCTATTCACAATCTACATCAATGATTTGGACGAGGGGACCAAATGTAATATATCCAAGTTTGCTGGCGATACAAAGTTGGGTGGGAATGTAAGTTGTGAGGAGGATGCAAAGAGGCTTCAAGGGGATATCAACAGGCTAAGTGAGTGGGCAAGAACATGGCAAATGGAATATAATTTGGATAAACATGAAGTTAACCACTTTGGTAGGAAAAATAGAAAAGCAGAGTATTTTTTAAATGGTGAGAGATTGGGAAATGTTGGTGTTCAGAGGGACCTGGGTGTCCTTGTACATGAATCACTAAGTTAACATGCAGGTACAGCAAGCAATTAAGAAAGCAAATGGTATGTTGGCCTTTATTACCAGAGGATTTGAGTATAAGAGTAAAGAAATCTTACTGCAATTATATAGGGCCCCGGTGAGACCACACCTGGAGTATTGTATGCAGTTTTGGTCTACTTACCTCAGGAAGGATATACTTGCAACAAAGGTTCACCAGACTGATTCCTGGCATGGGGGGATTGTCCTATGATGAGGGATTGAGTAGACTCGGCCTATATTCTCTAGAGTTTAGAAGAATGAGAGGTGATCTCATTGAAACATACAAAATTCTTACAGGGCTTGACAGGGTAGATGCAGCGAGGATGTTTCCTCTGGCTGGGGAGTCTAGAACCAGGGGTCACAGTCTCAGAATAAGGGGCTGGCCATTTAGGACTGAGATGAGGAGAAATTTCTTCACTGAGAGGGTGGTGAATTTTTGGAATTCTCTACCCCAGAGGACTGTGGAGGCTCAGTCGTTGAGTATATTCAAGAAAGAGTGCGATAGATTGTTGGACTCTAAGGGAATCAAGGGATATGAGGATTGTGCAGGGAAGTGGAGTTGAGGTAGAAGATCAGCCATGATCTTATTGAATGGCGGAGCAGGCTCGAGGGGCCGAATCTCCTACTCCTATTTCTTATGTTCTTATGTGATTAGCCCAACTTTTCACCAGCACATAATTTCAATGAGTCGCAGCAGATAATCTATCTATTCGGAACTTGACAGATTGCAAGTTCGGGATTTAGCACTAGCGCATGCGGAAATCCCAAACTTGCGGTCAATTTGAAAGGCGGTATGACGGCTTACTCTGAGAGTACACCATCAAAGCGATGGCAAATTCAGGGCCTATATACTTACATACAAGGTAACTTTCCTCCAATTTAACCGCAAATAGTAGCATAAAATTCTTACTTTATAAATGAATATAATATGGTTTAGAACCCACCCTGATCTTTTAATTTCCATAGTTTTCAGTGGAGTGGCTTTAGCCAAAGTTTGATGGGAAAAGGGTTCAGGTCGTAGGTCAATATTGGGTAAACCCTACTTAAATATTTTCGATATTCAATATATATTTCTGTTCTCTAACCTACTAATGGTGTAACATCTCACAAACGTGAAGTCATTCCCATCAAATATTTTTCATATTTCAGTGCGACTAAATTACATTCTCACTATTAAAAATACTTTCTCTTTGAAAAGAACATGTCTAAAACCACAATAGCAGTCTGTTTCGGCACACACATTAAAACCAACCCCCCCAAAGGCACCATTAAGTCAATTTTATTCATGTAATTAAATTCTCCTGTTTACCAGGTTTATTTTAAACCTGTCCAGGTATAAAAAAAACACCTGGATGATTTGCTTTATATCCTGCTTATTGTTGCTGCCCATAATTTGTCAGATCAGCCCACTCTTGTGTTGGAAGTGTTGTTGATGATGATGATTAGATGCACCACATCATGTGAACAATGTTCTTGGTGCCGGCCATGTAATTGGAGGTTTCAAATATAAACGCTGTAAGCTGATAGGTGGAGGCTGCTTGGTTGGGTCACACTGGGGTTGGAGGTGCAGCCAGGCCTTATTTACAAAGAAGAAACCCCACCTCCTGGCTGAGATTGGCTGCCAAAGCTCTGCTCATTTAAACTGAAGAAATTAGAACAACAAAGAAGCAAAACTATTTCATGAAGCTTGCATTTTTTTATTAGGACACTGTAATAAAAATTAAAGAGCAGGCTCCCTGTAGCAGAGACTGATGCTCGTCAACTCTATGAATAAAGTTCCTTAAATGAGTGGAGTCTCTTTGACCCTTTCCCTTCGGCGCAGCCGCTGTGATTCCCGCGCGCTCCGGACCTTCCCGCTTAACTAAAATCTCGGGAGCGGCATTGAACCTCTTCGCTGTTTATCGTTGAACTTTTAAATCTATCACAACATAAAACAGCCGCCATTTTTCCCCCGTGTGGCCAAAAAAAACAAACAGTAAGTAAAAACTAAACTGACGGGAAGCATTTGAAATTGGCGCGCCATCTTAGTGAGGGGCAAAAAGCCCACGGCCGCCATCTTTGCGCGGGAGATGGGGAGGGTTAAACCCAGCTGCCGCCATCTTAGTGAGGGGCAAAAAGCCCATTGCCGCCATCTTTGCGCGGGAGATGGGGAGGGTTAAACCCAGCTGCCGCCATCTTAGTGAGGGGGAAAAAAAGCCCATTGCCGCCATTTTTGCGAGCGAGGGGAGGGGTGAGCAGAGCAAAAGCCCTCTGCCGCCATCTTAGTGAGGGGCAAGAAAAAAAACTACGCCCGCCATTTTTGTGAGGGGAAGGGGAAATAAACGGTCAGTGAAAAAGCAGGCGGAATTTTAAAAATTAAAATAACTGGGGAGGGCCTAATGGCGAATGGCCCGCCTGTTTGTGTTGGGCGCCAGGGGGTATGCTTGGGAAGTTAGGGCGGGGTTTATTTTGTTTTTGTTTGAATGTGTCGCGCGCACCGACGGTTGGGTGACGGAGTTTCCGGCCGGAGGCGGGTGGGGGGAAGAGCGGAGCGGAGCGGGGAGCCGAGGAGCGGGAGCGGGGAGCGCGGCCACAAAGGTAGGCAGAGAGCCTCGGATAACGGCGCGGCAAACACCCAAGCCCCGCACCCATCGCGGCACCCAGCCCCGGGCAGTACACGGGCCGCCTCGGCCGGGTCCTGGAGCCGCGGAGGGCCGGAGCCCGAGGCTGCAATGTTTATTATTTTTTTGGAGCGCCATTTTGAGGTTGGGGTTTTTCCCCCCTCTTCTGATCTGGGTGCAATTCTCCGTCACCCTCCCTCCCCGGCCAAGCGCTCTTTTCTAAAAGATTTTTTTTAAATTAAAGTGCTAATATCTCACCTGGCCTTGCTTGTCCTGCGGTCGCGGCTGGGGGCGCGTGTGTGTGTGTGTAGAAGTTTGGGTTGGTTATTCGTCGAGTTTGTGCTTTGAATGAAGCGGCTGGCGGCTTTTGTCGAGGGACTGCTAGGTGGAACTCCACTGAGCATGCGCCACTGGGGCTCCCCCCCCCCAGGACCAAGCTTAAAGCACAGCAGCACCTGGACTCCATTAGACTGCACAGGTCCAGGCTCCTCTCTCCATTAGACTGCACAGGTCCAGGCTCCTCTCTCCATTAGACTGCACAGGTCCAGGCTCCTCTCTCCATTAGACTGCACAGGTCCAGGCTCCTCTCTCCATTAGACTGCACAGGTCCAGGCTCCTCTCTCCATTAGACTGCACAGGTCCAGGCTCCTCTCTCCATTAGATTGCACGGGTCCAGGCTCCTCTCTCCATTAGATTGCACGGGTCCAGGCTCCTTTCTCCATTAGATTGCACGGGTCCAGGCTCCTTTCTCCATTAGATTGCACGGGTCCAGGATCTTCTCTCCATTAGATTGCACGGGTCCAGGCTCCCCTCTCCATTAGATTGCACGGGTCCAGGCTCCTCTCTCTAGACTGCACAGGTCCAGGCTCTCCTCTCCATTAGATTGCACAGGTCCAGGCTCTTCTCTCCATTAGATTGCACAGGTCCAGGCTCTTCTCTCCATTATGCGGAGATGCCGGTGTTGGACTGGGGTGGACAAAAATGAGAAGTCGCACAACACCAGGTTATAGTCCAACAGTTTTATTTGAAATTACGGCTGCTCCTTCGTCAGGTAAAGGTTTAACCGAAGAAGGAGCAGCGCTCCGAAAGCTCGTAATTTCAAATAAAACTGTTGGACTATAACCTGGTGTTGTGCGACTTCTCATTTTTCTCTCCATTAGATTGCACAGGTCCAAGCTCCCCTCTCCATTAAATTGCACAGGTCCAGGCTCCTCTCTCCATTAAATTGCACAGGTCCAGGCGCCTCTGCATTAAATTGCATAGGTCCAGGCTCCCCTCTCCTCTGTCAGCCATGGCTCAGTGGGTAGCAGTCTCACCTCTGAGTCAGAAGGTCGAGGGTTCAAGTCCCACTCCAGAGACTTGAGCACAAAAATCTAGGCTAACACTCCAGTGCAGTGTTGAGGGAGTGCTGCACTGTCGGAGGTGCCGTCTTTCGGATGAGACGTTAAACCGAGGCCCCGTCTGCTCTCTCAGGTGGACGTAAAAGATCCCATGGTCACTATTTCGAAGAAGAGCAGGGGAGTTATCCCCAGTGTCCTGGCCAATATTTATCCCTCAATCAACATAACAAAAATTGATTATCACATTGCTGTTTGTGGGAGCTTGCTGTGCGCAAATTGGCTGCCGCATTTCCTACATTACAACAGTGACTACACTCCAAGAGTACTTCATTGGCTTTGAGACGTCCGGTGGTCATGAAATGCGCTATATAAATCCAAGTCTTTCTTTCTTTTCAATTAAACTGCACACTCTGGGCTGTTCAGCTCCAGGTTTTGTGCAAACTCAATTTTATAATTCTTGCACCATAAGGAGCTTTGGGGGGTAAGGAAGATAGAAAATGCATTAATGGGCCGGATTTTCCGATAGGAGGCTTCCTGCGTGCGGATACCTCCGATCTGGAAAAATCTATGAACTTACCTGCTGGCTCCGTAGGTCCCGTCACTTCCGATCCTGTGCCTCTCCTGGTGCGCGCGCAGAGGCCCAGGTATCCCAGGGGTGGATGCGGTTCGCAAGCGTCCCTGGGATCACGTGGGGCATAGGGAACCAATCAAAGAAGGGAATTCCCCTTCACACTTTTAACAGGTCTCTCTGCATAGATCTGTCAAAAGTATGAATGGGGATCACTCAAAAAAACACACTAAAACATTAAATAAAATTTTTTAAATTACGTATTTAAAATTAGTTAAAATTACATTACATTAAATATTTTTTAAAATAATTAAAGTTTTTTACAGGGCTAAAAATAAACTTACCTTTTTTTAAAGTATTTTAAAATTATAAATGAGTGGGGGAAAAAATATTTTTTTACTTTTTTAAGCTCTTATGCTGGTAAAAGCAGGCCTTACACAGGCTTTTACCAGGCGTAAGATTTTTAAAGGTTTTCAGCGGGCGGAGGTTGTGCAGAAAGCGGAACTCTCCACCCGCAGAGGCCCTTCTCCCGGGCAGGCGGATGATCTGTCAAGAGGATTCTTGTACACAGCTCGTACACACCCGTGGGGGTCGGAAAATACGGGCCGTTATCTCCGAGTGTTTACAAGTCACCTCATTCACCTGCAAAGTGCCATTCCTGTTTTTTCATCCTTTTTGATACCTGATTTCCTTTGAAACTTTAGGTTTCATTGGCATAATGTAAATCAGATGAAGCCTTAAGCAATGTTGATTTTGTGTCCAGTTCCTCCAACTTTTTCATTCTCTGGATGTGGGCTGTTGCTGGCAAGGCTGGCATTTATTGCCCTCCCCTAGTTGCCCTGATTTGATGCGACTGAGTGACTTGCTAGACCAGTTCAGGGCATGATGGGCCGAATGGCTCGATGATTTAAGAGTCGATTTTTGGCCAGACTGGGTAAGTTCAGCAGGTTTCCTTGTCTAAAGAACGTCAGTGAACCACTTGGGTTTTTATCTCAAAATCTAGGGGTCACTGACTAGCAATTAGGAGCAGGAGCCCTGCTAGATGTTTCTCTCCTTCCACCCACCAAAAGTCCAAGGGCTACTGCCCTTGTCAGCTGTGGCTCAGTTGGTAGCACACTCACCTCTGAGTCAGAAGCTAGGCTGACACTCCAGTGCAGTGCTGAGGGAGTGCCACACTGTTGGAGGTGCCGTCTTTCGGATGAGATGTTAAACCGAGGCCCCGTCTGCTCTCTCAGGTGGACGTAAAAGATCCCATTTTGAAGAAGAGCAGGGGAGTTATCCCCGGTGTCCTGGCCAATACTTATCCCTCAACCAACATAACAAAAACATTATCTGGTCATTATCACATTGCTGTTTGTGGGAGCTTGCTGTGCGCAAATTGGCTGCTGCGTTTCCCACATTACAACAGTGACTCCACTTCAAAAGTACTTCATTGGCTGTAAAGCGTTTTGAGATGTCTGGTGGTCGTGAAAGGTGCTATATAAATGCAAGTCTTTCTTTTTTACTGAGGCCAATTTCACTGTTTCAAATGCTGCACCAGCTAAGATCATTGAGCACAGACCAGGGAATCCACCCCAAGAGCTGCTTTACTGTCTGGTCATTTACCTACTAGCCCAATGAAGTTTCGCAAGGGGAGAACTAAAAAGTCGATAGTGCTCATGTTAGGCAACTAATACCCTTCCTCTCTATAAATCATAAATATGCAGATGTTGGAAATTGACACTTTATGCAAACTTAATGCTAGTTTTTATCTAATTCTGTACAAATGCCTAAGGAATGCCAAGCTTCCTTTGTTTGTGTATACTTATTTAGGCTCTTTAAAAGCACTACGTTTTGGGCAGGGTCATGTACCAAAAAATTTCATAAAATAGTGATGAGCCTTATTGAATCGCTGTATTTGTAGCGGTTTGCTACACTGGAGTGGCTTGCTGGGCCACTTCAGAGGGCAGTTAAGAGTCAACCACTTTGTTATGCTACTGGTGTCAGATATAGGCCAAACCAGATAAGGACGGCAGGTTTCCTTCCCGAAAGCACATTCGTGAACCAGTTGGGTCTTTATGACAATCCGACAGCTTCATGGTCACTTTTTACTGATACTGGCTTTTTATTTCCAGATTTAAAAAAAAACCCTGCCACAGTACTGAAACGGCTCTTATCAAAGTCACGAATGACATCTTATGTGACTGTGACCGTGGTAAACTACTCCTTCTCGCCCTGTCTGCAGCCTTTGACGTGCTTGACCACACCATCCTCCTCCAACACCTCCCCTCCGTCGCCCAACTGGGTGGGACTGCACTCACCAGTTTCCATTCTTACCTATTCAGGCGTAGCGAGAGAATCACCTGCAATGTCTTCTGTTGCCGCTCCCGTACCTTACCACTGGTTTCCCCCAGGGATTAATCCTTGTTCCCCTCCTATTTCTCAGCTACATGCTGCCCCTCAGCAACATCATCCTTAAAACAACGTCAGATTCACATGTATGCCGAAGACACCCAGCTCTACCCCAATACCACCTCTCTCAACCCCTCCACTGTCTAAATTGTCAGACTGCTTGCCCGACATCCAATACTGGATGAGCAGAAATTTCCTCCAACTAAATATTGGGAAGACCAAAGCCATTATCTTCGGTCCCTGCCACAAACTTCGTTTCCTAAACACCGACTCCATCTCTCTCCCTGGCAACTGTCTGAGGCTGAACCAGACTGTTTGCAACCTTGGTGTCGTATTTGACCCAGAGATGAGCTTCCGACCACCGCCACGCCACCTATTCCACCTCCGTAACATAGCCTGACTCCGCCCTGCCTCAGCTCATCCGCTGCTGAAACCCTCATCCATGCCTTTGTTACCTCTAGATTTGACTATACCAATGCTTTCCTGGCCGGCCTCCCATTTTCCACCATCCATAAACTTAAGCTCATCCAAAACTCTGCTGTCCATATCCTAACTTGTACCAAGTCCTGTTCACCTAACACCTCGGTACTTGCTGATCTACATTGGCTCCTGGATAAGCAACGCCACGATTTTAAAATTCTCATCCTTGTTTTCAAATCCCTCCATGGCCTCACCCCTCCGGGATATCTGCACTCCTCCAATTCTGGCCGCTTGCGCATCCCTGATTTTAATCGCTCCATCATTGGCGGCCGTGCCTTCAGTTGTTGAAGCCCAAAGCTCTGGAATTCCCTCCCTAAACCTCTCTGCCTCTCTTTCCTCCTTTAAGCCGCTCCTTAAAACCTACCTGTGTGACCAAGCTTTTGGTCATCAGCCCTAATATCTCCTTATATGGCTTGGTGTTAAATTTTGTTTTATAACGCTCCTGTGAAGCGTTTTGGGACATTTTACTACGTTAAAGGCACTATATAAATACAAGTTGTTGTAAATTCAAATTCACAGACTGGTGGGATTTGAGATCACGTTCTCTGGATTATTAATCCAGGCCTCTATTACTAGTCTAGTAACATAACCACTACACTACCATACCCTCCGCAATTCAGAAAGGGTAGAGGAAAATGAAGTTACTTGGGAAGTTTGTGCAGGGTTTTTTTGCGTTGAATGAATGCATTTATTGAGGTGTTTGGTGATGGGATTGTACTGAGCATGTGGCACTTGCAGCAACCGGGACTCCTTCCCCTGGATGTTAGCTTAAGCTCCCCATGCTCCCCCCCCCCCCCCCCCCCGGCTCTGGCACTGGGACACTTAGGCTGCTCTTTACAGTCTTTTAAAGCATTAAACAGGGCAATCTTAGCTATTTAAGGGGTAGAAATCAGATATCTCAAGTCTTTGACCTTTGCAGTAATATGAATGTTATAATTGACACTTAAACTTTACTCTGTGTGCAATGAGAAATGCGTCCCTGTGTTCGTCATTGTCATCTTAAGATTTCATCCAATTTCAGTAAATTTGAACTAATTCTCAAATTGTTTATCGGGGTTTGCACATATGTGCGTCTAAAAGGATTGAACATTAACCTCAAATTGCAGAAATGGTTGGCTTGGCAAACCTGTCGTTTAATTTTACTCTTACAAATCCAGGTTTTGTAGGCTTTTTAAAAGGTTAACCTAAGCCCCATTGAATTGGTAACTCCATCTAATTATCATAACAAAAGACATGACTATGAACCATTTCTGTTGCAAGTCGATGCAACAAGGAAGTGCATTTTATATTCGCTGATTTTTTTCAGTTCATGTTATTTGCACCATCTGTACACTTTTTTTTGTTTTAAATCGTTTTGACCAATCATATAACCCCAGTTAAACTTCTCTATACAGGCCACTGAAACTGGAAGTGTTGGGAATTACTGTGCAATAATAGTTGATGTGCACTGACTCACTAAACTGGGCAACTGCAGAGCCAAAGTGTTCTAGCCCTTCTGTCACGTTAACTGTTCCTTGTCCATTATTGTTACTGAATTTTATTTTGCCAGCTTTGCATTCAGAATGGTATTTTGGCTGAACCTATATTCTATAGTCTCTTTAACAGGTCATTGAGAATAACGTTGCAGACATGCCTATTCGACGGAATGCTAGTCCTTCTGCACAGGAGAGTCCTGTGAGAAACAAGCCGACTGCAGGTACAGGTCATGTTTAAACCTTGTTTCCGATATAGTGATTGCTGTCTTAGTGGTAGAGGTCGCAAGGGAGGAAGTTGCTGTTAGAGTAACTGGTGATTTGTTGCAGTCCATTCTGTTTGTATATACTGCTAGTGGCACGGGAGCGGATCAGACAAACTGCTCTGTCCTGGATGGTGTCAAGCTTCTTGCCTGGGGTATACAGCACAGAAACGGGCCATTTGGCCCAACCAGTCCATGCCTGCGTTTATGCTCCACTCGAGCTTCCTCCTGTCTTTCCTCATCTAAAATCTATCAACATAGCCCTCTATTCCCTTCTCCCTCATATGCTTGTCTAGCCTCCCCTTAAATGCATCTATACTATTCGCTTCAACCACTCCCTGTGGTAACGAGTTCCACATTCTCACCACTCTCTGGTTAAAGAAGTTCCATCTGAATTCCCAATTTGATTTCTTAGTGACTATCTTATATTGATGGCCTCTAGTTTTGCTCTTCCCCACAAGTGGAAACTCTCTATCTACTCTACAAAACCTTTCATAATTTTAAAGACCTCTATTAGGTGGAAAATCCATCAAATTCCGTTCTTCAGGCACGTACATTATCCCATGTAATTGCATTGCAGAGCGTGTGTTAAAGCGTGTTGCCGTAATTCGGGTAAGAGATGTGAGACCACTTCCAGGTGGACCACGTGGGAGCGTTTTAACCTTTATTTCTAGTTTTAAAATGTTGACCATCAGAGAGAATCTGCTCTTTGGGCGCGAGAGAGCATGATTTCCTTGGGCGATGTGGCGTTCTGCTTTGCTGCGTTATAAATGGGTACCAGTCTCAAACTGTGGTATAACTTTGCCCTTAAATACAATGATTTGTACACCATTAGCACCCCTAATGCTTTAAAAGTAGGGGTGTGATTTCTTTATTGTTGTAATTATTCCAAATTTACAGTCATTTTCTGTAATACATTCTCTCAACTAGACGTGTCATGTCTTGGAGTTATTGTGAAAATGGGGTTATTGGAAATTGTTCTTAAACAGTCAAATTGAGGTGGTTCCAAGATTGTGTCTGGTGCTGGAAATTCCGTAATCTCATACCTGAATCAAGCAGGTCCACAGTATGGCAGGCCACTGTTCAAGATTTGCCAGCCAGCATGGCTCACTGATGCAACCTACAAGGGTTCACCTGTCGCTGTGGCCTGGGATTCTTAACTTTTACCATGCAAATGACCTAACTGGTAGGGTGACTCTAGCTGGACAAGCAGTAGGACACTTACCAGTTCTCTACTGGTAAACTGCAGGGTGTTAGCTGGTTAAACTTTAGCTGTACCCCAGCCTTGGTAAGGAGGGGCCCTAAGCATTGGCTCTGTTCAACTGCTCTGGACTTAAATGTGGGGTGTGTCCCTATGGCAGTCTGGATTGGGGAAAGATAATTTCTTTGCTTGTTTCAGAGACTCTTAATTACGGTGATTGGTATCCTCATTTGTCAGACACCTGGCTGACAAGAAGACTTGCTCAGATTTCAAGTTCTTTTAGAATGATTGCCCTTTTCTTTACACTAAGATGCCGATGTGACTTCCGAAGAATCTGTGTCAGCAGAGGAGGAACCAGAAAACGACACTTCAGCCCAAGAGGAGGAAAAGAAAGAAGCAGAAAAAAGTGGTGATGAAGAGAAAGAAACCAAACCTTTAGAGGAGCCTAAAAAGGAGTAAGTGTATCCACGTCATTTCAAACATGCTGTACACATTTTGTGATAGTAGGAAATCTGAATCATTTGTTTTCACAGTACGGACTCTGGTCATTATTGTAGCCACGGCATGCTTCAGATAGAACAGAAATGTCTTTATTCTTCAATGTCTCCAGTTTTGCTTTTCCTTAGTCTAACATTTTAACAGAACTAGAGTTATTTCCTGTTTCTGCTCATGTAGTTTTCCCCATTCCTCTTTCTAAATGGGTAACCTGGGTGAATGCAAGAGAGTAGTGGAAAACTTAAGTGGGGAGAAAAGACAAAATGGAGTCAAGAAGAACCATCTGAGCGTAAAGAATATAAAAGGGTAGATGGAGAAGGCAGGAAAATGGGACTGTGAAATACTGAGTGCTGATTTTACACAGGCAGCAACGGCTGAATGGCCTCTCTTCTAAAGCAGCCAAGGAAAGAAAGGAGAACCCAAAATGCAACATTTAAATGTTGGACACTGAACAGAAGCATTCAGGACACCCAGGAAAGGACATAATGTTGGTTTGGAGGAGGAGATGGGAGTATCATGTTCAAGGACAGCATATCTATGTTGCCACTGCTCTACTTCTTTTTCTTCCATCCTCCCAGCCCCCCGGCAACCATGTATGAAACGGTTAATATGCATCAATTGAACAAGGTTATTTGGGCTTAGCATGAAAACTCAGTTTCAGGCCATCTCGGATGATGGATCTGGTAACCAATTTAAAATGCTAATACTGTGGACTTCAGCTCTGTAAAAGCCGGAGCTGTTGGGATTCTGCATATCCCCATCCTCAGCAGTAGACCATAGGGGGAATTTGGTTAAATTGATAGTTGTATTTGTTGTGCTGTTGTACAGTGAAACTTGTGCTTGCCACCTCTCGGTCAGAAGATGGTCCATGTGAGCACCATATCAGAAGTTTCAGCTCGCAATCTGAGCTGACAGAATGGGGGAAGTTCTGCACTGTTGGTGTCTTTCCAATGAGGTTGAATCAAGGTCCCATCTGCCTGTTCCCTTGGTTCTGGTGGACATTGAAAATTCCATTGCACTATCTGAAGGAAAGTAATGAGTTCTCCCAATGTTCTGGCAACATTTATCCCTCAACCAATATCACTAAAAACAGATCAAATGGTCACACTTTTCAACGAAGTTTGTAATTTGGTGAATATGAAGTTCTGTGAGGCATTCAAAAGATCCAATAAGATGTTACATAAATGACAAATTAAAATGCTTCCTAGAGAATGTTATATAGTAAACAGCACTACAGCTTTGTGATTTGTGACCTGTTGCAGAGAAAAGGAACCAACCAAGGATAAGAAGATTAAAAAGACCATTCCAGCCTGGGCTACCTTGTCTGCTAGTCAACTGGCTCGAGTGCAGAAAAATTCTCAGATGACTGCTACTGCACGACCAAAAATGGATGCTATTGTCATAGAAGCTATTAAGGTAGATGGTGGAAAATCTCTTATAGCTGTAGTAAGCTACTCAAGTAAACTTTCGTTAAGTTTTCTCTATGTATTTTAAGCAACTATATCCCTTTACTTTTACATATAGATCACAAAAATAGGCATTTAGTTTCCTTTTTTAACGATCATAACTTTAAAAAGTATGATTAAAGCCTATTGATGGCAACTCCCATAACAATGTTAGCCTGCAAGTGTCAGCGTTGGCTGAGTGATAGCAGTCTCGCCTCTTAAGTCAGAAGGTCGTGAGTGCAAACCCTGGAGGCTTAAGCACATGATCCGATGTGGAGAGGCAGAGGATTTTAGGGAGGAAGTTCCAGAGGATATGAGGTTGGAAGCCCAGCTCAATGTTGAACAGGCTGCTGAGGTTGTGAACCGTCTGGTTGAGCCTAGGGAGGAGATGGATTTGGTGGCAAGTGTACGGGGTTTGTGACGGGGCAAAGACGATGGTTTCAGTCTTGTCAATATTTAAAGATTCTTGACAAAAATATATATTGATGTTGGTGCTGATGGCTGAATATGTGCCTGTATAGAGTTATTTAAGTACTTGGGCTATACTATCACTGGACAACTGAGGCTCAACTCTAATTTGTTATTTTCAACTTTGTCTCCATTGAAATAAAAATAACTTGCATTTATATAGCGCCTTTCATGTCCTCAGTAAGCCCCAAAGCACTTTACAGCCAGTGGCGTATACTTGAAGTGTTGTCACTGTTGCAGTGTAGGAAAATGCAGCACCCAATTAGCACACAGTAAGCTCTCACAAACAACAGTCAGATAAATGTCCCGATAAGTTTTAGTGGTGGTGTTGAAGGATAAATGGTGGCCAGGATACTTGGAAATCTCCCCAGCTCCTCTTCAGAATACATCTGAAAGTGCAGCACTCCCTCTGTACTGCACTGAAGTGTCAATCTAGATTTTGTGCTCAAGTCTGTCGATTGGGGCTTGAAGCCATGACCTTCTGACGCGAGTGAGAGTGCTACCACTGAGCCAAGGCTGAGAAGTTGACATTAAGAATAAAGAAGAATAAAACTCAAGGCCAAGCAACTATTACAGGTTCAAAATTAGGATCAGGATTCTTTGCTGATTTCACCCCAGCCCTGGGCACTGAGGCCAGTTGGAGCAACCTGATTGACACCCTGGCTGAATGTCAACTCAGCACAGACCTGAAATCAAACCTTGAACTTTCCAGTCTGTATAATCATTACAGAAAGTCTTTCCCAACATGTAAGCAGGAACAATGCATCTGAATGTGGGTGCATGTTTTAAAAATCTCAAGTGAAATGTTGGACCTGAAATTGCGGTCGGAGGTTTCCCGCAGGCGAATGCCTCTGAGCAGCAAGCAAAGTACGCACCTACCTGGTGCCTCTGTATCTTCGGACTTTTGCAGTCCTGGGTCTGCAGGCATACGCCTGCGTAAAGGCCCACGTATCCCAGGGGCACATGTGGTTTGCAAGCGACCCTGGGATCACGTGGGCTGGCCCAACCAATCACAAAGGGAGATTCCCATTATGCTTATGGAGATTCCATTTACGTACGGAACCCCTATAAGCATATTCGGAATCACACAAAACACTTTCACACAACCTAAATAAAAATAAATCACGTTTAAAATTAATTAAAATACAATTTAATTAAACATTTAAAAAAGTGTAATTTTTTGAAAAACAAATGTAAACATTTTTAAAGGGGCCAAAATAACCTAAACTCATTTTAACAGTTTTGAATGTTTAAATGATTTAAACAAAATTATTTTAATATTTATTTAAACCCATGTGCTGGTAAAAGAAGGTCCTATGCCTGCTTTTACCAGGCATAAGAGTTTCGTGGGCAGTAGTTGGGCAGCCCAACCCTGCACCAGCGAATGTCCATTTCCTGCGTATGTGGATGATCTGTCAAGCTGAAATTTGACATCGCAAGTTCCGGGTTTTCGCCCATGAAGAAACCCAGAACTTGTGGGGCACTTAGGACCGCATACGGTCATAGGCCCCGTAAAATCCAGGCCAGTGTGTGGCTTGTTGCTGTTTATCAGTCATTTAAGGTAATTTGCAACATTTACACTTGTTGCTGTTCAATCAAGTTAGTAATTTGATTAAAACAAAATATCTTTGTAGGATGATCATTGTAGTGAGTCATTTCAAACTTGCAAATGCATGCTGAAAAGGGAGCATTTAAAAAATACTCGGTCTCTCTTTTTCAGGCTTGTTTTCAGAAGTCTGGTGCTTCCGTTGTCGCCATAAGGAAATATATCATTAACAAGTATCCATCACTGGAACTGGAGCGCAGGGGATATATACTAAAGCAAGCCTTAAAACGGGAGCTGCAGCGTGGTGCTATCAAACAGGTAATCATTAGATCATTTTATGGAATCAGTATAGAGGCTACTAGATAAGTAGGAGTGGATGCCAATGTGGTAATGTAGTTAATGGATGGTGAAGTTTCAACACTCCCTGGAAAGATGGAATCTCTCTTTTTTTCTCTCTAACTTTTTTCTCCCTCTTTCTTTCTCCCTCTCCATATATCATATCTCTATCATTCTCTCTCTTGCCAGAATAGTGAGGTAATCCTGGCACTTTATAAATCATTTGGTGCGACCACACCTAGAATACTGTGTACAGTTCTGGTTACCGCAGTACAGAAAGGATATTGCAGGTATTAAAAGAATGACTGAGGGGATGGAGGGATTGAATTCTGAGGAGCAGTTATGTAAATTGGGCATGTTCGCACTGGGAAAGAGTAGGACATATGTTTGGTATATTTAGGATTCTAAAGGGTCTAGATAATGTAGACCATGAGAAGCTATTTCACCTTGTCCAGAACAGTAGAACCAGAGGACGCGGCCTGCGCTTGAAGAGGGGTAAAACTAATCTGCGGAAACATTATTTCATTGAGCAAGTGGTCAATCTGTGGAACAGGCTCCCTAGGGAGCTGTTGGAAGCAGTTAGTATTGATTCATTCAAATACAAATTAGAAAATAACATTTTGGGATGCAGTTTATGACTAATTTTAGACATGACGTGGTAAGTGTAACATGCTTGGGAGGAACAGGTGACTTTGGACTTATGGTTCCTAAAGCTTTCTACCACTGGGGTTTTCCTGTGTCTGTTGTTGACTAATTGATAGAGATTGATTGCCATGATTAGTCAACAACTCCATTATAATTGTATCAAGCGATTACCAGGGTGGTAGAAGGCAAACTAGATGGAACTTGGTCCAGCAATTACTGTGTTTCTTTCTCTCTCTCTTCCTCTCCTCCTCTTCCCCACACCTCCGTCCCCCCCTCCCCCCAGTTTCAAAGGTGCCATGTAGTGAGTCCCATCCCATTCCATTACAAGGCAGTGGTCCAAAGCACAAAACTGCCCATATTAGGCACTTGAGAGTCTGCGATATCTTGAAAATCAGTAGTAGGTATTGGAACGACACAATGTAGATTAGCATGGCCCCTGCACAAGGCTGACAGACAAAAGGCGGGGTGGGGGGGGGGGTGCTCAATGGAAACTCTCACTGATACATTGGGGGTAATGTTTGGAAGTACACATTGTAAACAGTTCTATTCAGTAATATCCTTCATTTTGATAAGTGCAATAGAAGTCTGAATTTCAGTGAAACTTTACTCCACTATGCCAAAATAGTAGCCTGGAATTTGCGGTGGGTAATAACTGCGAACGAACAGCGTTTGCTGTTATTACCCCTTTGAAGCTGATCGCAACTTCTGGATGTAGTGCATGCACATCCTAACACGGAAATCCTGAAGTTACGGTCAGTCATTCACTGCTCCGACACTGGTTGCGCTGTGCTCTTTTCTCTCTTTCGCCCCCCCAGCCGACAATCAGTGAAACAGACCAAAACTTCGGCTCTTCCGCAGTAATATCGCTGTTAAATACCCCATTAAATGTTAGACCTTGTTGGATTAGGTGTAACTGGGGTTTTAACAGCGCATTGACTGCTAAACAAATGTTATGGCCCTGAAAAACTAATTTTAATTTTGTGGAGTGTCAAATTTATCCATTTGAATAAAAATTACAATTTTTAAGAAACTTTAAAAAAATATATATTTTTAGAAGTTCATTCATCTATTTTTCAGGTTTACCGTTTCCCTATGTGAGAGCCCCAACCTTTGTTTTGCTCTCTGACATTTTTAAAATGTTAGAATAAAAGGAGCTTATTCACTTCCCTGTCTGTTAGAATTCTGCATTGTGATTGGCTGCTTAAACAGCTTGTTGACGTCACAGCAGCTCGCAGTAGGAATTCCCCGTTAGCTCACACTGATCGCAACTGAACGTCGGAAAAGCCAAACTTCTCGCCACAGATCTTTGTGGGAAGCTTACTTCGGGGCCCAGTGGTGAACACCTTTGTTTCATCGCTGGCTGCAAATTACTGCAAGTACTGGCCATTGACTGTAAGCGATTTTATTTTGTGAAGATTCATAAATCTTTGTGAGGAATTTTCCACTTTTGTGCATGGAAAGCTGAGCAAAAATATATTTGATGCCAGGTACTAGGATAAATCACTTCCTTGCAAGTGCATAATGGTATCACTGTTGCGCTCTGCTTGAACTGACTCACACCTTGATGCCTTTATGTAATATGCAGTAATCTAGCATGCGTCCTTTTCTTCAGGTGAAGGGAAAAGGTGCTTCTGGAAGTTTTGTGGTTGTGTCAAATGCAGGAAAACAAGCAAACAAATCCAAACAGGACAAAAAGGTAAATAAATGGTTGTAACTGCTGTAAAAGTGGAATTTAAAAATGTTTTCCATGCCCTTTGTTCTACCTCACTAGCTAATCCCTATAGCATTGTTCATAGTTGGGGCAGGAGTGCAGTTGTGCTGTTTAGCTGGTGAGAGACAGCTGTGCTTAGCCTGGCCTATCTCTTTTAAGGCCACTGCTCCAGTAATTCCTGTGGGAAAGTGGTGTAACTAGGCAAATCCAAGTATTTGGAACTAATCTAAATTCCTGAGCCTTTATCTACTTGTAACTTGCTGGCTCCAGGTTAGAAGAAGCCAGTGTTAAATAACTGGCTTTCTTTTTTTTAGTTTGTTTGCATCATATTGGAAGCCTGGAGTATGATGGACATGACAGAATTGTTGGGGTTCAATGGGCACTGACAGGCCTACAGTACTTCATATTTAAATTAATTGGGATGTCCGTAATTTATTTATGCTGGTACGGGCAGAGGGATTAAAAATGCATAGCAAGTGGACAGGAATGACGCTCTTTTTGCTGAAAGATGTGCAAGTTACTTCCTAATCCTCTAGTCCATTAAGTTATTATTTTTGTTTCTAATATTGGGCTGGATACATTTTCACTGAGGTAGCATTTACTGGTCTATAATGCAGATATTCAGGTCACAAGATGGTGTCTCAGAATGTTTCTACATGGCATGCTTTTTGAGTATTCCGATCTCATGTTCTTCACACTCGTATTCATGTTGATGTCTGCGGGGGGTGGGGGGTGGGTTTACCATCACTTCAATATCCCAAACTATTTAAGAAAAAATAAGAAACTTTATTCCGAGCAGGATCATCTGGCAGTGGTTCCATTGGTGTATAGAGTCAGTCCTGCTAAAATTCAGACCCTAATCTAACTGAAGATTTCAACATGTCTGTCAAGCTTTAAGCAACAACAATTTGAATTTCGGTATATATTCAGATGCAGCGACTTTTTGAACGGCACTTCAGTTATTACTGTTGGTATATTTTCCTGTTATTTTTGGCTCCATGTACAATATGATTCCTGCCATCAGAATTGGGGAATTTTAATTGGTGAGGTCTATGTGATCTTTCATACTGTAAATGGACTTTTCTCCTTGGCATTAGCAGAAGTATTCCTCAGAACTTTTGCTCTTTTTTTCAAAACGTTTCTTGGCCAGTGCCCTCCATGATTCAGCTAATAGCCATATTGACAACTTTTTTCAGTTTTCAGTACATCGATATGCTTTTCCAGTTGGAGTAGGATCTTGATCGCCTCAAAACTTACATATTGTACCTCTGCACAGACAACTTAATATGGACTGTACAGAAGGTAAGTTTTTTTTCAAACAGAAGTTCTTGTTTTTGATCAAGCCTAGTATTCTTTTTTTAATAGAAAACCACTTCATCTGGACCAACGGAGCAGCCAATAAAACTGGAGGATGCTCTACCACTGGCATTCACAAAGCTGTGTGAACCTAAAGAGGCATCATACAGTCTTATCAAGAAGTATCTTCTTCAATATTACCCCAAACTGAATGCTGAGAGCAGGTATGAAAGTAAAGATTCATGTTGGCGTACTTGCCCAAGGCTACAACCAATGTGAAGCACACTATATCCCTGATTTGAGATTCAGCATGTAGACTGACGATTCTTTATCGTGATCTGCTTCTCATTCTCGAAGATCAGTCACCAAAGGCATTAAAGTTAGCCAGTTGCTTCAGTGATTTGACCAGGTCAAACTTTAATGTTCTGTCCTAAATGGTTGGAAAACTGACTAGTTTCTAAACTCTCAAGTTTAGAAGAATGAGAGGTGATCTCATTGAAACATATAAGATTCTGAGAGCTCGACAGGGTAGATGCTGAGAGGCTGTTTCCCCTGGCTGGAGAGTCTAGAACTAGGGGCATAGTCTCAGGATAAGGGGTCAGCCATTTAAGACTGAGATGAGGAGGAATTTCTTCACTCAGAGGGTTGTGAATCTTTGGAATTCTCTGCCCCAAAGGGCTGTGGATGCTGAGTCGTTGCATATCTTCAATACTGAGATAGGTAGATTTTTGGACTCTAGGGGAATCGAGCAATATGGGGATCGGGCAGGAAAGTGGAGTTGAGGTCGAAGATCAGCCATGACCTTATTGAATGGTGGCCTACTGCTCCTGTTTCTTATGAATTTCAGAAATGTGGGTTTTGATCCAAAATCAGGTCAGCAGAGACGAAGGAGGAGGAGTAAGTTTCAATTTTAAATATAAAATAAGAAAATGTTATCAAATGTAGGAGACGACTACGGAAGGCAGAGCGTTTAGGGAAGGAAAAGAGAGGCAGAGCAGCAATGATTGTGTAATATCAATATAAAAAAACATTTTTTGGCCCATAGGATACGATGTGAGCAGTGATCAAATAGTGATGTTTCAATCTTTTCCCCTGAGCGATTTCTCTCCTTTCTCCCTTTCTTTCTTTCTCTCTCT
This sequence comes from Squalus acanthias, assembly GCA_030390025.1. Lineage (NCBI taxonomy): Eukaryota > Metazoa > Chordata > Chondrichthyes > Squaliformes > Squalidae > Squalus > Squalus acanthias. The sequence goes on along the minus strand of CM059440.1, from coordinate 37,275,442 downwards.
TTTGCTCTATTTCTCTCTGAGTTCCTTTCTCCCTCTCCCTTTCCCCAGATCTCAGTCTCCCTCCCTATGAGCAGGAGGGTTGAGAAGAGTGCAAATAGAAATCAAGTAACTAATGATCAAGAACAATGCCTGTATATGTTACTTATATAAAATTTTTGGCAGAAGCTTTTCCTCAGAAATCTGTCATCTTGAAGTGGGCTGATCAGTGAATTCAGTTTCACTGCAAGGCATTAATGCTTTCAAATGTGGCTACAGTGTCTCTCATCGAGTCGCCTTTTTTGAGAACTTGATTTATAGTACTTGCAGATAACTTATTTCCCGCACCAAAGACTATTTATTTGTGTGTGCTTGATTTGCAGGCCCTATTTACTCAAACAGGCTTTGCAAAGAGCTGTAGATAAGGGTCAGCTGGACCAGATTACTGGCAAGGGAGCATCGGGCACATTCCAGGTAAGTACTGCAGATGCCAGACATGTAGTGGGATCTGTGTAATAGGGAGCTCTTTGTGGCTGGGCAGGGTCATTGCCAGTTTGGGGTACACAAATTATCCTGCTGCATTTAAATGGATTTTTTCCCCCACCACCCTTTGGCAAGTGTTTGGAAGTCACCCTGAGTATTTTGCCCCTTGGGTTGGAGTTCTATTAACTAGTTTGAATAAGCTGCTGTAGACCAGCATCCTGGAAGCATTTGTTTAGTTGTAAATCTCATCTGACATTTTAATAGTTATCTCCCATGGCATTTCTCGGTTTGAACACAAGGTGGAGCACTTCACGATAGTGATCCACCTGAGGGAAAGGAAAATTGGCAATTGGATCTGTTAGAGTGGATCTCAATGTCTGAGCAGCAAGGAGAAGTCTGAACCTTGGCCCCACCTGCAGTACAGTGTGGGAACTTGATGGGTACAGAGATCATTTATTTGTAAAAGAAAAAACATGGACCCCGGAGACTAAGATCACATTTACTGTTTAAATCTCCTCCCATTGCAGCTCAAAAAGGCTGGAGACAAGCCGTTGTTAAGTGGGGGTCCATTTGAGGATGCAATTCTTAGTGCCATAACTGCCATGAATGAACCCAAAACCTGTTCAACCACAGCTCTTAAAAAATATGTCTCGGAGAAAGTTCCTGCAACAAATTCTAATTTCCAGAGTAAGTCACAGCCGTTTTTTTACATCTTTAATTTGTGTATTACTTCATTTGAAAAACAATTTTTTAATTAATTATCTGTGAGATCCAATTTAATGTCTGTTTTCTGGAAACTTTTAGCTTAATTGTGAAAGCAGTGAGCTTTTCCTGGGTCGTGGCCGCTGTATGGAGAGTTGGTACTTGATTTTGCATCATATTATCTAGTGTTTCCATTAGTAAGTTAAATATCGCTAACTTGCAAAATGTTTGTTTTTCTGGCTTGTAACTAATTTTCAAACTGCTACTGATCTGATGTATGTATTTACTATATAACTTTTATTATCCGGAAAGGTTTACTCCTAATTCTGATTAATTTTAATAATAGCAAAGGACATTTGTTAGTTACAAGTAATATCTGGTAATTAATAAATGTAATTTTACGTTGTACTTCATGATGCCATACAAAAGCCATTAAACATCCAATGATGTTGGATGCTGCCAAACCAGTCCCAGCTAAAATTCTAACCAGCAATCAAATGTTAACTCTACTTGTGTGTGCGATGAGTCTTTTCTTTAATATAAGGTGGAGCTCCAAGGGTGGACACAATGTGGGAAAGCTGCATAATGAACAGTGGACAACCAATCCACTAAGTAATTTATTGCATTTGGCTTATTTGTGCATCTGGTTGAAAGTTCAGGGCTAAACAGATCACAACAATTTTCACTTACATAGCTTCTTCGATGTAAATAAACGGCCCAAAGTGTTTCACTAATAAGTGTATGGAAATGAATGTTGAGCCAGGAAGAGAGAGATTAGAATGGATGATTGAAAGCTTGGGGAAAAAGATAGTGTTGAGAAGGTATTTAAAGGTGAAAAGAGACACCGAGCATTCCAGAGAGTAGGATTGAGGTAGCTGCTGGCTCCACCACCACTGGTGGGGTGGAGAGAAATGTAAGGGACAATGGGGGAAAAATTCAGTTGGTTGCGCCTCCCATTAGCGCCTTAAGAGGGCGCTAATGGGGCGCAAAGCAACTAGTGCCCGGGCGCGGCGATGTTTGCGCCGCTCGCGAAATTAGCTAGACATTTTGCGGCGGCGTTAAACACTACCGCCACGATCTCCTGCGCCGGCAGATCGTGACATCAGTCGAGTGCGCAGCACCCCGGAGCGGATATTGAGTGGCGCCGCCTGCCTTACCGCCTGCCGCTAGCAACGACAGGTTGAGGGGAGCGTTTTGCGGTCAGGAAGGGACTGGGGGAGCGCTATTTAAAGGCGAATGCTTCCTGCCTTTTTTTGTTGGTGACATTTTTGCACCACGCATTCTGAGAGAGAGAGAGACTTCTGGAGAGATTCAACGCTGTGTGAAGGAGTTTTGGGTACTGAGCAGCACTTTGCAGGTTCATTTTGATTAGCCCTTCCTTGCATCTATTTAGAAGAGATTGTGGGGGCTGCACTCTGAGCTCTTTCCCTGGTGTTCTCCATTGTTCTTTCCAGCAGATTTGATGTACAGGGCTCTCCAGGCCGAGATTCAAGGCTGCAATGAGCAGGATATGGATGGAGAGCAAGATCAACCCTCCCCTTTAAGAACTGGCCGGTGCCATTGTGTCTCTGTTCCATTGCTGACTGACATCACATGAGCTTAGCCAGCGCTCTGAGGTAGCGCCTTGCTCTTCGGCCTTTGTGCCTTAAGACAGGTGTGAAGCGCCTGATTTAGCGCTCCAATCGCCTCCAGGGGCGATAAAAGCCAAGTTTGCAGTCGGAGGCGATAATTAGCGCCAGGTGCTAATCTTTGCGCCTGGCCGATAATTGCGCCCCAAATGGGGCGATACTGAATTTTTCCCCCAATGTCTTTGGGCAGGGGTGAGACAAGGTAGGGTTGAAAAAATTGCATAGCTAGGGTGGGGAGGCCATGGAGCGATTTAAAAATGATGAGAGAAACTTAAGTAACTGGTCATTGTTTATAAATCTCAATCATAACATTTTTCCTGAATTTTGCTTTGGAATAAATACAAGCCTTGAGACAGTAGGGGGAGAGTTGCTTTGGTAGCTGCAACAAAAAGTACAAACCCATTTATAAAGAGCAGCTTGTGATTTTTGTTAAACCCATGCACAGTAAATCTTGCCCCTCTAGGTATAAAGAATTTTAAATTAAGATATCCTTTCCAATTCCATTGAATTCTTTGTTTTTTACATGCTCCCCCCACTTCTACTCCTCCCTGCCCCCCCCCCCCCAACGTCGTCCTGGCAAAAAAGAGGCCCATAGCCAATGTTCCTATTAGCTGTCTGAAGGTACCACGCGGGCCGCTTGCCAGTTTTATAATGGAAAAACCGCGCATGCACGGAAATTTAAATGACCCCCCCCCCCCCAAAAAAAATTAGAGGGAACATTGTCCATAGCCAATTCAGGACATCTTGCTCACAAATTCTTCTCCAACTCCTGAAAGGTGATCAGACAAGCCCCAGGAGGACCCAACCCGTTGGTTGTTACCCAAAATCTTACCGTCCTTGTGCCTTGATCTCATTTTCCAAAATGTGTACAATGACGCCGTGAGTACAATAATGGCAAGGAGCTGACTCTCACTACCACTCCCTGGAACATTCACCCTCTGAGTAAAATCAAACTTCTGCACATCCAAGTGCCCCTCCCTGCCTAGGTATACCGGGCCCCATTGCATCAAATCTACCTGTATGTTATCAATACTATTAATAATGTCTAAGACCTGAATCAGGTCCCCTCTAAGTCTTTGTCTCTTGAGCAAACCCAAGACATGAAATCTCTCTCCATACTGCAATGCACTTAGGCCAGGGATTATCCCCATTGCCCTTCTCTACATTCGCTAGAGTCACAGTGCCCTTTTTGAGGTATCTGGCGTATCAGAAAGGTGCACAATACTCGATGATGTCTCACCAGATATTGAGATATCAAACTCAATTTTTGAAATGAATGGAGATAATTTTACTTCTTGGTATTTAAACTTGTGCCCAGTCAGGAAGTAGAGGAGTAATGGAGATTCAAATGGTTGCCTTCTCCAGAGAGTAATAAGTGTTCAGAATAAAATCTCTACAGAAGTGAATTTCCAAGTTGATTAAATTCTTTACATAAAGAATACATGGTCATGAAAGAGTTTAAGCTTTTGTGATCAAATTCTGTGTTATGCTAGGGTTGCAACAAGACGAAAGCCATATAATTTTTGGGATGTAGAAGCTAAAGTTGAATAATGTTTGATATCCTGGAGTTGAGGGTTGGAGCGACATTTCTTCAGGAAGTATTAATTGTGATTCACTTTTCAGAGGAGAGCAAACAAATTGGAGAGTGCATGACTAAGCAATCCTCTGGGAAGAATTAATTTGGGTTGAGACCTTTTCTCATTCTGTACATTTTCCCTCGCTATTGTAACTGAAATGCATGTGGAAATGTTAACTTTCAACATTATTTTGCAGTGCATTTGCTGAAGAAAACTCTGCAGAAATGTGAAAAATACGGATGGATTGAACAGATTTCTGGGAAAGGATTCAGTGGCTCCTTCCAACTTTGTTTCCCGTTCTACCCCAGGCAAGGAAGCTTTTAATTTTAAAAAAAATATTTAGAACACATCCCATATTGTACTGGCATTTACAGTTTTGATCAAAGGGCTTGATAGGTTGTTATGACCTCTGATCACACATTTAAGTGGACATACGAGTGCCATGAAATAAAAACAGAAAATGCTGGAAAAACTCAGCCGGTCAGGCAGCATCTGTTGAGAGAGAAACAAAGTTAATGTTTCAGGTCGATGACTTTTCTTCAGAACTGGAAAAAGTTAGAGATGGAACAGATTTTAAGCAAAACGCAGGGGCAGGGAAAGGGGTGGGGAGGAAAGAACAAAAGAGAAGGTTTGTGATAGGGTGGAAGGCAGGAGTGATTAAATGACAAAAGGTCTGATTGTACAAAGCAAAAGGAGATGGTAATGGGAGAAGTAAAGAAACAAAAGATGAGACTAGAAGAGGTGTAAATGGGAATGGCAGAATCATCAACAGCTGCCATGTGAAAAAAATAGGGGCAGAGGTTATGGTCTGAAATTGTTGAACTGGATGTTGAGTCCAGAAGGCTGTAAAGTGCCTAATCGAAAGTTGAGGTGCTGTTCGTTGAGCTTCGTTGGAATAGTGTAAGAGGTCGAGGACGGAGAGATCAGAATGGGAGTGTAATGGAGAATTAAAGTGACAGGCGACTGGAAGCTCGGGGTCATGCTTACGAACTGAACGGAGGTGTTCCGCAAAGCGGCCACACAATCTCCATTTAGTCTCCCCAATGTAGGGGAGACTGCATCGTGAGCAGCGAACATTCTCTGTTCAAGTCCTACTCGGGTCCCCTCCCTCGCCTCTTTTGCCAGTACATTGATGACTGTAGCGGTGCTGTTTCTTGCTCTCTCCCTGAACTAGAAAATTTCATTCACTTTGCTTCCAATTTCCACCCTTCCCTCACCTTCACATGGTCCATCTCCGACTCTTCTCTTTCCTTCCTCGACTTCTCTGTCTCCATTTCTGGGGAAAGGCTATCGACAAACATCCACTATAAGCCCACGGACTTCCACAGCTACCTGGACTACACTTCCTCCCACCCCACTTCCTGTAAGGACTCTATTCCATTCTCCCAGTTTCTCCGTCTCTGTCGCATCTGCCCTGACGATGCCACCTTCCATACTAGTGCTTCCGATATGTCTTCCTTTTTCCTCAACCGAGGATTCTCCTCTACTGTGGTTGACATGGCCCTCGACTGTGTCCATTCCATTTCCTGCACTTCTGCACTCACCCCTCCTCCTCCCTCCCAGAACCACAACAGGGTTCCCCTTGTCCTCACCTTTCACCCCATCAGACTCCACATTCATCCTCTTCCATTTCTGCGTGATCCCACCACCAAACACTCCCAGCATTCCGAAGGGACCGCACCCTCCGGAACACTCTGGTCTACTCCTCAGTCACCCCCGCACCTTCCCATGCAAGCGCAGGAGATGCAATATCTGCCCTTTTTACCTCCTCCCTTCCCGCCGTCCAGGGCCCCAAACACTCCTTTTCACAGTGCAACAGCGATTTACTTATACTTCATGCAATTTAGTATACTGTATTCGCTGCTCATGATGCAGTCTCCTCTACATTGGGAAGACAATTTCGGATCATAACCATTGCTCCCATTTTTTTCAGACAGCAGCTGTTGGTAATGATTCTGCTGTTGCCATTTACACCTCCTCTAGACCCATCTTTTGTTTCTTTACTTGCCCCATTACCATCCCCTTTTGCCTTGCACCATCATCCCTTTTGTAATTTAATCACTCCTGCCTTCCACCCTATCACACACCTTCCCTTTTGTTCTTTCCTCCCCTTTCCCTGCCCCTGCACTTGCTTAAAACCTGCTACATCTCTAACTTTTTCCAGTTCTGACAAAAGGTCATTGACCTGAAACATTAACTCTGTTTCTCTCTCCACAGATGCTGCCTGACCTGCTGAGTATTTCTAGCATTTTCTGTTTTTATTTCAGATTTCCAGCATCTGCAGTATTTTGTTTTTGTATATGAGTTCCATGGTTGATTTCATATTCAAAAACACCACTTTCTCATTCCTTGAACCTCCATATGCAAGTAGTGATAGTCATCTGATTTGGGGGGGGGGGGGGGGGGGGGGATCACTTCTGTACAGTGTCTTTAAGAAGTTTGTGTTATTTTGCCATGTCCAACACCCAGGTTCATTTACTCCCATTTTCAGCAAAAAGCTTGACTGCTGACCATCTTGAACTTGGAAAAAGTTTGTGGTTTTTAATGTTACACTGAATATAATGTCAATTACAGTGTACACTTCTTAGTTGTGTAAATGCTGGTTTTGATTTGACAATTTTGGTCTTGAAACCTACCAGTGTCGCCATCTTGGTTAGTATTTGCCCTTTTATGACACGTTAGTTTAATTATAATGATTTGGGCTTTTTAAAAGTTCCGTTTCCCTTCAGTGGGTTCACAGCAGTCACCGTAAGTGGACCATGTCGCTTACACTTGTAAATTTTATGTGACCAGAGCTGATGGTCCTCCTGATGCACCAAGAGTGTCAGAGTTAAATCACTGACTGACAACAGCCCCCACCTTGAGATGTTCTGGGGGATTCTTTCTGCACCATTTGTTCCACCGCAGTGGATTTCTTGAGATATATGGCAAGACTTTTACAGTTGCCTACACTATTGTCTCCTGTTTTGGTGACTTGGGACATTTTTTGTGCTCTATCATTCTAGAGTTACACCTGTAGAACCCAGGCTTGTACCAGGTCTGCCTGACGTTATCCTCGTGCAGCAACTGACATTTTTGAAGCTGCTGGCGGGTTAGCAAGTTAGATAGTAGAAATTGTATCCTTGTGGTGATCACTCGTATAGCAGGATTCATCAGGGAAGCTTAGATTGTTCCACCCATGTCGCAGCCAACACCTGGGCCAACATGTAGAGGGTTCAGTATTTGCAAGGAGCTACCTGAAGTAATTGGCATGCTTTGACCAAGCAATGTTGTCTTAATCGGACAGCTCAGGACAAGTGCTTCAGTGATGTCGTGTTCCATTCTCGTCTTTTTAGTGCTGCCAGTTTTTGCATTTATATAGCGCCTTTCACGACCACCGGATGTCCTGAAGTGCTTTACAGACAATTAAGTACTTTTTGAGGTGTAGTCACTGTTGTAACGTAGGATGTGTATGTATTACTTTGGTATACTCCTGTCTGTGGAGGTTGAATAATATGAATGTGAAATTATCTACAGTAGATAGGGTATTCCTCATCCTTTGAACACTGACCTGCATGTATACAGTTCCTTCCCATCCTACCCCATCGTTCTCTCTGATGTGCTGCTTGGAGCTGTTCATTATATATTATATTCTTCGTTACTCTGGGCAAAGAAATAAATGCCGTGATTCAAAATGTACACGCGAATAGGGGAAAGATCAAAATGAAGTGAATGTTAAAGGAACAGTCCTTAGATTTGTCCTTTCTTATATTGTATGTGGAGGAATACCAAGTACAATCGATAATGTGGCATCCCATTCATTATTAGTTTTGTTAAAAAAACAGTCCACTTAATTTCTGTGCTGGCCTATTTGACAATGCTAGTGTTAAACTACATTATGGTATTTATAGTAATTTTAGTTTCCTCATGGGGCTGATTTGGGTCTTTATGAAGGGAAAATCTTCTGAGTACAACCTTAAATACTCTGAACCCTTTGATCATGCCTATTTGCGATAGCTTGCTGTCTAACTGCACAGTCGCAGGATTGCCCAAGCTACTAAAGGTTTTTCCCATTTAGAACAGTGGGAAAAATGTTGGCACTAAGCTTTCTTGGTGCTAAGGAAGGTGCCTTAATTGTGACCAAATATTCCTACCATTTTTCTTTAGTCCCAGTGTCCTTTTCCCAGAAAAGCAGCATCAGAAAGAGGAGGAAGAATCTGAGGAAGAGGAGGAGGAGGAAGAGGAGGAGGAGAATGATGACGAAGAGCAGTCCGAGTCAGAAGAGGAAGAATCTGACGATGATGAGCCACCTTCTAAAAAAAGAAGGTATACGAGTTATGTTTACCACTGAAAACAATTTTAATTTTGAGGATGTAAATTTCTGCCAAAGTAAAGACTTGTGTATAATCAACAAACCTCAATGTACTGGCCAGTGTACCCAGCTCGTCGATTGTGATGCTAGAAGCTGTGGAGTGCATCAGCATTTGAAAGGGGCAAAGCCTCAGGTAAGAAGAAAAAGCGGGAAACGCTGGAGATCTGAAATGAAAAGAGGAAACGCTAGAAATACGCAACAGGTCCCATCAGCACCTGGAAAGGGAAACGGTATCGAACCTTTGTCAGAACAGTTCTGACAAGGGCATGTACCTGAAACTTCAACTTTTTCTTTGCTTAACAGGTGCTGAAGTTTCTGAGATTGAACTGTAACCACGGGCAGTCATTTAAGCGATTCTTATGGCAGACAGGCAGTTTTTAAACATTCCCTTTCAGTTATAGTTTAGTTACAATTACATGAAATTGTTCGCTGCTCAGCAATACACTCGCAATAAAGGTGTTGATAAATTGCCAGATTATGGCTATTTGACTGCAGTTTATAGGCTGCTTATATTAAATCTTTCTCGTTTGCAACCTGAAGCAGGCACAAGGCGGTTCCACGAGCCAAGGCCAAGCTGCAGAAACGAAAAGCTGCCAAGCCGAAGAAAGCAGTCGCTGCTAAGAGAAGCACGCCGTCAAAGAAAGTACCAGCAAAAAAAACAGCTAAAAAGTCTAGGCCCTCACCAGTAAAGTTGGCCAAAAAGCCAGCAGCGTCTAAAAAGCCTCGGCGTGGGTCTCCTAAAAAGGCACCCCCAAAGAAGATGAAAGGACCTGCCAAGACCACCACAAGGCATTCACAGAGGCAGAGAAAGTAGCAGAGGCAAAGCTGGAATGCTTTTCTTCGGTGGTGCATGTTTTTGTCATTTGAAACACGCCACGTGACACAATACTTTTCTGCAGCTAACCTAGAAAAAGTAGAAACTTATTTTTAGATAATTATGTAGAATGCTATTTTAGATAAGCTGTTGGACATCAGCAACTTGTTTCAAGGATGTTTTTATTAGTTTAATGGGTTTTAACACTTTATATTTAAGTGTGTGACCTTATGATAAAATTGTAGGCAACACACTCAGTTTTTACCTTTTAAGTGGGGAGCAAGCAAAAATGCTGGTTGACTTAAATGGAAATCATGATTTTGGAAAATTCATTAGTTGCTGTAATCTTTTAAAGAAGGTAATATCTGATCTCCATAGTTCATGCAAACATTTTTGGAAAAAAAAATCCATCCCTCCTGAGCTACTTGTGGAAGGTTTATTTGTGCCGTGGTATAATGAGCTTTGACATTACTGCCTGGCATTGGGACATGAAAACTAAAGGAGAGAACTCCAAGAGTGAAGATGGAATACAAAGCATTTTAACATGTCTTCACCCTTTGAGGTCAGGTATTACCTGAAGGTCATTAACATTGTTCAAAATCCCTGTGTGTGATTTATATTGGAGATCAGTGTAATGAAATCGCCCTGTACACACTGTATGTGTATTGATTGTTGCTACTGTTTACTTTTTGATAATTGCATTAGTGTCAGATTCGTTGAAGTACAGTACTTGCATGCAGCACCATTTTGTTAAGCTTTTTTCTGTATCTTGTCTCACTTAGTAAAAATACTGTACATTGTATATTGGTGTCAATAATCATTTACAGCTGGTCTTGTTCACATGAATTGTTCCAGCAAAGTTAGTCTTGGTTTTCCATCACTCCTGAAGTGCTTTTAGTTTAAAATGAACATCCTTTTATGTGAAAAAGGAGGAAGAAAGATTGGAACAGTGGTTTCAGTGCATTGTATATCTACTATCACCCTACATAAACACTACTGACAGCAGATTAGCTGCAGCTAGACATTTACCCACCCCGACCCCCTCAGGAAAAGTGGGTTTTCTGTTTCCAATGTTTTAAAATTAGTTGACCATCTGTGGTAATAAAAACAGAAAATGCTGGAAACACTCGGCAGGTCAGGCAGCATCTGTGGAGAGAGAAACAGAGTTAACGTTTCAGCTCGCTGAAATGCTATTTCCAGCATTTTCTGTTTTTATTTCAGATTTCCAGCATCCACAGTATTTTGCTTTTGTGACCATCTGGGAGGTTGAGATTAAGTCTGGTCTAAAGGGGTTGGAGGGGTGGGTAAGACATTCAGCCCATTTTAAAATTATACATTCTGCCTTTTTTTAATGAAAATACTTTTTGGTTTTGTTAAATAGCCAAACTTACCATAATTTGGGAAGTACTAAGTGGAGGAATGTAGACACCTTCATTCTGTTATTACTGTGTGGGAGGTTCCAATTGACCTCCTTCAGGGAGGCCTGGAGTTCTCAGGCTGCTGAGATAGGTGGTCCATCAAGACCTAAATAGGTAGAAAAAAAACTTCATCCTATATTTTTTCTTGCTTGATATCCTTTATATTTAAGTTAGTATGGGAAAAGGTGCATGGACGTAGCACTTGTAATAAATTGTGGATTGTTTCCTTTGCTTTTTTTTTCCAGATGGGGCATAATTGGTTGTCAAAATCAGTGTTGGCATAAATGCCACAAGACCCTGCCACTATCTGCCCATTGTCTCCCTTCTGTTCAGGTTTTCCTGTAAACAGCCTCTCACCTCTGCTTGGGCCTTCCAGATGGTCTTTACCCAGCTTGTTCCTTTCTATCATCTTTTGAGGGTACCAGTCACCCATGCCTTCTCTGTCACATTCTTGCCAAAATGTGCTGCATTACTGCATCTTGGCCACTCTGGTTCAGGTTTTGTTGTGGAAACTCTACTTACCCAGTGCATTCTGGGGAAAAAAGCCTTCAGCTGGACTACACTAACCTCAATGCTCCTTTTCCCATTCCATGATCTGTGTTCTCCAGAGTGCTTTGCCTGGTCAAAAACACTTCTGGCCAGAGCAAAGTATTTTTCTTGCATCTTCCTTTGTCGCGCATACAAAGTTAACAGGTATATAAACTTCAGGAGTGAGCACACTGATGTAGCGTGGAGACATTGCAGTGTAAAAGTACTTTGATTGTATTACCACTTTAATTGGGCTCAAGCCCAAATTGGAAAAGATCGAAAAACTTTTTAAACACTTTGCGGAAGCTATTTGGAGCAACAAAAGGCCGGTTGTGAGTGAGGTGAACAAGTAAAACCCAAAGGTAACATATATTCTTAGGGCAGGATTGACTGGTAAATAATAGTAAATGCATAAAGAATGACTTGGAATGCTGGAACAACATAAATTTCATCCAGCACAGAGTAATAGCTTAATTATATCATCCACTGCAATTGAATTAATTCTTCTGTTCCAACAAAGCGGGTTACTCAACAGAATATATCAGTGATATTTTATCTGCTCCTGAACTGCAGAATTCCATACTTTCCTTGTGATGGAGCATGTTGATCTTTAATCTTAAAAAGTTATTCACTCATTTTTGGCTCCATATTTCTAATTCCTTCACCACTTGGTACTTATTAACATCCTGTATTTGTTGATGGGTTACTATGTAAACTCCATTGTATGCCTTTCAAAGGTGATTGATACTGTTCCAACAAGCACATTAATCAGCTGGTTTATACAACTCTCAATCTGTCCACATAATCATGTGGTGTTCTGTATGGCTTAGAAAAGTGTTGTAGAAATGTTTGCCTGAAAACGAATACTGGTATTGGATATTTTGCTCGTTGGGGATTAACAAGTAGCTCACAGAGCAAAAGAAAAATCTTAATACAATAGCTGAGGTTATCCAGTCACCAGCCAGTCCCCCACTCCCCCTTAATTTTAATTGACAGGATATCACGGGTTTGCAAGGACAGGAGCGGAAGCCCTGGCCATTGACCTTAAGGTCAAAGCACTTATAAAAACTTTTAATAGTGTAACGATGAAGTCAAGTGAGACCATTGATCACTATAAGTGAATTAGTTCCTTGTGCTAGTGGTGGCTCTTCTGTGTGCTTTTTAAATCAATGCTGCAATTGAACTAAATGACATCTTTAATGGAACAATTTGGCAAAAGTTCCTCCAACGGGCAAGTGCTTAAATGCACTTCCAGGTATGGTACGGAGCCAATAGTCCAGGAAGATACCAGTTTCAACCCTGCTTGGTGCTGAATTAGATGGTTTTCGCCAGAGAGGGAAAGACTCATGCAATGGCCGTCTCTTGGACCAATATGTGGAGGGTCACTTGAAGGCATCAGAAAGACACTACCTGAAACATTGTGTGCCTCCACTAACCATTATTGTCTTGCGCCAATGGCTCAAGATTATGGATACATTGTTGCTGCTTCAAGATAGTTTGATGATGTAGGAGGTCCATAGAGAGACATCAACAGTTTTTGTACTCCTTTGTATTTTTTTTGTAGAGGCTAACAAATGAAAATGGTAGAATAATACTGCATGCTACTTATTAATCCCCCACTGATTGATTATGCTTGTTCGAACAGCTATCAATCACCTTTGAAATACATACAATGATGTTTACATAGTAACCCATGTTTTCAGAAAAGTCCAACTACTGTATACCAAGCTACCCACCCACCTCCCTTTTCTTTGACTTGGTATGGCTTCAAGCTGTGTATTACTGTAAATAGATTTGCATTAAGTTCGCCATTACTGCTGGTCTCTTAACTTTTGCACCTGCCTTTTCTGGGCAAAGATCTGAAGCCTGCCTCTGATGGGAACTGGTAACAGCAGTGTAAGGGAAAATTGCCTAAATGCAGATTTTCTGAAATGTTCCTGGTGATCTCCACACCTGTGGGATCCCTGAAATTCTTACTTTCCAAAGAATGATCAACATGAGAAAGGATAAGTAACTACCATTTCCTGCAGGATATTGAATAAAAGTCTATAAAGCCAATGCACTTATTTTAGCTTTCCATATTCGATTCTTCACGCGCTGTTGTACTTGGCAGAATGTTCTGATCACCTCATATCAATATTACCTTTCCTGCTGTATGTAATTCTGCCGTTAAACAGGATTTCAATTATTTATTCCTGCTGTCTCTAGCGATGATTGACTCAAATCCAACTTGTAATACCTCGAATTTATGCTCAGTTATAATCTAATTCAGTTCATTTCTCATAATACCTACTGTACCAAACACACTTTAGTCAATTGAATTTCTAATAAATAACAGGCTGATTCTTTTTAATACCTTGTGCAGCCTGAACACAATCTTATTTTTATTCTGAAATATGAAGTCAAATGTCGCCAAAAGTCCAAAATAATTGAACATGCATGAATGAATAGATTGGAACTTACTTGACATTTTGTTAATGTTAACTTCTTTGTGGAGAAATTTGGATTTGCCTTTCTTAATATGCAACGGTTAAACTACACTGCCGTATAAACTGAATGGCTTTAAGTTGCTATGAATGTCCAATTACATCTTGGTTCAAATTGTCAGTTTTATTTATTTAACAAATAGCTCAAAATGAAATATTTTTGAATTTTGTGGACCTTAATACAATTATATATTCTCTTCAATATATTTAGAATCACGTTTTTTGCCTGTCAACAATTTATAGCTGGGGCTTTCTTAAACGCTATTTACCTGTTCAGATTAAAGCTGTATGATTCCAGCCTGTGAAACTACCCTTCTTCAATAAGCACCTTTAGAAGAACAAGGGACAAATGAGGAGAAAATCTGTTCATTTTCAGGAACTGTTCTTCATTACTTAAATCCAGTTGATCTGTAAACACACCACATCACTTATCTGTTACTTGCATGTGGTTCTGTGCCTGTTACAGGTTGCAGTATAAAGCAACATTTGGCAGTACCAAGGACAACAGCCTTCAGTGTCTGGGGTGTGAGATGCAGCTAAGAGAGTGAAATACAATACTTACCCTTTGTAAGACACTGGTATGTCCCCACCTTGAGTACTCTGCCCAGTTTTGGTCCTCTCACATGGGGATGAGAGTTTTCAGACCCTGGAGAAGGTCCAGAGGAGGACCACTAAATTGATACCCAGTCTTGGGGCACTTAGTTATGAGGATATGCTCACTTGGGAAACAGATTTTGATATGATTGAGTTCTTTAAAATGATGAAGAGAATATATTCTATTGGAGTTGATAGGTTATTTGAGCGAGGTACAAAGGGGAGGACATCAGTACAAAGTAAGAATAGAATTGAAAAGCAGAGAAGTTATGTTAAATAACAACAGAAAACGCTGGAAAAACTCAGCAGGCCAGGCAGCATCCGTGGAGAGAGAAACAGAGTTAACGTTTCAGGTTGAAGACCTTTCGTCAGAACTGGAAAAAAGCAGGAAATGAAATAGATTTAAAGCAAGGATAAAGCTGGGAAAAGGGGGAGGGGATGAAAGAACAAAAGGAGAGATTAAGAGACATTAAGAGATAATCAAGGCAAGAGGTGGTGTTAATGTGACAGGTTGAGGCTAAAAGAAGTGTGAAATGCACTGGCAGAATGAAGGACAGCTGCCAGCTTCTGGGAGGGAAAAAAAGGGGGGGCCCAAACAAAAGGGTGGATGAAAAAATAAAATATAAATGTGATCGGGGCTGAGGTTATGATCTAAAATTGTTGAACTTGATGTTGAGTCCAGAGGGCTGTAGGGTGCCTAAACGAAAGATGAGGTGCTGTTCCTCGAGCTTACGCTGAGCTCCCGTGGAACAGTGTAATAGGCCGAGGACGGTGAGGTCAGAGTGGGAGTGGAGCGGAGAATTAAAGTGACAGGCCACCGGGAGCTCGGGGTCCCCCTTACGGACTGAACGGAGGTGTTCCGCAAAGCGGTCACCCAATCTGCGTTTGGTCTCCCCAATGTAGAGGAGACCACGGCGTGAGCAGCGAATACAGTATACTAAATTGCAGGAAGTACAAGTAAATCGCTGTTTCACCTGGAAGGGGTGTTTGGGGCCCTGGACAGTGGGAAGGGGGGAGGTATAAGGGCATGTGTTGCATCTCCTGCGCTTGCACGGGAAGGTGCCGGGGGTGGTAGAGGAGTGGACTAGGGTGTCGCGGAGGGAGCGGTCCCTGCGGAATGCTGAAAGGGGAGGTGAGGGGAAGATGCGTTTGGTGGTGGGATCACGCTGGAGGTGGCGGAAATGGCGGAGGATAATCCGTTGCATGTGGAGGCTGGTGGGGTGAAAGGTGAGGACAAGGGGAACTCTATCGTGGTTCCGGGAGGGAGGGGCAGGGGTGAGAGCAGAAGTGCGGGAGATAGAACGGACGCGGGAGATAGAACGGACACGGTCGAGGGCCGTGTCAACCACAGTAGAGGGCAATCCTCGGTTGAGGAAAAAGGAAGATATGTCGGAAGCACTGGTATGGAAGGTGGCACCGTCAGAGCAGATGCGGCGGAGACGGAGAAACTGGGAGATTGGAATAGAGTCCTTACAGGAGGCGGGGTGGGAGGAAGTGTAGTCCAGGTAACTGTGGGAGTCAGTGGGCTTGTAGTGAATGTTAATCAATAACCTATCCCCAGAGATGGAGACGGAGAAGTCGAGGAAGGGAAGGGAAGAGTCGGAGATGGACCATGTGAAGGTGAGGTAAGGGTGGAAATTGGAAGCATAGTGAATGAAATGTTCTAGTTCAGTGCGAGAGCAGGAGACGGCACCGATACAGTCATCAATGTACCGGAAAAAGAGGTGAGGGAGGGGACCCGAGTAGGACTGGAACAAAGAGTGTTCCACATATCCCACGAAAAGGCAGGCATAGCTAGGACCCATGCGGGTACCCATAGTAACACCTTTGATTTGGAGGAAATGGGTGGAGTCAAAGGAGAAGTTGTTCAATGTGAGAACAAGTTCAGCCAGGCGGAGGAGGGTGGTGGTGGATGGGGACTGGTTGGGCCTCTGTTCAAGGAAGAAGCGGAGCGCCCTCAGGCCATCCTGGTGGGGAATGGAGGTGTAGAGGGATTGTACGTCCATAGTGAAAAGGAGGCGGTTGGGGCCGGGAAACTGGAAACTGTTAAAGTGGCGGAGGGCGTCGGAAGAGTCGCGGATGTAGGTGGGAAGAGACTGGACAAGGGGAGAAAAAGTAGAGTCGAGATAGGAAGAGATAAGTTCCGTGGGGCAAGAACAGGCTGAAACGATGGGTCTACCGGGGCAGTCCTGTTTGTGGATCTTGTCGAAGCGGGCTGTGCGGGGTTGGGGAACTATGAGGTTGGCGGCCGTGGGGGGAAGATCTCCAGAGGAGATGAGGTCAGTGACGGTCTTGGAAATGGTGGCTTGATGTTTGGTAGTGGGGTCATGGTCCAGGTGGAGATAGGAGGAGGTGTCGGAGAGTTGGCGTTCAGCTTCTGCTAGGTAGAGGTCGGGACGCCAAACAACAACAGCACCACCCTTGTCAGCAGGTTTAATGACAATGTCGGGGTTGGAACTGAGGGAATAGAGTGCTGCAAGTTCAGAGGGAGGTAGGTTGGAGTGAGAGAGGGGAGCAGAGAAATTGAGATGGCCAATGTCACGCCGGCAGTTAGCAATGAAAAGATCTAGAGAGGGTAAGAGGCCGGAGGGAGGGGTCCAGGTAGAACGGGAATTCTGAAAGCGGGAGAAAGGGTCAGCCGTGCGGGGGGAAGACTCCTGGCCAAAGAAGTGGGCACGGAGGCGAAGGCGGCGGAAAAAGAGCTCAGCATCGTGCCGAGCTCGAAATTCATTGAGGTGGGGGCGTAAGGGGATGAAGCTCAGGCCTTTGCTGAGGACTGATCGTTCGGGGTCAGAAAGGGGAAGGTCAGAAGGGATAGTGAAAACGCGGCAGGGGGTGAGATTGGGAGAAGGGGGGTCAGAGGAAAGTGAAGGGGAAGAAGGTTCCGGAGGGACGTTGGTGTTCAAGAGTTGATGAAGCTTGCGATCCTTGACATCAGAAAGGAAGAAAAAAAGTTTTTTGTTGAAGCGTCGGATGAGTCGAAGGATGAAATGGAACTGTGGACCCGGACAGCTTTGAGATAGAGTGCGTCGGTGCTGCTGAAGAGAGAGGTCGAGAGTGTTCATGTGGCGCCGCATGGCGTTGAGCGTGGATCTCAAGATACGGCGAGAGCAGTAGTTCGAGGAACGATGAATATCTTGGAGATATTTGTAATCCTGGGTGGATCCAAAACACGAAGGGTGGAAGTTTAGTTGGAATCCATGTGGAATAAGACGGAACCGGAGACAGTTGCTGAGGAAAATGATGTGGCTGTGAAACCGAGTCTTGGCAGATACCTGATCAAACATGAGAAGGGAAACTGAAAGCAGTGAAGATGAACAAGGTTGAAGAGACAAACGGAGGTCCCGTCGAAGAGAAGAGCAGAACTTCTTCAAGGTGGGCATTCCTAGAAGAGAGTGGCAGTGGACCAAACACTAATACGATAGCAAAATACTGCGGATGCTGGAAATCCGAAATAACAACAGAACAACAGAAAACGCTGGAAAAACTCAGCAGGCCAGGCAGCATCCGTGTATAGAACCTTGGTTAGACTGCACTTGGAGTACTGTGCACAGTTCTGGCCTCCATATTGCAAAAAGGATATAGAGGCACTGGAGAAAGTTCAAAAACGTTTTACAAGGATGACACCAGAACTGAGAGGTTATAACTATCAAGAAAGATTGAACAGGTTGGGTCACTTTTCTCTAGAAAAGAGAGGGGTGACCTGACAGAGGTCTTTAAAGATAATAAAAGGGTTTGATAGGGTAGACATAGAAAAGATGTTTCCACTAGTGGGGGAGACCAAAACCAGGGGCCATAAATGTAAGATGGTCACTAATAAATCCAATAGAGAATTCAGGAGAAACTTCTTTACCCGGAGAGTGGTTAGAATGTGGAACTCACTACCACATGGAGTGGTTGAGGCAAATAGCATAGATGCATTTAAGGGAAGCTAGATAAGTACATGAGGGAGAAAGGAATAGAAGGATATGCTGATAGGGTTAGATGAAGAGGGGTGGGAGGAGACTCGTGTGGAGCATAGACCAGATGGGCCAAATGGATTGTTTCTCTGCAGTAAATTCTATGTAAGAAAACATAGAGTTGGGTTAGATGCCAGGAGGTGTACCTCTTTTTGGAGAGTCATTGACCTCTGGAACAGATTACCAGTATGTGGGGTGAGTATGGATTTACTGCAGGGAGCTGGATGAATAAGTGGAAGACAACTTGAGTTATAGGAAGTAGGTGGGAATAGCAGTGATTAGTGCATCGGTTACAACAGTCTCCTAGAGTGGTTAGTCTCCTAGAGCTTGTTTCATTGCCTTCAGGGGTTGGTTAGGAATTTCCCAGCGTTTCTTTCTAAACTGGCCTAAGGTATTTTCCTCTGATTTTTGCCTCTCCCGGGAGATTCGGGGGATAGACTGTACCATGTCTAGATGGACCAGTCATCTTTGCTGGTATCTCTTTTTCATACGTTATATTTAAGTTTCCATGGTCCATCTCCATTAGCTCCTCTTTTATTTAAGCCCTTTGCTTGTTTATTGAACTGTTACACTGTTCCAAATAAAAACTGACTTTCCCTTATTTTCTCTGAATTTAGAATTGTGTTTTGGGATCCCTGTTTTTCTCCCATTTTTTGATGCTAAACATAGAAACAGGCAAGATCCCAGGTTCGTAAATTGACAATAAAAAACAACTTTAGTAATCGTTATGAATCAGGCAATACATTTAACCCATTGAAGATAATGCTTAGATCAGCCTAAGATGCAACATCTCATCTTCTAGACACACAACCATCCCATTAATTTTATGTGGGTAAAATATTGAGATCAATTGCCTTGGATTAAATCCTACTTAGGATATCTTTCAAATTTTAAAATTTGCTGTTTTTATTTTCCAAACCACAATAATTTAATGGCCCAAAAATTCGGCCGTTCCCGGGTGAGTACGGACTGTGTACTCACCCGTATTCATTCCCGAAGTGCAGGTTTCCTGCATGCACTGCGCATGCGCGGGAAACCGGAACTTCCGGTATGGTGAAGGGGGCGGTTCCTAGGTGAACCACGTGCGCACTAGAGGCTGCGCGCACGCAGCACACTGAGATTTTTTTTCAGGTTTCTACGCGAGGGTAAGTATTGAAGATTCTACGCTAATAAAAAGGAGGCGTAAGACCCCTTTTGAACAAGGTAAGTAGTTAATTAAGTATAATTTTAAATTTTTTTCAACAGGTTTATCTTTTTTAGATACTTTAAAGAAAGGTAAGTTTATTTTTATAACTTTTAAAAAGTATTTTAATTTTTTCAAAAATTTAAATTTTTGTTTAAATTGGTTAATTTATTTAACTATAGTTATTTTATAAATGTGATGGTTTTTAAAAAATTTATTTTAAGTTTAGCTGTTCTTTTGGGGCTGATTTCAATTCACAGATTTGACAGGTCCCCTGTCAAATCTATGAATGAAAGATGGTGTGCTGCCATTGGCTCTCCATGGCCCACGTGATCCCAGGGGTCGCATCGCACTAACTGCGCCCCTGGAACACGCAAGCACTGCGCGCCAGCACTATGGAGAGGCCCAGGACCCGAAGTTCCCGTGGGCCCAAAACACAACGGCAGGCGCGGTGGGTAAGAGCGCGCGCGATCCTTATCCCGCGGCAAGCCGGCCACGCGAATTTCTAGGCCAATATAATGTGTGATTAGGACAGGCAGCTATAATCTTTAATATTTCACATTTTATAACACAACAACTAAACCAAGATGGTTGTTTTACGAATATAAAGGATTTGGTGATTCTGATAGTTTGAAGTGAAATGGTTTGAAGTTTAATGCTATCAAATTTCTGAATTATATCTTCTCCATGTGAACTTTTTAATCTACCAAGTTATGGATAATTCGAAGGACATTGGTTATTTTATTTATTTCAATCAGACATGTGCCAAAGATTGAGAGTTTACAGATGAAGTCTTCTCAAATGGCCGACCCGTCAGAAATAAGCTTTGTTCTGTCGGACGCAGACCAGATGTTTTTGATTTGCAAATCAGACAGGATGTGGAGAGCTCGTCCCAGGGCTAATCTGATTATACCCCATCAAAGCATTCATTTGGGCATCTGAGGTCTGGATGAGTTGTGAACCAGTGCTTGTCAAGTGGTTCTCCATTATTCCTTTGATCTGGCTTCAGTGACAATTCTGTGCTTAGAGGCCTCTTAGCCTGGTATATATTCTGCAGGCTGTGGGCCATTTTTTCAGTTCAGTATCGGTGGTATGCCAGGTAACACTCGGCTCCATGGAGAGAGCAGGATCATATTCTGCTCCTATGTACAAATAACCTAACTGGAAGTCTTGCTGTTTATTTGACATTTTCAATTCTTGTAGACTGAATAAAACCTTTGCTGTTTTTATATATATATATATATATGTATATACACATTTGTTAGCCCCTTAACTGCTTTCTTTTTCTTGTATAACTTCAATTCATACAAATAAATTACTTTGTATTTTAACCTGAACAAAACAGATTAACAGTGAGGTGTTTTCCCACCTACCAGAGAGAATAGGAGTGTATGGTGGGAAATAGGGTCCTGAGGCACGCTCCTTCTGTTTATGGCATGCCCAAGACTGTAGGTTTCAGATCATAGGGGATGCGCGTCCACTTCATGGAATTGCAATTCTCTGTGAATACAAACAAAAAGAGTTGGGAGAAAACCGAATTATAAATCGATCTCTTTATGTTTTGGATGCTTGTAGCTGCAACAGGAAAGCAGGGTGATAGATCTTTGTTGAGTAGTTTATTCCTTGTTTACATGTTGCAGTTGGCATTATCATCCAGTGCCAAAGCTACTAGGACCATATAAACAAATTAAAGTGCAGAATATCCAGCACAAAGTCGAGTGTTAACTGCAGGGGGCATCGAGGTATTTCTGTAGTAGGGATTAATACTGCGGCACCATTATAAAGGTGCGAGAGACACGTCTCTCCTGTAGGCAGGAGCTGCACGTAGTTGGGTTGGCTTGTTCTTGAACTGCAGGTAATTGTTTTCTCTCATTGACAAGCAGAGCCTAAAGCTTTGCAGTGTCTCGACAAAACTAATATGTTGAACTAGAAAGGAACATTCAAAGAATTTAGAAACGCTAGTCAGGTCTAGTGTGTGTTGGGTTTATCATTGTAGCAAATTGTGTTGTGGCATTGCTTTTAACCCAAGCCATTACATTTCCATCAGCTCCCAAATGTGAAGCCATTTTCCCTGGTCTGTGCCCAGTTCTCTCTCTCTCTCTCTCCCTCTCGTGCTCCCTCTCTTTCTCTCTATCGAAGAACAGGCTTGGGACCATTATCGCCCAGTCAGAACGGGGGGTGGGGGGGGGCAGTCTGAGCGGGAGGGCAAGGGCCAGTCAAGGGGATGGCCCAGTCAGGGGAGGAGACCCATCAGTGGAAGGGGCAGGGGAACCAGTCAGAGGGAGGGGAGGGGGAAAAGCCCAGTCAGGGGAGGGGGCAGGGAGGTACCTTAGTAGCACCAGCAAAAGAAAACGGAAAAGGGGCAAAGGGTGCAGAAGAAAAAGCAATGTGGTGTATTTCTATGACAAACCCAATAACACAAGCCACACCTCCCTGGGGGCTTGTACTTCACCGAATGCTCCAGTCTAATTAATTTGAGTATCTCACTGGCATCTCCCCTTTTGAAAATAAAACCATTCCAAAGAATCGTCATTGGCAATCTTTCATTTGGTCCAATTCTATTGATTTTTAACATATTTTTGCATTAAATATCAAGTGTCGATGACATCATTTAAGGTAGTGGCTTGGAAGAGTTACTGAGACAACTCGAGTGTCGGAGGTGAATCACTGTACACAGTTGCTGCTAAATCATCGCTGGCTAGATGATCATATCTCATTAAATACTGAATCAACCTAACTGTTGGCTGCAGTAATTCCTTTCAACCAGTAAGAACATCATAAGCATTCAGTGTTGTAAACAAACATATTCAGATATTCCCAGGCAAGGGTGATAATGCCAGTCATAATTCTTTGTAAATATTGGTGGATCTTCCATGGCATTGCTCATGGCAAGTACTTCTTGTGGAGAAATGAGCCCCCAATTTCATGATCTCCCCCACCCCAAAAATGAGGGCTGGTGTGAGCTGTGCTGAAATTGGAGCTGGAAGACTTGCCTTCTAATTGTCTGAAGTACATAGGAACCTTGTGCAGGGAGTCAGGTCTGCGAGCCGGCTCACTTCTAGTCGCAAAAGCTGGTCAACCAGCAGCATTTAAAGGGAGGACGTTCACCTTAAAAGGGGAGACTTTGGGCTGGATTTTACAAACCTCGGCGGGTCCGTGGCGGGCGACGTCTGTGGCGGGTCTCAACCCTGCTGCTGTCTCCATCCCGGCCTCTGAAATAAATTTCCCCTGATTGGGCTTGTTAAGCCCACCCAATGCTTTTCCCGGCCAATTAGAGGAAGCGGGTCTGGTGGCGTCATTTGATGATGCGTCATCAGCCGGTTTCCTTAAAGGGGCCATGTCCACATTGATTTTGACAGTTGTGCTGTCAGTTTTCTACAGCATTGAGGTGCTGCAAACACTGACAAGCACTGCATAGAGGTGCAGGGCTGCACCCAGGCTCTCCCATGACTCCCACCATATGCTTATGGAGGGAGTCACAGAACACAGGGAGGTCCTCTTCCCTTCCAATGGGCGGAAGAGACCTCCCTAGGAGATCAACACAGCCTGGCTGCACATTGCACAGGAGAACACAAGCAGGGATGTGGTCAGGAGGATAGGGTGCAGTGCCGCAAACCTTTCAATGATCTCATTAGATTACAAAACGTTAGTACAAAGCCACGCTCAACCTCATCCTGCAGTGCTTCTCATCACAACCCCATCACTCTGCCTTCCCTACCCTACTCCTGCACATCCTTATTCACACCAACTTACCCTGCACCTCCACCCATCCCTCTCTATCTACATTATCACTTCCCCATCTCACTAGCCATTCCTCACACTCACCCTCATCCTAGTGCAATCATACCAACTAACAACACACAAGGGTAGGCACTTGGGTGTTTTATGCAATGTTCATGTAAAGTTTCTGTTAATGTGGTGTCAAACATTGAAATCTTTATTTTCAACATTTTGCGTTCTTGGACAGATTTGTGTGCACCTTTGGAAGTGGCTTAGTGAGTTGCAGTGAATGGTGAGACATAATGGTACCCCCTGCAATGGTGATGAGTGTGAATGGAATGGCTTGGGCATTGTAGGGGTGCTTTATGGTGTTGGTGTGGGGTGGTGCCAAACTGGCACATCATACGGCAGCCAGGGTGTACAGCGTCAAGTGAAGTAAATCTGGCCATGGTGAGGCCATCCCTGGCCTCCCAGGCAGCAATGTGGTTGGGTGCTGATGCCTTGTGTCCTGTGCAACATCAGTTGATTGCGGAGAAGGTTGGTGTTGTTGTTGGTGCTGCTGGTGTGCCTGGTGATGCTGGTGTTGGGGCTGATTGTGGTGGGATTCTGAGGACCAAGGTGAGAGCGTTTCCAGGGCACACATGCTGATGGAATAGATGGCAGGTGACGTAGTGATGACAGAAGCTATCTGTCAATGGTGGGAGAGGTAATGAGGTCAGACTGGATGGAGACTTGTGTGAAGACTTGCAGCATCCTGAATCAAGAGTGGAAATGCAGTTTAGAGAAGCTAGTGGTTAAGGGAACATTTCTCAATCAGCTGGGAGCTTTGACTTGACATTTGAAGCTGTCAACTCATCAGCTGATTCAATGGCCACTGACCTCCCACCTCAGCTTCACAGACGAGGTCTAGGCACTGCGGGAAACCGATGGGCGACCTGTCAAATTCAAAAAGCTGGGGAAAAAAATCATTGATAAGTGGCTGTAAACAAGCCACTAATGATTTTAATTGCCTTCCCCGCCACTGCGTGTTGGGTCTGCTCAGCGCTGACAGACCCTGCATTTGGTAAAGGCGCGTGGCAGCGGGTTCACAGCGGGGTCCCGAACCACTGGGGGAGAAAAACACTTTCTCACCCGACCCGCCGCTGATTCGCGCCCGCTGACCCCCCGCAAAATCCAGCCCTGTGTTTTATCATCAGAAAACAACAGCTGCACTGGGCAAGAAGAGTTAGTAAAGAGCAACATGGGCAAAACTGCCCCTTTCAGTGATGAAGCCCTGGAGGTGCTCCTGCAGGAGGTGTAACAAGGAAGGGTGGCTCTTTTTAAGGTGGGATGCCATCCTCCTGCACAGCCTATAGCGCAGGCTGCCGGGAAAGAGGTGGCAGAGCAGGTCAGTGCCATCTCCCAGGCCCGGCAAACCTGAGAGCAAATGTGGAAGAAGTTTACAGGCATATGCAGAAGTGCCAAGGGAAATGGACTTTCTTTTGCACAATAACTACCTCTTTCTCCAGGAAATGTGTGGCACACAGGGCCAGGTGCTC
Organism: Squalus acanthias; assembly: GCA_030390025.1. NCBI lineage: Eukaryota > Metazoa > Chordata > Chondrichthyes > Squaliformes > Squalidae > Squalus > Squalus acanthias. Next base: position 37,250,485 of record CM059440.1, on the reverse strand, counting down.
CCCTGCCCCCTCAGGAATACAGGATGTGGATAACATGTTTCCCTTTCCACGTCACTCTTGCATTCAATAGAAGGTGCAAGGCACATTTGCACCCTATCACCTTTAGCTTAGTACTTGCAAGTCCTGCTCTAACTCAGTGCAGCCACTATAGTGGGATCACGCAATCCCTTCTGTTAAAGGGTTGGCCCTGGGAGGGAGGTGGTGCTGTCACTAAGGGGTGCTGTATGAGCCTCTCCAATATTCTTTACTCCCTTCACCTAGTAGGGCAAGGCTGCACATAACCACCAGGAGAGGACCCCAATAATGGGCATGGGGGGGTGGGGTGGGGGGGTGTCCAGGGGGGGCTCTAACCCTCACTCCACACAAGGAGATGGCCCTGTTTCCCATGGAAACTGGGAGGCATTAGTGAGGCCGAGCTTGGAGACATGGTGCCACCACCCAGCAAGAATCCATTTTTTGAAATCTTGCCCTCACTCCCTGTCTTCCTCCTCTTTTGGGGCAACACTTGCTGTCTCACGCAGAAAATGCCATATATTTTTACCTCTCTGAAGGAATTGTCTTGGGGAAGCAATGGCTGACATTTCCTCTTTCTTCACTAAGGTGAGTGTCGAGGAGACAGAGGCATCACAGTCTCTTACACAACACAGCAAGGTTGCGGCAAGTACTCTCCCAGCCTCCAGCACCAGCCCAGCTATTGGCACACTGGAGCAGGCAATTAGTGACCTAAGGGCATTGGCTGAAGCACTATTCTTAAGCAAGGAAGAACAAGTGGTGTTTGACATTCATTTGCCCAATCCACTAAGTGGCTAGGTCCATTTGAATGTTATCTGTCCATTATCCTGCACAACTTTGCTTCATCCAGAAGTGTAAACATTTTTCGTACCTTTGTCAAAGTCAAAGTCATTCATAAATACTATCAGATCTCTCGTGGTGTTGCTCAGAGTTACTGTGCGCTCTGGAGAATGATTGTGATGTTTAACTGTTAACCTGGCCTGTGTCTTTAAGGCCACTGCGCTAAATAGGCAAAGCCAGATGTAAGTGCTTGTCAGATGTAAAGCCAGATGTCAGGCTCCATGACTGGTTTGCTTTCTCTTTTTAAAACTGTTTAACATTTTTAGCAAAATGTAATGTCTGAAGCGCAATGAATGCACAAGACTTATATATATATATATATATATATATATTTATAAAATATATTAAAGAATTGCAAATAACATGCACTTTCTGTGAGAATCACACCTACTTCCTGTCACACTTTAGCCATCACACATCACACATTAGCATGTCCTCTGATTCACAGTGAGAAGCACCACAGCTAATATATACACACACACAGCACGAGTCCCAGCACTGATCCTCGGGGACACCAAAGGTCATAGCTGCCCAATTAGGACAACTACCTTTGATAATTGCCATTACTTTTTATTGGCCAGCCAATTAATAAACCAAATTACATAACTTCCTGGATCCCACCATTCTTCACTCTGCCCAAAAGTTTCATAAGAGATAGCAAATGTTTTTTCAAAATCAAGAAAAACTTCAACTGCTTCCTTACCTTCATCCACAAATCTGGCACATCCTCAAGGAATTCTAATAAACGTGGCAGGCATGATTCTTTAAAAAAAAATGCTATAATCTTTACTCTCCTTATTAATTTGTAGATAACAGTCTAGTATTTTCCCCACACCAATGTTAAACTAATAGGTTTGTAATCATGCTTCTGACCTTCCAAGACTCGTCACACTAAACGTCCTCCAGACCTCTGTATCCATTGACGAACGTAGCATTTCTGCCACTAAATTTCCTACTTGCATATACTTGTTTCTTTTAGTAATTTCAATTTCAATCCATCTGGTCTGGTGTTTTATGAACCGACTGGTGTTAGCTTCTTGGTGCCTTTTCTTCGTATTTTCTCCATTGACTTGGATGCCTCCCTCTCCACTTTATAATTGTGCTTTGTTAGGTACTCAGTACCCGCAGATATATACACATTAGGTTATCATTGCTCGTCATATAACAGTACATACCAGATACAGATAACTGACTGGAGGCGATAGCTTTGTCTCTCAGCATTTGATGTACCCGGCCCTCTCTCAGGACAGCATGTTTAGTAGCTGCTGATTTCCTCTGCTCATTGCCCTCAAGCTAATATTTTGCCCTTGTTTCCATATAATATCATTGAGAAGTTTTTGGCAACTCCCAGCATCCCCTTTGATTGCAAAAAATGTTGCTAATTAATTTTCAAAGCATCACAGTGCTCCCTTGAGGTAGAAATACAGCATCTGGATCCAAGATTGGCATCTTGCCTTTGTAGAAATTACATGACTAGGTCATGGTTTGTGTGTCGAGGCTGTCTTGCCTGTCACCTTCAAAGTTTGACAGCTGGCAGATATAATGCCTGAGTTTGTGACTGTGCTGAAGTGGATCGTTTCCAATTACTAAGCTGATTAATTTCTGCGATTTTAATTTGGCTTAATTTACTGCGGCATTAATACCCTTACAATACTGCTCTTCAGCAGTGTTGCCATTGGTTTACATATAAAGATTCCTACCATCCACATACTATTAGTTATACAGTGATTGAAAAGAATTAAAAATTAAACTCGGCTTTGTTACTATACATCAGTCAGCTTGTGTTACTCTCAATCGCTTGGTCCAAAGCACAAAGCTAGATGTTTGAGCCTTTGAAAAGGTGTGGTGTTCTGATTTCATTCAGAAGCTGGCCTTTTGTTGTGTTTCCAGTGAGTTGTTCAAATGGACATCAATCCTCTCCAGAGGAGGCAAACATCTGGTCATGATTAATTGATGTTATCACTACATCTCCACAGGGGATCTCACGAAACGATAACTTGGCTACATCATGTTTCTCATCTCCATCAACACCTAGTTTATGTCATCAAGAGTGACAATTAATGGAATACTGTATCTATGTTTGCACAGGGAACCCGGGGACACAATGGAATAGTGTATCTATGCCATGTTATTTTTCTTTCTTTGCTTCACAGTATTTCTTGGGTTAAAGCAGACTCTTTGGAAAATAATTCAGCTTGGGGATTGCACGGGGTACATTTTAGTCTTTATCGCCTGAGTGGAAAGGCAGCGAGGAAAATTGGGCGCGGTGGGTCATGAAACCAGTAACAGGGGTGCACAGGGGTGATGGGCGAACGGGACGTGGTGCGAGTTAGGACACGGGCAGCCGAGTTTTGGATGACCTCAAGTTTACGTAGGGTAGAACGTGGGAGGCCAGCCAGGAGTGCGTTGGGATAGTCAAGTCTAGAGGTAACAAAGGCATGGATGAAGGTTTCAGCAGCGGATGAGTTGAGGCAAGGGCGGAGACGGGTGATGTTACGGAGGTGGAAGTAGGCGGTCTTAGTTATGCTGCGGCTATGTGGTCGGAAGCTCATTTCAGGGTCAAATATGACACCAAGGTTGCAAACAGTGTGGTTCAGCCTCAGACAGATGTTAGGGAGAGGGATGGAGTCAGTGGCTAGGGAACGGAGTTTGTAGTGGGGACCGAAAACAACGGCTTCGGTCTTACCAGTATTTAATTGGTGAAAATTTCTGCTCATCCAGAACTGGATGTCGGACAAGCAGTCTGACAATTTAGACACCGTGGAGGGGTCGAGAGAAGAGGTAGTGAGGTAGAGCGGGGTGTCATCAGCGTACATGTGGAAACTGACGCTGTGTTTTTGGATGATGTCGCCAAGGGGCAACATGTAGATGAGAAATAGGAGGGGGCCAAGGATAGATCCTTGGGGGACACCAGAGGCAACGATGCGGGAGTGGGAAGAGAAGCCATTGCAGGTGATTCTCTGGCTACGATTAGATAGATAAGAATGGAACAAGGCGAGTGCAGTCCCACCCAGCTGGACAACGGTGGAGAGGCGTTGGAGAAGGATGGAGTGGTCAACCGTGTAGACAGGTCAAGAAGGACGAGGAGGGATAGTTTACCTTTGTCACAGTCACAAAGGATGTCATTTGTGACTTTGATGAGAGCCGTTTCGGTACTGTGGCAAGGGCGGAAACCTGATTGGAGGGATTCAAACATGGAATTGCGGGAAAGATGGGCACGGATTTGGGAGGCGACAACACGTTCAAGGACTTTGGAGAGGAAAGGGAGGTTGGAGATGGGGCGGTAGTTTGCAAGGACGGAGGGGTCAAGGGTTGGTTTTTTGAGGAGCCACCTTGTTGTCTGCTTGTTTTGCTGAGAAAGTTGTCAATTTTCCAGCAAAGGATCAAGAAATTGATAAAGAAAGGGAAAATAGAATATGAGAGTAAACTAGCGAGAGACGTAAAAACAGACTGTAAAAGCTTCTACAGGTATGTAAAAAGGAAAAGATTGGCGAAAGTAAATGTGGGTCCCTTACAGGCTGAGACAGGAGAAATTATAATGGGGAATAAGGAAATGGCAAGAGAAATTAAACAAATACTTTGTGTCTGTCTTCACGGAAGAAGACGCAAAAAACTTCCCGGAAATAGTGGACAGCCAAGGGAATGAAGAACTGAAAGATATTAGTATTAGTAAAAAAGTAGTACTGGAGAAATTAATGGGACTGAAAGCTGATAAATACCCTGGACCTGATGGCCTACATCCTAGGGTTTTGAAAGAGTTGGCTATAGAGATAGTGGATGCATTGGTTGTCATTTTCCAAAATTCCATAGATTCCAGAATGGTTCCCGTGGATTGGAAGGTAGCAAATGTAACCCCACTATTTAAGAAAGGAGGGAGAGAGAAAACGGGGAACTACAGACCAGTAAGCCTGACATCAGTAGTAGGGAAAATGCGAGAATCTATTATTAAGGACGTGGTAACAGGACACTTAGAAAATAATAACAGGATTGGGCAGAGTCAACACGGATTTATGAAAGGGAAATCGTGTTTGACAAATCTGTTGGAGTTTTTTGAGGTTGTAACTAGCAGAATAGATAAGGGGAAACCAGTGAATGTGGTGTACTTGGATTTTCAGAAGGCATTCGATAAGGTGCCACACAAGAGGTTATTAAACAAAATTAGGGCTCATGGGATTGGGGGTAATATACTCGCATAGATTGAGGATTGGTTAACGGACAGAAAACAGAGTAGGAATAAACGGGTCATTTTCGGGTTGGCAGGCTGTAACTAGTGGGCTACCGCAAGGATCAGTGCTTGGGCCGCAGCTATTCACAATCTATATCAATGATTCGGATGAGGGGACCAAATGTAATATATCCAAGTTTGCTGATGATACAAAGCTGGGTGGTAATGTAAGTTGTGAGGAGGATGCAAAGAGGCTTCAAGGGGATATAGACAAGCTAAGTGAGTGGGCAAGAACATGGCAAATGGAATATAATGTGGAGAAATGTGAAGTTATCCACTTTGGTAGGAAAAATAGAAAAGCAGAGTATTTTTTAAATGGTGAGAGATTTTGAGTACAAGAGTAAAGACATCTTAATGCAATTATATAGGGCCCTGGTGAGACCACACCTGGAGTATTGTGTGCAGTTTTGGTCTCCTTACCTAAGGAAGGATATACTTGCCATAGAGGGAGTGTGACGAAGGTTCACCAGACTGATTCCTGGGTTGGAGGGATTGTCCTATGAGGAGAGATTGAATAGACTAGGCCTATATTCTCTCAAGTTTAGAAGAATGAGAGGTGATCTCATTCAAACATACAAAATTCTTACAGTGCTTGACGGGGTAGATGCAGGGAGGATGTTTCCCCTGGCTGGGGAGTCTAGAACCAGGGGTCACAGTCTCAGAATAAGGGGTCGGCCATTTAGGACTGATATGAGGAGAAATTTCTTCATGCAGAGGGTGGTGAATCTTTGGAATTCTCTACCCCAGAGTGCTGTGGAGGTTCAGTCATTGAGTGTATTCAAGACAGAGATTGGTGGATTTTTGGATATTAAGGGAATCAAGGGATAGGGAGATAGTGCAGGAAAGTGGAGATGAGGTAGAAGATCAGCCATGATCTTATTGAATGGCGGAGCAGGCTCGAAGGGCCAAATGGCCTACTCCTGCTCCTATTTCTTATGTTCTTATGTTATCTGCTTGTTTTGCTGAGAAAATTGTCAATTTAAAAAAAATAATAATTTTGATTCTCAGGTTGTGAGTGTCACTGTCAAAGCTGCAATGAATGCCCATGAGAAGGTGGTGGTGAGCCGCCTTCTTGAACCGCTGCAGTCCGTGTGGTGAAGGTACTCCCACAGTGCTGTTAGGGAGGGAGTTCCAGGATTTTGACCCGGCGACGATGAAGGAAGGTCGATATATTTCCAAGTTAGGGTGGTGTGTGACTTGGAGGGGGAACTTGGAGGTGGTGGTGTTTCGATGCATCTGCTGCCCTTTCCTTCTAGGCGTGGAAGGAGTGAATGTTTAAGGTGGTGGATGGGGTGCCAATCAAGTGGGCTGCTTTGTCCTGGATGGTGTCGAGATTCTTGAGTGTTGTTGCAGCTGCACTTATCCAGGCAAGTGGAGAGTATTCCAGCACACTCCTGACTTGTAGCTTGTAAGTGGTGGAAAGACTTTGCGGTGTCAGGAGATGAGCCACTTGCTGCAGAATAACCAGACTCTGACACAGTATTTATGTGGCTGGTCCAGTTGAGCTTCTCAATGGTGACCCCCAGGATGTTGATGGTGGGGGATTTGACAGTGGTAATGCCATTAAATGTCAAGGGGAGCTGGTTAGACTTTCTTTTGTTGGAGATTTGCCCTGCTTTTTGTGGGCAGGACATACCTGGGCAATTTTACACATTGTTGTGTAGATGCCAGTGTCGTAGCTGTACTGGAACAGCTTAGCTAGTTCTGGAGCACGCGTCTTCAACACTACAGCCGTGATGTTGTCGCGACCCATAGCCTTTGCTGTGTCTAGTGCACTCAGACATTTCCTGATGTCACATGGAGTGAATTGAATTGGCTGAAGACTGGCATCTGCGATAGTGGGGACCTCAGGAGGAGGCCAAGAAGAATAATCTACGGGGCACTTCTGGCTGAAGATGGTTGCAAACGCTTCAGTCTTGTCTTTTGCTGGGCACCACAATCACTGAGGTTAGGCATGTTCATGGAGCCTCCTCCTCCCATTAGTTGCTTAATTGTCCATACCATTCGTGACTGGAGGTGGCAGGACTGCAGAGCTTTGACCTGGTTTGTTGGTTGTGGGATTGCTTAGCTCTGTCTATAGCATACTGCTTCTGCTGTTTAGCATGCATGTAGTCCTGTGTTGCAGCTTCCCCAAGTTGGCACCTCATTTTCAGGTGCACCTGGTGCTGCTCCTGGCATGGTCTTCTACACTCCTCATTGAAACAGGGTTGGGCACCTGGCTTGATGGTGATGGAGGAGTGAGGGATATGTTGGGCCGGGAGATCACAGATTGTGGTGGAATACAATTCTACTACTGTTGATGGCCCACAGAGCCTCATGGATGCCCAGTTGTGAACTGATACATCTCTTCTTAATCTATCCCATTTAGCATGGTGTTAGTGCCACACAATACGATGGAGTGTGTCCTCAGTGTGAAGACAGGGCTTGGTCTTCACAAGGACTGTGCGGTCGTCACTCCTACCAATACCGTCATGGACAGGCGCATCTGCAGTAGGTAGATTGGTGAGGACGAGGTCAAGTAGGTTATTCCCTTGTGTTGGTTCTCTCACCACCTGCTGCAGGCTCAGTCTGGCAACTATATCCTTTAAGACTCAGTCAGCTTGGTCAGTGATGGTACGACCGAGCCACTCTTGGCGATGGAAATTGAAGTCCTCCACGCAAAATAAATTCTGAGCCCTTGCTACACTTGGTGCTTCCTCTAAGTGGTGTTCAACATGGAGGACTACTGATTCATCAGCTGAGGGAGGGCGGTAGGTGGTAAACGCCACGATGTTTCCTTGCCCATGTTTGACCTGAAGCCATGAGAGTTCATGGGGTCCGGAGCCAATGTTGAGGACTCTCAGGGCCACTCTCTACCAAAATGTTAGAACGGTTTAACTTGATCTCAGGAAGGAGCCGAGCTATTTCATTTGACAGCAGGCCCAGCTCAGTCAGTATTCTCTGTGTTTTAAACCCTGTGGATGTTTGACAGCCTTATGCAATTGCAAACGATACAAGTTTGATTTCCTTCATTCCTGATTGAACTTCAAAGAGGATGAAAAGTATATCTCAGATAGTTCATTAGTTTTTTTGGTACCAGTGCATTGCAGCCTTTGTGGAGAATCATAGAATCATAGAATGATACAGCACAGAAGGAGGCCATTCGGTCCATCGTGCCTATGCCGGAGAATGTGTGTAGAAACTTTGTGACCTATGTATAATTTTTATTGCTACAGATGCTGATCCAAGGTTGAATATTATTAAGAAAGTTAAGAAGTACAGTACCATGCATTGAAGTTATTTTTGATATCTGAGAAAGTGAAAGCTAAATATTCTATAATGAATTGAAATCTGCTGTGTTGACTTATTGATACTGTTAAACCTTTGCTTTTAATATACCTGGTTTCTAATTTATAGTCTAAATCATGTGGTCTGATGGAACATTTATTCTTCCGCTGACCAAAAATTAGGAGAAAATAAGAGAAATCGTTAGCTCGAGAAATCTATTAGAGTAACAAGGGTTTCTGTTCAGCCCCAGGGCAATGTTACATTAGCAGACATTGGGCATGTAAAGTCACATTCTGGTTTGTAGGAAGCGAGGCTTTGCTTATGGGAGTGGTACTTGGGCACTGAAAATGAGAGAAGTAGCTGAGTAAAGTCTTGAAACATAACAAAGCTGACGTAATAAAGACTCACTACGCACTTGAACATAAAGCAAGGCTTTAATCAACTTGTAACAAAACATGGAGGTCTAGTTAGCAGTCACTAGCTTCCTGTTTCCAGATTGTCTCTGCCCAAGGTGGGCCCATGCCTGAGTATTTATACTCCCTGGACGGCGCCCCAGCTGGCCGCCCAGTAGTACTTCCTGAGTTGTTACTTGCGATTTATGACAAAAGCCATCTTTTGTTCCTGGACTCAGTACGGCCCCAACACATGCCGATCAGTGGACCTGAGGAGAATGGCACTATGTCAAACTCCACCTTCTGCAGGACCAGAAAGGTGTCTCCATCCTGTACAAGATTAGGAGCAGCACCATTAAAGTTGCAAGAACTCGAGCCGAACCCCAGTACTTAAACCAGAAATACAAGCGCTGCCTCAACAACCACACCTCAACATCCTGTATCAAAGCAGCAGTCAAGCTTCAGATACCGCTTCTCCTATCTGTGAAATTCTCTCAGATGTCATTGTCACCTGGAAATCTCTTCCTTGTGTGCAAACCATCACTTGGTGCCCACCCAGGCTGTAGGCTAAAGGAAGTCTGTGACTCGCTTGATATCTTCAGACTTTCTGTGTCCCAGCAAGGGCCAGGGTCAAACTCAGAGACATCTGTCTCACCCAGTTATTACGCCCCCCCCCCCCCCCCCCCACAATACCTATAAGTTAAAAGTCTTGGGCCATGTGCAGTCCCAAGCCCTGGCAATCCAGCCCCTGACCTTGGGGCAATTCAATCTTTTTGTGCTTATTTCTTTGCCAGTTTGTATTACTTGAATTCTGTGGGCCTAGAGGTTTGGTAAACATAGAAACATAGAAGATAGGAGCAGGAGTAGGCCATTCGGCCCCTCGAGCCTGCTCCGCCATTCGATGAGATCATGGCTGATCATCCAAACTCAGTACCCTGTACCTGCCTTCTCCCCATATCCCTTGATACCTTTAGCTTTAAGAAATATATCTAACTCATTCTTGAATATATTTAATGACTTGGCCTCAACTACCTTCTGTGGTAGAGAATTCCACAGGTTCACCACTCTCTGGGTGAAGAAATTCTTCCTCATTTCTGTCCTAAATGGCTTACCCCTTATCCTTAGATTATGACCCCTGGTTCTGGACTCTCCGACCATCGGGAACATTCTTCCTGCATCTAGTTTGTCCAGACCTGTCAGAATTTTATATGTTTCGATGAGATCCCCTCTCATTCTTCTATACTCCAGCGAGTATAAGCCCAATCGACCCAATCTCTCCTCATATGTCATTCCTGCCATCCCAGGTATCAACCTTGTGAATCTTCGCTGAAACCTATTTGTAGCGGTGTTGCCTCATTGGTGGATGAATCCTAAATCAGAACCCTGCGATTTATCAACAGCTTGAGATACATGGAAATTGATGTGAACATGGATTTAGACTTTATGGGTGGTCTCAGAGGCCCCATGGCACATACCTACGCAGCCCATGAAGACAGAAGTTTTGCTAGCCATGCATGGAACTCCATCGCTGACCCTGCCGAGGTTCATGGGGTCAGTGGGAAGGGCCTCCAGGAGCGGGTCTTTGACACCCGCTGCCAAAGAATCCTAAAACATTTTAGAAGTTGTCCAGGTCGGGGGTGGGGGAGGGTGCTGGGTTCCTCCCACCCCCACAGTGAAGAACAATTTGGCTGCCATTATAATCTTTGGGGGCCCCAGGACGAGATGGGCTCCACTTTTGATCGTTTTGGTGAGGTACGCCTGGCGAGACCGATGCGAGATTGGGTCTTGACTGAGGGCCAGGGCATGGGAACTCCTGACATAGGGAGTCCTCTCCCCCCTCCACCCCCGCCTTATGTCGATGGCCTCGGTGGAGAGGTATCCAGATTCCAGCCGACTTTATGCTCATTCTGGCTGATTCTCATCAAACTCATGGTGGCAGTCACCAGAACAAATCTGAGGCCAGTATGTCATGGAGTTTGCAAGCAACACCACTACTGATAACATTTATTCACTGTAACATAGGTATCCAGTGTATGTGGGTAACAGGCAGAGTGGAACGCTCTCACTGCCTGTGTTATTGTGTAATCTCTGTTTGAAATCTTATAATGAAGATCATACAATCACAAAGTGGTGCACTGGTGGTAAGGCACTCAAACCATGCACTGGTGGTGAAGCACTCAAACCATGCACTGGTGGTGAAGCACTCAAACCATGCACTGGTGGTAAGGCACTCAAACCATGCACTGGTGGTGAAGCACTCAAACCATGCACTGGTGGTGAAGCACTCAAACCATGCACTGGTGGTGAAGCACTCAAACCATGCACTGGTGGTAAGGCACTCAAACTATGCACTGGTGAGCACCAAACATGCACTGGTGGTAAGGCACTCAAACTATGCACTGGTGGTATGGCACTCAAACCATGCACTGGTGGTGAAGCACTCAAACCATGCACTGGTGGTGAAGCACTCAAACCATGCACTGGTGGTAAGGCACTCAAACCATGCACTGATTCAAACAGGATTTGTTCCAAAGCAAAAAAATCCACAGCATGTCAGCCAGCTTTTGAAAGAGCAAGTTATGTTACATCTGAAACGTCAATTTACTTTGTCAGATAGATGCAAGATTTAAAATCTGATGAGACCATATTAGGAGGCATAAGAACATAAGAAATAGGAGCAGGAGTCGGCCATACGGCCCCTCGAGCCTGCTCCGCCATTCAATAAGATCATGGCTGATCATCGACCTCAGCTCCACTTTCCCGCCCAATCTCCATATCCTTTGATTCCCTAGAGTCCAAAAATCTATCGCTCTCAGCCTTGAATATACTCAAAGACTCAGCATCCACAGCCCTCTGGGGCAGAGAATTCCAAAGATTCACAACCCTCTGAGTGAAGAAATTCCTCCTCATCTGAGTCTTAAATGGCCGACCCCTTATCCTGAGACTGTGACCCCTAGTTCTAGACACTCCAGCCAGGGGAAACAACCTCTCAGCATCTACCCTGTCAATCCCCTTCAGAATCTTGTATGTTTCAATGAGATCTTAACTTGTTACTAGTATTTTTCTAAATATGTAATAAACGACGTAATGTGGGTAGAATTTGGGGCAGGATTCTGATTACACCGAGTCTCCACCCCTTTGTCCGCTCATCAGAGATTCCCCCAGTAGTAAGGTGGGCGCATAATAGGCCTGGCATAAATGGGCAGGTGGGTTATGATGCCAAGCAAATGAGGGTGTACATCCTGTGAAGCACTTGTACCCTACCAATGTTGGGTGCAACAGACACCTGTATGTTTGTAGGGTCCAGCGTTGCTAAGGGCCTTGGGGATATAATGTAAAATGTAGAAGGCTCTGTGATCGATTGCTTTCAGGAAACCAGTTCCAGTGAAAGCAGCACCATTTTAATCTTTTTAAATGTAGCTCTCTCTTGTCCCTGGGCCTGCTAACACTGTGGCAATGCACTCCCTCCCCCCAACCATTTTGGATACCTGGCAGGAGTATACAGGTGTTCTTGGTGCGTGATTAAGGACTGGATCAGGAGCACATCCATGGGGTGGGTAGAAGATCTGCCCCCAAAAGCTCTCCATCAAAATTTCTGGGCCAAGATTTTTTTTGGTGAACAAGCATGTCAGGCTCTTGTTACTTTTAAACACAGAATGGCTGTGGTTTACCTTCATTAATGGCTACTTATGTGATTATCTTTTCTACAAAGTAAATCTTGTCACGAATCCCATCATGACATTGCAATCGCACAGCTTCCAATTTACCTTTTCTGATCGTTGTTTTTTCTGGACTCGGTTGAGTTTGGGTTTTGAGTCCTGCAAGGCACAACTCTCAGACTTTTACTTTACATTCTACAACTTTATGAAAACAACATGCAGACTAGAGCTAAACGAAAAAGTTACAGATGCAGTGATGGCGATGGTTGTGGGAAAGTCCTGTGTGGAGGGGAGGAGGTTATTTATAATCCCTTACAATTTCCTTTTAACCAACTTCTTCCTGTGAAAATGGAGGCAAGTGAGATGGTGTCTGAACAGTTAAAGGGAAAGGAGAGTTTAAGGGGATTAGTCATAGAGTCATAGAGTTATACAGCACAGAAAGAGGCCCTTCGGCCCATCGTGTCCGCGCCGGCCATCAAGCCCTGTCTATTCTAATCCCATTTTCCAGCACTTGGTCCGTAGCCTTGTATGCTATGGCGTTTCAAGTGCTCATCTAAATGCTTCTTGAATGTTGTGTGGGTTCCTGCCTCTACCACCCTTTCAGGCAGTGAGTTCCAGATTCCAACCACCCTCTGGGTGAAAAAGTTTTTCCTCAAATCCCCTCTAAACCTCCTGCCCCTTACCTTGAAACTATGCCCCCTGGTTATTGACCCCTCAACTAAGGGGAAAAGTTCCTTTCTATCTACCCTATCTATGCCCCTCATAAGTTTGTACACCTCAATCAGGTCCCCTCTCAGCCTTCTCTGCTCTAAGGAAAACAACCCCAGCCTGTCCAGTCTCTCTTCATAGCTGAAGCGCTCCAACCCAGGTAACATCCTGGTGAATCTCCTCTGCACCCTCTCCAATGCAATCACATCCCTCCTATAGTGTGGTGACCAGAACTGCACACAGTATTCCAGCTGTGGCCTAACTAGTGTTTTGTACAGCTCCATCATAACTTCCCTGCTCTTATATTCTATGCCTCGGCTAATGAAGGCAAGTATCCCATATGCCTTTTTAACCACCTTATCTACCTGTCCTGCTGCCTTCAGGGATCTATGTACATGCACACCAAGGTCCCTCTGATCCTCTGTCCTTCCTTGGATCCTACCATTCACACTTTTCAGGGTTAAATTCCATTTGCCACTGTTCTGCCCATCTAACCATCCCGTCTATATCATCCTGTAGCCTGAGGCTTCCCTCCTCGCTATCTACCACTCCACCAATTTTCGTGTCATCTGCGAACTTACTGATCCTACCTCCTACATTCATATCTAAATCATTAATGTACACTACAAACAGCAAAGGACCCAGCACAGATTCCTGCAGGTACACCACTGGACACAGGCTTCCAGTCACAAAAACAACCTTCAACCATCGCCCTCTGCCTCCTGCCACTAAGCCAATTTTGGATCCAATGTGCCAAATTGCCCTGGATTCCATGGGCTCTTACCTTCTTGACCATGTGGGACTTTGTCAAAAGCCTTACTGAAGTCCATGTAGACTACATCAACTGCACTACCCTCATCCACACACCTAGTCACCCCTCGAAAAAGTCAATCAAATTGGTCAGACATGATCTCCCCCTGACAAAGCCATACTGACTATCCCTGATTAATCCTTGCCTCTCCAAGTGGAGACTAATTCTGTCCCTCAGAATTTTTTCCAATAATTTCCCTACCACTGATGTTAGGCTCACTGGCCTGTAATTCCCTGGTTTATCCCTACCACCCTTCTTGAACAATGGTACTACGTTAGCTGTTCTCCAGTCCTCTGGCACCTCCCCTGTTGCGGAGATGCCGGTGTTGGACTGGGGTGGACAAAATTGAGAGGTCGCACAACACCAGGTTATAGTGTGTTGTGCGACCTCTCAATTTTGACCTCCCCTGTGGCCAGAGAGGTTCTGAAAATTTGTGTCAGAGCCCCTGCAATCTCCTCCCTTGCCTCACAGAGCAGCCTTGGATACATCCTGTCAGGGCCTGGGAATTTATCCACTTTTAAGCCCGTTAAAACCGCTAGTACCTCCTCCCTCTCAATAATTTGTTCAAGTATATCACAATCCCCCTGCCTGATTTCTATACCTACATCACCCTTCTCCATAGTGAACACAGATGCAAAATATTCATTTAAAACCTCACCTACATCCTCCAGCTCTACACACAGATTGCCACTTTGGTCCCTAATGAGCCCTACTCTTTCCTGGTTATCCTCTTGCCCTTAATATACTTATAAAACACCTTGGGATTTTCCTTTATTTTGCCCGCCAGTGTTTTTTCATGCCCCCTCTTCGCTCTCCTAATTTCTTTTTTAAGTATCCCCCTGCACTTTCTATACTCCTCTAGGGCTTCCACTGTTTTTAGTCCTTTGTATCTGCCAAAAGCCTCCCTTTTTTTCCTATTCCATTTTTGTATATCCCTTGACATCCAGGGTTCCCTGGGCTTTTTTGGTCCCACCCTTGACCTTTACGGGAACATGTTGGCACTGTACTCTCTCTATTTCCTTTCTGAAAGACTCCCATTGCTCTGATGTGGATTTTCCTACAAGTAGCTGACCCCAGTCCATTTTGGCCAGATCCTGCCTTATCATATTAAAATTGGCCTTCCCCCAATTTAGAACCTTTATTTCCGGTCCATCTTTGTCCTTTTCCATGACTACCTTAAATCTCACCAAATTATGCTTTTTAATTTAAAGAATTACCCGACTTGTTTTGGAATAAATATATCTTGATAAAATTATGTGTTGATTTTTACTTTTATTTTTTAAAACGTGTTATTCAGATCCCTCATTTGCGTAACATTATTGGACCAGGTCGACACTCTCTATTTTTGGTGAATTTTGTGCTTATTGGAATGAGGAGTGTTAGTATTGGTGATGAGAATATCTTTCCCTCTGCACTGCTTGTAACAAGCAGTCCCGGGTTAGCTGTATGATGGGATTGATGCAGTGTAAAACCCCCCTCACACACTATCCCAACCTTACTGCACAGTGTGACGCTTAAAATTTCATCCACCTGTCATTCTTGTAGCCACGCTGAGTGACGGTCAGTGCCAAATTATGACCAGCATTACAGCAACAGCTTGCATTTATATAGCGCCTTTAATGTAGGAAAACATTCCAAGGCGCTTCACAGGAGCGTTATCAGACAAACAGTGATACCACTGTACCTAGTTCAAGTTGCCAAAACTGATTTCATACGTCCCTATACGCTTCAGCGAGCAGAGACTTGATTCCCTTAGAGTCTGGGCTGCATTCAGAATCAGATCCCTGAGGTGTTTATTTTAAAATCAACAGATTGGAAACTAACTGAAGTGACGATTGTATTCCTGGGTATTTGGCAGCAGCTCAACTGCTGGGCACTGATAGTTTATTTACACTCTAGGATTTAAAGTGTCTCTTGAGTCGTGAAACTAGAAATTTGAATGGTTTTAAACATGACTAAAATACAAAGCTGATGGGGCTGTACTATCCCATACTTTCAAAATGTAATCAACCCAGAAAAGATGCTGAAGAATTTAATACTAAATATAATCGATACATAACTAAAAGCAAAGAATGTCCTTACATTCTGGAGTCTTGCACTCTGTATTAGAGGGCATAATTTCTCAGAGCAACCCCCCCCCACACCTCTTGTCAGTGAACCATATTATTCCCCTGAACGTGCGTCATCGTGCAGTGACAACACGCCTCCAATCCTATTATGTGATAAGGTCAGCAGTTAGATACACCAAAGGAAGACGTGTGCTCTGGTGAAATTCAAGTAGGAAAACTCCACAAAAGTAAGGAGCACCAAATGATACTACAAAAGCAAGTCATGTTTTGGACTGTGTCCAAGGCTATAAGAGACTTTCAAGGCTTTTGGCCTTCTAAACACAAAGGGGGAAAAATTCAGTTGGTTGCGCCTCCCGTTAGCGCCTTAAGAGGGCGCTAATGGGGCGCAAAGCATCTAGCGCCCAGGCGCGGCGAAGTTTGCGCCGCTAGCGAAATTAACTAGACATTTTGCGGCGGCGCTAAACACTACCGCCACGATCTCCTGCGCCGGCAGATCGTGACGTCAGTCGAGTGCGGAACGCCCCGGTATCGCCCCGGAGCGGATATTGAGTGGCGCCCCCTGCCTTACCGCCTGACGCTAGCAACGACAGGTTGAGGGGAGCGTTCTGCAGTCATGAAGGGAAAGGGGGAGCGCTATTTAAAGGTGACCGCTTCCTGCCTTTTATTGTTAGTGCCATTTTTGAACTACGCATTCTGAGCGAGAGAGAGAGAGACTTCTGGAGAGATTCAACGTTGTGTGAAGGAGTTTTGGGTACTGAGCAGCACTTTGCAGGTTCATTTTGATTTGCCATTCCTTGTATCGATTTAGAAGAGACTGTGGGGGCTGCACTCTGAGCTCTTTGCCTGGTACTCTCCATTGATCTTTCCAGCAGATTTGATGTGCAGGTCTCTCCAGGCCGAGATTCAAGGCTGCAATGAGCAGGATGTGGATGGAAAGCAAGATTAACCATCCCCTTTAAGAACTGGCCCGTGTCATTGTGTGTGTGTTCCATTGTTGACTGACATTACATGAGCTTCGCCAGCGCTCTGAGGTAGCGCCTCGCTCCTCGGCCTTTGTGCCTTAAGCCAGGTGTGAAGCGCCTGATTTAGCGCTCCAATCACCTCCAGGGGCGATAAAAGTCAAGTTTGCAGTCGGTGGCGATAATTAGCGCCAGGCGCTAATCTTTGCGCCCGGCCGAGAATTGCGCCCCAAATGGGGCAATTCTGAATTTCTCCCCCAAAGTGTGGTTGAAGTTTGGAACTCTCTTCCGCAAACGGCAATTGATGCTAGATCAATTGTTAATTTTAATTCAGAGATTGATAGATTTTTGTTAACCATAGGTATTAAGGGATGTGGGCAAAGGCGGGTATATGGAGTTAGGCCGCAGATCAGCCGTGATCTCATTGAATGGCGGAATGGGCTCGAGGGGCTGAATGGCCTCCTCCTGTTCCTATGTTCCTATGAAAGGCGCTAGTCTCTCTTTCACTGGCTGTAAGCTAAGTACTGTTGTGGATAAATCAGGTCACACCAATATCACCCAGCAGAAAACAAGGCCCAAAATATTTAGAAAATATAGATGAATAAAACAGCTTATGTGTAGCTCGAAGCAGTAAAACTGCAGACTTCCCTCAGCAAAGTAGATATGCACACAACACTGTAAAAAAAAGTCACAAAGGTTGGTTCTGAATCCATGTTGGGTTATCAGGTTATTGTCATCCTGATAATCAGTATTTTACCTGGTGTTGATATAAAACTAATGGGTCTTATGTAGGCTGTCATGCAAAACAGACAGTTAAATGCTTGCGGAATTTTTCAAGCCTGAAAGTATGTAGCCTTAAAGATTTATTATACACCACACATAAATACAGGGGAAAGAACCAGGCTCTCAATCCCTCCAATACTACAGGAGGCTAACCTTTCAGGAAGCAGGTAAGTAAAAGCAGGCACCATTAGATTGCTCAGTGTATAGAAGAATTCAAAGTGTAACAAAAACAAATATTTTATTTTAAAATGTAGATTGAAACATGCAATTACCCCAAGGTCAGAAATTGTCCAACGTCAGAGTTGAATCTTTGAGGGGGCGGGACAGGGTTGCGGGGGGGTCGCGGTGTGTATGGAAGTTCCGCCACGCCAAAGATATGCCCGCAAATCGGGAAATCTACACTGCAGTGGTCAAGAAAAATAGGGTGAACAGGAAAGGAAGTGGTTCAGCCGTATGCCAGGGACCTGCGAGAGGTTGGTCTCATGGGAGGTAGAACATTTTACCACCAACTACTCCAGTTGGCTATCTTCAACACGAAAAGATTAAGGCTAACACTAGGGGTATGCGCTAACACTAGGGGTATGCGCTAACACTGGGGGTATGCGCTAACACTAGGGGTATGCGCTAACACTGGGGGTATGCGCTAACACTAGGGGTATGCGCTAACACTAGGGGTATGCGCTAACACTGGGGGTATGCGCTAACACTAGGGGTATGCGCTAACACTAGGGGTATGCTAGAGACTGCCAGGTCAGAAGAGAAAGACAGTGTGCGCTATGAACAGATGAGAAGGGTATGTGAAAGCAGGATGTTATTTTAATGGGCGATTTCAATCAACCAAATACAAATTGGAAATACCCAATTGGTTCAGAGTCTGAGTTTATAAACATAATGCATGATTGCTTCATGACTCAGTGCATCAGGGAAGACGCATGTGACAGCACAACATCTTGGTTTAAATATACAGGATGGGGAAGTCCTGAGTGATAGAGATCACAGAATGATCAAGTTCAACATAATCTGGGATCTGAGAACCAGGAGTCAGTTATATCAATTAAAAGGTTAACTTTAAGGGAATGAAGAAAGTGCAAATTGATTTGGGGAGTTTGTTGAATAAAATTTCAGTAGAGAACAAGTAGAATAACTTTAAAGGTAAAATTTAAAACAGAAAATGCTGGAAATACTCAGCAGGTCAGGCAGTATCTGTGGAGAGAGAAACAGAGTCAAAGTTTCAGGTCAATGAACGTTCATCAGAACTGGAAAAAGTTAGAGATGTAACAGGTTTTAAACAAATACAGAGGCAGGGAAAGGGGGGAGGGGAGGAAAGAACAAAAGGGAAGGTGTGTGATAGGGTGGAAGGCAGGAGAGATTAACTGACAAAAGGGATGATGGTGCAAGGCAAAAGGGGATGGTAATGGGACAAGTAAAGAAACAAAGGATGGGTCAAGAGGAGGTGTAAATGGCAATAGCAGAATCATTACCAACAGCTGCTGTCCGAAAAAACAGGAGCAGTGATTATGATCCGAAATTGTTGAACTTAATGTTGAGTCCGTAAAGTGAGGCTGTAAAGTGCCAAATCGAAAAATTAGGTGCTGTTCCTCGGCCTTCCGTTGAGCTTAATTAGATCAGTGTAGGCGGCCGAGGACAGAGGTCAGAGTGGAAGTTGGGCGGAGAATTAAAATGACAAGTGACCAGAAGCTCAGGGTCACGCTTGCAGACTGAACGGAGGTGTTCCGCAAACCGATCACCCAATCTGGGTTTGGTTTCCCCAATGTAGCGGAGACCACAGCGTGAGCAGCGAATACAGTGTACTAAATTGCAAGAAGTACAGGTAAATCATGATTTCATCTGGAAGGAGTGTTTGGGGCCCTGGATGGTGGGAAGGGAGGAGGTGAAAGGGCGGGTGTTGCATCTCCTGCACTTGCATGGGAAGATGCCGCGGGAAGGGGAGCGGGTGCTGGGGGGGTGATGGAAGAGTGGACCAGGGTGTCATGGAAAGAACGGTCACTTCGGAATGCTGAAAGGGGAGGGGAGGAGAAGATGTATTTGGTGGTGGCATCACGCTGGAGGTGAGCAGAAGTGCGGGAAATGGGACGAACACGGTTGAGGGGCCAGTTAACCACGGTGGAGGGGAATCCTCGGTTGAGGAAAAAGGAAGACTTATCAGAAGCACTGGTATGGGAGGTGGTATCGTCAGAGCAGATACAATGGAGACGGAGAAACTGGAAGAATGGAATAAAGTCCTTACAGGAAGCGAGGTGGGAGGAAGTGTAATCAAGGTAGCTGTGGGAGTCAGTGGGCTTACAGAAGATATTGGTCGACAGCCTATCCCCAGAAATGGAGACAGAGAAGTTGAGGAAGGGAAGGGAAGAGCCGGAGATGGACCATGTGAAGGCAAGGGAAGGGTGGAAATCAAAAGCAAAGCTTATGAAATTTTCCAGTTTGATGCAAGAGCAGGAAATGGCACCGATACAGTCATCAATGTACCGGAAAAAGAGATAAGGGAGGAACTGTAAATGGCAACAGCAGAATCATTACCAATGGCTGCTGTCCAAAAAAATGGGAGCAGTGGTTACGATCTGAAGTTGTTAAACTCAATGTTGATTCTGGAAGGCTGTAAAGTGTCTAATCAAAAAATGAGGTGCTGTTCCTCGAGCTTCCAGTGAGTTTCATTGGAACAGTGTAGGAGGCTGAGGACAGAGAGGTCAGAGTGCGAGTGGGGCTTGTCATTTTAATTCTCCGCCCGTTATATCTCTAACTTTTTCCAGTTCTGACGAACGATCATCGACCTGAAACGTTAACTCTGTTTCTCTCTCCACAGATGCTGCCTGACCTGCAGAGCGTTTCCAGCATTTTCTATTTATATTTCAGTTTTCCAGCATCTGCAGTATTTTGTTTTTAAAGGTATAATACTGGACATGCATGATAAATGTAGACTCAAGTGTAGATGAAACAAACATGGCACCAAATCGATTAACAAATTAATCAGGATTGAAATAAGTAGGAAAAATGACCTCTACAAACCTTGCTGGGACAAAGGGATGAATATAGGAACACACAGAGATGTTTTAAATTGATGGTCAGATGGGCCAAGTGGGTCCTGGAGAAAAGAAAAGCTGCAAGCATCAAATATAATGGTGGGAAATTCCTTCCTTTATAAGGACAAACTTATAGTTTGTTTTGTCCTAAGCTGTGCCGAGTGGTAGCACACGCTCCTCTGAGTCAGAAGATTGTGGGTTTAAGTCCCATTCCAGAGACTTGAGCATAAAATCTACGCTTTCACTCCAGTGCAGTACTGAGGGAGCACTGCACTGTCGGAGGGGCAGTCTTTTGGATGAGACATTAAACCGAGGCCATGTCTGTCCTCTCAGGTAGACATAAAAGATCCCATGGTACTATTTCGAAGAACAGCAGGGGACTTCTCCCCAATGTCCTGGCCAATATTTATCCCTCAATCAACATCTAAAAACAGACTATCTCATTCTTATCATGTTGCTGTTTGTGGGATATTGCTGTGTGCAAATTGGCTGCCGCGTTTCCTACATTACAACAGTGACTACACTTCAAAAAAGTACCTCATTGGCTGTAATACACTTTGGGACATCCTGAGGTCATGAAAGGCACTATTGAGGAAAACCATATTGAGGAAGTGACATCCACCATGGACTCTGGAAAGCCCTACAATATGGTATACACTGACTGTTAAAATGCATTTTGATTTCCAAAAGATATTTAACAACGTTCCACATAAAAGGCTACTATTTATGATTAAAGTGGTGGGGATTCAGGGTAAAACTTGTGAATGGATAAGAAATTGGTTGAAAGCAATAAGCAACCAGGACTTATGTTGGGGTGAGGGAAAAGTGCTGAATGGGTGCTTCAGGGACCAGTGTTTGGATAACTACTGTTTTTAATTTGCATTAACCAACTTGGATTCAGACGCTCAGTGCAAACTGGATAAATTTGCAGACAATACAAAACTAGGAGGAGCAGTTCAATTTCAAAAGACAGCTCAGGAAATATAAAATTAATTAGATAAAATATATAAATAGGCAGGTCAATTGTAGATGAAAATGAATATGGACAAGTATAAAATATGACACAAAGGATGAAAAAATGGGTGAAATACATACTCTATAAATAGTGTTGAGAATCAATGGTCAATGTGTCCAATCAAATGGAATGCTGACTTATAAAGCCAAAAAAATAAAGTACCAGTTGAAGGAAGCCATACTCAATCTGTACAGTGATTTGGTCAGACCGGACCTTGAGCACTGTGTCCAGTTCTGGTCACTGAGATACAAGGGGGAGATTGAAGCTCTGAAGGCAGCTCAGAGAAGAGCCTTGAGATTGAATCCTAGCCATAAAAGAGAAAGTTTTGAGAACATTTGGAGAAACTTAGGCTTTTCATCCTTGAAAGGAGGTAACCTTATAAAGGTATATAAGATAGTGAAAGTGCAGAAAGGTAGATGTGGAACACTATTTCAAACCAAACCCTTGCTGTAGGATAAGGAGACACGGGTTCAAACTAGCACATTTAGAACTGACATCAGGAAGGAAGTTCTTTGCGCAAAGAGTAATCAGCACCTGGGATGGTCATACTGATTATCAGGAGTAAGCTTGAGGATGATAATAACCTGGTACCCAACATAGATTCAGAAGGAGAAGATCCTGCCCAACCAACCATTTTTAGGAAGTGACATCCAACAAAGACTTTGGAAAGCCCTACAATACAACCCTGAGTTAATTTAAGAAATATTTAGATGCCAGGATGGGAGGCTAGAGGATCTTTTTGGATGAATGAGCTAAGAGGGGTTGAATGGCCTTCCTCATCTGTCTCTACCTTTTGGGTTTGTGAGGTCCACTATTATTTACTGTTATTGCCTGTTTTCTAAATTTTGAAACATATTAAAGTATGGAATGATTGGGAAATATGGCAGGCATTCATCGGCCACAAAGTTATCCAAAGATCAGACCAGTCATTATAACGCACCTGAAGTTGTGTCCCTCATAAATTACCCACGCAATTCCACCCATTGTATAAATACAACAATTTCCATATCTATAGTGCTCCTTGCTTACAAAGAAAAAGATTTGCATTTATATAGCGCCTTTCACAACTTCACAATGTCCCAAAGCGCTTTACAGCCAATGAAGTACTTTTGAAGTGTAGTCACTTTTGTAATGTAGGAAACGTGGCAGCCAATTTGTGCACAGCAAGCTCCCACAAACAGCAATGTGATAATGAGCAGATAATCTGTTTTAGTGATGTTGGTTGAGAGATAAATATTGGCCAGGACAGTGCCGGGTGGGGATGGGAAACTCCCCTGTTCTTCTTCAAATTAGTGCCATGGGATCTTTTACGTCCTCCTGAGAGGGCAGACTGGGCCTTGGTTTAGCATCTCATCTGAAAGACGGCACCCCTGACTGTGCAGCACTCCCTCAGTACTTGCACTAGAAGTGTCAGTCTAGATTTTGCGCTCAAGTCCCTGGAGTGGGACTTAAACCCACAACCTTCTGACTCAGAGGCAATTGTGCTGCCAACTGAGCCAGGCTGAGACAGAAATGTCTTAAAGCACCTTACAAAGTACAGAGAAGACAATGGGCTCTGAGTAGAAGGGAAAAAAATTAGAATTGAAAAATTCGGGGGCGAAGACACAGTTGAAGGGAATGTCTTTGTGAGATATTTGAAAGCAGGAAGGAAGGTGGCAAAGCGAAATGATCAAGGGAGGGGACCTAAGTGGAGTGGAGTGACTGAAAAGAGTGGCCAACGTGGGTGGGGCGGAGAGAGTGGGGAACAAGGAGTAACCTGGGTCAGAAGAATGTTTGGAAGCATACAGCTGGGGTGAGGCCATGGAAAGGTTTGAAAGCAAAGATGAAAGTCCTGCAGTCAATTCACAGGAGTACAAGGAACCAATGGAGCTTGGAAAGCATAGGGATGATGGACTGCATTAACTGGTGTCCATCTGCTTTACTTTTTTTGGTGTCCGTACCTTATCTAAATAAAAAAAAGCCAAAATATACTGAAAATACACAGAATCTGTAAGGAGAAAAGACAGGTGAATGTTTCAGCTGTAAGACCTATACTCAGAATCGCCATTCATTTTATTTTACTTGTACTTCCTTAGAAAAAAACATTCTGTTGGCCTGATCCCACCCTAACATTCCCAGGGCCACCACTTTGGATTCAGGTAAATGGAGTTGAGATACAGATCAGCCTTATCTAACTGAATGGCGGAACAGGCTCGAAGGGCTGAATGGCCGACTCCCGTTCCTATGTTCCTTCCTATGTAGGTCTCCAAACAGATAGGTTATTCAGAGCGCATTTACTGTACCACCAGAGATTTTGGCTTACTGAGAAATCAAGGTGAAGGGCCAAGGACGATAGTTCAGGACACTTTGAAGGTTGAAAGGATCAGGAGAGTTGAGGTAAATGCAGAGGCAGTGTTCATGTGATGTCAAGTCTGAGTTTTAAAGAGTGTAAACTGTGAGGAAGGTAAAAAAAATCACAATTTTGAGGCGTTTGCAAAGTATGAGTTAGGCGAAAGTGTGAGGAGACTTGATTTCAGCACACTAAGAATGCAGGATGGAGGAAGAGAAGGTGGGAGGTGCAGCAGCTCCAGAGACACGAGAGGACAATTCAGAGTAGCAGTAACCACTGTAGTATTGATTGAAAAAGAGACAATATCGTTTGCAAAGACGAGATAGAGAGAGCAGCACAGACATTGTCCTTGCAGAATGCGAAGAAGCTGCTAGAAAGTAATAACTTTGGGAAAAAAAGTAAAATAAATCATAAAATTGAAAATGCGACGGGTACCTTTAGTTTATAAAATCTTTGGATAGGTGGAGCCAAGTCTTTAAGGGAATCCTGGTAATGTTAGCTTGTTGCTGACAGACATTTCACAGGGGAGGGAGGGGGGGGGGGTGTGAACTGATACTGTTGGTTTCTTAAATGTGTGGTGTAACAACGACATGGTCAAATCCTCCTTAGAACAGAAAACGAAACTTTTTATGTCCAATGTAAGGGTTGAAAGCGAGAAGAGAGTGACGCCCCCTTAACTCTTGCACATCCCCCCCCCCACCCCCCCTCGCCCTGACTCTCTGACACTGGATGTGCTACACCGGGAGCTGTGGCAATAACAGTGCCATAAAAGAGAAGCATTTCCGGCACTGGACGCGCGCCTCTTGTCAGCGCTGCTGTCAACACAGACACGATGAGAAGAGGAGGAGGAGGACCAGGTGAGGCTTTGCCCGTTGATCTCCACCCAGTGCCGGCCTCGGCGGCTCCGCAGCCCTAACTTCCCCGGGAGCTCGGCGCTGCTCACTCAACCCCCTCCCTCAAAACTTGCTCCAAGTTTAGCCCGGAGTTTCCCCCCACCACCACCCCCCCGCCGTCCCTTTGGCGGAGTCTCTGCTGTGATGGCCAAGAGCCGCTCTCCAGACAAGAAACCCAGAATCAGGACCAAGTTCGCCGAGGTAGGTGCTGGACATTGCTCGCCTCACATTGTGCGCTGCGTGGTCCCGGTGCATTGGGCGAGCCAACGCGTTTAATGCAAGAGGGAAATATTGGCATGGATGTTCCACAATGTTTAATCTGCAAAAAAGGCTCTATTTTTTTAAGCAGGCGGCGGCTATTTTCGCTACCAATTTGGTAAATGTATTTTTTTTTAAAATAACTAGACCTTCTATTGAACAACTAACTGTCGGAGGGGGAAAAAAAATCCATGTACAAAGCAGGGAGGTGAGATTGCCTTTTGGATTAGGTGTTTGGGGTTTGTGGATTTGCCCGGCTCTTTCTGGCGCATTCTGTATTTTTTTGCTGATTGCTCCTTTAAGTCGCGACATGTCATGAATGTTTCATGCGATACC
Organism: Squalus acanthias; assembly: GCA_030390025.1. Lineage (NCBI taxonomy): Eukaryota > Metazoa > Chordata > Chondrichthyes > Squaliformes > Squalidae > Squalus > Squalus acanthias. The sequence continues at coordinate 37,224,891 of CM059440.1, read as the reverse complement.
TTCCCTGTCTTACAACATACGCGCACCCCCCACTGCACGTTACTCACATCCTGCGACTAACAGGATCAGCATGCACAGTTTTCCAGCACCGAGCATCCAAGAGAAAGAATGACGTGTTTGGGTAATGGAAAACGATCAAGCTACCAAGAAAAATAGAAATCTGCTACTGGAAAATGTTCGGAAGGCTGTTGAGAACTGATTAGATTTCCAGAGTTGCGTGCCCAGTTTGCTTACAATACCATGGGGAGGGATCACAACGCTACTTACACGGGAGCCTTCCCAACACTTTATTGAAAGATGGAATTCTTAAGCAGTTTCATCAGTTCTGTCCCCTATGGCACTGAATGTATTAGAATTGGGCAATAGCAAAATACTGTGGACGCTGGCAATCTGAAATAAAGACAGAAAACGCTGGAAATACTCAGCAGGTCAGGTAGCATCTGTGGAGAGGGAAACAGTTAAGGGGGGGGGGAGGATTTTGCTGGGGGTCAACAGACGCGATCGGTGGCGGGTCGGGTGGGAAAGTTTTTTTTGACAGCAGGGTCGGGACCCCGCTGTCAACCCACCGCCACTTGCCTTTCCCAAATGTCGGGTCTGTCAGCGCTGAACAAGCTCGACATGCAGCAGCGGGGGAGGCAATTCAGGTCATTATAACCTTGTTAACAGACTATTAAGAACTATTTTGAGCTCACCTTCAGAGTTTACCAGGTCGCCCAAGGGGTCCACGCTGCTCGGGGATCGCATCAGTTAAGCAGGTCGGGAGTTGAATGGCCATGGAATGATCTCATTACTTGACAGCTGCAAATGTGCTATAAAAGCACCCATCTCACAGCTGTTCACTTTCCAAGCTCAGAAGCTGTTGCTCACTGCATTTCAAAGACAGATTGAGCTTTATGCAGGTTGCAAGTGTTTGGAGCAAACTCTCTATCCAGTGTTACCTCATTGGAACAACCTCTCTCACCATTGATAGATTGCTTCTGTCATCTCAACTTCACCTGCCATCTATTACATCAGAACGGGTACAGCTTATACAGTCTCACCTTGATCCTCAGAATCCCACCACGATGAGCCCCAACACCAGCAGCACCAGGCACACCAGCAGCACCAACAACAACACCAATCTTCTCCGCAATCAACTGATGCTGCACAGGATACAGGGCATCAGCACCCGACCACATTGTTGCCCGGGACGCATGGCCAGATTTACTTCACTTGACGCTGTACACCCTGGCTGCCACATGATGTGCCAGGTTGGCACCACCCCACACCAACACCATAAAGCATCCCTACAATGCCCAAGCCATTCATTTCACACTCATCAGCATTGCAGGGGGTACTGTTATGTCTCACCATTCACTGCAACTCACTAAGCCACTTCCAAAGGTGCACACAAATCTGTCCAAGAACGTAAAGTGTTGAAGATAAAGATTTCAATTTTTGACAGCACATTAACAGAAACGTCACATGAACATTGGATAAAACACACAAGTGCCTACCCTTGTGTGTTGTTAGCTGGTATGATTGCAGTAGGATGAGGGTGAGTGTGAGGGGTGGCTAGTGAGATGGGGAAGTGATAATGTAGATAGAGAGGGATGGGTGGAGGTGCAAGGTAAGTTGGTGTGAGTAAGGATGTGCAGGAGTAGGGTCGGGAAGGCAGAGTGATGGGGATGTGATAAGTGGCACAGTAGGATGAGGTTGAGTGTGGCCTCTATGATCAATTAGCCTGCTAATAATCACTGTCTGGGCTCACAAATGAAAAATGGTCACTTGGGCAAAGTACTGGAGGTTGGCTGATATCTGTGGCACTGTATCCCAATGTGAGTCAATGTCTTCAGGAAGAAAGGAAATTGGGATAAGAAAAATTAAAAAAAATAGTTCTTGGGGTGTTGACCAGTTATGTCACTGTACTTAACTTCCTCTCCTAGTCTACTGTACCAGTATTTCAGTGGACTGAAATGACTGGTGAGAGGCTCTCTCGTCAATCCCCATATGAGGAAAAAGCATGACCTGTCTTTTACTTTTACCATCTGAATATTGAAATGGACAATCAGATGAATGAAATCTAACCCAGTGAAACTGACCAATAATTCTGCAGTATTTATGGGAACCATGACTGCAGGCTTTTTGTGGGTGGGTGGAGGTGGGTGCATAGTTTGGCTACATTCTAAGGGAGGTCTGTTAAATGATGGTTTTTACTGTTGATGTCCTGAAACTTCCAGAACGTTTATGTCTATGACAAATGTTTTTTAAATTTTATTTTGGCAGCTAACAGTGTTTCCTCATTTTGAAATTCAGTATCAAGAATAACGATTCAGCAGCCTCTATTTAACGATTCTCAGGAATGTAATCCCCTGTTTGGCAGTGTCTGTACTTTACCCAATCAAACAAATTACCCCATGTGCTTGGGCGAAGTGCATTTAGGTGGGTTGGGATGTTTCAACTGCAGTCTCGCTTACAAAGGGCCACTGGGGGACATGTGCGTCCTATCCAAAGAGTAATACATTGAGAAAGAAGTTTGGAGCATCAGTGCGCTTGATACGTGGAATGATGGGATGTGGGGGTTGCATCTGTGATTCCCAGGTGGTGAGCTCCTAATCTCAGTTGGATTGCTGAAGAGAGGTCAGAGTGGAGGTTTAATGGTTTCTCAGTAGGAGGGTGAGTGCCCCAGGTCACTCCTCAACACCTTTCACTGAGCAACTGGTTACGCAGCAGAACTATCAGAGGCCTGGGAGTGTGTATCCTTTCAGCTGGGGGATTGTTCACAGTATATGGCAAAAACTGCACATAATCTGAAAATTGTTTGCTAATCACTGGATCTACTTAGTGCTTTGCTGGCAACAAATGCTGAGTGGTTTTATAAGCCTCTGTTGTGAAAGCTGTGGTTCATCTTTGGAATTATTCCCGCAGTATGTAGGTTCCTTTACTGTGGATGATCAAGATCTCGATGAGAAGACATGGCGGATCCATCAACAGCTTCATATTCTGAAGGTAAACATTATATGTTGTAGCTAAGATCCATCACAATGTGGGAGTGGGATTGTAGTACTACTCATTTACTGACACATTAAAAAGTGGACAATTCCTAATAAATTAAACCATGACAGTAGGATAAGGTTCAAACTAGGAAAGGAAAAATTTAAGACTGATGTCAGCAAGCTCTTCACTTAGAGTGATCAACACATAGACTTCTGGTTACAATGGTGGAGGTAAAAACCTCAAGTCATTTAATAAGCAGCTGGATCTTGTGATGGGGAGGGGGAGAAGAGATGGTAGGTTCTTTATGGATGGATGAGCTTGGATGGGTTAAATAGTCTTAAATAGTGAAAAATGATTATGGGTGAATAACACAGCTGGACTTATTCCACTGATGATTAAGGGTGAATAACACAGCTGGACTTATTCCACTGATGATTAAGGGTGAATAACACAGCTGGACTTATTCCACTGATACGAGGGGAGAACTAGAAAACCTGAAATGTGAAACTAGAAAATAAAAAGAGCTGCAGAAAATGACTGGCATTAAAATAGATTCAACTGAGAAACTTGCTGCCGAGAACCAAATTTGACAACATCTGGAGCTGGCAGACGTGGCTGAATGGAGATCTAAAGAAACTGCAAAACAGCAAGAGTTTCAAAGCAGAATAAGACTTGGAAAGTGGAAACAAAATTGAAGCTAAGCTTAGCAGCTTCAAAGTAGTAATATAGATTTGTGATTTCTAACTTGCACTGTTTTGATTCTTTTTTTGAATTGGTCAGCTTTGAAATTTGACATCTTTGGGGGGGGGGGCGGGGGGGGAATAAAATAGTTACTTCATTTAATCATGACACCACAAATATACCTTAACTTAAAAACCCCAATGATGGACATTAAGTGAATGCTCAGAACTTGGTATCCAATATTAATAACTGTAACTTTTAATTAAAGAATACTTGGGGGTCAGCTCCAAAAGGCTGAAACCTTGAATTATCATCATGTTAATCTCATCCCATGTTTAAATTGTGACATTTTTCTTCTAATCTACAAAATGGAATGAGTTTGGGTCAAACATCTATCCTCCATCCACAGATCCTAGTGTAAATTATAAAGTAGAATTGAATCAGAAAAGCTCATTTTGATGTTTTTTTAAGGTCATAAAAAGGTATAAGATGAACGATTGCTCCATTATAAATTATATTGTAAAGTAGCTTAACACATTTTTAATAAAATAAAGTATGATAGTAACAACTTCCACTGATCTGGGTTTTTCCATTCAGTTGTGGCCTGTGGGTTTTATCATTGCAGCGGTTAATTATTGCCATAGTTATGCTGCAGAAAAATACACACATTCTGCCTTTTTTTTTTGGAATATCTGCTGATTTCATTGTGGCCAAGTTTCCCAGTAAAATAATTCCAGGCGGCACACATTGTGTGCAAAATAGTGTCCCCATGATCCTACAGGATTAATACTTAAGACTTAATACTCTAGATAATACATCTCAAAATATTTCTCCTTCAGTGTTCAAAAGCGTAACGAATCTACTTTCCGGTAGAATTTCAATTTATTTAATTTTTTTTAAAAGGCACTTGTGTTGCGTCTCACCTCGTCTGACATGTGATTTTATTTTCTTGTAGAATTTTCCTCGAAAAATGGCAGTAATACTGAAATTCTCATCTCAAGGAATAAAGATGTATAATGAAAATAAAGAGGTAGCGTGCACAGAACCATTCCTAATGCAGACTATGCCACTCATTTGCTTTGTTCGTGACTTGAAAACTTGAAGTTAAAATGGCCACTGGGAGTCGAAGATAATGGAATGCTAAATGCCATGAATAGTATTTGGTATCTTACTCTGTTTATGACACTCTTAATAACTTTGAACATCTGTCTTCTTTTCTCTTCTTCAGTCCATTTCCCCACCCTACCCTCAATTTTCTTGCCTTTTCTCCTTATGGCAGTAACTTAGGCTGGGATGTGGTTACACAAGTGACCATCTTATAAACAAAAAGGTTTCTCAAGAAGAAAGGTCAAAATGGTCACCTGCAGACAATGGAAACTGTCTTGCAGTCGTGAATGTGGACATGTTTCAGAGACTGGCATTAAAAGTTTCTGCACATTCAAGCCACGGGCACAGACTACCAATTTTTGACCGTGCCTCTTTGGCTGTGCCTGTCTATGATAGTGGTATACTTATGGCTCCAGGAATTACTTATGGCTTCCTGGCCTATTGCTCTGAGTAAACTTCCTCAGCTCCTGGATCAAGTACAGGCAGCGTATGGATCTTTTCTTCTCAAATGTTGAAACTATTGGACCTAAGGCTCCACCTCCTCCATTCCCCTCCCGAGATCCTCCTCACTCCAGCTCTGACCCATTATGACTTTGTAGTTGGTATTTTGCCCCTCCTCCTCGAGCCCTCACAAGTTTCATCTCCTCTGAGACCCACCTCCTGCTCCCCTGACCCCCTTATCCACCCAACTCCTGATCATTCAACTACCTTTCCTGGCCCAAATGTTTACCAATATTGTTAATGGCCCCCTCCCCTTCAAAAGTGCCATTATCATTCCTCTCTGCCAAAGGCCCACCCAGCATCATTCAATTATTGGCACATACCTAACCTCCGTTTCTTCTCTCAACTCTTTGAACTCATTGCTGCCGCCCAGCTCTGTACTCACCTCTCCCACAATTCCCTTTAGTCTGGTTTCTGTTCTGCCCACAGCACCTAGACCACCCTGGTTGAAATCACCAATAACACTCTTTGTGATTTCACTGATATCCCATGGTATCCTCTGTATCTCTGTATTTGACATGATCAACCACTCCATCCTCCTCCATTGTTTGACTTCCGTTGGACTGCCCTTGCTTGAGTCTACTCCTAACTATCCAAAAGTAGCTAGCACAGCTGCAGAAATGACTTCTCCTTTTGCTACTGCTACACTTGGTTGCTTTCAGAATACCCTAAGGCTCTGTCTTTAGCTCTCTGGTTTTCCTTGTTTACGTGTTCCCCCTCAACTATATTATCTGTAGGCATGGGGTCAGTTTCCAAATATATGTTGACAACATCCAGCATCCAACTCTATCTCTCCACCACCACCCTTGACTCCACTGACAACTCTGAGATGTCATATAGTTTGTCTGGCATTGTTGTGAATGAATCCAAATTTTCAACAAATGAACACGGGAAAGAATGAATCTGCTCCTGCCAAAGACTCTGTTGCTTGTCCTGAGTCCATCCCTCTCACTGGCTCCTCACTCAGACTGAACCATACAGTGCACAGCCTGGTATCGTGTTTGACTGAGTCGAGCTTCAAATTCATCATCAAAACTTTCACTTACACAACATTGTTTGCCTTCACCCTTACCTCACCTCCTACTGCCCCTGAAACCTCTTTTGTTACATCCAGACTCATCTTCTCCAATGTCCAGCCTCCTTAATAATACTCTAAATAAGCTGCAACTCATTCGAAACTCCACTACCCTAACCTGCCCCACACTAACTCCCGCTTACCAATCATCCCTGCCCTCACCAACCTCGATTGACTCAATGCCCCCAATTTGTTGAATTCAGATTTCTCATTCTCATTTATAAATCTCACCACTGACCCATTCCTTGCCCTTTGGTCTATCAACTCTGGCCTTCCATGCATTCCCACCCTTCCACCATCGGTTGCCGTGTATTCAGGCGGCTTGGCCCTACTCTCTGCAATTTTGTCTCGCTATCCCTCTGCTGTTCTACTTCTCTCACTGTCTTTAAAAGCCTCCTCAAAACCTATCTTTGTAATCATGCTTTCAATCATCTCTACTAACTCTTCTATTACTGCTCGGTGTTCATTTTCCCCATGAATCGCCTTGGGATGTTTACTTTGTTAATAATGGCACCTTTCCAGCTGGCACAGTAACTTACTACTTTCCCCAATTAATAACGTGTTGCATTTGAATCTGAGCATCTTGATAAGAGACAGATAATAAGATGAGGCCTCATTCAGTGTTACTGTTAACCTATCTGGGTCATTTATTTAAAAGCAAACCTGAGGCTTTCCAATTTAATTCTTCCTAGGTTGTGGAGCCAAGCCAATGCTATTGATTTTGATAATCAAATTAAATTGCCCCGAGTTCAATGGACCAAGTTAGTCCTAGCCAAATTGAACTGAATATCTGCTGATTAAGTTGTCATGGTTAGCGAACCTGGCTTAATTTCTGCAGCGGGGTTGCTGTAGTACAAATTAGATAAGTATTGAACCTGAATTAATGTCTTGTGTTGACTGTAACAATTGAAGGAATGATATGTTGATACTTTTCTAGTCTTAAACCACAGGAATGTGATTATGTGTACATCACAAAACACACTTGTATGGAAGTAGCTGTTCTTTGTGTTGTCTAACTATATATTTCTGGCCGACTTTCCTCTGGAATTACGCTGGTCACTCTGGTGGGCGGGACAGAAAATTGGGTGGGATGCCATTGTGCTGGTTCCCCGCAGCCCACTGCTATTTTCTGGTTCAGCGAATACGTCTATTGTCACGTTTTGGGATTTTTTTAGTCACTTTTATTTGCTCCACTGAAAGAATTTGGAAAAAATACCAGTTACGTTTAAGGGTTGTGTTTTAAAGTAAAGTGTATCCACGCAAGCATTTTAAAAAAAGGCGCCGATGAAAGGGGGTTAAAATGCTAATGAGCTAGGTTTTGCAGTTATTTTCCGAAAGAATGTCAACCATAAGCAAATTGTTAGCCAGTCTTGGTAATCGCTAAACACCTCGCACCCATTTCCTGGGAAGGTTCCTGGTCCAGGGTGCTCGGCAGGGATTGTTTGACATAGGCCATCCCCTTCAGGTTGTGAAAACTGAGATGAAAACACAGACAGGAACTCTCACGGACAGTCAAGCTTTTAAACAGAAAGCTACGAGGGCAGGCAATCACAAAGCTCGGAAAGTTAGAATGCAGTGGGGTAGTTAGAAGTTATTTTGATTAAGTCAAGCAAGGTGACCCCATGGATGTGGGGAAGTGTAGCATGTTCATTATTTTATATTATAACATGAACACTAGTCATGTTAAGTGAGTCTGATTATAACTGTTACGATAGCAAAATACTGCGGATGCTGGAAATCTGAAATAACAGCAGAAAACGCTGGAAAAACTCAGCAGGCCAGGCAGCATCCGTGGAGAGAGAAACAGAGTTAACGTTTCAGGTCGAAGACCTTTCGTCAGAACTGGAAAAAAGCAGGAAATGCTTTTTTCCAGTTCTGACGAAAGGTCTTCGACCTGAAACGTTAACTCTGTTTCTCTCTCCACGGATGCTGCCTGGCCTGCTGAGTTTTTCCAGCGTTTTCTGATTATAACTGTTGTTCTTTATGGTCATTTCCCATGAAATAAAGTGACTTAACAATTCTTTCTCGGTCTGCATCTAAAGAGATTGGAGAAGCACAGGCGAAAGACACGAATATCCAGGGAGTACTCTTGTCACACCTCTGGGCTACACTATTGTATAGTTAGACGTTGAGCACTGCAGGCACACCCCTCAGCGTAAGATGCTCAGATTGATTACAGGTGTGAATAACGCTGCTGTACCCGACAAAATGTGTAAGACAAGACCCGAATTCATAACACCCACCCAAAGATAGGCGCGTGCATTCAATTTACGATGTATTTTCCATCGTTATTACTGTAGCATCAGTGGTTGTTAGGAACACTCTTCTGTTCCTGGCATACAGCGCTGCTGTGGCAGGTAGAGGGAGATTTAAAATATAAATCCTCCCACCCAAGGCGGTGTAATTGATTTTAGAGTGATCGATTACTCTCCTGAAGCCTTCTGCCTTGGAGACAGCGGGCCATATTTTCTGCTGCAGTGATTTCACATCCATTCCTAAGGCAGGCTAGTTGACACTGATAGGAATCCCGCCAGGAGGTGCCAAAAAACATACCGATGAGGTTGACCACGTACAATTTGCAGAGTCAGCGGGGCATTCTTTGGGCAGAGGGAAGTCTTGTCCCGCCACACGTAAGCCATCTCTGTATCTGTAAAGTTGGGATGATGTGTAAACGGAGCTGGGGGGAGGGGGGAAAAGGGGGGGAATGATTGGTACAGTCGGTTAGAACAGTGTCCTTTCGTTTTTGAGATCCGCGTTTGAATCCGGAGCAGCCTGACAGGATGAACGTCTTCTGTGCAGAATGTTAGGGTAAATTTAATCAGTTTTGGTAATCTTATCCCATCTACTAGTGGGAGTGCGTTCAAAGCGTAAACTACCCCACTTCAACATTTAATTAGAAGCCTCTCACTCAGCGGCCACAAGAATGACTGGTGTGCGAAATGGAAAATTCACACTGCTGCAATTAACAATGCTTTTCTATGGTTCAGAACCTTATTGTGGCAGCATAGAGGATGCTTTATTACCTGGACTCTGTATTACTTAGACTGGTGGTGCTTAACACTGACACAGTGCCGAAAGTGGAGAAATGGTCAGTTTTATCCAGCAGTGACATTCCTTCCTCCAGCTGATGTCGCAAATGAATAGAATATCATTCACTTAATGAAATGCACTGAATGTGAAGTCTAGACAATCAAGTAATGCATTAATGGATCAATATGCTGTGTGTGGAATGGTAGAGTGTTTGCACTGGAGTGTCAGCCTGGATTTTGTGCTCAAGTCCTTGGAGTGGGACTTGAACCCACGACCGCAGGGTACGCTGCAGGTGAACCTAAAGAAGTGGCAAAAAAGAACCAAGGGTTAATTTTCCATTTACGGTATCCTCCGGGCCGACGTGCTCCTGGCATGTGATGCCCTGTGCGGCAACGGCAAAAGTAGAACATTTACCCTGTATTCTTTCTCCTTTTTTTGTATTTCATTACTGTACAGAAGTCTGGGCTGTATGCTAATTCTTGTTGGTAGAGTTGTAGGGTGGTGCATTCAGATAGGGGCTGCTTCAGTGCTCGCTCTGAGTGGTAGACACGGAGAACATCAGCAGCATTTCTGCTGTCGTGTGACTAACTGTGCACAGTTGTCCTCCCAGCACCATGGCTGTTATTAATAAAGTTTGGGTTTGTGGTGTGTCTTCAAATGATATTAATTAAGCACTTCCTCCATGTGTGGATGGCTTACAGTAAGCAAAGTGAATGTGGAAAATAGCTTGTCGTGGAAATGGAACTAGAGACAAACCAAGTCTTTGTGTAAATTGCAACACCATAAGATAAGAAACCACCGATTAAATGCTCCACAGGGTGAGGGGGACATTTCTTTCTGTCCACCCATCAAATTTGTGCTGCTAAAATTGCCTTCCCCTCCTGGAGCTCATTGGCAATTTTCCATGTTCTGACTGGAAGAAAGTCTGAACCTCAACCGAGCACAACCTCAGTTCTGCTGAACTGTCCCAAGTGTCGAATTTGTTGCTGCCTATGTGCTCCTTCTTGGTGTACATCTGGCTGGGAAAACTCCCTTGTACTGTTGCCGACATCTGCCATTAATTTGGTTTCCAGTATCAGATTTATTTGCTGCAGTAAGAATGCATCTTTATCTCTCTGTGGTTGTCAGTCACACATGCATTGGCCAAGTTTCATGTCTGACGTTTTCAGTTCTAAGTTACGGATTGAGTAAAAGGAGAAAAAATTAGCACTTGGCATGGTACAGTTCTCCAGTATACATTCCAACTGCTTTAATTCAAGAATTATCACAAGTTCTCAAAATAGTCTTGATAATACTGTGGTGTCACGCAGTCAAAAGCACTCCTCAGTGTAAACCATCTGACCTGCTGAGCCCCTTCTTTTGAGGACACGCCTTTGGAATAATCCCCTCTTGTGGATTCAGTCAGCCTGCAGGAGACTGGTGTCCTGACTTCTAATGTGAAAATGGGAGAGCGATGCAGGGAGCTTCTCTTGGGGTCGCTCTCCCAGGAGCCCGGACTGCTCCAAGCCACTATGTTGTAAGAGTGCCTTGGAGCTTTGCTTCCTTACCTGTGTTACCAGCCAGGATTTGATTGCTGAATGAAAGGGGAAGACTCTTTTCAAAAGGGAGCTGGGAACCAAAAAAAACAGACATGGGCTTGATTCCAAGGGTCGAAAGTCTCATTTATTTGATTAATGTTACGGAAATGCAATCACACATAGAGAAAATAAAATGTGAAGGGTTTTACTCACAAATGCAGCTCTCACCAGATTCTGCTTTTCTCTGGAGAAAATCAGCTTGTTACACACAAACTATGGATGTTTGAGAGTGAGTAATACAGCTGTGATTTAATTAAGGAGTTTCGATAATATCACAAAACAGGAGTGGTGTTGTACAGGCTTATGGGCATCATCTGATAACACCATTATATTACAGTCCTGATTTTTAAAATCTGTTTCTTAAAAATGGTTATGATACCAAGGGTATTGGGTCTGAAACAAAGCATTTCGGCATCCCACTTACTGGTGGCTCAAATAACAAATCTGAATATCAACTATGAAAAGTGATGAAAATCTACCAATAAAAAAGCAGAAAATGAACCAATCAAATTGCTCTGTGTTTTTCAAAAACCTTTTGTCGACCATTTTCCTTCCTCTCAATCTCAAACATCCAGGGCTCAAATTTTTTTAAAAACCCACTAGAACTCAAGCTTGACTAGTCAGCAAAGTCTTCCAAGAAAAGAAAGGAGGAGAGGAGCTAACAAAATTGCTCCAAATACTTTTTGGAAAAACCTTTGTCCGCCATTTTTGTTTCTCGGTAAGTATACAGTGCTGAAAATAACGTTTCAAATTTAAAGAGCACTTAAATTATCTATTTCAAAAATACATGACCAAACTTACCGAAAAGAATTGACTTTATGGGGGTGATTTTGCCAATGGGGGCGCGTTGGAGGCGGGGCTGCTGCTTGTTGGGTTTCAGTCCCGCCTCCATCGTTCCATCGACTTGTGGCCAACCCACGCTATTTTCCCTTGATTGACCTTGTTAAGCCGCCCAGCGGGCTTAACAGGCCAATTAAGGGGAAGCCGGTTACAGAGAACGTCAGCGTATGACGTTTCATCTGTCAAAAATTTTTGACAGATGAATTGTCATCGTTTGACAGCTTTGAGAAGCTGTCAAACACTGACATTCTCTGTTGTTTGGTGAGTTCTTGTACTCAAGGCTCACCAAACTCTGCCATTGAGATGCCGGAGCCTCTGCATCCCCAACGATTGAAGCCTGCAGGAAGAAACAAAGGCAAGGAAACTTTTTCTATCACTTTTCGCTCACCTCACATACTTACCTCTCCACACTTTCACCCATCACTCACCTCCACAGCGCGCTTTTGGACCCCTCCGACCCCCGCAGACCCACTGCTCGCCTCGCTGACCCTGGCGGGGATTCCCGACGTCGGGAAGCCCGCATCTATGATGGAAAAATGGGGATAATCCACTTAACTGCCTGTTAACTATCTGTTAACAGGCGGTTAAGTGGCTGTAATCCCCTTCCCACCTCCAGGAAACGGGACCCGGCACGAGTCGGGTACCCGCCTCCTGGGAAGATGGCACGGAGGCTGGTTGGGGGCGGGCTGGGCACCCGCCCCCAAATTCTGCCATTTTCCCGGCAGTCCCGCCTCCAAACCCGCCTCCCCAGGGCTGGCAAAATCACCCCCTATATCTTTACTGATGTCTTCAATTAGAGCCGATTGGTGTCTGAGAAGCCTGGGCTATGGTTGGGATTTAATATTGTCAATGAGGTAGTTTTCCTTGGATTTTATCTGTGATTTGTTTGAACTTTGTTGTTTGCATTTTTGAGACATTTGCCCCGATTTAACCCCCTCTCCCCACCCCCCGCTGTGTCTGACGAGAATGGGGTGGGTGAGGGGATAAAATTGGGGCAGCGTCCTTGCCTCTGTGTTCGCACCGCGCTCCCGCCCACCACCATTTTGACTCCTGGGTTTCAGGAGGCGTCGGAGGCGGTAGTCTCAGGCAGGCATAGGCCTTGTGAATATGCGAAAGTCGGAGTCTATTGACATCACTTAGACCCCCAACACGATTTGTAATCAGGATTGCGCAAGTTGCACACAGTGCCGGACCTGCCAGTGATCGGGGCCAGAAGAGGTCCAGGTGAGTTTGAATTATTTAAAGGTTTCCTTGTGGGCCAGGATGAGCAGGAGTTCTCTTCTGGGCCCTACTAGGAAACCTTGGGCTTCCCCTGCCCTGGGCTTCAACACCCCCCCCCCCCCCCCCCCCCCCGATTTTCTTATGCCAGGGACCGTTACCTTGGGTCCCCGGCAGCTGCCTAAAGTCCCCCTCCTACCCACTGGCCAGGTAGCGATTCCCACCGGGTTTTGGCGGGCGTCCTTGCTACAACATGGTAATGAGCTGGCACAATCATGGCCGCTTCCCTCACGCCTCGGCCTCCGCACTCGCACCCCGAGTTCAAATTGGGGCTATTGAATTTTTTTGTGTTTATTTGATTTTATTCTGTATTCCTTTGATTCTGTAGCCTGTGATTGTGCGCCTGCAGCTGCTGTCCCTGGGCTGTACATTCCTAATTGCCCTGCTTTTATTTGCGGCCATTTTTGTTTCTGTTTTAGTATTTGGTACATTGGGGTTTTTTTTTTGCTTTTTGCACGGACTCCGATATTATTGTTTCCCCAGCTCCAGTTAGTAGGAGTGCTCCAATTAGCCTGGGCACTCCTGGGTTGGCAAGGGAAAAATGAGCCAGCCAATCGCTATCCAGTAAAACCCTGTTGAAAGCGCGCATGTGTGGTTGTCAGCTAAGGGCACGATTTGGGGTCGGTTGTGATCCTTCCAGTGGTCAAAAAACTCACAGGCCAACAATGGCAACTGGTGCAAGGTAACCGCGTCCGCCCAGTACCTGTGAAACTTTGCCCCAGCAAGGAGTCGATGGTCTGGAGGGGAAACAATTGGTGAGAGAGAAAAAGAAGCCAAGTGGAAGAATTATTCAGTGTGGTGGGTTCTAAGATTCTACTGTAAAGGCAACAGTGCCATCATCCTAGGTTCTCTTGGGGATGGGGCTTTGTAAGTAAAATGAGTTTTCAGTGCAAGTCCAGAAGGACAGTAGTCTACTGCTCAAATTAGGATTTTAATCAACTCGCAGTCATCTTACTTAAGGTGACACTGCTTATTATGGGGTGCCGCACAAATGCAGTAGGAGTACCCTTCCAAATCATACTGCGTGGGCAATGTACACGTGTGTGGCAGGGAAAGCACTGCATCTAATCCTTGTCCGTGGCATACTTTAAAATTGAGAAGTCTAGGTGGAGGATCAGGGTCTAAAGTACAGGGCACCATCAAGGTTGAAATTAGTAGCAGCAAAGATGAGTTAAATTAAGAATTACTGGTTTAGGGGGGTGGGGGGGGGGCGAGACAAGCTCGGGGTTTTAAAAGCCTGCACGCTGGGGGAGGAAGAGAAACTGAGGGCGGTAGAGGGTTCTACAGTTGGGAAAAGAGTTAGGGAAGGCTACTACTGAACTGACACTTCTGTGGTTTCTCCTGTCCAGCATTACCATTACCCAGTTTGGTGAGTACATGCAATGAGAAGTGGTGGGACCGGTGCTACCCTGCAGAATGTTGGTCACCTTGGTCGAAGCACAAATTGCTTCACCATCCTGGCTTAAAGAAGAAATTTGGTATCAAGGTTGAACAATTGAAATATTTGGTGTAAATTTTTTTTTTTAACTGAAGATTTTATTGCTGACTTTTAAAAATATTACATGAAATACTGTACAAACGACTTGGTTGCGCAGCTGTAACTAATACCTGTGCTGTGTTTTGACTAGACGCTGTTGATGGCTCACGCCCTGAGAAGAATCTTGTACACAACGTGTCAACCGTCGGACTGTCAGTTTGCATTTGTCACGCGTAACCCCTACAGACCGCCAAGCGAGCTCTTCTGCCATCTGTTTGTCACCATGCAGCCAAATGAGGTGGGTGGGTGATATTAAAAAGTCATTGTGAATCAGATAATAAAAATCATCCATTTGTCCAATTAGACAAGACTGTCTGCTTTTTAAAAAAAAAAATCATGCTTCGATTTCTGAACTAAAAATCCTCCCAAATTATTTTTTTAACTTAAGAAATATGGCTCCCCAATAGCTCAGTACTGAAAGCCTACAGACGAGAGTGTATTGGGCTCAATCCTGGACTGAGTTTTCCCCTTCCTAATCCAGAGGTCCTGAGATCAATTTATCCCCGGCCCCTCCACCCCCATTCAAACCACTGCTGTGCTGAGATCAGGTAACTCAGCACAGAGCATGAATTGAACTTGGAACCTACTTGCTGTCAACTGTCTTAACCAGCTGAGTGAATAGAGGAGATTGGCTGCTGTGTTTATAACACCCTGCGCTTTTTGTCTTAAAATCTAACTTTTTTTCTCAGAGAACGACAGAACCACTTTCTCTTCCGTGATCATACATTGCATCAATGTGTGGTCAGGTGTCCTGGAGCATGGGGAGGGGAGAGGGGTTCAAGGCAGGTGTTTCACATTGGGGGTGATTTTGCCAGCCCTGGGGAGGCGGGTTTGGCGGCGGGACTGCAGGGAAAATGGCAGAATCTGGGGGCGGGTGCCCATCCCGCCCCCAACCCGCCTCCATGCCATCTTCCCAGGAGGTGGGTAGCCGACCCGCGCCGGGTCCCGTCTCCTGGAGGCGGGAAGGGGATTACAGCCACTTAACTTCCTGTTAACAGGTAGTTAACAGGTAGTTAAGAGGATTATCCCCATTTTTCCAGCAGAAGTGCGGGCTTCCCGACGTCGGGAAACCCCGCCAGGGTCAGCGAGGCGAGCAGTGGGTCTGCGGGGGTCGGAGGGGTTCAAAAGTGCGCTGTGGAGGTGAATGATGGTGAAAGTGTGGAGAGGTAAGTATGTGAGGTGAGTGAAAAGTGTTAGAAAAAGTTTCCTTACCTTTGTTTCTTCCTGCAGGCTTCAATCGTTGGGGATCCGGAGGCTCCTCATCTCCACGGCAGAGATGACAGAATGGCTGCTGCATTCCCTGATGCAACAGCCATCTGCTTTCTGCTCAGGAAATAGGTTTGATGAGCCTTGAGTACAAGAACTCATCAAACAACAGAGAATGTCAGTGTTTGACAGCTTCTCAAAGCTGTCAAACGATGATAATTCATCTGTCAAAAAATTTTGACAGATGAAACGTCATATGCTGATGTTCTCTGTCACCTGCTTTCCCTTAATTGGCCTGCTAAGCCCGCTGGGCGGGCTTAACAGGTCAATCAAGGGAAAATAGCGTGGATTGGCCACAAGTCGATGGAGGCGGGACTAAAACCCGACAAGCAGCAGTCCCGCCTCCAACGCGCCCCCATTGGCAAAATCACCCCCAATGTGTGCAACTCAGTTGCGTTGCGGCACTAGGAAGATTTATGGCAATGAGAGCAGCCTGACTGAGAGAAATGTACAGGAGCAAGCTGTCTCAGTAAGACTGGCTGATGTAGTAATTCTGAAAAGATTATTTCTATTTCCATGATTGGCAGAGCTTAGTTATGTCTTATAATTGATCTGAATGCAGTAACCCAGTGAAGGGGATTACACTATTTAATTTGTGAAAGGAATGGGTCAATTTAGAAGGTTTCTGGATAGTGGCATTACACTCGCAGCACTAAACTCTTACTAAATAGAAATCGTTTGCAAGTGTTGTGAATTAGCATAATTATTATTTTTGGTGTTAAGTAGTTGATTTGGAAAATTTCTCATTTCATGTACCTTCCTGATAGGCCTATTATTCAGTAAGGTCAAAGTCAATGAGCAAATACTCCTTTATAGTCTCACGTTGTGTGATATTCCCCATTCCTTTACACACCACTTCTCATCCGTTGTCAACTGTTGATCTTGCATTCATGACTAGGAAGGTGCAATTAGAAAAGCCAGGCACCAGAGGGCAGCAGTGAGCTCCATTACACCAGCAGCAAATGACCACTTAACTTGGAAAAAGTGCAAGAATAGTTGCAGGCAGCCTTCACTGGATCCCCAGGAAAACTGTGCTTAGAAGCACAGTCCCAGGACAGTGACAAGGACCTCTAATTCTTATCCTCTGGCTGAGGAGAACTTTAGTTTGTGGCAGGGGCCGAATGAGATGGCTTTGGTTTTTCTGAAGTGCTGGGAGCTCAGAACTGACTGTTGAGTAGTGTCGTGGGCTGAATCTCGTGCTACCTGCAGTCGGTGGAACAATGCAGGTGAAAAGGATGCGACATAATTTGGCAATAACATTTACTGAATGCGGCACATTCAGGGCTTTTAATGATTAAACACTGTTTGAATGAGACCTGTTAGCTCTCGGAATTTAAATAGTGTGCTATAATAACCAGTAGAGCTTACATTTTGGCAATCGGTATTTGAGAGTTGCGGCTTTAATCTCTCCTCTGCAGTGCAAGCCTACGTTCATCATATAAATCTTGAGTTTAACATTGTGGGGATCTGAATAATGTCTGTGCATAGAAACATAGAAGATAGGAGCAGGAGTAGGCCATTCGGCCCCTCGAGCCTGTTCCGCCATTTAATGAGATCATGGCTGATCATCCAAATTCAGTACCCTGTCCCTGCTTTCTCCCCATATCCCTTGATCCCTTTAGCCTTAAGAAATATATCTAACTCCTTCTTGAATATATTTACTGAATTGGCCTCAACTGCCTTCTGTGGTAGAGAATTCTACAGGTTCACCACTCTCTGGGTGAAGAAATTCCTCCTCATCTCAGCCCTAAATGGCTTACCCCTTATCCTTAGACTGTGACCCCTGGTTCTGGACTCCCCCGCCATTGGGAACATCCTTCCTGTATCTAGTCTGTCTAGTCCTGTTAGAATTTTATAAGTTTCAATGAGATCCCCTCTCATTCTTCTAAACTCTAGCGAATATAAGCCTAATCGACTCAATCTCTCTTCATACGTCATTCCTGCCATCCCAGGTATCAGTCTGGTGAATCTTCGCTGTACTCCCTCCATGGCAAGAACATCCTTCCTCAGATAAAGCGACCAAAACTGCACACAATACTCAAGGTGTGGTCTCACCAAGGCCCTGTACAACTGCAGCAAGACATCCTTGCTCCTGTACTCGAATCCTCTCGCTATGAAGGCCAACATACCATTTGCCTTCTTAACTGCCTGCTGCACCTGCATGCTTACCTTCAGCGACTGGTGCACAAGGACACCCAGGTCTCATTGCACTTCCCCTTTTCCCAATCTATTGCCGTTCAGATAATAATCTGTCTTCCTGTTTTTGCCACCAAAGTGGATAACCTCGCATTTATCCACATTATACTGCATCTGCCATGCATCTGCCCAATCACCCAACCTGTCCAAATCATACTGGAGTTTCTCTGCATCCTCCTCACAGCACACACGCCCACCCAGCTTTGTGTCGTCTGCAAACTTGGAGATATTACATCTAGTTCCCTCGTCTAGATCATTAATATATATTGTGAATAGCTGGGGTCCTAGCACCGATCCCTGCGATACCCCACTAGTCACTGCCTGCCACTCGGAAAAAGACCCGTTTATTCCAACTCTTTGCTTCCTGTCTGCCAACCAGTTCTCTATCCAAGTCAGTACCTTACCCCCAATCCCATGTGCTTTAACTTTGCACGCCAATCTCTTATGCAGGACCTTATCGAAAGCCTTCTGAAAGTCCAAATACACCACATCCACTGGTTCTCCCTTATCTATTCTACCAGTTACATCCTCAAAAAATTCCAGTAGATTAGTTAAGCATGATTTACCTTTTGTAAATCCATGTTGACTTTGTCCGATCCTGTCACTGTTTTCCAAGTGCTCTGCTATTACATCTTTTATAATGGACTCTAGCATTTTCCCCACTCTCTCTACCACCTTTTTAAAATAGTGGGGTTACATTAGCTACCCTCCAATCCATGGGAACTGTTCCAGAGTCGATAGAATTTTGAAAGATGACCAGCAATGCATCTACTATTTCTAGGGCCACTTCCTTAAGTACCCTAGGATGTAGATTATCAGACCCTGGAGATTTATCGGCCTTCAATCCCGTCAATTTCCCTAACACCATTTCCCTACAAATACTGATTTCATTCAATTCCTCCCTCTCATTAGACCCTATGTTCCCCAACATCTCTGGGAGGTTATTTGTGTCCTCCTTTGTGAAGACAGAACCAAAGTATGTATTTAATTGGTCTGCCATTTCTTTGTTCCCCATTATAAGTTCCCCTGATTCTGACTGCAAGGGACCTACGCTTGACTTCACCAATCTTTTTCTCTTCACATATCTATAGAAGCTTTTACAGTCAGTTTTTATGTTCCCTGAAAGCTTACTCTCATATTCTATTTTCCCCCTCTTAATTAATCCCTTTGTCCTCCTTTGCTGAATCCTAAACTGCTCCCAATCCTCAGCTATAACTATAACCCATAACTCCAGGTTTACTATTGCAGCTAATACATTGTAAAAGAGGCTGGAAACAGATAATTTACAACTTGAGAGCTTACTGTCTATAACAAAAAGACTGATTTCAGCTAATGATGGAACAAAAATTAATGGGAATATTAATAGAGCACATATTCATTCTCCCTCGGTGACTACCCTTTAGTCATTGATTGGATATTTTACATAATAGAGTACTTCACCTACATAATTCATAACCAGGAACGTGACAACAGATAGTTGGCAGCCTGCCAAGTTCTACCACTGTATTATTAAACTGAGCTTACTGACAACAGAGCGAGTAGTTTGAGAGTGGCCACTTTCAAGAGAGCAAAAAATAAAAATGACAACAGAGAGGGTCATAGACATAGGTAGCAGTAGGGGAATCACAAATCAGAGCGTGGCAGGAAGGGACAGAGTGTGTGGAGTAAAAGGTAAACTGGTAAAAAGTGAAAAAGCAGGAACTAAGTGCCACAAAGCATATTTGAAAGTTCTCTATCTGAATGCACGTAGCATTCGTAACAAAATAGACGAGTTAATGGCACAAATAACTACATATGGTTATGATATTGTGGCCATTACAGAAACATGGCTGCAGGGTGACAATGCCTGGGAATTAAACATACCAGGTTATTTAACGATCAGGAAGGACAGGCAGGAAGGAAGGGGAGGTGGGGTGGCTATGTTAATAAAGGAAGGAATCACTGTAATACAGAGTAATGATATTGGGTCAAAAAATCATGATAATGAAACAGTTTGGGTGGAGATAAGGAATAATAAGGGGAAAAAAACATTAGTGGGCGTAGTCTATAGGCCTCCGAACAGTTGCAACTCTATTGGACGGAGTATCAATCAGGAAATAGTTGAGGCATGTAATAAGGGAACATCTATAATTATGGGGGATTTTAACTATCATATTAATTGGACAAATCAAATGGGGCAGGGCTGCCTTGAGGATGAGTTCATTGAGTGTATTAGGGATGGGTTTCTTGAGCAGTATGTAACTGAACCGACCAGGGGGCAAGCAACCTTAGATCTGGTCCTGTGTAACGAGACAGGATTAATTAAAAATGTCCTAGTAAAGGATCCCCTTGGAATGAGTGACCATAACATGGTTGAATTCCATATTCAATTAGAGGGTGAGAAGGTTGGATCTCAAACAAGCGTGCTAAGCTTGAATAAAGGAGACTATGAAGGTATGCGAGCGGAATTGAGTAGAGTGGATTGGGAAAATAGATTAAAGGGTAAGACGACACATGATCAGTGGTGTACATTCAAGGAGTTATTTTACAACTTCCAAAAAAAATATATTCCACTGAAAAGAAAAGGGTGTAAAAGAAAGGACAGTCATCCGTGGCTAAGTAAAGAAATTAAGGATAGTATTCGACTAAAAACAAGGGCATATAAGGTAGCGAAATCTAGTGGGAGGACAGAGGATTGGGAAAACTTTAAAAGGCAGCAAAAAATAACAAAAAGATTGATTAAGAAAGGGAAGATAGATTATGAAAGTAAATTAGCAAAAAATATAAAAACAGATAGTAAGAGTTTTTATAGTTATATAAAAAGAAAAAGGGTGGCTAAAGTAAATGTTGGTCCCTTAGAGGATGAGACCGGGAAATTAATGGTGGGAAATATGGAGATGGCAAAAACACTGAATGAATATTTTGTATCAGTCTTTACAGTAGAGGACACTAAGAATATCCCAACACTGGACAAACAGGGGGCTATAGGGGGAGAGGAGCTAAACACGATCAAAATCACTAAGGAAGTGGTACTCGGTAAAATAATGGGACTCAAGGCGGATAAATCACCTGGACCTGATGGCTTACATCCTAGAGTCTTGAAGGAAGTGGCGGTAGGGATTGTAGATGCATTGGTAATAATTTTTCAAAACTCCCTGGATTCCGCTAAGGTCCCGGCAGACTGGAAAACTGCTAATGTAACACCCTTATTTAAAAAGGGCAGTAGACAGAAGGCTGGTAACTATAGACCGGTTAGCCTAACATCTGTGGTAGGTAAAATTTTGGAGTCCATTATTAAGGAAACAGTAACAGGACATTTGGATAATCATAATTTAATAGGACAAAGTCAGCATGGTTTTACGAAGGGGAAGTCATGTTTGACAAATTTGCTGGAGTTCTTTGAGGAAGTAACATATAGAGTGGATAAAGGGGAACCAGTGGACGTAGTGTATTTAGACTTCCAAAAGGCATTTGACAAGGTGCCACACAAAAGATTATTGCTTAAGGTAAAAAATCACGGGATTGGGGGTAATATTCTGGCATGGATAGAGGATTGGCTATCTAACAGAAAGCAAAGAGTTGGGATAAATGGTTCATTCTCAGACTGGCAATCAGTAACTAGTGGTGTTCCACAGGGGTCAGTGCTGGGTCCCCAACTCTTCACAATCTATATTAACGATTTGGAGGAAGGGACCAAGTGTAACATATCAAAATTTGCAGATGATACAAAGATGGGAGGGAAAGTAGTGAGTGAGGAGGACATAAAAAACCTGCAAGGGGACATAGACAGGCTAAGTAAGTGGGCAGAGATTTGGCAGATGGAATACAACACTGGAAAGTGTGAGGTGATGCACTTTGGCAGGAAAAATCCTAGAGCAATTTATTATCTTAATGGCAAGAAACTGGAGAGTACTGAAGTGCAAAGGGATCTGGGGGTCCTGGTGCACGAAACGCAAAAGGTTAGTATGCAGGTGCAGCAAGTGATTAAGAAGGCAAATGGAATGTTGGCTTTCATTGCTAGGGGGATAGAATATAAAAATAGGGAGGTATTGCTTCAGTTGTACAAGGTATTGGTGAGACCGCACCTGGAATACTGCATACAGTTTTGGTGTCCTTACTTAAGGAAAGACATCCTTGCTCTCGAGGCAGTGCAAAAAAGGTTCACTCGGTTAATCCCGGGGATGAGGGGGTGGTCATATGAGGAGAGGTTGGGTAGATTGGGACTCTACTCATTGGAGTTCAGAAGAATGAGAGGCGATCTTATTGAAACATATAAGATTGTGAAGGGGTTGGATCGGGTGGATGCGGGGAGGATGTTCCCGATGACGGGTGAGACGAGAACTAGGGGACATAGTCTTAGAATAAGGGGCTGCTCTTTCAAAACTGAGATGAGGAGGAACTACTTCACTCAGAGGGTGGTAGGTCCATGGAATATGCTGCCACAAAAAGCTGTAGAAGCTACAACATTAATTAAATTTAAAACAGAAATAGACAGTTTCCTAGAAGTAAAGGGCATTAAGGGTTACGGGGAGCGGGCAGGAATTTGGACATGAGTCTAGGTTCGGATCGGTCATGGCCCTGTGGGTAGTGGAGCGGGCCCAGGGACTGTGTAGCCTGATTCTGCTCCTATTTCGTGTGTGCAATTCTGTTAGATGCAGGAGATGGTTCTGTGATAGATAGTAGATTGGCGGTTAGGATCAGATCAGCCATGATCTTATTGAATGGCGGAGCAGGCTCGAGGGGCCGATTGGCCTACTCCTGCTCCTATTTCTTATGTTCTTATGTTCTTATGTTTTTATTTTAATGGAAAATAACTGAAAATTAATGTTGGGTGATCAGAAGTAGATTGATGCTCAGTAGATTAATGTTCAATGTGGTCATAGCTTTTTAAAAAAGGAACACTTTAAGATATGTTTAGCCGAGCTCTCCCAATAGCCGAGCACAGTGCGGTGTGGCGCATGAGCCAGGCAGACCTGAAGTCCCAGGTTCTATCACTGGTCTGTGCTCAGGTAGCCAACCTCAGATGGGGCAGTAATGGGTTTTAACTTCCTACGCTGTGATCGCTGTGCAGTGACCTGTGCTGGAGTTATATGTGTAGGGATGTCTGGTCACAAGATTGGGCCGATAGCCTATGCTTGACGGGTTTGATAACACTGACTGTCCAGGTTCATGAATGAAGAATGACCACTTCGATGAACAGTAATGAAAGTGGAATTATGTTAAGAAAGCGTATTTATGCCCCTCCCCCTCCTCCCAGCCTACTTTTAAGTCACCCCGCCCCACAACTTTGGTCATATTTATCTAACAATGTAGGAGCGTGCCTTTGGCTTAGTGGTAGTATTCCCGCCTTGGGTGCAGGGTTCAAACCTCCTTACAGACAGTCCCGGTGAGTGGAGACCGGAGCTCTGGCTCTGAATTCTGGGTTGACATCCAGCGGGATACTCGCATCCAGTGGCCTCCCCCACCATCAAATTGATTGTGGGAGCCCATATAACCCTCCCGCTGTACAAGACTAACCACCCAATCGGCTGGTATAAAGATGTTACGGCCATGGAAGGAACGTTCACATCGGACTGTTAATCAGCCTGTGAATCCTTTCACTACTTCGCACCAATCTCCAAGGGAACAGTGTGAAGATGCAAACCTAATAAGGTCAAAGAGCAATTTATTAATTTTTCAGAAACTATCACCAGTTTCAGTAGAAGTCAGAATGCATTTAAAAAATATATCTTTGAGCCCTTCCCAGCCCCAACCTCCATTCCTTCCCTCACTGTCAGCCAGCTCCCCATTTGTACAGGCTACCGAACTCAACCTTCCCTGCCTGGTATGATGCTACCATTAGATACAAAACTAGAAAATTGTTCCATTACCGATGGTCCCTCATCAAATTGGCCATGTAATGTACCAAAAATATTTTTGCTATTATTGTGTTAATCTGGTGCATTTTATTTGTCCTTTTTTTGATGTTTATTTCAAGTTGATATTTTTTTTAACCAAACGATTGCTCAGGGTATTAATAATTGGCAGTCTCAGTCGGAGTTCCTGGCAGTGAATGCACCATGCAGCTTTTAATAAAGAACAGATTTCCAGAGTTCCTCCCCATGGCTAGAAAGTTAATGTGCTTTTTGGTGTGATACTCAGCCAGATTAATTTCTTGATCAGTGCTGAAATAATTAATTTCTGCCTGGATGGCAGTAAGGGGATGAAAATAAGCTAGGGTTCTCACTCATGATTGCTGTCCAGTGCATGTGTGCAGGCACTAGGTAAAGACACAGCCAGTTTTAAATCTGATGCCCCACACAGCTGAATAGCCTACTCACTTGAAGGCGACTGATGCACATAGAACTGTTCTTTAGAATGAGTCGGCGCCTTCAGGAGCAGGGTGGAGTAAACTGGGGGAAAAGAAAAGATTTCCCCTTAATGATGATAAATAATAAGGTGCTGAAAAGTATTGATTATTGCTTTAAAGAAATAACTTCAGAACTGGATAATAAAAAGTTAAAAACAAAACTTCTTTCTTTTGGGCTTTTCTTCATTGCACTCCATCCCCAGAATTTGAATCTGCTGATTTGTTACCTTACCTGTTTTTTTGTGAACTGGGTCTATGATATAGATTCAGCACTGCATACATTAGAAAAATGTATTGGTTTGTTGGTCATTTAAAGAAGGAAATCTGTTTTGTGGGGAGACAGTGTGACGTGTGCTGACATAGACACTGAGGAGGAAATGGGTTACTCGTGGGACACTCTGTCCTGTTCTGGAATCCCACATTCCTGGGCTGGCGTTTCAGTCCGAATCCTGAAAGAATTCAGTGGTGCCAAAGCACAGAAACAACCAGGAGGGATAACTCGCAGCATGTATAAATGGCTCTGGATATTAAATTGTACTGCGTGGGGAAGAAAGAAAGAACTTGCATTTATATACTGCCTTTCATATCCTGAAACGCTTCAGTCAATGAAGTACTATTGAAGTGTTGTGATGTAGCAGCCAATTTGCGCACAGCAAGGTCCCACAAACAGCAGTGAGATAAATGACCAGATAATCTGTTTTAGTGATGTTGGTTGAGGGATAAAGTTTGGCCAGAACACCAAGAGAGCTTCCCTTAGTCTTCTTCGAATGGTGCCATAGAGTTTTTTTTTAATGTCCAGCTGAGAGAGCAGGTGGGTCCTTGGTTTATACTTCTCATCTGAAAGATGGAGAAAAAAACATGTGGCGCTGGGGAGGGGGCAAGGGAAGCAAAACAAAAACAAATTGCTGTTTATAAAGAAACTGCAGTTCTGGTTTGACAGGGAATCCGCTGGCTTTCTGTTGAAAGTATTGTGATTAAAGTCTTCTTTGCCATATGTTCAATTGCACTGACTGGCAATATCTGGAAATTTCAGTACGGTAGTTTGCTTTGTAATGAGTCTAGGTTCGGATCGGTCATGGCCCTGTGGGTAGTGGAGCGGGCCCAGGGACTGTGTAGCCTGATTCTGCTCCTATTTCGTGTGTGCAATTCTGTTAGATGCAGGAGATGGTTCTGTGATAGATAGTAGATTGGCGGTTAGGATCAGATCAGCCATGATCTTATTGAATGGCGGAGCAGGCTCGAGGGGCCGATTGGCCTACTCCTGCTCCTATTTCTTATGTTCTTATGTTCTTATGTTAATGTCGTGAATACAGAACATTTCACATTTAAACTGAGGAAAAATGTTCCGCTGTATTAGGTGTAATGACGGCACTGACCTGACCAGGGTGGGATTTTTCCTTTCGTCACTGGCCAGTTTTTTTTTACTAATCTATATTTTAATTAAAAATAGTGATGGTCAAGCGGCTTGATAAGGAAATAGACCCCAAAAAAGTTCACCATCACCATCTTTTAGCACTGCATCTCTAAAATCTGTACAAAGCGTTCAAATATCTATACATATATACATAGAAAAATGGCTCTATATACAGCTCTGACAGGCACTAAACTAGTTGAAGGTGAGGCACCTGTACTGAAAGAAAGATCTGCATTTACATAGCACCCTTCATGTCCTTAGGACAATCCGATCTGCTTCACAACCATTGAAGCTTATTAAGTGGCGTCACTGTTGTTTTGTAGATAAACATGGCAGCCAATTTGCACACAGCAAGGTCCCACAAACAGAAAATGAGATAGACGACCAGTTAATCAGTTTTTGGTAATGTTGGATGAGGGAAGGATGTTGACCAGGACACCAGGTGAACCCCTCTGCTCTTCTTTGAGTAGTGCCATGTGATCTTTTATGACCGCCTCAGATGACCTTGGTCTAATATCTCATACCAAGGTTTGAAAGACAGACCTCAGAGTTCAGATGCATCAGTTTGAGGTGCAGGTCATTGGAGGTTCTACAGGATTGCAGTACTCCACCTTCAGCAAGTACTGTAGTACATAAAAGGGAATCCAAAAGTCTTCTATAGGCATATAAATAATAAACGGGTAGCAAGAGGAGGGGTGGGGCTGATTAGGGACCAAAAAGGAGACCTACGCATGGAGGCAGAGGGTATAGCTGAGGTACTAAATGAGTACTTTGCATCTGTCTTCACCAAGGAAAAAGAAGCTGCCAAAGTCATAGTGAAAGAGGAAGTAGTTGAGATACAGGATGGGATAAAAATTGATAAAGAGGAGGTACTAGAAAGGCTGGCTGCACTTAAAAGTAGATGAGTCACCAGGACCGGATGGGATGCATCCCAGGATGCTGAGGGAGGTAAGGGTGGAAATTGCGGAGGTACTGGCCATAATCTTCCAATCCTCCTTAGATACGGGGGTGGTGCCAGAGGACTGGAGAATTGCAAATGTTACACCCTTATTCAAAAAAGAGTGTAAGGATAAACCCAGCAACTACAGACCAGTCAGTTTAACCTTGGTAGTGGGGAAGCTTTTCAAAACGATAATCCGGGACAAAATTAACAGTCACTTGGACAAGTGTAGATTAATTAGGGAAAGCCAGCATGGATTTGTCAAAGGCAAATCGTGTTTAACTAACTTGATTGAGTTTTTTGATGAAGTAACAGAGAGGGTTGATGAGGGCAATGTGGTTGATGTGGTGTACATGGACTTCCAGAAGGCATTTGATAAAGTGCCACATAATAGGCTTGCCAGCAATGTTGAAGCCCATGGAATAAAAGGGACAGTGGTAGCATGGATACGAAATTGGCCAAGTGACTGGAAACAGAGAGTAGTGGTGAACGGCTGTTTTTCGGACTGGAGGAAGGTATACAGTGGTATTCCCTAGGGGTCAGTACTAGGCTTTTCTTGATATTTATTAATAACTTGGACTTGGGTGTATAGTGCACAATTTCAAAATTTGCAGATGACACAAAACTTGCAAGTGTAGTGAACAGTGAGGAGGATAGTGATAGACTTCAAGAGGACATAGACTGGCTGGTGGAATGGGTGGACACGTGGCAGATGAAATTTAATGCAGAAAAGTGCAAAGTGATACATTTTGGTAGGAAGAACGAGGAGAAGCAATATAAACTTAAGGGTACAATTCTAAAGGGGGTGCATGAACAGAGAGACCTGGGGGTATATGTGCACAAATCGTTGAAGGTAGCAGGGCAGGTTGAGAAAGCGGTTAACAATGCATATGGGAGACTGGGCTTCATAAATAGAGAAGTCGCACAACTCATTTTTGTCCACCCCAGTCCAACGCCGGCATCTCCACTTCATAAATAGAGGCATATCACAAAAGCAAGGAAGTTATGATGAACCTTTATAAAACACTGGTTCGGCCTCAACTGGATTATTGTGTCCAATTCTGAGCACCGCACTTTAGGAAGGATGTGAAGGCTTTAGAGAGGGTGCAGAAAAGATTTATGAGAATGGTTCCAGGGATGAGGGACTTCAGTTATGTGGAGAAGCTGGGGTTGTTCTCCTTAGAGCAGAGTAGGTTGAGAGGAGATTTGATAGAGGTGTTCAAAATCATGAGGGGTCTGGACAGAGTAGATAGAGGGAAACTGTTCCCATTAGCGGAAGGGTCAAGAACCAGAGAACACAGATTTAAGGTGATTGGCAGAAGAACCAAAGGCGACTTGAGGGAAAACTTTTTTACTCAGCGAGTGGTTATGATCTGGAATGCACTGCCTGAGAGGGTGGTGGAGGCAGATTCAATCGTGGTGTTCAAAAGGGAATTGGATAAGTACCTAAAGGAAAAAAATTTGCAGGGCTACGGGGAAAGGGCGGGGGAGTGGGAGTAGCTTAAGTGCCAGCATGGGCTCGACGGGCCGAATGGTCTCCTTCTGTGCTGTAACATTCTATGATTCTTTGAAAATGACTCAGTCAAAGGGTTCAGAATATGGAAGTACTCCACACTAATACGGAAGTACTCTGCACTAGGTGGGTGCCTGTTGCACTGCATAACAGAGTGTGCGTGCTTGCTGATTTCTTGGCTTGTACATTTGTTTCAAGGGCTGCTGTGCATTTTAAAATGAGGAATGCACGAACTAAACTGTTATTCGGCAGGGTAATCAAAGAGATAGGAGTGGGGAAAATGTAGCAATGGTACAAAGCTTTTTCTTTCTCGCTCTCTAGGTCAGAACACTTTGGGCTAAATTTCTGTCCTCACCCCTCCCCACAATTTATTGGTATATCTGGTCGATAACGAGAGGGCACAAATTTAAGGTGATTGGCAAAAGAACCAGAGGCGACATGAGGAAAAAACTTTTTTACACAACAAGTGGTTAGGATTTGGAATGCACTGTCTGATAGGGTGGTGGACACAGATTCAATAGTAGCCTTCAAAAGTGAATTGGATAAATACTTGAAGGAGAAAAAATTGCAGGGATATGGGGAAAGAGCAGGGAGTGGGAATGACTGGATTGCTCTTCGAAAGAGCCGGCACAGACTCATTGGGCCAAATGGCCTCCTTCTGTGTTGTACTATTCTATGATTTTAAGTACATATCTATCATGGGAAGTAATGAGTTAAAAAACACTCATCATCTAAATAATAAAGAAAAATGAAAAGTTTTGGGGTGCAAAGAATAAACAAAAGTGCTCGCATCTGAAGCAAATACTGCAAATAGTGTAAATACCTGTGAATGATGTATTGTGATCAGATCAGTCTTAAGCATCTTTTGTAACGTCTGAATAAATAATATTACAAATAGTGTATTTTTCCGTATCAGTAACGTGTAATATTTTTACATTTTTGTCAGTTATGATATATTGCTTCAGTAAAGTTGCTTAATCACAGCAAAAAAAAATTTGCAGGGCTATGGGGAAAGAGCAGGGGAGTAGGACTAATTGGATAGCTCTTTCAATGAGCCGGCACAGACACGATGGGTCAAATGGCCGCCTTCTGAGCTGTATGATCTATGATACAGTGATAGGCAAACTGCTATCGTTGGGGGACCTCAGAGAGCATGATTTGGGGAACTGGGTGGTGCAGTGGGTTAGACACCGGCCTTTTGCCCCTGGGAATTGGGTTCAAATCAGCCCAGATTGATTGGATGAAAGTCTCCCCATCTGTTGGCTGTAAGGGTCCTATGTAAAATGAGTTTGGGAAGTCTTGATTCAGTTCGGATGAACAGAGGCCTACAGAACAAACCTGTCTCTGATTTAGCTCTAATTTACAGTCTCACTCAGACTCACACAGGATAGCTGGAGTAGGGAATGGGAAGTGGCGGGGGGGTGGGGGGAAATGTCACTGCTGCTGTAGGGGCCGCTGATCTGAGTTTGGGGCCAAGGTACAAATTTGGGTCAGAGCAGATGAAGCTTTACTCTGTGTCTGACTGTTCCAAACCTGACCTCTGAGCTTGATGCCAAGCCTGAAATGGCAAGAGTTCTATGCCCCAGCGCCAATGTCCCTCATAATTTAATAAAACGCAAAAAACAAAACCACAGTCTAGGTTTTGGACAATCTGTGAATGTCAGTCACAGAAGATCTACTTGTAAAAATGCAAAACCTATGAAAATGAAATGAAGAGAAGCCAAGTATAAAGTATTGTATATTTTGTGAACTAAACAGAATGCATTTACTTAAATAAAAATATAAAGTGCTGCAAACATACAACAGGTGTGCAAGTATCTGTAAAGAGAAACAGTGGGTAAATGTTTCAGGTAGAAACCTTTTCAGTTCTTTCAGCATTTTTCATTTTTATTTCAGATTTCTGGCAGCTTTGGTTTCTTTTCAATCTCAACATTTACTTCACTAATACTGATTATCAGCTGATTTGAGTATAACTTTTTTTTTAAATCACTTCTGTAGCCTATGTCATTTTTTTCCTCTTCAATGCCAGTGTGGATATTTCCAGCAGGATGGGCATTTCTCTTCCAGGCTGAGGTCTGTAAAATAGGATGCTTCTTTTAATCTGGTCAGTCCCCTGACTGTCTATCAGGAATATTCCTGCAGAGGGTGATTGACATTCTACCATATACAGAGATATTTTGAGATTTATACAAAAATGTTCGAAGTGCTAATATTCCATTGTTTTGTTGAAAGCACAATAGAAATACATTATAAAGCTCCACTGATCAGTTAGTTGGTGAAGCTGGCATGTAATTGAGCAATATCGACCAGAAGGTCCCAGGTTCAGTTCCTGGTCTCTGCTGAGTTAGTTGATCCCCGCTGGAGTGGCAGAACTCCTACAATTGGCCTCAGTCTCCCTGGGCAATGGAGGGAGAAATCAGCCAGGTTGCCTGCTATCTGGTGGCCACTGTCGGAATGTGTTGACATTGGTTGAGAACAGAATTGTCTTGGATGTGATGTTTCCCCTGGTTGATTAGCATGCCACCACTCTATGTTCACGCACACAAGAGAAACCTATGTCTTGATACCTGTCACTGTGTGAATTCAGAAGAGAAAATCAAGAAGTGGCAAACAAATCCAGTATAGTTCAAATAGCTTAATTCAGGTGGATGTAAAAAATCGTATGACACTATTCAGAGCAGGGAAGTTCTCCTGGTGTCCAGGCCAACATTGACATCTCAATCAACAAACAGTTCACTGGTCACTCATGTCATTGTTGTTTGCAGGACTTGGGCTGCGTGTGAATTGGCTGCTGTGTTTGCCTACATAACCGTGGTCATATTTCCAGAATAATTAATTACTGTCAAGGGCTTTGCAACATCCTGAGGACGCGAAAGGCTCTATATAAATGCAATTTCTTTCTTCCTTAAACATATGGCATAAATCGCCAATACTGTATTGCTCTGTATTTTATCATACGTCGATAATGTATAAACACTAAATATAGAGAATCCTGTCCGTTATATTTACTAAAAAGGTTTAAAGTGCCTGGACCCCAGTTTGGGAGCAGTTTTGATACTGGTCCAAGT
The DNA here is from genome assembly GCA_030390025.1 of Squalus acanthias. Taxonomy (NCBI): domain Eukaryota; kingdom Metazoa; phylum Chordata; class Chondrichthyes; order Squaliformes; family Squalidae; genus Squalus; species Squalus acanthias. Next base: position 37,193,564 of record CM059440.1, on the reverse strand, counting down.
GTAACTTAGTGCAAATGACTTTGTAATGTCAGTATAGTGTTATGTAAGTTGTTTGGACCCAGCAATTGACTTGATTGGTGCTTTGAGTTTGTGTATTTGTCTCCAACCTTCTGTCTAACACAGTTCTTTCTGCTGTAGGCAGCCATTCTGAATTTGCAGCTATGCCGGTTGTTCCAGCTTGCTTCTGGCATGAAATACAGGAGGGAGCAGCAGAGCAATGCATCTGCCACTTCCCACCCTAACCAGGAAACTCACCTGGAACCAAGCGCCCCAGTACAAACTGTTTCTACAAGACATGCGAGAGAGCGTTATGGAGAGCTGGATTTTTCCTTGAATGTCAGTGCCCTGGTGTCCTTCAGGAGATTGTCACGACAAGAGGAAATCAGACCGTCAGAAGGAACAGTAAGGCAAAATGACCAGGTATTGTGCTTATAGATGAGTCAAAGATTGATATTTTCAGAGCTGCAGATGTCACTAATTTATTACAAAATCTGAAAAATCTATGATAACACAATACTTAAGTAAACAGGCATTATTACCTCTTTCAAAGTTATTGAAAATACATTTTTTTGCTAAAAATTTATTTTGTCGAGTATGTATTCAGCTGGTATTAGAGTGTAATATGTGTTTAGAATGCCTCTTAGAACAGATGGTTCATTCCCAATTGCTCTCAGGCAGAGGCAGGCACTCCTGGTTCCTAATATACAGTAAGTCAGGCTGGGCACAGGAACACAGTTTCACAGCTCCTGTATGGAGAGATAACTGCTTTACAGGAGCACAACAAGGTACCAGCCACATAGACAACAAGGTACCAGCCACATAGACAACAAGGTACCAGCCACCCCAGCTCCTGCACAGTCATTGAGTAACAGCTTAAGTTTTCTGTTAAACATCTGAACTTTCCACAATCATGTGCATATTTAATCTACTACTTGCAGGATATTGAGGAAACCACTAAAAGTGAAAACTATGGGTGTTGTACCAGTAAAACAGCTGCACATGATTCCACAAGTGGTTCTAAGGTATGTGCCATAAAAGATTGTGAATATTTTCACCTGAAGCCTGCCTTTTTCATATGTTCCACTTGAAAGAGGCATCACGGACAAAACATTGGTTTTAGTCCATACATTTTGCTCAGTGCTTATATTAACATGAAATTTGCCTTTTATATTACTGCTGCCTCAGTAGAGCAGTAGCTACTAATCCCTGCAGCAGCTCTCATGAACAGCCTACTTACTAATTAATGCAATTAAACATTGACGCGATTATAATGTGCTGAATATTGTAAGTATCTAGTGGAGGAGAAAGTGAGAGTGGTGATTAAAGAAATGTGTTCCTAATTAACATTGGCTTGATAGCAACATGGTAAATATGGGTAAATTACATTTTCCTATCCTGGTCCCGCCAACTGATTTGGGAGGTGGTAGAATCTAGCGGGCTAGAGCAACTCCATTTAAAGTCTCCAATGTGTCCTAATTTTTAGAATGTAAAGCACACTGCTCTTTATGATCATGGGTCGTGCATAGCTCCTAAATAAAGGACTCTCCTGATTCCTCCCACATTCCAGCTACACAAGGATATTCTCCTGGGACAAAAAGTGTTGCTCTCAGGGTAACTTCAGTCATATCTTCATCTCTTGTTAACTCCCGGAGAATACATTGCTGTCTTAGCAAGAAAATCATGTTCTGAATGTCAGTCTCTCTTCTCTTCTCTTTCACCCTTTCTCTTCAGCCCCCTCTCCTCCCCGCCCCCCCCATTTCTGCAGATGCCTTTGAAGAAGTCTTGTCATTTTAACATGTCAAGAAATGACTGGGAGTTATAGAAAGAAAATGGGTGTTCCCGTGAGCTTTTCCCATATAGGGCTCAAATGTGTACCTGACTGAAAATGTTTTGGAGTCACAGCTTCTATAGGAACAATTTTCGAAAACCTGAAAGTCATTCAGTAGAATAGTTTACACATCCCTTTTGTATTTGATGCTTTGTGGTGTTGCAAGTCTTTTGAAAACTGGTCTCTGATTTCCAGCACCGTCTTCATACAAAGTTGGATCAAGTCTAAGTGGTTGGAGATATGTTATGTAGAGTCCAGACCCTCATCCCAATAAATGTAGTTTAACAATCTATGATATTCATCTGCATACACAGAATTAATTCTGATTTTAACAACACCCTGTAGAAGTACCGGAAGATTGTTGCTAAAGTTGATTATTGCCAATAACTTCTGGATTCCCAGAAGTGAATCGAACAGGTTAAAAATGTCACTGTAAAGTTCTTCCACATATTCATTTTTGCTGTAATCTACTAATCATACTATCAAAATGTAGGAAGAAGGGGTTGGTGGAATGACTCCCCTTCCGCACCCAATAAAAGGTAAATTGAGCTAATGCCTCCTTGCTTATATCTTTAGGCTCAACCAAAAGAATTGGATCCACTTGAAAAATCACTAGAAGACTGTCCATTCTCTTCACTAACGTTAGTACGAAAGAAAGCCATACGCAACAAAGGGATCCGGTCAGGAGCTTACAGGAGTTCTACCTTCAAGAGACAATTTCAACAAGCACTGGCAGATGGCTGTGAGTATGAAGCATTTGCATTTTGCAAGAACTGTGTATTGGAAGGTTAAAACTAGGAGCGTCCAGCAGGATTTTCATTATTTGTTTAGTATCTGTTCGGGACGCTGTAATTTGATTTATACCCGGTTAATGTCTACCCTGAAGCTACATTGTTAGCTGAGATAACATTTTGCGGAACATCGTTATTTCTACAATCTAGTCAGAATGTAGAGAACATCACCCTTATAATTGCTTAAGCATATCTTTTCTATTTGATGCTCGTACATGTTTCTCTTCACAAGATAGCTGTAGGTAAGAAAGGCTATTCAGACCACCTTAAGCTCATTCGTCCAGAAAGACCCTACAGTTCCCCATCATAGAATCCAACTGTTTCTTATCCAACCTGCAAGTCCATTCCATATGTTGGTCGCTTTTCATGTGAAGAAGAACTTCCTGTTCCCAATCCTAAATTTGCCTTTTATTAGTTTGAACGCTTGTCTCCTTGTACTTCTCTGATGGTTTAGTTTGAAATAATGTTCTGGATTTACCTTTTCTATACCTTCTACTATATTATATATACCATTATAAGGTTCCTGTGACTGTTCAGACATCTATCCTTCTTAATATCATAAGAATCCCTACTTCTTTTTTTGGTGGGGTACGGGTGAGAGAGTTGTAGCTGTGCCACGATTATAATCAGTTTATATTGGTTATTTCGCTGCTGGGAGTAGCATGTCTAGATGGATTACATATACTATCAGGATCAAGACTCCAGCATCAATGGCATAGCTATTTAAATGTGATTTTGGATTCCTTTTCTTCTTTGATGTATTTTAATTACATTTAAGGGACAATCTCAGACTGCAACCAGTTATGTGGAATAGAAGTTCCTTTGCCCTATTCAATAAATGAGAGAATACTTACAGCCCACCCAGGTGTTAGAAATAATTAATATTAATCATCGGGCTGTGATCTTCCCATATTTACAAGTTATCTTATTTACTATTGTACCAGGCCTTAGGAAGAGCATTAGTTATCATGTCTGACTCAACAAGTGGTCCTATGCAACAGACCTGCAGCTCTGCTTTGTCCTAAAAGTGGGCGAACAGTTTGAGTCAGGTTTCTGAGGAGGGTGCCTTGGTATCTTTTGAAGTCTATTTTAATTGACAGGTTTGTAGCCAGAAACTGGGTTTAAGAATTATATCTACTAGCTTCTTGCACCACTAGGTTTAGGGCAGAGGTTTACAAAGGACTCTGTAATGGTTCAGTTTTGTAAAACTGCTCATCACATATTCCTGGTCCAAACAAAATGTGTTAATACCAAGTCCTGCTAAAGCTTTGATGTTTTTGTTTTGTTTTGAAGAGATACTTTAAGTTAAGTGATTAATTAGTATACTAACTGTCCTAACCTCATTTGCCATTTTAGTCCCATTAACATTTTTTATGGTTCTCATCCTTTCTCTGATCTTTTACTTTTATAATACTGAAAGAATTTTTCCCTGTGGTTATGCTTTTATTCCAGATCCCTCTTTGCCCCTCTGACCACCTTTTAACTTGATTCTGTTTGTTCCTTTATTCACCCCAGGAGACCTCCCTGCAATGGAATCAAAGCTCTATCATACTTCGAACTGTAAAATCTTTGTACTGTAGTATATCTTTTTCAATAAACTTTAGATTGACCAAAATACTGTGAATTCAAAAGGTGACCAGTGAGCTGTGCTTTATAACAGTTCTTTTATCTTTGTAGGGAAAAAGACAACACACAACTACTGTCTAGAGCTAACTACATTTCTGTGGGGATTATCTGCCCAGACATTTTCCTGCAATAATGATGTCAGATTTATTCACAAGTCAGTTGAATGAGAAATCCCTCGTGTTTTTTGAGATGTTAATGCAAAATAGCTCGCAGTCTCAAATCTGTGCCAAGCTGACTGCAAGAAAGCAGGCAAGCTGTTTCATATGAAAGTCAGGTATCAAAATCAAACAAAACCACCAGAAAGGCAAAAAAACTACTATTCATACTCTAAATGGTAAATTTGGTTAATAACATGATTGCCTGCTTAATGGGAAGGAACTGCTTTATCTGGTGTGTCCAAGTCTGCTTTGGAATGGTAGAGTAATGCTGATTTTTTATATTCTTCAGTTCCCCATTTGTCTGTTTACACATCATGGCAGCAATAGGGGGTCTGTGGAGCTCAGTGCCTACCTTACATTCATCCAGCACTTAGTCAAAAGATTGAGGACAATACACCTAAAATTTTGAAATCATTATTTGTTTCAGAGCAGTTCAAGTATTGTGGAATTGGGCAATTAGGGATGGGCAATAAATGCTGACCTTGTCAGTGACGCCCACATCCCATAAACAAATTTAAAAAAGAAATCAGATACTGTACTATTATTTTTGCTCCTGTGTAATCCTATTCTTTGTAAATAAATTTAACTCATCGTTTTAGTTTGAGCGATATGATCTAACAGTGTGGTGTTTTTTGCTTTTCAGAGTGTGGGGTGGCTAAACCCACATTGGTCTCCAGTGCTTACTACTGTGGAGAAATAATAATCGTTAGTCCTGCAGCAAGCTACCTCATTCACAACACGCAGACATTTTTATGTTTCAGGTCATAGGAGATGCAAATCTGCCTATGGAAACTGTCTTTTTGCTATGAACGCAGATAGTGTTGGGAGAGAGCCTGATTGTAAATCTTTCTAACTTAGCACTTAAAGAGTTTAATTCAAGGAGTGTCAGTATAGAAATGGAATAGGCAGGATCCAGCATCCTCCAACAGTACCTGATTTTCATAAGTGGACCTGACACGAAGCCAGAGTTGATAACATAGCTTGAACATGCCCAACTCCAGTTCAGTTTGGTGCTCTGCCAACTTGTGCTTTGTTGAATAACTTATTAAAAAGGATGGTTGAAAGCTGTTCATTTTTTAAATCAAGATTAGACTTGAAAAAAGGCATGAATAGCCAAAACAATGTCCGAGCTATGCGTATCTGAAATATTTTTGATTTATTATATTTTCCACAGACAATTGCAGCTGGGGAGATGAACTCCTGGAATCCTGGAGAGCACTAGCTCCACTACAGCATGAAGAAGTCCTAATGGACACAGTCTGGGCCAGTGCTGGGATCCCCAGGTTAGTATGCCAGTGACAGTACGTATAATGGTAATTCTTCTAAAAATGAACTTTTTTTTTTAAAGAAAGTTGTGGTGTCACATCCTCAGATGCTTGGGTGGTTGTAACATCCATGCACTCGCTGTAAAAAAACAAACTGCAGTAATGATCTCAATGGATTAGATGGTGAAATAGAAATTCTAGCACAAGACCTCTGTGATTATATCAATAATGTAAACATGCTTACATTTGACATATATTCTGGTAAGGCAATCAAGAATGCCATGAGGTGAATAAAAATGCAGCTAGGTGAGGGAGCAGAAGCTTTTCTAATTGGGGCCAGTGGACTAGTTTTACACCAATTATTCTATTAGAAATGCACTGCCTACATGGCTGGGGTGGGCAACGTAACTGGCATTTTCAATTGAGTTGCAGTTTGATGTTACACATATAATTGAACATGACTTTTTTTGTAAAACTAGTCAATCTCCTGTGGCATTGAACGTGGTAAGTTGGAGGAGATGGGCCTATAAATTCAAGTACGGCAATTTTTGTGTGGGGGCAGGGGGGCCGCAGGAATCGATCCCTGTGCCTGAATGGATAGGCCCGTAATGCACCCAGTATTGGGCCTTGGGCTTCATCATCATGGAGTCAGCGAGCTGCAGACCCCTAATAGGTGTCTCCAGGTAGCTCGCGGGCTCGATGAGGAATCAAACATCGAGCCGCTGCCACGCCAGCAGCGTCCCTCAGGTAAGTAGTTAAAGGGGACTGGGAGGGAGGGGGCGACTGGGTCGAGAGGGTAGCGGTGACCAGGAAGGGCTGGGTAGCCATGATTGGGAAGGGTGGATTGCAGGCAGAGGCCATGATGGGTCGGGGAAGGCAGAGGCTGGGATTGGGGGTTTAACGGCAGGGATCAGGGAGCGGTCAAGGTTGCGATAGAGGGAGGAAGCAGTGTCTGGCAGCGGCCCATGTGGCTTGAATGTGGGGTCAGGAGAAGAACTCCTGCTCCTCCCGGCTCCACATTCAGCGAAGTATATTTTAAACACTTAACTTGTTGGTTGTGGCCTGCAGGGGTCCCTTTAAGGCCTCCCTATTAGGCCGCATGTAGACCAGAATATGCAAAGAGCAAAATGCCTGTTTCAGATGGCGGGCCTGGACAGCGATTCTTTTGCCTACACCAATATGGCGGGCAATGCACTTCCGCCTTCTAATGAGCATGTGTTTCCTGCGCACCATATTAGAGGCTTAGGAGGCCCTTTACAGGTGTTGCGCAGTCAATATTTAGGCCTTGGTCTCTCTCTTGTCTATTGTTTTCACGTTGCTGTTTCTCTCTCTGTCGCTCCTCTTCTGCTTCTGTATCTTTCCTCTCCTCTTCTGCTTCTCTCTCCTTAACTTATTTTTACTTCTCTTAGTGCTCTTTCTGCTTCTCTTTTTTTTTCTGCTTTCCTTTCAGGTGGAAGCTGGTAGGTGGCATGGCATGGCATGGTGTTGTGTGGTGGGAAAACGATCCACTAACAGTTGCAGGCTGTATTTGGGATAGGCTTTACAGGGAAAATGGAACTCTCAGCAGATCTCTTCCATCACTCCCCCAATCACTCATACGCCCTCCCTTTTGCTCCCATTACATCCCCTAGCCCTTCACGCTCTAGGCATGCTGCCTGGCTCTCTTTCTATTTGTGCTTCACTCGATGTCTCATCGGTGTTAGCAATAAGAATCTCTGTCTTATGTTTGTAAGCATTTACCTTTTCTAATTGTCACAGTGCAGGTCAGATAATTTAACTTTTTTGAAAATAGAACATTTGTGTGTAGAAATACTAATGTTTAATATGCTTCATGAAGTTTATAGAACACAAAACAAAAGCTACAACAGATGTGTAATTATTATACTGTTATTTTCTCTCTCTCTCTGTTTAATGAAGGCATTAACTGACAAAAGGCAATTTAGTGGATTAATCTAATTGTGTCATTGTAAAAGGTGTAATTTTTTGGTACTTTGTTTACATCTTCATTTTGGATATTAGTAACTTTAGTTACTGAGGAAAAATTGGTAGATGAGAAATTTTCAGAAAGCATTTTGAGCTATTTGTGGGAATAGATAATACAACACAACCCAGTGATCAGATTGTACAATGTGACAAGTTATGTGGGGTTTTCCCATTATAAATGCAGGCATAGAAATTTATAAATGGGGGAACACATTGATGCAAAAGTGTGATGGAAAGCATGACAATGGAAGTAAGGTTTTATAGACAGAAAGTGAGCATAGACATTAAGCATGTTAAGATATACAGATAATTATAAAGAGGGATAGTCAACAATGCCTATTACATCATGACTTATCATTGCTACAGTGTGAAATTGATTTAATCTTATAGTGGAATAGAGAGGTTTACTTTGCAAAAGAGACTGGAATAATCCATCCACTAAACCTTTTGAAGAGAGGGTCCATCCACATTAATATGGGAGCATATCAGGACACAGGACTTGGAGTCAAATGAAAGAAAACATCAATTTAAATTTGACATTTATTAAATGTTTTAGCACACTTACTAGAATTCGCTGCTAAATATTTTTCATTTATGGTTTCTGCCTTTCTGTGACTGTTTTACTTCATGAGCAGTCCTGGCAAAACGCAATGAATCCCACTGTTTCAACCTGGGTGTAACTCAACATCATAATGATGCGAATGAGGTTATCCTGTTTAGTTGACAAATGCAAAAAAAGTTTGCCAAATACTTTCTCATGAAGACAATACTCCTTTAAAGGAACGGTTGTGTGGGGGAGGGTTATTGAAGACTGCAGTCCCTTTTGCCCTGTGCAGCTGAACACCTGGGTGGAAATCCATAAGGATAAAGTGAAGCACTGCTTTTACATAGGATTACATAGCATTACATAGGATATACAGCACAGAAACAGGCCATTCGGCCCAACCAGTCCATGCCGACGTTTATGCTCCACTCGAGCCTCCTCCCGTCTTTCCTCATCTAAATCTATCAGCATAACCCTCTATTCCCTTCTCCCTCGTATGCTTGTCCAGCCTGTCCAATGCATCTATGCTATTCGCTTCAACCACTCCCTGTGGTGGCGAGTTCCACATTCTCACCACTCTTTGGGTAAAGAAGTTTCTTCTGAATTCCCTATTTGATTTCTTGGTGACTATCTTATATTGATGGCCTCTAGTTATGCTCTTCCGCACAAGTGGAAACACTGTCTCTGTATCCACTCTATCAAAACCTTTCATAATTTTAAAGACCTCTATTAGGTCACCCCTTAGCCTTTTTTCAAGAGAAAAGAGACCCAGCCTGTTCATCCTTTCCTGATATGTATACCCTCACATTTCTGGTATCATCCTTGTAAATCTTCTCTGCACCCTCTCCAGTGCCTCTATATCCTTTTCATAATATGGCGACCAGAACTGCACGCAGTACTCCAAGTGTGGTCTAACCAAGGTTCAATTTTAATGTTCTTCATTGTTTTTCTATGTTTAACACTGCAGTATTACTTTACTGTTAGTCTGCTTGTCAGTTTCAATTCAGTTGAACAAACTTGTCTTCAGAATATTTTTATAATAAAATACAAATCAATGTTTGAAAAGGTGCCACAGTACATTAGTGCTCTGGCCACTGCTAGGGAGCAGCAGAGATTTACATTTGTCCCTTGTGATTCCCCAAGTTGTGGAGTTGCTGATCTAAACTGGCCCCTCTAGGGGGGATTTTCACTGTTTTGTTGTGAAATCATAAACCAAGGATTTATACACATTTATGATTTTTCAATAAATAGCAAACAGCAGAAACCTTTTCTCAAAAGAATTGTTAAATCTAGATACTATCCCGATATTCTATATAAGTTCAAGTTCTTTTTTCTTTCCCTGATACAGGGAAAGCCAGTCTAGGCATTTTCTAACAGCTGCAACAAGGGTAGCACTGGAGAGATGAGAGAATTTTGAAAAGGATGATTCAGGCAATATAATTACAGAACTTTAAAAAAGGGCCAAAGTTGCTTTTATTCTTCATGGATGTTAACATAGGCCAGTGAAAAGTACAAGAAGGTTCAGTAACCAATTTAAGCTAATCATTTAATAAAAAGTAATTGCAGATTCTTTTCTATGGCTATTAAAAGGATTATCCGTTCCCATAGAAATGTTAAAACTGCAGGAGGTATAGGCCGCGATTTCGCTAGCGGAGGTGGGATCGAGGCGGGAGAGGTGGTTGGCGGGTCCGGGACCCGGTCCCGCTCCTGGCTCCAGCCCGCTCTCTCCAAGTGATTTTGCCCTGATTGGGCTTGTTAAGCCCACTCCGCGCGTTTCCCGGCCAATTAAACGGAAGCGGGTCTGATGACATCATTTGATGACGCGTTATCAGCCGGTTTCCTTAAAGGGACCATGCCCACATTCATTTTAACAGTTGTGCTGTCAGTGTTCTGCAGCATTGAGGTGCTGCAAACACTGACAAGCACTGCACAAAGGTGGATGGCTGCACCAAAGTTCTCGCATGACTCCTGCCATATGCTTACGGAGGGAGTCACAGCACACAGGGAGGTTCTCTTCCCTTCCCATGGGCGGAAGAGACCTCCCCAGAACACTAACGCAGCCTGGTTGCACATTGCACAGGAGGGCAAAAGCAGGGATGTCATCAGGAGGACCAGGCTGCAGTGGCACAAGCCTTTCAATGATCTGAGCAGATCACGAAACGTTACTGCCAAGCCACACGCAACCTCATCCTGCTGTGCCACTCATAACATCCACATCACTCTGCCTTCCCTACCGAACTCCTGCACATCTTTACTCACACCAACTTACCTTGAACCTCCATCCATCCCTCTCTATCTACATTATCACTTCCCCATCTCACTAGCCACCCCTCACACTCACCCTACTGCAAGCATACCAACTAACAACACACAAGGGTAGGCACTTGGGTGGTTTAGCCAATGTTCATGTGAGTTTCTGTTAATGTCTTGTCAAACATTAAAATCTATATTTTCAACTTTACCTTATTGGACAGATCTGGGCTCACCTTCAGAAGTGTAATAGTGAGTTCCAGTGAATGTTGAGACATAACTTACCCCCTCCCCCCCCAATTGTGATGAGTGTGAAAGGAATAGCTGGACATTATTGGAATGCTTTATGGTGCTGGTGTGGGATGGTGTCAACCTGGCGCGCCCTGGCAAGAGGGCACCCGCCCCCAAATTCTGCAACTTTCCCGGCAGTCCCGCCTCCATACCCGCCTCCTCGGGACTGAGAAAATCCAGCCCTCTGTGCGCCGGCAAAATCGCGGCCGTAGTGTAGTGATTTTAGCAAATTATCATGAGAAACCAGATCATTTTCCATGGCTGTACATCTGACCTTAGGATTTGAAGTAGCACTCACATATTTAACATCCTGATGTGATTTTTCAGTTGGAATTATATATATATATATATATATTTTTATGTTTAATCTCATATCTCAGTTTTCAAAAAAGTAATTGCCCAAGCTCCCCAACTGTTTAGTGTGTAAATGTACTTCATGCTTTATCACTGAACCATACAAACAAGCAATGTGAAGACAGGAATAAAAACAGAAAATGCTGGAAATACTCAGCAGGTCAGGCAGCATCTGTAGAGAGAGAAACAGAGTTAACATTTCAGGTCGCTGACCCTTCGTCAGAACGAGTATTTGCGTGCAACCAGAACGAGTATTTCCAGCATTTTCTGTTTTTATTTCAGATTTCTAGCATCCGCAGTATTTTGCTTTTGTAATGTGAAGACAGGATTGTGCTCAGTTGTGATGACCTTTTGAGGTGAAATCGCCTGCTAACACTCACCATCTGTGCTCACACATAAAGAATTGACTTGGCTCAGTTGCTGGGGGGGCTGTTGTCCTATGGGGTGTGCCATAGCAAGAGGTACTGCCTGTAGGAGTGGAAAGAAGTAAAACATAGTGGGGAGAGTGCGTATCAGTAAGGGTCCATTTGATATTATTTGGGTCGGATTGCCTTGTGATCTGCAGAGTAGCCTGAGGTAATTCCTGATGCCATTGCTGATTTAGGATTGCCAGTGGGCAGGGACAAAAAACCCTTCTGGACTTGGTTCCACCAGTCTAGTTCACCATTGAGCTGTAAAATGATCTGTTTGTGTTTTTTGGAAAAATGTCAAAGAGACTGTTTTGTAAGAAACATAAATTAATGCAGCACAATGCATGGAAAAAGCACTGTAACAGAGTTTTGGGCCATTCATTTGTCTGCATGATTTAGCAGTCTTGGCTTGGCACTTTTCCACTGGGTGAGGAAAAAAATGAGCTGAAAGACCTCGGTCTGGTTGCACGCACCGCCTAGTTTCCAGATCTCCCAATGTCCAGATCAAGATTCGGTTTCTTAAAGGCTTGAGAGTAGCTCACCTGACCTCTGTCTCAGCTGGTGAATGAGGCCTGGTGAGTAGGAAAGGAAAAAATCTCAATATACTTGTGACTGAAAATGGAATCATTCAGTTTGACACTGAAGTTTTAATCTTCGAAGCAATGGGTGGAACATTCTAACTAATACAATCCAGCTGTTTTCCTTCACTTAGGGTTGCCATTTGACCAGTAGCCAGGTGTGTTCAGAACATTGGAAGGAAGGAATTTCCTTTAGTTTTTAAGCACGTAAGACCCAAGTTGAATTTTGTTCCCCTTCAGTGATTCTGAACCACCTTCAATTTTGTTACCTAAGATAAGAAAGTAGGGAACAAGAACAGGCCATTCTGCCCATTAACCCTATTCCAACTGTTGGGGAGAAATTAATTCACTCCAGTCTGTGTTGATAGGTAAAAGCAAACAGTTTATTAATGTTCAGAGATCTCTGGGAGAAGCGTCATAGACCTCACCCTGGTCTAGTGACCACGGCTTCTCAACCTCCCTTTGTCAGTACAACCTTTTATTTAAGAATTATCCAATCACATTGTTAAAGAATATCACATGATTACAATTATGTCAGTCAGACTAAAACAGTTAATTCGTTATATTTCTTTATCTCTGTCAGCTACAAACTAAAAACAACCTTTAATATATATGCTGCAAGCAATGCCAATTGCGAAGCCACCTTGTACCACATTCTGTGCCTTGCCTGGGTGCTGGGTCTCATCTCATTCCCATACTTGTCCATTGTATTTCTCTACAGTTGCTCATTGTATGCTGTCCTTGAATGGAGCTAGGCAGCCACTCCTTATCATCCACCTGGTCGCTCTTATTCCATTTCGCATATAACCCCCATTCCCTTTACAGCTAAGAGAGTTTAATTTAACATGAGTTCACCATGTACACTTTTCCCCATCATGGACTCTATCTCACTGACCCACCAGTAACGGTGAACTTCCCAGAAAATAAAGCCATGTAGAATTTTTCCCTGACCCCAAGGTAATTTAACAAAACTCCAAAATAATTAACATTACAGTGCACAATCATGATCTAATACATGACAGTGAACAGAAACTTATTTTTGGTCAGTGAAATGAATTGAGAGTTTATGTTAAATTGTAAATGGTATTCGATGCTTGATTGAAACAAAACCACAAAGAGGAAAATGTTACCACCGTTAAGTATAGTGACCTTATCCATAAGGCATTTCTAAAAATGCTTCAAAGAGTTTAATTAGAATTGGGAGTAGGCTGTTCAGAGATGGAGAATTCTATATGATTCACTTGTTGGTCAGGGAGCCATGTAGTGAGAAGCCATTGTTTGAACAGAATAACATTTGATCCCTGACACAAAAGTGAAAAAGGGAAGTGGAGCAGGGCAGGGATTTATTTATGTTGTTAAGTACTAAACATATATCAGTTGTCTGTTCAACCAGAGAGAAATGGACGAGCATATCAAAACCAAAACTGAATAAAAGTTGATCACAGTAATGGAGTACAATCTTCAAAGTTCCTAAATGTTTAGCAGCTGAATACATTAAAATTAGATGAAAAACAAATTGTGAAATTATTTCCCCGGATTTTGCGGACAGCAGCGAATGAACGGCATTACGCTTACAGCTGCCCACAGACTTTTCATGGGCTTTTGAGCGGCAACTTATTGTCATTGGGCATTTGAAACAGCGCGGTGCTCTCTACAGGGGATGAACAGGGCAAGCAACAGCGTGTCTCTTTCAATCAAACAGATTGAAGAATCCTCACTGAGACACGCAGAGTGTAAACCAGGAAATGTAAGTTAGAATATTTAGTTCAGTGTAAAATCATATACAGAAAGCGAAATAAAGAAACTGAAAGAAAGATGGGATTAAGAGAGAGAGAGATAAAAGAGACAAAGAAAAGTTTTAAAAAAATGTAAATTAAAAAAAAAATCTCCAACAATAATTAAAATCTGAAGGAATGAGACTCTACACTTGTAAATGTTAATTTTCATTGCCAGAGAGGTTGTTTGGCAGTAATTAAGACTTACCACACTGTTAAAAATTCACTTACACTTGTATGGACAAGCCCTAACTTTTTCTGGCGTGTTTATTGGATAACTAGTGGGTAAGGACCGCAACTTCACACCCTTACATGGATATCAATGCTGAGTCTCTCGGCGAGATACTGTTAGATCGAAGTTTGTGGAGAAGCAGGGCAACTCGGACAGCAACTTCCGGATTTCTTTATTTTACTGCGCATGTGCGGACGCCGGAAGTTGCGGTGCGCTTTTCTCTTTAATAACGGCGAGCGCTGATAGCCTCACCGTTATTCTTACCACAAAATCCAGACCACTATTTGTGTAGCTGAAACCCTGTTTGGTACTTGGCAGAAGAATGATTCTAGGCAATTTTTCTGCATATCTATAATCTTTGGAGATTCTCCAACTCTCTGGACAATTAATATTGTCTGCTTGAAAAGCATAATTTTTTCAACGCTAAGATAAAAATAAGCATCAGGTTGCCTGTTAAAAAGAGCTTTTCTTGTCTGCAAACCCTTTTAAATGAGTTTGTTTTTCACAAATCTTTTACTATTTTTCGTAAAGGGATTTAGCCACAGCACTCTTAAAGCATGATGTTCTGGGAGCATTCTTACTGTGGGTGAATCCTGGTCCCCTGCAGTGCTGGACACTGATGATGCGGACCCCGTTTGGCGTGATAAACTATCTGATCTGTAAAAATGATGTTGGCAAATATTATCTGCAGGTAGGATTACAAAAACTTTTAAAATTCTGAAATGTTTGTTTTTCCATGGTAGCTTTTAACATTCATTATGTGTATTTATTCTCTTCCAGCATCTGAACACACTAATGTTTCCCAGCATAAAAGCCTTGATAGAACATTACACAGCGACTGAAGATGGTCTCTTTTGTTGCCTAAGTGCTTCAAGGGTAAATCACTGCTATGAAGAACAAGATTCTACAGAATGCTCTGGCTTGCACCCAGCCCAAACCAAACCTGAGGACAGACAGATTGCATCCGATTAGTGAAGTGAAACTGAAAAGGTTGCTTCCCGCAAGTCATAACAAGAGACTAGCTGCAAGTTGTGATGTGTAAGGTGGTTTCGGAAAATCAACTGCAACAAACTTGAATCTGCCATAGATACCTTCTTGGGTTCAGTGGCATCAGTCACTCCTGCAGCGGTCCGAGAGTCTCACTGTTTGGGAGTTGATTCACATTATACCATAGCATGGCTCGGAAGTTGTAATAATACTGCCTAGTGACCTGAACCGGATATCTGTGTCTTCCGCATGTGTGTTTCTTCAATCTCTCCAAAGGCAGACCGAGCTAACACTTGGCGAGGTGAGGTTTGATACAAATCATTAAGCTGCTTTATTTCACAGCAAATGAACATACAGACCAACAGTTATGAACAGATTAACATAGTTCAATTAGTACGACCCACCTTTGCATAACGATACAAAATAGAAACACACTTCCCCCACATCAGTGAGTGGTTTTTACTTGACGTAAGCAAGATGCTTCTATTCTCCAGCATTTTTAACCTCATTGCCTCAGTAAAAGGCTTCTCAGCTTCGCCTTTAACAAACCTGATTGCCTTTCTATTTTAAAAAAAGCCCATCTTTCTGTGTACTTGTATCTCTCTTTGTCTGTAGATGTAAAAAGAGATCAAAGGGCTTTCCAACACAGGTTGAGGTCTCCTTTGATTAGCCAGAGAAGCTAACAAATTGTTTATTGTTTACTCTCCATTTAGCATATGGACAACCTTTCATCTAGTGCCTTTTTAAAAAAAAATTGTGAGAATTCACATTGCTTTTAAAAAAATAACCCTTATTTTCAAATCCTTTCCGTGGAAAAATGGTCAAAAAATACTAAAACGTGACAGCAACCTTTGCAAGCCTTGCAAGATTAATGGTTAAATGAAAGAAAGAGCCCAAGTAAGGGGTGTTGACCAGCCTTAACAAGCATAGGTATATGCAACAAGGGCCAGGACTGTCCTTGAATACATTAGTGGACTTTGATAAATTACTGATCCCTACCTTGGAGGTAGAGGTACTCTTCAGCGGCTCAATGCAGATTATGGCACCAACCATGAGCTTCTCTGCTTGTCTGTGTGAATTCCAAGTAATTTCTGTATTAGAAACATCTTGTTTGATTTAATATAATCATACTGAAATCATACAGTAATGCAGTGAAAATCTAATATGGGGTGAAGCTGGTCCAAGGCAATAAGTAATCTTAGCAAGTTTGCCTTTTATTTCATTAAATTTATTATGGTAATGTAAGTTTTTTTTTAAGAAAGTGATACGAAGCAATTTGTTTAAATTGTGTATATTTGTATTATATATAATTCCTAATCTGAATATAATATTTAATCCATAATAAGTATAAAATTGTCCCAGTTATACATTTTTTAAAGAAGATCCAGGGTCTCATGGACTAATTGATTCTCACTATTTTGGGCTGTCCTCATGATCTCACAGAAAACATAGCAAATCTGACTAGTTTATCTAACTCCCTATATTGTGCTTTTTGACCTTGAATGTACAGTCTTGTGTTATAACTATGTATTTTCTATTTTTTTTAAGTTGCTGAATTCATTGATTGCAGAAATTCCATAATAAAGAGCATGTGAACAGTGACTTTTAACACCTAACATTTTTTCCTGGAAGTGAGTGTTGAGCATATTGAGATTGGTGCACCTTACCCAGTCTAATCCACTTTGGTCTTGCTTGGCCATGCAAACCACCTGCAGTTGAGACAGTGGGAATAAGACCGGCTCCCAGACCTTTCCAGTGAACCTGATGCTAGGGTAGTGGCTCGGTCGGCACTGATTTCCTTTAATCACACTTTCCATCCCCTCCACCACCACGTGGGGAGCTGCCTGGCCTATGCTCAGGACCTCTAACAGTTGTGCAGCTCAGATCGTGAACTCAAAGTGAAGAGCTGAACGTCCATTCCTCCACTCTGTGGTGCTACATGGATGTCAGCACGCCATTCTAGGCCTATCAAAGAATATCGAGTAGTATTTGCTTTGGGGAATGTAACTTTTAACATTTGCGTAGATTCCAGCTTTAAACCAGAAATGATAGCAAGATACATTTGGCTTGAGTGGGATGGTGGCTTTTTTATTAATTCTAGGGATGTGGGCGTCGCTGGCAAGGCCAGCATTTATTGCCCATCCCTAATTGCCCTTGAGAAGGTGGTGGTGAGCCGCCGCCTTGAACCGCTGCAGTCCGTGTGGTGAAGGTACTCCCACAGTGCTGTTAGGTAGGGAATTCCAGGATTTTGACCCAGCGACTATGAAGAAATGGCGATATACTTCCAAGTCAAGATAATGTGAAACTTGGAGGGGAATTTGGAGGTGGTGGGGTTCCATGCGCCTGCTGCCCATGCCCTTCTAGGTGGTAGAGGTCACAGGTTTGGGAGTTGCTGTCGAAGAAGCCTTAGCGAGTTGCTGCAGTGCATCTTGCAAATGGTACATACTGCAGACACGGTGCGCCGGTGGTGGAGGGAGGGGATGTTTAAGGTGGTGGATGGGCGCCAATCAAGCGGGCTGCTTTGTCCTGGATGGTGTCGAGCTTCTTGAGTGTTGTTGGAGTTGCACTCATCCAGGCAAGTGGAGCGTATTCCATCTCACTCCTGACTTGTGCCTTGTAGGTGGTGGAAAGGCTTTGGGAGTCAGGAGGTGAGTCACTCATCGCAGAAAACCCAGCCTCTGACCTGCTCTTGTAGCCACAGTATTTATGTGGCTGATCCAATTAAGCTTCTAAGAACATAAGAAGTAGGAGCAGGAGTAGGCCATATGGCCCCTCGGGCCTGCTCCGCCATTCAATAGGATCATGGCTGATCCGAACCTAGACTCACGTCCACTTCCCTGCCCGCTCCCCATAACCCTTAATTCCCTTATCAGCTAGGAAACTGTCTATCTCCGTTTTAAATTTATTTAATGTCGCAGCTTCCACAGCTCTCTGAAGTAGCAAATTCCATAGATTTACTACCCTCTGAGTGAAGAAGTTTCTCCTCATCTCAGTTTTGAAATGGCAGCCCCTTATTCTAAGATTATGCCCCCTAGTTCTAGTCTCACCCATCAGTGGAAACATCCTCCCCACCTCCACCCGATCAAGCCCCCTCACAATCTTATATGTTTCGATAAGATCGCCTCTCATTCTTCTGAATTCCAATGAGTAGAGGCCCAACCTACTCAACCTTTCCTCATAAGTCAACCCCCTCATTTCCGGAATCAACTGAGTGAACCTTCTCTGAACTGCCTCGAGAGCAAGTATATCTTTTCTTAAATATGGAAACCAAAACTGTACGCAGTATTCCAGGTGTGGCCTCACCAGTACCTTGTATAACTGAAGCAAGACTTCCCTGCTTTTATACTCCATCCCCCTTGCAATAAAAGCCAAGATTCCATTGGCCTTCCTGATCACCTGCTGTACCTGCATACTAACCTGTGTTTCATGCACCAGGACCCCCAGATCACTTTGTACTGTAGCACTTTGCAGTTTCTTTCCATTTAGATAATAACTTGCTCTTTGATTTTTTCTGCCAAAGTGCATAACCTCACACTTTCCAACATTATATTCCATCTGCCAAATTTCCACCCACTCACTTAGCCTGTCTATGTCCTTTTGCAGGTTTTTTATGTCCTCCTCACTCACTGCTTTTCCTCCCATCTTTGTATCGTCAGCAAACTTGGATACGTTGCACTTGGTCCCCTCCTCCAAATCGTTAATATAGATTGTAAAGAGTTGGGGTCCCAGCACTGACCCTTGCGGAACACCACTAGTTACTGATTGCCAACCCGAGAATGAACCATTTATCCCAACTCTCTGTTTTCTGTTAGATAGCCAATCTTCCACCCATGCCAGTATATTACCCCCAATCCCGTGATTTTTTATCTTGTGCAGTAATCTTTTGTGTGGCACCTTATCAAATGCCTTGTGGAAGTCCAAATACACCACATCCACTGGTTCCCCTTTATCCACCCTGTTTGTTACGTCCTCAAAGAATTCGAGCAAATTTATCAAGCATGATTTCCCCTTCATAAAACCATGCTGACTCTGTCCAATTAAATTATGCTTATCCAAATGTCCTGTTACTGCTTCCTTAATAATGGACTCCAACATTTTACCAACCACAGATGTTAGGCTAACTGGTCTATAGTTTCCAGCCTTTTGTCTACCTCCCTTTTTAAATAAGGGCGTTACATTAACAGTTTTCCAATCTGCTGGGACCTTTCCCGAATCCAGGGAGTTTTGGAAAATTACCACCAATGCATCTGCAATCCCTACCACTGCTTCTCTCAAGACCCTAGGATGTAAGCCATCAGGTCCAGGGGATTTATCCGCCTTAAGTCCCATTATCTTACCGAGTACCATCTCCTTAGTGATTTTAATCGTGTTTAGCTCCTCCCCCCCATAGCCCCCCGTTTGTCCAGTGTTGGGATATTTTTAGTATCCTCTACTGTAAAGACTGATACAAAATATTTGTTCAGCGTATTTGCCATCTCCGTGTTCCCCACTACTAATTTCCCGGTCTCGTCCTCTAAGGGACCAACATTCACTTTAGCCACCCTTTTTCTTTTTATATAACTGTAAAAACTCTTGCTATCTGTTTTTATATTTTTTGCTAGTTTACTTTCATAATCTATCTTCCCCTTAATTAATCTTTTAGTTATTCTTTGCTGGCTTTTAAAAGCTTCCCAATCTTCTTTCCTCCCACTAGATTTGGCTACTTTATATGCCCTTGTTTTCAGTCGGATACTATCCTTTATTACTTTACTTAGCCACGGATGGCTGTCTTTTCTTTTACGCCCCTTTTTCCTCAGTGGAATATATTTTTCTTGAAAGTTGTGAAATACCTCCTTGAATGTACACCACTGCTCCTGTACCGTCTTACACCTTAATCTATTTTCCCAGTCCACTTTAGTCAACTCTGCTCTCATACCTTCATAGTCTCCTTTATTTAAGCTTAGTACGCTGGTTTGAGATCCAACTCTCTCATCCTCCAACTGAATTTGGAATTCAACCATGTTATGGTCACTCATTCCAAGGGGAACCTTTACTAGGACATTTTTTATTAATCCTGTCTCATTACACAGGACCAGATCTAAGATTGCCTGCCCCCTGGTTGGTTCAGTAACATACTGCTCAAGGAACCCATCCCTAATGCACTCTATGAACTCTTCCTCAAGGCTGCCCTGCCCAATTTGATTTGTCCAGTCAATATGAAAGTTAAAATCTCCCATGATTATAGCTGTTCCCTTATTACAAGCCCCAACTATTTCCTGATTTATACTCCGACCAATAGAGTTACAACTGTTAGGAGGCCTATAGACTACACCCACTAGTGACTTTTTCCCCTTATTATTCCTTATCTCCACCCAAACTGTTTCACTATCCTGATCCTTTGACCCAATATCATTTCTCACTATTGCAGTGATTCCATCCTTTATTAACATAGCCACCCCAACTCCCTTTCCTTCCTGTCTGTCCTTCCTAATAGTCAAATACCCCTGGATGTTTAGTTCCCAGTCATGGTCACCTCGCAGCCATGTTTCTGTAATGGCCACCAGATCATACCCATGTGTAGTTATTTGTACCGTCAACTCGTCTATTTTGTTACGAATGCTGCGTGCATTCAGATAAAGAACTTTTAAACATGTTTTGTGACAATTTATTCCTGCTTTTACCGCCTTTACTACTTTACCTTTATCTTTATATATTCTGTCCCTTCCTGACACGCTCTGGTTTTTAATTTCCCCACTGCTAATTTGCTCTATTGCCTTCTCTGCTGACATTTTTATTCTTCGCTCTCTTGAAACCTCCCCCCCACTAATTAGTTTAAAGCCCTCTCTACAGCCCTAGTTATTCGATTCGCCAGGATTCTAGTCCCAGTACTGGCCAAGTGAAGTCCGTCCCAATGGAACAGCTCTCCCGTCCCAGTACTGGTGCCAGTGTCCCAAGAAGCAAAACCCATTTCTCCCACACCAGTCTTTGAGCCACGCATTTAACTCTCTGATTTTATTTACCCTAGCCAAATTTGCTCGTGGCTCAGGTAGTAATCCAGAGATTATTACCCTTGTGGTTCTGCTTTTTAATTTGGCCCCTAGCTGCTCACACTCCCTCAGCAGAACCTCTTTCCTTGTCCTATCTATGTCGTTGATTCCAACATGGACCACGACAACTGGATCCTCCCCCTCCCACTCCAAGTTTCTCTCCAGCCCAGAGGAGATGTCCTTAACCCTGGCACCGGGCAGGCAACACAACCTTCGGGACTCTCGCTCTCGGCTGCAAAGAACCCTATCTATCCCCCTTATGATACTATCTCCTACCACTACAAAATTTCTTTTTACTCCCCCCACTTGAATGGCCCCCCGTTCCACGGTGCTGTGGCCAGGTTGCTCATCCTCCCTGCAGTCCCTGCTCCCGTCCTCACAGGGAGTAAGAGCCTCGAACCTGTTGGACAAGAGCAAGGGCTGCGGCTCCTCCAACACTATCTCCTGGATCCCCGTACCTGCCTCACTCATAGTCACACCCTCCTGTCCCTGACCACGGACTACATCTGAATTAGTTAATCTAATTGGTGTGACTACTTCCTGGAACACAGAGTCCAGGTAACTCTCCCCCTCCCTGATGTGTCGCAGTGTTTGAAGCTCGGACTCCAGCTCATCAACACGGAGCCGGAGTTCCTCGAGCAGCCAACACTTACTGCAAATGTGATCACCGTGAGCATCAATGGTGTCCACCAGCTCCCACATATTGCAGCAGTAACACATCACCTGCTCTCCCATTCTATGTAATTAATTAAATTTATTAATATTTTTTAAATACCCTCTGCCCCACCTGATGAATATCACACTTTAGAAACTATAAACCACAGAGTTTAAGTTTAAAAAGAGAGAAATACTTACCAACCAATTACTTACCTGCTTTCTGGTGACGTCACACCTCGATTATTTTTTACCTCTCTCCCTCCCTCCGAGTTCGGAGACTGGTCCCGCCTTACCTGGTCTCTGGAGCCTTTTAAACCCTCTGCTGCCGCCTCGCCTCACGCAGGTCCGCTGCTGCACCAGGAAGCTGACAAAGATGGAAAAAGGAAGGAACACCTCCCTCCCCGAACTCACTCACCAAACTCGCAGCTTAACACTCTGTTCCAATCTGCACTCTGTGACAAACTGCACTCTAGTCTCCCTTATTTATACTGCTGAGATTTAAATAAGTGAGCTCTCTGGCAGTTACAGAACCAGATTAGACCAGTTAATTAATTAATTACTCTCACCTGCTCTCCAGCACAGAGCTTGCTTAGCCCTGCCCAAGCCTGGAAGAAACTTAAAACTTGAAACAGTAAATTTAAATGCTAATTGCAAGCACACAAGACTAGAATTTATAAAAATAAGAGATTAACCTTTAAGATTTACTCCCTCACTCACCAAACTCGCAGCTTAACACTCTGTTCCAATCTGCACTCTGTGACAAACTGCACTCTAGTCTCCCTTATTTATACTGCTGAGATGTCAATAGTAAGCCCCAGGATGTTGATGGTGGGGGATTCGACGATGGTAATCCCATTGAATGTCAAGTGGAGGTGGTTGGACTCTCTCTTGTTGGAGATGATCGTTGCCTGGCACTTGCGTGGCGCGAATGTTACTTGCCATTTATCAGCCCAAGCCTGAATGTCATCTAGGTTTTGCTGCATGCGAGCACGGACTGGTTCATTATCTGAGGAGTTGCGAATGGAACTAAACACTGTGCAATCATCAGCGAACATCTCAACTTCTCACCTTATGATGGAGGGAAGGTCATCGATGAAGCAGCTGAAGATGGTTGGGCCCAGGACACTGCCCTGAGGAACTCCTGCCGCGATGTCCTAGGGCTGAGATGACTGGCCTCCAACAACCAAAACCATCTTCCTTTGCGCTAGATATGACTCAAGCCAGTGGAGAGTTTTCCCCTTAATTCCCATTGTCTTCAATTTTACTAGGGCTCCTTGATGCCACACTCTGTCAAATGCTGCCTTGATGTCAAAGGCAGGCACTCTCACTTAAAATAGAACAACTCACCCAACCTGTTATACAAGGGAGACTTGAAGCTCACTGCAGATCTGAAGTACCTATTTCACTTTACAAATTGCTGAAAGAATTCCATTTGAATTTATATTTTTAAAACATGTTAGAAAAATGCTCAAATAAAATTAACCATTAGAGCTCCAAAATCATACAGTAGGATACTAGAATACAAATGCATTCATCTCAAGTTCATCTCTCGCTTATTTGAATAGGTTAATTCTTCTGCTAAAATGGCAGAGAGGAAGCTCAGACACTACTATTCCATGGCATAATTTTGAGGGCTATTTCTTTTGAATACACACACATACGCTACATCAGGGTGCTCAATCTTTTGTAAATTAATTTGCTGTCTCTTGTCTTTTTTGATGTTATAGTCCTTTGTGGTTATTTGAACAACTTGTTTACGTTGAGACAAGAAAAAACTGAAATCCTGGAAACCTGAAATGAAAAAAATAGAAAATGCTGGAAGTGCACAGCAGGTGGGTCAGTATCTGAACGAGAAAGATAGGTGAATGTTGACTTACCTTTTCCTTTCAGATTGAGTCATTTGTGCTTTTCTAGCACTGACTGTTTTTCATTTGCCTCACTGTAATGACCACATTAGATCATAACTGCAACATATGAAAAGGTATTCCACTGTTTTATTTCTATTTTTTGATGTGTCTTTTTTAATGCTGCTGAATTGTCTTATATGATTGTGCATTTCTTGACAGCCAATGGTTGTTGCCATGGTAATGCTCGGAGGAGTAGCTCCTTTAGGGACACAGTTTGATTGGTGTCAGATTGCTTTAATATATTTTGGGATAGAAATTTACTACCAAAAAAACTCTCTTCCAACAAGTGTTAATACAACATCCAGAAGCAAGCACTATGCTATAAAATGAAAGCTGCTGTTTGAGTTCATCCAGCAAGAACATCTGTCTAAGCAACATTTCATTTTGTTGCTTTCAGTTCCGAACACCATAACATCATAGTTTATTACTGCAGTTCACGAAGAGCACATCGTGCTGAACCCTACGTCGTTATATATTTTGTCCTCCCTTCCTGAAGGTGCTGACTCTTACCGGAGTATGGTTCCAGAGAGCCGGCAGCTCTCCTGTACCCCACCCAAGTGTTTAGTCTTCCTGTGTGACCTTAGAGACTGGAGTGTTGGCAGGGGATTCAGCCATAGGCAGCATCACAGCTGAACCCGATCCTGACCTCTTCTGGCATTTATGCTTTGCTATCCACCGACCATTTATGGAAAGTGTGAATTTGGGACACTAAGGTCAGAATTTTCCTTAACTTGGCGGGTCCGGTGCAGGCGGTGTCCGTGGCGCGTCCTGACCCCGCTGCTGGCTCCATCCCACTGTACAGAATGAACTTACCTTAATGGGGCCTATGAAGCCCGCCCAGCGCGTTACCCGGCCCAATTAGATGGAGCAGGCCTGGTGAGGTCACACATGACGCGTTTTAAGCCGGGATCCTTAGAGGAACCCTGGCCACATTAAATTTTAAGTTCAAACTAACATAGTGGGTGTTGAATCTTTACTGTACAATAATATAAAAGTTATATATGAGTGACAGAAATATTTAAATAAAATTATTAAGTAATATGACTCCATCTACAAATACGATCAAGAACATAATTAAAAAAGAACATTAATTGTGAAGTTATTGGTGCTTTAGTCACATCTGTAGACTTTTGTATCAGTAACTGATACAAATAAAAGGTGTGTGTGTATAGGTAATATATAAAATGAAGCAGATTTTAAATGTAATTGTAAAGAGGTGGATTTACAATCTTATGCAAGTTCAGCAGAACAGCTGCGGAATCCCTGACAAACAGTGTACGTGGTGCTTACAATGTGTTTCTGGGATTTCTGCAGCTCTTCCGTTGAAGTTAACAATGGACAAGTGAGGGAACCTCTGCAGAACTTCACCCTAAAGTCTCAGACTGAAAAATTAAATGAGTCATATTCAGGGACAGAAAGCAAATTGAACCAGTGGAATGAGTGATGAGAATGAAATTGTTATGGTTGATGACTTGATTTAACGTGTAACTGGACAATCTCAGTATACTGTGAGAAAAACCTGACCAGAAACAACACAAAAATTTATTTAAATGGTATATGTCATTTTTTATGGTGCAGATCAATTCACTGCAATTACTGTTCAGTTGGAAGGCAACAGCTGAGAATGGCCAGTGAAAAATTAACATTTACCAGTAGCTTTTCAAGTAGAACAGAATCTCCATCAATTTGTTAGCTGATGTAATCAACATGTTTTGATTTTGGTTTGTTTTCCATGCTGTCAAGTAATCAGCTGGAGCAATGGCCATGGAACTCACGCCTCAGGTTGACAGATGTGCTTCCCGAGCTGTGTGAATCCCGTGGTCATGCAGGGAAATTAAAAAGTTGGGGGGAAAAGGCTCTTAAGTGCCTGTAAAGTACCTCATAATGATTTCAATTGGGTCCCCTGCCGCTGCAGGTCGTGTCAGCTCCACGCTGACAGAGGCGCCTGTGGGAAAGGCGCATGGGAGCGAGTTGAGAGCGGGTTCCCGACCCGCTGTCAAAAAAAACAACTTTCCCACCCGACCCACCACCAATCGCGCCCGCTACCACTACAGAAAATTCAGCCCCCAAGGAACTGAGGAAAATTCTAGCATCTAATTATAATGGGCACATGGAATTGGGCCAGTGCTTGTGTGGAGGATAAACACCAACATGGACTATTTAGGCCAAATGGCCAGTTTGCCGTGTTGTGATTTCTGTCTAGCCTGATTGTTGTGATAAGATTTCTGGGTACAGGCTGTATCTGGAGAGTCCCACTGCCAATCTAAAGCAGTTGAAATAAATTTATACAGATTAATAACTTCTGACCTTTTCCTCATTTCTTATTTTCTTCTAACTTACTGGAAAAAAAATCACAAACAAATCCGTACCACTGACAAAAATGAAGCCACGGTGTTGTTGCTTTTACAATGAATTCCAATTTTATGCATGTGTCTAGTGCAGTGAACATATATAACGCCACTTAGGAATTTATTAACAACTCTTCCTGCTCAAAATGTTCCTGTTACACAACAGCATTGCGATCTATGACATTCAACCACTATGCAGAGTATTAATGATCAGTACAAGCTCATACTGAAATAACATCAGGGCAGTGGAACAGACACTGGCTTTTCACCACTGGGGCCTGGTTACAAATCCAGTTCAGACTGATAGGATGAAGTTTTCTTCATTTAAGGGGGAGCTAGATAAGCACGAGGAAGAAAGGAATAGATGGATATGCTGATAGGTTTATATGAAGAGGGTTGGGAGGAGGCTCGTGTGGAGCATAAACGCCTGCATAGACCAGTTGGGCTGAATGGCCTGTTTCTGTGCTGTAGACTCTGAGGGGAATCTTAACTTTAAAAAAAAGGGTGGGTTGGGGGCATAGGGGTACTTAAAGTGTTAAAAATGTGAATCCCACCGCCAACTCACCCACTTCCGGTTTTAATGCAGGCGGGGATGGAGGGGGGGGGGGTGGCAGCCAATCCGCTACCAGGAGGCAGGTCGTCAATTTAAATATTACAATGAGGCTGGAAGCCTCTGCTTCAACCTCCATTTTGTATTTAGCTTCAGCTGGTTGGGTTTTGCACGCCTCGTGAAACCCGCCAGCTAAAGCAAGGCGAGGACTACTGGATCCAGGAGGTAAGAGCCTTTACACTTATGATGCGGAGATGCCAGGTGTTGGACTGGGGTGGACAAAAATGAGAAGTCGCACAACACCAGGTTATAGTCCAACAGTTTTATTTGAAATTACGAGCTTTCGGAGCTCTGCTCCTTCTTCAGGTACAGTGACTGTACCTGTACCTGAAGAAGGAGCAGAGCTCCGAAAGCTCGTAATTTCAAATAAAACTGTTGGACTATAACCTGGTGTTGTGCGACTTCTCATTTTTGTCCTTTACACTTACCCACTAGATCCAGGTTCCCTGCCTAACCCACCCCCCGAGATCGGAGACCCCCCCCGCCCCAAACGAGGCTTCCGATCACCACCACCCCCGCGCCCCCCCCACTGATCTTCCCGCAGGCCCCCGATCCCTACCACGAGGCCTCACCCACTCCCTCCCCCCCGCTGCTCCACCCGCCGATCCTCGGGTTCCCTCCCCCCTGTTCCTCTGGCCGCCAAACCTCGGGATCACCCCCCTCTCCCGCTTCCCTGGCCATTCCTCCAGCCCTGGATCCTTGGGATCCACCCCTCCTGTTCCTATGTCTGCTCCTCCGGCCCACGATCGATGCTCAGACCCCACTCACCACACCCCGGCTCCTCCAGGTCTCCGATCTTTTTGCGATTCCCCCCTGCTCCTCCAGGCCGCACCCGATTCAGGCCCCCACGCAATCCCTCCCTCCTCTGTGCGGCCTAGTGCCACAGGCCTACCCGTCCGGAGCCAGCCAGCTTCCCAATCTGACTGGCTGCAGGTGGGAAACAGAAGCTTCCCATTCAAATAGGCCCAGCCATTAAAATCGGCAGGGCCTGCGGGAAATCGTTCTCTTCGGTTTTCCAACCGCCTCGGAGGCCCCTGGCCCCAACTTGCCTCCCCATTAAATTTCAGCCCTATATAATTTTATGTAATTTTGTTGGCCGTAAGGGTTTTAGAGGAAATAAATTTTGGATAGTCCCAATCTAGTTTCTCGTGGAATAAAAACAGAAAATGCTGGAAATACTCAGGTCAGGCAGCATCTGTGGAGAGAGAAACTGAGTTAATGGGCTGAATTTTAGCACACAAAAACATGCATGTTGGGTTTGGGTCAGATGTTAATTTTTAAAATTTGAACCCCGACCCAACCCGCATCCAACCCACCCACTTCCGGGTTTACGGAGGCGAGACAAGGGGAGGGCATCCAACCAGCTCCCAGGAGGCAGGTTAGCAATTTAAAGATTTTAATGAGGGTGGCAGCTTCTGCTTTAACCTGCTTTGTAGGTTTTACAGTGGACAGCCGGGTTTTCCAGGACTCGGGAAACCTGGCAGCTGAAATGAGGAGAGGACAGCTTCAGGGAGAAGGTAAGTGCCCTCACTGCACTGCTTGTGGGCCAGGAGGTGCAGGAGTGCTTCCCCCCGGCACACCAAGCTTCTCTCCATCAGGTTCCCCCCCCCACCACAAAAGCCTCCAAGGTTGGGGATTGGACCCCCCCCTCGGGTCGTGGATCGGACCTACTTGGTCCCCGTCCGACTGGAAGCCAAGCCTCTCAATCAGGCTGACTTCCGGGTAGGGAACCTGCCAGGGTCAAAAGATGCACGCTTAAAACTCCACAGCATGCGGGGAAACCCGGGTTTCCTGTCTGAAACTCCGCGCCCCCACCTATGTAACCCGCCCCGTCAATATCCAGGCCATCGTTTCAGGTCGATGACCTTTCGTCAGAACTGGCAAAAGTTAGAGATGTAACAGATTTTAAGCAAGTGCAGAGGCAGGGAAAGGAGGGAGGGGAGGAAAGAACAAAAGGGAAGGTCTATGATAAGGTGGAAGGCAGCAGTGATTAAATGGTGAAATGGGATGATGGTGCAAGGCAAACGGGGGTAGTAATGGGACAAGTGAAGAAAAAGATGGATCTGGAAGAGTGCAAATGGCAACAGCAGAACCATTACCAGCACTTGCAGTCTGAAAAAAATGGGAGCAGTTTCTCGTCGGAATGGGATCACAGCCTCTAAACTAAACGGGTAGTCTCACTCAGAAAGATCATAGGATGGCTGGCATGGGATACTCTTCTGCAGTTGTGGCTGAGGACATTGTTGAGGCAGAGTAAAGGAAGTTAAATCTGCAGCTAATCTGACCTGGGTGTGTTCGATGCTGTCACTGTGTGCTTGAAATGGAATATATTCCATTTTGTAATACCAATATGAACACAAAAATAATAATTTTTAGAATATATATTTTATCTCTTTAGTAAAATGGAGCCCTTGCATGGGGCAATGTTTAGAACTGAACAGCCCAACTGGTACACAGTCAGAAACCCAACAATTCAATCCCACTCCAGGTACTTGAGCACAAAATCTAGGCTGACATTCCAGTGCAGTACTGAGGGAGTGCTGCACTGTCGGAGGTGCCATCTTTTGGATGATACGTTAAACCAAGGACCCGTCATTCCTCTCAGGTGGACGTAAAAGATCCCATGGCACTATTTCAAAGAAGAACAGGGGAGTTCTCCCCAGTGTCCTGGCCAATATTTAGCCCTCAACGAATACCTAAAAAACCCATTATCTGGTCACTATCACATTGCTGTTTGTGGGAGCTTGCTGTGTGCAAATTGGCTGCCGTGCTTCCTACATTACAACAGTGACTACATTTTCAAAAATACTTAAATGGCTGTAAAGTGCTTTGAGATGTCCTGAGATTGTGAAAAGCGCTATATAAATGCAAGTTTTTCTTTTTTTCAATCGCTGCTCTTATTACATAAAACTGCTGCTCCCTCTAGCTATGTTACACCAAATTTAATTTTAAACCAGAAATAGTCAAAAATTATGAGAGCCATAAATATGAATGCTGGGGTTATTTTGTATTACTTGCATTAAGTAAAGTTTAAATCTAATTTTCAGAGCTTTTTTTAATATGCAAGTTACTGACACTATCATGGGTGTCGAACCGGCAGTACAGTCTTTCTAGGCTTCAATGGAAGGGAAAACGGAAAAGCTAAAAACTATTTTAAAATTGTTTTTCCTTCTATTTTATATTTCTTTGTATAAATATTGGTGTATTTGAAAAGATTATTTCAGAGTCATCCATCTTTTTCTGCAATTTGCATGTTTCAAGGTTTTAAAATGAAAATATGGTGCTAAACCCTCACTTTTTCTGGATCGCTATCAATTTTCACATTTAATTGCAGTGCAAGTATATTTGTTACAAATTAGCACCGAGGTGTTTGAGAGTCTGCTGAACAGTGTAGAATTTACTGCTGACCTTATTTCCAAGCTAAAACCGTACTTAGGATACAAATGCAGGCCCAACAAAAAATATGCTGAGTGGAAAATTGGCCCCTGGTCCCATGGATTGGTGCAGTAAAAATACCAGCCAAGGCTCCCCTTCCTTATTGCTGTCTAATGACCCCTGCTTGAAAATACTTGTGGACACAAGAATGTAAGTCAAACAACCTACTGACACTCACACATAAAGAATGCCGACTTGGCTGAGGTACCAAAGGGTTGCTGGTGCCAGTGGAGCTAGACCCCAGCAAGAATCAATACTATTGGTGAGAAAGGGAGAAAAACTGGAAGCAGGGAAACTATCTGAGTAGTACTGGGACAGAAAGAGGTGACAGCAAATTATTCATCCCCTTTCCCAGAACTATTTGTGATGTTTGGCAACACTGCATTGTACCATTTAAATACTATAACAACACTGAGGGTCATGTATAAATTCAGGTGGTATTAAACTTAGATCAGCTTCACATTCCTAGATCTGCTTAGGTTTGTGAAGTTGTAGCAACCATTAATACAATTGATGCATGACAGCAACTCTGTTCTATCCCATGCTCATCAATGAGCTGTAATCCAGTTTGTGAAAAACAAAAGTGCAACAAATCAGTTAATAGCTGAAGATAGATAAACATTTTGACCCTTTATCAGAACAATACTATAAAAAACTATAAACCATTAGTTATTTATAAATCAGTTAATTACTGAAGAAATGATCTCCAAAAGCAGCTCAGTTTAAAAAAAAACAATTTTCTTTGTCTAATGAATTCTTGGCCTCACCATCTCTGGTGGGGATCTATATTCCTCTGTTCGATATTTTAAATGAGTTGTCAACCTGACCAGAATTGGAAGATTGGAGGTTGCAAGTTGGGATGTAGCACTGGGGCAGCTTGCAGAGGTAGAGTGGGGAAAGGCCATGGAGGAATATATAAAGCACAAGTACTTCAAAGTAGGTGTTTGCCATGGCTGAGTGGTAGCACTCTCGCCTCTGAGTCGGAAGGTTGTGGGCTCAAGTATCACTCCAGAGTGCACTGAGGTAATGCTGGACTATTAGAGGTGCCGTGTTTCGGATGAGACGTTTAAACCATTAAACGTCTGCTCTCTCTGGAGGACATAAAAGATCCTGTGCGACTATTTCGAAGAAGAGCAGGGGAATTCTCCCTTGTGTCCTGGTTAATATATGTCCCTCTACCAACATCACTAAAACAGATTATCTGGTCATTATCTCATTGCTGTTTGTGGGAGCTTGCTGTGGGCAAATTGGCTGCTGTGTTTCCTACATTACAACAGTGACTGCACTTCAAAAGTACTTCATTGGCTGTAAAGCGCTTTGGGATGTCCTGAGATTGTGACATGCGCTATATATTTTTTTTAAAGTGACCAAAAATGCAGCCATACCCAGCATAGCTGTCTACCAGTCTGGCTGGGGTCCTTGTCTGTTACTGAAAATCTTTACATTTAGGATTTGCCCAGTGTTGACATTGTGCATCATGACATTAGATAAGCTACTCACATTTTGTTCTGATGTGTAAATATAGACTTAAAGCTCAACTCTCTGGTAACTCTGGAGAAACAAGCATCCCTGGGACTCTGCTTGATGCTCCTGGCGCTCCGTCTCCATGGCGACTGTTGGCAGGCCGCCGTGCCGGAAATGACGCGCGGCCGGGCGGAAGCTGGGATCTTCAGGAGACCCGCTTGTTGCCGGGCAACCGACGCTCGGCTCCAGGGTCCCGGTCCCGGGAATAGTGAAGGATCGCCGGGATGGGGAGCCTGTGAGAGGGAGGGAGGTGACTAA
Source organism: Squalus acanthias (assembly GCA_030390025.1). Classification (NCBI taxonomy): domain Eukaryota; kingdom Metazoa; phylum Chordata; class Chondrichthyes; order Squaliformes; family Squalidae; genus Squalus; species Squalus acanthias. The sequence continues at coordinate 37,161,727 of CM059440.1, read as the reverse complement.
CTGAAGGAACCGGGCGCCGGGCGAGGAGGGATGGCCTTGGAGACGGTGAGGGTGGTGGTCCGCTGCAGACCCAGCAACAGCCGCGAGAAGGACCTGAGCTGCAAGGTGGTGGTCTCCATGGACGCTGCCCGCGGCCAGTGCTTCATCCAGAAGCCCGGGGTCCTCGGAGAGCCGCCCAAACAGTTCACCTTCGACGGCGTCTATTACATCGAGAGCACCACCGAGCAGCTGTACAACGAGATCGCCTACCCGCTGGTGGAGGTAAAGCAGGAGCCGGAGGAACTGGGCTGGGAGGGGGTGGCATCACTGGGCTGAGCAGAGGCATCGGGGCAGCAATTTACACACAGTAACGTGCAGATTGCTGAATCCTGGAGGATGCTTGGCACTAACCGTGAACAACAGGCCAATGGCCCTGTATTAACGGACCTGACAAGAGTCAGCACTACAAGTGCCAATTTCAGGGCACCGGTAATATGATAAATAAATGGGCCGATTAAACTATGATGCTTAAAATAAATGTAACAAATGCCAAAAGTAACCTTACCAATTAAATTAGAATGTTATTATTAGCATCTAAAAGACACTATAGAATCATAGAAATTTACAGTACAGAAGAGACCATTCGGCCCATCTTGTCTGTACCACCGGTTGCAGAAGTCACACCCCTTAGGTTAGGTAGTGGTACAGGTCTGGTTAGTGGTCAGGGACAGGAGGGTGTGACTACAACTCAGGCAGGTAAGGGGATCCCAGTTGAAGTGCTGGAGGAACCTTGGCAATTGTCCTTATCCAACATGTATGAGGTTCTTGCTGCCTGTGTGGATGAGGGAAAAGCCTACAGGATGGTTGAGCAGCTGACCATGGCACCATGGTGCAGCAGGCCATTTAAGTGGGGGGAGTGAAAAGGAATGTGGTTGTGGTAGGGGACAGTATAGTCAGAGGGACAGATACTGTTCTCTGCAGCCACAACCGGGAGTTCCGCAGGTTGTGTTGCCTGCCCGGTGCCTCGTGGCTGGAGAAGAACTTGGAGTGGGAAGGGGAGGATCCAGTTGTTGTGGTCTACGTAGGAACCAATGACATAGGTAGAACTAGGATGAGGTTCTGCTGAGAGAGTTTGAGGAGTTGGGGTCCAAATTAAAAAGCAGAACCTCAAAGGTAATAATCTCTGGATTGTTATCTGAGCCACGCGCCAATCGGCATTGGGATAAGCAGATTAGAAGGTTAAATGCGTGGCTCAAAGAGTGATGTGGGAGGCAGGGGTTTGCTTTATGGGCCACTGGCACCAGTACTGGGGAAAGAGGGAGCTGTTCCGTTAGGACGGGCTCCACTTAAACCGGGCTGGAACCGGTGTCCTGGCGAATCGAATAACTAGGGCAGTAGACAGGGCTTTAAACTAATGAAGGCGGTGGCTGGGAGGATTCAGGAAAGAGTAAATTTAAAAGCAGCAAGAGAAATGTCAAGGCTCTAGAGCAGAGCAGAGTTTTGGGTAAAAATAAGCAGAGTGGGTCAGGAAGGGACAGGGAGAGTAACAAAGGTAATAGGGCATCAGTGACTAAGGTGGCAACAGGGAAAAATAGGAAAAATTCAGAGCTAAAGGCACTATATCTGAATGCACGAAGCATTCGCAACAAAATAGATGAATTAATAGCAGAGATAGAAATTAATAGGTTTGATCTAATAGCCATTACGGAGACGTGGTTGCAAAGTGATCAAGGTTGGGAGCTAAATATTCCAGGATACTTAACTTTTAGAGAGATAGGCAAAATGGAAAAGGAGGAGGGGTAGCCCTGATAATAAAGGATGGGATAAAGACAGTACAGAGAAAGGATCTTAGCCCCCAAACAGTAGTTGTAATGTACGGCAGAGTGTAAATCAGGAAACTAGAGATGCATGTAACAAGGGTAATACAGTAATCATGGGGGACTTTAATCTACATATAGATTGGGCAAACCAAATTTGCAGTAATAATGTGGAGGATGAATTCATGGAATGTATGCAAGATAGTTTTCTAGATTAGTATGTTGAGGAACCAACTAAGGAACAGGCTATTTTAGCTCTAGTATTGTGCAATGAGAAAGGGTTAATTAATAACCTTGTAGTAAAGGGGCCTTTAGGGAAGAGTGACCATAATATGATAGAATTTTATATTCAGTTTGAAAGTGATTTAGTTAAATCCGAAACTAGGGTCTTAAATCTAAACGAAGCAAACTACGTAGGTATGAGGGGCGAGTTGGCTAAGGTAGATTGGGAAACTACATTAAAAGGTATGATGGTGGACAAGCAATGGCTAGCATTTAAAGAATAATTTACATCAAATATACATTCCTTTAAGGCACAAAAACCCCACTGGAAAAGTGGTCCAACCGTGGCTAACAAGAGAAGTTAAAGATAGTGTTAGATCAAAGGAAGAGGCTTATAATGTTGCCAAAAAGAGCAGTAATCCTGAGGATTGGGAGGATTTTAGGATTCAGCAAAGGAGGACCAAGAAATTGATAAAGAAAAGGAAAATAGAAAATGAGAGTAAACTAGCGAGAGACATAAAACAGACTAAAAGCTTCTGTAGGTATGTAAAAAGGAAAAGAATTAACAAAAGTAAATGTGGGTCCCTTACGGGCTGAGACAGGAGAAATTATAATGGGGAATAAGGAAATTGCAGAGAAATTAAACAAATACTTTGGCCTCGATTTTACCGGTGCTCAGAGGGTGGGTTTGGAGGCGGGTCAGGAGTGAAAATCTAAATGATTGACGGCGGGTTGCGAACTCACCACCATGCCGCCTCCACGCAAGTTTGCAAAGTGTCGAGTCTGCGAGTCCCGATCAGACCCGACACCAAGCAGCGGGAGAGGCACTTAAAGCAGTTAACAGCTTGTTAACTGCCTACATAATCCCATTTTTACAGGCTCTTCCCATTTTACTACATTTTCAGCGTGTTGCACGTCGTGCGACAAACACGGCAGCTGATTGTGCCGGGTTCAGCAACTACCTGAATTCTTGACAGCTGCACGTGCAGCATAAAAGCAGACCTGTAACATGGCTGACTTTCAGATGCCAGAACTTTGTGTTTTGATGTTTTGGAACACATTTTGCAGGTCTATTGAGCTTGTAAGTGTTTAAGCTGAGATCCATATGCACTGTGACCTCCTTGGAAAACCATCTGCCCACATTGACTGAGCGCTTATAACATCTATTCCTCAATTGAGATATATATCAGCGGAATGGGAACCATTTATACCATCTCATCCTGGTCCTCAGAATCAGAGGAAGAGCAGCCATGGCAGCAGCAGAACCAGGCAAACAGCAGCAACAACAGCAGGAGCGCCAACCTTCTCCTCAGCCACCAGATGCTGCACAGGGTAGAGGGCGTCTGCGCAGGGCTGCTCCGCGCCCCAGGAGACACCCCCAACACAGGCCGAGGATGAGCTTCCTCAACATGAGTGAGCAGCAGTGCCAAAGGAGGCTGAGACTTCCGTGAGAGGTAGACGCTAACATCTGCACAATGCTGCATCAACACCTGGAGCCCAGAGGAGCGGGTGGACACTCCTTACCAGTGGCTGTCAAAGTCACCACCGCACTCACCTTCTTTGCTTCAGGATCCTTCCAGGGATCATCAGCAGACATCAGCGGCATCTCCCAGTCGGCCGCACAAGCCTGCATCACACAGGTTACCGATGCCCTCTTTGCAAAGTCGCACAATTACATCCACTTTTCCACGGATGAAGCAGGTGTAACCGCGTGTGCGGTTGGATTTTCAAATATGGCAGGCTTCCCAAGGGTGCAGGGCGTCGTAGACTGCACAAATGTGGCCATTAGGGCACCCCAACACAACCCAGCTGTATTTGACAACCGCAAGGGCTTCCACTCCCTTAACGTCCAGCTGGTGTGTAACCACAGGAAGAACATTATGCATGTTTGCGCCAAGTTCCCTGGCAGTTACCATGACTCGTTCATTCTGCGGCAGTATACTGTGCCTCAGCTGTTCAATCCGCCAACCCAACTTTCTGGATGGCTACTTGGAGACGTGGTTATCCCCTGAAGACGTGGCTAATGACACCGATGAGGAGGCCATCAAACAAAGCTGAGGAGCACTACAATCTGAGCCACATTTCCACCAGAAACATTATAGAACAAACCATCGGCTTGCTCAAAATGCGATTCAGATGCCTCGACGGATCTGGTGGAGCCCTACAGTACTCACCAGCCAGGGTCTCCAGAATCATCGTGGTCTGCTGTGCACTGCACAACATCGCACAGCAGCATGGCTTACCACTGCCTAAGGAACAAGTGGCTCAGCGCACAGCCTCCTCCTCAGAGGAGGATGCAGATGAGGAAGACCTTGCGGAGGCGCATGTGCCAGTTCCACCAGCACACGAGCACATTGCTGGCCGTGAAGCAAGGGATGTACTAATCCATGCCAGATTCGCGTAAATTTACGCAGCAAACACATGTGGCTGGCATATGGAAATGAGTGTCTGGCCAACCTTCTTAACACACCATACAGCATCTGTACAACAAAATGTGGCTTCCTATCACTCTCAGCACCATGATTACAGATGAAAGGCGCACTGAGACACTTCCATTTCTGAGAACACATAGGCCAACTCTTTGAATCTTTGCCATCGCATCTCTTTATTACAATTGAAATAACGATGAGAATCTTCACTTTGTATTAGATCAAAACACCCAAGTGACTACCCTTGAGACGATTTGTGTGTTAACTTTCTCTTACATGTGCTTCCCCTGATGTTGAAGCACCTTGTCACTTCCATGCTGCGCCTGCCCTCTAGGTTTGGAAGCCTGGGAGGGCTCGGCAACAGTCTGCTCCTCCTGCGGCTGTGATGGACATCTCAGTTGGGTGAGGAATATGGGGCTCTGACCGAGGGCTCCGCAGTGGCATGGGATTGTGAGCGCTTGGAGAGGAGCCCACACTTCCTTGTTGTCGACCACCAACATCCCTCTCATGGGTCACCTCCACTTCACTGCTAGCAAGTAGCTGGAGAGCGCCTTGCTGCACATGAGGACCCGTCCCTGTACTGACAGTCCTCATAACGGGGACGTCCATGTACCTCTGGTTCCTTTCCTCAATAGATGCCCATCTATCCTCCATAGCAGACCATCTATTTAGAAGAGTCACCATGTTCATTTGCATCTGGCGATTTATGTCCTCCATGGAGGTTGCCATCCTTTCCATGGCGGCACCTACATTCGCCATTGAGTGCACCACAGCATTGCTCATGTTTGAGATAGACTCCTCCATTCTCTGCACTCGCAGTTACAGTGGTTGCAAACCCTGTCAGAGATTCCTGCAGTTCCAGCACCGCTCTCTTTCTGGATGGCCCCAGAGGCACAGCATCCACATGCAGCTGAGCAGAGCTAGGAGCATCCCGCGCCCTCCGACGAGGACTCTCCACTACTTTCCCTGTCTCCACCATCTACTGATGCTTACTTGTGAGCTGTGATACACCAGGTGACAACACTAATCTATCTCGTGAACGACCCACCGAGGTGCGCGTCTCTGCACTGGTGTTGGATGCGCTCAATTCTGCTGACACTGCACCCTCAGAGGTTGCAGCTTCCTCTGAGGAGTCCTCCTGGGCAGTGGGGAGGGGGCTCTCGCTGGTCCTGTGGGGAGTAAGGGCATGAGTTAGACATGTGATATTAACGTAGCGGATGATCAGAACTCAATCTTTTTTTTATTCGTTCACAGGATGTGGGCATTGCTGGCAAGGATAGCATTTATTGCCCATCCCTAATTGCCCTTGAGTGGCTTGCTAGGCCATTTCAGAGGGCAGTTAAGAGTCAACCACATTGCTGTTGATCTGGAGTCACATATAGGCCAGGTCGGGTAAGGACGGCAGATTTCCTTCCCTAAAGGGCAATTAGTGAACCAGATGGGTTTTTACGACAATTTCCATTACTGATACTAGCTTTTTATTCCAGATTTATTTAATTAACAGAATTTAAATTCCCCAGCTGATGTGGTGGGATTTGAACTCTTGCCAGCGGATTATTAGTCCAGGCCTCTGGATTACTAGTCCAGTAACATAACCACTATGCTACCGTTCCCTATCTGTATGAACATCAGATGCCATATCAGTCACTCGTGCAATCTAAATGAGAGGGTTGCAAATCTATTCTGTCACCAGCTTGCTCTACTGCGCCCATCTCTCCGTCCCCCACTTCCAGCTCCTCAGCACCTCCGACGATGTCGAGAGCAGCCTCCTCAGCGGTGGTCAAGTGCGCCATGGAAGGTGGCCCTTCTCCTGTCCTCCCCCTCTCCCTCTTATTGTGGGCTCTCTTTTCCTGCAATGAGGGACACAAGTGGAGTTTGAGCGAGAATGTTGGAGTGAGTGTAGAGAATCCATAGCATAGATGCTTAGAGGGAGACAAAGATGGAGTGAGATGCCAATACCAAGGTCCCTCCCTGTGCGTTGTTAGTTGTTGCCATTGCATAACAGTGATAGCGAGTGTGAGGGGTGCACATTAGAATGGTGGAGTGATTCTGTACATAGAGAGAGGGATGGTTAAGGGTGCAAGGGATGTAAGGGTAAGTTGAGATGTGTAGGAATAGGTTGACAATGCAGAGTGCTGGTGATCAGATGGGGAGCAGATTGAAGGTAAGTGTAATGTTATACTCACTTTTGCTGAGCGCAGCAGATCATTGAATCTTTTACGGCACTGAACCCAGGTGCGTGAGCACAAAGACCTGGCGCTCACCTCCTCAACTATTTGCAGCCAGGCTGCCTTGGTTTGCTGAGGAGGCTTCCTCCGTCCATATGAGGGGAACAGAACCTCTTTGCACCCTCTCACTCCCTCCACAAGAGCATGGAGGGAGTCATCATCAAATCTTGGAGAGGCCTTTGATCTTGAACCACTGATCTCTCTATCTGCCACACTGAGAAGCATCAGAAAATGAATGAAAAACCACAAGGCTGCATGGGCCCCTTAAATGCAGCTGAATGGAAGATGTCAGCAGAAGCGAGCAGCAGCCCCAAACCCACTGATTGCGCCGGGCAACCCGCACAACGGGCTTAATAAGCCCAGTTAAGGGCAAATAGTTAATGCAGAGCAGATGAAACTGGCAGCGGGACCAGAACCCGCCAACCCGACTCCAACCCGCCGCCGATGGTAAAATCACGGCCTTTGTGTCTGTCTTCACAGAAGAAGTAGCAAAAAACCTCCTGGAAATAGTGGAGAACCAAGGGGCTAGCGAGAATGAGGAACTGAAAGAAATTAGTATTAGTAAAAAAATAGTACTGGAGAAATTAATGGGACAGAAAGCCGATAAATACCCTGGACCTGATGGCCTATATCCTAGGGTTTTGAAAGAGGTGGCTATAGAGATAATGGATGCATTGGTTGTCATCATCCAAGATTCCATTGATTCTGGAACAGTTCCCACGGATTGGAAGGTGGCAAATGTAACCCCGCTATTTAAGAAAGGAGGGAAGAGAGAAAATGGGGAACTACAGACCAGTTTGCCTGACATAAGTACAGGAAACTCTCTTTTAACCGGCACCCAAATAACCGGAAATCTCTCTTAACCGGCAAAATTCTTGAGTAGGTAACCGGGGTTTTCCTTCACCTCTCCTTTAAAAATAACTTTTTAAAAAACCCCGAGGCGTTTGCCTTGTATCGGAGCATGTAGATTGGGAGGGGAATGTGCAGCCCGGGTAGGCAGCGGACACGACAGATGGTCAGCTGGCGGTCCCCGGGGAGACGGAGCTCCGAATGCAGGCGCATGTCAATGTGTACGGGGCTCTCGTACGTTGGGAGACATAACTCTCCATTATCCGGACTTTTTGATTAACCGGCACCACGCCGGTCCCGTCAGTGCCGGTTAATAAAGAGTTTCCTGTAGTAGGGAAAATGCTAGAATCTATTATTAAGGACGTGGTAACAGGGCACTTAGAAAATAATAATAGGATTGGGCAGAGTCAACACGGATTTATGAAAGGGAAATCATGTTTGACGAATCTGTTAGAGTTTTTTGAGGTTGTAACTAGCAGAATAGATAAGGGGGAAACCAGTGGATGTGGTGTATTTGAATTTTCAGAAGGCATTCGATAGGTGCCACACAAGAGGTTATTAAACAAAATTAGGGCTCATGGGATTGGGGGTAGTATACTAGCATGGATTGAGGATTGGTTAACAGACAGAAAACAGAGAGTAGGAATAAACGGGTCATTTTCGGGTTGGCAGGCTGTAACTAGTGGGGTACCGCAAGGATCAGTGCTTGGGCCTCAGCTATTCACAATCTATATCAATGATTTGGATGAGGGGACCAAATGTAATATATCCAAGTTTGCTGATGATACAAAGCTAGGTGGGAATGTAAGTTGTGAGGAGGATGCAAAGAGGCTTCAAGGGGATATAGACAGGCTAAGTGAGTGGGCAAGAACATGGCAAATGGAATATAATGTGGAGAAATGTGAAGTTATCCACTTTGGTAGGAAAAATAGAAAAGCAGAGTATTTTTTAAATGGTGAGAGATTGAGAAATGTCGGTGTTCAGAGGGACCTGGGTGTCTTTGTACATGAATCACTGAAAGTTAACATGCAGGTACAGCAAGCAATTAAGAAAGCAAATGGTATGTTGGCCTTTATTACAAGATGATTTGAGTATAAGAGTAAAGATGTCTTACTGCAATTATATAGGGCCCTGGTGAGACCACACCTGGAGTATTGTATACAGTTTTGGTCTCCTTACCTAAGGAAGGATATACTTGCCATAGAGGGAGTGCAACGAAGGTTCACCAGGCTGATTCCTGGGATGGGGGGAGTGTCCTATGAGGAGAGATTGAGTAGACTAGGCCTATATTCTCTGGAGTTTAGAAGAATGAGCGGTGATCTCATTGAAACATACAAAATTCTTACAGGGCTTGACAGGGTAGATGCAAGGGCGATGTTTCCCCTGGCTGGGGAGTCTAGAACCAGGGGTCACAGTCTCAGAATAAGAGGTCGGCCATTTAGAACTGAGATGAGGAGAAATTTCTTCACTCAGAGGGTGGTGAATCTTTGGAATTCTCTACCCCAGAGGGCTGTGGAGGCTCAGTCGTTGAGTATATTCAAGACAGAGATCGATAGATTTTTGGATATTAAGGGAATCAAGGGTTATGGGGATAGTGCAGGAAATGGAGTTGGGGTAGAAGATCAGCCATGATCTTATTGAATGGCGGAGCAGGCTCGAGGGGACGAATGGCCTACTCCTGCTCCTATTTCTTATGTTCTTCTCACAGGCTACCTCCTCCCTGTGTTTCTCCTATTTTGCCATGTTTTCTGCTCCTCTTCTTTCTTGAAGATGTGTAGTTCCATGGATAATAACAACAGAAAACGCTGGAAAAACTCAGCAGGCCAGGCAACATCCGTGGAGAGAGAAACAGAGTTAACGTTTCAGGTCGAAACCCTTCGTCGGAACCCATGTAGTTCCATGGACGCTAGTTGCCCTCCATATGCCTCTTGACAGTGAATGCTGGCAGCCAGTTGGACCTGCCTGAACATCCACACATGCTCACTTTCTGGAAGGGGGTCACTGGATAGTGATCAATTGGGGGATCCTTGGATGATGTTCCCTCCCCAACACAGGGCCTCTGCCTTGCCAAAGTGGCAATTTGTAGGTCCAGGAGCCCATGGTTGGGGGGATGGATGAAGTAAATGATGTTGGTAAAGAAACCCATGTTGTCTCTTTACTTGAGTAGTAATGAAAATAGTCATTGCTTCAGGTTCAATACTTTTATTTCTTCCTTCAGCATGCAAAGCAACTTACAAGCAGAGTAGATTCACAGACAGAGTACAATAGATGTAAGCATGCATTCTAACATTGTACTAAACTCTAAAACACAAAATATCTGTTTTTATATAATTCTGTGCCTGTAGTGAACTCAAATCTGCCTCTTTTCCCTTGATTGGATTCCTTCTGTCACCTGACTTAACGTGGCCACTTCCCTCCAGTACATTTCCATTACAGCCTGCCTAACCCAAAGATTAAGGGGGCAAAATTGTGTCGCGCCCCCTTTGGGGCACTAACTTCACCGGGGCGCTACTTTTAGCACCCTGAAAAAGTTGGCCATTTACTGCGGCACTTCGCGCCGTGGTACTGCAGGCCTTCCTCCCCTTATTAAAGGGGAGGGGCCTTGCGCAGCACGACCCGGGGCCCAGCTGGGCCACCAGGGATTGGAGTGCCGGCAAAAGAGCCCGGCACTCAAGAGGAGTGCCGGGCTCATGGAGCGCAGCTGGCACCCCGCAGGGGGGCTTCACAGGAGGCCGGGGACGGCAACGGGGGCAGGTGCTGGCAGGCGGCCAGTAACAAAAATGGCCACCCAGCACCTCCCCTTTAATTTGCGTCGCCCCGGATGCAGGTAGGCCACCCTGACCCTGTCGGACATAGCGTCTGGCGGTAAGTCAGGGGACGCTACTGAAGATCGCGGCCGGGCGCGAGCGGGGCGCTGTGCACGGCGATGACGTCATCGCCGGAGGCACAGTGCCGTGGGGCGCTAACAGTTACCACTGACGCTAACCTCCTGCTGAATTTCATGGGAGGCGTTAGCGGCGCCGCGCCCGGGCGCTAGTTTCTTTGCGCCCCGTTAGTGCCCTCTTAGGGCATTAACGGGAGGCGCAAATCTACCAAATTTTTCCCCCTAAGCTTCATGGCATCTAACATGTCCCTTATCTCTTCTGCTCCCAACTCTTAATTGGCCTGCTTTTCTGTGTGGATAAGGGAGTCTTACTTATTATACATTTTTGCAGCTCTATGTCCAATCTGGTTTCCAGGCAACTATCTAAAAACCTCTTCTTTAACAAGGTTTTTAAGGTCCAGGTACAATGTGTTTTGTTCAATTAACTGTTGCTAACAAGCTTACACACACACTATCTATGGATTATTATGATGGTGTACCATTGTGCTTAGCCCTATCCTAATTAGACAGCTTCACTTATCTTTGTTTTTAGCTTCCTAATAACTTTCTTTATTCAACAGTTAATGGAGACCTTGAAACTAATGACCATTCTAGTTGTAAGGAAATACTAATTTAAACACCAAGCTCGTTCATTTGCCTCATAAGCTAATGCTAAGCTAGCTTAATTTCCCAACAACCTCTCTGCCTCTTCCTTCTCCATGTTCCAACATGTCCCATGTTCCAACAGGGGGTCGCTCTGGCTGCCTACTTCTCTTCCACGGCGTTGTCTGTGCTCTGGTGGCCTTGGAGAGAGATCATGGGATGTCTACTAATATGCTTGAGGCCTTCCACGACCGGTGGACACTGCAGGGTATAGAATGTATCATAGAGGCCAATGGCAATCTTATAATTTAATTGGTGTTCTTTTTTCTGTTGCTTATTAAGCATATTATTTCATTGCATTTTTTTGTTTATTATATTAATGGTGCCCTACAGGGGCATTGCCATATTGATTTTATGTTTCCGTTTGGTGAGATTGGGTTAATCAAAAATAAGGCCTAACATAGGGCCACTGAAGCTAATTAGAGCACTCCTACCATTGCCCTGGCTGAGGTCAGCTAATTCAGCACAGACCTGGCATCAAACCTTTCTGGTCTCTGTGGGTCTGCTTGTCACTATCTCAACCAGCTAAGTCGGTGGGAGAAGCTCCTTCCTGTGATTAAAGAAGAATTTATTTTTACTTTAATGTTGGGAGATCCAGGAGTTTTAAAGTATTGAAGTTTTTTGTGCTGGAGGAAGAGTTCTAGATCTCAGATAAATGGAACTGTTGGAAGAAGATCCAGACAGGAGAAACTAGTTAGGGATGTTGGTTGTTTAAGAGTTAAAATCCCTTCAGGTGTGAGCTGTGGCTCAGTTGGTAGCACAATTGCCTCTGAATCCAAAGGTTGTGGGTTCAAGTCCCACTCCAGTGACTTGAGCACATAAAGCTTGGCTGACACTCCAGTGCAGTGCTGAGGGAGCGCTGCACTGTTGGAGGTGCTGTCTTTCGGATGAGATGTTAAACTGAGGCCCCGTCTGCTCTCTCAGGTAGATGTAAATGATCCCATGGCACTATTTCGAAGAAGAGCAGGGGAGTTAACCCCGGTGTTCTACCCAATATTTATCCCTTAAGCAACGTAACAAAAACTGATTATCTGGTCATTATCACGTTGCTGTTAGTGGGACCTTGCTGTGTGCAAATTGGCTGCCGTGTTACAACAGTGACTCCACTTCATTGGCTGTAAAGTGCTTTGAGACATCCGGTGGTTGTGAAAGGCGCTATATAAATGCAAGTCTTTCTTTCTTTCAAGAACATACCGGCCCACGTCAAAACTTAGGTTAATAAAACTTTGGCTCTCACCCACCCAATTACGTAAATTATTTATTTATGTAAGTGGGGTGTTAAGGGGCACACATTTTTGTATGTAAATGGGGTGGATTAGCAGCACATTTATCTAATTAATGTAAATGTTTAGAGGAACTAATTTATTTATGTAAATGTGGATTAAGGCACAGATTTATTTCTTTATGTGAGTTGGTGAGGACACAGATTCATTTTTATAACTATGATAAGTGAGCGGCAGATTCATGGAGACAATGCAAAAAATATCATATACTGTGAATGCCATATACTGCAAAGTACTCTATTAATATATAAAAATTATACCTTGGGAAGTCTCCTTCTCTAAATGTAATTGCATTTTTATGATTAATAACCATTTTCCTGCAATTCATATTATTTATGATTCCCTAGACTATGGGTATATGTAGGGGAGGGTATCAAACCACCCAACAGAGTCCAACATATCCATATATGTCAGCTCAGTTGGTACTGAGCATATATCTTAAAAAGAAAAGCTAGTTGTGTTACTGTTATTCCACATGCACGTTCCACTTTACATGATGCAGACATAATTTGGCAGTAAGCCAAAATGGCATGTGTTTGGGTGGTTATAATAATAATGGATTTAGAATCATTCATTGAACACTGATTTTCTGTACTTTTTTGTACTATACTTTTATTTCCACTGTTTTTGCCTTCCGTCAGGAGGTGAGCCACTCGCCGCAGAATACGCAGCTTCTGATGTGATCTAATAGCTAGGGCATTTATGTGGCTGGTCCAGTTGAGTTTCTGGTCAATGACAACCCCCAGAGTGTTGATGGTGGGAGATTCTGCGATGGTAGTGCCATTGAAAGTCAAGGGAATGTAGTTGGACTTTTTAAAAATGTATTTATTCACGGGATATGGACGTCACCAGCAACGCCAGCATTTATTGCCCATCCCTAATTGCCCTTGAGAAGGTGGTGGTGAACCTTCTTCTTGAACTACTGCAGTCTGTGTGGTGAAGGTATTCTCAAAGTGCTGTTAGGTAGGGAGTTACAGGATTTTGACCCAGCGACGATAAAATAACGGTGATATATTTCCAAGTCAGGATGGTATGTGACTTGAGAGGAACTTGGAGATGGTGGTGTTCCCATGTGCCTGCTGCCTTTGTCCTTCTATGAGGTAGAGGTCACGGGTTTGAGAGGTGCTGTCGAAGAAGCCTTGGCGAGTTGCTGCAGTGCATCTTTTAGATGGTACACACTGCAGCCACGGTGCACCGGTGGTGGAGGGAGTGAGTGTTTAACGTGGTGGATTGGGTGCCAATCAAGCGGGCTGCTTTGTCCTGGATGGTGTTGAGCTCCTTGAGTGTTGTTGGAGCTGCACTCATCCAGGCAAGTGGAGAGTATTCCATCACACTCTTGACTTGTGCCTTGAAGCTGGTATAAAGACTTTGGGGAATCAGGAGGTGAGTCGCTCACCACAGAATACCCAGCTTCTGACCTGCTCTTGTAGCCACAATATTTATGTGGCTGGTCCAGTTAAGTTTCTGGTCAATGGTGAGCCCCAGGATGTTGATGGTGGGGATTTGATGCTGGTAATGCGATTGAATGTCATGGGGAGGTGGTTGGACTCTCGTTGAAGATGGTCATTGTCCTGGCACTTGCGTGGCGCAAATGTTACTTGCCACATATCCGCCCAAGCATGCATATTGCCTAGGTCTTGCTGCATGCAGGCACAGACTGCTTCATTATCTGAGGAATTGTGAATGGGACTGAACACCGTGCAGTCATCAGCAAACATCCCCACTTCTGACCTTATGATGGAGGGAAGGTCAGTGTTGAATCAGCTGAAGATGGTTGGGCCTCGGACACTGCTGAGGATCTTCAGCTGCAATGTCCTGGGGCTGAGATGATTGGCCTCCAACAACCACAACCATCTTCCTTTGTGCTAGGTATGACTCCAGCCAGTGGAGAGTTTTCCCCCTGATCCCCATTGACTTCAATTTTACTAGGGCTCTTTGATGCCACACTCAGTCAAATGTTGCCTTGATGTCAAGGGCAGTCATTCTCACCTCACCTCTGGAATTCAGCTTTCTTTCTATGTTTGGACCAAGGCTGTAATGAGGTCTGGACCCGAGTGGTCCTGCTGCTTGATAGCACTGTTGACGACACCTTCCATCACTTTGCTGATGATTGAGAGTAGGCTGATGGGGTGGTAATTGGCCGGATTGGAATTGTCCTGCTTTTTGTGGACAAGACAGACCTGGGCAATTTTCCACTTTGTCGGGTAGATGCCTGTGTTATAGCTGTACTGGAACAACTTGGCTGGAGGTGCAGCTAGTTCTGGAGCACAAGTCTTCAGCACTACAACTGGGATGTTGTTGGGCCCATAGCCTTTGATGTATCCAGTGCGCTCAGCCGTTTCTTGATATCACGTGGCTGAAAACTGGCATCTGTGATGTTGGGGACCTCAGGAGGAGGCCGAGATGGATGATCCAGTCTGCACTTCTGGCTGAAGATAGTTACAAACGCTTCAGCCTTGTCTTTTTCACTCTCGTGCTGGGCTCTGCCATCATTGAGGATGGGGATGTTCATGGAGCCTCCTCCACCAGTTAGTTGTTTAATTGTCCCCCACCATTCACGACTGGATGTGGCAGGACTGCAGAGCTTTGACCTGATCCATTGTTTGTTGCATGGCTTCTCTCTGTTTATCATGCTGCTTCCACTGTTTAGCATGCATGTAGTCCTGTGTTGTAGCTTTACCAGGTTGGCATCTCATTTTTCAGGTACACCTGGTGTTGTTCCCAGCAAGCTCTTCTACACTCCTCATTGAACCATCTGGCTTGATGGTGATGGAGGAGTGAGGGATATGCCGGGCCATGAGATCACAGATTATGGTGGAATACAATTCTGTTGTTGCTGATAACCCACAGCGTTTCATGGATGGCCAGTTTAGAGCTGCTCGATCTGTTCTACTATCTCCACAAGGACTGCGGTGGTCACTCCTCCCAATACTGCGATGACCAGATGCATCTGCGACAGGTAGATTGGTGAGGATGATGTCAAGTAAGTTATTCCCTCATAAATATAAACAGAAAATGCTGGAAAAGCTATGCCCTCATGTTGGTTCTCTCAGCACCTGCCACAAGCCTAGGTGGAATGTAGATAAACTTGCAGCCACCTTAAAAATACGTAGCTTTGCAAAATCCTTCATGTAGTCATGGTTGTTTATAAATGGGATACAACACAGTAACTGATTCCGGTAGCCATACCCTCTCTCACTAAAGCTGTGTTGTACTGTGCATTCTGTAGCATCTCCTGCAGATTCATCTTTGTTCTGGGCCCACTGTAGCACTACACCTAAACACATAAGACACCTTTATGGATAATGGTGATAACTGTGAATATGGTTAGTCATTCCTTCACTAAGCAGAATAATCCATCCCTTATTTGATATTCCCTTTAGTTTTTCAAACAAAACCTGTAAAAGTTTCTCTTCCCACTGGATCTGCAGCATTGATTTGTCTGAATTCTTCCACGGATGATGAACTGAAATTGGATGTTCCTTTTCCCTTACTTTCACTGATACTGGGAGGTGTTAATACCCAGGTCAGAACAGGAGCACCTCTGTCTTTTCCCTGATACAGCGAAGAAAACACATTCAGCTTAGGAAAGTTTGAATGTTACTTATAACGAAGAACAAATTCTGCCACCAACATCTTTCTGTTTCTTTGTTCCAAAGTACACCAAAGAACCACAAATTGCCCTAGCAAATAGCTGATACAGACAAAATAGGCCAAATTGCCACCTCTGTGCTGTAAACCTTTATGGTTCTGTAGGGTTTCTGATCTTGATTGTTATCTAGTGTAAAATTGGAGGGTGAGACAATGCAAGACACTAAAGAATGGCATCCCGAGAAAGCTGGGAGCATGTTGCTCATCTTTCTTCTCAGTTAGAGAATATTATAGATTGTATGCATGGACATAAGAGTAAAACACATAAAAAATTAAAAAGCAAAAATGAAAAAGAAAATGCACAAGTGCTACATCGATACGAATGGAATTTGCGTAATTCTCTTGTAACTAATCGAGAGCTGGATATGTTTGACAATGTCTCAACTTCTATGAGAATTCTGAGTTCAGACGTCTCATCTGTCACTGAAATCATTGCAGACAACACTTCAGTGAAGTATTTTTCTGTCTTTTGACGAGCTCCAATTGTAGCATTTCCTAAACCTTCTATAGTCAGCTTCTGGATAACAGGAGAAGCATCGATCGAGCATTGAAGTATGTTCTCACGTCTGTGAGCAACAATTCCGACATCGCTGAGTGAGGTAAAAGCTCTGCAAAGAAAGCAGCTACAGCGATTCTCTGGTTCTAATGTATGTTAAGTAGGTGAGCTGCTCAACAACGCTGATCAGATGAGGAACAGCACAGATGATCATCGTGCTTTCCAGCAGCATAATGTCTTAATGGTGCTTTGCTGGACTCTTGAGCAGATTCCAAACTCCTTTTTTTATTATTATCATCCTTTCCCTGGGTCAGGACAGCATGAAGTATCTCAGAAAGATAACTGTAAGCATCAATGAGGCAACCTGAGGTTTTTTTTATCCTTTGGAATCCTAAGAAAACTCCTAGCGAAATGTTTGCACTCAGAGGGACCTGGGTGTCCTTGTACATGTATCACAGAAAGTTAACATGCAGGTACAGCAAGCAATTAGGAAAGCAAATGGTATGTTAGCTTTTGTTACAAAGGGATTGGAGTATAAGGGGGAGAAATTCAGTATCGCCCCATTTGGGGCGCAATTATCGGCCGTGCGCAAAGATTAGCGCCTGGCGCTAATTATCGCCACCAACTGCAAACTTGACTTTTATCGCCCCTGGAGGTGATTGGAGCGCTAAATCAGGCGCTTCACACCTGTCTTAAGGCGCAAAGGCCGAGGAGCGAGGCGCTACCTCAGAGCGCTGGCGAAGCTCATGTAATGTCAGTCAGCAATGGAGCACACACACAATGGCACGGGCCAGTTCTTAAAGGGGATGGTTAATCTTGCTTTCCATCCACATCCTGCTCATTGCAGCCTTGAATCTCGGCCTGGAGAGACCTGCACATCAAATCTGCTGGAAAGAACAATGGAGAGTACCAGGCAAAGAGCTCAGAGTGCAGCCCCCACAGTCTTTTCTAAATCGATACAAGGAATGGTAAATCAAAATGAACCTGCAAAGTGCTGCTTAGTACCCAAAACTCCTTCACACAACGTTGAATCTCTCCAGAAGTCTCTCTCTCTCTCTCTCTCCGAATGCGTAGTTCAAAAATGGCACCAACAATAAAAGGCAGGAAGCGGTCACCTTTAAATAGCGCTCCCCCTTTCCCTTCATGACTGCAGAACGCTCCCCTCAACCTGTCGTTGCTAGCGGTAAGGCAGGGGGCGCCACTCAGTATCCGCTCCGGGGCGATACCGGGGCGTTGCGCACTCCACTGACGTCACGATCTGCCGGCGCAGGAGATCGTGGTGGTAGTGTTTAGCGCCACCGCAAAATGTCTAGTTAAGTTCGCGAGCGGCGCAAACATCGCTGCGCCCAGGCGCTAGTTGCTTTGCGCCCCATTAGCGCCCTCTTAAGGCGCTAACGGGAGGCGCAACCAACTGAATTTTTCCCCCCTAAGAGTCTTACTACAATTATACAGGGCATTGGTGAGGCCACACCTGGAGTACTGTGTACAATTCTGTCTCCTTACCTAACGAAAGACATGCTTTCCTTAGAGGGAGTGCAGCGAAGGTTCACTAGACTGGTTCCTGGGATGAGGGGATTGCCCTATGAGGAGAGATTGAGCAGACTAGGCCTATATTCCTTAGAGTTTAGAAGAGTCATAGTCATAGAGTCATAACGGCACAGAAGGAGGCCATTCGGTCCATCGAGTCCGTGCCGGCTCTCTGTAGAATGAGAGGTGATCTAATTGAAACATATAAAATTCTTAAGGGGCTTGACAGGAAATGCTGGAAAAAGCCCTTTGATTGGCACCCCATCCACCACTTTAAACATTCACTTCCTCCACCACTGGCGTACCGTGGCTGCAGTGTGTACCATCTACAAGATGCACTGCAGCAACTCACCAAGGCTTCTTCGACAGTACCTTCCAAACCCTCGACCTCTACCACCTAGAAGGACAAGGGCAGCAGGCGCATGGGAACACCATCACCTGCAAGTTCCCTCCAAGTTACGCATCATCCTGATTTGGAAATATATCGCCGTTCCTTCATCGTCGCTGGGTCAAAATCCTGGAACTCCCTCCCTAACAGCTCTATGGGAGTACCTCCACCACACGGACTGCAGCGGTTCAAGAAGGTGGCTCACCACCACCTTCTCAAGGGCATTTAGGGATGGGCAATAAATGCTGGCATTGCCAGCGATGCCCACATCCATAAACGAATAAATTAAAAAAAAAATTCCCCTGGCTGCGGAATCTAGAACACGGGGTCTTAGTCACAGACTAAGGGGTAGGCCATTTAGGACAGAGATGAGGAGAAATTTCTTCACTCAAAGGGTTGTGAATGTTTGGAATTCTCTACCCCAGAGAGCTGTGGATGCTTAGTCGTTGAGTATATTCAAGACAGAGGTCGATAAATCTTTGGGAACGAAGGGAATTAAGAGATATGGGGATAGTGCAGGAAGGTGGAGTTGAGGTAGAAGGTCAGCCATGATCTTGTTGAATGGCGGAGCAGGCTTGAAGGGCCAAATGGCCTACTCCAGCTCCTATTTCTTATGTTCTTATGTTCTCTTGGGCCAACAAAAATCTTCTTTAAAAAAAACCAGAAACTTATCTGGTTTTGGAGCGACTTGTGGTCCCTTTGATGTCCACTGGTTAGACCGCTCAATGCCAGGTACCAGTGGGCAGTGTGTGGTACCTCAAAATTGCGTTGGGTCTTATGTACATCATAGAGCCCCAATTAGCATATTATAAGTAGGCTCCCGCCTGAAACGGACTCCGGCTCTTGTGGAGGCTCCAATGAAAATCCTAGAGGGCGGGTCCAGAGTGGGAACGGGGAAGTAAATACTTTGCTGTGATTTTCGGGGTTGCTCACATCCCGTTCCCACCAGGCAGAGGGCCTCTCAGTTGGAGTGGGCCATTGAGGCAGAATTTCCCATTTTAATACAGACACAAGTGTTATTGTGATGTCCTCTGGCTCGAGCTGTCACATAACTCGCTGGTGAAGAGGAATGTATAATTGAGTCAGTCATGCATTTGTGAGTTGGTTTTTAAACTGCTGTTTAAGATTGTTTTTCAGAAAGCCAATGATAAATAATAGTGATATACGGGTAGATTTTATGAATTTGTGTTCTCGGCAGAAAATGCTGCAGAGTTCACCAACCGTCGTTCTCTCAATTCCAAATATGCTCTCCCAATGGGTAAAGCTGTGCATCGGAGTTGACATTTGTAAATTATACCCTATTCAGTATCATTATATGGGTTCAAGTCTAAAAAATATGACAAATTTAATCAGTATATTATAGCCAGGTTTTATAGCTTTAACTTATTTTTAAGTGTGTTGAAAGTTACAGGGGAATTATTTCTACTGAATTGCCCCAATATCTTTCTCTCTGTTGATATCTACACAAAAAGTTTTTTCCCCCTTAATTTGCCTCTATACCAGTAGCATAAAACACTGGTGAACATAAATATTTCTTGCCTAGCATGAGTTTATCATATCTATATTCTGCATCACATATAAAAAGTCACGATTGCCTCATATTTTTCAGGAAACCATCAAAAAATGTATTAACACTTACTTCACAGTCTCTCACCACTTCTCAAAGTTCTTTCCACATCTTTTAAGCAGCCACATTGCTCTCTTGCCTATCCCTAACTTATGGAACAGCATGTTCTCTGACTCGTCACGAGCAGCAACATGAGAGATCTACCAGTTAATTACTAAATGTTAGAAAAAGGGATATCTGCATCTATTAGTGTTGAACTCCTCCCCTTCTTCAGCTTAACATTGGCAAGACTGAAGCCATCGTATTTGGCTCCCAGCAGAAACTCTGCACACTATCATCGATTCCATCCCCCCACCTGGCTGCTCGTTCAAAATTGGATTTATATAGCGCCTTTAACGTAGAAAGAAACATCCCAATACATCTTACAGAAGTTTGAAGAGAAAGGGATGCCCAGGATAGAGAAATTAGGAGGAGAGCAAAGAGGTGGGTTTTAAGAAAGGAGGGAAGGGAGGTGGCGAGGCAAACATTTTTAAATTACAGTTTTAAAACAAATGTATTTTTGTGTATATATGCTAAAAAACATATAAATATAAAAATATTCTTTGTTTCCATACCACTCATGATAATCATCGGTCTGATCGAGACACTGTTTTATGCCTTTATAATTATAACTTTTAATTATGAGTAATTCCATTCTTTTCTAGGGTGTCACTGAAGGCTACAATGGAACAATATTTGCCTATGGACAGACAGGAAGTGGGAAGTCATTCACCATGCAAGGCATTTCTCAGCCAACATCGCAACGAGGAGTTATTCCCAGGGCTTTTGAACATATATTTGAGAGTATCCAGGTAGTTAAGCTATAGCTCAGAGTTTACAAGATCTGGATTCCTGTGGTTAACTATTGAATTGTTGTGGGGCTCAAAGCTGTAATGGAGACTATTAAGATAGCATGAAATTCTTTGTGTATACTTACCAACAGTCTCATTTTTCCCATAACAGTCCTGGTTTTGTAGAGTTTATCTCATGTCCCAATGTGTCAAAATTGCAGAAAATAAATTCCATCCTGCTTCAGTATCAAAATATTTGATGTGGTACACGTCCTCTTGAAGCACAAGTAATGGCATAGTCAGATGTGCTTCAACGAGTTGTGAATGGAGCAGAACACGGGTTTGCATTTGGGATTCACCACATGGTGAGTTCCTGGTCTCAGTTATCCTGTCAGGGATGTCCAATCAGAGGTGAGGCAGCTCTCCGCAGGGCAGGTGATAAAACTGGATGGTAAAGCACTTCCGCCCAGTCCTAGAGGTTGGATTGAGGCAGGATTAGGAGCTAGTTGCTTAATTGTGCTCTGTGGGAGGAAGTAAAGAATGGAGACTTCAAAAAGTACATTTTATGTTGCTATTTATAGTTCTTTTCTCCTCTCTTTGTTTTTGTCTTCCTCCTTAGCTATTCATATAATGAAATAATCAGCTATTATTCAAAGTCATTACATTTAGATTTGATATCATTAAGTACTTTGATTACTTTGCAGCAAAATGTAAGCAGTTTAAGAGGTTTCACTGCCACTGTGTGTTCACCCACAGTGTACAGAAAATACAAAGTTCCTGGTGAGGGCTTCATATTTGGAAATTTACAATGAAGAGATCCGAGACCTTCTGGGGAAAGACACCAAACAGAAGCTGGAGGTAAAGTGAAGATTTGTATGAGCATTGTCTCAAGATAAGTGGTCTTATAATATTAAAAATCTCTCATACAATGAATGTATACATTAAATATATATTTTGTTTAAATTGTGACTATGGTTCCAGTACAAAAAGCTGCAATTTAACACTTGTTGGCTAGCCAGGTTTGCTAATTTAGCTTTCAGACACTTCAAATATTGCCTAAAGAAATGTAACCATAACCTTTGGGAACACCAGTCCAAGTCAGCAGCACGTTCTGGCTGGTGACATCATTTGTGCCAGCTTGAAACAGGCGAACAAGGGCTGGGAAACTGGGCAGAAAAGCCCTGTCCAGATCCCTACCCAATTTGCGTGGGTCTCAATGTTTTAGCAGGCCTCTTAGGTTGACCCAGTATGCTCTCACAAGTTCTGTGTGAGAGCTTCATTTTAATACTGAAATGGATGGAAATTATATTTGAATGAGAGTGCACGCAATGCCCCAATTTTTTCCGCGGGGATTGTATTGTACGTTCATCTTGCCTGTATTAAATGGGCAGTGAAGATCAGGCATGTTCTGGGCTTTGAGGGAGTTAGTTAGAGTTTGAACTGTAGGATTTCAGAAGCTGGATGTTTCATGGTGTTATTTTTCTTTGCTGGATCTCTGATTGCTTCAATCAAACATTAGAATATTTGGATTCCTTATGGGTATTCCCCACTATTTGTGTTTTCTGGAGGAGGAGGAAGATGGAAGGAGGCATACGAGGTAGATTCACTTGTAGACTGCCCCTACCCATGCACCCTTGTGTACAGACCCAGGCACACCCACCTTGGAATGTCTGAACACTACGTCATTAGAGACGCAATGACAGAATTGTGCTACTTGCTGGAATCTGACGGCAGGCACCTTCCATCACATGGACAGTACTGCCAGTGGCAGTGAAGGCCACCACAACCCTGAACTTTTATGCCTTGGGCTCATTCCAAGTTACTTAAGGGGATATCTGCAACATTAATCAATCCACAATGCACATATGCATCAAGCAGGTCACCGGTCCATTGCTTGTTACATTAGATGCGTTCGTCACTTCTCCCATGTAACCTAGCAGCACTGGAATTTTTCTACATTACAGAATTTCCTCAGCGTTAATCATGGCCATCTGGGACACTATGCACAGCGCCATGGCCTTCATGAGTTGCAAGGGGTTTCCACCTCATAATTGCCAGTGGCCAGTAGCACAGCATCATGCAGGTAAATGCCAGCTTCCCAGGCAGCAGTCATAATTCTATGCCTGAGCAATTTGAAGGAAAAGCAAGACTGGTCCCCTATAGACAAAGGCCACCCTCTGCAGTCCTGGTTCATGACACTCTTGTGAAAACCAGGAAGGCAGACAAATGAAGATACAACAAGGCGCCTGCAGCCACCAGGATAATTATTGATCATATTATAAGCATCTTGAAACGGTGCATCAGATACTTGAACAGACATGGGGACATTTACAGTAAAACCCCACCAATGTCCTCAAGATTATTATTGTGTGCTAAAGGTTGTGCAACTTTGCCATGCAGGGAGACCTATTCATGAAGTATGTGATGGAGAGGAGGCCCATCCAAAGCCAAGGGCAGAGCAAGACCCTAATACTAACCCAGAAACTATCCATGCTGAAGTACCTTTAAGAACATAAGAAATAGGAGCAGGAGTAGGCCATATAGCCCCTCGAGCCTGCTCCGCAGTTCAATCAGATCATGGCTGATCTTCTACATCAACTCCACTTTCCTGCACTATCCCCATATCCCTTGATTCCCTTAGTGCCCAAAAATCTATAGATCTCAGTCTTGAATATACTCAACGAGTGAGCTTCCACAGCCCTCTGGGGTAGAGAATTCCAAAGATCACAACCCCCTGAGTGAAGAAATTTCACCTCATCTCAGTCCTAAATGGCTGACCCCTTAACCTGAGACTATGACCCCTAGCTGTGGACTTTCCAGCAAGGGGAAACAGCCTCTGAGCATCTACCCTGTCAAGCCATCTAAGAATTTTATACGTTTCAATGAGATCATCTCTCATTCTTCTAAACTCCAGAGAATATAGGCCCATTCTACTCAATCTCTCCTCATAGCACAACCATCTCATTCCAGGAATCAATCTAGTGAACCTTCATTGCACCCCCTCGAAGGCAAGTATATCCTTCCTTAGGTAAGGAGACTAAAACTGTACACAGTACTCGAGGTGCGGTCTCACCAAAGCCCTATATAACTACAGCAAGACTTTCTTACTCTTATACTCCTACCCCCTTGCAATAAAGGCTAACATACCTTCCTAATTGCTTGCTGTACCTGCATGTTAACTTTCGTGATTCATGTACAACAACACCCAAATCCCTCTGAATACCAACATTTACCAGTCTCTCACCTTTTAAAAAAATATTTTGCTTTTCTATTCTTCCTACCAAAGTGGATAATTTCACATTTCCTGACATTATACTCCATCTGCCACCTTCTTGCCGAATCACTTAACCAGTCTATATCCCCATGCAACCTTTTTGCGTCCTCCTCACAAATTACTTTCCCACCTAGCTTTGTATCGTCAGCAAACTTGGATATATTACACTTGGTCCCCTCATCTAAGTCATTGATATAGATTATAAATAGCTGAGGCCCAAGCACTGATCCTTGCAGCACTCCACTAGTTACAACCTGCCTCCCGAAAATGACCTGTTTATTCATGCTAATATATTACCCCAATTCCATGAGCCCTAATCTTGTGTAACAACCTCTTGTGTGGCGCCTTATCGAATGCCTTCTGAAAATCCAAATATACTCCAGCCACTGGTTCCTCCTTATCTAACCTGTCAGTTACAGCCTCAAAAAACTCCAATAGATTTGTCAAACACTGTTTACCTTTCATAAATCCGTGTTGACTCTGCCTAATCTTATTTTCTAAGTGCCCTGTTACCACGTTCCTAATCTAGCATTTTCCCTACTACAGATGTCAGGCTGACTGGCCTATAGTTCCCCGTTTTCTCTCTCCCTCCTTTCTTGTAACAGCGGGGTTACATTTGCTACCTTCCAATCCATGGGGACCGTTCTAGAATCTAGGGAATTCTGGAAGATCAATACCAATGCATTCACCATCTCTGCAGCCACCTCTTTTAAAACCCTAGGATGTAGGCCATCAGGTCAAGGGCATTTGTCGGCTTTTAGTCCCATTTATTTCTCCAGTACTTTTTCTTTACTAATATTAATTTTTTTAAGTTCCTCGCTCTCATTAGACCCTTGGATCCCCACTATTTCCGGAATGTTTGTTGTGTATTCTACTGTGAAGATGTATTTATCAGCCTGTCTTTTTCAAATCAGTGAACCTGTTTGTAGCCTTCAAAGGGATAGTCAGGCCAGATAGCTTTGTAAATGATGAGAAAAGGAAAAGAAACACTATGCAAGAATATTATGTATAACCATAGTTTAGCACATCAGTTGTTAACTATGTAACATTTTCTACTAAACAAGGAGTTAGCTAAGCTCAACAAATACTGGAAAAAGTTATGTTGTGTTACTGCTACTTTTCACTTGTTCTTTTATATTTAATACATTTGTTTGGCAATTAAAGCCTAAGTCAAAGTCCAGTGTAGTGTTATTCTGCTACCTTCTAAAGACCAGGAGGATCAGATTAAAGCACAAGACAGAACCAGTAGCTAAATTAAAGTAAAGAAGGCTCTCTGTTCAATCTTTGGGCATACTATGAATTTACATAGATATCTGAGCAAGTGAAGACACTCTGAGAAATAGAGCTAGCACTCACCAATAAGTATCAGGCACAGAAGCCAAAAATATCTAGAGTAAAAAAGAGTAAAGAAACCCCCAAAACATTGTGCAGTTTCATCAACATTGTCCTGTTAACAAACTCAATTACTGTGAATGTCTGTCCTTTGCTCTGCTCATATTGTCTTTTGTGAAGAAAAGTGCAACTAAATTTAACACCCTAAAAATCATGAGTGAATGTGCCTAATATGTTTTATCCCTGTGCCTCCCTTTGGTGACAATATATGATATGTGTCTTAGAGAACCTAACTTAATGCTCCTCCTAGGTGCTTCACCAGGGAGCTCTTGTCACTGGGCTTTGCTGTTGAAGCGCTTTGGAGTTGTTATGTGCTTCACGATGGAATGCAGCTCAGAAATGCGGCCATGCACAACTTCACAGCTGCAGAGAGTAGACTCCTCCACAGTTACCACCAGACTTTGCGGAGTGCCTTGCATACTCTCAAATGACTGCCTGAAATACCCTCAATCAGATAGCAACCACCTATTAAATGCAGGCCCAGTGAAGTCTGAATCCCAGGGTTCTGCAGCTGAGGAAGGACATTGGTTGGTTGCCCAGTTCTACCACTGCTACCACCACTTGCTACTGTTGACTTGTGACCTGGTGCATCCTCCGCAAACTGACTATCTAAATCCCTGGGGTGTATGTCCCTGTGCTAGCGCTTGCGATAGGTGAAATAAGTGACTCTGGATGCTATGAGGTGCTGGCTTCTTGTGCAACACTGTGACTTGTGACAGGCTCTTGGGGAAACACCTATAGAAAGAGAAGAGGAACATATAGTAGAATTCTGGCTGCAAGACACCCCTTTAAACAGTGCTTACTTGGCTATATACCATGTGTCGGCACAGGCTCGACAGGCTGAATGGCTTCCTTTTGTGCTGTTCTATGATTCTGTGTGTCATGGTTGTGTGCTGGATTGTATGCTTGTGATTGAGTGAGTAAAGGGAGAAAGAATAACAGATAAAGGTAGGCACTATCTCTGAGCTTGGGAAAACCTCTGGCTTAACCTTGCTCCACAACCCATATGCTGTTCGCCTCTAGGATTTGCAGAATGGCTTCTTCAAAAGTACTCAAGGGCTTAAAGTCATGATCTCTCTTCCTGCAGGGATTTGCTCTCTCCTGTTAAGTGCTGTATTGTCCTGCAAGCAGAGAAGTAGTGTTTAAGATGTTGGATGTTTCATACAGTGGCATCCAAGTACCTGCATTGCATGCCAGGAGGTGTGAGTGCCAGGTCTGGAAACTTTTCCCTTCTATTTTTTCATCTGTTTCAGAGTTTTACACTGGTTTACATGTTACATAGGAACATAGGAGCAGGAGTAGGCTATTGAGCCCCTCGAGCCTGTTCCACCATTCAATGAGATCATGGCTGATCTGCGACCTAACTTCATATACCCGCCTTTTCCCATATCCCTTGAAACCTTTGGTTAACAAAAATCTTATCAATCTCAGATTTCAAATTAACAATTGATCTAGCATCAATTGCAGTTTATGGAAGGGAGTTCCAAACTTCTACCATCCTTTGTGTGTAGAAGTGTTTCCTAATTTCACTTCTGAAAGGTCTGGCTCTAATTTTTAGACTCTGCCCCCTAGTCCTAGACTCCCCAACCAGCGGAAATAGTTTCTCTCTATCTACCCTATAAGTTCCCCTTAATATCTTGAAAACTTGTATCAAAGCACCCCTTTACCTTCTAAATTCCAGAGAATACAACCCTAGTTTGTGTAATCTCTCCTCGTAATTTAACCCCTGGAGTCCAGGTATCATTCTGGTAAACCTACGCTGCACTCCCTCCAAGACCAATATATCCTTTCTAAGGATGGTGCCCAGAACTGCTCACAGTACTCCAGGTGTGGTCTAACCAGAGCTTTGTATAGCTGAAGCATGACTTCTACCCCCTTGTATTCTAGTCCCCTAGATATAAAGGCCAGCATTCCATTAGCCTTTTTGATTATTTTCTGTACTTGTCCTTGACATTTTAGTGATCTATTTACCTGGACCCCCAAGTCTCTTTGGACCTCCATTGTTTTTAGCTTTTCACCATTTAGCAAGTACCCTGTAGTATCCTTTTTAGGTCCAAAGTGGATGACCTCACATTTGCCTACATTGAAATCCATTTGCCACAGTTTTGCCCAGTCACTTAATCTATCAATATTCCTTTATAATTTTATGCTTTCAAGTCGTTAATGTTGGTTGAATCCATATGCATATTGTTCACAGGGTAAGAGAATGCATTGCTGAATTAAGTTAAACGAAGGAGCGACTGGTTATTTGGGGTCCGACTTGAGGAGATCTCTACAACAGAAATCCAAGGCAATGTGGAAGGAGATTGCAGTGGCACTCAGTGCCTCATCAATCACACACAGGACTCTTCTCCATTACCATCATTCAGAGTCACCATCATGTCTGCCCTCCCAGATCAATGGGCAGGCAAATCCTGGACCCAGTACAAGTGGCGTGGCAAGAATCTGCCCTTCATGATGACAACTCGTGTGAACTTTCCAATCAGCCCCTTGTCAGATGCCCACTAGTGTAAATGGCAGAATACAGGACCAAGTTGCCTACGCACCTGCAGTGGTGGCACAGCCTGCTGAAGAGTCCTCCTGGGACCTTGAAGCCCTGATACGAGGGTCATCTCGGTCCCAAGAAGCTTAAGATACCACTTTGCAGCCAAGTACCTCTGGCATCTCAGACCCTTGAGAGCACCAGGACAGGCTTGAGAACAGCACAGAGAGGCACCTGGGAGAAACACAGTAATAAAAGGAAGCATTTGTCGTAAATATTCATGCGCACATGTAAAAAAGAATTATTGTAAATATTAATGTACATAGTATGAATGATGTCCAGTGATCAGAAGTATGCCTGTTCTTTGTTTGAGTTTTGTGCTTGAGAAGATGTTTGCAGATTTGGTTGCAACAGGCCACAGAGTTCCTGCAGCACCTCCTTATTGAACTAGGGTACCTCCTAGTTGGTCGTCTTCTCCTTTGGTATAGTCTTTTCCTACATGCCTCTCTCATTTCTGCCTGCTTCTCCTGTTCTGCCAGGGGGCACAAAATTGAGGCGTGGTTGTGGCAGTGGAGGCAGGAAATTGGGGCGCCAGTCAGATCCACTAGTTTTCCACTCTGTGTAACGTACCCTGCCACTTGCATCCCAGCAGTATTTGGAGGGCGTTTCTGGGGGGGTTCTCGGGATATCTGCCGTCGCTTCCATTGTGGACCTACAAAAGGCTCCAAGATATAAATATACTGTCCTTCAGGTCCCTGTGGGGCCTAAGATTTTTTTTCTCTCTCCTCTTCAGCCTGATAAGAGTCTAAGGATTCCCCTCCACAGTGGCTGGATACTACTCCTAGATTCTACCAGCAATGTAGGGTAGGCTCCTCTGTTGCACCTCTATGTCGGTGGTTCACCCACCCTGATTATTCATAGACCCTGTCCCAGTGATTTGGGCTATTCTGTATGTATATATCCTATAATTTAATCATAGCATCAAGTTGATGTACATGAGACCCTTGATTAAACCCCTGACATATCAGTTTCGTATTCTGCATATTAAAAACCTTTTGTAAATTTCTTTGACATACAAGGTGGAAAACGTTGCCCTTGTTCAAAAATTTAAAGTCTTTGATGTCTGCTCTGGAGGCCAAGAACTGTCAATCTGGAATATTAATGTAAAGAGATACAACTGGAGAGCTTCAGACTAATGCCTGGGTTGCAGAGAACAAAACAGCAACATGAATTCCACTTATTTATTATTTATTAATCCTGGTCCTATTTGTTTCTTGGGTGTGATGTTCATTGAGCATTCTGCACTCTCCCTCTGTGACTGAGGTGTGCTGTGCTCAGTATAAATGGTGTGCGGTTTCCATCTTAATTAGGGTCTGTGCTTGCCAAATGAGCACAGGTGTGATTAGTTTCTAAGGCAAACAGTGGAAATGTAGTAAGTGCTTAGGAAAGCACAAGTAGAGCTCAACAAGTGTTGCCATGACACCAAGGGAGAATGGCTGTAATTAACTCTTTTAAACTTCCAGGAGAGAACAATGCAAATACCAGTTCAATTTCAGATAATCTTCACACTAGAATAGTGTACATGTTATATATAGAATTACATAGAAATTACAGCACAGAAACAGGCCATTCGGTCCAACTGGTCTATGCTGATGTTTATGCTCCACACGAGGAGCAACTATTAGGCAAATGAAATACAGGAAACAAATAACTTCCGTTATAACACTGTAAACCTTATGGGGGCTAAATTGGGCCATGTACCGCGCAGTTTTTAGACGCTACACAGCCACATAAGGCTCGGAAATGGGGTTCAAGATGCGCGTGCACACTTCCGACGGGATGTGCGCAGGACGCCATCTTGGTAAAGTGGTTTGCATGCCTAACGACCAACGGCAGCAGCGAGATGTTAACGGGAATCAGTGTGCAATGCTGATTTGAAGCCACCGCTGCCATTTTACAACTCTCCACTCCAGCCAGTCTTAACCTTGCACAGCTGAACACAACGTTAACTGGCATGAAGGACCCCTTTACAGGTTAGTTGCTGGATTATTTCTTCTGGCTGCTGATGCAATTGTATGGGTTTTTGGAGCTTTCCTATACTTGGCTAAAGTTTGAATACTCTACAGGAAGTGGCCTGGCTGGTGCTGAAGTACTTTTTTTGTCATTTAAAATTTGCTGAAAGAAGTTGCTTCCAGACATGGGTGACCTGGTAGGGCTTCCTCTGGGAATTGAACATGACTGGGAGAATGAAGAAGAGGCTACACAGAGCAGGACAAGCTGCTAGAAGAGGGGGGAGAAGGGCACTCAGCAGGCGGTCATATTCTCCAAGGGTTTTCAGGGAGCAATTCTCTTACCTCAACTTCAGCAAGGACCAATGCATGAGATGTCTTTGTTTCACAAAAGAGGTCGTGAATGAAATCTCCCAACTGCTGCAGCCACATTTGCAATGTCAAAGCAGGGCAGGGACAGCATTGCCTGTGGTGGTCAAGATGACCGTGGCTCTTAACGTTTATGCGTCTGGCTCCTTCCAGGCTGCTAGTGGAGGTATAAGTAACATCTCACAATTTGAAGTGCACTACTGTATAAGGGAGGCCACTGAGGCTATCTATGCAAGGAGAAACACATTCATCTCATTCCTTCTTGCCAGAGACAAGCAGGAGGAGCGAGTTCGAGGATTTTCATAGATTGCAGGCTTCCACATGGTGCAGAGTGCCATTGACTGCATGCACATTGCCTTATGTGCTCCTCACCTGAACTCAGCTGTTTTCATTTCCACTGCTCAATGTGCAGCTGGTGTGCGACCATAGGTGGCGCATCTTGCAGGTGAATGCCCGTTATCCTGGCAGCAGTCACGATTCCTTCATTGTGCTGCAGTCCGCTGTTCCACCTGTATTTGAACCAACACAGCAAGTCAAAGGCTGGCTTCTGGGCGACAAGGGTTATCCCCTCATGACTTCAGTCAGGAACCCACGCACACGTGCACAGCAAGCCTACAAGGAGAGCCATGCTGCTACAAGGAACATTGTAGAGCACACCGTTGGCGCCCTTAAGCAATGCTTCTGCTGCCTGGACTGCTCTGTGGAGCTCTGCAGTACTCAGTTAAGCGGGTATCGAGATTTGTGGTTGCATGCTGCATGCTGTACAATCTGGTCACTATGAGGGAACAGTCCTTTCCCCCACCTATCATGCGAGAAGCTGAGGAGCAAGAGCTCGAGCAGGAGGAAGTGCAGGAACAGGAAGAGCAAAGGAGGCTACAACGTAGGCAGCCCCTTTTTGCCCGGGCTCTACGTGATCAGATTGTTCATGAATGATATCAGTAATCTCAACCACACCTCCCCATTCACCAACAGTCCCACACTCCTTACCTTTCCTCTATCACTGATCATCACATTGTCCTCTTTCCGACAACACAAAAATAAAACTACCAGAAAATGCACATTCAAATCCAATTTTAAAAATTCACTCATTAAACCATGCATACAAAGTGCATTCCCTTAGTGCCTGTCTTCTGTGTGCCTTTGCCTATTCTAGTACTCCTACGAGGTGCTTCTCTAGTGGCTGCAGCATGGGAGGTGGAAAGCAGCTGACCTTCAATTGAGGAGATTGAAGCTGGCCTTGAAGGATGACCTTGAACAGCTCTGGGCCTAGAGGGCCCGGCTTCAGACTGCACCATCTTGGCGCTGGCTGACAGGCAACAGCAAGGGCACTGGCAGAGTGGTAGGGGTGGGAGCGGGAATGCTGTCATCCTAAGAGGGGACATCAGGTTCCTGTTCCATGGAGCCACTGCCAATCTCCCGGGGTGTTGCCTCAGCAGTCCTGCTGATCTGTTGGAGAACAGATTGATGGACTGTTGTGACACCCTGGAAGCCCCTTTCAACAGGGGTATCCAAAGCCATGATGGCAGGAGTCTGAGCTTGCAAGGCAGCAGTCTGAGTTTCCACTGCAGCACTCAGACATTTGATGAAAGCTGTTTATGCTGAAATGGAAGCTGTGACATTGGCCATCAGATGCTGCATCATGGTGAGTTCCACAGGTGTACTGATGGTGGTGCCCACCCATTCCATGTTGGAAAGGATGGGCTCCAAGCCCTGTACCAAGTTGGAGCTGGACTCCTCCATGCTCCTTGACGTTGTGGGCAGGCTTTCCAGTGCACCAAACATTTGGTTGTGTACATCCATTAGCTTTCTTCTGCAGCCTGGCCTATCAAAGTCCTCATTTGACTCCTCTGCAGCAGAATAGTGTGCAACCTTGTCCTGTGGCGAGCTGGCACCTATGCTATCCTTTCCCCCCAGCCTGGCTCCTCCGCACTTGTGTCTGATGTCTCACCACATGCAGATCGCTCCTCTATCATAAGAACATAAGAATTAGGAGCAGGAGTAGGCCATACGGCCCTTTGAGCCTGCTCCGCCATTCAGTAAGATCATGGCTGATCTTCAAGGCCGTCCTGGCCTCTAAAATACATGCAGTGTCAATCTCTGAGCTGGTGGCTACGAGTGTAAGATCGAGTGACAGTGTGTCTTCATCTTCACTATCTTCTTCCTCCTCTGACTGGGAAGGTTCCAGTTCTTTGGTATTTGAAATGGAAAGTGACAAGGATTGGGTTGTGATGAGGGGAGAGGAGAAAGTAAGAAGTGCGTGTTTACACCATCTGCAGTTTGTGAGCCAGAAGAGATTGTAGGATGAAGGAAAAGTGGAAAGAGAGGAGGATTAGATAGGCATATATGCTCATTATCGATACCTCCAGCCCCGCCTGTGGCCACGGTCTCAGCGATGCCCCTTCCTATAATGGCCAGCACTGTCTCCTCCATGGGGGTTAAAACGTGCAGGCGCGCTTGTCCTCCTCCAGTCCTTTGCTGCTGCCTGCTGTTATGCGCCACCTTCTCCTGCACGAAAGAGGAAAGTGTATCAATATGTTTGGGTGATGTGGCTGACATGATTGAATAGCTGCCAGTGTGTGCGAGCTGTGAGTTGCGGGTGTGAGGCTTTCAACAGTGCTAAGAGTGTGAGGGTGAGGTAAAGCATATGAATTGGAGGGTTGAGTACTGATTGATTGTTGGTCGGTGGGTGATGGGGGTGTAGTGAATTGAGCAGTGGATGAGGCTAGTGGTGTAGTGGGTAGAATATGTCATTTGAAGATTGAACTTGCTTATCTTAACAACTCGTGTCAGAACATTAAACTTCTTCCTGCACTGCATCCATGTTCTTGGAGCAATACACCTGGGATTGACCTCCGCTACTACTTCTTCCCACTGCCTCCTGAGCATATGTCTGGAGGGCCTCCTACCCCGCTATGGATACAGGACGTCTCACCTTCTCTCCACGTCTTGCACCAAGACCTCCAGTGCATTGTCAGAAAACCTTGGTGCTCGCTCTCTCGCATGTTCAGCCATTCCTCAAAGTATCACAGCACAGATTCAGTTTTTAAATGACTCCCACCACTTCTTCCAGCCACAATGCATCTCACCTCCCTTTAAAAGGTGCAGGCTGCCTTTAAGTAGCGTTAGCCACTCGTGATATCGGGCCCCCTGCTAATGTGTGCAGATAATGAACAGCACGGGTAGCGCTGGATGCAAGCGTCAATCATGTAAAGCAGCAGGCAGCACGAATTTAACGCAATGAACGGGCGCAGGTTAATTGCATACCTTGATCCCCACGCCCGTTTTCAGGGGTTATCCAATTTAACCCCCTAAAACTTTGAAATATTTATTGAGATTTAAAAAACAGAATATTCAGGAAATACACTGTATCTCAAAGAGAAGGATAGGTTAGCTTTTGAGATGAGATCCTTTATCATTCAGTTGCCCCCAAAATGTTTACTTTTCATTTTCATGTGCTGATGATCAGACTTGATTTCCAGCATTTATTTTTCAGATTTCCACAATTCCCAGTTATTTCATCCCTGCCATTTAGTGATAGGCCTTATTATTTGTGCTACATGCCACTCACAAGAGCTCTTGCTAATATTCCAATTTTATAAACTTTTCTTTTCTTTTTTCTTGTCAGTACATTTTTTTCTTGACTCTATATCTGTGCACATTTTAAATTAATCAATCTGGACTCGCCGCCCTTGGTTTTAGAAAGAGGAAATAGTAAGTCCGGGTTCCTACTGCGGGTTATTATCCAGTGACCCCTGCTGGAAAGTAAGTACATGTGCATGTCAGGTGAAGACAGGTTTGTGCTCAGTGGAGAGGTTGCCCAACAGTGGAATAGCCTGCCAACACTCGCTGCCGAGTCTCACACATAAAGAACGATCATTTGGGTGAAGTACTGGAGGGATGTCTGCACCTATGGAACCTCCAGAGACTTGAGCACATAATCTAAGCTGACATTTCAGTGCAGTACCGAGGGAGTGCTGCATTGTTAGAGGTGCTGTTTTGCAGATGCCATTTGCGCCATGGCACTATTGAAAGAAGAACAGGGGAGTTCTCCCAGTATCCTGGCCAACAATTCTCCCTCAACCAACATCACTTAAAAGAAAAGCAGATTATGTGGTCATTCATTTTCTTGCTGTTTGTGGGACCTTGCTGCATGTAAATTAACTGCTGCGTTTCTCTACATTACAACAGTGACTACACTTCGAAAGTAATTAATTTGCTGAGAAACGCTTTGGAATGTTCTGAAGTTGAGAAAAGCGCTATAATGCAAGTTCTTTCTTTCTTTATACCACAGTGAGAGTTGGCATCTTCAGGAGAGGAAGGGAGAAAATTGAAAGATAAAAATTGAGTTCTTAGCGCTGTTGCAGAATTAAAAGTAAAAAGAAAACTTTAATCCTTTGACACTGTAACTAATCTCTACAATGAAGGGGTTTTGTAGCTGAATCCTAGGCAGATGATTTCCAGTTTCTAACTTGTTTATCTCGTGCCTCTGATTGTAGCTCAAGGAGCATCCAGAGAAGGGCATTTACGTGAAGGACCTCTCCATGCACACTGTGCACAGTGTCTCAGAGTGCGAGAAAATCATGGATATTGGCTGGGGCAATCGAGCTGTGGGATACACCCTCATGAACAAAGATTCATCACGCTCACATTCTATATTCACCATTCACTTGGAGATGTGCTCAATAGGTCAGTTATGTAAATATCACAGGCAGACTGAATATTAATGTTTTATTTGCGATGGATTATTTCTGAAATATAATTTTTGTAAGATTCATACGTTACAATCCTCAGAATTTCTTCTCCCAAAGTTAAATTAAATGAAAATAAATAGCATTTCTCCCTTTCTTGTAAATTAAATCTTTTTTCCTATGTCCTGTCCTTTTCTCTTTGTGCCTGTGTTTTACTATTTATCCTTTGTCCTTTGTCTTTCTGATCTTTGACTCTCACTTTCTCAGCTGTTGTCATCCTTTTTTTACAGAAGTGTCTCTTGCTCTTCTCTTGCTCTCATTCTTTCCACCATTTCTGTCTCCTGTCTGAAGTAGGATCAAGAAATGTACATCATCAAAACAAGCACTTACCTTCACGGTATTATGGGAATGAACTAAAGATATTTTAAAGTCTTGCTTGTTTTTGAATTTGGTGCTGAAATGCAGTTCTCAAGAGGTTAAAGTAAGTGAATGTGAAGGATGGACTATTTGAAAAATAAACAGGGCAGCCTAGCGCCGCTGCAATTGAAAGAAAGTGATCATCCAATAAAATGAACCTGGTTACTTAAGAGTTGTATAAACATAGATTAAATAAAAAAACTTTAAACTAAGTTATTTATATTTTCCATGCAACATCTTACATATGGTATGCTATCTGTGTTTGTGATAGATTTAGTAAATATATTGTGTTGGTGTTTGGGTGAAGATAGTTACTGGTAGAATGTTTTTTTCTCTCTCTATGCTCCTAGTGCTGTAATACCAAATATTGTCACTTAAGTTCCAGCCCAGCCTGCCCTTTATTTTCTTGTCAATCAAAACTAGGGTAGTTTTGGTTTGTGCCCTTAGTTAAGATTACATGGGGGAAAAATTGAGTCGCGCACCGCGATATTGCAGGCCTTCCTCCCCTTCTTAAAGGGGAGGGGCCTTGCGCAGCGCGACCCAGGGCCCAACTGGGCCACCGGGATCGGAGTGACGGCAAAAGAGCCCGGCACTCAAGAGAAGTGCCGGGCTCATGGAGCGCAGCCAGCACTCCACGGGGGGGATGCTCAGGAGGCCAGGGACGGCAACGGAGGCAGGTGCTGGCAGTCGGCCAGCAACAAAAATGGCCGCCCGGCACCTCCCCTTTAATTAGCGCCGCCCTGGCCGCAGGTAGGCCCCCCTGACCCCGTCGGACATAGCGTCCGGCGGTAAGTCAGGGGGCGCTACCGAAGATCGCGGCTGGGGCGCTGCGCATGGCGATGACGTCATCGCCGGCGGCGCAGCGCCACGGGGGGCTAACGGTTACCACCGTCGCTAACCTCCTGCTGAATTTTGTGGGAGGCATTGGCAGCACCGTGCCCAGGCGCTAGTTGTTAGCGCCCAGCAACCAAATTTCTCGCCCCATATGTACAATACACTTTAATCTTTAATAGCTCCCAGTATCTTTTCTGTGCACTGGGTTCAGTTGGTGAGGGACAGTTCTCGGTTTGCTGTTTTGGTTACCAACAGGTTTATCATTTTAATTAGTGGGTTTAATTGTTAAACAGGTTTCCATTGGCTATGTTACCCACTGTAACCTGCGACACTTTATGCGATGACTCTAAAACATAAATTGGCTCAAGAATTGATTCCAACCAAATCTCTGATTTAAGGAAGGCTGAGTTGTAACTATCCCCTCTCATACGCAGTTTAAAATATCTTTATAAATATCTGCTGGTGTAAAAGATTGGTGAAGTAACATACTTTGCTAGTGAGTGGTAGCATGTAGATTTCTCCTTGGTGACATTATGATGCCAGTAAAGCCACTTAGTATAGGAGGCAAGACACTTCTCACAAACAGGGCAAATGGGAGGCTGCGTGAACCAGAATGATGTTACATAACTCCTGATGCCTGATTCAAAACCAGCATTGGAAGGGACTGGGTAATGTGGTGGGTTAGACACTGACTAGCCTTTCACTTCTGGGATTTGGGTTTGATTCCAGCCCAAGCTGGTTGGATGAAAGTCTCCTCTGTCTGCTGAATGTAATGGTCCTGTATAAATTGTGTTTGGGCAGTCTCAATCCAATTTCTAGTGGACATGGCTCCACAACACAGAACTGCTCTTAATTTGGCACTAAAATAGCAATATTGTTGAGAGGTCACAGGATGACTGGTGTGACAAATGGAAAAATATCATATAGTTGCAGTAGGGGGTTCTTTTTGGAGTTTGGGGCAGATGAGAGGGATCCTTACACTGTGTTTAAGCAGGCTATACCTGCCCTGGGAGTGTTTGATACTGACTGAGTACCTGAAATGAAAAGTATTGCATTTTGCAACACTGAAACCTTTCAAGTTGATGAATTCTGCAGGTACAGTAATGTAGTGATTATGTTACCATGCTAGAAATCCAAAGAACGTGAGTTCAAATCCCACCATGGCACAAGGTTGCCAACTGTGGTTGGACGTATTCATGGAGGTTTCATCACAAGACCTCCCACCTCCAACGGCCCCACCCAGTCAAACAGCCTTTTTCCCATTTTCAATATTTCTATAACTAATAAAACAAAAGTGTTCAAAGAAAATGAAAAAACGCAATTGTTTTTTAATGCCCCCAACCATAGCAGTTTGAGAATTTGAATTCAATTTTTAAAAATCTGGAAAAAAAGAGCTGGTATCAGAACATGACCATGAGGTGTCAGACTGTCGTAAAACTCCAACTGGTTCACTATGTCCTTTAGGGAAGTAAACCTGCTGTCCTTACCCAGGTCTGGCCTATATGTGACTCCAGTGACCAATGTGTTTGACTGTTAACAGCCCTCTGAAGTGGCCTGGCAAGCCCCTCAGTTGTATCTCAGGCCAACTAGGGATGGACAATTAATTCCGGCCATGCCAGCGATACCCACATCATTGATATAATTGGTAGAGATTACTAGGCAGCTTTCCTTCTCAATTAGGAAATGACAGAAGGCAAACAGACATCTTGATGAAAGAGAATAAGTGGGGGGAATTAAATGTCCTTATCTGTCTTGCAGATGATAACGGGAAAGACCGCATCCGTGTCGGAAAGTTAAACCTGGTGGATTTGGCAGGTAGTGAGAGACAGGCAAAAACTGGAGCAACTGGAGATCGACTAAAAGAGGCCACTAAAATCAACCTGTCGCTATCAGCACTTGGGAATGTAATTTCTGCACTGGTGGATGGTAGATCAAAGCACATTCCCTACCGTGACTCCAAATTGACACGAATGTTACAGGATTCCCTCGGAGGCAACACCAAAACGCTGATGGTAGCATGTCTATCTCCTGCGGACAATAACTATGATGAAAGTCTGAGCACTTTACGGTACGCCAACAGGGCAAAGAACATCAAAAATAAGCCGAGAATTAATGAAGATCCAAAGGATGCTTTGCTCCGAGAATATCAAGAGGAGATTAAACAGCTGAAGACACTCCTAGCTGGACAGCTCGGGAATGATAATTTATCTAGT
Source organism: Squalus acanthias (assembly GCA_030390025.1). Classification (NCBI taxonomy): domain Eukaryota; kingdom Metazoa; phylum Chordata; class Chondrichthyes; order Squaliformes; family Squalidae; genus Squalus; species Squalus acanthias. Next base: position 37,123,257 of record CM059440.1, on the reverse strand, counting down.
AAGTATTTTTCTCTTCCCTTGTTTATTGAAAACCCTTTATTCCATAGTGATATGAACTGGTGGAATCCAAAATCCAGCTGGCCTGTTAATCAACCAGCAGAAGGCTCTTCCATTGGGTGTAGAATGCGTGCCACTTCCAATAGTTGGTTGCCCGAACAGGAAGCTCATATCTATCACCAAAGTTTGCTAAAGTTTCCAAGTACTTACTTAACCAGGTAAGTAATCCAGTATTGTCACATTTTTCAGATGAAACAACATTTTTAGGTCTGATCAGTTTGTGTGATCATGGTATAACTGCTTCAGAAATCAAGTTTGTCACTATGTCAATATGCAGTCGTTTATTACTTAAATGAACCCTATAACATAGTCATTACATAAATGAGCAAACATTAGTGTTCCTAATTGTTTTCAATATTAATAAATAGAGCAGAGTGTTAATCACGGCTGGGATCTGAACTTTTGATCAGCTTATATTATGTGTTTCACCAGCATCATGAACAGGACTTGTATTAATACTGACTGACGTCTCAGTGACTTTTGCAGTTTTGTCTTGGTTTCAGATAAATTTGCTGAAAACAATTTTCCTTGTCTCTATATTTTATTAATGTTACCATGGTCACTGTTCCTATGAACTTTCCTCTCTCTCTTGTTCCTTCTAAAATACAAATATATTGCCCTATACGCTCCTTATCAGTTAAACTAACTTTGCTATTTTATTTTGCAGATTTTCTAAATAAAGTGCAAATGAGTAGTAGTCAAGCAACCATTCAATCCCCTCAGAATACCAATATCCATGCTGAAATAGAAATTGAAAAAGAAAATATGAGACAGGTTTGTATACATCAAAACAAAAGCTGAAATACATTCTCAGTTTTAACCTGCTCTGTTTAGAGACTATGGGCTGGATTTTGATACTGGGGCGGGTTGGGGTCGTGTTATCCACCCGACTGCAATTGGATGTGGGAGATTGATGCGATTTTCACCTAATTGGGCAATTGAGTTCCAGCATGTGGGAACCCATGAACCAATTAATGTTTTCAGTCTGAAAGTCGCCTCTGATGATGTCATCATTGCTGCTGCATTGAAGGTCTGCAAAGACTGCCTGGCCTTTGCTGTGAGAGGACCTGGATGCAAAATGAGCAGCAGCAGCCCTAAGTCTGCTCCCAGATATTTTTGCACCACCACTCCCAGATATGTCTCCTCCTCCTCATCCATCCATCCAGATATGTCTCCTCGCCAGCCAAATGTGCTCCTGCCAGGTTTCACATTTGTTGTTCAGAACAGGCGTGCTTCACGTAGAAAAAGGGTTAAAATCACAAAGGCCTTTCAAAATGGCATTATAGAGGCAATTTAGTGCTTGTTAAGGGCCTTAACAGCCTGTCCCGCCTCTTAAAGGCGGGACGGAGTCGGGACCAGCAGACACGATTTAATGAAAATTGCATGGAGGCGGGCTTGTGCCCGCCCGCCAGTTTTTGCAATTTTAACCCCCCACACGCCTCCAAACCCACCTCCACGGGTCAGTGAAAATTCAGCCCATGGGCTAAGTGGTACTGCTGGCTGTGATACTACTGCTTGTTAATGTATTGTATCCAAGCACAAAGGACATTTGTATTCATCCCAGGGAAATGACAAGGTCCTAAACTGACTGGGTTACAGGTCTGACAAAGTGGTTGTGATGGGAGCAACTTGAAGTGATGAAATAAGAATATCACACAAGAAATATTAGAGGGTACTAAAAGTGCAGTTTTTTCCATCTAGAATATAATGTATGGATATACTCAAGCGTAGTGACACCACTGTATCAGTCTCAGTTACATAGAGGGTTCAGTGGGTTGAAATTTGCTACATTTAGTTTGTGTCTAATTCCTGTGTACACTACTTTAGTGGAGTCAATAACTGCAAAACATTAACCAGTGTAGTAAAAGTACTGCACCGAGGCATTTTAATCCTGGCAAACTGGAGAAAATGGTTCTCTTCCCTTCTGCTGCACCCAAGTTTCTTTTTACTTTGCTAATAACATTCCCACATCTCTGCAGCTGGGAGAGCAGGGAGATTCCAAATGGAGATTTATTTGCAACTAAGCTGTACCATTAGCAATATCTATGAATGGCTGACAGGCGACAAGTTACCACTGAGAGCAAGATGAACAGAGTCAGGTTTCCCCTTGACTAACAGGGGGTGGAACAAAAGGAACAGTTAGGCTCCCCCTAGCTGACGAGCAGTATTAGTAGAATGGGAGCCAGATGGACAGTCTCATGTCTCCCAGGGGCTTGCACCAGAGGCCACCCAATTGTCATGTAAGTATTTCCATTTTTACTGCTTATGTTGATGTTAAATTGGTACAATGAGATTTTAGGAGACATTCTTCATCAAATGTTTCATTTTGTATTTTTCCTCAGGAATACGAGCAGAGATTATCAAAGATCAAAGCAGATTATGAAGCAGAGCAAAAGTCCAATGTTAAGCTGCAAGAAGATATTGAAAAACTAAGAAGTTCTTACGAAATGAAGCTGGCACGCATTGAGGCTATTGATCAGGCCACAGGTATGTTGCCTGGAATTGGATTTGAAATCTACTTAACGTAGGTTTTATAGGTGTCCACTATCCAGTGGTGGCTGTCTAGTTATAGCTGAATATAGCTGCAAGAGTTAGGGATATTGGATGTGGAGTTGAGTGCATTGGGCTCTGAGATAGCTTGTGAGTCCAACACGTGACCGACATGCAGAGCCACACACTATTCGCAATAGTTTGATTGCTGTTTGGTGATTCATTTGTGTTTTTCTTTCTGTCCTATTTTTTCTGCTAGATCAGGTAGACACTTATTTTCAAATGTTTTGAGGCTCCTCCTGCAGGTTGTGCATCATTACACATGTTATTTTTAAATAAGGTCTCCCCAGGTCTGGATGGAAATGTAGCAGCACCCTAGATTGCCTCTCAGGGTATCCTTGATATATTTTTGCTAGCCACTCTGTGTGTGCTTGCCTTATTTTATTTGACTATAAAAGACAATTCTAGGCAGTATATCATTGGAAATTTTGACCACACAACCACTCTTTGATTGTTGAACTTTCAAGGTTAGCTTCTTGCTATCCTATCTAGCCAGTGGATTCTCAGGACAATGCAAAGGCATCAAGTTGTGAAATCTGTCGAGAGGTTTGATATACTTGCAATAAATTACCATGTTTCACAGCTGTGCAGAAGTGATCATGACTGCACAGTTAACTTTGATCTTCAATTTTAGCATTACTTCCTGCTTCTGAAAGCAGAGTTAGCCTTTCTGATACAAAGTGATACTTTTTGGTCAATCATTGTCATTGGAAAGAATGCTACTGAGGTGTGCGAAATGCTGGACTGAATTAAACTGTGCCATTAATTGTTATTTTACAGTACAGGTGGTAGGGTGGTGGTTGGTACAGAATCTCGATTTTCATCAAGCTGATAAGTCGGTATTGTTTCACTGAGGCTGCAAAGTGGTATATACCTGGAGATCGTGCTATCTCTGGGCAAAAAAAGGGCATTGACCAGCAAAATGTAGTTCACAGACAAGATCTTCTCTGACTTTGGTTTTTGGAATCTTGAAGAGCTATTGTAGCTCAGATGTAAACGTCAGGGTCTAGGTTAGCAGGCACATTGTCAAACATGGCTGCAAAAGATAGTCCAAAGAGGCTAGATGCTAAAACACAGACTTGCTTTACACTATTCAGAATTGAGAATGGGCCAGAGACTTATTTGTTGGCAGTTAATCTGCCTGTTATTTCATCATGCAGTTGGGAGTACAATTTGATTAACTTGTCTGACCAGCCAAACTTAGCTAGAATACGCCAGAGACCCTTTTGCCTCACATTTTCAAAGAACTTGTGTTTATCTTGCGTCTTATCACATCCTCAGGACGTCCTAAAGCACTTTACAGCAAATGGATTATTTTTGAAGTGCAGTCATTGTTGTTATGTAGCAATTTTCACACTGTAAGGTCCCACAACAGCAAGTGAATCAATGGCCATATAATATTCAAACAGTGCCATGGGATCTTCAGTGTTCACCTGAGTAGGCAGATGGAGCCTTGGTTTAACCCACATCTAAAAGATGGCACCTCTGACAGTGCAGCATTCCCTCAGTGCTGCACGTGCCAGTCTAGATAATATGCTTCATTTTCCTTCACAAAGAGCAGGAATAGTTGCCCCAATCTGATGCTTTGTATTTTCTCTTTTAGAGTGTTACAATGGAGCCGTCTTTAAATTATCATGGTCCATGTTCTTCCTCCAGATTACATTTGTGGCCAGTTCCCCAGTGCTTTGTCCAAGTGATAATTCTTTATTTGTGAGCTTGCATAGTAAGTTCTAGTAGGCTGTTGGCCCATGGGGTCTATATTGGTCTGATCTTGCCCTTGCGTGCTGTTCACACATTAAAGCAGGGGTGACTAGATACCAATCAGGAATGGGAGCCCTGGCTGAACTTTTAACCTTCTTAACTCAAGAGCACTCTGGCTAGTTGTAGTACCCAACTGCTGCCCCAGCTGAAATCCTCCAACACCACAGACTGAGAATTGACCCTGCAACCTACCTGACCTGTAAGGCTCAGTACCACAATAAACTTACACAGGAATTGCCTACACATCGTAGCTCTCAGATCACTAAAATAGACCGATAAAGCTAATTTTTATGTTGAAGACATTTGAATTTTTATGCCCTAGGAAATTTTAGTGTCATAATGATCAAAAATATAACTTAAGGGGCTTCACACAAATTAAGTACAGGAATCTTTAAAAATGCACAAAAACACATTGTAATTACAGTAACTTTTTTACAGGAACTTCTGTTCAGTCTGCATAGATCAACGCCTTAATTTTTAAAAATAAACCAGCTCAATGCTCAACACAAAAATGCTGTTAGGCAGATGTGATGGGGTATTAACAGTGTAAGATGTCCTACTCGGCTTTTGACTGAAAATCAAAACTATATCACTTTGCAATTGATTATATTATTTCAATCACAATAAAATTTGTAATAAAAAAATAACTAAAGGGGGCAGCACTCCCAGCAAGGACTGGCACCTGCAGGGAATACAATTTCCAAGATGCACTTGCTGCTGGGAGCATCAAAGAGCAAATTTAATGTTTTATTTAAATAAATCATTAATTGTGAAGTTACTGAAAACACTGGACCATGCTGCTGGAAAATGTTAAGAGTAAGCAGTCCAATGAAACCTTTTAATTGAAAAAGTTTTAGTTACATTGAAATGAAGCACACAACTTCTTGAAGTAACCTAGGGTCTGGATGACCTGGGGATGCAAAACTTTGGCATGTTCAAAGATTTGGGTTTCACCAGGAGAATATACAAGGGAGAATACATTGGGCTTGTTATCATGTCTGTGCATATGTTGCTGCTGTGTGCTTTTAGGGGTTGAGATGGTTTGTTTGGTTAAGGTCCTAAGGTACAGCCGGGCTGAGGCATAAGAAGGGCCTCTCGCTTTTTTTGGATGGGGAATATAAATGTTCTTAACTCTCTTTTAAAGTAACAACACACATGACTGTGGCACCATTACAAAACACAAACGTATCTTTGTCTCCCCAGATGCACCTGAATTTCAAGAAGGCACCTGTGCCCGAGAGGTAACTGAGCCATATAGTGTTGAACTAGCGGATGTGAGTGAAATAGAACAGAAGCTAGAGATTGCCACGGTAAATATTATTATAATACTGCCACTAAACATGCACGCACATTTCACTGGGCTCCTTTTATAGTTTTATGAGTTAAGATAAAATTCAGGGTTAAACATGAATACAATGACAGCCAGTTTAAAGTGCGATATGGTAGTACTATAATCGGGCATTTCTGATCATTAACACACAGATAAGATTGTATTATGGCTCTTAATTGACTCTAACCCAACCATTGGGTTATATATGATATGAAATATACTTTATTTTTAAATTTTCAAGTGTTTGGTGGTGTCCAGAATGAGGCCATTGAAACAATGGTAGTTTTTAGGTCAAATGATAGGAAGAGGGGTTATAATGGAGTATGTGAAGAAAGTGTGCAGCTATTTCCCTTCAGGTGACATAAAAGGCTAATAACATAGGGAGTATTTTAATAGTGTGAGACTGGAAAGCGATAAAGCTGTATGTACATTAAAAAGCAAATCAGCGTCTCCAGGTTTCCTGTGCAGTGTAAGCGTATATAATCAACCATTGATGACTTCTGAAACTGCACAGATAGGACCAGTGATGGATGACTGAGAATAGGACCTCTAGCAACAGTGCAGTGCCATGGAGCAATAACGTTCTGTGCCACAGAACAGTAGGAGATGGATTTGTGTCAGGGATTCCCCACCGTGTGATCTCCCAACCTCAGCCCAATCTGCAATACTGAGTAGAGGCACAAAGCTACCAAGAGGGAGGGAAGATTGGCAAGAGAAAGTCAGCCTGGGTTTCTCTTCTGCACAAAGCAGCCCGTTTCAGAGGTAGGGTTGCCATTTTTTGCCAAGTCCAGAACCAAGCAGTAGACAGGAGAGCAGCAGAGCAGAGCAAGGACTGGGATCATGGATTACATTCTGGTGATGATGAAAATTCATTGAAAATAGTTAATTGAACACCTTAATGACGAAGGAGTAAGTGGAAAAAACTAGTTGTTGTTTTAAAAAGTGGACCAATGCAGTTTAGTTTGTCTGGTACAAAACCAAATGGGTGGCAATCCCAGATGAATAAGGTATGAGAAGAGGTTGTCCAGCCACCATCTTTGTTACAAATAGAGAAAATAACCTAGAAAATGGGAAACAAAGTACAGAAAGAGAAATCACAGTCACTGTTACAGGGTGTCATAAAGTGTATGTATTACCAATCCTTCTGAACAAAAATCAATATTTCATAGCTTAAAGGAGTAAGCCATGTTTGTTTTATCAATTGGTTTGGAGAGGCTCTGATGCATCTGCTGTAGCCAAAATGCATAATCCACAAAGGAGCCCTGTAAATGAGGATGTACCTGACTTTCTGCAGGCCCAGCAGCACAGTGCCATTGTGGGAATGTAGTGGAGATGGCGGAAAATCGGACACGCCAAGTCCCAGCCCAGGCTGCTGCTTTCCGTCAGGCCTGTTTGGGACAGTCCCTCTGTCCGGCCCTAACATGGCCCATGCCCATGCCATCGGACGCAGGCCAGAGCATCTGTTCCTGTCTCCCCTCCTCTGCAGTTGCCCAAGGTTCACCCATAGTGGTGCAGGTGCCTGCCACTGCTAATTAAATGAAGTGAGTTCCCCCAACCACAGATAATCTGGGAGAGTCAGGAGGAGATCACTAGCACCCTCTCCTCTGCACTTCCACCACGGAACGGGCCTACAGTTGTTGGAGCCAATATGCCTAATACCAATTAATAATAAAAGAAACCTAAGAAGAAGTTGGCACACATGTACCCCTAGCTGTCCCTAATCCTTTAACATTAATAACTTACCTATTACCTACAAATACAATAAGCTAGCAGAATATACATTTTAATACATACGGGTGTATTTTTTAAAATTAAGGTTATTGTACATTGTGGAAATTGCTAAACCATGTTACCTGACAAATGCTAAATGTCTCTTTAATGATTTGGTTTCCTTGCCAAATTTTTTCAAGTTGATTGAAGCAGAGCCTGACTATGAGCCTGAAATAGCCAAACAGGACAGCAGCAGTATGAAAGTTACGCCAACCAATGAAGAACAAAGCTCTCCATTAGATCTGCAACTGCCCAAGGAAGAAATCATGGCCGAATGTTCTCCAGCTGGTTCGTCACCCGCCACCTTAGATCAGGAGGAAGTACTTGCAAGGTCTGTTCCATGGTGTGCCTTTGTTACCATAGATAATATACACGGCTTTTGGTAAATATTGCATATGCGGCACTGTTCAGGCAATCTATGTGTAGTATTTCCAATTCCTTGCATGAGGCAATGTACCTCATCCACTATCAGCATGTATCGGAAAATTGCAGGTGTCATGCCTGCAATAAAGTATATGTGTGTGCCTCTTTAAATCTCACTTAAAGGTTATTTACTGTTCAAGCTGGAAATCAGAACTCTGGCTTTGTTCATGGGGAAAGTCATTCGATAAGATGCCATATAAAAGGTTACTACATAAGATAAGAGCTCACGGAATTGGGGGTAATATATTAGCATGGATAGAGAATTGGCTAACTAACAGAAAGCAGAGAGTCGGGATAAATGGGTCATTTTCCGGTTGGCAAAAGGTAACTAGTGGGGTGCCACAGGGATCGGAGCTCGGGCCTCAACTATTTACAATCTACATTAATGACTTGGATGAAGGGACCGAGTGTAACTAGTTACCTTTTGCCAACCGGAAAATGACCCATTTATCCCGACTCTCTGCTTTCTGTTAGTTAGCCAATTCTCTATCCATGCTAATATATTACCCCCAATTCCGTGAGCTCTTATCTTATGCAGTAACCTTTTATGTGTCAAGTTTGTGGATGATACAAAGATGGGTGGGAAAGCAAGTTGTGCAGAGGACTCAAAGAACCTGCAAAGGGATATAGACAGGCTAAGTGAGTGGGCAAACATTTGGCAGATGGAGTATAATGTGGGAAAGTGCGAGGTTATCCACTTTGGCAGGAAAAATAAAAAAACAAATTATTATTTAAATAGAGAGAGATTACAAAATGCTACAGTTCAGAGGGACCTGGGGGTCCTTGTGCATGAAACACAAAAAGTTAGCATGCAGGTACAGCAAGTAATCAAAAAGGCAAATGGAATGTTGGCCTTTATTTCAAAGGGGTTGGAGTATAAAAGCAGCAAAGTCCTGTTACAACTGTACAGGGTATTGGTGAGACCACACCTTGAGTACTGCGTACAGTTTTGGTCTCCTTATTTAAGGAAGGATATACTTGCATTGGAGGCAGTTCAGAGACGATTCACTAGGTTAATTCCAGAAATGAGGGGGATGACTTATGAGGAAAGGTTGAGCAGGCTGGGCCTATACTCATTGGAATTTAGAAGAATGAGAGGTGATCTTATTGAAACATATAAGATACTGAGGGGGCTCGACAAGGTAGATGCAGAGAGGATGTTTCCCCTCGTGGGGAAATCTAGAACGCAGGGGCACAGTTTTAGAATAAAGGGTCGCCCTTTTAGAACTGAGATGAGGAGGAATTTCTTCTCTCAGAGGGTCGTAAATCTGTGGAATTCTCTACCCCAGAGAGCAGTCGAGGCTGGGTCATTGAATATATTTAAGGTGGAGATAGACAGATTTTTGAACGATAAGGGAGTCAAGGGTTATGGGGAGCGGGCAGGGAAGTGGAGTTGAGGCCAAGATGAGATCAGCCATGATCTCATTGAATGGCGGAGCAGGCTCGAGGGGCCAAATGGCCTACTCCTGCTCCTATTTCTTATGTTCTTATGTACAGACAAATTATTTACTTTGGTGGGGGAATCCAGAACAAGAGCATAACCTTAAAATTAGAGCTAGGCCATTTGGGAGGAAGCACTTTTTCACACAGAGGGTAGTGGAAATCTGGAATTCTCTCCGCCAAAAGGCTGTGGATGCTGGGTCAATTGAAATTTTTCAAGACTGAGATCTCTGGATTTATGTTGGGTAAGAGTATCCAGGGATATGGAGGAAATGGAGTTGAGGTACAGATCATCCATGCTCTAATTGAATGGTGGAACAGGCTTGAGGGGCTGAATGGCCTGCTCCTGTTCCTATGTAAAAAAAAATGTCAGCTAAATTGAACAGAGTAATTCATGCTCTAGCAAAGTACTCCAAATTAAGCTTCAGGCCCGAAATAGAGAAGTTATTGTTTCTGAGAAAACATTTTATAAGATCATACACAGAACTCTAGGAGTAATCATAAATATTGTATTCAGAATTATTCAGTTTATTGTTGATTTCTTATGTTATAAATCTTATTTTACCAGTAAAATTTCAGCTAGGGAATGTTCAAAATGGCATCTCAAATCACAACATTTGATTAGTTGAGCTCTGTGTTATTGGTAGCTTTTGCTACCTGCCTTTGCTTACTTTATTGATTTCATGTCTTCAGTAGTTCCTCATTGGTAGCTTCCTACTCACTTTTTTTGCTTTTCATTCTTCCTTTCCCTATCCCCAAAGTTCTGATTGGCTCATATTTCATATTTGTTAAACAGGAACAATCAGCTACAATAATTTGCATACAAGAAGGTGTGAACTCTTGAGATGTGGCCCAGGAAGTGTGATGGGAAACACACACTAGATACAAGACTTTACTCTAGTAATCAAACACACAAACACTAGCCACAAATTTCTGGAGGGTTTTTTTTGGGGGTGGGGGTGGCATGTGCAGTGGAGCAGAAAGGCTGGCATTTGGGGCGGAACCCATTTCCTCGGTGTTTCCGCCTCTTTCTGGCCTCATTCACAAATTCTAACTGGGGGAGAGGGCATAGGTGCTTCTTCTGTCTGCCCCTCCTAGGGTTTCCAACTCTGGTTGAATGTATTCCTGGAGGTTTCATTGCATGACCTCCAACTGCCCCGCCCTGCCTTCCCCCGCCAATTGGAAAGTGAAAAGACTCTTCGTTACCTAATTGGATGATTCTTGACTGTCAGTCAGCCTTTTTTCCCCATCTCAAAAAATTTTTATAACTAATAAACAAAAGTGTTCAAAGAACATGGAAAAAACACTTTTTTAATGCCCAATGATTTTTCTCCAGGGTTGCTCGGAGATTAATCTCCAATTCCCAGAGACTCCAGGGCAGTGCTGGAGGGTTAGCAACTCTACCATAGCAGTTTGAGAAGCTGAATTCTGTGTTTTTTTAAATCTGGAAAAGCAGTGTGACATAGAAATGTGCATGAGTTACACTGGGGGATGCTGAAGCATCAGGACAGACAAAACGCACTAGATACAAAACTTTCTATAAGATATAGATTACTTGTATATCATTGTGATTTGAAATCATGAATCTCTGTGATGTGGTCTAGAAACGTAAGTGAGGAAAATGGGATCCAGGGCAATTTGGCACATTGGATCCAAAATTGGCATACTGGCAGGAAGCAGAGGGTGATGGTCGAAGGTTGTTTATGTGACTGGAAGCCTGTGTCCAGTGGTGTACCGCCGGGATCGGTGCTGAGTCCTTTGCTGTTTGTAGTGTACATTAATGTACATTAATGATTTAGATATGAATGTAGGAGGTATGATCAGTAAGTTCGCAGATGACACGAAAATTGGTGGAGTGGTAAATAGCGAGGAGGGAAGCCTCAGGCTACAGGACGATATAGACGGGTTGGTCAGATGGGCAGAACAGTGGCAAATGGAATTTAACCCTGAAAAGTGTGAGGTGATGCATTTTGGGAGGACTAACAAGGCAAGGGAATACACAATGAATGGTAGGATCCTAGGGAGGACAAAGGATCAGAGGGACCTTGGTGTGCATAGATCCCTGAAGGCAGCAGGACAGGTAGATAAGGTGGTTAAAAAGGCATATGGGATACTTGCCTTCATTAGCCGAGGCATAGAATATAAGAGCAGGGAGGTTATGATGGAGCTGTACAAAACGCTAGTTAGGCCACAGCTGGAATACTGTGTGCAGTTCTGGTCGCCACACTATAGGAAGGATGTGATTGCATTGGAGAGGGTGCAGAGGAGATTCACCAGGATGTTACCTGGGCTGGAGCGCTTCAGCTATGAAGAGAGACTGGGGTTGTATTCCTTAGAGCAGAGAAGGCTGAGGGGGGACCTGATTGAGGTGTACAAACTTATGAGGGGCATAGATAGGGTACATAGAAAGGAACTTTTCGCCTTAGTAGAGGGGTCAATAACCAGGGGGCATAGTTTCAAGGTAAGGGGCAGGAGGTTTAGAGGGGATTTGAGGAAAAACTTTTTCACCCAGAGGGTGGTTGGAATCTGGAACTCACTGCCTGAAAGGGTGGTAGAGGCAGGAACCCTCACAACATTCAAGAAGCATTTAGATGAGCACTTGAAACGCCATAGCATACAAGGCTACGGACCAAGTGCTGGAAAATGGGATTAAAATAGACAGGGCTTGATGGCCGGCGCGGACACGATGGGCCGAAGGGCCTCTTTCTGTGCTGTATAAATCTATGACTATGACTAATCAGTTCTTGGGCTACTACCATACAGTTCCCCAGCCACCAATCCAGATTATTTTATGTATCTTTCACTTGTTTCTCATTCAATGTTAATTTATAAACTTTATAAAATCACTTCGTTTTAGCAGTAATATATTAAAAAATCTTACACAAAAGCAAAATACTGCGGATGCTGGAAATCTGAAATAAAAACAGAAAATGCTTGAAATGCTCAGCAGAAATGCAGTTCTGATGAAAGGTCATCGACCTGAAACGTTAACTCTGTTTCTCTCTCCACGGATGCTGCCTGACCTGCTGAGTATTTCCAGCATTTTCTATTTTTCTATTAAAAATATTACATCTGCACACACTTCCTTCAATTATTTTTGCAGCGCTACCACTGGCAAAAGGGTGTAACTACAGTGTGACATGTTTACATAAGCAGTTTCCATTACAAGTATGAATACAGGAATTTATAATGGCAATATATAAAATAAGGACTTCAAAGTGGGGAATGAATTATGTCTGCACGCCTTGATCCGATTGTCCCACACCCTCTTACCCCACTTCACCCAAAGACTACACTTGGTCTTGACTTCCCATGTGCAATAACTAGTGCAGTAGTAAATTTTAACAGAAATTGTAAGCAGGTTTCTGGCTAAATTATGTTTTAAAATGTTGGGAAATGTTAATTGTTTCCAATGTTAAGAGCATAAGAAATTATATGATGAGAAAAGGCCACATCATTGAACTGCACACTCCTTTCCCTGACTATTTACTGTACACCCTATACTAATATTCTAAAGTTAAGTTCTGCATAAATGCTCCCAGATCCCCAAAGGTAATCAAGCAAAATCACAGAGGGCTAGAAATTCGGTGGGGCGCTAAATTTAAAAAAGTTGTAGAATTCCTTCTGACCTCCTGCTAAATTGATTGTTAGCGCTCCAAGAAAGAACTGGAGCGCTAAATCAAGCGCTAATCAGCTAACTTAGGGCGCTTAACACAGAGAGCAGGGTGCTACCCACAGAGTGATAAAGAATTTCAGGTGCACTCCAATCGGGACACATCATTTACACTGGCTCCTTCCAGTTCTTAAAGGGGAGGTTCAATCATTCTGCACAACCTCATTCTCAACATTGCTGGCTCTGAAGGCGACCTCCAAGCTAACAGGAGGCACTAACATGCCGAATTTCTCCCCCAGAATATAAGAAATAGGAGCAGGAGTAGGCCAATCGGCCCCTCGAGCCTGCTCCGCCATTCAATAAGATCATGGCTGATCTGATCCTAACCGCCAATCTACTATCTATCACAGAACCATCTCCTGCATCTAACAGAATTGCACACACGAAATAGGAGCAGAATCAGGCTACACGGTCCCTGGGCCCGCTCCACTACCCACAGGGCCATGACCGATCCGAACCTAGACTCATGTCCAAATTCCTGCCCGCTCCCCGTAACCCTTAATGCCCTTTACTTCTAGGAAACTGTCTATTTCTGATTTAAATTTATTTAATGATGTAGCTTCTACAGCTTTTTGTGGCAGCATATTCCATGGACCTACCACCCTCTGAGTGAAGTAGTTCCTCCTCATCTCAGTTTTGAAAGAGCAGCCCCTTATTCTAAGACTATGTCCCCTAGTTCTAGTCTCACCCGTCATCGGGAACATCCTCCCCGCATCCACCCGATCCAAACCCTTCACAATCTTATATGTTTCAATAAGATCGCCTCTCATTCTTCTGAACTCCAATGAGTAGAGTCCCAATCTACCCAACCTCTCCTCATATGACCACCCCCTCATCCCCGGGATTAACCGAGTGAACCTTTTTTGCACTGCCTCGAGAGCAAGGATGTCTTTCCTTAAGTAAGGACACCAAAACTGTATGCAGTATTCCAGGTGCGGTCTCACCAATACCTTGTACAACTGAAGCAATACCTCCCTATTTTTATATTCTATCCCCCTAGCAATGAAAGCCAACATTCCATTTGCCTTCTTAATCACTTGCTGCACCTGCATACTAACCTTTTGAGTTTCGTGCACCAGGACCCCCAGATCCCTTTGCACTTCAGTACTCTCCAGTTTCTTGCCATTAAGATAATAAATTGCTCTAGGATTTTTCCTGCCAAAGTGCATCACCTCACACTTTCCAGTGTTGTATTCCATCTGCCAAATCTCTGCCCACTTACTTAGCCTGTCTATGTCCCCTTGCAGGTTTTTTATGTCCTCCTCACTCACTACTTTCCCTCCCATCTTTGTATCATCTGCAAATTTTGATATGTTACACTTGGTCCCTTCCTCCAAATCGTTAATATAGATTGTAAAGAGTTGGGGACCCAGCACTGACCCCTGTGGAACACCACTAGTTACTGATTGCCAGTCTGAGAATGAACCATTTATCCCAACTCTTTGCTTTCTGTTAGATAGCCAATCCTCTATCCATGCCAGAATATTACCCCCAATCCCGTGATTTTTTACCTTAAGCAATAATCTTTTGTGTGGCACCTTGTCAAATGCCTTTTGGAAGTCTAAATACACTACGTCCACTGGTTCCCCTTTATCCACTCTATATGTTACTTCCTCAAAGAACTCCAGCAAATTTGTCAAACATGACTTCTCCTTCGTAAAACCATGCTGACTTTGTCCTATTAAATTATGATTATCCAAATGTTCTGTTACTGTTTCCTTAATAATGGACTCCAAAATTTTACCTACCACAGATGTTAGGCTAACCGGTCTATAGTTACCAGCCTTCTGTCTACTGCCCTTTTTAAATAAGGGTGTTACATTAGCAGTTTTCCAGTCTGCCGGGACCTTGGCGGAATCCAGGGAGTTTTGAAAAATTATTACCAATGCATCTACAATCCCTACCGCCACTTCCTTCAAGACTCTAGGATGTAAGCCATCAGGTCCAGGTGATTTATCCGCCTTGAGTCCCATTATTTTACCGAGTACCACTTCCTTAGTGATTTTGATCGTGTTTAGCTCTTCTCCCCCTATAGCCCCCTGTTTGTCCAGTGTTGGGATATTCTTAGTGTCCTCTACTGTAAAGACTGATACAAAATATTCATTCAGTGTTTTTGCCATCTCCATATTTCCCACCATTAATTTCCCGGTCTCATCCTCTAAGGGACCAACATTTACTTTAGCCACCCTTTTTCTTTTTATATAACTATAAAAACTCTTACTATCTGTTTTTATATTTTTTGCTAATTTACTTTCATAATCTATCTTCCCTTTCTTAATCAATCTTTTTGTTATTTTTTGCTGCCTTTTAAAGTTTTCCCAATCCTCTGTCCTCCCACTAGATTTCGCTACCTTATATGCCCTTGTTTTTAGTCGAATACTATCCTTAATTTCTTTACTTAGCCACGGATGACTGTCCTTTCTTTTACACCCTTTTCTTTTCAGTGGAATATATTTTTTTGGAAGTTGTAAAATAACTCCTTGAATGTACACCACTGATCATGTGTCGTCTTACCCTTTAATCTATTTTCCCAATCCACTCTACTCAATTCCGCTCGCATACCTTCATAGTCTCCTTTATTCAAGCTTAGCACGCTTGTTTGAGATCCAACCTTCTCACCCTCTAATTGAATATGGAATTCAACCATGTTATGGTCACTCATTCCAAGGGGATCCTTTACTAGGACATTTTTAATTAATCCTGTCTCGTTACACAGGACCAGATCTAAGGTTGCTTGCCCCCTGGTCGGTTCAGTTACATACTGCTCAAGAAACCCATCCCTAATACACTCAATGAACTCATCCTCAAGGCAGCCCTGCCCCATTTGATTTGTCCAATTAATATGATAGTTAAAATCCCCCATAATTATAGATGTTCCCTTATTACATGCCTCAACTATTTCCTGATTGATACTCCGTCCAACAGAGTTGCAACTGTTCGGAGGCCTATAGACTACGCCCACTAGTGTTTTTTTCCCCTTATTATTCCTTATCTCCACCCAAACTGTTTCATTATCATGATTTTTTGACCCAATATCATTACTCTGTATTACAGTGATTCCTTCCTTTATTAACATAGCCACCCCACCTCCCCTTCCTTCCTGCCTGTCCTTCCTGATCGTTAAATAACCTGGTATGTTTAATTCCCAGGCATTGTCACCCTGCAGCCATGTTTCTGTAATGGCCACAATATCATAACCATATGTAGTTATTTGTGCCATTAACTCGTCTATTTTGTTACGAATGCTACGTGCATTCAGATAGAGAACTTTCAAATATGCTTTGTGGCACTTAGTTCCTGCTTTTTCACTTTTTACCACTTTACCTTTTACTCCACACACTCTGTCCCTTCCTGCCACGCTCTGATTTGTGATTCCCCTACTGCTACCTATGTCTATGACCCTCTCTGTCGTCATTTTTATTTTTTGCTCTCTTGAAACCTCCCCCCCACTAATTAGTTTAAAGCCCTCTCCACAGCCCTAGTTATTCGATTCGCCAGGACACTAGTCCCAGCACTGGCCAAGTGAAGTCCGTCCCAACGGAACAGCTCTCTCCTGCCCCAGTACTGGTGCCAGTGTCCCAAGAAGCAAAACCCATTTTTCCCACACCAGTCTTTGAGCCACGCATTCAACTCCCTGATTTTATTTACCCTAGCCAAATTTGCTCGTGGCTCAGGTAGTAATCCAGAGATTATTACCCTCGAGGTTCTGCTTTTTAATTTGGCCCCTAGCTGCTCAAACTCCCTCAGCAGAACCTCTTTCCTTGTCCTATCTATGTCATTGTGCAGCTTCACTATTGGACCCTAGCCAGATGATTCCCATTGATGACCAGCAACACACACACAGATATATAATGTAGCCCCTGCCCCCAGCAGCACTAGAACTATCATTTGTGATGCCAGTAGCTGATCATCTTAGTTTATATTTATCCTTATAGCTTTCAACTCATTCCCAACCTGATATTTAACTGGCTCTTTTTTTGGCTCCCCGCAGCTCACCAGCCTGACGTACATGAGGCTGGTGTCTCAAAATCGCAGCTGCCTCTTTATCGTGGGTACGGGCGACCGGCTGGCGCACTCCACCAGTTGGTCGCCCAAAAGTCAATATCGACTCCAATGTGCGAAATCCATTAATGAAACTATCTACTGTTTACTGTAGGCTGAAGATGTTGGAGAATGAGGTTGTCGGCGGAGAACAGTCCAAAAATGCAGAGCTGAAGGAGAAACGGAAACGACGGAAGAAGTATGCAGATGAGCGAAAGAATCAACTTGCAGAAGCACTGAAGCACACAGACAGGGATGATCCTACTATCTTGATCAATGTGTACGAATCTATTCAGGATGAAGTTCGAGCAAAAAGCAAAAATATAGAAAACTTGCAGAGAAAGGTACTGCTTTTTCTTTGTAGTTCTCTCTTACTCTCTCAGCTTTCATGGTCACTTGCCTCCACATGTTCTTCCTGCACCTGAGAGGGAAAAGTTACAGATGAAGTTGTACAATTTCTAGTAGTAGTGTTGCTCAGTGATGAACTTGACAAATTGTACAGTTATCATTGACCAAGAGCAGTGGAATGTCCATCTTGCTTAATGATTAGGCATTTAAAGGTATGTTCATAGACTATTAATTTGAAATTATGTAAATTTAAATAATTGATTAACTGTTGAGTTGACCAGTATAGGCATAATGCAGTATTCGCACTAGGGTGGACTAACCATTGGGCCCATTCTTGTTAACCTCAGCTGGTTATTTGCCAGCGAATGCAACACAGCCAACCCAATTCTCTTATTGGCGGATGTGCCACTTTACAGCAGGGGTAACTGGATAGTAATTAGAAGCAAGAACCCTCCCTTAATTTTCCAATGGGCACTATATCTAATAGAAGCGCCCTTACTGCCAAAACCAAGGATTGAACCTCAGATCTTCCCAGTCTGTGTGGCCCAGTTCCACACCAGGCAAAATATTTATCCATTAAGACATTGGAGGAACTACAGAGTATGAATGAGCGACAAACTAGTATTTATATAGCACCTTTTCATGTCCTCAGGACATCCCAAAGTGCTTTACAAGCAATGGATTACTTTTGAAGTTCAATGACTATTATGTGGGTAAATGGCAGCTATTTTGCATACACTGAGATCCCACAATTAGCAAATGAATGATGAGTAGTTTTTGGTGATGTTGGTTGAGGGAGGAATGTTGGTTGAGGGAGGAACGTTGGTCAGGACACCAAGAGAATTTCCTGCTCTTCTTCAAATAGTGCCTTGGGATCTTTTACATCCACTTGAGCAAGCAGAAGCCTCGGTTTAACGTATCATCTAAAAGATGGATTTTGTAGTAATGGATTGAAGTAATTCCATTACAATGAATATCCTCCCCCTTTCTCATTTCTTAATCTATTTTACCTATCCACATATCTCTTGATTACTCTGTTTCTGCTGAATTTTGGGGTTAATCTGAGCTTGGTGTTAAACACTGCAATGTTGGATTCAGTAGACATGCTCTGTTCTGCCTATTCAAGGAGCATAACGTGGATGAGGTGGGACTGTGGAGAAAAAGAGAGTAAGTCTTCGGAGTACCAGAATTCGGAGTAAGCCCCACCCTGTTTACATAGAATTAGATAGAATTTACAGCGCAGAAACAGACCAGTGTTTATGCTCTACACGAGCCTCCTCACACCTTACCTCATCTCACCCTTCTATTCCTTTTTCCCTCATGTACTTATCCAGCTTCCCATTAAATGCATCTTTGCTATTCGCCTCAACTACTCCACATTCTCATCACTCTCTGAGTAAAGAGATTTCTCCTGAATTCCTTATTGGATTTATTAGTGGCTATCTTATATTTATGGTCCACAAACAGATTTGTTTGCTAATCTGTTTATTATTTATCTTGTTTAAGTTAAAAGTTGCTGAGATAGAAATCTCTGATCTTCAGTCTGAGTTTGAATTTGAGCGTATCGACTACCTGTCCACCATAAGGAAGCAGGAGCGGGAAAACATTCTGCTGCAGCAAGTCCTGGAAAGAATCCAGCCACTGATCCGGCGTGAGTGCAACTACAGTAATATTGATAAAATAAAGCGGGAAAGTGTTTGGGATGAAGAAAGTGGTTGCTGGAAACTACCAGAAACAGTTCTTCAAAAGATCACTCTTCCGTCTGGTAAGTGGACATTTTTGAATAACAAACAGGACCTCTATAGATTAAACTAAATGAATAAGAGTAGTTCTATTAATAAACTAGATGGGATTAGGAGCACTATGTTTTAAACTAATGCAGACCTCCACAGATTAAACTAAGTAAGTTTTTGGGACTTTCAAAGACAACAACAACTTGCATTTATATAGCGCCTTTAACATTGTAAAACGTCCTAAAGCGCCTCACAGGAGCATTATCAAACAAAATTTGACAATGAGCCATGTAAAGAGATATTAGGACAGGAACGATGTAGGTTTTAAGGAGCGTCTTAAAAGAGAAGAGAGAGGCAGAGATGCTAAGGGAGGGAATTCCAGAGCTTAGGGCCCAGGCAGCTGAAGGCACGGCCGCCAATGGTGGAGTGATTAAAATCGGGGATGCGCAAGAGGCGAGAATTGGAGGAGCGCAGAGATCGCAGAGGGTTGTAGGGCTGGAGGAAGTTACAGAGATAGGGAGGGGTAAAGCCATGGAAGCATTTGAAAACATGGATGAGAATTTTAAAATCGAGTCGTTGCCAGACTAAGAGCCAGTGTAGGTCAGTGAGCACAGGGGTGATGGGTGAGCGGGACTTGGTGCAAGTTAGGATACGGGCAAGACTCAATAATAGTGGGAATGCCTATAGTTCGATGAGCCAACTTAGGAGGATCACTATAGACTAGATAACTATGGAGGTTTCTATTGACAAGACACCTATTCCAATGTCTGTAATGCAATTTTGATAAGACTAGGATAGGAACCTCAATAGATTAGATTAACCAAGAATAAAGGCCACAATATACTATTCTGACGAAAGGTCTTCGACCTGAAACGTTAACTCTGTTTCTCTCTCCACGGATGCTGCCTGGCCTACTGAGTTTTTCCAGCGTTTTCTGTTGTTATTTTGCCACAATATACTAGTTGGACAAAAGTAGGCATATCTATAGATCAGACTAGACAAGAGTGGACTTTTCTGTAGGTTAGAAAGCACAATTGATATGCATGTGTTGAATGACTGACAAAATCCCTCTTAACACAGTAATTACATCTCTTACTGTCTCTTAATGTCTCTTAATCTCTCCTGCCTTCCATCTAGAGGCATCTTTTGTTTCTTAACTTGTCCCATTACCATCTCCTTTTGCCTTGCACCATCTCTTAATGTCTCTTAATCTCTTCTGCCTTCCATCCTATCACAGACCTTCCCTTTTGTTCTTTCCTCCCCACCCCACTTTCCCTGCCCCTGCACTTGCTTAAAAACCTGTTCGATCTCCAGCTTTTTCCAAAATAACAACAGAAAACGCTGGAAAAACTCAGCAGGCCAGGCAGCATCCGTGGAGAGAGAAACAGAGTTAACGTTTTAGGTCGAAGACCCTTCGTCAGAACCAGCTTTTTCCAGTTCTGACGAAGGGTCATCGACCTGAAACGTCAACTCTGTTTCTCTCTCCACAGATGCTGCCTGACCTGCTGAGTATTTCCAGCATTTTCTTTTTTTATTTCAGATTTCCAGCATCCGCAGCATTTTGCTTTTGAATTACTTTTCAGTCTTGGTGAGCTGAAAAACAAAGCAGCTCACCAGTTTGCAATTAGGCCTGTACCTTTATCCATCCTTTCTCCTCTGTCATTGCTTGCTTCTGCTTTGTTGCTACATTTGATCTTTTCTGGCCTGCTGCATCTTTTCGCTATCTCTCTCCAACTCACTCTTTATCTAAGAAGTGTGTTTTATTCCTTCATGTCTTTCAAATGTTAAATGTATGCAAAACTTGCAGACATTCTAGGGCTTTTCTTGGAACTAAACTCTTTGATATACAAGTCAGATGTCAAAAGAAAATGAAACCAGCAGACAGCAAAGGGTGGTCCCTGTTCTCACACTATCTATCTCAATGGTAAAATTAAATACTAGCATGTTGCAGGCCAGTGGAAAAGGACCCTGTTTGGGGTGTTCTTAAAAGAAGCCAGTATTCACATGAAAAAAAAGTCCTAACTATATCTGGACAGAAGTTTTCAGATGTTCAGGCGCCAGTTCCCATGTTGGAGCAGTGGGAGGAGCTCCATGGAGCTGAAATGACCATGATACTTTCATCAAAAACTCAGTTGAAGGGTTCTGAAAACGACATTAAGATTTTGAACTTTTTATGGTTTTGGGGACAGTTTAAAATATTGTGTAAATCAAGGATTATATTGCTGATTATTTGCTGTGTTATTTTGCTTATGTGTCATTATAATTTTTGTAAGGAGAATTAGCTACTAGTTTTACCCTGAATGATGCAATCTGGCAAGGTGGCGGCCTCTACCTTTTGGAGTGGAAAAGAGAGCATGGTGGGCAGCCCATGCAATCTCCAGTGCGAAAGGCCGCAGTAAAAAGGGTAATTATCAGTCCTGTCGCCTATTATTCCCTCCACGTCATGCATAAAGTTGCAAGTTCACTGGAGATCCTGGTCTGCTTGGAAATGGCTTTCTTGCAATAGAGAGAGTTGGGAAAGATCAGAAGTTGAAGTGAAATAAGTTTGGATCAGGTTAAGGCACAGTCCTTTGCGCTGTACAAGTTATATCTTTTAACAATTTGATTTTTTTTCAGCTGGCTCTAGTCTAGCACCGAATAAGCAAGGGACGAGAGTCTCCACTAATGAAATTGGAGATTGCTCAATGGTAAGTGTCACATACAAATTCATCCAAACTCTATACAGACTATCAGAATTACACATACTTCAACTCAATTGAGATTAACTTTGCTTGAACATTTATAATACTGAAGCAGAAGTGTGAGTTTTGACCAATGCAAACTATTTTGATGAGTCGGCTACAGAATATTGCATTCAGGTTTGGGCTGATAAGTGGCAAGTAACATTCATGCCATACAAGTGCCAGGCAATGCTCATCTCCAACAAGAGAGAGTCTAATCACCTCCCCTTGATATTCAACGACATTGCCATCGTCAAATCCCCCGCTATCAACATCCTGGGGGTCACCATTGACCAGTAACTTAACTGGACCAGCTACATAAATACTGTGGCTAAAAGATCGGGTCAGAGGCTGGGTATTCTGCGGCGAGAGTCTCACCTCCTGACTCCCCAAAGCCTTTCCACCATCTACAAGGCACAAGTCAGGAGTGTGATGGAATACTCTCCACTTGCCTGGATGAGTGCAGCTTCAACAACTCAAGATGCTGGACACCATCCAGGATTTTAAGAAGGCATTCGATGAGGTGCCACACAAGAGGTTATTAAACAAAATTAGGGTTCATGGGATTGGGGGTAATTTACTAGCATAGATTGAGGATTGGTTAACGGACAGAAAACAGAGAGTAGGAATAAACGGGTCATTTTTGGGTTGGCAGGCTGTAACTAGTGGGGTACCGCAAGGATCAGTGCTTGGGCCTCAGCTATTCACAATCTACATCAATGATTTGGATGAGGGGACCAAATGTAATATATCCAAGTTTGCTGATGATACAAAGCTAGGTGGGAATGTAAGTTGTGAGGAGGATGCAAGGAGGCTTCAAGGGGATATAGACAGGCTAAGTGAGTGGGCAAGAACATGGCAAATGGAATATAATGTGGAGAAATGTGAAGTTATCCACTTTGGTAGGAAAAATAGAAAAGCAGAGTATTTTATAAATGGTGAGAGATTGGGAAATGTTGGTGTTCAGAGGAACCTGGGTGTCCTTGTACACGAATCACTGAAAGTTAACATGCAGGTACAGCAAGCAATTCAGAAAGCAAATGGTATGTTGGCCTTTATTGCAAGAGGATTTGAGTATAAGAGTAAAGACGTCTTACTGCAATTATATAGGGCCCTGCTGAGACCACACCTGGAGTATTGTGTACAGTTTTGGTCTCCTTACCGAAGGAAGGATATACTTGCCATAGAAGGAGTGCAACGAAGGTTCACCAGACTGGTTCCTGGGATGGGGGGGATTATCCTATGAGGACAGATTGAGTAAACTAGGCCTATATTCTCTGGAGTTTAGAAGAATGAGAGGTGATTTCATTGAAACATACAAAATTCTTACAGGGCTTGACAGGGTAGATGCAGGGAGGATGTTTCCCCTGGCTGGGGAGTCTAGAACCAGGGGCCACAGTCTCAGAATAAGGGGTCGGCCATTTAGGACTGAGATGAGGAGCAATTTCTTCACTCAGAGGGTGGTGAATCTTTGGAATTCTCTATCCCGGAGGGCTGTGGAGGCTCAGTCGTTGAGTATATTGAAGACAGAGATCGATAGATTTTGAATATTAAGGGAATCAAGGGTTATGGGGATAGTTCAGGAAAGTGGAGATGAGGTAGAAGGGCCAAATGGCCTACTCCTGCTCCTATTTCTTATGTTTTTATGTTGTAGGACAAAGCAGCCCGCTTGATTGGTACCCCATCCACCACCTTAAACATTCACTCCCTCCACCACCGGCGCATTGTGGCTGCAGTGTGTACTGTCTACAAGATGCACTGCAGCAACTCGCTAAGGCTTCTCCGGCAGCATCTCTGAAACCCTGACCTCTACCACTTAGAAGGACAAGGGCAGCAGGCGCATGGGATCACCACCACCTCCAAGTTCCCCTCCAAGTCACACACCATCATGACTTGAAAATATGTCGCCGATCCTTCATTGTCTCTGGGTCAGAATTCTGGAACTCCCTACCTAACAGCACAGTGAGAATACCTTCACCTCATGGACTGCAGCGGTTCAAGAAGGCGGCTCACCACCACCTTCTCGAGGGCAATTAGGGATGGGCAATAAATACTGGCCTTGACAGTGACGCCCACATCCCAGGAACAAATAAAAAAAAGATGACTAATGAAGATCAGGTGGCAAGACAAGATCCCTGACACTAAACTTCTTTAAAAAGCTGGCATGCCACGTTTAGATGCTCTGATCATGAAGGCACAACTACGATGGTCAGGCCATGTGGTGCAAATGTCTGATGAACAAAACCTGAAGATGATCATTTTTGGTGCATTGACAACTGGGAAGCGGTTCATGGTGGTCAGCAAAAGAACTATATAGACTGCTTAAAAGCGACTCTGAAACAGTGCAAAATGGACGTCCATAAGTGGGAACAACTTGCCCAAGATAAGAAGGCGAGAAATCATCCATTAAGGCACCTCCTACCTTGAGGCCCATTGTATTGCTGCTGCTGAGGAAGTCTCGCTTGAAAAATCAAAATTCCCAGCCTGGTGTATCCAGTAACCACTGTTCAATCTGTAGACACTCATTCCGAGCAAAAATAGGTCCCATCAGTCACAAAACAACTCATTGCAGAAAATGAGATGATATTCCGGCTGTCTTATTCAATATCGAAGGACGAATGACAAAATAAATATATGAAGAAATTCGTACTGTCCTGCTGAATAGTTGGCAGGGTTTTATTTTGTTTACTGCTCTTTCTGATGTTCATGTAATTCCACTACTTAAGAGTGAGTAAACTTAAAGATTGGAGCTACAATTTACTGTAAAAATTAATTGTGGTACAAGGACAAATTTACACTGATATAAAACTCTCGATGCGGCTGTCTGTTACGTATATATGTTAAACATATCTAAAAGGCTTCAAAAATATAGATTGTGGGTCTGGTGGGAGTGGTACCTGAAATATTGCTATCCAAGACAACCCTTTCAGTGCTGGCTCCAACCCAAAAAATTGTATTTCATGTTCTACACACTTGGTTGGATCCTGATCAATTGATTTAAATGCATTTATTCCACAGAGAATGTATCGTTCTTGCTGTGATAAAGAAGAAATGTGTCTTCAAATATTATTACTGATTTATAGGAGGAAGACCGTTACAGGCAAATGCTGAACCGCAGCGACAGTGAAAATATTGCCAATAACTACTTCAGGTCAAAGCGTGCCAGTCAGATCCTGAACACAGACCCTGCACGAAGTCTCTGTAAGTATCATCACAATCCATAGTGAAAGCAATTAAACCAAGGATACCAGAGGGAACCATCTCAAACATTATTCCATAAGAGAGGAAATATCAGAACTCACAAGTCAGGAGTGAGCTGTGCAGGTCTTTTTTATAAATCTTAGAAACTAGATAGTCCACTGTTACAGAAGAAAGGGTTTTTTTTGTTTTAGGTTTAATTATCCCAAGTGCAGAATTTGTTTGAATATTCCCCATTACTTTGCACTGCTGCCATCTTAAAAAGCTCCTTGGTGAGGATGCCTTTTAAAGTCACAAAGAATTTTGGCCCTAAATGTTATTATGTCAGGGAGCTGGTCTGACCTTTTAGTCCTATTGTAACTCTCAGTGCATTGCTTTCACACAATACCCTGTCACTGTGGAACCACTAATGCAAGGAACCTGAATCCAAAAGATGTTAGTTAGAGAGGGATAAGTTTCGGTCTTGATGTCATCACACCTTGCGGTGAATTTGATAACCTACTGGGGTGTAGTCACTTTCTTAAACTCCCTTTATTTTCTGAGCTGTATACCAACCAATTTTCTCCTTCCCTGTAAGGAATTGGCTGTCCTGTAAGGTAACGCACTGTTAGCTCTGATTGGGAACTCAACGATAGAAGAATTGAACAATCATCAAACCATGATGCTGAAATGCATAGCAAGCAGCATTTCATCACCCACATTATAACACCTTTTTAGTTAACTAGGATTATTTCCAGTGGCCTTACTCACAGTGAGATGGAGATTTTATTAGAATAGGACCATTGTGCCAAGTAATATTACCAAGGACATTGATTTATCACCTTTGGGGTCAGCCCTAGATCCCGGGAAGGAGGCCTGGAGTCTGCCAGTTAGGCGATGGCGTCTCACGGTCTAGTAGTGTTTTGGGGGAGTGCCAGAGACCAGGAGAGGGGTAGATCCTAGGATCACTGGGGATGGGGCCCTGGAATGTGGAATCACTGAAGAAACTTGCATGCCCTGACAACAATGGGGGTGGAAATGGAATCAAGGAGCTCTAGGAATGCAGTCTAGGGTTTGTGAGCACTGAGAGATCTCACAAGATCTGGGAATGGTGGAACAGGGCTCGGAGGAGAGGGGCCCCAAGGTCCAGAAAACCAGCGAGGGGGGTTTGGATCATTTGGGTAGGCCGTCTGGCAGTATTCAGGGGCTGTAAGCATCTGGCGCTTTTGGGGAGAGCAGGGTCTAGCAGCCTTGTGAGGGTGGGGGACCCAAACTGCTGCATTTAGACTACCATACACCCCTCAAACTCGTTCCCGCACAACACCCTCCATCACCAACCTGTCCACGTCCTCGAGTTCCTCTCCCCCACCACTTTTCCTGTCTTTATATTCCTGTCTTAAAGCATTTAAGGGTGCATTTTCTGTTTGTGCACTCCCGGCATATGCTAGGAGCACATGTCACAGGTCCTGCTAATCACAGGTACTGTTTGCCTGTGAGAAGTTCAAAGCAGAAAAGCCATAATGGTTAATAAATTTGTATAAATTACATCACTTGCCTGACAAAATATCCAGCTTGTTCAAAAGATTCTTAGAAAAAGCAAAGAACTGTCAAATCCTCACAGGCTGAGGGGACACATGCTGATGTACAGATTGCATGCTGTGTAATTCTGCAAGCCGCACGTGTTCAGAATGTGTAGATATTATTCTGAAGTAAAAATATCCAGTCAAAGCCCAAGGTTTTTGAGAGAAGCTGAGGACTTGAAGTAAAAACTTTAAGGAAGGCATTAAGACATGTAAACAAATTAATGGGTAAATGTAATTTTGTTATTGTGAAATACATTTTTTTCAATTTTTTATTTTCTTTAAAATCTTACTTTGAACTTTAGCAATTCAGGTACTGACAAAAAAAGTGGGCAAAAATATTTTAGAAAGCATTTTGAATGATTTGATCGGTCCGCCAATAAACTGTGACAGTGAAATGTTGACATACAGTTCTAAGAACATAAGAAATAGGAGCAGGAGTAGACCAATCGGCCCCTCGAGCCTGCTCCGCCATTCAATGAGATCATGGCTGATCTGATCCAACCTCAACTCTAAAGAACACAAGAAGTAGGAGCAGGACCAGGCCACCTGGGTCCGCTCCGCCACCCACAGGGCCTTGACCGATCCGAACTCAAACTCATGTCCAATTTCCAGCCCACTCCCCGTAACCCCTAATTCCCTTTACTTCTAGTAAACGGTCTATTTCTGTTTTAAATTTATTTAATGAAGTAGCTTCCACAGCTTCCTGGGGTAGCAAATTCCACAGACCCACTACCCTCTGAGTGAAAAAGTTTCTCATCTCAGTTTTGAAAGAGCAGCCCCTTATTCTAAGATTATGTCCCCTAGTTCTAGTTTCACCCATCATTGGGAACATCCTCACCGCGTCCACCCAATCAAGCCCCTTCACAATCTTATATGTTTCAATAAGATCGCCTCTCATTCTTCTGAACTCCAATGAGTAGAGTCCCAATCTACTCAACCTCTCCTCGTATGTCCACCCCCTCATCCCCGGAATTAACTGAGTGAACCTTCTTTGTACTGCCTCGAGAGCAAGTATGTCTTTTCTTAAGTATGGACACCAAAACTGTATGCAGTATTCCAGGTGCGGTCTCCCATTATGAAATGTTTACAAAGGCAGTTTCAAGGATAAATGTTGACATGAAAGAGTTACCAAAAAAAAAATTGTGGCAACAGAAAGTAAGGTTTGTGGACAAGAAGTGCATGCCCTATGCAAGATTTTTAATATTTAGATGGGGTTTATCAAAACACCTGTTATATAAATAAAAGGGGAAACTATTTTTAAAATATTGCATTACCATTTTACTTGCAAACTGAACCTTCTGCTATGTCTGTTGTTGTCGTGTAACAAAACATTTGTTCACCTTCATGCTGTTTCTTGTTTCTCAGCAGAAATATGTTTAGGTATTTATTTAATTATGTTTTTGGCTAATGCAGTCCACCTGAGAATATGTGACTGGGAATCCTTTTTGTGAAACTCATTAGTTACTAAATTAAGTTCAGATTGCCCTTTTAAAGCAGTTTTGAAATGTAAAGAAAGTGTTTTGAATGGTGAATTGTCAGATACAAGACCATGGTTTTGATTTTAAACCCCCCCTCGCCCAGCAAAAATGGTGCATTAAAATTAGGCTGAGTCGACTTACTGGCTTGAGCTTGCTCTGTTCCCGCCCGGCATCAGGCAGGCGGGGACCTACTTCAGGCGGGACTCCAGGAACATCAGTGACATGAGGCCTGGCTGTTAAGATTGTCACCGGATTCACTGGGTGTGCCACCCACTTTGGGGCTCGCGCGTGTCATTCCCACCACCGCCCCCCCCCCCCCTTTTAAAATGCGGTCGCATGTGTCAATAATTTCTGCCTATTTTGTCACTGGAAACTGGCAGTAGATTCTGTTCATACAGAACGGGTTGGGATGGATGAAAAAGTTGTTTATAACAGGATTGCTATAACATTTCTGTCAGTATTTGGAGCTTGGTAAATGTTAAACTTGTCTGAACTGGCCTCAGTTAACTTTGGATCCATTTGGTTTGAGTTGTCCTCAGCAAATCTAACTCGCAGCGAGATGTTGAAATTGCCACCAGTTGACAACATTGAAATAATTTTCCGAGTTTGCACAGTCTGCCAGGAGTCTTGCCCACCCACCGACTGCACATATCAAAAAATCACAGCATGCTATTCACAATTTTATATCCATTAAGACAGAAAATTGAGGCCAGCACTCCCATAATATCCTGATATGCAGGGCTGAGTTGGCAGCACATACTTGGAAAATTGGCTTTGTGTCTCAAAGACAAGTGTGTCACTGCTGTACCATTTCGGCTTTTTGGAACAGAGAATTGTTTTTTCACAAAAAATACAGTCAGAGGCATTTCAAGCCCCAGTCGATACACCCACCTGATCAAACTGTGTAAATTCAACTGAGTTTGTCTTTCTGATGCAGTAATCACACTCGCCCAAAATAAGATGTGCTTTTATATGGAGAATTTGCTTATAACTGATTTGACCTGTAAGAGAATTGACTGCAGTTACTAGTGAAATGGAGTCTTTTTACTATATACATTGATCATAAGGCATTGATTACTGTGCCGCTATGGCTAGTACTGGTCCTATGACACACTCTTGGGCACCATCTTAAATACAAGTATTGATAGTGATTACACTGAGCTCCCCCAGTAGGTCAGATGGTAACGACATTGAGCTGTAGAGACTAGGAAAGTCCCTGGTGCAATATTGGTCTGCGTTGAGTTAGCTGATCTCTTCGTGTGTCAGCAGGCTATTTGATTGTGGGAAACAATAGGAGCCCTACAATTAGCCCCAGTGCTCCCAGGTTAGAGTTTGGATGTCAGAGGATGATAGGATTGGGTTCAATCATAATGTCCTTCATGTTCAAATAGCCTGCTGACACTCCAGGCTGACACTTGAAAAACATTCACTATTTGAAATACAACAACAACAACTTGTATTTATATAGCACCTTTAACGTAGTAAAACATCCCAATGTGCTTCATAGGACTATGAGAAGACACAAAATTTGACACCGAGCCACGTAAGGAGAGATTAGGGCAGGTGACCAAAAGCTTGGTCAAAGAGGTAGGTTTTAAGGAGCGTCTTAAAGGAGGAAAGAGAAGTAGAGAGGCGGAGAGGTTTAGGCAGTGAATTCCAGAGCTTAGGGCTGGAGTAGAACTTGGAGTGGGAAGGGGAGGATCCAGTTGTCGTGGTCCATGTCGGAACCAACGACATAGGTAAAACTAGGAATGAGGTTCTGCTGAGAAAGTTTGAGGAGTTGGGGTCCAAATGAAAAAGCAGAACCTCAAAGGTAATAATCTCTGGATTGTCACCTGAACCATGCGCCAATCAGCATAGGGATAAGCAGATTAGAAGGTTAAATGCGTGGCTGAAAGAGTGGTGTGGGAGGCAGGGGTTTTGCTCCATGGGCCACTGGCACCAGTACTGGGGAAAGAGGGAGCTGTTCCGTTGGGACAGGCTCCACTTAAACCAGGCTGGAACCAGTATCCTGGCGAATCAAATAACTACGGCAGTAGACAGGGCTTTAAACTAATGAGGGTGGGGTGGGGTGGTGGTGGGAGGATTCAAGAAAGAGTAAATTTAAAAGCAGCAAGGGAAATGTCAAGGCTCTAGAGCAGAGCAGAGTTTTGGGTAAAAATAATCAGAGTGGGTCAGGAAGGGACAGAGAGAGTAACAAAGGTAATAGGGCATCAGTAACTAAGGTGACATCAGGGATAAATAGAAAAAAGTCAAAGCTAAAGGCACTATATCTGAATGCACGAAGCATTCGCAACAAAATAGATTAATTAATAGCGGAGATAGAAATGAATAGGTTTGATCTAATAGCCATTACGGAAACGTGGTTGCAAAGTGACCAAGGTTGGGAACTTGGAATTTTATATTGAGTTTGAAAGTGATTTAGTTAAGTTCGAAACTAGGGTCTTAAATCTAAACAAAGCAAATTACGTAGGTATGAGGGACGAGTTGGCAAAGGTAGATTGGGAAACTACATTAAAAGGTATGACGGTCGACAAGCAATGGCTAGCATTTAAAGAATTAATACATAACTAACAACAAATATACATTCCTTTAAGGCACAAAAATCCCACAGGAAAAGTGGTCCAACCGTGGCTAACAAGAGAAGTTAAAGATAGTATTAGATCAAAGGAAGATGTTTATAATGTTGCCAAAAAGAGTAGTAGGCCTGAGGAGTGGGAGGATTTTAGAATTCAGCAAAGGAGGACCAAGAAATTGTTAAAGAAAAAAAAAATATGAGAGTAAATTATTGGAATGAGTAAATCAGATATAAATTATTTTAGAGCTTAACTCAAAGTACTGTACTGGCAACAGATCAGGCAAAACAGTTTCAGTGTAATTAGAAGGTCCTTTTAATAAGCAGCCTTTGCAGTTGAGGTTATTTAAATTGGTCGGTGTATAAAATTCTTGAAGAGTATTGTGGCAGCAAGCAAATTCTCCTTATTTTGTTCTTTTGTTCTCTCCTGTAACAGTGCACAACCCGACGTCTGTGCATAATGTATCTCTTAACAATGGATCTTCGTCCCATGCCGTCTCCAACCTGAACACAGTGTCTCCAACCCAGCCTCCTGATATGCCCACGCCAAGGCCATTCCGCTTGGAATCACTGGAACTCCGTGCACCCTCTGCCAAAACCAAACGCAAGAAAAGCAAAAGCAATTCTTTCATGGACATTGCCTGATGTGTGACTGTTACAATAAATTATTGTTTTTACGGTATTTGTTATATTCCTCCCTTCCCCTTGTGGTCTTACTGCTCCAAACACCAACCCTGGCCAAGGGAGACCCAGCCCTAGGCCTCTGCCAATGCTGCTGTATCACCAGCTGCTCAGAGGTGTTCGGGAAAGTAGTAGAGCTACCCTCCTTAAGGTTCTTCTTGTGAGATAGTGTCTCGACTCCACTTGACACCTCCCTACAAAGGCATGCCTGAGATCGGGAAGTCATAATGTGGGAAACTGTGACTGAGGTGCAATGTATTGATGCTCCAATGCGACACACCACTATGCCATCTACTGCTATTGTTACAGTAATTTAAATATAAAATTAAATTACAAAAGACAATCTTCATAGATTACGTGCCTCATCCCATCAATAGCACAATTTATCAATTCTAAATGTTACCAAACCTTTACTACAGCTTGCCAAAGTACTTGTTCTCTCTTCCAGTCATCATCCATTATATTCCTAATGATTCCTGACTTTATCAAGTTCCTTCAAATCAGACACCCACACAACACCATGCCCTTCTGGTGGTACAGTTAAAATTTTGTTTCTTTCAATCCCGTAAAGACACAATTTATTTAGATCACCTCCAAGTCTCACCAACAGCTACCACCTCTTACCTTTCAAGGCTCCATCCTTAGTTTTTCTTTATGTATTGAGATTCCTAGCCTCACTATCA
The DNA here is from genome assembly GCA_030390025.1 of Squalus acanthias. Lineage (NCBI taxonomy): Eukaryota > Metazoa > Chordata > Chondrichthyes > Squaliformes > Squalidae > Squalus > Squalus acanthias. The sequence continues at coordinate 37,091,234 of CM059440.1, read as the reverse complement.
CCTCTAATATAAAATTGAGTTCTCATACCTCATCCTTTCCTAAAGCTGCTTTCAAGAAGCTTGGCTTCCCCTTTCATGCTAAACATTTCTTCTTTCCTCAACAATTCTATTTCATGCCCAAGACTGTCCAGCACTTTAATATTACTCCCGTATCTAGGAAGTTCTTAAAACATCTCCCAACCTCCTTAGACAGGATACAAGAAAAAGCTTGTCCTCTGATGCAACAATGACTTACATTTCAATGTCACTCATCATGTGCAGATATGTTTCTCAGACAATTTACAAGTGGAGAAAAACAATGGATGGTGAGCAGGAAGAAGAGGATAACAGAAAGGGTGAGGATGCGAGTGATTCTCTCACCTCTAACCTTTCCACACAGAACTTTTCTTCCATCTCTATATTAGGAGTACTATTATAACCAGTACTCCTCCTGTGCTTTCCTCACTTGTACCTCCTTAACTCTTTCTCTGCCCTACATCCTCATTGTGTTGAAATTGAGACTCATCACAATATCGTACTCCAATTCATCCTTTCCCAGGAGCTCCCAGTCTTTCCTTTCAACTACAATCTTCAGGCTTCGCTTGGCATTACCCAATCTTTACTTCCTGATTTATTGTACCTTCTCTTTTATTGTTGTTAACCTTGGTGATGTACTGCCCTGTGTCAGGTAAAATTGTGCGACCTCCCTCTAGGTGTCCTAAAGCTGTTGCGTCATTGTAAGCAATTCCATAGCACATGCATTCCTCACACCAAGATGCTCCTGCTGACATTTTAATAATATCAAAAATGGTGATTGCAACTGGTCCAATTTCTTAAAACTTGTACAACCTTAAGAACAGGATCATCAAATAGACAGTAGTCAAGAGACTAGCAATTACAATACTTGACAATGTTTTGTTGCTGCCTGCTGGGTATTATAAGCTCATTCCGGGAGCAGAAAGTCTGGGCTGTATATTTGCTGCCTTTAGCAATGTTACCTGTATACTGCTGCCACTGTAAGGTCATTACAAATCATTCATTGTTGAAATTATTGTCACTGTGTTCTTGTATTGTCTGTGGTGGGTAAACAGAGCCAAGCACTTTGGATTCAGAATTAACCAGTCAGCCACTGTCTGGGCTCCCCTGAAATCCAATGAGCTGTCTCATAGTTCCCCTAATGGTTTTGTATTGCATGGTGTAACATTGAACCCTACAGGCTCCTAAGTTTGATTCTCAGCCTGAGTTACTGAATTTCAGCTGGGGTACATTAGGGGTGACATGATTAGTTTTAGTGGCCCTAGGTTGGGGGGGGGTGGTGGAATAAATTGATTGGTATCCAGTTACCCGTTAGAAATTGCTGGTGTGCATGTCGGGTGAGAATATGGGTTGGGCTTGGCCGTGACGTTCCCCAGTCAAACAGCCTGCTGTCGCATGAAGAATGGCCGCTTAAGTTAGGTACTGGGGCCAAGCTGGCACCCATGGAACCATACCTGGGGCCAGAGAGGACAGTCACATTGAGGAGCCTGGCTCCACATTGTACTGACTTGGGGATTATTATGGTTTCCACACCTCAAGCTCAGGTGGAAAAAGAAAACCACCAAGCTTGTGCTCCCTCCACCTCCTGCCCCTTATTTGTACAGAGTTTGATTGAACTGTTTAGACATATAATTGTTATAGAAGCTCCTCCAGTGGCTTAATAGGAAACCCCACTGCCCAAAGTGATACTGAGCCACGCAGACCAGGATGCTCCCGGTCTGTGTTGAGTTAGCTAATCTCAGAACTGAGTCAGAAGTTAGGCTTCTATAATTGGCCACAGTACTCTGGGTGAGGGAGAGGGGGAAAATCAGCCAGGATTCCCGCTCTTGATTGTCACCCAGTGACCCTTGCTCAAAGTGCACGTGTGCAAAAGCTGAATGGGGACTGGGTCAGGCTCTGCTGCGTTTTCCCTCTGTGCTCACACTTGCCACTTGGGCAAGTTCTGGAAGGTTGCTGACACCTTTGGAACTGTCCTCTAACCATGAGTTAGATTCATGAGGTAAGGAGGGAGGAAAATGGCTGGGGGGTGGGATGAGAAGTACATGTGCATATTCAGCTTGGAACAAATGATATTTTTATTACTTCCATTAAAAACTGAACAGAGCAGGAAATGCAGTCAAACTCTTATTATGACATGCTATTGGGGAATATGCAAAGTTTGGTTCATTTTAGGATTTTATAATTTTAACTGACTAACAATCCTTCAACTGGGACTGAGGTTTTTTAAATAATGACAGATGAGTAATAAGTTTTGTTATAATGAGATTTGACTGCAGTCATTTTGAATGATAAATTAAAATGAGGTTAGGAGGAAATGGGCATAATTGTTCTTATAAATATCTTTAAACTATGTAGTCACAACAGAACTAATTTATGTATTAAGTACGTTACTTAAACTAAATTATTTGTTTTGTTTATATCTTAAGCTCATATCTGTGCTGTTCTGTAAATATCCACAATAAAGTTTAAAAAGAAACAAGAGTTTTTTTGAGTCTTTTCTGTAATAAAATATGTAACAGGTTTGAAGAATGTTGTCATTGTGGACCTCATAACCTTCACAAGTCTAACCAGACACCCCTCTTAGCTGTGTGTAAAGGCAGTAGCCGGTGTGGGATAGAGCCACACAGCACACAGACAGAAAGGTCAGGCCTGAGCTCAGTTAGCTAAACTCAGTCTCTGGGGCGGTGAGAGCTGGAAAATGAACAAAAACAAAATCAGGCAGGGCTCCTGCTTCTGTCTCTTGCCACTGGTAAGTTTGCAAGTGTGGATCTTGCATGAGAGCAGTATTGGCATTGGCTGTGGTATCTAGGCTCAGGTACAATATCAAGAATGGCTACTTGGGCAAGGTACCAGCGGACTGCACACCTTAGCACAAGCCATTACCTTCATGACAACAAATGTTTTAAATAACTGGATCAAAACAACTCCAAAACCAATTGCCAGAACCGTCAGATAATCTAATGAAGAATTATAGTAATTTTAATAATGAGTAAACATGTAGGATAATATAACTGATGACAATAAATTGGGATTTGCGTAGTGTTACTGCATATTTGGAGTGAGCCTTTGGTTTAGTTGGCAGTATTTCTGCCAAGTCAGAAGGTGAAGGGTTCGAGACCTGTTCCACACAGCCCCGGTGGGTGGAGACTAGAATATGGGGCTGGATTTTCATTGACCCGTGGAGGTGGGTTTGGAGGCGTGTGGGGGGTTAAAATTGCGAAAACTGGCGGGCGGGCACAAGTCCGCCTCCATCCCACCTCCACGCAATTTTCATTAAATCGTGTCTGCTGGTCCCGACTCCGTCCCGCCTTTAGATGGCGGGATAGGCTGTTAAGGCCCTTAACAAGCACTAAATTGGCCCTATAATGCCATTTTGAAAGGCCTTTGTGATTTTAACCTTTGTTCTACGTGAAGCACACCTGTTTTGAACCACGATTGTGAAACCTGGCGGGAGCACATTTGGATAGCTGACTATCAGCTGCAGGTCCACTATTACAATGGAGTAGTAGTAGTAGTAGGAAAAATATCTGGGAGCAGACCTAGGGCTGCTGCTGCTCATTTTGCCTTCAGGTCCTCTCACAGCAAAGACCAGGCATCCAGGTCCTCTCACAGCAAAGACCAGGCATCCAGGTCCTCTCACAGCAAAGACCAGGCAGTCTCTGAAGACCTTCAATGCAGCAGCAATGATGACATCATCAGAGACGACTTTCAGACTGAAAACACTAATTGGGTCATGGGTTCCCACATGCTTGAACTCAATTGCCCAATTAGGTGAAAATCGCATCAATCTCCCACATCCAATTGCAGTCGGGTGGATAACACGAAAAGTGGATGACACGACCCCAACCCGCCCCAGTATCAAAATCCAGCCCATGGTCTCTAAATACTGGGTTGACATCCAACGGAGGATTCGCGTCTGGACAGAGCTCCGGGGTAGTATTCCTGCCTCTGAGTTTGTGGTAGTCCCGGCACAGGCTCGACGGGCCGAATGGCCTCCTTCTGTGCTGTAACCATTCTATGATGCTATGAGTCAGAAGGGTTGGGTTTGGGCCCCACTCCGGACACCCCAGCGAGCAGGAACCATAGCACTGGCTCTAAATATTGGGTTGATGTCCAGGGGGGGGTACTTGTGCCCCACGCCAACATAAAGGGTAGGTGGGCTTTTCAGCGTTGGTTGCAGCCCACCTAGTACTCCACAGCTTTAAACCGTGTGAAGGCAACGGGAAACCACTTCGGCTACTCTGCCCTAGTAAATGGCTCAAGAATCTCATGTGTGAGACTTGAGTTAGGGCCTGCCCTAGGGCAGACTACAACGGACGGAAGGACTGCATATTCACAATTTGTCTCTCTCATGCACACACAGGTAGAAGAAGCCCCTTCCAGAAAGCAGTTCGCCAGTTTAAATTTGCCAATCTTGGGCTTCGTTCACGACTCATATATCTAGAGAAATGCTGACGATTTGAAACAGGATGGATCCCTGTTTTGGTCACAGCTTGATGTTTTGGGTGTAGCCCCTTCATCTGTATCCGTAATAATCCTGCTTTCATACTGCTCAAGTAGCTGAACTGTTGCTCAATAGGTGTAACTGATGAAACGTTTGATAATCCAGCCGCGGACTCTGCAAAACCTGCACATAAATGGCAACCTTTTAAGTATAGTAAATACCGATCAATCCCACAAGGCTCAGAAGGGAAGTTCCAGTTTAAAGAGATGCCACTGCTCAGATGGCACTTGTCGATCATAGAATACTCAATGAACCCAGCGATGCCCAGTTGTTTTATCATTTCCAAACTACGGTAAATGTTTTGAGTTTACTATTAAATAATTAGAGGCATTGAGCTCCTTGTGCTGATATAGATGATCTTGGGAGATTGATTACAACAGTAAGATTAAATACTAAAAGGTGATCAGAAATTAAGCTTTCAATCTAAATTAGATTGAACTGCACATCAGACTTTACAAAATTGTAATATCACATTTTTATTGTACTCGGGTATATAATGTTTTATTACAAAAAGGCAAAATACTGTGGATGATGGAAATCTGAAATATAAATAGAAAATGCTGGAAATGCTCAGCAGGTCAGGCAGCATCTGTGGAGAGAGAAACAGAGTTAACGTTTCAGGTCTGTGACCCTTCGTCAGAACTGGAACACGTTACAGATGTAACAGGTTTAAAGCAAGTACAGAGGCAGGGAAAGAAAGGGTGGGAGGGGAGGAGGCAAGAACAAAAGGGAAGGTTTGTGATAGAGTGGAAGGTAGGAGTGATATAAATGACAAAAGGGGTGATGGGACAAATAAAGAATCAAAAGGTGGGTCTAGAGGAGCTGTAAATGGCAACAGCAGAATCATTACCAGCACCTGCTGTCTGAAAAAATGGGAGCAGTGGTTATGATCTGAAATTGTTGAGTCTGGAAGGCTGTAAAGTGCCTAATTGAAAAATGAGGTGCTGTTCCTCGGACTTCCGTTGAGCTTCATTGGAACAGTGTAGGCGGCCGAGGACAGAGAGGTCAGAGTGGGAGTAGGACAGAAAATTAAAATGTCAAGCGACCACAAACTCAGGGTCATGCTTGCAGACTGAACAGAGGTGTTCTGCAAAGAGATCACCCAATTTGTGTTTGGTCTTCCCAATGTACAGGAGACCGCATTGTGAGCAGAAAATACAATTTACTAAATTGAAAGAAATACAAGTAAATCGCTGTTTCACTTGGTAGGAGTGTTTGGGGCCCTGGATGGTGGGAAGGGAGTTGAATGGGCAGGTGCTGCATGGGAAGGGGAGCAGATGTTGGGGGTGATGGAAGAGTGTACAAGGATGTTACGGTCACTTCAGAATGCTGAAAGGGGAGGAGAGGGGAAAACGTGTTTGGTGGTGACGTCGCGCTGGAGGTGGTGGAAAATAATCCGTTGAATGTGGATGCTGGTGGGGTGCAAGGTGACACCCACTCCCCTTCTCACAGCACTTTCTCATGCAAGCGCAGGAGATGCAACACCTGCCCTTTCACCTCCTCCCCGCCATCCAGGACCCCAAACACTCCTTCCAGGCGAAACAGCGATTTATTTGTACTTCTTTCAATTTAGTATACTGTTAATGCTCTGGATATGTGGTCTTATAATCAAAAGCAAACATATCTTAAATATTATTGTTTCTTCATGCAAATAGCCTTTCCCCATCCTATCTCTGTAACCTCCTCCAGCCCTACAAGATTTCTGCGCTCCTCCAATTCTGGCCTCCCCAATTTTCATTGCTCCACCATTGGTGGCCGTGGCTTCAGCTGCCTCAGCCCTAAGCTCTGGAATTTCCTCCCTAAACCTCGCTACCTCTCTCTCCTTAAAGACGTGCCTTAAAACTTACTTCTTTGACCAAGCTTTTGGTCACCTGTCCGAATATCTCCTCATGTGGCGCGATGTCAAATTTTGTTTGAGAACGCTCCATTGAAGCGCGTTTTACTATGTTAAAAGCACCATATAAATGCAAGTTATTGTTGCTATGACATGCAACACTCAATTTCTTTGGAATGGCACTTAATCTTTTTACATGGCTTCCATTGTGTCCTGACAGATATTAATCTTATATGATAGGACACTTAAACAGCGATATGCAACAGTCACGCTATTGCCCCTCAAACCAATTATATGACAAAAGCAGTTGACTGTGTCCCGTACAGTGGGTTTTAAATAATCATTGATCCACTGTCTGTCATTGTTTCGCTGCACACTGCATTAAAATACGTAGGCCAGGAATTTCCTCGGGGCTGCTCCTGCTCTGCTACCGTAGCTTCATTGGAAGTGCGCCAGAAATATACAATTTCTCTCCCTTCCCACTACCATTGATAATTTTCTTACTCCCATTTTAGGCTGTGAACTGGAGTCGGAGTCATGCTATTAACGATTGGAAAAAATTCATTAACACTTTCCATTGGTCATGTTCACCTATTCATTTGCATATATTTTTTCATTTAAATTAACAATTTAAGTTTGCTTCACTATTGTTTGTGGGATCTTGCTGAGCACAAAATGGCTGCTGCGTTTTCCAACATAACAAGTGACTATTGTATGTGAAGCGTTTTGGGAGCTTTTCGAGATGTGATAAGGCACTGCACAAGTGCAAGTCTTTAACATCCAACAGAAAGTACATTCATATTTTAAATTAGGTTCTGTCCTTTCAAAACTGAATTCAAGTCAACTCTTCTCTTTTCCCTCCCCCTCTGCCAAAAAAACTGGTGTAAAAAAATCTCAAAAAAGAGATAAAATAGAGGTAATTTGTTCTTGACCCAGCCATTGTAAAATAGCATGTAAATAATACTAAAATAGTGGCAAATTGTATGGTACTAATTCAGAAGGCAAAGATTATTTCTTGAATACAAGTAAACCACAGGGGGCGCTCTTGCCGTGTAAATGAAGTCAAGGATGTTCAGCAAATCAAGTGTACTCTTCTGATTTTCGTGATTAAACAAATGGACTGTAACTAATAAGACTTTAAAAGAACCGTAACAAATTAAATTAAAATATCATTGGCCGGGATGATGATGCACTCCAGTCCCCGCGGTGCCCACCAGTCGCGGAAGGCCTCAAGCATGCCGGCGGACACTGCATGCTCCATCTCCAGGGCCACCCGGGCGCGAACATGGCCGCGGAAGAGAGGCAGGCAATCGGGCCGAACAACCCCCTCGACCGCCCGCTGCCTGGACCAGTTAATGACTATTTTGGCCAGGCCCAGGAGCAGTTCTACGAGGAGGTCCTCCGATCTGCTCACTCCCCTCCGCACCGGGTGGCAAATCAAGTGTAATGCTCAAAACCTAAGGTTCTGAAGAACTTTTAATACTTTTTTAATATATATATATATATATAAATTATATATATTTTATAAATACATTTGGCGGATCGAACAGGGACCATTTTCTGGGATATGAGGAAAGAGAAGGTGAGTGAGAATAATTGGATAGCTCTTTTAACGAGCCAGTACAGGCATGATGGGCCGAATGGCCTTCTCCTGTGCTGTATGATTCTATGATCTGCTTCTACCGTCTGCCGAAGATGTCGGAGGTACCCCAGAGGAAGGGATGCCAGGTTCCCCCCCTCACCCCAATAAAGCCGCTGATCCTGCCCCCAGCAGTCCCGAGTGAGGGAGCTACTTTAAAACTAAGAAAAAGTGTTGTCATCTGACCTTCGGAGGTCTAGACCCCAATCCCAGCATATCCCTCAAGGATATATCCTATTTCTCATCTACATGCTGCCCTTCGGCTACAGCATCCAAAGACATGTCAGGTTCCATATGTACGCTGATGACACCAAGCTCTACCTCACCACCACCTCTCTCAACCCCTCCATTGACTCTGATTTGTCACATTGCTTGTCTGACATCCAATACTGGGTGAGCAGAAATTTTCTCCAATTAAATATTGGGAAGACTGAAGCTATTGTCTTCGGTCCCCGCCACCAACTCCGTTCCCTAGCAACCGACTCCATCCCTCTCCCTGGCCATTGTCTGAGGCTGAACCAGACCATTCACAGCCTTGGCGTCCTACTTGACCCTGAGGTGAGCTTACGACCCCATATCCACTCCATCACCAAGACCGCCTACTTCCACCTCCGTAACATTGCCCGTCTCTGGCTTTGCCTCAGTTCATCTGCTGCTGAAATCATCAGCCATACCTTTGTTACGTCTAGACTTGGATATTTCGAATTTGACACCGAGCCACGTAAGGAGATATTAGGACAAGTGACCAAAAGCTTAGTCAAAGAGGTAGGTTTTAAGGAGGAGAGAGGCAGAGAGGTTTAGGGAGGGAATTCCAGAGCTTAGGGCATAGACAGCTGAAGGCACGGCCACCAATGATAGAACAATTAAAATTGGGGATGCGCAAGAGGCTAGATTTGGAGGAGTGCAGAGATCTCGGTGGCTTTTAGGGCTGGAGGAGGTTACAGAGATAGGGAGGAGTGAGGCCATGGAGAGAGAAAACAAGGATAAGCATTTTAAAATCAGCAGCCAATGTAGGTCAGCGAGCTACACGTTGGGTGAATGGGACTTTGTGCGAGTTCGGAGACGGGCAGCAGAGTTTTGGATGACCTCAAGTTTATGGAGGGTTGAAGATGGGTGGCCGGTCAGGAGAGCATTGTTATAGTCATGGTATGTAATTGTGCACCAGTCATTTATCAAACCGATTTCTATCTAGAGGATACTGTAGACTGGATCATTTGATGGGATTTTATTCAGTGAGTGTAGAGGTCAGGAACAATTAATATATGAGGGAGCATGCCTCAGAAATAGAGAAATTAAGCATGGGTGGTAAGGAGCTGCATGATTATACTTGTCGGGGCCGAATTCCTTCAGCCATTCTGCCAGACTCCATGACAGGCTCGGATATGATACAACCTGGTCTTAGTTGGGAATTACAGATCAGACTTGTAAGATGTGGGAGCCTCTGTTGCCCCCTTACGAGGCCACTTGAATGGAGTGCCAAAGCTGGAGACTGCGAAGGCTAAGAGTTCCTGTTTCCTCGGATCATAAGGGACGCAGTATATCACTGGAGGCTGGTGAGACGAGGCATACTGACCATCAGAAGAGTGAAAGTGGGCCCCATTGGGGAGCGCGGTGGAGAAACTGGGGGTGCTCCAGGCTAGAGAAGTGGCCTGCACCCCAAATAATTTGTTTTTTTCAAATTGATCATAACTCATTTGGATCAGTCCCCTTACACAAGAAACCAAGGGATGGAAGAAACCAAGGGATGGGGAGGATAATTGGTGTCTCCAGGTGGCCCCTCCCAGTCAAGCAGCACGGGTCAGGTGAGCGCCCAAGGTGTGCCTGCTGGCCCCATATCAGTGAGAAGCCCTCCCACTGACCCCGCAAACTCTGGCACGCATTGCACTTTAAAAGTACCTTCAGTCTAGGCTCATGCGTGGTGACACCCACTCATCCCAGCATGAGTCGCACCTTCACGAGAGGAAAATTAATTATGTGCCCTGGAGAAGGGAAAAAGGAACAGTTAAGTTCACGCCAGCCTTATTTCCACAATAAAAGGTATTTTTTGCAGTATTATTTAGAAAGCATTCTCGCCTGAGTCAGGCAGTCGTGGGTTCAAGCCCCACTCCAGAGACTTGAGCACTTAATCTATCAGGCACTTCAGCGCAGTACTGAGGGAGTGCTGCACTGTCGGAGGTGTCGTACTTCAGAGGAGACGTTAAATCTTTCGTCTCAGCTGGACGTAAAAGGTCCAATGATACTCTTCGAGTTCTGCTGGTGTCCTGGCCAACATTTATCCCTCAACCAACACATATGGCAGATTATCTGGTCATTTATCTCATTGTTGTTTGCGGGAGCTTGCTGTGCGCAAATTGGCTGCCATGTTTTCCTACATTACAACAGTGACTCCACTTTTAAAGTACTTAATTGGCTGTAAAGTGCTTTGGGACGTCCTGAGGTTGTGAAAGGCGCTATATAAATGAAAGTTCTTTCTTTCTATAAGTAGAATGGAGTGAGTCTGCTGTGTGCCATGGGGCTGTGGAGTACAGGCACTTGTCCTCCACCAGTTCATGGGACGTATTCTGTGACTGGTGTGCACTATTCAGTACTGTCGGCTTCCTTCTATTTAATCTTACAATCATAAATTTGAGTTCTGGTGTATTTACCTTGGGATTGTAGTTAGGGAAAATTATGTGTTTTACATAGAATTTTACAGCACAGAAACAGGCCATTCGACCCAACAGGTCCATTACGGTGTTTATGCTCCACACAAGGCTCCTCCCATCTTACTTCATCTCGCCCTCTCAACATATCCTTCTATTTCCTATGTTGCAACAATGACTACACTTCAAAGAGTGCTTCGATGACTGTGGAGCACTTTGGGACATCCTGAGGCTGTGAAAGGCGCTACAGAAATGCATGTCTTTCTTTTTTCTTTTCTCCTTCATGCACTTATCTAGTAATGCATTGATGCAATTCGCCTCAACTACTCCATGTGGTAGCAAGTTCCACATTCTCACCCCACTCGCTGAGTAAAGAAGTTTCTCCTGAATTCCTTATTGGATTTATTAGTGACTATCCTATATTCATGGACCCAAGTTTTGGATCCCCCACATGTGGAAACGTCCTCTCTCCATCTACCCTATCGAACACCTTTATAATTTTAAATGACACCTATCAGGTCACCTCTCAGTCTTCTCTTTTCTAGAGAAAAGAGCCCCAGCCTGTTCAGTCTTTCCTCATAGTTATAACGTCCTGGTTCTGTTTTGTTTTATTGTGGAGTCCTTCCTGCTTGTTGTGGGGGAGGTGGCAATTGTTGATCCCCATGGGCTCTACCCAATGGCACCAATCACCAGTCTGTGCAAGACAGGACCTCTTTAAAAATTAAACCAATAGAGACGACACTGAGTCATCGGGGAAAAAAACGAAATCATTGTTAGAGGTATTAATGTAATAAAATAAACAAAAGGGCCCAATTAAACTAGTATGGTTAATAAAGCGAAAGGAAATAAACTAGAAATGATTCCACAATTAAATTATATTATACTAAGCATCTGGGAGACCCTGCAGTGCCCATTGGTTGCGGAATGCAAAACAAAGCACTGCACTGAACAGTACGGATGGGCCAAAATCAGAACTAATCCTTGGCATTCCATCTTGGTGTCCGGTGGAGGCAGGAGCCCCAATGGATGGCTCTCCACACTGGAGTCCTTCCCTGCACCATTGGGGTTCTGAGGTTTAGGGTGTTGTACAGAGCAGTGCCATCAAATAGGTTTTTAACTTATTTCACGGACTCCCAGGGCGCTTGTAAGTTTTATGACCTGGATGAGTCAGTGTTTCATGTTTGTACTGAATGTGAGAGGTTACAGCCCCTGTTTGATTATTTAAACGGGCTGCTCCTCAACTTCTAGCTCCACTTCTGTCTTACACTCCTGATCTTTGGCTGCCCGGTGCGGAGGGTAGTCAGGCAAGTCGGAGGACTTCTCGTGGGTCTGCTCCTGGTCAAGGTGGCCATCTGTAGGTCCAGAACGGGGCTGGTGGGGTGAAAAGAGGCAATCGCTCTGGCTGCCTGCCTCTCTCGTCTGTGCCCGGGTGATTCTGGAGAGGGAGCATGCAGTACGCTTGAGGCTTTCTGTGACTGGTGGGCACCGCAGGGTACAGAAGGGATAATCGAAAGCCACAATCACATATTTCAAAAAAAAAAGAAAAAAAAAGAAAGCCATTAATTGGTCCAGGCAGCGGGCGGTCGAGGGGGTCGTTCGGCCCGATTGCCTGCCTCTCTTCCATGTTCGCGCCCGGGTGGCCCTGGAGATGGAGCACGCGGTGTCCGCCGGCACGCTTGAGTTTTTCCGCGACCGGTGGGCGCCGCGGGGGCTGGAGTGCATCGTCACCCCGGACTTCCAAATTTTGATTTGATTTATTAAGTTTCATTTAAAGTTTTAATTGATTTACAGTAAATTTTGATTTGTCAACCAAAAAGAGCAACACCAGGTTATAGTCCAACAGTTTTATTTGAAATCACAAGCTTTCGGAGTTACTACTCCTTCCTCGGGTGAAGTAAGGAGATTATGTATCTCTTTACTTCACCCGACGAAGGAGTAGTAACTCCGAAAGCTTGTGATTTCAAATAAAACTGTTGGACTATAACCTGTTGTTGTGCGACCTCTCAATTTTGTCCACCCCAGTCCAACACCGGCATCTCCGCACCAAGAGGCCGATCAGGGAGCTCTGGATGTGGCTGTGTTGGAGGAGGCGCGACACTGGCGAGCCTCAGCTGGTGGGAGGAGGAAGGGGAGAGCCCGGGGAGGGGGGCGAATGGCGCGGCAGCTCCTGCAAACTTGACTCTCCTCCTCCGGCCTCAGTCTGATGGCCGGCAGCCCCGAGTGAGCAGCTCCCCTCCCCGGCTCCAGGACCACAGAGCCCTCTCTCTCTCTCCGCCCACTCCACTCCCCAGTGCGGTCTCTCTGTCTCTCTCACTTCCCCCCCTCACATCTCACTCGCTCTCAGGCCGGGGGCCATGTGGCGGCGGCGGTGTGTCTGCCCGTGTGGCCGGGGGCCGGGCTCGGCTCAGCCAGGGCTCTCCCCCCGCTGCCGCTCGGCGTGCGGGCCGCTCTGAGCCCCTCGGGCTTGGGGAAGAGGGAGCTTCACTCCCACCCCGCTTCCCCCCCACCCCCCTGACCATGGAGTACATGTTCCGCAAGAGGAAGCTTCTCAAGACGCTGCTCAGCCTCTCGCTGCTCTGCGCCACGGTGGCCGTCCTCCAGAGGCTGAAGCTGGGGGACGGGGTGAGCCCGGGGCTGCGGGAGGCCGGGACCGGGGCCGGGAGCTGGCCGGAGGCCCAGAGCAGCAGCAGCTTCATCATCAGCAGCAGCAGCAACAACAGCGGGCCTGCGCCGCCGCCGGAGGAGAGCCCGGAGGCGGGCGAGGCCTCGGCTTCGGCCAATGCCAGCGGGGGCCCGCCGGCCTGGGACGTGACAGCCAGCGACTGCAGTCCCAACTGGGCGGTGAAGGGCCTGGGCTGGTTCTCGGCGCTGGACGCCCGCTTCCAGCAGTACGTGCTGTACCGCCACTGCCGCTACTTCCCTATGCTGCTCAACCACCCGGAGAAGTGCGCCGGCCGCACCCACCTGCTGATCGTCGTCAAGTCGGCCATCGAGCAGCACGACCGGCGGGACGCGGTGCGCCGCACCTGGGGCCGCGAGCGAGATGGCGCGAGCGGCGGCGGCGGCGTGCGCACCCTCTTCCTATTGGGCGCGCCGGCCGCCGGCAAGGACCGGCGCAACCTCCAGAAGCTTCTGGAATACGAGGACCGTTTGTTCGGCGACATCCTGCAGTGGGACTTCATGGACACCTTCTTCAACCTGACGCTGAAGGAGGTCAACTTCCTGCGCTGGTTCGGCGTCTACTGCCGCCACACCCGCTTCGTCTTCAAGGGCGACGACGACGTCTTCGTCAACACCGACAACGTGCTGGAGTTCCTGGCCTCGCAGGCCGCCGGCCCGCGCCGCGACGACCTGTTCGTCGGCGACATCATCTCCCGCGCCCTGCCCATCCGCAACCACCAGAGCAAGTACTTCATCCCCCGCCAGCTGCACGACCAGCCCTACCCGCCGTACGCCGGCGGCGGCGGCTTCCTGATGGCCGGCCCGCTGGCCCGCCGGCTGGCGGCCGCCTCCGAGGCCGTACAGCTCTACCCCATCGACGACGTCTACCTGGGCATGTGCCTGCAGAAGGTGGGCGTCGAGCCGCAGCTGCACTACGCCTTCCGCACCTTCGGCATCGTCAAGCGCCGGGTCAGCCCCATGAACAGCGACCCGTGCTTCTACAAGAACCTGCTGGTCATCCACAAGCTCAGCCCCGAGGGCTTGCTGCAGATGTGGGACACCGTCCACAACGCGACTCTAACCTGTGCCAAGAAATTTTTCATCCCTTTGAACCAGTGACCCGTTACGGAGTGAGAAATCCTCCCTTGCACAGTGAGACGTGTAGGTACTTCTTGATGGCGTGAATTGGGAGCGAGTCTTTGAGCCGGTAAAATCTGCTTGGTGTCATGCTGAGACCTGTCCCATTCAGAAAGGCTCGAATATTAAGCTTTCGCTGGATAAGCTGAGCTAAGGTACTTTTTATAGAGTAGACTTAAAAACTGCTGTATTTTAACACACAAACTACAGTGTTTAATCTCCATATATAAAGTTGCACTCTCCTCGGTGTATGTTTTTTGTCTCCAGGTGCTTGAACTAAGGGATAACTGTCTCCTGTAATTCCCTTTTTCACTGGTGTTGAGTGTAGAAAAGGTATTTTTCACTAAATGGATCCACAAGTGACTGGGGTTCAAATACCATATCAAAGAGTTGGGTTAGTAACTTTATTTTCCCTTCCTTCTCTCCTGAAGGTAGTCTTGCATGGGATATGGATGAGATTTACCCTCTGGTGACTTGCCCATGTAGCTTGTTGTTCAAGTCATGGTGGGCTATTCAGTAGGGTGGGGCAGCAGCATGTATGGTAAGAGCTGAACCCAGCCCTGTTACATCCCGCCGAGTCTGATCATGATCAGGAGGGGCAGCCTACCCAGGGGCCGTGAGCCAGTTGTAGTGTCCCCATTTTGCACTGCAGATGGGATCAGCTAACTTTACAGATGAGCTAGAAGATGCCACCTTCCTGGTCTACTGTTCAGCTACCCCCTGGGTTAACACTCGGTGATCAGGGGAACCCAGTAATTCTTTAGAAAAGAAAAAAAATGGACACGGACACTAAATAATGTGGTTAACATGTATTACAGCAGAAGGGATATGGCAATTTTTAATCATGCTTTGAAAAGGGACTTTTTAAATATATTTAAAATAAAATCATACCTTTTGTTTTGTTTTCTTCCCTTTCACCCCCCCCCCCCCAAAAAAAAATACAACATACTGACATGAGGAAAGAAAAGGCAGAAAAGTGACCCAAACTTGAATAAGCCAATTCTGTGAACTGCTTTTGAGTGACTGCAACAAACTTGGAAAGTTGTTATTAGTGAAGTGCTGGTACAAATTTTCCCTCCCTCCCTTTTCTCCCTAACCCAAATAAAATGATCTATGGCTTTTGAGCTGATCTCCAGAAGTTGATAAACTGCAGGACTGAAATTCCTGAGGCTCTGCCCCCCCCCCGCAGGAAGTGTGGCGCGACGGGACCTCTGGCTGCAAGTCTGCTCCAGGCCTGATTGCATCCCTGTTCCTTGGTTGGAGCCATTTGCATGGGATGACTGATGCCAATGCCATTTCTGGGGCATCTAACCCTGGTAGGGGGACCCAGGAATTTAGAGCCGCACCTTGCTGCTTTATTTCAGAGCTGGCTGTTTCAGCCAAAGGAGCTTGGTGCAGCAATCCATTGCAGTTAAGAAACTGGCATTTGGTACTGTTATGGGCCCCACTTTCAGTGGGCATACTTGGCATTGGGCGCACCGGTGGTGGGACTGCCAGGATTTTCTGATGGATGATGCCATAAGAGGTGGAACTGGCCAGGTGACTTCTGCAAGAAGCGACGCTCTTAAATTCTGGCAGAATGTAGTGCCGACTTTTTAAAATAAATGGTGAAGACCAGGCAGTTCTGGGCTCGGCTCTGTTTGTGCTGCTGATGTACAACCCCAACCGGCCCAGGAATTTCAGGCCTACAAATCTCCAATGTCGATTTTGACCATTGTGTTTACGGTGTGATAGGGAAAAATTAAGTGAGAAAGTAAAGGCGTCTAGTTTAAGAAATTTTCTTTTTGTATACTTTTAATTATTTGTGAAGACTACCCTAGTTTCTGAACTATTTGCCAGCAAATCAAACTCCTATTTTGATGTTTGAACTTTGGAAACCAGCCTTTATCTTTTAGTTCTAAGTAGTAATCATTGGCAATGTACAAAATATCCTTCTAGATATTAATATATTCTATTAAAAGTTAATATGTGAAGTACTCGAGGGGTTAACATTGTATAAAACATCCCTCTCGCCTGAATAGTCAGGGCCAGCAATTTTTGCCTAACTTGCTTCATATGCTGCTCCGTGGTCGTAATGAAGGAGCCGTGGAATTGCTGAGGTGCACGGTATTTAATATTGCTGCCTCCCTCCCTCTTGTCACTCTCTCTTGCCTCCATCCCCACAAGTAAAACTGTGCCTTTATGAAGCACTCCATGTTGAGGCAAGTGAGCTGGAATGTCAGTGATGGGATTTAACTCCATGACCTCCAGCCTAAGATTGAAGCACTGTCCGAACGACTGGTCCTTTCAATATGGCAACTAGCATGGGGGAGAGGGTGGGAAAGAATATGCAACAGCGGCCAGTGTGTGCTCTATAGAAAAATGTCTCCTACCTATACATGTATAATTTAAAGAATAAGAAGTCTTAATATTTAAAACCAATTGTGTCTTATGAAATCCAGATTGTTTTTGACAAAAAATTGAAAATAACTTGCAGTATGGAATTTTTGTTTTGGTAGAGCTTAACTTTGATATTAGAAATGGTTTTGACAACTTTGCCAAAATGATCAATTGAACATGTACATTGAAATATAACTAATAAACAGTCTAAAATGATTTTTCTTTACATTGTAAGCTGTATTTCTGTGTGTGTGTGTGTGTGTGTGTGTGTGTGTGTGTGTGTTGCAGGTTAATGGAAGGTTTTTTTATATATTGATCTTGTGAAATGATTAAATACCAGAAAGTAACAGTCGGTATAACTCTTACCAAGTCCCGTTCACCCATCTCCCCTATGCCCTGACCTACATTGGCTCCCGGTTAAGCAGCGTCTCGATTTCAAAATTCTCATCCTTGTTTTCAAATCCCTCCATGGCCTCGCCCTTCCCTATCTCTGTAATCTCCTTCAGCCGCACAACCGCCCCCCGCCCGAGATATCTGTGCTCCTCTAATTCTGCCCTCTTGAGTATCCCTGATTATAATCGCTCAACCATTGGTGACCGTGCCTTCTGTTGCCTAGGACCCAAGCTCTGGAATTCCCTGCCTAAACCTCTCCACCTCACTACCTCTCTTTCCTACTTTTAAGATGCTCCTTAAAACCTACCTCTTCGACCAAGCTTTTGGTCACCTGCCCTAATTTATCCTATGTGGCTCGGTGTCAAATTTTTTGTCTTCAAATACTCCAGTGCAGCACCTTGGGACGTTTTACTACGTTAAAGGTGCTATATAAATACAAGTTGTTGTTGTATTAATGTGTAAATATGACTAATAACAATATAGAAGTATTATGTTGATGTGGGCCATTTATTCCTATCAATTATACAATTATTTGTTCTCTGGACTGAACTTTATCTCTTGGCTTCTATGTGGTAATTTTGTACAGCAGATGTGTACTTGATGTCCCTTAGTGATTAAGTATTTTTTTTGAAATGTAAAAATTGGAACAGGAGTACTTTTGATTTGCCATCTGGTGCAGTAAGAGCCCTACAGACAGAGTTCTAGGTTCAATCTCTGGTCAGAGTTGGCTGTCTTTGGTCAGAGGAGTTTTGGGTGGGTGGGTGGGTGGGTGGGGGGCAATAATCAGCTTGGGCCATTACTGTGGATTGCTGTTTAGTGATCCCCTGCTGGGTGGTGCATGTGGAATAGTACAAGGAGCGATGTGTTCTCCTAATTCTCTTGCTGGTTATGTGCTTGGGCATTGGCAAAGGCTTTGACAGGCTGGCTGCCAGCCCATCCTTTCCGCTGTGGATAGTGACTGGCAGAGAGACCTCAGACAGGGCAGAAAAATAAAACCCTTGCAAATAAACACAAACCAAGCTAATCCTGGTCTGTCTGCTGTCCAGACTGTGGTGTCTTCAAAACCTAGAATGTTAGATTCAGAGACCTGGCTGGCTCTGGTATTGGCACCACTCTAGCTGTAGACCATTCAAGATGATCAGTTATCCAGTATATAAACCAAGTTTAAATTTCTATTTAGAACTAAAATGTAGTTAACAATGGGAGGCAAAATGTAGAATTTTTTTTTTTTTTACATTCTACCTAGTCTTTGCTTGTGCCTCTGCTGGTGATTGATAGCACATAGAATGTGGATTAAAGTATGAAACTCCTATTAAAGAAAGACTTGCATTTATATTGCGCCTTTCATGGCCAAGATGTCCCAAGGCGCGTTACAGCCAACAAAGTACCTTTTTGAAGTATAGTCACTGTTGTAATGTAGGAAACGCAGCAGCCAATTTACGCACAGCAAGGTCCCACAAACAGCAATGTGATAATGACCAGATAATTTGTGATTTGGTTGAGGGATAAATATTGGCCAGGACACTGGGGAGAACTCCACTGCTCTTCTTCTAGATAGTGCCATGCGGTATTTTGCATCTACCTGAATGGGCAGACAGGGCTCGGTTTAACGTCTCCTCTGAAAGACGGCACCTCCGACAGTGCAGCATTCCCTCAGTAATGCACTGGAGTGTCAGCCTAGATTGTGTGCTCAAGTCCCTGGAGCAGGACTTGAACCCACAACCTCCTGACTCAAGAGGAGAGAGTGCTACCCACTGAGCCACGGGTGACGATGCCCAATTGCCTTTGGGAGGGGGGGTGCTGCTCTGATGATGGACCATGCTTCTCTGCTCTTTAAACCCCCCGCCCCCTTTTTTGATCCGTGCTATAATGACTAACTGTCAAGTTGATCAGTGCATAGAGGCATTGACACTGTACAACCCATTAGTATAACTTCGGCCGCAATTTCCCAAGTCTACCACTTTGGCTGGATAGATAAGTGTGATTGGCGATAATTCCTGCAATTTCTTTCAATTTAGGATTGCAGCTGTCAGTGCTTTTGAGTGAGGGTGTCGTCGTGCATAAAGGCCCTTGGCTGCGAGCGTCAATGCTCAGCCGCTGCCTCCAGCACAAACAAACACAAACTGAATGAAACAGCACCCACAAAGCTCAGCACTGCTGAGATCAACGGCCTTCTAAGCTGCAAGGATAGTTTGAATAGCTTGTCAACTGAGCCTTGAGGGATTATAGCCTGGATCCCTATAAAGGCATCAGTTCTTTACCTTGTCAGAATAGAAAAAGTAGAGCAGAAGATATAGAATTTCTATGTAGTTTATCTCCAAGGAAACTTTTATTTGCAATTCAGTTGCAGAACTGCTTTCTCAATTCTTTTTTATATATAAAAGTACTCTAGCTCTCTTGTACCACCAGATTGCTGTGTGTACTCCTCATATCCTGAGACGGCTAAGCCATTAATCGGTGTACATTTTAAGTTTGGATTAGCTAGGCAGGAAAGCTGCACTTTCTGGCTCCAAATGCCATGAAATACTGTGCTTTTTCCACACCGTGGTCCAAGAGTGCCTCCTGTCCAAGTCCCACATGACACAATATTGGCTACCTCCTTATGGTCTGACCAGTTAACGCGCCTAATTATCTTTTTAGTACCTGCTTTCAAAAAAAATGAATGAATTTGGGATAGGACCAAACTGCGTGAATAAGCCCCTTTCTTTCTGCTGAGCCTTGCTATTACACCAAAGGATGTGGATTTGTGTCTAGGGAGACCCTGTGAGAAAGTTTTTATGAAAGGTTTTTACAATTCTTTAACAAAGAGACTTTCACCTGGGAAGGGTGGGGGGACATTCAAGGGAGCAGAATCCTGATAGCTGTCGGGGACTGTTATAAATGGAATTAACAATGTAAATTGTAGCATTTTATTTTTAATAGTACCCTTTTTTTTGAAAACTCTTTCAACGTGTTTTAGTAATCAAATCTTTAAAAATTCTGTAGGATTATAAACTGAAAGATCCAATTCCACAGGCCTCGAACACTGGAAACCAAGTTGAGCAATGCTGTGGAGACTGGGTCTATTAACATAATTTTGCTTGCACATCAGAAATCCCTCTAATTTCTTCACTTGCAGAAGAGGGACAAGACATCTTTTATTCCCCCTAATCTTTAGAGCCTTTTCCTCACTTTGGAGGGAGGTGGGAAATGCTGACAGCCGATGTAAAGCATGATCATTGTTTTTTCTTTTCGCAGAATAACGGATGAAATTGGAATTCTATCCCCCAAACACCAGTTTTAAAAACCTCACCTAATGGGGAATTTGATTTGTTTGGCCACTCTAAATCAGTGGCCCTGCGCATAACTCATCCTGTTCCAAGGACCACAGCTACAAACGCCAAGTCTAGCCAATGTTGTGTGGGCAGGGGTATGATATTGCTGGGACTTGGGGGAGGTGCAACTTTTAATATTTACTGAGGTCTTATGCAGCCGAATGGTATTGGTGCTTTGCCCATTGCTGTAATAAAATTTACTGAGTCAGTATATTAATGGCGTGGTAAAAATTTGATACCAATATAGGCGCTAGAGTTAATTCTTTTAAAGATCAAAGGAAGTTGCAAAGAAATATTGATGAACTCAATATCGGTAAGTGCGAGGTGATGCATTTGGTTTTTAAAAATTTTAAATAACAGCAGCGATTATACTCTGGATATAAGCTCAGTGCTGTGGAAGTGCAGAGGGATTTGGGGTTACAGATTCATGGGACATTAAAGGTACCACCTCGAGTTAATAAGGTTGGAAAAAAAATATATCTAATGGAATTCTAGGTTTCAACTGGAGTTAAAAAATATAAAGGCCAAGAAGTAGCAATGAACCTATGGGGAAAAAATGGCAGAGTACTGGGTGCAGTCTTTGGCTTAATGCTACAGGAAGGATATTGAGGCTTTGGAGAGGGTGCTGTGCAATGCAGTCACTAGGTTGATGTCTAGTATAGGAAATACAAATCTGAAGAAAGACTTGAAAAATTGGATCTTTATTTATTCGAGCGACTTAAATTACAGGCCAATATGATGGTAGAAGCAGACTTTCCAGCAGTTGGGTCTAGACTGATTGGCCATAGATACAAGATTAAATGAGAGATTTAGAACAGAGAGCAGGAGAAACTTCTTCATAGTTGTGAGGCTGTGGAATTCACTTCCAGCATTCATGGTTGGAGCAGAAGCTATGTCAACACTGAAGGATAGATTAAATAGGTGGATGAAGGAAAAAGTTTTGAAGACATTTATTCACTTCTTTTCTTTCAGACACTTCTGACAGTCTATCACCAATTCGATGTATTGACAAACTACCTGAGTGAAGAAGGAAAATGACGATCAAACACCAAAGACCTTTTTTTTAATGAACCATTTGGTCAGTTTTTTGGTGTTGCTGGTTTGTGAATAGTAGCTTTGGGGTGAGGGAAAATGAGGAATTTGCCTGTTATATTTTTTGCTGGTTATTCATTGCTTTAATTTATGCTTGCTCCAGATGCATTTGTACCCAATGCATAAGTCCACTTCCATTAGTCCGGCTACATAGGAACAGCCCCTCCAGCCTGTTCTGCCATTCAATGAGATAATGGCTCATCTGTATCTTAACTTCATCCACCTGTCTTGGTTCCATATCCTTTTATATCCTTGTCTAGCAAAAATCTATCGATCTCCGCTTTAAAATTATTAATTGAGCTAGCAAGAAAAGGTAAGCTCAGAAAAAGCCAGGAGACTAGAAGGAGAGCAAGTTCTGCCCCGAGTTTTAGGGCAGAATGCGGAGGATCTATTCAGTTTAAATTAAGTAAGACCCACTGATGTGTAGAAGTGTAGCATGTTGATTATTTTAGATTACTACATGAAGACAAGTATTAATTGAAATAGGTGAAACAGATCATAACTGTTGCTCCATATGTTCATCTGATGTGAAATAAAACAACTTAACAATCTGTATCAAACCTCGTCTCACCCAGTGTTGCCCAGTCTGTCTTCAGGGAAGTTGTACAAATACACATGTAATAGACAAGAATATCTGGTAGAGATTACAAGGGGACGCTATTGCTATGTCCCTGGGTTATGATATCATACAAGTAGATATTGGGCAGCGGAAGTTAAGTCCCATAAACCCGCAAATCTATGAGAGCCACAAATTTGTAATGGGTAAGCGTTAGCCTCACGTGGCACCTGGTTTCTGCTGCAAAGTGTTGAACAGCAAAAAATTGTCTATTTTGGAGGTATTTTTGTTGTTTTTTGTAGCCCTGTGTATTTCCTCATTCCTAACTCAAGGATCTATGAGGGTCATCAATGGTTGGAACAGTTTTCTACTTTGAAGCCTAGTCTTGGCCACTTAGCACTCCTAGGTCAGGTGTAGCATGTTGGATACAGGGTAGAGCTGCCTCATCAGCGTGCCTTAATCCAAATCTCAAAGTGCACCCCTACTGTTCCTCACAAAACAGCCATCTTCGTGGGCACTCTGCCCAGTTAGCACCAGTTAATACCACATTATGGGTGCTTCTGACCGGTACTTTATTCCCACTATGAACTGGGTTAAAACCAGCCAAATGCATTCACTTAGAATCCCTACAGCTGGCAAGAGCGGCAGCTTTTTCACATCAGTTTTGGTCGAATTTAATCCCAAGTCCCAGAGGCAAAAAGAAATGTAACGCAATGCATCAGCTAGTCTTGCGTATCCCAAAAATATAATGGTTGGAATGGTCAAACTGCGAGTGACAATTTTCAAGGATTACATTTATTTTTAAGCTTCCTAACCAAGGAGGCAAAAAAATATGATGATTTCGGGATTGTTTTAATAAAACCTAAGTAATCTCTCTATTAAATCTTAGTTTGTTGCGTGGCTCTTTTGGGAGTTAATTTGCACAAATAGATATTTCCCAGCAAACTAATCTGCACTTCCTGAGTGATAGCTTGTAAAACAAAACCAACTTCAGTAATTGTTTCAACCAGTTTAACAAGTGTATATTTCAAACTACTCTCCTCCCATTTTCTCCTGAATTTGGGGATCATACTAATGTGGAGTACCTCACCCATACAGTCTTTAAGTGTGAATCTTTGCAGTGAGTTGGTGGGCTATTTTATTATGGGGGTCTTAAAGCTGAGCCTAAACCTGTCCTCCTTCGATTCCCAAAATAGCAGCGATCACTGAATAGTGATCAGCAGCAGGAGCCTGGGCCCATGTTTGCCCTTCCCAGCTCAGGGATGGTGAAGTTGAAACTGAAACCTCAAGGTGCTGGCCATGGCTCAGTGGGTAGCACTCTTGCCTCTGAATCAGAAGGTTGTTGGTTCAAGTCCCACTCCAGGGACTTGAGCACCCATTCCAGGCTGACACTGCAGTACAGTACTGAGGGAAGGTGCTGTCTTTCAGATGAGACATTAAATTGAGGCCCTCTCAGGTGGATGTAAATGATCCCATGGCACTATCTCGAAGAAGATCAGGGGAGCTCTCCCCTGGTGTCCTGGCTAATATTTACCTCTCCACCAACATCACTAAAACAGATTGTCTGGTCATTATCTCATTGCTGTTTGTGGGACCTTGCTGTGCACAAATTGGCTGTCGCATTTCCCTACATTACAACAGTGACTACACTTCAAAAGTACTTCATTGGCTGTAAAGCACTTTGGGATGACCTGAGGTTGTAAAAGGCGCTATATAAATGCAAGTTCTTTTTCTTCTAATATCATCCTTTTATTCTGATATCATCCGAACAGGTATTAGCAAACTTGGAGCCTTACATTTCCTACATTACAACAGTGACTACGCTTCAAAAAAAAAATTACTTCATTAGCTGTAAAGCGCTTTGGGACGTCTGCTCCTATCTACACTACTTACTGTGCCACCTAACCTAGTGTCGTCAATAAACTTAGATGAAGGAATAGAGAAGTGTATATCGAAGTCATTAATAAATATGGTGAAAAGCTGAGTACAGATCCCTGGGGGACACCACTAGTCACATCCTGCCAACTTGAGTACATACCCATTATCCCTACTCTCTGTCTCCTAGATCCTAACCAATTCCCTACCCATGTCAATAGGTTGCTTCCAATTCCATGCACTCTCATTTTTGTTATCAGTCTCTTATGTGGAACCTTATTGAATGCCAGTGGTCGTGAAAGACGCTATATAAATGCAAGTCTTTTTTTCTGGAAGTCCATATAAATACCATCCATAGACACTTCCTTATCTAGCACGTTCGTTATCCTCCATGCATTCCACTAGTTTCATTAGACATGACTTACCCTTTACAAATCCATCCTGGCTCTCTCTGATCAGCTCATGTTTGTCCAAGTGCTCTGTCCCTAATAACAGATTCCAGTAACTTCCCCACAACAGATGTTAGATTAATAGGCCTAGAATTTCCTAGTTTATCTTTCCTACCCTTCTTAAATAATGGAGTGACATTGGCAATTTTCCAATCCAAGAGGACAATTCCTGAATCAAGAGAAAGATCATGGCTAACGCATCTACAATTTTCTCACCTCCTTCTTTTAATACCCGGGGGTGGAAACCATTGGGACCTGGAGATTTGTCTATCTTTTGTCTCATTATTCTCTCCATTACCATTTTTTAACTTTTATTAAATCTAGCAAGTTTCTCCCCTTGATTTTCTTTTTCTTCGTATCTCTGGTAATTTATCCTCATCCTCTACTGTGAAGACTGATGCAAAGTAATTATTTAGCAAGTCTGCTATTTCCTGATTTTTCAATTCCAAAACCACCTGCATCTGTCTTTAAGGCGCCTACATTACTCTTAAGCCGCCCTCTGTCTCTTAATAAAGCCTTTAGTGTTGTCCTTGATATCCCTCAAGTTTTTTCTTGTATTTCCTTTTTGCCGCTCTTACTACTTTCTTTGTATCCCTTTGCTGTTCTTTATATCTCTCCCAGTCCTCAGGATCTCTACTGTTCTTTGCATTTGTATAAACCCTTTCTTTAGTTTTATACTATCTCTCACTTCTCTTGTTGACCAAGGATGTTTAATTACACAAGTAGAGCTTCTTGTGCTTTAAGGGTATGTACAGGTCTTGTATTCTACCATATACTTCTTTGAACACCTCCCACTGTTCATCTGTAGTTTTATCCGTTAACTGTTCTGCCCATTCTACTGTGCTTAATTGCTGCCTCATCCCTCCAAAGTCTCCCTTACCTAAATTTAAAACCTTAGTTTGTGACTCACCCTTCTCTCTCTGAAACCTAATATCGAATTCAATCGTGTTATGGTCACTGTTGGCTAGGTGTTCCCTTACCGTTAGCACAATGAATTGTGCAGCAACAGTTACTGGCACTGTCATTAACCGCAGTTCATATTTTCATAAAGGAACGTAGGAACAGAAGTAGGCCATTCAGCTCCTCGAGCCTGTTCTGCTAGTCAGTGGGGTCATGGCTGATCTGTACCTCAACTTCATTTAGCCACCTTTGCCCCTTGATAAGTTAGCCAACAAAAATCTATCGATCTCCGTTTTGAAAATTTCAATTAACCCCTAGCATCCACAGCCTTTTGGGGGAGAAAGTTCCAGATTTCTACTACTCTTTGTATTTAGAAAGTGGTTCCTAATTTCATTCCTAAATGGCCGGGCTCTAATTTAAAAATTATGCCCCCTTGTTCTTGATTTCCCCCACCAGAGGAAATAGTTTCTCTGTATCTACCCTATTGAATTTCTTTGTCATTTTAAATACCTTGATTAGATCATCCCTCAAGCTTTTCAACTCAAGGGAATACAAACCAAGTTTATGCAACTTGTCCTCATAATTTAATCCTTTAAATCCTGGTGATTCTGTGCTGTACCCTCTCCAAGACCAATATATCTTTGCAGGGTAAAATACTGTGGATGCTGGAAATCTGAAATATACTAAGAAAGAAAGACTTGCATTTATATAGCGCCTTTCATGACCTCGGAGGCAGTCCCAAAGCGCTTTACAGCTAATTAAGTACTTTTAAATATTGTAATGTAGGAAACTCTGTTTCTCTCTCCACAGATGCCGCCTGACCTGCCGAGTATTTCCAGCATTTTCTGTTTGTATTTCAGATTTCCAGCATGCGGTGTATTTTGCCTTTTGTATTAAAGAAACAAAAGATGGGTCTAGAGGAGCTGTAAATGGCAACAGCAGAATCAGTACCAGCACCTGCTGTCCAAAAAAATGGGAGCAGTGGTAATTATCTGAAATTGTTGAACTCAGTGTTAAGTCCGAAAGGTTGTAAAGTGCCTAATCGAAAGATGAAGTGCTGTTCCTCGGAGGTACTGTTCGCTGAGCTTCATTGGAACAGTGTAGGAGACCGAGGTCAGCGTGGGAGTGGGACAGAGAATTAAAATGGCAAGTGACTGGTGTGGAAGGTGGCATCATCAGAACAGATGAGACGGAGAAACTGGGAGAATGGAATAGAGTCCTTACAGGAAGCGGGGTGGGAGGAAGTGTAATCAAGGTAGCTGTGGGAATCAGTGGGCTTATAGTAGATACTGGTTGACAGCCTAGCCCCAGAAATGGAGATAGCGAAGTCGAGGAAGGGAAGGGAAGGGAAGAATCGGAGATGGACCATGTAAAGGCGAGGGAGGGGTGGAAATTTGAAACAAAGTTGATGACATTTTCCAGTTCGGGGCGAGAGCAGGAAGTGGCACTGATACAATCATCAATGTATCAGAAAAAGACGTGAGGGAGAGGACCTGAGTAGGACTGGAATAAAGAATGTTCCACGTATCCAGTTTCCTGGCCCTAACTATCTCCTTTTCACCATGGACGTCCAGTCCCTCTACATCTCCATCCCCCACCAGGGTGGCCTGAGGGCGCTCCACTTCTTCCTTGAACGGAGGTCCAACCAGTCCCTATCCACCACCCTCAACTGCCTGGCTGTACTCGTTCTTACATTGAAAAAATTCTCCTTTGACTCCTCTCACTTCCTCCAAATAAAAGGTGTCGCTATGGGAACCTGTATGCGTCCTGGCTATGTTTTCGTTTTTGTGGAATACATAAGAAATAGGAGCAGGAGTAGGCCATTCGGCCCTTCGAGCCTGCTCCGCCATTCAATGAGATCATGGCTGATCTTCTGCCTCAACTCCATTCACCGGCCCTATCGCCATATCCCTTGATGCCTGGCGATCGGGCCGGTGAATGGAGTTGAGGCAGAAGATCAGCCATGATCTCATTGAATGACGGAGCAGGCTTGAAGGGCCGAATGGCCTACTCCTGCTCCTATTTCTTATGTTATGTATCCCACAAAAGTGCAAACATAGCCAGGATGCATACAGGTTCCCATAGCGACACCTTTTATTTGGAGGAAGTGAGAGGAGTCAAAGGAGAATTTTTTCAATGTAAGAACAAGTACAGCCAGGCAGTTGAGGGTGGTGGTGGTGGTGGATAGGGACTGGTTGGACCTCCGTTCAAGGAAGAAGCGGAGCGCCCTCAGGCCATCCTGGTGGGGGATGGAGATGTAGAGGGACTGGACATCCATGGTGAAAAGGAGATAGTTAGGGCCAGGAAACTGGAAACTGTTGAAGTGGTAGATGGTGTTGGAAGAGTCGTGGATGTAGGTTGGAAAAGACTGGACAAGGGGAGAAAAAATAAAGTCGAGATAGGAAGAAATTCCGTGGGGTAAGAACAGGCTAAAATGATGGGTTTACCAGGACAGTCCTGTTTGTGGATCTTGGGAGGGAGGTAGAAAAGGGCTGTGTGGGATTGGGGGACTATGAGGATGGAGGCCGTGGGGGGAAGATCGCCAGAGGAGATGAGGTCCATGACGGTCTGGGAATCGATGGCTTAATGTTTGGTGGTGGGATCGTGGTTCAGGGGGAGGTAGGGGGAGGTGTCGGAAGAGTTGGCATTCAGTCTCTGCAAGGCAGAGGTTTATTCACCAAATAAACAGTGACGCCCTTGTCAGCAGGTTTAATGACAATGTTAGGGTTGGACCTGAGAGAATGGAGTGCTGCAAGTTCAGAGGGAGGTAGGTTAGAGTAAGTGAGAGGAGCCGAGAAATTGAGATGGCCAATGTCATGCCAGCAGTTCCCAATGAGAATATCGAGATAGGATAAGAGGCCAGAGGGAGGGGTCCAGGTGGAATAAGAATTCTGAAGACAGGAGAAAGGGGCCACTGTACAGGAGGAAGACGCGTGTCCAAAGAAGTGGGCGCAGAGGTGAAGGCGATGGAAGAAGAGCTCAGCATTGTACCAAGCTTCAAATTCATTGAGGCAGGGGCGTAAAGGGATGAAGCTGAGGCCTTTGCTGAGGACTGGTCATTTGGGGTCAGAGGGGATAGTGAAAACACAGCAAGGGTGAGATTGGAAGGAGGGATGGGGTCAGAGGAAAGTGAAGGAGGATCTGGAGGGGCTTTGGATGTTGACGCTTGCGGTCCTTGAGACCTGAAAGGCAGAAAAAAAGTTTTTTGTTAAAGCCCCGGATGAGGCGAAGGATGAAATTGAACTGCGGACCAGGACAGCTCAGAGAGTGAGTCGGTGCTGCTGAAGAGAGAGGTGAGAGCATGCATGTGGCAGCGTATGGCATTGAGCGTGGATCTCGGAGGCAACGAGAGCAGTGGTTCGTTGAAAGCTGAATATCATGGAAATATCTGTAACATGGGTGGATCTGAAACATGAAGGGTGGAATTTCAGATGGAATCCACGTGGAATAAATCAGAGTTGGAGACAGTTGCTGAGGAGAGAGATGTGGCTGTGAATGTGAGTTTTAGTAGATACCTGATCAAACACGAGAAGGGAAACAGAAAGCAATGAAGGTGATCAAGGTAAAAGAGACAAATGGAAATCCTGTCGAAGAGAAGAGCAGAACCTCTTCAAGGTGGGCATTCCTGGAAGAGAAGGGTCAGTGAATTAAATACTAATACAACTCATTACTAACTCCACTATGGCCTATTCCCTTATTGGTTCTAAAATGTGTTGTTCTAGGAAACTGTCCAAATACATTCTAGAAATTCATTGCCTTTACTACATGAGCTGTTCTGCTTCTCCCAGTCTGTGTGCAAATTGAAATCTCCCATTGGTTTTGCGACTTGCTTCCCTGATCTCCGTATTTAGACATCACTACCATCACGAGGTTTGTAGACAACTCCTACCAGAACCTTGCATCCTTTCCTGTCCCTTAACTCTACCCATTGTGCTGTCACGGCCCAATCACCCTTACTGAAATCCCTGCTTTGTACTGTAGCAGCAGCCTGCAGTAGTGCTAGGGATCTGGGAGGATCACTCTTGCTCCTCCTGGCTCCACATTAAGCTAAGGATATTAAATAATTACCTTTTGAGGACTGCTGGTTAGGCCAAATGTAGACCAAATAATCCTGAGCAGAGCAGGCCCAGCACCACCCAGGGCAGGTCTTTGTGGAACGAGTCCAGGCATTAGGCTGCTAATTAACATATGCAATTAATGCCTGTTTTAGACGGTCACGAGGGAGTCCTGAAAAATCGCCCAACCCGATCTTTCAGGCATCCTTGGGGAGTGGGACGTAGCCCCGTAAAATTGTTTATTTTTGCCCCGTTTTCCACCCAGAAAACAAGTGCAACGAGATCGAATTTCTCCCCAACTGTCCTTCTTCTTCTTAGGCAGTCCCTCGGAACCGAGGATGACTTGCTTCCACATTAAAAATGAGTTCGCAGGTGATTGATGAGTCCAATGCGGGACCTACAGTCTCTGTCACAGGTGGGGCAGGTGGGTGGGGTGCTTGGGTTGACGTGCGCTGCCTGCGCTTGGCTTCCGCTTGCTCCCGGCAAAGAAACTCGAGGTATTCGGCGCCTTCCCGGATGCTTCTCCTCCACTTTGTGCGGTCTTGGGCTAGGGATTCCCAGGTGTCGGTGGGGATGTTACACTTTTTCAAGGAGGCTTTGAGGGTGTCCTTGAAGCGTTTCCTCTGCCCACCTGGGGCTCTCTTGCCGTGCCGAAACTCCGAGTAGAGTGCTTGTTTTGGGAGTCTCATATCGGGCATGCGGACAATGTGACCCGTCCATCGGAACTGATTGAGCGTGTTCAAAGCTTCGATGCTGGGGATGTTGGCCTGAGCAAGAACACTGACATTGGTGCGCCTACCTTGCCAATGGATTTGCAGGATCTTGCGGAGGCAGCGTTGGTGGTACCTCTCCAGTGCTTTGAGGTGCCTGCTGTACATGGTCCATGTCTCTGAGGCGTACAGCAGGGCGGGTATCACTACTGCTCTGTAGACCATGAGCTTAGTGCCGGGTTTGAGGTCCTGGTCTTTAAACACACTCTTCCTCAGGCGACCAAAGGCTGCACTGGCACACTGAAGGCGGTGTTGGACTTCGTCGTCGACGTCTGCCCTTGTTGACAGTAGGCTCCCAAGGTATGGAAAGTGGTCCACGTTGTCCAAGGCCTTGTCGTGGACTGTCCATCGGCTCTTTGACAATGGGAGAACATCCCGATCCTATCCATGGATGTGCCTTGAACCTGCATGGGTCAATGGCTAGCAATCAGGAGCAAGACAACCTTGGCTAAGTCTTCCCCTTCCTAGTTTGGAGCAATGAAGCCAATTGTAGCACACCCCTCCCCCCCTGCCGGACTGCAAACCTAGTCAGCTAACTCAGCACAACTCAATGATTGAACAGGGTTCTTCTTGGACTCTATGGCTTAGTAGCACATTGGGAGAGTGTTTACACATTGTGCTGTTTCAGTCAGAGGCGAAATGGGCTTGCAAGCAGAATAAGAAGCAATGAGCATTGTGAGTTCTGATAGAGAATCTAAAGGACAAGGAAGCCTGATGGGCTAAATATCCTTTTCTACTTTCCTATTGTTTTGTTTTCTCCAGCCTACTTTTTTGTTACCGCCCATTTTGGTCCCACACGGCTTTCCTGGCCTAGAGAGGAGTCAAACAAGCCTTTGTCCATTCAGTTCTTGAGCTGGCCTTTAACAGGTGCACGTGAGCAGCTGTGGCCTCTCTGTTTGGAACGGATTGAATAGCATTATAATCAGAAGTGAATTGAATTATACAGTTCTCATAAGGTACAGAGAACAAAATGGTCCAGCTGGGAGCGTATCTACAGAATTCAACTGTGATAAACACTGAGTTTGCCAAGAATAGTACTAGAACCCAACTGTAGACTTCCCATTAAAATGGAATTACATTCACAATAACTTTTACTTTGTTGAATCATTCCTTCTGCAAACAAATCTAAATTAAAACAGAACTATTGTAAAACGTATTATAAAACTTGTCACATCTGCTTGAAACTTGGAAACTGGCTCAACAATATAGCATGTAAAAAATAAAATTGTAAAAACTATCTCTGCCTTAATCTGGAATGTTAAGTACAGAAATGCATGAAGAAATGATTTGTTATAGGGGTCGGACATGCATTTCTTCAGAGTGAAGTACATTGTTTTACAGTATAAACTTGTTTCTTTGCAAGGGAGCGGGGAGGGAGATAATTTTGATGCTTAATTAAAGTCAACCATGGAAACAAAACATGTTTTCTGGTTTAGGCAGCAAACCCTTCTAGTTCATGTCAAGCATGGGTCACACGTGGAGCAAAATCCTTCTCTACTCTGCCCTCAGCCGTGTGCATTAACCCCAACCTCTGCTAAATAGCCCCTGCTGTACATTTGTGACATTGGTCACACTAGTCATTCTTGTGCACTTGCTGGGCGGTTGCCAAATCAGTGTTGATTTATGGAAAGGCTCTCTATGACTAGAATTGCTGAACTAATTTCTCTTGGGACCAAATATCAGCAGTGGGAGGAGGCTTTCATTCCAGCCATCTGGCTTGTATTTCAACTTCGTTCCCAGAGGACAGTGTTCAACTATAGTCTGCCAGTCAGTTCCTCCACCTACTCTTTCTCCTGTAAGCTGCATTCAAATTTCACAGGGGGAAATTTCATACCTCCCACACAAGAGTGCTAGGTTTCTAACTGAAACCTAATAAGAAATCCCAGTTGGGATTGGCTTCTCCAGGGTGAGAGTTTTGGCCCAGGTTATCTGTGTGTGAGAGAGAAGAGACTGGGCAATTACTTTCTTCCATAACTCAATGATGTCTCTTGAGAAGAACTGATAGTATTTATGAAGTCTCTATACTGGCCTAGACCCTTCCTGGATCTGCACAAAGTTGGGTTATTGGTGCAGGCTTGTGAAGACCAACATTCACAGCCTGGTGCACTTTAGGGAAGATAAACAGACTTGGTGCAGAGAAAAAGAGGGCAAGCCAATATAAGTGAAGTAGTTTTCAAAAGAATTTGGACCAAGGAATGGATAAATGTAAAGGTTCTGCACATTGGAACAGGAAGCATGAAATATGTGTGTGATAAGAAGTGTGTCCATTAGCAAAGGTAGAAAAAGATTTGGCAACTATTAACTGAAAGTATCCAGCCAAAGTGTAGCTAATACCAATTATGTTAATAAATATTGTGATGATCTTCAGGGCACCTGATTTATGACCATGTGGAAGGCCACACTTGAATATTGTGTGTAGTTTGGGCATCATTCCTTCAAAAGGTTGTTAATGATTGGATAGGGTCAAGAGAATAAGGAAAACCTCAATTTCTAGAGCTCTGAGTTCTCTGCAAAAACTGAGGGCTTGATTTTAATAGCCCTTTGGAGGTGGGTCTGTAGCAAAAATCAGAAAAAATGGCTTCAGACACCCAACCCGCCTCCATCCCGCCCCACCCGATTTACGTGAGTGTCTGTTTAGCTGCTCCCAAACTGACCGGACAGGTAGTTAAGGCAGTTAACAGCCTGTTAACTGCCTTGCTAATCCTATTTTGATAGTGGTTTCCCATTTTCGTGCTTCTGGCTCCTGCTTCCCGACTTGTCAGAAACAGGCCAGGTTCAAGGAGACGAGTTGCTGGAGGACATGTTTTGTATGCATTGGTGGAGCACTTTAAAAGCACCCCTGAAACATGGCTGTCATTCAAATGCAACAACTTTGCGGTTGTAGGTATGGGATAAGATTTTGCATATCTACTGACCTTGTGACTGTTCAAGCTGACACCCATCTACAGTGTGACCTGAATGGAATAATTTCAGGCCACTTCGACTGTGTGCTTGCAAGCTTGTTGCCTCAAATGAAATCTATAGCAAGGGGATGGAAAAAATTTATGTCCTCTCATCCTGATCCTCCTAATCGGAGGAGCAGCGGTCGCATGGCTCAGCGCAGATCTTCCTGGGAAGAGGGGGACGAGGGGCGCCTTGCATGCCTTGTTGTGACCAATGCAGCATCCCTCCAGTTCACTGCTGTCCGTCAAGCAGGGTATGCACACTGCCATGCTACATTAGCATAAGTTTACTCTTCAACCATAGGTGGCTACCATATGGCTCTGTAATTACATCATCTCTGCTGTGCTCTGTTATTTCCTATCACTTTCACCATCAGCATTACAAAAGCAAGTCGCCCTGAGCCCTCAATGCGCTTTTGCCACTTCCCAGAACACACAGGCCACACAATCAACTGTTTGCCATAATTTTTCTTTTGCACATGACAAAAGGATAATAAACCAACAACAGTCAGGAAAAAAAAGACAAAACACCCAAGTGAGTCCCCTTGTGGCTATAGGTGCTTAATCTTTCTCTTACGCGTGCTTCTACGTGGTGCTTCCCCTGTGGCTTCAGCAGACGTAGAGGCACCTTGCTGACTAGGATGCTGTGCCTGCTTAGATGCCTTTGGCGGACGTCCGCTGGGTTTGGGAGCCTGGGAGGGCTCTTCAGCAGTCTGCTCTTCCTGTAGCTGTGCAGGGGCTGAAACGGCCATCTCAGTTGTCTCCACAAAGTGGGTTTCTGACCGAGGGCTCTGCAGTGGCATGGTCATGTGAGTGCTTTGA
Source organism: Squalus acanthias (assembly GCA_030390025.1). Lineage (NCBI taxonomy): Eukaryota > Metazoa > Chordata > Chondrichthyes > Squaliformes > Squalidae > Squalus > Squalus acanthias. The sequence continues at coordinate 37,057,255 of CM059440.1, read as the reverse complement.
GAGGAGCCCACACTTCTTTGTGTCCTGCCAACAACATCCCTCTCATGGGTCAGCCGCACCTCAGTGCTGGCAAGTGGCTGGAGAGCACCTTGCTGCACATCAGGGGGATAGAGTCATAGTTATACAGCACAGAAAGAGGCCCTTCGGCCCATTGTGTTGGCGCCGGCCATCAAGCCCTGTCTATTCTAATCCCATTTTCCAGCACTTGGTCCATAGCCTTGTATGCTATGGCGTTTCAAGGATCATGAGGACCCGTATCTGCACTGGCAGTCCTCATCACAAGGACATACATGAAGCTCTGGTCTCTCTGCTCAATAGCTGCCTATTGCTCCTCCAGAGATGACATTCTATTTTGAACAGTCACCATGTTTTCCTGACTCTGGCGACTTATTTCCGCCAAGGCGGTAGCCAGCCTTTCCACGGAGGTTGGCATCCTATCCATGGAGGTTGCCGTCCTATCCATGGTGGTGCATTCATGCGCCATTGGCTCCACCATGGCAGTGCTGATGTTAGAAATGCACTCCTCCATTCTCTCCACGCTCAAACTAACCCTGGAGGCAAACCCTTCCAGAGACTCCTGCACTTGTTCCTGTATTTTCCGAGACGCTCTTTTTCTGGATGGCCCCAGAGGCACAGTGTCTGCATGCAGCTCAGCAGAGCTTGGAGATTGCTGCGACCTCCGCCGAGGACTCTCCACTGCTGTCGCTGTCTCCACCATCTGCTGATGCTCACTTGTGCGCTGTGATAGACCAGGTGGCAACACTACTCTAACTCGCAAGGGCCCCACTGAGGTGTGCGTTGCTGTGCTGGGTGCGCTGAGTCCTGGTGACGCTGCTCCCTCAGAGGCTTCAGGTTCCTCAGGAGTTGTCCAGCTCTTCGTCCTGGATTGTGGGGAGGGGGGCGCTTGATGGTCCTGTGGGAGAGTAAAGGCATGAGTTAGACATCTGATATTGATGTAGCAGACGCATCCTTTTGAGCAGATGATACAACGCAATTCTCTATGCACATCATATGCCATTGCAGTCTGAGAGGGACGAAATTCTATTATGTCACCAGCTTCCTCTAGTGTGCCCGTCTCTCCATCGCCCACTTCCAGGTCCTCGCCACCTCCAACAATATCGTATGCAGCCTCCTCAGCACTGGTCAATATTGCTAGGGTAGGTGTTCCTCCTGCAGTCAGTGGTGTCTCCCTCTTATTGTGGACTATCTTTTCCTGCAAGGAGGGACACAAGCGGTGTTTCAGCCACAGTGATGGAGTGAGTGTGAATAATCCCTACCATAGAAGCTTTGTGGGAGACAAAGATGGGGTAAGGTGCCAAGAGGAAGTTAGCTCCCTGTGTGTTGTTAGTTGTTGTCACTACATGATAGTGAGAGCGAGTCTAAGGGGTGCATAGGCAGGATGCTGAAGTGATTCAGTACAGAGACAAATAAGTAAGGGTGCAAGGGAAGTAAGGGTAAGGTGGTATGTGGAGGAGGAGGCTTACAACGCAGAGTGCTGGTGATGAGAAGAGAAGGGAAGCAGATTGAAGGTAAGTGTGATGTGATACTCACTTTTGATGTTCGCACAAGATCATTAAACTTTTTTCAGCAATGGATCCATGAGCGTGAACATATGAACCTTGCGCTGACCTCCTCAGCAATGCGCAGCCAGGCTGCCTTGGTCTGCTGAGGAGGTTTCCTCTGGCCATCAGGAGGGAAGAGAATCTCCCTGCGCCCTCTGACAGCATCCACAAGAGCATGGAGGGTGTCATCATTAAATCGAGGAGCTGCCTTGCCTCTGGAAGAAGTTATTGGCCCAGAAATTTGACTCGGAGGCTTGCCGCGGGGGTAAGGATCGCGCGCGATATCACACTCCGCGCCGGCCGTTGTGTTTTGGGCCCACAGGAACTTCGGGTCCTGGGCCTCTCCCTAGTGCCGGCGCGCAGTGTGTGCGTGTCCCAGGGGCTCAGTTAGTGCGATGCGACCTCTGGGATCACGTGGGCCATGGAGAGCCAATGGCAGCAGACTATCTTTCATTCATAGATTTAACAGGAGACCTGTCAAATCTGTGAATTGAAAGAGACCCCAAAAGAACAGTTAAACCTCAAATCATTTTTTCTTAAAAACCATTACATTAATAAAATAACTATAGTTAAATAAATTAACCACTTTAAACAAAAATTTAAATTTTTGAAAAAATTAAAAAAAATTTAAAAAGTTATAAAAATAAACTTACCTTTCTTTAAAGTCTCTAAAAAAGATAAACCTGTTGAAAAAAATTAAAAATTATACTTAATTAACTACTTACCTTGTTCAAAAGGGGTCTTACGCCTCCTTTTTACATGTGTATAATCTTCCATACTTACCCTCGCGTTGAAACCTGAAAAAAAACCTAAGTGTGCTGCGTGCGCACAGCCTGTAGTGCGCACGCGGTTCACCTAGAAACCGCCCCCTTCGCCATACCGGAAGTGCCAGTTCCATGCGCAGTGCATGCAGGAAACCGGCACTTCGGGATCGAATATGGGTGAGTACACAGTGCGTACTCTCCCGTATTCGGCCGAATTTTTGGGCCATTGTGTATAGCTCAATCTCTCTGAGTATCAGAATCCAGAAGAGAAAGGCTTAGGCTGAATGGCAGCTTTAAAAGCAGTTGCTATGATGACGTCATCAGAGGCGGCCAGCCGACCCAATCGCACTCATTGGACCGGCCAGCCCGCCCCATTGAAATCAACAAGCTCATTAAATCAAAATCGGACATCAGCAGCTGATCCCGCCGGAAGCGGCTCCGGAACCCGCCCACCACGCAACCCGACTCCAACCCGCCTCAGGAATAAAAATCGAGCCCTGAATTTCTAAAAGGAATATTGAGAGAGAGTTTTTGAAAGGGCATTTTTTTTTTACTATTTGCTCTCAGGATCTGGGCAATGGTGGCAAGGCTGCATTTATTGCACATCCGAAGTTGGCCTGAGAAGATGGTTGATGGGCTGCCTTATTGAACCACTGAGTCCTGATGCTCCCACGATGGTGTTAACTAGGCTATTCCAAGGTTTTGACTCGGCAAGTAAAAAGGAACAGCGATATATATCCAAGTCAGGATATGATGCGGAGATGCCGGTGTTGGACTGGGGTGGACAAAAATGAGAAGTCGCACAACACCAGGTTATAGTCCAACAGTTTTATTTAAAATTACAAGCTTTCGGAGCTGTTGCCCCTTCTTCAGGTAAAGGTACAATGAGGGAATCTATTACACAGTATATAAACACAGAAAGCAATTTGTCTGCAGAGATACAATCTTTCAGGGAGGCACTACATCAAAGACACATCAGAGCACAGCCAAGACAATGAGATGGGTCACGGGGTCCAACGTGTCAAATCCTGCCGTCTGCAGTTGAGCTTTTAACTTTTTTTTTGGTTGGTTTTTTTTTGTGTTTTGTTTTAAAACACTGGAAAGACAGACAACGATGTCGAGTCACGTTCTGTAGCGTGACATGAACCCGAGATCCCTATTGAGGCCGTCCTCATGGGTGCGGAACTTGGCTATCAGTTTCTGCTCGATGATTTTACGTTGTCGTGTGTCTCGAAGGCCGCCTTGGAGAACGCTAACCCGCAGATCCGAGGCTGAATGTCCTTGACTGCTGAAGTGTTCCCTGACTGGGAGGTAACAATCCTGCCTGGCGATTGTTGCGCGGTGTCCGTTCATACGTTGTCTCAGTGTCTGCATGGTCTCGCCGATGTACCATGCTCCGGGGCATCCTTTCCTGCAACGTATGAGGTAGATAACGTTGGCCGAGTCACATGAGTATGTACCATGTACCTGGTGGGTAGTGTCCTCACGTGTGATGATGGTATCTGTGTTGATGGTCTGGCATGTCTTGCAGAGGTTGCCGTGGCAGGGTTGTGTGGTGTCGTGGTCGCTGTTCTCCTGACAGACAAATTGCAGACAAATTGCTTTCTGTGTTTATATACAGTGTAATAGATTTCCTCATTGTACCTTTACCTGAAGAAGGGACAACAGCTACGAAAGCTCGTAATTTTAAATAAAACTGTTGGACTATAACCTGGTGTTGTGCGACTTCTCATTCAAGTCAGGATAGTGTGTGACTTGGAAAGGAACTTAGAGGTGATGGTGTTCCCATGAAATTGCTGCCTTTGTCTTTCTCAGTGGTAGATGTCATGAAGCTGGGAGGTGTTGTCAGAGTAAGCTTGATTAGTTGCTGCAGTGCATCCTGTAAACAGTAGATATTGCAGCTGCAGTGTGCCAGTGGTGGAGAGGCTAGATATTGAGTCCACTGGCAGGTGCGCCAATCAAGTGGACTGCTCTGTCCTGGGTGGCTTTGTCCTATGTTGTGCAGAGTACAGCTTTTGTGTGTTCTTATTTACCTCCTATTCTGTCTAAATAAACTTTTTTTTTACTCTCAAAAATATTTTATTCCCTGCAGCGTAGTGGGTCTGGGGATTAGATGTCAATATAAAGTAGTTCATGCAGTGCTGACCAACCTTCTTACCCCTACAGTGGTAGCACACTCACCTCTGAGTCAGGAGGTTGTGAGTTCAAGCCCCACTCCAGAGACTTGAGCACAAAAATCTAGGCTGACACTCCAGCGCAGTACTGAGGGAGTGCTGCACTGTTGGAGGTGCCATGTCCGGTACTGAAGGAATGAGACTTTAAACCGAGGCCTCGTCTACCCTCTCAGGTAAATGTAAAAGATCCCATGGCAGTATTTTGAGGAAGAGCAGGGGAGTTTTCTCTGGTGTCTTGGTCAATATTCATCCATCAGCCAACAGCACTGAAACAGATTTTCAGGTCAGTATCTCACTGCTGTTTGTGGGACCTTACTGTGCACAGATTGGCAGCCACATTTCCTACATTACAATGGCGACTACACTTCAAAAGTACTTAATTGGCTGTAAAGCACTTTGGGAAGTCCTGAGGTCATGAAAGGTGCTATATAAATGCAAGTTCTTTCTTTTCCTTTTCAGTTTTACTCTCTTCCTCTCTTGAAAACACCCACTGTTGCTGGCAGCCCTAAAAACAAGGCCAGGAATCAGACCTGGGACCTTCTGGTCTGTAACACACTAGATGGTAAATCTATCCACTAGGTCATCAGAGGAGCCTGATTAACACCTTTTGGGGGGAAAAAAGTTCCATGAATATCTGGTTAGGAATCAGATTGCTCTGATAGCTCTTACAGATCGTTCCTGAGCAGCTAGGAAGATGAAAATGTTGTTCAAAGAAAGGCAGCTGATTAAAGATGAATAATATGAGATGTAGGATTAGATATTTTGAAATTTTGTTCAATTTACTTGTGGAGATTGACTGGGTCTGGTACAGTTTGTGATAAAATGCGTAGGTTTTCAAACTAGGGTCACAAACCCTAGTACGTCCATGAGGGTATCCCAGAGGGTCAGCAAGGGAATCCCAGGGGATCAGAGATCGTCAGATTTATTCCCGATGAAGCTACCAGAGATACCTAAAATTGTTGGAGCCAGAGAGAAGCAATGCCACCTACAAGACCTCCCTTACACTCAACAATAACAACTTGCTTGCTATAGAAACAGAATTTTTTAGCAGGCCATTTGGCCTCCTTGCCTGAGATGAATTTAGGCCAATCGTCGGGTCTGATTTTACATAGTCCATTTTTCCTGCTTTCACCCCATACCTTTTTATATCCTTCTTTAAATTAGTATCCAGTATATTTTTGAATGCTCTAATCGATTTAGCAGCAGTCACCACTATAGTGCTCCACATGTGCTGAAACATGTCTCAAATTGTCTTACAGAACAGTGGACAAAGAATAGACACTAAGCAGAAGAACAGCGGGTTGAGGGACAAAAGCACAGTTGAAGAGAAGGTTCTTAAGGAAGCTTTTGAAGCTGGAAGGAAGCTGGTGCAGCTGGGAGGAGAGTTCCAGCACTACAGGGCATAATATATGAAGGAGTGGCTGCTGCTGTTGCATTGGAGGCAGCTGGTAACAAGGAGTAGGTCAGTGTCAGAGGAACAGAGAGTGTTTTGAGGGATGTAAGGCTGGAAGAGATCACTGAGGTAGGCTGGGGCAAGGCCGTAGAGGAATTTAAAGATGAAGACCAGGATCATCTTCAAGCTCAACGCAAACTTCAGGAACAATATCCCATCTTTCTCTTGGGCACACTGCAGCCTCTGGACTGAACGTAAGAATTAGGAGCAGGAGTAGGCCATACGGCCCTTCGAGCCTGCTCCGCCATTCAACAAGATCATGTCTGATCTTAGACCTCAACTCCATTTTCCCAGCCGATCCCCCATATCCCTTGATTCCCCTAGTATCTCAGCCTTGAATATGCTCAACGACTTAGTATCCGCAGCCTTTTGGGATAGTGAATTCCAAAGATCCACAACCCTCTGAGTGAAGAATATTGTCAAGTTAAGATGCAGTGATGCTGAGCTATGGGTAAGTCTGCCAGCATCCCAGGTTAAAGTTTTGGATGTCACAACACACCTCGGGTGGGAGAGGGTGGGGGGGTGGTCTGCGTCAGGGGGTTGTTTCTTTTTTAGTATTGGTGGAGCTATTGCGTATTTCAGTTTTCATAGAATCATAGGGCAGAATTTTCAACTCCAGCCAGTTCAGTGATGTCAATGAAATGGCGAATTGGGCGAGGTGTATAACGGGCGGCCGATCCGATCTCGCCCGTTCCACGGCCCTTGCTGAAGTAGAATGTTACAGCACAGAAGCAGAGCTTTTGCCCATCAAGTCCGTGCTGGTGTTTTTCTCCACATGAGGTGCCTAGTCTAATCCCGTGCTCCTGCTCGCTCCCCACAGCCATTAATATTCCTCTTTTCCAAGCAACTATCTAATTCCCTATTTTTTTGGCTGCATTTAGTGTCACCACCCGGTGTACTGAACAAGATTTAACAGACTTCATTTCAGACTTCCTGCATCTGCAAGGGTGGTCCAGAATCAAGCAGTGCTTCACAGAGAACTGGGAGCCGCAAATCCTGGACAGTCTTCTGGATGCATTGGAAAGGAAAAAGCTGACTTTGGAATTTTCCCCTTAATAACACCACTTTTTTTCAATATTTAATGCATTGCCTGTAAACAGAGGCAGTCCTTGTATCTTATTAGCCAGCTGCTGTTTTCCAGGCTGCCCAGGCTCTGAATCCACCCTGCAGTGTTAGTGCAGTGTGTTCAGAGCACAGGTACCTCATATTACTGACCACTTGGACGATATAAATGGACTATCAGTTTTTCAGCTACCCATCACCGTGGTGATGGGGGAAAAAGGCTCAGGAATAAAAGGTGTCAGACATCTAATTACTATTATTAGCTTTCTATCAGTCCTTCAATTAACCTGCATCTCGACCCCTAGCTGGGATCACCATTATATAGAGGTTTACATTAGTATCTTATTCTCTGCAGCCCCTCATATATAAATGGCCCATTAGAATCATTAGTAGTGTCTGCAGGGAAGCCATTAGTTCCTTAGAGGTAATTTGAACATTTTATCATTTTCTTAAGTAGATGCAAAGCAAATAAGGGTTAAGATACAGAACCTTGTAATCTGTTTCCTATCTATAACTGGGCAATTACTGTTTGAAGGTTTCACTGTGATCACTTTATTAATCCTACCCGTAATTACTGAAAACTAAAAAACAGAACCTGTTGTCCCCATGGCTTAGTGGTTCAGTGCACTGCCCTGTGTGATGAGCTGTGCAGACCTTGTAGGCTGCCAGGTTGATTGTTGGTCTTTGCCACCTGAGCTGATCTCACCAACGGTGGTGGTGGTAGGACCATTATAAATGGCTTCAATGCTCCTGGGTTGGGGTGGGAAGGAATCAGCCAGGGTTCCCGTTCCTGCTTGTTATCCATCTTGTTGGAAAGACATGATGAGGTCTGGCCTCCTGGTCAAATAGCCTGCTGACACTAACTGACTGGAATCGCACATAGAGAGTAGCCACCCGGGCAAGGTGCTGGAAGGCGGCTGGTGGAGCCAATTGGAACCTTCAGGAGAGGAGAGGTAAAGACCAACAGCCGCCCGGCAGACATTTTATTTGTACTCACAACCATTTTCAGACCGAGCATTTCTAAACAGTCACAATAACCTCCAGTTGTAACAAGCAGCAGGGAGGGTTCATTTGACCTTGAAATACCAGCCCTACAACCCTCCGAGAACTCTGCATTCCTCCAACTCGGGCCTCTTGCGCATCCCCAATTTTCATCACTCCACCATTGGCGACCGTGCCTTCAGCAGTGTTGGCCTTAAACTCTGGAATTCCCTCCCTAAACCTCTCTGCCTCACCCATCGTAATGTCTCCTTCTTTGGCTCAGTGTCAGTTTTTGTCTGATTATGCTCTTGTGAAGCAACTTTGGATATTTTACTACGTTAAAGGCGCTATATGAATGCAAGCTGTTGCTTTGAATGAACATACAAGCACTTAACTCATACGTGTTAAATTTCCTTTTGCCTGCTCGTCTAACGGGCGGGGTTAACGCATTTAAAATAAATGGATTAATATTGCAAGATGTAATTTCAAGACCCTTAAAATTTACCGACTGGCTAAGGTTGACAGCCATCTTATTTGGGACAGCAAACAATTTCTACAGGCTTAATAAAAGAAATGATTGAAATCTGAAATAAAAACATGAAATGCTGGAAAAAACATAGCCCAGGTGAGTCAGCATCTGTAAACAGCAAAGGCAAGTTTACCTTTCCTCACAACCGGACGTTGGAAGCTAAAGAGGCTCCTTAATAGGGTTGAGATAGAAAAGAGAAAAAGAGAACTCACTGCGAGCAGCCAAGGAGGAGCAGACCTAGCCGGGAACCGGAGCAGAGGCCAGTAAATAAAGAGCGCGGTACATACTGTATTAAATTTATAGCTTAACTAGTTAAACTAATTAATATAACTACAAATAATCGTTGATTAAAGACTTTAACTAATTAAATAAATAAAATAAGTCTAGACTTATTTGGGAGGAGGCAGCGGACCTGGGCGAGATCAGAGCGGGAGCAGAGCAAGAGAGGCAGCAGCTCAACAGAGGCAGAATCCGAAAGAGTGATGTCGGCACAAGGGAAGGAGCTGATTGGTGAGTAGCTGGTGAGTGTTTTTTGTTAAGTTTTAAGTTTATTTCTGCTGGGTCAGTTCTTAGTCTATTAAATAGAGGCATGGCAGGGCAGCTCAGTCCCGTGGAGTGCACATCCTGTGCCATGTGGGAAGTCCTGGACGCTTCACATAGCCTGGATGGCCACATGTGCAGGAAGTGTTGCCAGCTACAGCAACTCGAGCTCCGAGCAGCGGCTGGAGTCACTGCGGTGCATCCGCGAGACTGAGAGTTACGTGGATAGCATATTTCTAGAGGTGGTCACCCCGCAGCTTAAGAGTGTGCAGGCAGAGAGGGAATGGGTGACTGCCAGGCAGAAGAGGAGAACCAGGCAGGTAGTGCAGGAGTCCCCGGAGAGCATTGCGCTCTCCAGCCAGTATTCTGTTCTGAGTACTGGTGAGGGCGATGGTTCCTCTGGGGAGTGCAGCCAGAGTCAAGTCCATGGCACCACGGGTGGCTCAGCTGCACGGGGGGAGGAAAAAGAGTGGAAAAGCAATAGTGGTAGGGGATTCAATAGTTAGGGGAGCAGACAGGCGTTTCTGCGGCCGTAGATATGACACCAGGATGGTATGTTACCTCCCTGGTGCTAGGGTTAAGGATGTCACTGAGCGGCTGCAGGACACTCTGAGGGGGAAGGGTGAACAGCCAGAGGTCGTTGTCCATATCGGTACCAACGTCATAGGCAGAAAGAGGGATGAGGTCCTGCAGGCAGAGTTTAGGGAGCTAGGAGAGAGATTAAAAAGCTGGACCTCAAATGTAGTAATCTCCGGATTACTCCCAGTGCCACGTGCTAGTGAGTACAGGAATAGGAGAATAGAACAGATGAATGCGTGGCTGGAGAGATGGTGCAGGAGGGAGGGCTTTAGATTCCTGAGGCATTGGGACCGTTTCTGGGGAAGGTGGGACCTGTACAAGCCGGACGGGTTACACCTCAACAGAGCCGGGACCAATATTCTCGCAGGGAGGTTTGTTAGTGCTGTTGGGGAGGGTTTAAACTAACTTGGCAGGGGGATGGGCACCAGCAAAAAGGAGTAAAAAAGAGGAATAAGGTGCATAAAAGAGTGAGTGTGTTGGATAGTACCAGAGAAGATAGTACTAGAGGCGGTAGTAGTACCATATTAGATAGGAGCAGACTAAGAAAGACTACGAAACATTTAAAAATGGGTTTAGAATGCATGTACGTAAATGCACAAAGTGTGGTGAATAAGGTGGTGAGCTACAAGCACAATTAGCTGTGTGGCAATATGATGTTGTGGCAATAACAGAAATGTGGCTTAAAAACGGTGAGCACTGGGCACTTAATATTCAAGGGTACAAGGTGTTCAGAAAAGATAGGGAAGGAAAAAAGGGAAGTGGGGCGGCAGTGCTGATTAAGGAAGACATTGTAGTGTTGGAAAGGGAGGATGTTCTTGAGGGGACAAGGACAGAATCCATTTGGTTAGAGTTGAGGAGCAAAAGGGTATGATCACGCTATTGGGGGTATTCTGTAGGCCTCCAAATAGTGAGAGGGAGGTAGAGGTGCAAATCTGCAGGGAAATCGCAGAGATATGCAAGAGCTATAGAGTAGTGATATTGGGGGACATTAATTACCCAAATATCGATTGGGATAATGTTAGGGTAAAGGGAAAGGAGGGGGGGGGGAATTTCTGAAATGTGTTCAGGAGAATTTCCTTGACCAATATGTTCTTGGCCCAACTAGGAAGGACGCATTGCTGGATCTGGTGCTGGGGAATGAGGTGGGCCAGGTCGACCAAGTGTCTGTGGGAGAACACTTGGGTACGAGTGATCATTGTATCATAAGATTCAGATTAGCAATGGAGAGGAGCAAGGAACAATCTAGAGTGGAACTTCTAAAGTGGAATAGGGCTAACTTCAATGGGATATGAAAGGATCTAGCCAAGGTAAAATGGAACCAAAGACTGACAGGAAAAACTGTAATGGAACAATGGGTGATCTTTAAGGAGGAGATGTTCCAACTACAGGCTAGGTACATTCCAACAAGAGGGAAGGGTAAGGGGACCAAAGCAAGGGCCCCTTGGATGACGAGGGAGATAGAGAAAATGATTAAACAAAAAAAGAGGGTGTATGATGCATGTCAGGTGAATTCTTCAAGGGAGAACCAGACCCAAATACAATAAGCTGAGAGGGGAAGTGAAGATGAAAATAAGATTGGCAAAGAGAGAATATGAGAGTAGAATGGCAGTTAACATAAAAGGGAACCCAAAAATCTTCTACCGGCATGTAAACAGCAAGCGGGTAGTAAGAGGCGGGGTGGGGCCTATTAGAGACAAAGAAGGTGATATATGCTTAGAGGCGCAGGGCAAGGCTAGAATACTCAATGAGTACTTTGTATCGGTGTTTACTAAGGAGGTGGATGCTGACAAAATATCAGTAGAAGTGGAAAAGGTAGAAGCAATGGAAGGGGTGAAAATTGATAGACAGGATGTACTAGAAAGGCTGGGTATGCTTAGAGTGGACAAGTCGCCTGGTTCAGATGGCTTGCATCCCAGGTTGCTAAGGGAATTGGGGGAGGAGATAGCGGAAGGGCTTGCCATAATTTTCCAAACTTCCCTAGATGCGGGGGAGGTGCCTGAGGATTGGAAAGTGGCAAATGTGACACCATTATTCAAGAAAGGGTGTAAGGACAATCCTAGTAACTACAGGCCAGTCAGTTTAACATCAGTGGTAGGTAAAGTTTTAGAAACAATAATCAAGGAAAAAATTAACGGGCATTTGGAGAGGTTTAAGCTAATTAAGGAAAGCCAACACGGGTTTGTAAAAGGCAGATCGTGTTTGACTAATCTAATTGAATTTTTTGATGAAGTAACAGAGGATTGATGAAGGGAATGCAATGGATGTTGTCTACATGGATTTTCGGAAGGCGTTTGACAAAGTACCACATAGAAGGCTGGTTAACAAAATTGAGGCTCATGGAATAGGTGGGTCAGTGACAGCTTGGATAAGGAATTGGCTTAAGGACAGAAAACAGCGAGTTATGGTAAATAGCTGTTTTTCAGACCCACTCCAGAGATTTGAGCAGAAAAATCAAGGGAGGCACTCCAGTGCAGTGCTGAGCGAGTGCTGCACTTGTCGGAGGTGCCGTCTTTCAGATGAGACGTTAAAAGCCCTCTCAATTGAACATAAAAGATCTCATGGCACTATTTGAAGAAGATTTGGGGAGTTCTCCCTGGTGTCCTGGCCAATATTTAAGCAACATCACTGAAACAGATTATCTGGTCATTATCACATTGCTGTTTGTGGGACTTTGCTGTGCACAAATTGGCTGCCATGTTTCCTACAACAGTGACTACACTTCAAAAGTACTTAATTGGCTGTAAAGTGCTTTGAGACATCCTGAGGTTGTGAAAGATGCTATTTAAATGCAAGTCTTGCTGTTTTAAATGGCCAACAAACAGGTTTTTTTGTGAAGCTGAATGGAAAGCTATTAAAAACACAAAAGGGGTGTGAAGAGGCACAGAATCTGAAAAACTGCAAATGCAGAAAATATATAAGGAAAACAGAAAATGTCAGACATTCACAGCAGGTCTGTCAGCTCCTGAAAGAATTGGGCAGCATCCAAGAGTTGCTTGAATTTTTGGCCCTTGCTCCCTGAAAGGAAGAAACGTTTTCAGTTAAAATGACAGATGAGACAAAGGATGATGTGGAACTGGAAACCAGGCCAACTATGACTGAGCTGCTAGACATGGAGCAGGTGCTGTTGAAGGAAAGGGTGGGAGCATGCATACAGTGACACATGGTAGAGAAGGTGGACTGCATGATCATGAGTGTGTCTGAAAGAGGAAAGTGGCTTTGTATTACCTCACTGAGATGATCTTTACGTATCAAACATCACTTTTCACCTCTTTCCAACCTCTCAAAAAAACTTGTTTGTTGGCCATTGAACACCAACAACAACAACTTGCATTTCTATAGCACCTTTAACGTAGTAATACGTCCCAAGACGCTTCACAGGAGTGTTATCAAGCACCAAGCCACATATTAGGACATGTGACCAAAAACTTGATCAAAGAGGTAGGTTTTAAGGAGCGTCTTAAAGGAGGAGAGAGAGGCGGAGAGGCTTAAGGAGGGAATTCCAGAGCTTAGGGCCCAGGTAGTTGAAAGCACGGCCACCAATGGTGGAGCGATGAAAATCGGGGATGCGCATGAGGCCAGAATTGGAGGAGCGCAGAGATCTTGGTTGGTTGTAGGGCTGGCGGAGGTTACAGAGATAGGGTGGGGCGAAGCCATGGAAGGATTTGAAAGTAAGGATGAGAACTTTAAAATCAAGGCATTGCCGGACCGGGAACAACAACAACTTGCGAGCACAAAGATCTCGGAGAGTTGTAGGGCTTGAACAGGTTACAGAGATAGGGAGCGGCTCTTCTCTGTCTCTTGACTCCTCTCTGTGACAGGAGTCAACATTCCTGGTACTTTCGCCTGTTCTTCATTCCTTCTCCTCCCTCCTTCCATTGCCCCTATTATGGCACTCTCATATCTTTCAGTTTCCAGTGCTGATGAACAGTCTACACTTTCTCTTTCCTTTCTCTTTACTGATGAACCAATTGTGTATATTTCCAAGAGTTACTGATCTGTGTCTTAATGTTTCCTTTATACGTTGCTAAGGGCAAGGCATTTGCACCATTTCTGCAGGCTTGGTGGGTTGAAATGCACAAGGGATTAGATTGCTTTTAGGAGTAGTTATTTGTGCTCCACCACTTTCTTCCCCTCCCCCTCCAACATTTCCTTTGAACTTCTCCAGTACTATTCCCCTGCGGAAGCCTCGATAGTCCTTGAAGTTACTTAATATACGAGCTGTTTGTTATCCACACAAGTAACAAAAGGAAATGGCAAAATAAATAAAGGGATGTTTCTCCCACCCCAAGGCATCCAGACATGAGTTCCATATGGTTCTGTCAGCACAGACACTGAAAGAGTACATAAAAAAAAGTACGTTTAATGATTTTTCATTCATCCTTTGAATCTATTTTGCCTTTTAAATTGGGGTAACAGATAATATCTCTCCATTATATTCATGAAAAGGTTTAATTTTCCCTTCAGTTTCATTTCTTTCAATGAAATACATTCATAAAGTTAATCATTTGAAGCTACTTCTAGATATTTGTAGATAAAACACATTTGTTTCTTGGATCCTAATATCCTATTATGAACTGCAAATGCAATCCTTAACTGTGTCACCACCATTGTTCTGAGCCTTTTGTAAACCTCGCAAAACAATGATGCTGTGCTGTGCTTGGCTTGATTGTGTAATCACTTTTTTCTGTTTCTAAGAGACGGTCTCTATATCGTGCCTATTTGTTGTGCAACCTGAACCTCATTAACTGTATACTCTCGCCGGCATATTTTTAATCTATCGCACTCAATGCTGTTATTAACACATTCTTAAATTACCCTCTGGTCTTCACAAACCCAAATTATATTTATTGAAAAATCTGGAGCAGATTTGATGGGTCCTCTACAATAGTTGATGTTATTGGGCTGAAATTCTGTCTATGGGCAATGGTAATTGGAGTAAAGGGAGTTCACTACAAGGTCTGTGTTGTTTGTGCTATTTGCAAAAGCCTGAGGAAGGATACTATGAGTAAGTACGTCAGAGAAATATGCTGTTACCAGCAAAGCAATGTGGTCTGCTGACTAGTATAAGAGAGATTATACCGGGGTTTAGAGGGTTAAATTGTGAAGACAGAAGAACATAAGAAATAGGAGCAGGAGTCGGCCCTACGGTCCGTCGAGCCTGCTCCGCCATTCAATAAGATCATGGCTGATCTTCTACCTCAACTCCACTTTCCAGCCCTATCCCCATATCCCTTGATTCCCTTAGTATCCAAAAATCTAGCGATCTCAGTCTTGAATATATTCAACATCTGAGCATCCACAGCTCTCTGGGGTAGGGAATTCTAAAGATTCACAACCCTCTGAGTAAAGAAATTCTTCCTCATCTCAGTCCTAAATGGCTGACCCCTTATCCCGAGACTGTGACCCCTAGTTCTAGATTCTCAGCAACTACCCTGTCAGTCTCCCTCAGAATCTTATATGTTTCAATGAGATCACCTCTCATTCTTCTAAACTCCAGAGAGTATTGGCCCAATCTACTCAATCTCTTCTCATAGGACAGCCCTTTCATCCCAGGAATTAATCTAGTGAACCTTTGTTGCACTCATTCTAAGGCAAGTATCATTCCTTAGGTAAGGAGACCAAAACTGTACACAGTACTCCAGGTGTGGTCTCACCAAAGCCCTATATGATTGCAGCAAGACTTCCTGGACTAAAAATTTGTTTGCCCCCGAAAACGGGCACTTGGATCACGATGTGCGATCACCAATCAAAGGAATGCAGGCAGCACACTAACCAAATAGGACCTGGATGAAGTGCAAGAAGAGGTTTAATGACCTCACACGAGTGGTCAAGGTCAGTGAATTCATCTTCAAATGACTTATCCCACCATCTGCACCACTAGCCTCACACACTGTTCAATGCACCATACATCCCCATCACTCACCTACCAGCAATCTCTATCAATCATCATTCATATCTCACATTCATAGCTTCACCCCACCCTCACACACATACCACTGCTGCAAGCCTCACACCCACATCACACATCTTGCACACACTGTCAGCTATTCAACCATGACAGGCATATCACCCAAACACATTGCACTACACTCAGTGACACACTTCCCTTTCTCTTGCAGGACAAGGTGGCTCACAACTGGAGACAGCAGGAGCTAACCGACGGGGGACAGGCGCGCCTGCATAACCTGACCCCAATGGAGGAGACGGTGCTGGCCATTATTGGGAGGGGCATCACTGAGCCCGTGGCCAGCGGCGGGGCTCAAAGAATTCAAGGTGTCGGTATCCTCATATGTAATCCTCCTTCTCACATCCCACTTCCCCCTCATCCCACAATCTCTTCTGATTTACAAGCTGCATATGGTCTAAGCATGCACCTCTTGCTTCCCCTCCCCCCCCCACCCCTCCCCTCACCAGGACTTTACCCTTGTGCCTTTTCTCCTTTCAGACGGCCAAGAACTGACACCTGGCCAGGCACTGGTGGAGGAGCAGGAAATTGAAGAGCACCAAGACACTGATGCTGAAGACACAGCACTGTCACTCGATTTCACACTCGCAGGCACCAGCTCAGATGCTGACACTCCGCGTACTTTAGAGGATAGGTTAGAGGCGGGATCTGCACTTGGTGAGTCACCGGGCAGGTGTGGCCTGCAGCCAGGGCAGGGGGAAAGGGTAGCGCAGGTGCCAGCTCCCCGTAGGGCGAGGTCGCACACGAGTTCTGCTGTAGAGGACTCAAATGAGGACATCGATAATGCGGCCTACAGAAGAACGATGATGAAATGCTTGGTGCATTGACAGGCCTGCCAGAAAGCATAAGCGCAATGTCAAGGAGCATGGAGGAGTCCGGCACCAACCTTGCCCATGATTTCCAGCATAGAAGTGATGGGCAACTCCATTAGTGCACTTGTGGAGCCAATCATGATGCAGCGTCTGATGGCTGATGTCTCAGCTTCCATTGCAGCACAAACACAAGCCACCCAATGACTGAGTGCTGCGGCGGAAGCTCAGATTTCTGTAATGCAAGGTCAGACTGCTGCCATCGTGGCTGTGTTTACTGGTGTGGAAAGGGGCTAGCAGGGTGTCACAGCATTCCAGCAATCTGTCCTCCAACAGATTACTAGGAATGCTGAGGTTCTGCCCTGGGGGAGTAGCAGTGGCTCCGTGGAGCACGAACCTGCTGTGCTCTCCCAGGATGACAGCATTCATCCTCCCACCACTACCACTCCGCCAGTGCCCTTGCTGTTGCCTGTGAGCCAGCCAGCCCATGCTGAGGTGGTGCAGTCCACAGCCGGGCCTTCTAGGTCCAGAGCTGCTCGAGGTTGTCCTGCAAGGTCATCTGCAGTCTCCCCCACTGAAAGTCAGCAGCCTTCCACCAGCCACTGGGGTAGCACTTCGTAGGAGTACTAGGATAGGCAAAGACACACTGAAGACAGGCACTAAGGGAATGCACAAAGGTGATTAGTTGACTTTGTTATGTAATATTGGATGGATTGATGTATAAAGTTGGATTGGAACGTTTCTTTACTGGTGGCTTTTATTTCAGCATTGTGGCCAAGGGACGCTATGATGGTCAATAACAGAGAGAAGGTAAGGTGTGGGACTATTGTTGAATGGGGAATTGGGGTTACATTCATTGGTATCACAGTTGGATGTGTCAATCATGGACAGCCCGGGGATGTCTGGGTTGCCTAATCCCTTCCGCTTCCTTTTCCTCCTCTTCTTCCTCAGCTGGTCGCCGTATGCCTGGTGGCAGGGGCTGTGCCCTCATGATGGTGAGGTTGTGGAGCATGCAGCAGACCACGATGAATCTTGAGATGCGTTCTGGTGAGTACTGCAGGGCTCCTCCAGAGCGGTCCAGGCAGCGGAAGAATTGTTTAAGGATGCCAATGGTCTGCTCTGTCTGATTCCGTGTGGCAGCATGGCTCTCATTGTACCCATGCTGGCCACGTGAGGTTGGGTTGCGGAGCGGAGTCATGGGATAGGTCTTGTCACTCAGTAGCCACCCTCTGGTTTGTCTTGGTGGCTCAAAGACTGAGGGAACAGCGGTATGGCGCAGAATAAAAGCATCATGACTGCTGCCAGGATACCGGGCATTCACCTTCATGATGTGCTGAGCACGGTCACATACCAACTGCACATTCAGCGAGTGGAAACCTTTGCAGTTGCGGTAAATCTTAGTATTTAGATGTGGCACCTGCGAAGCCATGTGCTTGCAGTCGATGGTGTCCTGCACCATGGGAAAGCCCGCTATCCTGGCAAAGCATGTACACACGCTGCCTGCTTCTCTCTGGTTAAATAGAAGACAATGAACTCCCCTCTCCTGGCGTAAAGAGCATCCGTCACCTCTCTTATGCAGCAGTGACGGTGAACTGCAAGATGTTAGAGATGTTGCTTGCTCCAGCCTGGAAAGGTCCCGACACAAGGAAATTCAGGGCCACGGTCACCTTCACAGCCACTGACAGCGCTGTCCTTGCCCTGGTATGAGGCTGCAGGTCTGGTTGCAAGAGGTGGCAAAGTTCTGTGAGCACCTCCTTCGTAAAGCGCAGATGCCTCAGACACTGCTCCTGGCTCAGGCTTAGCTAAGAGAATTGCTCTCGGAAGACCCTAGTTGAAAATGGCCTCCTGCTGAGAGCCCTTCTCCTCCTCCCTCTGCGTGCAGCTTGTCCTCTTCTTTGCTGCCTCTGCTGCATCTCCCTGTCATGCTGCAGACCAAGGGGGAGACAACTAGTGCACCCATGACTGGAAGCAAGTGGTCTGACCGGAACCCTTGAAGTTAGAACCAAGGCCTTCTCCACTTGCAGCACCACTCCCGGTCACCTCACCAACTTTAAACAACTCTAGAAAGCTCCAAACATTTCCACAAACTTACACAGAGCCAGTAGAAATTAATCAGCAACTAACCTTAGAGTGGTTGCTGATCCCTTTATATAATCGCTGGTGGGGGGTCCTTTGCTGCTGAACACATGCTCAGCTGTGCAAGGTTAAGAGAGTGCATTAGCTCCAGCGTTGAGGACGAAAATGGCAGCGCTGGCGTCAAATCAGTGTTGCACGCTGATTGACGTCACGATCTGCCCACTCTACATACTTCCGGCGCACGTTCCTAACGCCCGCCCCACAGCCCTCACCAAGATGGTGTCCCGCGCGGCACGCACCAGAAGTGTGCGCACGTGGCGTGGACGCCACTTACGACACAAAACAGCACCTGTAGCGCCGAAAAATTGGGCGCTACGGAGCCGAATTTCCAGCCCAACGTTTCAAGTCTGTGACCTTTGATTGGAACTGGAAGATGTTTGAAATGTAACTGGTTTTAAGCAAGCACAGAGGCAGGGGGAGGAAAGAACAAAAGGGAAGGTCTGTGATAGGCTGGAAGGCAGGAGTGATTAAATGAACAGCAGAATCATTACTTGCCCCTGCTGTCTGAAAAAATGGGAGCAGTGTTTATGATCTGAAATTGTTGAACTCGATGTTGAGTTCAGAAGGTTGTAGAGTGCCTATTTGAAAGATGAGGTGCTTTTCCTCGAGCTTCCGTTGAGCTTCATTGGAACAGTGTCGAAGGCCGAGGACAGAGAGGGACAGAGTAGGAGTGAAACGGAAAATTAAAATGGCCACTTGCCATTGTTACCTGAAACGCTGACTCTGTTTCTCTCTCCACAGATGCTGCCTGGCCTGCTGAGTATTTCCAGCATTTTCTGTTTATATCCCACTCCAGAGACCTGAGCACAAAATCTCAGCTGTCACTGTAGGGGTAATATGTTTTGGATGGGATGTTAAACCGTGGCCCCATCTGCCCTCTCAGGTGGGTTTAAAAGAACCCATGGTACTATTTAGATAGTAAATAGATAGATAAGCAATGGCAAACATTTAAAGAAATATTCCAAAATTCTCAACGAATATACATTCCATTGAGAAATAAAAACTCCACGGGAAAAGTGATCCGTCCGTGGCTAACTAAAGAAGTTAAGGATAGTGTTAAATTAAAAGAAGAGGCTTATAATGTTGCGAAGAAAAGTAGTAAACCTGAGGATTGGGACAGCTTTAGAAACCAGCAAAGGATGACCAAAAAATTGATTAAAAAGGGAGTAAATAGAATATGAGAGCAAATTAGCAAGAAATATAAAAACAGATTGTAAGAGCTTCTACAAGTATGTAAAAAGAGAGTAGCAAAAGTAAGCGTTGGTCCCTTAGAGGCTGAGACAGGTGAAATTATAATGGGAATAAGGAAATGGCAGAGACTTTAAACAAATATTTTGTATCTGTCTTCACAGTAGAAGACTCAAAAAACATACCAAAAATAGTGGTTAACCAAGGGGCTAGTAAGAGTGAAGAACTTAAAGTAATTAATATCAGTAGAGAAAAAGTACTTGAGAAACTAATGGGACTAAAAGCCGACAAATCCACTGGACCTGATGGCCTACATCCGAGGGTTCTAAAAGAGGTGGCTGCAGAGATAGTGGGCTGGATTTTGATACTGGGGCGGGTTGGGGTCGTGTTATCCACCCGCCTGGAATTGGATGTGGGAGATTGATGCAATTTTCACTTAATTGGGCAATTGAGTTCCAGCATGTGGGAACCCATGAACCAATTAGTGGTTTCAGTCTGAAAGTCGCCTCTGATGATGTCATCATTGCAGGTCAGAGACTGCCTGGTCTCAGAGATTGCCTGGCCTTTGCTATGAGAGGACCTGGATGCAAAATGAGCAGCATCTCAGAGAGAGAGAGAGAGTTTTTTTCCATCCAGGTCCGCAGTCTCTGAAGACATTCAATGCAGCAGCATCAGAGGCGACTGTCAGACCTAATACTACTACTACCTTCATCACATCTCCATTGTAATAGTGGACCTGCAGCTGATAGTCAGCTATCCACTTGTGCTCCCGCCAGGTTTCACTGGCATGTTTCACATCAGGTGTGCTTCACGTCAGAAAAGGGTTAAACTAGCTAAAACGTTTCAAAATGGCATTACAGAGCCAATTTAGGGCTTGTTAAGGGCTTTAATGGCCTCTCCCGCCTCTTGGAGGCGGGACAGAGTCGGGAACACCGCACATGATGTTATCAAAATTGCGTGGAGACGGGTTGGAGGCAGGATGGGTCGGGACCCCCGAATCTGCAACTTTAACCCCCCACACGCCTCCAAACCCGACTCCACGGGTCATTGAAAATCCAGCCCAGTGGGTGCATTGGTTTTGGTCTTCCAAAATTCCCTAGATTCTAGAGCGGTCCCAGCGGATTGGAAGGTAGCAAATGTAACCCCGCTATTCAAGCAAGGAGGGAGAGAGAAAACAGGGAACTACAGGCCAGTTAGCCTGACATCAGTCGACAGGAAAATGCTGGTATCCATTATTAAGGAAATGGTAACAGGGCACTTAGAAAATCATAATATGATTAGGCAGAGTCAACATGGTTTTATGAAAGGGAAATATATCAGAGTTTTTAGAGTTTATTAGAGTTTTTTGAGGATGTAACTAGCAGGGTAGATAAAGGGGAAATAATGGATGTAGTATATTTGGATTTCCAAAAGGCATTTGATAAGGTGCCACATAAAAGGTTGCTGCGCAAGATAAGGGCCCATGGAGTTGGGGTAATATATTAGCATGGATAGAGGATTGGTTAATGAATAGAAAACAAAGTAGGGATAAACAGGTCATTTTCCGGTTGGCAGGCTGTAACTAGTGGGGTGCCACAAGGATCAGTGCTTGGGCATAAGCTAATTACAATCTATATTAATGACTTAGATGAAGGGACCGAGTGCAATGTATCCAAGTTTGCTGACGATACAAAGCTAGGTGGAGGACACAAAGAGCCTGCAAAGGGTTATGGACAAGTTAAGTGATTGGCAATAAGGTAGCAGATGGAGTATAATGTGGGGAAATGTGAGGTTATTCACTTTGGTAGGAAGAATAGAAAAACAGAATATTTTTTTAAATGGTGAGAAACTATTAAATGTTGGTGTTCAGAGAGATTTAGGTGTCCTCGTACAGGAAACACAAAAAGTTAGCATGCAGGTACAGCAAGCAATTAGGAAGGCAAATGGCATGTTGGCCTTTATTGCAAGGGGGTTGGAGTACAAGAGTAAGGGAGTACACTTGTACAGGGCTTTGGTGAGACCACACCTGGAGTACTGTGCACAGTTTTGGTCTCCTTATCTGAGAAAGGACATACATGCCTTAGAGGCGGTGCAACAAAGGTTCACTAGATTGATCCCTGGGATGAGAGGGTTGTCCTATGAGGAGAGATTGAGTAGATTGGGTCTATACTCTCTGGAGTTTAGAAGAATGAGAAGTGATCTCATTGAAACATATAAGAGTCTGAGGGGGATTGACAGGGTAGATGCTGAGAGGCTGTTTCCCCTGGCTGGAGAGTCTAGAACTAGGGGGCATAGTCTCAGGATAAGGGGTCGGCCATTTAGGACTGATATGAGGAGGAATTTCTTCACTCAGAGGGTCGTGAATCTTTGGAATTCTCTACCCGAAAGGGCTGTGGTTGCGCAGTTGTTGGGTATATTCAAGGCTGAGATAGATAGATTTTTGGACTCTAGGGGACTCGAGGGATAGAGGGATTGTACAGGAAAGTGGAGTTGAGGTCAAAGATCAGCCATGAACTGATTGAATGGTGGAGCAGGCTCAAAGGACCGTGTGGTCTACTCCTGCTCCTAGTCCTACTGTTCTTATATTTCGAAGAAGAGCAGGGGAGTTAACACCTGTGTACTAGCCAATAATTATCCCTCAATCAACAACACTTAAACAGATTATCTGATCATTATCACCTTGCTGTTTGTGGGATCTTGCTGTGCGCAAATTGGATGCCTTTCCTACATTACAACAGTGATTACACTTCAAAAAGTACTTCATTGGCCGTAAAGAGCTTTGGGATGTCTTGAGGTCATGAAAGGCGCTATATAAATGCAAGTTCTTTCTTTAGTTAGATCATAGTTAGAGTATGGTGTACAATTTGGGCATCGTTTAATAGGAAGGATATAAAAGCAATAGAAACGGTGCAGTGTCAGTTCCCCAGGGTTGAGGGATTACAGTGATGGAGACAGACTTGAGAAGTTAGGGTTATGTTCAGTCGAGCTGAGAATATTAAGGATGAACCGATAGAAGTCGATAAGATTATGAAAGGTTATGATAAAGTGAATGGTGATTTGGTTGTTTGCACTGCTCAGCAAGACGGTGACGAGTGGACACAAATTTAAGATAATCACTTGAAGAATTTAAGGGGAGGTTAGAAAATGTTTCTTTACACAGGCAATGGTTAGAACGTGGAATTCTCTGTTGTTGAAGCAGAGTCCATCAATTACTTTAAAGGGAATTAGATACTTGCTTTAAAACGAAGAATGTTAAATGATCTGGGGACTGAGCATGGGGAAAAGCACCAGTGTTGATTGATGGGCCGAATAGCCTGTTTCAGCAGTGTGGCATTCTGTGTTGTTAATGTCCCGCTGACTCTCACTGCCGAGGTTTGGGGCGTAGCATTTACATTTGGGTGAGCCATTTGGGAGAGAGAATTGGAAGAGGTTTGATAAAAACCCGAAGCAACTACAAGGCCTGGCTCTCACTAACGAGAGTATGGAGCTCTGTAGTGTTTGGTGTTTAACCCAAAACTCGACTGTTTGCCATCTGAAAAGCGTCTGATTTTTATTTTGTATTCGTCAAATGCCTCACTGATTCTGGCTGTGGGGCTCAGAATTCCCAGTGACGCAAATGCCAAACACACAGGGCTCTTAAAGTTCTCATATCCCAAGGCTTCAAGATCGAGTTTTGTGCTTTTCATTGTTCAGTTAAAAATATATGTGTAAAGGGTAACTTATTGGTGTTCATCTAAAGAGCATAAGAGACCAATAGGGAGAGTCAGAATGGCTTTATTTGCAACAGGTCACGCATCATGAATCGACTGGAATTCTTTAAGGAAGTTACTAAGCTAATGGCTTACTCAGTGGATTTTCAACAACAACAACAACTTGTATTTATATAGCGCCTTTAACGTAGTAAAACGTCCCGAGGCGCTGCACAGGAGTATTATAAGACAACAAATCTGACACCGAGCCACATAAGGAGAAATTAGGGTAGGTGAACAAAAGCTTGGTCAAAGAGGTAGGTTTTAAGGAGCGTCTTAAAGGAGGAAAGAGAGGTAGCGAGGCAGAGAGGTTTAGGCAGGGAATTCCAGAGCTTAGAGCCGAGGCAACAGAAGGCATTTCTGATAACATTTGACACTTTATCGCCATCATGAAGCAAATTAACAAACACACTGAATAGGTTCTGCACCCATTACAGCTACAAACACAGGTTAGGAGTAGTTAAGTGAGGTGGTAGTGCTGGTGCTGATCCGGGCAAATGGGCAAGCAACGGACCTTAGACCTGTTTCTTGCCTGATGTACCATCCTGTGACCACACCACATTTTAAGAGCAGAAGGTGACCTCACTTTCTGTGCTCCAGCATCTGTGAGACTTTAAAGCCTGTTCATTATGCAATGGTGTCATTTCCTGTGTTTAGCGCTGAGCAATTGATGGAGTTCACCCCATTTAAATCTGGCACGACATTGAAGGCAACTTCAGCCATTTTGCAGATCACACTCTTAAAGGGATGGGCCATTATTAGCTGCAGAACTTTGTTTTGTTACAATACTTGTTCATTCAGTTTCTTTGCTGCTTTTGTTTAATTTGTTGCTGGTTTTGTTTTTAGCCTAGCTTTCTCATCTCATGTTAACAGCTGCAATTTAACACACTGTCACAACCACAATTGTGAAAATCCCTCTGGGTATACCACATCATCCTTCATCTCATCCGGTGCTTTAACAAAACATTTTTCCTTCCTTTCAGGTAACAGGAATTAGACGCTCAAGCAACTCCTGAATGCCAGCCAATATTCTCATTATCTTTCCCTTCACTTTCTTCTGACCCGATCTCTCTTTCTAACCTCACTCCTTGTCGGGTTTTGACCTGACTCTTTCTAATGCTGTTCAACCTGCGCTCAGCAAAGGCTTTAGTTCCATTCCCCTACAACCCCACCTAAATTCTGGGTTCAACATGCTATTCTGTTCTTCTCCCGCCATCCATAACCTCTGTGCCTTCTTTTTATCTCCCCTCCATGGATCTGACCATTTCTCCTGTCTCCAGCCTTCGAGATCCTCCTCCCGCTGTTTCACTTTTCATTCTTGGGGTGAGGGCGTCACTGGCAATGCCGGCATTTATCGCCCATTCCATAGGCCACCTCAGAGGGCAGTTAAGAGTCAACCACATTGGTGCGGGACTGGAGTCACATAGAAGCCAGACCAGGTAAGGATGGCAGGTTTCCTTCCCTAAAAGTTGGCGGAGTACAGCTAGACTGCATATGCTGACTTAACTGAGACAAGACAAGACTAAAGGACATTAGTGAACCAGTTGAAAGAAAGAAAGACTTGCATTTATATAGCGCCTTTCACAACCACCGAACGTCTCAAAGCGCTTTACAGCCAATGAAGTACTTTTGAAGTGTAGTCACTGTTGTAAGTAGGAAACGCGGCAGCCAATTTGCACACAGCAAGCTCCCACAAACAGCAATATGCTAATGACCAGATAATCTGTTTTACTAATGTTGATTGAGGGATAAATATTGGCCAGGACACCGGGGAGAACTCCCCTGCTCTTCTTCGAAATAGTGCCATGGGATCTTTTACGTCCACCTGAGAGAGCAGACGGGGCCTCGGTTTAACGTCTCATCCGAAAGAAGGCACCTCCGACAGTGCAGCACTCCCTCAGTACTGCATTGATTGTCAGCCTAGATTTTTGTGCTCAAGTCCCTGGAGTGGGACTTCTGACAACCTTCTGACTCAGAGGCGAGAGTGCTACCCACTGAGCCACAGTTGGGTTTTTACGGCAATCCGACAGCTTCATGGTCACTTTTACTGATACCAGCTTTTTATTTCCAGATTTTTTAAAACTAAATTCAAATTCTCAAACCGTCGTGGTGGGATGTAAACTCATGTTCAGTGGATTATTAGTCCAGAACTCTAGTCCAGTAACATAACCACTACACTACCATAGCTCCAGTTTCGCCATTCCTCTTCCCATTATGCTTCCTGTACAGACACCATCCTTTCTCTTTGTATCTCCATCCCATCTGCTCTAATGACTTCATTTCCCACAACAGAACTTTTGAAATGTTTTCCTTTTTCCTCAACAGAAATTTCCCCTTGACCATGGTTCACAGGACCCTTGACAGTGGCCGTACCATTTCCCATACCTCTGCTCACAACCTCTCCCCCTCCTCGTACAACAACGACACTGTTCCCCCTTGTTTCGTCTTCCACCTTCGCCAGATCATCCTTTGCTATATCTGACACCCATAACCTGATCCCACTAACAAGCACATTTTCCCCTCCCTCCCTCCCCTTTCCTCTCTACTTTGCAGGGATCCATTCCCTCCAGGATATCCTTATTTATTCTTCCACTGCAGCAAGTTCCTGCTGCCTTTCCCTTGGCAACAGATGTAACATCTGTCCATTCACCTCTTCCTACATCACTGCCCAGAGCCCCAAACACACATTGTGTGTGAGACAGTGAGTACTTCCTCCAGCCTGGTATTTGCTGTTCATGGTGCGATCTCCTCCACACTAGGGAGACAACTGTAGACTGGGTGACCACTTTCTTAAACACCTCCTTTCTGTCCATAAGTGTGGCCCTGATCTCCCTGTGGCTCACCGGTTTAACTTTTCATTCCCACTCCCAGAACTTTGGCACTGCTCCGACCAAGCTCAACGCAAGCTTCAGGTACAACATCTCATCTTTCTCCTGAGCACGCTGCAGCCATCTGATCTGAACTGTGATTTCAGTGACTTCAGACCTGAGCCATATCCCCCATTTTCTTTTCCGCAGGGGTTGCTGGGGGTATGGAATATGTTTTGCCCGGGTGGTGGGTTGACATTTGAACCCTTCATCAGAACATCAGCTGTGGCAAGGGGTCTGCAGCCTGAATCTTTGCCTGTGGTTTTCTGACAGACCTTCTGTACGTCTCCAGCATTTCCTGCTTTCAATTCACACCTTGTGCATCTTTTTACTTTTTCCCCCCGATTTCCCCCATTTTGTCGTGCTTTTCACCACCTTTTGTGCTTCTGATGCTTTGCATTGCCTCACTAACGTGATCTTTCAAATCATCTAGCAAGCTCCTCCTTCTCTATGAAGCAGTTTGCTGGAAATCCAACCCATTAACTTGTTTTCCATGATTGGAATATCTGTTGTCTCTTTTTCTTCCCCCCCCCACCCCCTCATATCAGGCAAGGAACTTTCTTAGCTTCAAGTTTTCAGTTTTGATGAAAGGGCTACACCCAAATGTTGGTCTGCCTTTTCTCTTTTTAGATGCTGAAGTATTTCCAGCATTTATTTAAAATTTCCAGCTTTTGAGTTTTCTTTCTATATACACCTCTCTATTTGCCTGTTTTGGAGCAGGAAGAGAAGAATTTGAGGAGGGAGGTGTGTTTAAACCTCAGGCAGTCTTCTTGCGCAAAGCCTTCCCCAACTACCCATGTCTATAGACCAAGGTGCTTCTACTTAGACACGTCTGAGGAGATCTACCTTCGCTGCCTATGCTCCACAAAGGAGTCCGTCATAGAAATATGCCATCTTCTCAAGCCAGACCTTCACAAAACTTCCAGGACAGAAAAAGACCATCCAGCCTGTCCCATACAGTTGTGATGCCTCAAGCATCACGAAACTGATACTCCCCACCCACCTGGAGCCCTGTAATCTCCTGGGAGAAGTAAAGAACCAGATTAAAAAAAACAAGGCCAGTTAGGATGTGCCTGCCAGTGAATGTCAAGGTGATTATAGCCTTGAACTTCTTTGCTGCAGAATCCTACAACAACTATCATAGATACAAATCCATTCTTCTGCTGCGATCTTATTCTGCCCCATCCTACGAGATCTCTCAGGCCACAGTTCAAATAAAATTCATCCATTTTATTCTTCCTAATACAGTGTACCATACACCAGTGCGTCCCCCTTTGTAAAAGTGTCTGGTACATTGGTGCTGAGCTTAGGGTCCTCTTGGCATCAAGCAGTAAGTAAACCGTGGTCAATAACACCAGCTGCCACTCCTTTACTAATAGGGCTTAATGCTGCAGTGCTTTATTTGAATAATGTCACCAATTAACAAACACAAATTTATAGGGAAACTTCACGAAAACAACACAAAAGGATATATTTTACTAATTGTTGCTCGGTATAACTAGTATTACTAATCCTCTCTGCCAATATTTTGATCTTTTCACCTCCACAAGCCACCTCCTAAAACAAACATCTTACAAATAATTAGCCTGCAGTTTTATTAGGAACAAGGTCACTGAGCTCTTTCTCCTTTACCACATAAATAGATCTTAATCACAACAGCAAATGAAAATAATAACAAAGAGTCTGCCTCATAGTTTTTACTTTCTTATCAAAGATGGGTCTTCGCTCTCCTGATGGCTCAGGCATGTACGAACATACAAAAATGTCCGACAGGAAAAGACCCACTGGTCCATCCAGCCTGTCCCATATAGTTGTGATGCCCCATGCATCCCAATGCAGGCCCTCCCCACCCAGCCGAAGTCCTGTAATGTCCTGGGCGAGGCAAAGAACCAGATAAAAATCCAGGCCAATTAGATAAGAAAAATTGCAAAATTCCTCTCCGACCACTTCAGGCAATCAACAACAACAACAACTTGTATTTATATAGCGCCTTTAACGCAGTAAAACGTCCCAAGGCGCTTCACAGGAGTATTATAAGACAAAAAATTTGACACCAAGCCACATAAGGAGAAATTAGGGCAGGTGACCAAAAGCTTGATCAACGAGGTAGGTTTTAAGGAGCGTCTTAAAGGAGGAAAGAGAGGTAGAGAGGCGGAGAGGTTTAGGGAGGGAATTCCAGAGCTTAGGACCTAGGCAACAGAAAGCACGGCCACCAATGGTTGAGCGATTATAATCAAGGATGCTGAAGAGGGCAGAATTAGAGGAGCGCAGATATCTCGGGAGGGTTGTGGAGCTGAAGGAGATTACAGAGATAGGGAAATGGCAAGACCATGGAGGGATTTGAAAATAAGGATGAGAATTTTGAAATCGAGGCGTTGCTTAACCGGGAGCCAATGTAGGTCAGCGAGCACGGGGATGATGGGTGAACGGGATTTGGTGTGAGTTAGGATACGGGATGCTGAGTTTTGGATGAGCTCAAGTTTATGGAGGGAAGCCCAGCGGATCTGGGACCCTCTCCAGGAATTCCTGTCCGCACACGGGTGCAAATGTTGACCTCCACCCTCCCTCAACCCAGGAATTGCGGGGTCTGTATGACTTTTCTCTTTACAGTTACTGCTTGGCCTGCTGTGTATTTGCTGTGCTTTCTACTTTTATTTATCATTCATTCTGTTCCTACTTGCCTCGACAACCGAGATGCTTCTTTATTTTGTCACAAAAAGGTTGGAACCAAAATAAAATGAGATTTTACCAGGTGCAAAGTCTGTGAACTGTTCCAAACTTTAGTGTTAGAAAGTGTGAAGTTATATACTAATACAGAGGTGTTGGATAGATGCCACATTGCAGCCACAGTGAAACCACTGAGAAACTTGTCACTTTATTTTTAGACTGTCTTGGGGTCATTCGATATAGTTTTGGTGCTTGGTTTGGCATATATCCCTTTTAAAAGTAGAAAATCGGATTTTTATGAAAGTAAATTTGGCATAAAATCACACAGCGGAGTTTCTTATTGTTTAGCATTTGATGTTGAGTTGTTTTCTGATGCTAAAGAATCCATTTTTCCCTCCAATTTTCTGCCCCTGGGGTTAAGTTTGACGCACATTTTACCCTATCAGCTTGACCACCTGTTAAACCTCGACTTCAATAGAAATAGATATTGGGAGAGGTTTTAACAGGCGACCAAGCCGATATCGCCCGTTGTACACAATGGTCCCTAACCCCACCCCACCTTCTCAAAGCAGTGACTCTCGCTGAGGACCGTTCGAGCAGAGCTCGATTCTGATCGCGCCGACCATCACGCACCTATGCCCTTTCTTTCCATCAGGAGCCACAGGATTATGGATGAAGAGCAGCAACCGTGGCCTTTCCTCTCCCTAAACCTAAGGCACTGAGGCCCATTGTAATTCCTCAGCTGCGATCAGATAACTCAGCACAGACCACCACAAATAAACACACCACCTCGACAGCTCTGCAATAGAAATAACAGTAGCAATGCAAATTCTGGCAGGCAATTCAACCAAGGGACGCATCACAACTGAGCCTGGTCCATTCCTCAAAATTCTGCATCAAAGCTGGAATCTTATTCGTCTGTTTGGCTCAGTACCACACCAGGCAGGGCATTTCCCGATGGAGACACCAGGAATCTATTTGGTTTCCTTATCAAAGCACTATATCTCCGCACAGAGAACTAGACAGTAGGGTGGATTTTAACTCCCGGGTGGAGGTGAGGGGCTATTCTGACGGCCTTCCGGCCCGGGAGCCTTGAGGAGGCCTTGTCCGGATTTACAGGCCTGGCTTACGTACCAGAGGCTGGTTCCCCAGGTCTCTGCTAAATATGGGGCCCGTGCTAAAACTCACCATAACACAGAACAACCCCTGGGTCAGAATATCATCAGCATGTACGGACTGGTTTCATCACGCATATTACTACAGGTTTGTGTTTTAATGGATCGGAGGTGGTGGTGGGGGTGGGCGCATGTGGTTCGGCCCCCAATGTTCTTGGAGCCTTAATCTGGCTCTCGCTGGCCCATCCCCCACCCGAAACCGCTGGAAATTCACTAGAGTTTAGAAGAATGAGAGGGGATCTCATTGAAACGTATAAAATTCTGACAGGGCTAGACAGACTGGATGCAGGGAGGATGTTTCCCCTGGCTGGGGGGGTCGAGAACAAGGGGTCACAATCTCAGGATACGGGGTAGGACATTTAGGACTGAGATGAGGAGAAATTTCTTCACTCAGAGGGTGGTGAACCTGTGGAATTCTCTACCACAGAAGGCTGTGGAGGCCAAGTCACTGAATATATTTAAGAAGGAAATAGATAGATTTCTAAACACAAAAGGCATCAAGGGGTATGGGGAGAGAGCGGGAATATGGTATTGCGATAGAGGATCAGCCATGATCATATTGAATGGCGGAGCAGGCTCGAAGGGCCGAATGGCCTACTCCTGCTCCTATTTTTCTATGTTCTATGTGGCAGGTTTCGGGCAGGTCAAGATCGTGGGGCTTGGTCCTCGAGGTGGGGGTGCGGGGGGGCGACTGGGTCTTTTGCTTCTCCTGGCTCCACTAAGGAAAGTTTTTGACTTACCTTACAGGACCTCCTCTTCCCCGCCAGCTATTACTGAGCGGATTGCTCACTGTGGGTGCCCTGCTCAGTAACCCGTTAAAATGCCAGCGTCGTCCTCTGGACATCTTAAAGACCCCAATTAGCACACATTAGTTAGGCAGGCACCACGGATGCCTCAGTAAAGGCCGGCGGCAATCGTGTGGCCCCTGGGCAGGGTGGGTTAAAATTCCCCCTCAAAACTTTGCAGTGCATGACCTCATTTGATGGCACATGTGTGCGCGTGTGTTTGGGCGTGTGTGTGTGCATGCGTGTGTATAAGGTGTTCTTTTGCCAATTTACATCGCTGGCAAGTGGCCGGTATAATCATGGCCTGGATTCTGACGATGGAGCTGGTAAAGAAAAATTGGCAGCGAGAGTCTGGCCACTGCGACTTGTGGACCTTGAGATGAGGAATACGGTTCTGCTGCCAACACAGGCAGGGTCCTCATCTGAATAAAGCCAAACAATTTATTCAGGAAAACAACCAACTTGACTGTTTCTGTTTAAAAAAATCAAGAACATTTCCTCCGAGACTGAAGTAACACAGCTGTGTTTCATTATTTGGTCATCTGGAAAGTAAACAAAGAAAGGATATTGAATGAATATTGTTTGCCCTGCTCTCCATCGCTGGCCACTGACTCCTGCTGGAAACAGCAGAATTCTGAGGAAAGGACGAGGCTCGGCTGCGATGCTTCTTGTGGTTGAATAGCTGGCCAAAATTCGCATTAATATTGTTTACTGTTACTGTTATATCTATAACAGAGATATCAAGATGCTGCGGTTACTTGCTGCTTTGATTAATGTTCGGTTTTCTTCTCCCAAATCAGATCGTTTTTCTCGAGCACAGAAACTCCCTTCTCCATTATGAGAGTTTAAAAAAAAGACTTGTGTTTCTACAGCGCCTTTCACAACCTCAGCACGCCCCAAAGCGCTTTACAGCCAATGAAGTCATTTTGAAGTGTAGTCACAGTTGTAATGTAAGAAACGCGGCAGCCAATTTACACACAGCAAGATCCCACAAGCAGCAATGTGATAATGACCCGATAATCTGTTTTTTTTTTACTGATGTTGGTTAAGGGATAAATATTGGCCAGGACACTGGGGAGAACTCCTCTGCTCTTCTTCAGATGCGGCCTCGGTTTAACATCTCAGCTGAGAGACGGCAGCTCCGACAGTGCAGCACTCCTTCGGTACTGCCCTGGAGTGTCAGCCGAGATTATGTGTTCAAGTCTCCGGAGTGGGATTTGAACCCACAACCTTCTGACTCAGAGGTGAGAATGCAACCCACTGAGCCACGACTGACACCCATTAGATTTTAGGCACAAGTCGTCTTTGCAATTGCACCTTGAGTTTGTCATTATAGCTTCTCGAAGCAAGCCCTGCACCAGTCGGAATGGGAGAAGCCGGAAAGTTCCGACTGAACGGAGTTCCAGAGCTAACCAATGAAACGTACTCTGTTAAGTTCCAGCATCAGCTTTCTGCAGTACATCTAAGTGGCAATTAATGCGCAAATGCAGCAATTTCATGAAACTCACGGGGTGGTTGAGGGCGAGCTGCTGATTTTGCGAGGCTAATGGCAAAGGATATCTCTTCCTCGCCACAAGCAAATCGTCCAGCAACTTGTGGCGATTCGCAATTCATAGGATCTCTCTTCCTCGCCACAAGTTACTGGATGATTTACACATTAATAACGGTGAGCGCATTAAACTCACCGCTATTTTGGCAGCAAAATCTGGGCCAATGTCTCAAGTTAAAATTAGCGAACAGAGAATTTCACAGGAGCGTGTTGTGTGTTTGTACGCTAACATTCACACAGTGTGACTTCAAGGTCCCAAAGGTTGGATCGTGACCTTGGCTGTGCTTTCCTGAGCTTGGTGGCTCTCAGTCAGGAGCTCCCTCTCAATCGGAGCTCACTTTAAATGACAGTGTCAATGGTCTCACGGCCGTGTTGTTTTAAAATACAGAAAGATAAATACAATCAGGTCTTAAAAGGGACTCGGGAAGGGAGAAGAGCCCTCATCACAGTGACATCACATTCAACTCAAGCCAACATGATGAGTTTCAATCCCATTTGCGGAAATGAATTGTGTACTTGCAAGAAAACAAATTCAAACACAATTTCTTTTATTCTTTCATTTGCAGCTGGCTGCTCTTCATCAACTTGAGCTCATCCAAATCTCTGCTGCCCGTGTCCTAACTCGCACGGAGTCCCGTCCACTGATCACCCCTTTGCTCGCTGACCGACATTAGCTCCCAGTCCACCAACGCTTTGATTTTAAAATTCTCATCCTTGTGTTCAAATCCCTCCATGGCCTCACCTCTCCTCCAGCCCTACAGCCCTCCAAGATCTCTGCGCTCTTCCAATTCTAGCCTCTTGTGCGTCCCCGACTTCCTTCGCTCCATCATTAGCGGCCGTGCCTTCAGCTGCCTGGGTCCTAAGCTCTGGAATTCCCTCCCTAAACCTCTCTAACTCTCTCTCCTCCTTTAATACCCTCCTTAAAACCTACCTCTTTGACCAAGTCCTGTCTTCATGTCTCATTCTTTGGCTTGATGCCAAGGTTTGCCTGATAACGCTCCTGTGAAGCACCTTGGGATGTTTTACTACATTAAAGTCGCTATATAAATGCAAGTTTTTTTTTAAACATGTAACCATCAGCTTGGCTCAGTTGCAATACGCTGACCTATGAATCAGAAGGTTGTCTTTTCACGCCCCATTGTGGAGTTTTAAAACATAATCGAAACTCCCTCAGTACTGAGGGAATGCTGCATTGTCAGAGGTGCTGTTTTTCAGATGACGGGTTGAACCAAGACCCAATCTGCCTTTTCAGGTGGGTGTCAAGGATCCCATCACACTTTGAAGATGAGCAGGGAGTTCTCCTGGTTTCCTGGCCAACATTCATCCCTCAATCAATGTTACCAAAAAAAAACACGGATTATCTGGTCATTCATTCACCTGTGGGATCTTGCTGTGCCTAACTTGGTTGCTGCATTTGCCATTGTAACAACAGTGCCTGCACTTCAAAAGTAAAGTCATTTAAGATATCCCTGAAGATATAAGGATATAAAAGCAGAAAAAAGGCAGTGAAGCCGTCACAGGGATCGTGAGGAGTAGCGAAACACCCAGACATTTCGAAACTCTCCAGAAAGATGGCTGTTGTACTATTTCCTGGCAGACGTGAGTCTGGGCCCTGCCGCCATGAGACAGATGTTGAGTGCCGCACCCTATGTTACCCAGTTTACACAGCTGTGAAGGTCACCATCTCGATGTACTATATTTTACTCAGCTGTTTTAAACACTCTTCCAGCCACATAACTGAATGTATATTAAGTAAATAGTAAGAACTTGCATTTCTATAGCGCCTTTCACGACCTCAGGACGTCCCAAAGCACTTTACAGCCAATGAAGTACTTTTGAAGTGTAGTCACTGTTGTAATGTAGGAAACGCGGCAGGCAATTTGTGCACAGCAAGCTCCCACAAACAGCAATGTGATAATGACCAGATAATCTGTTTTTGTTATGTTGATTGAGGGAGAAATATTAGCCAGGACACCGGGGATAACTCCCCTGCTCTTCTTCGAATAGTGCCATGGGATCTTTTACGTACACCTGAGAGAGCAGACGAGGCCTCGATTTAACGTCTCATCGGAAAGACAGCATCCTCCGACAGGGCAGCACTCCCTCGGAGTGTCAGCCTGGATTTTGTGCTTAAGTTCCTGGAGTGGGACGCGAATCCACGACCTTTTGACTCAGAAGTGAGAGTGCTACCCACTAAGCCAAGATTTAGGACAAAACAAAACAAATTGTAAGTTTGTCCTTATAAAAGTGAGAGTTGCACAACACATATCAAAGACTGAATCCCAGGGTTACTGCACAACCAGCCAGTCACAGCTGGGCTTTTAAATTGCTTCCTCAAAATTGCACTTAATCTTGATCAAAGAGTTTATATTGACCCTACTTTTGATAAATTGCCTGTTCTTACAACAAAAGCCTGAAGTGAGTTAGTTATTTGTTTTTAAAGTTGTCACAGCAATTTCTCACAAAAAAGCATTGAAAACGTATCATAGATTTGTAGTGTTCAAATTATATAATAGTAAAGTAATATAAAAAAATACAATCACACCACCCCCTCACTCTGCTCAGGCCGCTGACCATCCCTCTGGCCCCTCACTCTCTGCTCAGGCCGCTGACCATCCCTCCGGCCCCTCACTCTCTGAGCAGGCCTCTGACCATCCCTCCGGCCCCTCACTCTCTGCTCAGGCCACTGACCATCCCTCTGGCCCCTCACTCTCTGCTCAGGCCGCTGACCATCCCTCCGGCCCCTCACTCTCTGCTCAGGCTGCTGACCATCTCTCCGGCCCCTCACTCTGCTCAGGCCGCTGACCATCCCTCCGGCCCCTCACTCTCTGCTCAGGCCACTGACCATCCCTCTGGCCCCTCACTCTCTGCTCAGGCTGCTGACCATCCCTCCGGCCCCTCACTCTCTGCTCAGGCCTCTGACCATCCCTCCGGCCCCTCACTCTCTGCTCAGGCCACTGACCATCCCTCCGGCCCCTCACACTCTGCTCAGGCCTCTGACCATCCCTCCGGCCCCTCACTCTCTGCTCAGGCCGCTGACCATCTCTCCGGCCCCTCACTCTCTGCTCAGGCCATTGACCATCCCTCCGGCCCCTCACTCTCTGCTCAGGCCTCTGACCATCCCTCCGGCCCCTCACTCTCTGCTCAGGCCTCTGACCATCCCTCCGGCCCCTCACTCTCTGCTCATGCCATTGACCATCCCTCCGGCCCCTCACTCTCTGCTCAGGCCACTGACCATCCCTCCGGCCCCTCACTCTCTGAGCAGGCCTCTGACCATCCCTCCGGCCCCTGGTGGTGACTGATGCTGGGGGACGATTTCACAGGTGACCAGCAGCCCTCCCGTGACTTGACCAAATGGCTATTCGGAACATGAGATTAGAAAAGGAATGGCAGTCAACTATTGAACTGTAGAAGGTATCACAACTATTGCAATGGCACCTAATTAATACAAGAGTCTATAGCAATAGAATTGACCCTCAAGACTGGAATGTTTCCAAACCCTTCCAAGTAACACAAGGATGGAAAAAAAGCACAGGACAAGATCTGATCACATAGCCCAGAGAGCCATTCCTTCCACAGACCATTCACAATTTGCTTTATGTTGGACTCTATCTAATCCATTTAATCTCCTGAAGTAAGGCTCTGCGGAGTTACCCCTCCTCCACCCCAAGGTGAAGCCATGGTTCAGTGGTAGCAGTCTCGCCTCTGAAAGAAAGACTTGCATTTATATAGTGCCTTTCATGACCTCAGGACGTCCCAACCCGACACCCCGGCCTCCGGCCTCCCCCAGCCCCGATTGCGGCCTGAGGCTCCCCCTCCCACACCCCAGCCCTCCAGAAGGCTGGGTCCCAGGCTGCGGCCTCCTGCAGCCCGCCCGCTGACCAGGCAGTCAATTGGCAGGGCCTCCACATCCCCAGCCTTGCTGCCGCTACCGGGCTCCCCCCCACCACCCCCCGCACCCCTCCCCGCCTCCCTGAATTAACAGAATTAATTATTTTGAAATGAAGGGACTATTGTTTTGTAGGTCGTGAGATTGTCAAATCCCAATGAGATGAATACCGGTTAATCAGTTTTGGATGGTGGTGGTTGAGGGTGGAATGTTGGTCAAGGCAATACTACCATGAACCACCAGAACAGTCAGACTCCTCATCCAACAGTACTACACTGGAGTGTCAGCTGTGGTTGTACATACATTATACATTTTTCAATGCCACCTCCCAAACCTGCAACCTCTACCAACTAGAAAGACAAGGGCAGCAGACGCACAGGGAATACCATCACCTCCAAGTCACACACCATCCTGACTTGGAAATATATCACCGTTCCTTCATCGTCGCTGGGTCAAAATCCTGGAACTCCCTCCCTAACAGCACTGTGGGAGCGCCATCACCACATGGACTGCAGCGGTTCAAGAAGGCGGCTCACCAGCACCTTCCCAAGGGCAACTAGGGATGGACAATAAATGCTGGCCTTGCCAGCGACACCCACATCCCAAGAATCAATTAAGAAAAACTTCTGGCATGGGGCCTGAAACCGCATGCTCAGATAACTACCGGAGTCGCATGGAGTTTATGAAGAGAGCTCCATGGTGATGTGTAACGTGTAAATATTTTGGCTAAATTGCTCCCTGTGGTGGAATAGCCTGCATGCACCCACTGTCTGGGTTCATGCATTAAGAATGTATCTTGGAAAGATAGTGGAGGGTTACCAACACCCTCTGAACAATGTCCTAGGATGAGTCAGCACCTTCAGGAGAGGAGACAATTACAAGCAAAATATTTCAAGCTTTCTCAGGTTGATTTTACAGCATCCAGCAGTGTACGGATGGAAACTTCCAGAACGCCATTCACATTTATTGCTGCCAAAGACAGTCATCTTGGCCAAAGAGTCAAATCTAGTTTAACCATGTGGACACCATCCCATTGCATTGCCCAGTCACTGAGGTACCCAACCTTTCTCAAGGTTTGATATTTACAATAAAAGAGGTATCATTTATTTAAAGTAGGCTTTTTCCAAGAGTTATTTAGTGGGTGACAGCGGTTTATAAAATGTCCTTTGTAAATAAAAACCGCGGTTAGACAATGAAAAACGTGGTTCAACAGTTCACATGAGCAAGTAGCTGATTTTCTCTGCACGGGTGCCCTGTATATGAAATGGCGCAACATATCGGTGTGGAGCTGTAAAAGTGAACAGACCAGAAACAGAAGGCACTGCCTTGGTAAGTGATAAGAGAAGGCAAGTCGAGGAATCTCATTAATTAATTATAATGAATTAATGATTTGTTAATGTTATCACATCAATGCACCAGAAATGTATAAGATTGCATTAGTGGTCATGAAACAAACATATTAAAGTGAGAAATAACAACAGAAAACGCTGGAAAAACTCAGCAGGCCAGGCAGCATCCGTGGAGAGAGAAAGAGAGTTGACGTTTCAGGTCGATGACCTTTCATCGACCTGAAACGTCAACTCTCTTTCTCTCTCCACGGATGCTGCCTGGCCTGCTGAGTTTTTCCAGCGTTTTCTGTTGTTATTTCGGATTTCCAGCATCCGCAGTATTTTGCTATCATATTAAAGTGAGAAGTCACACAACACCAGGTTATAGTCCAACAGTTTTATTTGAAATCACAAGCTTTCGGAGCGGCTGCTCCTTTGTCAGGTGAGGTGAAGGAATACAAAATCGACAAAGCCTATATAGATAGAGAACAATGCATGTGTAACTTACAATGGCAGACGACTACATTTAATCCTCCTGACTGTTTATCTGCCGAGGTGTGACAAAAGGCAATCAGGTCAGCCAGGAAGGCACCACATCAAAGACATAGCAAGATACAACTGAGACAATGAGGTGGGGTTACAGGGGGTCTAATGTGTCAAAAGCTGCAGTCGGTATGGAAAACGATAAACTTTAACATTTTTACTTTTTTACTGGGAATCACATTTGTGAACAAGCCAACGACGACTTGAGTCTGGATGACTCTACGTCATGTATCGTGACATAAACCCAAGATCCCGGTTGAGGCCGTCCTCATGGGTGCGGAACTTGGCTATCAGTTTCTGCTCGATGATTTTGCGTTGTCGTGTGTCTCTAAGGCCGCCTTGGAGAACGCTTACCCGCAGATCCGAGGCTGAATGTCCTTGACTGCTGAAGTGTTCCCCGACTGGGAGGTAACAATCCTGCCTGGCGATTGTTGCGCGGTGTCCGTTCATACGTTGTCTCAGTGTCTGCATGGTCTCGCCGATGTACCATGCCGCGGTGCATTCTTTCCTGCAACGTATGAGGTAGACAACGTTGGCCGAGTCACATGAGTATGTACCATGTACCTGGTGGGTAGTGTCCTCACGTGTGATGATGGTATCTGTGTTGATGATCTGGCATGTCTTGCAGAGGTTGCCGTGGTAGGGTTGTGTGGTGTCGTGGTCGCTGTTATCCTGAAAGCTGGGTAATTTGCTGCGAACGATGGTACTTCTGAGGTTAGGCGGCTGTTTGAAGGCAAGTAGTGGAGGCGTGGGGATGGCCTTAGCGAGGTGTTCGTCATCATCGATGACATGTTGAAGGCTGCGAAGAACATGGCGTAGTTTCTCTGCTCCGGGGAAGTACTGGACGACGTAGGGTACCCTGTTGGTTGTGTCCCGTGTTTATACCCTACGTCGTCCAGTACTTCCCCGGAGTGGAGAAACTATGCCATGTTCTTCGCAGCCTTCAACATGTCATCGATGACGATGAACACCTCGCTAAGGCCATCCCCACGCCTCCACTACTTGCCTTCAAACAGCCGCCTAACCTCAGAAGTACCATCGTTCGCAGCAAATTACCCAGCTTTCAGGATAACAGCGACCACGACACCACACAACCCTGCCACGGCAACCTCTGCAAGACATGCCAGATCATCAACACAGATACCATCATCACACGTGAGGACACTACCCACCAGGTACATGGTACATACTCATGTGACTCGGCCAACGTTGTCTACCTCATACGTTGCAGGAAATAATGCACCGTGGCATAGTACATCGGCGAGACCATGCAGACACTGAGACAACGTATGAATGGACACCGCGCAACAATCGCCAGGCAGGATTGTTACCTCCCAGTCGGGGAACACTTCAGCAGTCAAGGACATTCAGCCTCGGATCTGCGGGTAAGCGTTCTCCAAGGCGGCCTTAGAGACACACGACAACGCAAAATCATCGAGCAGAAACTGATAGCCAAGTTCCGCACTCATGAGGACGGCCTCAACCGGGATCTTGGGTTTATGTCAACATGACGTAGAGTCATCCAGACTCAAGTCGTCGTTGGCTTGTTCACAGATGTGATTCCCAGTAAAAAAGTAAAATTTTTAAAGTTTATCGTTTTCCATACCTACTGCAGCTTTTGACACATTAGACCCCCTGTAACCCCACCTCATTGTCTCAGTTGTATCTTGCTACGTCTTTGATGTGGTGCCTTCCTGGCTGACCTGATTGCCTTTTGTCACACCTCGGCAGATAAACAGTCAGGAGGATTAAATGTAGTCGTCTGCCATTGTAAGTTACACATGCATTGTTCTCTATCTATATATGCTTTGTCGATTTTGTATTCCTTCACTTCACCTGACGAAGGAGCAGCCGCTCCGAAAGCTTGTGATTTCAAATAAAACTGTTGGACTATAACCTGGTGTTGTGCGACTTCTCACTTTTGTCCACCCCAGTCCAACACCGGCATCTTCGCATCATAAACATATTAAAGGGAGTAGACGGCTGCGTAGTTTTTTTCCCATTGTGATACGAGTTTGGGTTATTTAGATGCACCATGTAGTAGAGAAAGAAAAAAGACTTGCATTTTTGTAGCATCTTTCACAACCTCAGGACGTCCCAAAGCGCTTTACAGCCAATGAAATACTTTTGAAGTGCAGTCGCTGTTGTAAAGTAGGAAACGCAGCAGCCAACTTGCCCACAAAAAGATCCTACAAATAGCAATGTGATAATGACCAGATAATCAGTTTTACTGATGTTGGTTGAGGGATAAATATTGGCCAGGACATTGGAGAGAATTCCCCTGCTCTTCTTCAGATAGTGCCTTGGGATTTTATGTCCACCCGAGAGGGCAGACAGGACCTTGGTTTAACATCTCCTCTGAAGGACGGCACCTCTGACAGTGCAGCGTTCCCTCAGCACTGCACTGGAGTGTCAACCTAGATTTTTGTGCTCAAGTCTCTGAAGTGGGACGTGAACCCACAACCTCCTGACTTAGGGGCAAGTGTGGTACCAACTGAGCCACCAAAGGGAGTTTTTTTTTTGGTCCATCTAATTTCCTTCTGTCCTCTCCTGAAGGTACTGATACTTGCTGGGGTAAAGTTCCATGGTCACCAATGGTTTTCTGGCCATTCATTTCGTGAGATATAGACACTGAGGCTCTTTGCCCATGGCTACATTTCAGCCAAATTTGACTCACGCATTGCATGGGCCACTGGAGAGTGATCAGGCACAGGAACCGTGACTGATTTTCCCCCTCCTTATCCTGTGGACATTAAAACGGATTCCAGTGGCTTTGGTGCTGTTGTGGTGGAGATTATCTTACGCAGCCTAGATCAGGGATCCGACCTGGTCTATATGACTCAGCACATTTAACTGCTAAGGCATCAGGCAAGCTGGTCATTTTTTAATAAACTAATTGGCGAATGCAACTGCACCTATGAGAACATGACAGGTGCTGACATCATTGCAAACCTGTATAGTACATGGTGCTCTGCAGGAATAATAAACCAAGGACCAGGCTGCCTGTCCAGTTGGACGTCAAGAGGTACCATGGCTTTGAACATAAGAATATGAGAAATAGGAGCAGGAGTAGGCCATTTGGCCCTTCGAGCCTGCTCCGCCATTCAATATCATGGCTGATCTTCTTCCTCATCTCCACTTTCCTGCACTATCTCCCTATCCCTTGATTTCCTTAATATACAAAAATCTATCGATCTCTGTCTTGAATATACTCAGCGACTGAGCCTCCACAGCTCTCTGGGGTAGAGAATTCCAAAGATTCACCACCCTCTGAGTGAAGAAATTTCTCCTCATCTCAGTCCTAAATGGCCGACCCCTTATTCTGAGATTGTGACCCCTGGTTCTAGACTCCCCAGCCAGGGGAAACATCCTCCCTGCATCTACCCTGTCAAGCCCTGTAAGAATTTTGTATGTTTCAATGAGATCACCTCTCATTCTTCTAAACTAGAGTAAATATGGAGAAACCGTTTCCACTGGCAGGAGGGTTGGTAACCAGAGGACACAGATTCAAGATAATTGGCAAAAGAATCTTAGGAGATGAGGAGAATTTTTTTTACACTGCCTGAAAGGGTGGTGGAAGCAGATTCTACAGATAGTAACTTTCAAAAGGGACTTGGATATGTACTTGAAAAGGAAAAATTTGCAGGGCAATGGGGAAACAGCAGGGGAGTGGGATGAATTGGACAGCTCTTTCAAAGAGCCAGCACAGGCCTCCTTCTGTGCTGTATGATTCTACGAGGGACTGGTGCGAATTATAAGAATGTGGCAGGATTTTCACAGATGATGTCATTCTACAGACACAAGACAAGGCTGACACAATTCCTGAATACCTTCTGGGCACCTTTAAAATACTTTGTATTCAATAAAATATTTCAAGTGGCACAGCAAGTGGGCTGGGGGCAGGTTATGATGACAAATAAGTGAGGCAAATCCACTCTAGATAAGTAACTAATGAAATGACATTGCCTGCAGGCACAGATGGACACTACAAAGTAAATGTCTTAGTTCAGGAAGTTGAGATACAAACTGCTTGAATAAAACACCGAGGGGGGTAATTTTAACCCCAAAAAACAGGTATGTTTGGGTTGGGTGCGATGTTAGCATTTTAAAAATCTCAAACCCGTCTCCAACCTGCCCACCTCCGTTTTTAATGGAGGCGGGATGGGGGATGACAAACCAACCCACTCCCAGGAGCCGGGTTGCCCATTTAAATATTATAATGAGGCTGTGTGCTTCAGATTTAACCTGTCTCTTAGGTTTAACGCTGGCCGGCTGCGTTTCCCGGGCCTCGGGAAACCCGGCAGCTAAAGGGAGGCGAGGACAGCATCGTGGAAAAGGTACGTGCCCTTACAGCACTGCTTATGGGCCAGGAAGAGCAGGAATGCTTCCTCCCAGCCCACCAAACTTATCTTCTTCCCTGCCCGCCATCGGACCCTCCCCCATCCAAAGACACCACCCCCACCCCCGGCGATCGGACCAGCCCCAAGATGGACGACCACTCCCCCCCAGTGATCAGCCCCTTCTCCCCCCAAGCTCCCACTAACCCAGCTGCAGGCTCCCTACCTGCTATTGGGCTATGACCTCCACCGGAGCGTTCCCCGCCCAATAGGGCACCAAGCCTGTCAATCAGGCTGCCTTCCAGGAGGGGAACCTGCTTCAAAAAAACAACGCACTTTGTGGAGTCAAAACTCTACAGCATGCATCCTGGCCAAAACTCAACCCCCCCCCTCCCCCCACCCCGCTCACAAACCCACCCCAGTAAACAGCGGGTCCAGAGTTTCTGTGCATAGAAAGACTTTAATTTCCCCCCAATCTTTATGTCAACCAGATTTTTTTTTAAAAAGCACCTTTTCCTTCAATGTTCTTGTTTTTTTCTCTCCTCTCTTGAAAGTACTGACTTGTGCTTGGGCATCGCCCAAAGTTAAAATTACCCCCATTGAGGGTTGGCACACGATTTAACCACAGACAACATCACAATTCAGCCCAAGCTTGTTCAGGGGTACACTTACATGGCAACCTGAAAAATTAGCAGCAGACAGCATGAAAAAGAAAGCCCTGAATATAGGCCTTATGACACATCAAAACAAGGAGTTAGGCTGAAAGTGCTGCGGGAAACAGGTTTGCAATAATGAAGGTGCAGGTACACTTGGCGTCTGATGCATTTTGTTGCAGGGGACTAACCTAAGATAAACAGAGGCAGTTTGTTGCAGTGATAGAGAATTGCTGAAAGGGAATGAGAGAGCTGAAGGCATGAGATTTACTTTTAAATGGGTCGGAGAAAGCTTTGATATTTGCTAGTTTATGTGGTGCATTTTGTAACACTTTAGGGCCAACAGTAATTCTGCCTTGTAAGCCAAAAAAATGTTATCGAGGAAGATTTACAGATATTTAAATATAAAAATAAATTCGTTATGCGAACATCGAAGGTCTGTTTCTTCGATTGGGAATCTCATCCCAAACATGTCACGTTATTTGTGAAGTACAATCTTTTACAGCACACACCTACAATAATTCTGCTGGCATTCTATATTCACAAGGAACAACTGACTATTGCATCTGTCCCTGTCCATGGAGCACCCAGGCAGATCAGAGATGATCTAGATTGATGATATGCTGACTTAACTGTTTTAAACTATTTTTTAAGTATCTTCAGGAGTGAAATAATTGAAACAAAACTTTAGAACCGAGTTCTGATGAAGGGTCACAATGAAACATTAAGCTGTCTTTTCTTCACGTCGATGCTGATTTAAGCTGCTGCACACGTCAAGTATTTTCTGTTTTTAAAACATTCAAACACACAAGGCTGGAAACGACTGTTCTAATAACAGCAGATGGACACTTAACATGCCCTTATGACATTTCTCTGCCTGCTATCTTAACTGTGACTCTCAGAAGCTACCAGCTCATTTTAAAACTTACTTGCCTCAAGTTTATGCAGAAAAAAAAGTGGGAGAAAGTAATGTCTGACTGGTTGACAGGGTCTGTCCTGCGCTGTAACTGATTGAATAACTTTACAATCTCCAATCCCAGTGGAAAAAATTGATCTTTCACGCTGCGACGCTACCAAGCTGACAGATGGGTTGAAACACCGACCATCACCTTCAAATGCTGAAAATTGGCATGTAGGAATACTGAAGTCAATTGTTCTAACTGTTGCCCTGACTGATCTCTCAGTCATGTAGCCTGACACTCAACAATCTAGGCTAATACTTGGAAAGTAGTCACTTGAGTGAGGTACCAGTCCTGTGTAATTGCTACCAAGCATGAATCAGCAGT
The DNA here is from genome assembly GCA_030390025.1 of Squalus acanthias. Lineage (NCBI taxonomy): Eukaryota > Metazoa > Chordata > Chondrichthyes > Squaliformes > Squalidae > Squalus > Squalus acanthias. The sequence continues at coordinate 37,012,706 of CM059440.1, read as the reverse complement.
ATCAAGAGAGGGAAGAAAATTGTGAAAGATGAGAGAAAAAACAAGTCCCAAAAATAGAATAGCAGATTTGAGGTAGAACAAGGAAGTAGTGCAGCTTTACTAATTACAAAAGGCAAACTAAGGAGATTATGGTACCTGAAACCTTGTATTGTGTTACTGCATTATAATTCTGTCCTACCATTCTATCTTAAATAATACAGTGCACACAATTTGTATTTTTAATCACTCCAGTGACTTCCCGACAGGAAGACTCCCCTGGGGGCCCCTGGACTGTGAGAAGTGCGAGACCAGGGGAGTGTAACTTACACTTGGCACTCACTCCCAACAAGTGCTTCTTCTATTGACATCGCATCGATCAGATATCTCTGTAGAAATGATTCAGGAATCCACTTGCGTTCCCTTGCAGAATGCAGTATAAAAACAGAAAGTGCTGGGAATCATTCGGCTAGTCCGCCAGCATCTGAAAGAGGAAAGACAGATGCGTGTTTTAGGTGAAGACTTCAAAACAGAACAGATCCCTAGTTTTGATGAAAAGTCTCCACCCAACACATTAGCCTGTCTTTTTTCAGAAGTTGATGGACCTGCACTGTATTTTCAGCTTTATTCTCCATTTTAAGATTTCCAGTTTTGTATTTTTTTTTATTAGCATGCAGAAGGAAAAAGTGGAGGAAAGAGAAAGTAATAAGTTGCATTAAAGTGAGTGTCCTTTTGTAATGATGGACCAAAGTTTCCCACTGTGTTAAAGGCCTATCTACAAATATCCTATGGGTGAAGCTTTTTGTTCCACCAAGTCCAGGAAACTCAGTCCTATTTGCACTTATTTCCCATCCACTGGCTTGTCCTCTTTGAATTTATTTGAAAAGATACAAGCAACAAATGGTAATAAGGAATACATGTCATACAAAAGTTCGATGAAAATAACTATCTTTAGAAGGCGGCATTAGAGAGATCATAGAGGGTGAGAGATCCAGCTATTGGTTGATCTCCTGTGGCATTGCTCACAAAAAAATAAAATGAAACGGGGTGAAATGAGACTAAGAAAGACTTGCATTTCTATAGTGCCTTTCACAACCTTAGGGTATCCCAAAGCACTTTACAGCCAATTAAGTACTTTTGAAGTGAAGCCACTGTTGTAATGTAGGAAACTAAAACAGGTTGAACCTGATGAAATGGCTGTTAGATCTGGCCATGACACAACTAAAGGTCCCTCATTCAGGAAGCGGTCTCTAAAAAGACAAATAATGGCAATGACCTTGATTTAAAACAAAGATAAAAACAGTAATACAAAGGCAAAATACTGTGGATGCTGGAAAACTGAAATATAAACAGAAAATGCTGGAAATACTCAGCAGGTCAGGCAGTATCTGTGGAGAGAGAAACAGAGTTAACGTTTCAGGTTGGTGACCTTTTATCAGAACTGGAAAATGTTACAGATGTTTTAAGCAAGTAGAGAGGCAAGGAAAGGGTGGAAGGGTTGGAAAGAACACTAGGGAAGGTCTGTGATAGGGTGGAAGGCAGGCGTGATTATATGACAAAAGGGATGATGGTGCAAGGTAAATGGGGGTGGTAACAGGACAAGAAACAAAAGATGGGTCTAGAGGAGCTGTAAATGGCAACAACAAAATCATTACCAGCACCTGCTGTCCGAAAAAATGGGAGCAGTGGTTATGATCTGTAAGATTCTCAAAATTCACAGATCCCCCAAAGCTAGAAGAAAACCCTAAGGAAAATGACTTTGGACTCTTTCTAACAAGCTTCAGGATGATAAAACACGCATTGGGCCTAACAGAGGGAGATTCAAGGTCGGAAACCAAGATTTGGCATTTTTAAAAGGCATGTTGGGCCTGTAAAGGGAGAAAAGGCTGCAACAGGGAATGGGAGAGTCCTCTGTAAAGACAGTTTGGGTATTGGAGTAAATCAAATTGTCTGGGGAACTGTGTGACCTCACTCAGCCCCTATCAGACATTAACATCCTAACAATCGACCCACGGAGGAGCAGTCCCCACCCAAAGCACAGGACCCATCCAAAACATGCATAATGCAAATCACCTCGCCAACCTACATAGAAATCTTGGGCTCAGACAGGAGACTCGAAACCTGAGTATAGCTATGACAATTCACTAGGAGCTCAACAGCTCATTCAATAATCAGTACAGCATCCCGAAACCATTTTACACATTTCTAATCAAGTTACCATTAACGAGCCCGCCCAAATCAAACAATAAACCAGGACTGATTTGGCGCGCAGATTAGAAGGCCCCTCAAAGTATAATTGAAGGCCTGTTTTCTCAAGAAGTCCGTTCTCTCTAGAAGCAACACACAAGAAGAAACCGGAGCATCGAGACGGGGCATCATTCTACCGTACACCCAAGTTCAACAGCTTCAGTGACCCAGGACATCATCGGACACATCGCGGCAACAAGAGCCTTACGAAACTACCAACAAAAATATTCCCACCAACCAACCTGGTAATATCGAGCCACCGCGACCAAAGAAAAACTCAGGAGAAAACCGAAGATTCGAAAGTTTTCCACTCTACAATCTATTCCTGACTTACCCCCGGGTAAGATTTTTACTTAAAAGGAACTCTAAACCCTATCTCTACAGAAGGAAAGTGGGTACTCACCCCATAAATCCAAAACGCACCCTACCGCATCAGCGGACTCGCGAAGACTGACCAGCAGTCGAAGTCCTCTACCGCGTCCGGGGTACGGCAGACACCGACCAACACATCCAGCGAACCCCGAAACCGCGAACCAGCTCAACTGTCAAGGATTCGTTTGGTGAGCATTATCCCTGGTCCTCTAGAGTTCAACTTAGCTCGGAAGTGGGATCGGGAGGGGTGAGGTATGTTCTACTGTATTTCCCTCGTATGTATTAAAATGTTCCCCATTTTTATTAGAGTATAAGATTGTTGTGTTGTATTTTCTTTCTTGAATAAAGATCAAAGTTTCTTGCACCAAAACCAGTTGTCTGCTGCACTTACTGTCACAACCCCCAAATAAGCCCAAGGTCTAGAATCAAGGGAGTGGGAGCAATTCGAACCGCTCATAAGTCAGTGGTGAGGCTGACCCACACACCACCCCCTACAGATCAGAAATTGTTAATCTCGTTGTTGAGTCTGGAAGGTTGTAAAGTACCTAATCGAAAGATGAGGTGCTGTTCCTCGGGCTTCATTGGAACAGTGTAGGAGGCCGAGGACAGTGCGCTCAGAGTGGGGTGGAAAATTAAAATGTCAAGCAACCGGAAATTCAAAGTCACGCTTGCGGACTGAATGGAGGCGTTCAGCAAAGCGATCACCCAATCTGTGCTTGGTCTTCCCAATGTAGAGACCGCATTATGATGAGCGAATACAGCATACTAAATTGAAATAAGTACAAGTTGACATGAATCTTGTATGAAGTAATACTGGGCGGCCTGCTGGTGGCGCTGTCCAGGGAGAGTATAAATACTCGGGCATGGGCCAGCTTGCTTAAGACATTCCTCAACAGGAACTAGTGAAGGACACAACTAGATCTCCATGTTGGAAAACAGTTGATTAAAGCTTTGTTTAACGCTTAGACCAAGTGCCTAGTAGTTTTCTTACGTCACAAGTCAATCGCTGCTTCACCTGAAAGGAGTGTTTAGGGCCCTGGACGGTGGGGAGGAGGTGAAAGGGCAGGTGTTACATCTCCTGCGCTTGCATGGGAAGGCACCGTGGGAAGGGTCCATTCCCAATCAATATTAAAAAAATCAAATACATTTTGTTTCGTGATCTGACTGAGTAAAGCAATGCGTACTAGAACAGGAAGCATGAAGCAGTATGTACATAATAAAGGAGTCCTGTTAGGCTAGCCTGTAGGATTGAGCTAGTCCAACCCCACTGAGATACATCAAGTTGCTTCCCTTAAAATTTCAGGGAGTGGTTACAATAAAGAAGGCTCCATTAGAAAAGGAAATGGATTAAGTTGTGATTATCAAGCAAAGAAAGACTCCAGACAGGCTTTTAATAGCAAGAATTAATAGCATTAATCAAATCCTAGGATACATCTCAACAGCAGTTGAGTCCAAATCAATAAAGGAAGACCACAATGGATTCAAGTGCAATATTAGGCACCCAACCTTAAAAAGCACACTAATGCATCAAAAACGTTCAGAGAAGAGTTGGATTAAGTTATGAGGAAAGACTTGCAGAGGTGAGTTTGTTTTCATTGGAGAGAAGATTGAGACAAAACATGAGTGCCACTGATGCGGGTATAACCAGGCAATTTGAAACCTCGAATGGGATTGAAGAATTACAAGACAAAGGTTAAAAATTAGCAAGCCTTGACTGGGACTTGAAACCCGCTCACCCTAAACCCCTGGTTGACAGCAAATATGTGGAACACTCTTAGCAAAAGCACTTATGCAGTATTAGGGGTTGTGAACAAAAATGCAGTAGACAACAGGTTCTGATGAAAGAATTTTTACTTTATTAAAAGAAAAAGGCAACAAACTTAAAACACACTTAATACTTAAACACAGATTGGGGAGCACACGGTACAGGCGAGGGAGAATGACAATCTACCAAACAAAAACCTTATCTCTCCCAAAGATCCCACTATCTAGCTAGGTTTTTGGTTTCAGGAGATCAGGGATAATGCTCACCAACGAATCCTTGACAGGATTTTAGAGTCTTTTGATTCAAAGATTTCGTAAGGCCCTTGTTGCTGCGAGGTGTCCGATGGTCACTGAGGCAGTCGCTCTGGTTTCTTCTTGTGTGTTGGTCTGTTTGCTGGCCTTCCTCCTCGTGGCTTGTAGTGGTTTTGCTGGAGCAGGGGGAGAGCTGTACCGGCGTTGTCAGCGAGTCCAAAAAAGAAAGAATTTTTGGGACAGGCTTTCAATTATACTGTCTTTTTTTCGCGCCCAAAAACCCCTTACTAAAACGGATTCCTTTAGGTTGCAAATGAACCTTGCTTAGTCCATTGTCTAGTTTTGGCGGGCTTGCCAGTTCCGATGGCTTTAGCTCAGTGTTAAACATGTCCTGATCATTTTCCGATTTAAACACAGCCTTATCTACACGCCAAATCTCAACCCTATTGTCCTAGGGCTTTTAAATCTGTCCTGTGGATACCTGGTTGATTGGCTTTTGATGAAGTACTAAATGTTTTATTGATTTCAGGCTTCTGGTATCCTGTTTGGGCCTGGGAATTTCAAAAGGGGGTCTTGGATTATTCATATTTCGATGTGTGTGTGAGGCTTTGGGTTTGTCTCTTCCTCCTTGGTAGGATTACAGTGTAAACAATTCCCAGGCAGCTTGATTGGGCCCCAATACCCAAAGCTGTCCACTGCCTGGCCACGCCCCTCCGCAGCCTGTCTTGTGTCTGTGAAAGGTGTCTCTCCCAACAGTAAGATTCAAAAGTCATTTTCCTCAGGGTTTTTCTTCCCTGATCTTTAAAATGTCCAAAACTGAGGTTTTTACATCAAATCATTTCACTTAGGTCCCATCATCCCAAGTTTGTATGAAAGGTCCAAAAATCACTCCCTTTAGGGCTCTGTTCGAGTTTCTGGGGGATTTTGCGAAGCCTACAAGATCAATCAACTCAGCACAGATCAGCGGACCTTGGACCTTCTTGATCTGGATATGTACAGAAGACTTTTGGCAATCTATTAAACAATTTTTATTGCTAGTTTCATACATAAGTGCATGAATTCTTACCATGGTCACTCAACTTTCTTACCATATCCAATTTGAATAAAATTCTTTGAAGTCATCAGCTTGTAAAAAGAGACAATAACCACACATAAATTACATAATAAACATTTATTCCTCACTTCATATATAGATACAAATATTTCTTACTGTGGTCACTCAAATGTCTTACCATGTGCTTTAAATTTGAATTAAATTCTCTGAAGTGATTATCTTGTAAAGTTAGACAATCACATATGCATAAATTACAATTTCTGAATATATTGGCCATTTTCGATTAAAAAAAAGGTCATACCAGCTGATTTAGAGAATGTAAAATATGCACAATACTGATACCTGCACGCTGAAGTATATGGTAGCTCTACAGATCCAGTGAAAACTATAGAAATGCGAATGGAAATTCCTCGTTTATTACTGAAACAGTTGGATAATTCTCATGATGCAGGCTCAGTATTTCTGATCTTCACGCACCAACACTCAAGACATTCTGGATCATTGCCTTATTCAGAACAGGCAATGAATTCTGGCAGCAGAACAGAGAGTTTATGAACCTCAGTCCCGTTAGCAGTACAGTCAAGGGAGGTTCAGCAGGCAGATTAAATCGGTTGATTACTCTACAAATCAAAAAGCCAAACTGTGACCACTTTATTATTTTTCAATGTTAAAAGTATTCCCCCCTCCCCACACTACAGCAGGTAGAGGAGGATTGTCTGGGCTATGAGCCTTTTTGTAACCACAGTCTATGATGCTGTGCAATTGGCTTTTGGGAATATGCTTCTGGAGAACAGGGTTGGTTCTATTGTTTTTGCCTTCCCATGGAGAGGAAGTGCTCCTGTTGCACACTGTTCCTTGCAGCCCGACCAGGTCTAGGGGAACCAACCCGAGCAATCTAGATTGAAAGTTGGTCATTCCCTTCCTAAATACCTCTACCTCCCGCTGCTCCTTGAAGACTCTCCTTAAAAACCATCTCTTTGACCAAGCTTTTGGTCACCTCTCTTTCATGGCTTGGTGTCTGTTCCCCTCACGTCTCTACTCGGTACATTTTCCTACGTTAAATGTATGCACGTGTTGTTATTGGAACCAGAGGCTGGGGGAGGTCCAGTGCTCTCCCATTTGGGTAACAGGCCCATCCTTGCTAAGAGGTGTCCCTGTGCAGGTTGTCGGCAGAACCAGTAGGTCACACGTTCTATACAGAAACACACAAGAGGCTGCTATGGAAACCTGGAAACTTGAACATCTCTCTTCTGCTGCTAAACATCATTTGATACTTTGATAAAATGATCTCTCCTGGCTTCTGGCTGATTTAAAAATAAGTTAAGTGTAAAAAGAGAGAAAATAAAAGTGCATAAGGACTTTCAGGGTTATGAAGGGAAAATACACAAATACGGCACATTCACAAAGCAATTCAGCATCAATATCATTTAATGTATTGCATAAATCTAATACAAAAAAGTGCAAATTTTAAAAACAGAGAAAGGACAGTAATGTCAAAGAATAAACTCCCCTTTGGACTGGAGAGTGTTCTTATTACTAGCACCTAATGTGGCAGGTATCCCATGTCAAGTGTGAGCCACAAATTGGTTGCTTCACCTGATAACTTGTGTAATGTGTATGGTTATGGATAAGGAAACAAAAACAATGTAAAAAAAGTGCTACCAATTATTTCTCAGCTGAAGAAATTAATTATAGGTATGTGGGCCACTTTGATTTAGTTTCAGTGGAATGAAAGAATAGCCTAGAAGCTAAGGCAATGGATTGTCTTGCATGGGTATAATACAAGTACTGTACATATCAGTGCTTAAACAATTTAATGCATCTATTTGGAATGTGCCTTTTGTTGTTTATGTTTGGGTGCCCTTCATCATTCCTGGGTGGTAACTTGAAAATCAGGCACCAATTGAATGCGTACCCAATTAAAGTGTTTCATAAGGTACTTTGCCATGTGGCATCATTGCACTGCCGATCACTGGTACTACACTTTATTTTTGTCATAAGAAAAACTAAGACTAAAACCCTGTTGTAAAAGTTTGTGCTGTACCAGATATAGCAATTTCTGCAACATAAACCCCCGTGGGTGTGCAATTGAGAAAGATCGGTAAAGATCAAGACCCAGGGTACAAGACACAACCAAGGTAGAAATCATGATGTGGAGATGCCAGTGTTGGACTGGGGTGGACAAATGTGAGAAGTCGCACAACACCAGGTTATAGTCCAACAGCTTTATTTGAAATCACAAGCTTTCGGAGCACTGCTCCTTTGTCAGGTGCAGTGAAGAGATGCATATAGGCACAGCATATATAGTCAGAGAACACTGCCAGATGATTACAGTTAATCTTTCTAACTGCCCTATATCACACCTCGGCAGAGAGATAATCACGGCAATCAAAGGTGTGGATGGTGTCCAACCAGGTCAGTCAGGAAAACATTACATCAAAGACAATGAGGTGGGGTCACAAGGGGTCAAATGTGGCAGATGCTGGGGTCTGTATGGAAAACAAAAGACTTTTTTGCTGTGTGATTGTCTAACTTTACAAGATAATCACTTCAGAGAATTTAATTCAAATTTAAAGCACACGGTAAGACATTTGAGTGACCACAGTAAGAAATATTTGCATCTATATATGAAGTGAGGAATAAATGTTTATTATGTAATTTATGTGTGGTTATTGTCTCTTTTTACAAGCTGATGACTTCAAAGAATTTTATTCAAATTGGATATGGTAAGAAATTTGAGTGACCATGGTAAGAATTCATGCACTTATGTATAAAACTAGGAATAAAAATTGTTTAATAGATTGCCAAAAGTCTTCTGTACCACATCCAGATCAAGAAGGTCCAAGGTCCGCTGATCTGCGCTGAGTTGATTGATCTCAACCCAGTTACAGTTGACCTCGATAACTCCAGGCAGGAAACTGGAGGGAATTTCCCTAATCAGTGAGCTGCAGGAAGAACAAGTGCCAAAACCAGGTGGGAACAGGGTATGACTCAACGATGTTGGTCCCTACCTTTGGGCAGCTAGTGTCTGCTATCACAGTTGAGCAATAGCTGCTTTTAGAACATTTCATAGCACAAGTTGCTACCTTCTGAACTGGAGGGAAAAAGAAAAGAAAGTGAAGGACAGGAATGAGAAGTATTGCAGGTTTAAGTGTAAACATTATAGTTCTTTGTAAGTATAGAATGAAATGTGCTGAGTTTTCACAAGAACTGTTGGTACATGATGATAAGCTTTTAATTTGTGTATATTTTATTAACCATTTTAGTTTTTAAAGAAAATTACAAAGAAACATTGTTTCCCACCAGCCATTATATGTTTTTAATATGACTTTCAATGATGGACTCCAGTACCCCTGAATTTTTCGAATCACACTGCCTTTTTAAAGCCTGCAGTTCTTCGAGAGGAGATGCAGGTTCTACCCTCCATTCTGCTGAGTTCCCAATCCCAAGTCCTGCTGTGCTGCAGTATAGTTTGCAGAGGCCAGGTGGGGAGGGGGGTGAAATCTTCCTTCACAAGAGGCTGCCTGCTCAGCTTGAGAGATGCAAGACCACAGGAAACCCTACATTGGGACATTACACTGGTCAGCAAAAAAAAATCCATTGTTGAAAACAAGCAAACTGCTTTAGACTGATTCCCATAAAACTACCAACACTCAAATTGGGTTTGAACACCAGAAAGTGTACTAGAGCAGCCTGGAGTGACTGGGAAATGTGTGTACCTTCTGCTCAGCGCCTTTCCCATGAATACCCAGTGCATATCTGCAATAAGGGAATAAGACCACACCTTATCAATCTGCTATAGTTCTGCTGAAATACTCCCTGATCCCCAAAAGGTTATCAAGTGAAGCTGCAAAATATCCATCGCTACATCTCTGCTATCCAACGCTGGCTGACTGCCCTCCACGGACTTTACCATCACCCTCAAAGCACACAAATATTATGTCCCATGCAGCATTTGAATACGGCTGCTTGTGTGTACCCACAAGCCAGAGATTTATGCAGGAGTTAATACTGCATAAGTGCTTTTGCTAAGAGTGTTCCACATATTTGCTGTCAACCAGGGGTTTAGGGTGAGCGGGTTTCAAGTCCCAGTCAAGGCTTGCTAATTTTTAACCTTTGTCTTGTAATTCTTCAATCCCATTCGAGGTTTCAAATTGCCTGGTTATACCCGCATCAGTGGCACTCATGTTTTGTCTCAATCTTCTCTCCAATGAAAACAAACTCACCTCTGCAAGTCTTTCCTCATAACTTAATCCAACTCTTCTCTGAACGTTTTTGATGCATTAGTGTGCTTTTTAAGGTTGGGTGCCTAATATTGCACTTGAATCCATTGTGGTCTTCCTTTATTGATTTGGACTCAACTGCCGTTGAGATGTATCCTAGGATTTGATTAATGCTATTAATTCTTGCTATTAAAAGCTTGTCTAGAGTCTTTCTTTGCTTGATAATCACAACTTAATCCATTTCCTTTTCTAATGGAGCCTTCTTTATTGTAACCACTCCCTGAAATTTTAAGAGAAGCAACTTGATGTATCTCAGTGGGGTTGGACTAGCTCAATCCTACAGGCTAGCCTAACAGGACTCCTTTATTATGTACATACTGCTTCATGCTTCCTGTTCTAGTACGCATTGCCTTACTCAGTCAGATCATGAGACAAAATTTATTTGATTTTTTTAATATTGAGAATGGACCCTTCCCATGCAAGCGCAGGAGATGTAACAGCTGCCCTTTCACCTCCTCCCCACCGTCCAGGGCCCTAAACACTCCTTTCAGGTGAAGCAGCGATTGACTTGTACTTATTTCAATTTAGTATGCTGTATTCGCTGCTCACGACGCGGTCTCTACATTGGGAAGACCAAGCACAGATTGGGTGATCGCTTTGCTGAACACCTCCGTTCAGTCCGCAAGCGTGACTTTGAATTTCCGGTTGCTTGACATTTTAATTTTCCACCCCACTGAGCGCACTGTCCTCGCCCCCCTACACTGTTCCAATGAAGCCCGAGGAACAGCACCTCATCTTTCGATTAGGTACTTTACAACCTTCCAGACTCAACATCGAGATCAACAATTTCTGATCATAACCACTGCTCCCATTTTTTTCGGACAGCAGGTGCTGGTAATGATTTTGTTGTTGCCATTTACAGCTCCTCCAGACCCATCTTTTGTTTCTTGTCCTGTTACCACCCCCATTTACCTTGCACCATCATCCCTTTTGTCATATAATCACGCCTGCCTTCCACCCTATCACAGACCTTCCCTAGTGTTCTTTCCAACCCTTCCACCCTTTCCCTGCCTCTCTACTTGCTTAAAACATCTGTAACATTTTCCAGTTCTGATAAAAGGTCACCAACCTGAAACGTTAACTCTGTTTCTCTCTCCACAGATGCTGCCTGACCTGCTGAGTATTTCCAGCATTTTCTGTTTATATTTCAGTTTTCCAGCATCCACAGTATTTTGCCTTTGTATTACTGTTTTTATCTTTGTTTTAAATCAAGGTCATTGCCATTATTTGTCTTTTTAGAGACCGCTTCCTGAATGAGGGACCTTTAGTTGTGTCATGGCCAGATCTAACAGCCATTTCATCAGGTTCAACCTGTTTTAGTTTCCTACATTACAACAGTGGCTTCACTTCAAAAGTACTTAATTGGCTGTAAAGTGCTTTGGGATACCCTAAGGTTGTGAAAGGCACTATAGAAATGCAAGTCTTTCTTAGTCTCATTTCACCCCGTTTCATTTTATTTTTTTGTGAGCAATGCCACAGGAGATCAACCAATAGCTGGATCTCTCACCCTCTATGATCTCTCTAATGCCGCCTTCTAAAGATAGTTATTTTCATCGAACTTTTGTATGACATGTATTCCTTATTACCATTTGTTGCTTGTATCTTTTCAAATAAATTCAAAGAGGACAAGCCAGTGGATGGGAAATAAGTGCAAATAGGACTGAGTTTCCTGGACTTGGTGGAACAAAAAGCTTCACCCATCGGATATTTGTAGATTTGTAGATAGGCCTAAAGGCATCTCTTCACTTCACCTGACGAAGGAGCAGCCCTCCGAAAGCTTGTGATTTCAAATAAAGCTGTTGGACTATAACCTGGTGTTGTGCGACTTCTCACAAAAGGTAGAAATCAGGAGAGAAGGTGCAATATAAATCAATAAATCGTGATTTGGTGAAAAGATTCAGTTTCAATAATCTGTATATTGTTGATGAGAGGGAAAAGTGAGGGAGCGAGTTCCACAGTATTATGGTCCTGGGAAAGAATTATAATACAATACAGTTTTAAGACTGCATTTTCAGAAAAGGCTATAGTGTTTACTGAACAAGTCCCAAAATGCAGAATATACAATACCTCTTTAAAAATGGATTGTCCTCGGACCAGTAGATTAGGGAGATCAATTGCTGCATCATTATGGTTATAGATTGTAATTATTTCTGTATTACAGGATGTTAGGCACAAATAACTGTTCTGTCAATAAGGCCAGCATTTTCCCAGTACTAACAGCATTCACTTTGGTTGGCCATTTGCCAAACCAGTAATGTAGAAGGAATGATCTTTGTGGTAAGTACCTGGGCGGAAATTCAACATCTAATGGAGAAGAGAATCATTTATCTGAGCTGTGGTCACACAGATGGAAGTGAACCAGAGGCCCTCTGAATATCATGACTCCTGAGCAGATGGAAACAAGACAGACTTCAGAATATTTAGTGCAACTGAAGTGCAAATGTGTGCTCATAGTTTAACCTGCTGGATATGAAGTTGCCCTAATTGCATGTTCATATAGCACACTACAGTATACAGGGAATGTTAGGCCTTGTGTATGCCAAAATTAGATGTTCTCACAGACTAATTTTTCACAGATATCCAGTGTTCCCATGAGAGGTGAGCTGCAATATTCGTTTTAATTGAGAAAACTAGAGGGAAGGGAAAAAAAAAAGACGACAGGCTGTCTTGTGTATTTCCCATTTGGAGTCTGCACAGCAGTACAGGCCTGGGAATCGGCCAATTCCCTCAATTCTACAAGATAATCGAGGCAACACAACTGGGCTCCCTCAGTGGCGCAGCCAATTTATCCAGCGACCAGCTACAGAAATCAATGGTCTTGGGCTGAGTAGGGGCTCTACAATTGGCCTCACCGCTCCTTGGTTAGGGATGGAAAAATCCATCAGGGTATCAGTTTCTGAGCACTAGCCAGCGACCATTTCTGGAATTGTTTACTCCGACAATGGGTGAGGACAGGATCGAGCTTGGCTGCATGTTCCCTATGGTAAAATATCCTGCTGACACTTACCATTAAGGTGGACACATGAACAATGGCCACTTGGGTGAGGTATAGGAGGGTGACCAGCACCCACAAAACTGTACCCTAGCAAAAAGTCAACACCTTCAGGAGGGGAGGGAAAAATTTTGTAGAAGACAGTGCAGACAGCTATGTACAATGTGTTTGAAAATGCAAAATATATGGCCTCACAGAAACTACCTTGGATGCCTAAATGAAATCTAAACTTGTGAATTAATGATTGAAGAAGGAATATCTGTATTTCAGAAAAGATTGCAATAAATATGAAATTATGCACATTTGAGAAGGATATATACAAAAAAGTCACATCACTAAAAAAATACATTAAATATATATTTTGATTTTTAAGCTAAATACAATAATAGAATCAGGAACAAATTATAGTCAATCTCTCTTGATGTACTTGTAATCATATATTAAAAAACAGCTATATACATGGTTTAAAATACCCCAAACTCCACAATAGTTTGCTCAAACAGTTCTGTCAAATACTCTGAACCATGGATTTAAAACAAAACAAGATTAATTTGGATTACCCAAGGCCTTTTGTAACGGAGATATGTTGCAATTTTACTTATTTCTAAATCAGCTAAGTGAGGCTTGCTGTGTGATACTGAGGTCTAGGCAGTGCAGTTGCAAAATCCCTCCTATTTTCACTCTTAGCAAAGCTTTGACCAGTTAATTTTGTGACCAATGCACAGCATTTCTGACATGCTAACTTAAAATGTAAAAGAAATATTCATGTACAGTTCACTTGTCTAAGCTGCCCCATGTATTACTCTTGGTAGTTCTCGGAATTCAAGGTGATTTTTAAGTCAGTGAGTTGCGAGTTTTGAAAATTTATCTCCACATTTTTAGCATTTAACCACATTACTTTGGTACCGTGGATGCTGCTCTCCTATTTCTTTAACATCTCAGGACTGAATACTCCTACCCTTAGACTGGGCACAAGCCCTGCAGATGGCACTGAAGTGCATTGGACTGCCCTGGTCATGCTTGGATTGAGGTCCTCGGAATAGGTCCAATGTTCCCCTAGTACAGGCCTGACTCTTGTCAGAGGCCTGTACCCATAATTGGGGTGAGGAAAGCCAACCACTGCTGCAGGCCTGAGGGGCCTAGAGCAGCAGAAATGGTTGCTAGTTTTGGGGCATTCTGGCTGGTGTCCAAAGATCAGACGGTCTCCAGCCCCGAAGATCCTGTGCTCCACCTTGCTTGGGGGGGGGGGGGGGGGGGGGGGTGGGCGCGACAGGGAGGGGGAAGAGAGGATAATTACCATTTTCCAGCCTCCATGTGCTTGCTGCCTGACCCTTCACATATCCTTCAATGTGACAGCGGTGGGCACAAGCACCAGGGCCCACTTGCTGTGGAAGCTTCTCTGTTTGGGCCTTTGCCAAAATAGTAATTAAAAACATCTTTGTTTAATGCTCCAGCTATCAAATAGAATTTCATTCAGTTTTTAAGTGTTATATGGAAGAATCTGATAAAACACTTTGATTATCAGTTCCATCTTTAAACTGGGGTTTTTTTGGTTTCCAATAAATGCGAGCTGGCACACAACTGCAATTTATTTTTAGACATGTTAAAAACGCGATGCCACCCACAATCTCCTACAGTTACTAAGCTATGTCATGAAAATTTAAGCACAGGATATTTTTTTGTTTGGGCAATACTGCTACACAAATACTGCACCCAAAGAAATGGGTGGGATTCTGGAATAATTTTAAACAAGTGAATGAACATTGCAGATGAATGTACTGAGCCACGAGGAATGGTTTCACCATTAGGAGATTTAGTGAGGTGTTTTTTTTGCAATGCCTTTGAGATTCTAGACTTTGGGCAGATATTCTTACATTGCAATTGGTGTTAAATAATCACCTGTGCAATTTAAATAGATGGAAAATCAGGTGGGTTCTGTTATAAATTTGTGCTCCTTCTCATTCGATGTTTTGCGATGCACTCCACCTAAGCAATTATTTAACAACAAAACATGAAAGAAGAAACACTGCCCTTTAATGCTAATCCATGGGTCTCCCTAATGCATTTTTACCGTCAATATTTTCCTTGCCAAGTGTTTAAAGAAGCAAAGTTAAGTCACTTCACTCCACTCTAAATGATTCTATTCACATAGAAGCAGCGATCAGACTTACAGGCTGCTCTACAGATGCATGAAAGAACCACAGTGGGAGTCACAGTTGCCTAGCTTTTCTCAATCCATCTCAAATTGAGCTCCAGTGTCAAATTCACAGGAGTGTTTGCCACAGATTTATTGCATAAAACTAGTTTGCTACAACCACTTATTTCAGGGATAGTTTTTTTTTTGCAGTGAACGACAGTCCTCGCTTTTAGCCTGACTCTGACAGTGAATGATTTATCCGGTCATGATGAGCTCTATCCCTGATGGGTTACAAGTTACTCAAATGTTTGGACAAAAGTATTCTTTCACTTTTGAACACGTGTCCAATTTTCAAAATGCAGCACCTCGTACTCTGCTGTGGTTTATGCATGCACGTTTAAAAAGGGAATGATTGCGTATAATCTTTAACAATATATTCTAAAAAGGACTGCTATAAATGATCAGTCCACAGCAGTGTGATCACATTCTTTTCCAAAACTCTTTGTATGAAAGGAAAGCAAAAGAAAAAAACTGGAGTTCAGTAAATTGGAAATTTCTGTAACACAACACATGGTTGGGAACCATAAACAGACTAGCTGGGCTGTGAGTAAACTCTGAAACTTGTATTTTTACAGTCCTGTTTCCTTTTAAATGATGCTTTAGAGAAATTTCACAAAGAACTTTCTTAGTACCAATGGAATTATTTAAGGAATTAAGTTAGAGTCTTGCCTGGATGGGATGGATGTTTCATTGAATATCAAAATGACTCCAATAGGTCAGGAGCATGTTCTGCTGATGGCGCTTAACCATCATGCAAACAGCTTTTTACCTGTTGTCAGTCATTTAGTGATTTATCAGTCCTGTGTACTTTCATAAATGACATTGCAATCCGACTGTTTGGAGTTCATGGTGCAGAGGTTACATTAGAGTCATTGCCGTATTTTGACCTCTGGATGGAGCGAGTTCATCGACGATTTGGAGTTCTGCTTGTGGTTTTGTTTAACCCAGCTCTTGGAGCAGGGATTTTGCTGCCGGTGGTTGGAGAACGTCCTTTAACCCCTGCGGGACCCGGCCTAGAAGTAGCCACAGTTCCAGGTTTTGCTGTTAAAAAAAAAACATGCACATTTAATACTGTGGTAATGGTATGAACAATGATTTGAAAAATTGAGGGTTAATTTCAGCAGAGGCCCAAATGCTATGGTAACCGAGGGGAGGTGGGGGGGAGTTCACTGAAACCAATCCTTTAGAAGCAACCTGACAGGAACAAACCAAGAGGAATGCTACACAGAAGCAGGCCAAAGGTGTACTTTCCTCTGGTTGTTAAGGTGAACAGAAATAACGTGGGAGGAAAATATATTCATATATGGGTTTCAGTCTGATGCACTTTAAAGGAAGTGTCAGGAAACAAACATACATCCTCTGCTATAAATTATACCAGTTGCATTTCATTATAATTCTATACCCCAGCTGGAAGTAACCAATTTGTGAATACTTAGCATGTAACTTCAGAGGTCGGCTAAACACAAATCTCACATATATGTCATTCATATTTTGACATTGCCTCGTGCACATACACACATAAATCTTATATAGTAGGTCAGCTCATTCAGGTCACCAAGCCACAAAGCATGTCAGTTAACTAAAAACATCTGCTCAATAGCTTTTATACAATAAGGGGAAGTGATTTGATTAACGGGTAGTGATTAATCAGCTAAGGTTGTGTTGATAAAATGACCAGTGTTTCCATTTAATTAAAATTTCCACTTCGTTAAAGGCATCTGTGACAGAGGACATGAATGTTTGGTGCTCACAGTACAAAATCCACACTTGAGCATCACTTCCCAATTGGACTGTTTGCAACAAATAGTGCATAATGAAGGTGATAAGAATGTGGTAAAGGGTAGAGTAAAAATTATCTGGTAAGTGAGTGCAGTGAAAAAACACCTCACACTGTACAGTTTTAATCACGTTCCTGATAACCACAATTTAGGCCGCGAATTTAATCGCGCTCAGAGTGCGGGTTTGGAGGCGGGTCCGCTGTCAAATTCGCAAAGATTGACAGCGGATACGAAACCCGCTGACAACCCACCTCTACGCGAATCTCCCAGGTGTCGGGTCTGTCAGCGCAGTACTGACCCAACACCAAGCAGCGGGGGATACAATTCAGGTACTTAAATGGCTTGTTAAGAGCCAATTTAAGAGTATTTTGAGGCTTAATTCTAATTTTACCTTCTCCCTCACAGGTTACCCGCTGTTCGGGGAACACGCCAGCTCAACCTGGCGTGTTTTGAGTCTGCTCTGATGTTTGTGAAAAGCTGACAGCTGCAGAAGTGGTGTAAAGGATGCCATGTTGCAGATGGTGAGTTTCAGAGCACAGAAATGTTGGTTACTGCATTTTTCTTTAGAGATTTCTTTAGCTTACAAGTTTTTATATCCAACTGTATGTCCCAGTGTCACCTCATTGGGAGAACCTCTCTCACCAGTGACAGCTCGCTTCTGTCATCTCACCTGCAGCTGCCATCTATTCCAGCAACATCGGAGCCAATGAAACAATCAGACCGTGGTCCTCCGAATCCTTCCACGATCTGCTCCAACACCAACATCACCAGGCACACCAACAACATCACCAACCTTCTCCGCCAACACCTGATGCTGCACTGGACACAGGGCATCAGCCCCTGACAAAATTGCTGGCCGGGAGGCCAGCGATGGCATCACCATGGCCAGATTTTCTTCACTTGACACAAAGCTGGGTGGGCGTGTGTGCTGTGAGGAGGATGCAGAGAAACTCCAGTATGATTTGGACAGGTTGGGTGATTGGGCAGATGCATGGCAGATGCAGTATAATGTGGATAAATGCGAGGTTATCCACTTTGGTGGCAAAAACAGGAAGGCAGATTATTATCTGAACGGCAATAGATTGGGAAAAGGGGAAGTGCAACGAGACCTGGGTGTCCTTGTGCACCAGTCGCTGAAGGTAAGCATGCAGGTGCAGCAGGCGGTTAAGAAGGCAAATGGTATGTTGGCCTTCATAGCGAGAGGATTCAAGTACAGGAGCAAGGATGTCTTGCTGCAGTTGTACAGGGCCTTGGTGAGACCACACCTTGAGTATTGTGTGCAGTCTTGGTCGCCTTATCTGAGGAAGGATGTTCTTGCCATGGAGGGAGTGCAGCGAAGATTCACCAGACTGATACCTGGGATGGCAGGAATGACGTATGAGGAGAGATTGGGTCGATTGGGCTTATATTTGCTGGAGTTTAGAAGAACGAGAGGGGATCTCATTGAAACTTATAAAATTCTAACAGGACTAGACAGACTAGATGCAGGAAGAATGTTCCCGATGGCGGGGGAGTCCAGAACCAGGGGTCACAGTCTAAGGATAAGGGGTAAGCCATTTAGGACAGAGATGAGGAGGAATTTCTTCACCCAGAGAGTGGTGAATCTGTGGAATTCTCTACCACAAAAGGCAGTTGAGGCCAATTCATTAAATATATTCAAGAAGGAGTTAGATATATTTCTTAAGGCTAAAGGGATCAAGGGATATGGGGAGAAAGCAGGGACAGGGTACTGAATTTGAATCATCAGCCATGATCTCATTAAATGGCGGAGCAGACTCGAGGGGCCGAATGGCCTACTCCTGCTCCTATCTTTCTATGTTTACAGTGGCTATTAAAACTTTAAGCAACTCTCAGCTAAATCTTCAAAGTGATTCAACGAAAAATCTTTGCTTGTAGGTTGAGTGAGAGACCAGAGGTTCTGAGCCAAGCTTGCATATTGATCAAAATGCCTTTGAAGTGATGGTGCAATCTGCATATGCAAGTGAGATGTCCCAACACAGCTGTGTATCTGTCTGACTACATTACTAATCTGTTCCACTTGTTGGTGGATGAACTGGACCCCATGGACTTCGTAATCCACCAGTTTCCTTTGGAGGGTGCTCTAGATATACACCCTTCTCCCTCAGAATTCCTGTTTACGGATTGTTTCTTTCTTGCAGGGGCCTTGCCCTGAACAAGCCACACTTCATTTGTACATTGAAAATTACCAAGGAATCTATAGTAGGGGAAGTGAAAAGGGCCTTCTTCATGACAAGAGCTCTGTACAGTTCATCAGCCAAGGCAGTAACACAGGGAAATTCACTTGCGCTTTTCGTGATCTAAAAGTGCACGAGAGGTCTTACTGTTTGTGCATGAATGATAAAAATGGACCATCCTTTCTTTTAGATAATTTTGCAGAATTTTACATGATGATAATGATCTGGGAAGACATTAACACTGACACATGCCAATTAACGGATGGATGAGAACCCTTTTCAATCTGGGCACCATCATTGAATTTTGCTAAAGTTGACATGGTTGGGGTGGGATTTCAATGGGAGAAATACCATCAAGTCATTACAGATCTGAAGTGAGGAATTTTAACCTCGATGCTAAATCAGGCCTCGGAAACAACATTGATGCTAAGACTGTTACATGGCAACAGAAAACTATGAGGAAAAGTAAACTCAAAAGAAAAATTCTTGGAAAAAACAAACAAATGGTAAATCAAGAGCTGCTGGAAAGGTAGATTATGATGCAGTGTATCTCGAGTCCACTAGGTTATTAGGGAGATGAAGTGGGATCAGTGAGCTGCATTCATGCACAAAGGCAACCATTACACTAAAGTTAGCCACAACAGTTTTCCTGTTTGCTAAGCTCTGCCATCAATCATGGCCAAAAGGATTCTTCTGGGATAATGCCAATACCGGCAAATTTGGTGCGCTCAAGCAAATCAGTGAGTGCATTCTTGGGGGCTAGAGAGAGCATTATACTGAGTTGCATGTGACAAAAATAGAATATTTTTATCGTGATGGATTATTTATTAGATTCTTTCATCTTGGCTACCGCACATGCAGTTAAAATTAGTTACTGCTCGCTATTTCTACAGACTTCAAATACACATCTCACACTGGTCAATACGTGTGGATCAATCGCTGCCATTGTCTGTGGATGGGAACCCATCTAACAGGTAAAGATGTATTTGGAATTGATCAATGAGTTAGGCCAGGGGTTCCCAAACTGGGGTACGCGAGACATCTGTGGGGGGTACGCGGGAGAAACTGTCTAACGGTGGATTTTATTTATTAATTATTTTATTTATTTATTGTATTTTTATAATAGTAAGAGTATTCATGTAGAATTTCTAAAAGCTGCTTTGGGTCAATGGTTTTCAAAGTTTCCTGTGTAGGACATGCGCTGCATTTACTGACACAATGCCCAAGGACAACTGTTGCTGGAAGGCATTACCTGGAGGCTGGGTATGAGAACATGTACTCATATATCCAAGGTTCTGTAGCTACAACTGGGTTCAGAGAGCCAAGCAGGATCTTTTGGAGTTGAGATGGCTCCAAGATGACTTGCCTGACATTGGAAGATTGGAACAAAGTCAACCCTGGGACTCTAATATCAGTATCTAAGACAAGCAGGTTGATTGACCGACCAGTTTGGTTCATTAATGGGACTGTGAGGGGGCAGACCTGCCACTGAGGGCTGGGATGTTTTCCACTTAGCTTCAGATAGCCCTCCACGCAAATGCCCTAAAGGATAGGATGGTTTTGGCTAATAATAGGAAGCTTATCAGTACTCTGGTTAAACTGCAGCAGTACCGCTGCGCATACAAAAACAACTTGTATTTACATAGCACCTTTAACTTAGTAAAACATCCCAAAGTGTTTCACAGGAGCGTAATCAGACAAAAGTTGAAACTGAGCTAAAGAAGGAGACATTAGGACAGGTGACTAAAAGTTTGGTCAAAGAGGTTTTAGAAAGTGTATTAAAGGAGGAAAGGTTTAGGGAGGGAATTCCAGAGCTTAGGGATCAGACGGCTAAAGGCTTGGCCGCCAATGGTTGGGCGAAGGAAATCAAGGATGCATAAGAGGCCAGAATTAGAAGAACGCAGAGTTCTTGAAGGGTTGTAGGGCTGGAGGAGGATAGAGAGACAGGGAGGGGATTTTTTCTATTTTTCTATGAAGCCATGGAGGGATTTGAACAGGAGGATGATAATTTTAAAATTGAGGCTTTGGTGAACCTGGAGTCAATGTAGGCCAGTGAGCACAGGGGTGATGGGTGAACGGGACTTGGTGAGACTTAGGATACGGGCAGCAGAGTTTTGGATGAGCTCACATTTATGGAGGGTGGAAGATGGGTGGCTGGCCAGGAGAGCATTGGAATAGTTGAGTCTGGAGGTATGGATGAGGGTTTCAGCAGCTGATCGGCTAAAGTGTGGAGATAGAGACGATATTACGGAAGTGGAAGTAGGCGGTCTTTGTGATGGAAAGGATATGGGGTCGGAAGCTCAGCTCAGGGTGAAATAGGACGCTGAAGTTGCGAACAGTCTGTTCAGACTGAGATAGGTGCCAGGGAGGGGAATGGAATTGGTGGCTAGAGAACGGAGTTTGTGGCATGGATCGAAGACAGTGGTTTCAGTCTTCCTAATAATTATTTTGGCTCAACCAGGACTGGATGTCGGGCAAGCAGTCTGACAACACAGAGGCAGCGAAGGGGTCGAGAGAGGTGGTGGTGAGGTAGAGCTGGGGGTTATCAGCGTACATATGGAACCTGATGTTGTGTCTTTGGATGATGTCGGCAAGGGCGCCATGTAGATGAGAAATAGGAGGGGGCCAAGGATAGATCCTTCGGGGACTCCAGAGGTAACGGTCCGGGGGGGGGGAGGGGGGGGGGGGGGGAAGAGGAACCATTGCAGGATATTCTCTGGATATGCAAGAATGGAACCAGGCGAGGGCCTATTTACTCAGCTGGACAACGGAGGAGGGGTGTTGGATGGATGGTGTGGTCAAAAGCATCAAAGCTGCAGACAGATCAAGAAGAATGAAGAGGGATAGTGCACTACGGTCAGTCACAGAGGATGTCATTTGTGACTTTGATTTAGGGCCATTTCACTGCTGTGGCAGGGGCGGAAACCTGATTGGAGAGGTTAAAAAATGGAGTTGCGGGACAGATGGGCACGGATTTGGAAAGTGACAACAAGTTCAAGGACTTTGGAGAGGAAAGGTAGGCTGGAGATGTGGCCGCAGCTTGCAAGCATAGAGGGGTCAAGGATTGGTTTTGCGAGGAGGAAGATTTGCAAGGGAGGGTGAAAGTATCTGAGGAGAAGGAGCCGTTTACAATATCAGCTAACATGGTGTCCAGAAAGGGAAGTTGGTCAGCAGTTTTGTCGGAATAGGCTCAGGAGAGCAGGAGTTGGGTCTTGTGGGCAAGATGAGCTCGGAGAGGGTATGAGCGGAGATAGGAGAGAAACTAGAGAAATATATGAATTCAGAGCTAGGGCAGGGAGGGATGTGGCAGAGGCAGCTGAATGCCTGGCCTCAATCTTCATGACAAAGTAGTCAATAAGCTCCTCTCCCATATTGTTGGAGATGATGGTGGAGGTGACAAGGGAGAGGGCTTTAAGGAGATGGTTGGTAGTGGGGAATAGAAACCAGGGGTAGACAGTGCTTGATCTGGTGATGAATGGCTAAACGGAGACCTGGGTGGAGCGGCTGCGGCGAGGCGGAGCAGATAAAAGAGGCGGCGGCGACCAGGTAGGCCCACAGAGGCGGCGGACCTGGGTGGAGCGGCTGCGGCGAGGCGGAGCAGATAAAAGAGGCGGCGGCGACCAGGTAGGCTTACCAATCTGAGCCCCCAGAGCAGGTGAGAGAGAAGTAAAAAATAATCAAAGTGTGACGTCACCGGAAAGCAGGTAAGTGATTGGTTGGTGAGTATTTCTCTTTTTCTCCATTTTCCAAACTTAAATTTTTTGGTTTATACTTTCTAGGGTCTCTGTGGTGTCGCGGGGACAGTTGGTAAACAAGGGCCCTATATCATTTAATTATAGTATAATTGGTGGGATTGATTTGATATAATTTAAGTTCAATTAATTAAAGGGTAAGTCATGGCAGCACAGCTCGGCGCCGTGCTATGCTCCTCCTGCGCTATGTGGGAAATCGGGGACACTTTCTGTGTCCCTGACGACCATGTGTGCGGGAAGTGTATCCAGCTGCAGCTACTGGCAGACCGCATTGCGGCGCTGGAGCTGCGAATGGATGCCTACTGGAGCATTCGCGATGCTGAGGACCTCGTGGATAGCACGTTTAACCAGTTGGTCACACCGCAGGTAAAGGCTGCACAGGCAGAAAGAGAATGGGTGACCACCAGGCAGAGTAGTAGGCGCAGGCAGGTAGTGCAGGAGTCCCCTGTGGACATCCCCCTCTCAAACAGATATACCGCTTTGGATACTGTTGAGAGGGATGGCTTATCAGGGGAAGGCAGCAACAGCCAACTTCCTGGCACCAGGGGTGGTTCTGCTGCACAGGACGGGAGGAAAAAGAGGGGTAGAGCTATAGTGATAGGGGATTCTATTGTAAGGGGAATAGATAGGCGTTTCTGCGGCCGCAAACGAGACTCCAGGATGGTGTGTTGCCTCCCTGGTGCAAGGGTCAAGGATGTCTCAGAGCGGCTGCAAAACATTTTGGAAGGGGAGGGTGAACAGCCAGTTGTCGTGGTGCATATAGGTACCAACGATATAGGTAAAAAAACGGGACGAGGTCCTAAAAGCTGAATATAGGGAGTTAGGAGATAAATTAAAAAATAGGACCTCAAAGGTAGTAATCTCAAGATTGCTACCAGTGCCACGTGCTAGTCAGGGTAGAAATAGAAGGATATTTCAGATGAATACGTGGCTAGAGGAATGGTGCAAGGTGGAGGGATTCAAATTCCTGGGACATTGGAACCGGTTCTGGGGGAGGTGGGACCAGTACAAATCGGACGGTTTGCACCTGGGCAGGACCGGGACTGATGTCCTTGGGGGAGTGTTTGCTAGTGCTCTGGGGGAGGGTTTAAACTAAAATGGCAGGGGGTTGGGAACCTGAGCAGGGAGACAGAGGAAAGGGAAACAAGAATAGAAGCAAAAGTCAGGAAGGAAAAAAACAACGGTGTCAGTCAGAGAAATCAAGGGTTTAAATCAAACGTGGCCACAGTAAATAAAAATTCTAAAAGGTCTAAGAGCGTTAAAAAAACAAGCCTGAAGGCTTTGTGTCTTAATGCGAGGAGCATTCGTAATAAGGTGGATGAATTAGCTGCGCAAATAGAGGTAAACGAATATGATATGACTGGGATTACGGAAACATGGCTCCAGGGTGACCAAGGCTGGGAACTCAACATACAGGGGTATTCAATATTCAGGAAAGAAAGATAGGCAAAAAGGAAAAGGAGGTGGGGTAGCATTGCTGGTTAAAGAGGGGATTAACACAATTGTAAGGAAGGATATTAGCTCTGATGATGTGGAATCTGTATGGGTAGAACTGAGAAATACCAAGGGGCTGAAAACGCTAGTGGGAGTGGTGTATAGACCCCCAAACAGTAATACGGAGGTTGGGGATGGCATTAAAAGGGAAATTAGAGAAGCATGCAATAAGAGCACAGCAGTTATCATGGGCGACTTTAATCTACATATAGATTGGGCTAACCAAATTAGTAACAATACTGTGGAGGAGGAATTCCTGGAGTGTATACGGGATGGTTTCCTGGACCAATATGTTGAGGAACCAACTAGAGATCAGGCCATCTTAGACTGGGTATTATGTAATGAGAAAGGATTAATTTGCAATCTTGTTGTGCGAGGCCCCTTGGGTCGGAGCGATCATAATATGATCGAATTCTTCATTAAGATGGAGAGTGAAGTAGTTGACTCAGAGACTAGGGTCCTGAATTTAAATAAAGGAAACTACGATGATATGAGGCGCGAGTTGGGTAGGATTGATTGGGGAGTGTCACTCAAAGGGTTGACAGTGGAGAGGCAATGGCAAGCATTCAAAGATCGCATGAATGAACTACAGAATTTGTTCATCCCAGTTTGGCATAAAAATAAAACAAAAAAGGTGACTCAACCGTGGCTAACAAAGGAAATTAGGGATAGCATAAGATCCAAGGAAAGGACATATAAATTGGCCAGAAAAAGCAGAAAACCTGAGGATTGGGAGCAGTATAGGATTCAGCAAAGAAGGACAAAGGGATTAATTAAGAGGGGGAAAATAGAGTATGAGAGCAAGCTTGCGAGGAACATAAAAACTGACTGTAAAAGCTTTTATAGATATGTGAAGAGAAAAAGATTGGTGAAGTCAAGCGTAGGCAGTCAGAATCAGGGGAATTTATAATGGGGAACAAAGATTTGGCAGACCAATTAAATACATACTTTGGTTCTGTCTTCACAAAGGAGGACACAAATAACCTCCCAGAGATGTCGGGGAACATAGGGTCTAATGAGAAGGAGGAATTGAATGAAATCAGTATTTGTAGGGAAATAGTGTTAGGGAAATTGACGGGATTGAAGGCCGATAAATCCTCAGGGCCTGATAATCTACATCCTAGGGTACTTAAGGAAGTGGCCCTAGAAATAGTAGATGCATTGCTGGTCATCTTCCAAAATTCTATAGACTCTGGAACAGTACCCATGGATTGGAGGGTAGCTAATGTTACCCCACTTTTCAAAAAAGGTGGTAGAGAGAAAACGGGGAATTATAGACCAGTAAGCCTGACATCGGTAGTGGGGAAAATGCTAGAGTCCATTATAAAAGATGTAATAGCAGAGCACTTGGAAAACAGTGACAGGATCGGACAAAGTCAACATGGATTTACAAAAGGCAAATCGTGCTTGACTAATCTACTGGAATTTTTTGAGGATGTAACTGGTAAAATGGATAAGGGAGAACCAGTGGATGTGGTGTATTTGGACTTTCAGAAGGCTTTCGATAAGGTCCCGCATAAGAGATTAGCGTGTAAAGTTAAAGCACATGGGATTGGGGGCAA
Organism: Squalus acanthias; assembly: GCA_030390025.1. Classification (NCBI taxonomy): domain Eukaryota; kingdom Metazoa; phylum Chordata; class Chondrichthyes; order Squaliformes; family Squalidae; genus Squalus; species Squalus acanthias. The sequence goes on along the minus strand of CM059440.1, from coordinate 36,986,788 downwards.
GGTATTGACTTGGATAGAGAACTGGTTGGCAGACAGAAAGCAAAGAGTTGGAATAAATGGGTCTTTTTCCGAGTGGCAGGCGGTGACTAGTGGGGTACCGCAGGGATCGGTCCTAGGACCCCAGCTATTCACAATATATATTAATGATCTGGACGATGGAATTGGATGTAATATCTCCAAGTTTGCAGACGACACAAAGCTGGGTGGGAGTGTGTGCCGTGAGGAGGATGCCGAGAAACTCCAGTATGATTTGGACAGGTTGGGTGATTGGGCAGAAGCATGGCAGATGCAATATAATGTGGATAAATGCGAGGTTATCCACTTTGGTGTCAAAAACAGGAAGGCAGATTATTATCTGAATGGCAATAGATTGGGAGAAGGGGAAGTGCAACGAGACCTGGGTGTCCTTGTGCACCAATCGCTGAAGGTAAGCATGCAGGTGCAGCAGGCGGTTAAGAAGGCAAATGGTATGTTGGCGTTCGTAGCGAAAGGGTTCGAGTACAGGAACAAGGATGTCTTGCTGCAGTTGTACAGGGCCTTGGTGAGACCACACCTTGAGTATTGTGTGCAGTTTTGGTTGCCTTATCTGAGGAAGGATGTTCTTGCCATGGAGGGAGTGCAGCAAAGATTCACCAGGCTGTTACCCGGGATGGCAGGAATGGCGTATGAGGAGAGATTGGGTCGATTGGGCTTATACTCACTGGAGTTTAGAAGAATGAGAGGGGTTCTCATTGAAATTTATAAAATTCTAACAGGACTAGACAGACTAGATGCAGGAAGGATGTTCCCGATGGCTGGGGAGTCCAGAACCAGGGGTCACAGTCTAAGGACAAGGGGTAAGCCATTTAGGACTGAGATGAGGAGGAATTTCTTCACCCAGAGAGTGGTGAACCTGTGGAATTCTCTGCCACAGAAGGCAGTAGAGGTCAATTCATTAAATATATTCAAGAAGGAGTTAGATATATTTCTTAAAACTAAAGGGATCAAGGGATATGGAGAGAAGGCAGGGACAGGGTACTGAATTTAGATGATCAGCCATGATCTCATTGAATGGCGGAGCAGGCTCGAGGGGCTGAATGGCCTACTCCTGCTCCTATCTTCTATGTTTCTATGTTAAACCAGTTGTGCGCAATAAACGTTCAAATCTGTGTCCCTTGGACTTAAGGGAGTGCCAAGGGGAATGACCAAGGTGGGAGAGAGTAAAGGTTTTACTGGAGAAGGGCATCAAAGGAGGAGGTGGGTGTGATTGAACAGATTGGTAGCTGCAGAAGTATCGTGGCGAATGGTGGGACTTTGCAACTGCTGTTGTAATTGACTTGGGGGTGTTTTATTTCCAGGGGCGGTTGCAGAAGGAAATGGGGCGGGAAGATGGTAGGGGATGTGAGTGGTGAGGGATACAAGGAAATGATCAGTGATCGTCATGTCTGCGATTGAGACGATGGGAAATAGAGAGGCCACGTGAGATGGCAAGGTCGAGGGGGTGGCAACGAATATGGGTAGGAGAGTTTATATGGAGAGGTTAAGGGAGGACAGGAGGGCAGTGAACTCAGAGGAGAGAGGGCAAGGTGAGTCGAGAGGGAGATTGAAATCACCGAGGATGAGAAGTTGTTCAGTGCCGAGGCCAAGGATATCTCAGTGAAAAACTTTGGGTGGCGCTTGGGTGGGTGGTAGAGAATGAGAATTTAAAATGCGAGGCATGGAACAAGATGAGGTGCTCATGAAGGAGAAGGTGCCAGATGAGTAGGGGGGTAGGACCAAGGTGAGATTTGGTGGTAAGAGCCACATCGCCACCGTGGTGGTTTGGTTGGGGCAGGTGGTGGAAGTTATAGCCAGGCGGAGAGGCTTCAGTGAGGGAAAGGTGTCTTCACAAGTGAGCCAAGTTTCTGTCAAGGCCATGATGTCAATACTATCATCTACAATAAGGTTGTGGATGGCAAGGGCCTTGTTTGCAAGTGAATGGTCACTCTGGAGGGAGATGCAGAGAGGAGCAGTGATGTTCCACTGGCAGAGTCCATGGGGTCAGCGGTGAGTGGGACGGGAAAAAGGTTGGCGAGATTAACCCCCAGCACAGTAGCCTTAATCTTTCATCAACCTGCGCCTAAGCTGTCTAGACTTTAATAGGGAACTTTCATATGCTGTGGCTGACAAAACTTGAGACATATTGCCTGCCTGGTCTCCCAGCTGAAGGTAGTTGCACAGCAGCATAGCTCATGAAGGATGAGAGAAGCGAGAAGTAGGAATGAGAACAACAACTTGGGACAGGCACGATTCACAATGCATCTGGAAGCACTAAAGCCACCTCAGGTCTACAAGACTGAAGATGATGTTAAAATGTTGTTGAGATATTTTAAGCTTACAAACACATCAGCCAGGTCAGAGCCTCAGAGATGGTTGCAGACTGAATACAGTTTTCAAAAACACGAATTTATTTTGCATAGAAGTGGTAGGGTGTTAAATGGGAGACTGGAATAGCTAAATAAGGCAGATATCTGTTAGTCACTATTACTGTAATCAGATTGCCTTCTTCAGCAATGCCAGGAATTCCCAGGAAACCCTTGTGATTGTTTTATTTATTCATTCACGGGATGTGGACGTCCCTAATTGTCCTCGAGAAGGTGGCGGTGAGTGAGTGACTTGCTAGGCCATTTTAGAGGGCAGTTAAAAGTCAACCACATTGCTGTGGGTCTGGAGTCACATATGGACGGCAGATTTCCTTCCAGATGGGTTTTTAACGACAATCCGGTCACATTACTGATGGTAGCTTTTTATTCCAGATTTATTTAACTGAATTTAAATTTCCCAGCTGCTGTGGTGGGATTTGAACTCATATCCCCCAGATAATTAGTCCAGGCCTCTGGATTACTAGTCCAGTAACATAACCACTATGCCACCGTATCTCCCTTGTGTAAGCATATACATTTTGCTCCAATGCATATGCTTAAACCGATGAAAAGGTTAAAACATGGCTTTGATTTATATAAAATATTTTACCTTGTTGGAGTTGCTGGGTCCTCTGTAATGTCTGCATCCTGCGGGGGTTCATTTTACAGCCGTCTCTTCCCATGAGATGCACTTTCCAGGCCTAGGAGGGTCCGGAGAACAAGAAGGCCTCTGTTAGTTACAATCTGTCCAGTGAGCAGCTCCTTGTGTAGCAGAGACGCAGACAGGGCCTCTGCTGAAATTGGCGCAAACCACACAGGGCGAGCGGGTCAGCATGTCTGCCAGATAGCAACATTTTTCCTTTCAATGTACAAAGCCATGGCTTTATTCAGGGACCCGACATCTTCAACAGAGTGGAGACTTAAAACAGCACCACAGTATTTCATTCTGCATATTTTCTCTTAAGATTGCTACACTTTGAAATATTCACAGGTATATATAAAGCTAACTAGATTGCAATGAATTGGAACATTACAAAATGTTAATGCTTTTCAGAAAAAAAAAATCCCCAGTCTCTAGTAAAACGGTTTAGTCACAGTTTTGTCTTTCTTTCTTTTCCGTACGGTAAATACTAATTATTTACAGCGCAGTGGTCACTGGTGCAATCTTCACAAGGCTTTGGACTTCATTTTCTAATAATTTCTGTAGTTGTACTTTGCCATAACTTGTTCTGTGTTTTTTCTTGGCTTCATAAAAATATGAAATGTGTTTCCTTTCAGGCTTTACATCTTCCTGCAACTGATTTTTTTTAACCATATATGCAACTGAAGAGTAAATAATATTCATTTAAGTACCATCAGGTACAACATTGGAGAGCAGTAGTCAGGTTGATGTAAAAGTTTTTCATACTATTTAGCTAATGGCCTACAAATACAATGACCTACCTTTATGAAGCAGAGCTTACACTAGCAGACCTATTTTTTTAAATTGAAAACCAAGGTGAAGGTACATAGTGTAGGATACCAATATGATGAAAAAGAATAGAAGAGTAGACAAGGCAAATTAGGAAGGTGTGTCTGGGTGATGCCAAGCTCGGAAGGAAAATTTGAGGGAGTTCAACACCTTTGAGGTCCTGGGAAAGGTCCTGAGCCTGTTCCGCCATTCAATTAGATCATAGCTGATGTGTATCTTAACTCCATCGACCCACCTTGATTCCCTAACCCTTAATACCCTTGCCTAACAAAAATCTATCAATCTCAGTTTTGAAATTTTCAATTGCCTCAGCCTCACCAGCTTTTTGGGGATAGAGTTCCAGATTTCTTCTTTGTGTGAAGAAGTGCTTCCTGACATCACCCTTGAACGGCCTAGCTCTGAATTTTCCCAGAGGCTTGGAAGAATGAGGGCTGTATAAAGAATCGGGAACTATTAAAAGGATAATAAATATTTGGTACAAAATAGGAAACCAAGATTCTTAGAAGGATCTTTCAGCAATTGAAGATATTTGGGAGCTCAGTTTGAAGCTGGGGGAGATAATAAGGCCAGGTACGAAAGGTAATGCCAAACGTAACAGGTAGCAACTGTAGGCTAGAACTGAGAGACACATGAAGACACCATGGGGTTGAATTTCCGCAGAGGTTCTCCCAATCATCCACTGTAATTTTGGTAGAAGATCAGAGGAAACCCCAGAGAAACGGCATAAATTGGAAGCAACAGTGTGCGAGATAGGGCAGAGCCCTGAGGAACCCGTGTGTTAATGGAAAGTCAGAGTCATAATGGCACAGAAGGAGGCCATTCGGCCCATCGAGTCCGTGCCAGCTCTCTGTAGAGCAATCCAGTCAGTCCCATTCCCCCACTCTATCCCCGTAGCAGGGTGTTGGCTTCTTTAACTCTGTCAAACCACACAAGGGGTTAAAAACTAGCTTCATTCACACAGAGACATGCTTAGTTTATTTCATACACAAGTTACAGAATAGATGGTTTATTTGAGACAGTGGTCCACGGGCGGGGCCAAGCCATTCAATTCAAATACAAACATCTTGCAGGATTGGTTCAAATAAAGGTTTGTAAGCTCTTTTTGAATTGACAGTTACGTAGATTTGTTTGGTCCTCATCACTTTCTGAAGAGTTTTATCAACCTGTATTGGTCAATTCAAAGACACTATATGAAGTCTGTAAAGACACACAGTCAGGCCAGATTGCTTCTGTGGATGGTGAGGAAATGATCCGTTAAGCAAGAATATTAGGTATATCGTACTTTAGCATAGCAGTTGCAAACAATTTATTTTCTATTTACTCATGGAGGTAGTTAAGTTTAATAGCTACTACAAATATCTATTTGGGATTCTGCCACTACTTGTGTGTTCTTTTACCATTTAGTTAAAATTTGTTGGTTAAAGCGCGAATCAAAGTTCAGTGCAGTGTTCTTCTGCTGCCCTCTGAAGATGAGCAGGATCACACAAGGGCACGCAAGAAAATCAGTGGGTTTGGAGCATGGGCGCAGTTAAATTGTTAAAAATGGAATTCCTGACCTGACCCCGCCTCCAACCCGCCCACTTCCAGTTTTGCCAGAGGTGGTACAGGGGGCGGGCGACCAACCCGCTCCCAGGGGGCGTTACCTCAATTTAAATACTATAATGAGGCTGGTAGACTCTATTCCCCCATCCATTTTGTGTTTAACTGCCTGTGGACGGGTTTCACACAATTCGTGAAACCCGGCAGTTAAACAGAGGCGGGGACTGTTGCATCCAGGTGCTAAGTGGCTTTATACCTATCTCCTGGATCCAGGGTCCTGACCATACCCACCCGCTGCGATCGGAGACACCACGAGGGCTCGCCGCCGCACCACCCCTCCCCCAAAACGATGATGCCAGCCACGATCCTCCGGTGGTCAGCCCCAATCCTCTCTACACGCCCGCCCCGCCGCCGACCAAGCCTCTCCCCCACCCCCCCGGTCCCTGCTGATCCTCTCCCCCCATTCCCCTGGTCCCCGACCGATTGCCGACCCTCCTCCACCCGTGATCCCCAAACGATTGCCGATCCCCCTCTACCACTCCCTCTGATCCCCTCCCCCTCTACCACTCCCCCATCCCCCTGATCCCCAACCAATTGCCGACCCCCCTCTTCCCCAACTGCACCCTCGCGATCCCTCCCCAGGACCGGCCCCTTGCTTCTGAGGCCTACCCGCCCGCAGCCAGCCAGCCTCCGAGGTCTCGCATTCAAATCAGGCCCTGTTGTTAAAGTCGGCAGGGCCTGCAAGAAACCCAGCCCCGCGCCCCCAACCCGCCTCCCTTGAGACATTCCGGCCTAAAGTTGTGTAGGGATAAATCTTGGATTAAGGCTTTTGGAGCAAGCCGAGTAAATACCTTCTTTCAGGCTGAGTTAGCACTACAGTAACATCAGTACAAAGTGACACTGTTACGCGGACACTACAATTCATAGAATCATACAGCACAGAAGGAGGCCATTCAAAGTTTCCCCACCACTGACGTTGGGCTGACCGGCCTGTAGTTACAAGGTTTATCCTCTTTTTTTGAACAGGGGTGTTTAATTTGCAACTCTCCAGCCCTCTGGAACCACTCCCATATCCAAGGAGGATTGAAAGATTGTGGCCATAGCCACCCTTACTTTCCTCAGCAACCTAGGATGCATCCGGACCAGGTGATACCTTTACTTTGACCGCTTTTTAAGTACCTGCTCTTGATCTATTTTTATCCTATCCAATTTCTCTATCCCTTCCTCCTTTACTGTGACATTGACAGCATCCTCTTCTTTTGTGAAGACAGATGCAAAGTACTCAACTCCAGCCAAGTTAAAACTCCATTGTGTTCGGAAAACCCAGACTATGGACCATAACTCCTCCACCCCGCTCAGAAATCCTGCAGCAGTAAATATCGGGGCCAAAGATTCTGTTTATCCAGAGTAAAGCAGGGGTAGACTCCCATTCAGGCCATCGCCACGTTACCTCCAGCAACAGAGTGCAGGCAGTTTAATGAACAGGTTGCAATGTACCCTTCAGGCACACATGACTTTCCAACAAGCACCTTAGGTGAAATTTGTGTAACGTTTTTCTTATGATGCAACTGCTTAATAGATTATCTAAATTGCCTTTAGTCTGATATTGTGTTCTTTTATTATCATTTCTCAATTGATTAAAGCTATTTTCAATGCGTCGTAGGCTTTCTCATCAACGACATATAAATTTTCCCTTATTGCATAACAAGGAATCCAGAGGTACCTCATTGGTTTGTTGTAATACCTACCTGATGTACAGGAATTAGTCTATTCACAATCCAAAGTGCAGCTTCTATAACGATTTGAAGTATAACTATACTATTTTCTTAGGGGAAGGAAAATTGAAACATTACTTATACTTCTAAAAGTTTTCAACATTAAAAATGATGCGATTGGTCGCCCCCCCCCACCCCCGTGTTAAAACCAGAAGCGGGTGGGTTCAAAAAGTGTGGTGACCCTCCCACACGACCAAAACCCACCCGCTTTTGGGGGTTAAAATTACCCCCATATTGTTGTCTGGAGAACTATTGGGGGGGAATTTTAACCATCAAAAACGGGTGGGTTTGGGTCGGGTGCGACGTTAAAATGTTAAAAAACTGAATCCTGGCCCAACCTGCCCACTTCCGGTTTTAACGGAGGCAGGACAGGCGCAGGGAACCGACCCGCTCCCAAGAGGCAGGTTGGCAATTTAAATACTATAATGAGGCTGCGTGCCTCATATTTAACCACCATTTTAAATTTAGCCCTGGCCGGCTGAGCTTTCTGGGCCTCGGAAAACCTGCCGGCTAAAGGAAGACAAGGACTGCTGGATCCAAGAGGTAAGTGCCTTTCCACTTACCTGCTGGAGCCAGCTTACCTGCTTCACCTACCCCTCCCCCCCCCCAACCCGACTCTTCCGATCTCCTCCCACTAACCCTTCTGATCTCCTCTACGAGGCCTCCAACCTCTTCCCTCCACCACTCCCACCCATCCCGAGGCCGCAACCCCATCACTTCCGATCTCTCCCCCCCCCCACCACCACCTCGAGGCCTCCGATCCCTCCCTTCCTCCTCTCCGCTCCCCGATTGTGGCCTGGTGCTGAAGGCCTACCCGCCCGACAGCCTCTCAATCTGGCTGGCTGCACCCAAAACAGAGGTAAAAAATGCTGATCAGATCCTGCCGTTAAATTCAGCAGGACCGGAGGGAAACCCATTCTTCTGGGTCTCCTGACCTCAAAGCAGCCCCCTCACTCCCTCCCCGCCTCCGAGTTAATATCTAGCCCCGAGTGTCTGTCTGGCCTAAGATGCCAGAATGGAACTTGGAACAGGTATACCCAAATAATCTTTCTGGCATACCTGAGCTACTGAGGCGAGACGGTGATAATTTAAAAGGGAATTGACGTGTCTGAAAAATTAGTGTTTGAAAAAGAATATAAACGAATGAGAAAAAGGGCAGGGAAATGGGATTAGAGTAGACTACTACAGTTGAAGAGCTAGCATCGACACAGGCCTCATTGGTGGAGTGGTCTCCTTGTTGCATTTTCTGTGATTTTATCAGATACCATGGAATCCTATTGTAACAATTGATTTGTGCAGCCATCTATTCCATCATTACACTCAGTTGATCATTTCATCATGTGGAAAAGATATGATTAATGTAGAGTTTATTTATGGAGTATTGGGCTACAATACATGTTTACATTAGACGCAAGACAAAAATATTAGTGTAAAGTGTCTAAGGTGATGGCAATGCAGAAAAAGTGTATCATTTTTTCCTGTTCTTTAGTTTCTTCTAAAGAATGGAGATCCAGTTAGCATCCAGAATCGGCCCTTGCCCATTTCCAAGCCATTGTCTAGGGCACTGCTCCATTTCTTGCCATGTTGGCATAACAACTGTGACCTCTTTGTTTCCCTCTGTCTCATCATTGCTTGAATTACTCTGGAGTTCTGCTCTCATTTCACTTATACTGTCTACGGCCATGAGCTCGCTGCAAATCTCAGAATGTCAAGGGTTCACCAACTCAAATCTTTTGAGTATCATTCCGGTTGCTGAATATTATAATCCACTGCAGATATGGAAGTAGCTTTCATCAATTGGTTGGCTATTCTGAATGGTAAACTCAATGTATGAAGAGAGTTTATATTGCATGTCTGAGAGACTGCACCCTACCCAATAACAATCATGTGTAATGCATCCAGTAGGTTAATATGCTTCGTAACATCCACTGCAGTCAGTGTCAGCCTTAAATCATTTTGCTGTGAAGCCAGTAAAAGTTGTGTTTTATTGAAAGTTTGTGTGGCTCCAACTGATCTCAACTCCTGGATCTTTACCAGCACCTCTGCATTTACTTATCTGAATTCTCATTGGTCAGCCAGTTATTCATTATCAGATTTGACAGTGCGGATGGGTGGGATTTTAAAAGGTTTTAATGCTATATCTCTTTGACTAGTCATGAGGACTGCCCCAGCAAAATCTTCACAAGGGAAGCGCAGAGCATTTTAATTGAGCAAGGACCATTGTGCAAAACGTGCCAGGAAGGGAAAAGAAAACTCTATACACACAAATTGGATTGCTGTATTGCCAACCCTACTCAATTCAGTTCTAATTGGCCCTAATCTAATTGGCTTTCCCGTGAGCTTTAAATTAATTGAAGAAAATCACTTCTAATCGGATTTCTACAACTGGATGCATGCCAACTTTAACGAAAGAGCAAAAACACTGGAGTAGTGGAAAGTAAGATTTGATCCAGTTAGCTGAATCATCAATGTAAGTGGTGATCAATAAAACTGAACTCCGCTGCATGTGTCAAGTCATGCACATACATAACCGGTTATTGCACTTCAAAAGTAATCCACTCCTTTGAAGTGTTTTGATGCAACTGGGTGCTATACAAGTGCAAGTATTATTGAAAACTTGTTAAATCAGCTCCTCTGCTGCTTCTCCTTAGGAACGTAGGAATTGCTGAGCGAAAAAAGACCAAGGTCCATCTAGTTCACCATCTACCATCCTGGATACAACAATAAAGGAGTTGTTGACTCATCATAGCAATCGATCTCTATCAACAGATCCAGACATGAAGCGGAGAAACGCTCAGTGGTAGAAAGCTTTGGTCCAAAGTCACCTGTTTCTCCCAAGCATGCTAGGCTTATCTCAAATTACTCATATACTGTGTCACAATATAGTACTATCTAAAATATACCTAATTTGCATTTAAATGATTTAATACTATCTGTTTCATCATCTCCCCAAAAAGCCTGTTCCATAGATTTATCACTTGCTCACTAAAAGAATGTTTCTGCATATTAGTTTTGAATTTAACCCCCCGCCCTTTAAGCACAGGGCGTGTCCTATGGTTTTACTGTTCTGGAGAAGGTGAAAGCACTTGTCATGGTCTACATTATCTAGTCACTTTAGAATCCGAAAAACAAACATCACCCCTGACCCTTCTCTTTTCCAGCGAGAACATGCCCAAATTAGACAATTGTTCCTCATAATCTAATCCCTCCACCCACTTTCAATCATTCTGGTTGCCCTCTGCTGCATCCTTTCAATAGCAGCAATATGCTTTTTATACTGCAGCAACCCGAATTGTATACAATATTTTTCGTGTGGTCGCACAAATGATTTATAAAGCGCAGGATATCTCACTATCTCAGCTCAATATTAACCCTTTAATACATCCCAACATCTGATTTGCTTTACTCACTGCCATTTAGCATTGTTGTTACAGCTACAATTTATTGTCAATCAGGACCACCAGATCTTTCACTTTCCATGCACATTATTTTCTTTCCATTTAAGTAATAGTCCCTCTCCCTCGATTTTTTGTCCCCAGGTAAAGCACTTTGCATTTCTCTCAGTCTGCCCAATTCTGAAATATATTCAAATCCTCCTGTAGCTTATCCTGCTCAGCTTTGGAGTCTATCACCTGCATTAGCTTTGTCATCTGCAAATTTAGCCACTGTGCTTGGGTTTCCTAGCTCCAGATCATTTACAAAGATATTAAACAAAAGAGGTCCCAAAACAGACCCCTGTGGGACTCGCTGGTAACATTCTTCCAGGCTGATGACAATCCTTGTTCCACTCCTCTCTGGGTTCTATCCATCAACCAATTATGTATCCATTTAAAAGTACTTCCACTGATTCCTGCTTTCTTTATATTCAGTGCCAGCCTTTCCAGAGGAACTGTATCAAAAGCCTTACTGAAATCCAAGTACATCACATCCACTGCCTTACATCATCCTCCTTTGTCACAACCCTCAAGTTAGCAATCAGTAAGCTAGCTTGACAAAACCTCCACTTCATAATCACTTATCAATTATCTTTTAAGATTTTATTTCTATCCGGATGCTCCACGATCTTATATATTTGTTTTATTCGTTCATGGGATGTGGGCTTCGCTGCCAAAGACAGCATTTATTGCCCATCGCTAGTTGCCTTTGAGAAGGTGGTGGTGAGCCGCCTTCTTGAACCGCTGCAGTCCGTGTGGTGAAGGTACTCCCACAGTGCTGTTAGGGAGGGAGTTCCAGGATTTTGACCCAGCAACAATGAAGGAACGGCGATATACTTCCAAGCCAGTGTGACTTGGTGGGGAACTTGGAGGTGGTGGTGTTCCCATGCGCCTGCTGCCCATGTCCTTCTAGGTGGTAGAGGTTGCGGGTTTGGGAGGTGCTGCCGAAGAAGCCTTGGTGAGTTGCTGCAGTGCATCTTGTAGATGGTACACACTGCAGCCACGGTATGCCGGTGGTGGAGGGAGTGAATGTTTAAGGTGGTGGATGGGGTGCCAATCAAGCGGGCTGCTTTGTCTTGGATGGTGTCGAGCTTCTTGAGTGTTGTTGGAGCTGCACTCATCCAGGCAAGTAGAGAGTATTCCATCACACTTCTGTCTTGTGCCTTATAGATGGTGGAAAGGCTTTGGGGAGTCAAGAGGTGAAATACTCGCTACAGAATACCCAGCCTCTGACCTGCTCTTGTTGCCACAGTATTTATGTGGCTGGTCCAGTTAAGTTTCTGGTCAATGATGACCCCCAGTATGTTGATGGTGGGGGATTCGGCGATGGTAATGCTGTTGAATGTCAAGGGGTGGTTGTTAGACGCTTGCTTGTTGGAGATGGTCATTGCCTGGCACTTGTGTGGCACGAATGTTACCTGCCACTTATCAGTCCATGCCTGAATGTCATCCAGGTCTTGCTGCATGCGGGCATGGACTGCTTCATTATCTGAGGAGTTGCGAATGGCACTGAACACTGTGTAGTCATCAGCGAACATCCCCACTTCTGACCTTATGATGGAGGGAAGGTCATTGATGAAGCAGCTGAAAATGGTTGAGCCTAGGACATTACCCTGAGGAACTCCTGCAGCAATGTCCTGGGGCTGTGATGATTGACCTTCAACCACCACAACCATTTTCCTTTGTGCTAGGTATGACTCCAGCAAGTGGAGAGTTTCTCCCCCCCCACCCCCCGCTTCCCATTGACTTCAATCTTACTAGGGCTCCTTGATGCTACACTCGGTCAAATGCTGCCTTGATGTCAAGGGCAGTCACTCTCACCTCACCTCTGAAATTCAGCTCCTTTGTCCATGTTTGAACCAAGGCTGTAATGAGGTCGGGAGCCAAGTGGTCCTGGCAGAACCCAAACTGGGCATCAGTGAGCAGGTTATTGGTGAGTAAGTGCTGCTTGATAGCACTGTTGACGACACCTTCCATCACTTTGCTGATGATTGAGTAGACTGATGGGGTGGTAATTGGCCGGATTGGATTTGTCCTGCTTTTTAGAGACAGGACATACCTGGGCAGTTTTCCACATTGTCAGATAGATGCCAGTGTTATAGCTGTACTGGAACAGCTTGGCTAGAGGTGCGGCTAGTTCTGGAGCACAACTCTTCAGCACGACAGCCGGGATGTTGTCGGGGCCCACAGCCTTTGCTGTATCCAGTGCGCTCAGCCGTTTCTTAATATCACGTGGTGTGAATCGAATTGGCTGAAGACTGGCTTCTGTGATGGTGGGGACCTGAGGAGGTGACCGATATGGATCATCCACTTGGCCCTTCTGGCTTTAGATGGTTGCAAATGTTTCAGCTTTGTCTTTTGCATTCACATGCTGGGCTCCACCATCATTGAGGATGGGGATATTCACGGAGCCTCCTCCTCCCGTTAGTTGTTTAATGGTCCACCACCATTCACGACTGGATGTGCCAGAACTGCAGGATTTATTAAGGGCTTCCATAACCTTACCCACAATGGATGTCAAACTCACTGGTCTGTGGGCTCCTATAAATTGGCCAGAAAAAGCAGCAAACCTGAGGATTGGGAGCAGTTTAGGATTCAGCAAAGGAGGACAAAGGGATTAATTAAGAGGGGGAAAATAGAATATGAGATTAAGCTTGCAGGGAACATAAAAACTGACTGTAAAAGCTTCTATAGATATGTGAAGAGAAAAAGATTGGTGAAGTCAAGCGTAGGGCCCTTGCAGTCAGAATCAGGGGAATTTATAATGGGGAACAAAGAAATGGCAGACCAATTAAATACATACTTTGGTTCTGTCTTCACAAAGGAGGACACAAATAAACTCCCAGAGATGTCGGGGAACATAGGTCCAATGAGAGGGAGGAATTGAATGAAATCAGTATTTGTAGGGAAATGGTGTTAGGGAAATTGACGGGATTGAAGGCCGATAAATCCCCAGGGCCTGATAATCTACATCCTAGGGTACTTAAGGAAGTGGCCCTAGAAATAGTAGATGCATTGCTGGTCATCTTTCAAAATTCTATAGACTCTGGAACAGTTCCCATGGATTGGAGGGTAGCTAATGTAACCCCACTATTTAAAAAAGGTGGTAGAGAAAAAACGGGGAATTATAGACCGGTAAGCCTGACATCGGTAGTGGGGAAAATGCTAGAGTCCATTATAAAAGATGTAATAGCAGAGCACTTGGAAAACAGTGACAGGATCGGACAAAGTCAACATGGATTTACAAAAGGTAAATCATGCCTGACTAATCTACTGGAATTTTTTGAGAATGTAACTGGTAGAATAGATAAGGGAGAACCAGTGGATGTGGTGTATTTGGACTTTCAGAAGGCTTTCGATAAGGTCCCGCACAAGAGATTAGCGTGCAAAGTTAAAGCACATGGGATTGGGGGTAAGGTACTGATTTGGATAGAGAACTGGTTGGCAGACAGGAAGCAAAGAGTTGGAATAAACGGGTCTTTTTCCGAGTGGCAGGCAGTGACTAGTGGGGTACCGCAGGGATCGGTGCTAGGACCCCAGTTATTCACAATATATATTAATGATCTAGACGAGGGAACTAGATGTAATATCTCCAAGTTTGCAGACGACACAAAGCTGGGTGGGCGTGTGTGCTGTGAGGAGGATGCAGAGAAACTCCAGTATGATTTGGACAGGTTGGGTGATTGGGCAGATGCATGGCAGATGCAGTATAATGTGGATAAATGCGAGGTTATCCACTTTGGTGGCAAAAAGAGGAAGACAGATTATTATCTGAACGGCAATAGATTGGGAAAAGGGGAAGTGCAACGAGATCTGGGAGTCCTTGTGCACCAGTCGCTGAAGGTAAGCATGCAGGTGCAGCAGGCGGTTAAGGCGGCAAATGGTATGTTGGCCTTCATAGCGAGAGGATTCAAGTACAGGAGCAAGGATGTCTTGCTGCAGATGTACAAGGCCTTGGTGAGACCACACCTTGAGTATTGTGTGCAGTTTTGGTCACCTTATCTGAGGAAGGATGTTCTTGCCATGGAGGGAGTGCAGTGAAGATTTACCAGACTGATACCCGGGATGGCAGGAATGACGTATGAAGAAAGATTGGGTCAATTAGGCTTACATTCGCTAGAGTTTAGAAGAATGAGAGGGGATCTCATTGAAACTTATAAAATTCTAACAGGACTAGACAGACTAGATGCAGGAAGGATGTTCCCGATTTTGGGGGGGTGGGGGGGGAGTCCGGAACCAGAGGTCACAGTCTAAGGATAAGGGGTAAGCCATTTAGGACTGAGATGAGGAGAAATTTCTTCACCCAGAGAGTGGTGAACCTGTGGAATTCTCTACCACAGAAGGCAGTTGAGGCCAATTCACTAAATATATTCAAGGAGGAGATAGATATATTTCTTAAGGCTAAAGGGATCAAGGGATATGGGGACAAAGCAGGGACAGGGTACTGAATTTGGATGATCAGCCATGATCTCATTAAATGGCGGAGCAGGCTCAAGGGGCCGAATGGCCTACTCCTGCTCCTATCTTCTGGGTCATTTTTGCTACCTTTTTAAAAAAAAAAAATAGGAATAACTTCTGCCTTTCCCCAGCCTCCTCTCCAGTATTGAGTGATTTCTGAAAGATTTGTTCTGGAGTTCCTGCAATTTCCTCCCTTATTTCCTTAAGCATCCACAGATGTATCTTATCTGATACCGGAGATTTATTTACCTTAAGGTTGCACAGCTGCTCGGCAATCATGCTGGTAGTAATGTGAATAGCATTACAACTTATCTCACAACACCTTTTAGTTCCCTTTCCAGGTCAAATAAGTTATCTGTCTCCTCATTGGTAAAGACTGAGGCAAAAACTTATTTAGAACTTTTGCAGCCTGTGTAACACAGTTGTCTTGCCCGCACCCAATCCCACTTTCAGAGGCCCCACTCCATCCCTCGTTTTCCTTCTGCTCTTCATGTGCAAATCTGGGAAGTAGCTTCTAGTCACAGGCGTACCAGCCAGAGCCAACAGAACTTGCGCACAGTGATCTTCAAGCTGCCATAGGTTGTTATTGGCACTGAATTGAAATTCCTAAGGGACAGCCCTGCTTGGGTGACTGCCACGCCTGGAAAGCAAAAGATTGGTTCCAGTTTGAACAGCTAGTTATTAGCTTGCAAATTTACAGACCAACAGTGGAATCAATTCAAGAAGGCAACTGGTGGATTATATTCCCTTGAAAGGGGTGGGGTGATGCAATCATGGTCTACAAGATTGGTTAGGACCAGTATTAAACAAAAGTCCAATGTAATGGTGTAGATAGTGATAAGAATAAGGGCTGGGAGAATTATAGAAAGCAACAAAATAATAATTAGCTTACACAAGCATAGACATTTAAGCAAGATACTAGGGGCCTGCAGACTGCTCCTGTAGAACTGAACCCCAGCAAGAGTTGATACATTCAGGAGGGGGAAAAATATCGGGAACTTAGAAGTTAGAAATCAAACTGAAAGCTTTGTTGTACAGCAAGAGTGGTCTATTTCCTTCAGGACTGTCTGAGCAAAATCATTTTCAATGTTGGAAAAAAAAAATGTGAAGTTCCAATGGAAGCACAGAAAATACTTTGTAATACTTCAACTAGTAGTAAACAGGTAATATATTTTCCATGTCCTACTTAGTGTGGCAATATTCCTCCAATAACAGTTCAGTAAAATAATGCTATTGAAATTTCAAAGTGTACAGTGAACAATCCACTAAAAGTTTATAATGAATTCGTTGGCAGGTTCTAGTGTGTAATAGGAGATCTTATGCTGATGAATGCACTGAGCCATTAACTGAGCAGTGCGGCACTTGGTTGTACTCAGCGCACGAATTAACTGGGGAATGCTGGGACAGCAGCCTACGCTACAATTCCTGATGCAGCAAGTTCCCACAAAGAAAACCAGTGAAAGTCACCTCCAACACTCTGTGAACCTCACCTGGTAGGTTACACAACAGCATTAGCAGAAATCTGCTTGCCCGTCTTCTCTGATGGAGAATGGGGGGGGGGGTTGCACATAACCTGAAAAAGGGGGCTGGTGGATCTGGAAATCAGCAATATTAGCCACTCCATAAAAAGTAAGCAAGTGAAAAATCAAAGAAGCATTCATTGTTTTGAACAAAATGGAAAAATGTAGACAAGCCATTGTGAAAATGAGGCACTTGTTCTAAAAGTAGATCCCATTGTGACTAGAATACAGTCTTTGATTGTTCTCGAAACTGGACACCCAGCCAAAATAAATGAATAAAAAGTAAATGTGAATTATATTAGGCCCAGTTCAGACTTAGGCAGAGTAGAACTGTCCATTTGTGGCCTTCTCAGTGTAGGGTTAATTAGTCCCCAGGAATGATTTTACACCAGTGTGGTTTTGCTAACAAGGACTGAACTTGCACTCGTGATCATATATCTACGTGCTCCAATGCTTCACAAGAATACTACTTTGTTGCTGGAGAATATCCGGTCCAAATGCCAAAATTCCTCAGGAAAACTTGAAAGGGAGTAGTGTGCAAATGGGAAGAAAGTCTACCTTTGAACTTGAACTCGTGTCCAGGTGTCTGCTGTCAAGTACGTTGACGACGCTCGTCTCTGGGGGTAATGTTAGCCGTACGATTTTAAAGCTACATCTGACACAGTCACAGAAGATACAAGCAGCTTGCTGATTTGAAAGCGTTGTTTTATAGAGCATACGCTTGAACACTAGGTTAGAGATGTAACAGGGCCTTTTCCAGGTCTGACGAAAGGTCATTGACCTGAAACGTTAACTTTGTTTCTCTCTCCACAGGTGCTGCCTGACCTGATGACTATTTTATGTTTTTATTTCAGATTTCCAGCATCCAAAGTATCGTGGTTTTGTGATATTTCTATTATTCTACAAGGAAAAAACAGGTTTTTTTGGATAGCAGAATTCTCAAGAAAAACTGAAGAGTACACCATATAGTGGCATGGAAAACTCATTTCCAACTTGGACTTGTAAGCAGGTATATTTGGTTCCCATCACTTGCAAAGCTGGGGCACCCTCTATTTCATACCATACCCAGTGTAACACTGCAATCGGCTTTTTGCGATGCATTCTTCAGTTCCATACCCCTCTGTAAAATGCATTGCCCATTCTACATGAATCTGTTGCAACTGTTGTTTCAGATGCCTGAAGCAAGCTTAAAAAATAAAAGAAACCCATTAAGGGCACCTTTAAGACTATCTAAGAGTAATGTGATTTCATATGGATCTTCTTACAAAGTTTCAGCTTTTTGGCGACTTAATTTCACTCAACATTTCTTGGCAATCAGTCAAGCACAGTAATTATTTCTTCTTTTCTTAGCCCTTTATTTAATTAAATTACTATTTGCAAGGACTGAGGTTCAGTATGTTTAGTTTGTTACCCAATACTCCTGAACAAAGGATGTTCTGTTACTTTAGTCTAAAGTTAAATTGTCAACAACTTCTCTGCCATTCCCAAGCCATTTAATCAATACAAGTTTAAAAAAAAAAATTCCCCCAGTTTTGGTCACCATGCGGCATCCTCCATTTTCAAATAAATTAAAAAAATATATATTATTCTTGTTTTTTCACATCTTTTGTTGAACTGAAATGATCTTTGGGCTGAATATCTCAAAAGGTACTGAGGTTACTTGTACAGGTACTGGACATTTCTGTGCAGTTGAACACTCACTGCCAAATTTATTTCTATTTTGTTTCCCTCGCTTCAGGTGTTCCTTAGCCAAGTACCATTCAGTAGCTGAGATAGGGAACTGCCTCTCTTCCTCCAATGCTGCTCGAGTTGGCTAAGGCTAAGAGATGCGTATGAACTCCCTGTGGTGCAGAAGTGAGACTGGGAACTTATGATATGGGGAAATTACAGGCACAAAGTTGGATCCTACTTAATGGGGGACCAACAAGTCACATCACATCACGCCTCAAAGGCATTACATTTCTAGCTGTCCAATTAATACTGGAACAGAAAATGTTGAAGACTCCACAGCATGTTCTCATGGTATTAATTTCGAGTTGGAAATGATCTGGTAAGTGCTGATGATACTCAAATCTTTTCACCGTTTTTCCAAGCTCTCCCTCACATTAGTACAACCAAATTATAGATAACATGAGAACAGTAGTTCAGGAAGCTCCTGAACCATTTCTTCAAAACATGGCATTTAAGTATATTGCTGAGTAGCTGAACTCTCCTTGAAATAAGTCAGTCATGCCCAGTGTTGAGGGGAAGGAGGATCAAAGTGGTGTTCAATGTTTCGAAGTGCTTGGTTTACAATTACACTTGCGAAATTATCAGTGGGGAAATATTTTATTGCTTTGGAAACAGATTGAAAATCTTATTAGATCTGAAGAACGGAAACAAATAGCAATCAAATTGTTGAGAGTACATTTATGAGTCCAATCGAAACTCGATTTGCGCAAGTACCAAGCCTAACACTTAACAGCTGTATGCCACTTAAAGGCACTCCTAAAAGGTAATCAGAAACGATACAAATCTTTGTATCACTACTGTTTTTACAATACACAAAAGGATACGGCAATGATAATGATTAAATCAGCAGTTAGCGAAGGACATAAAGAATTCAACTTTGGACATTTGGTTGGCAAAATATCTGGCTAAATAATGAAGATTTTTTTCTTGTACAATGGAGAATCATTTGACATGGTTACTGGGCATAAGGTCTACATAGAGACTGGGACTTCCCCTGTATATGTACATTGATATATTTACATTTCTGAAAACTCAAATAGATTTTTAAATAATTGTTTTGTGATTAGTGCTGTGTAGGCGAGGGAGGGGTAAACGACCTATACTGGAAGTGTTTTTGTGAGGATATACAGTAAAGACTGATCCATGCTCAGCTGTGATGGCTAATGTGGTTGAATAATCTACAGACATCTTAGCTTAGAAATGCGATGGCGCTGCACCTGTTTTTCAGGTGCTAAATGGGTGACTAAGCCTCCAACCTGCCATTTAGGGAGTGTGCGCATTGCGAGCCTGAAGTGCACCGCCTGCCACATTGGTATAGGCAAAAAATAGGTGCCCAAGTCCCATGCCTGAAACAGGCGTCAGACCCTTTGCATATGGAGAAAAGGGGCACAGCCTGTTTGAGGCTCACTGTGCAAAATTGGGTTACCCTGCGGGCTGGCTGCATTCAGGATAACCAGGTCTACATACAGCCTAACCAGTTTAAAAGGACCGTTGCAGGCAGGTAACTTTAAAAAAAGGTAACTTAAAAAAAACTTAACTGAACGTGCTCCTTCCGGCTCCACATGAAAACTATGGGCCACTACCAGCCACCACTAGAGCACTCGACTGATCGCCACCAACCTCTCGCCCCACCTCGATCGTGCTTCTCCTGGTCACCCCAGCCCTTCACAGGTGGTGGAGACAATGTCACAGGTCTCTGCGCTTCTTTCCTCTGCATTATACCCAGGAAATAAGCATTTCCAGGGTGCAAATCAGAGAAAATTCTGTCTTCTGATCTATAATTGCATCTCAGCAATATTGAATATCTTGATATAGATTTAATAATGTAAATAACCCTCAATCTACTTACTTACATAAACCTTGGAACAGTATTACCAGGACTCAAAAGTAGATGGGGGCCCTGCTGCAGGTTAGGGAGCAGGCTCCCTGACCATCTGCTTGGTTGTGGTATAACCCAAGAGAGAAACGGGGATACCATTTGTTTGAACAAATAAAGTGCACTTTATTTGTTCAAAGAATCAGTAAGTAAACAGGCTAATATTGGACAAGGAAATTAGTGTGTACATTATTGAAACTTTCGATAAGAGTAACTTTACATAAAAAGATTACAAAACTAAACATTAATCTACCTGGGTTACAACCTCTGTTGATATCTAACAAGTAATGTTTCTTAAAAAAGTCTATTCTGAGTAATTAACAATTTCACAAAGAACCTCTGAAAGCATCATAGGAGAACCATGGGAACTCAATATAACTTCCTCAAATGTGTTTAAATTGTGCAACTATGTACAGTGAGTAGCTCCTTGTTCTAATGCCAATGTTTCATATATAAATATGATTTGTTTACAGCGCCGTGATCCAAAGCTTGTCATGTCAACTTTAGCAACCCAACACCACTGTCATCAGAATGGAGTCAATACAATGGAAGTTCAATTCACTGAAGTTCCTTTCACTCTAGTGCAGCCCTTTTAGGATATTCATGTCCAGTACCCAACATTGTAGCACAACGAAAACCATTTGGTCTACTGTAAGTACCCAGGATAGAGATGAAGAAGTCAGTGACGATTGTACAAGGAAATTGTCTACATAGTACATGTAACCAACTGCACTTATGTCAACATAAAGATATCTGCTGCCAGGAGTCCAGTACATGTAGGACTACAGGCTTTCTGAGCTGGACACTAGCAGGGACACATCACTCTGCATATTTATCAGACAGTACCTGATGTTAAGCTTTCTTTTTAAGGCCAAACAATCTAATTCGTTTATCTTTTTAGATGCTCAAAATGCTGATATCCTGGAAGGATCAGCAATTTCCTGTTATTTTGAGGCCCTGATTCCCTACTGCCCTACAAGGCTTTCTGGTTTAGGGCACAGAATTTCCAAGGACATATGAAAATTAAATTGCTTCACCAGCAAACTGATCCACTGTCATTTTAAAGGAAGGGGTCATAAATACATTACTTGACTGTAGAACTTGGCAAATCTCATACAATGATCACACACAATGTACATTGATGAAAAGGCCAGTTTTCCCACCAAGTGCTTACGTACTTTGATTGCTTCAGTGCAACCTGTTGACCCAGGTGTTATATTACCAACTTGCCAATGTGCTGTCAAGTAATCTGCCAGGACTTCTACTGCACAAGCAAAACTGAACTCATTCCCAGGTGCGCATGGTACTGCAGAGATAAGAGGATTGATCCCCTCTGTGGTAAAAAAGGTTGTGCTGTCCAACAAGAAAACAAAACAGCAGGAGCCAGATAACATTTACACACTCAGAGCTCAATGCTGAGCATATGTCAATCTGTATTTGAAGTCACAGGTAGATGGCATGACTAAAAGGGTGTCGTCTTGTGTCTTTTACAAGGTAAATAGTGAAACATTTGGAGCTTGTAGGTTGCATCTTTCTTAGAATCATAGAATAGTTCAGCACAGGAGGCCGCCATTCAGCCCATCGAGTCTGCGCCGGCTCTTTCGAGGGGCAATCCAATTTGTCTCACTCCCCTGCTCTTCCCCATATCCCTGCAATTTTTTCTTCAAGTATTTATCCCATTCACTTTTGAAGGCTACTATTGAATCTGTATCCACCATCCTATCAGGTAGTGCATTCCAAATCCTAACCACTCCTTGCATAAAAAAGCTTTTTCTTATATCGCCTCTGGTTCTTTTACCAATCACCTTAAATCTGTGCCCTCTCGTTATCGACCCTTCAGCCATTGGAAACAGTTTCTCTTTATTTACTCTATCTAAATCCTTCATTTTAAACACCTCTATCAAATCTCCTCTTAGCCTTCTCTGCTCCAAGGAGAACAACCCCAGCTTCTCTAGTCTATCCACATAACAATAATCCCTCATCCCTGGAACCATTCTGGTAAATCTCTTCTGTACCCTTTCCAAAGCCTTCACGTCCTTCCTAAAGTGCGGTGCCCAGAATTGGACACAATATTTCAGCTGGGGCCGAACGAGTGTTTTATATAGATTTTGCATAACTTCCTGGCTTTTGCACTCTATGCCTCTATTTATAAAATTGAGAGGTCGCACAACACCAGGTTATAGTCCAACAGTTTTATTTGAAATCACAAGCTTTCGGAGCTATCGATTTGCTCCTTCCTCAGGTGAAGTCTATTTATAAAGCCCAGGATCCCATATGCTTTATTAACTGCTTTGTTAATCTGTCCTGCCACCTTCAAAAATTTGTGCACAACCACCCCCAGATCTTTCTGTTCTTGCACCCCCTTTAAAATTGTACCATTTAATATGTATGGTCTCTCTTCATTTTTCCTACGAAAATGTGTCACCTCACACTTCTGTGCGTTGAATTTCATCTGCCACGTGTCCACCCATTCCACCAACCTGTCTATGTCTTCTTGCAGTCGATCACTATTTCCCTCACTGTTTACTACACTTCCAAGTTTCGTGTCATCTGCAAATTTCGAAACTGTGCCCTGTACCTCCAAGTTCAAGTCATTAATGTATATCAAAAATCGCAGTGTTCCTAGTACTGAATCTTGGGGAACGCCACTGTATACCTCCCTCCAGTCCAAAAAACAGCCATTCACAACAACTCTGTTTTCTATCCCTTAGCCAATTTTGTATCCATGCTGCTACTGCCCCTTTTATCCCATGGGCTACAATTTTGCTAACAAGCCTAGTATGTGGTACTTTATCAATGCCTTTTGAAAGTCCATATACACAAAATCAACTGCACTGCCCTCATCCACCCTCGCTGTTCTCTCATCAAAAAACTCAATCAAGTTAGTCAAACACGATTTGCCCTCAACAAATTCATGCTGGCTTTCCTTTATTAGTCCACGCTTGTCCAAGTGGCTGTTAATTTTCTCCAGGATTATTGTTTCTGATTTTGCCTTGTACAATCATACCTTTTGTCATTTAATCTCTCCTTCCTTCCAACCTATCACAGACCTTCCCTTTTGTTCTTTCCTCCCCTCCCCCTCCCCCTGCCTCTGCCCTTACTTAAATCCTATTATATCTAACTTTTTTCAGAATGTCTTGCTTCTGCTCTAATATTTGGCTTGTAATTTTCAGTGTACTTAGTGAAGTTACCCTTCTTTCCAAATTCTGTTGCTTTAAAATACAGGAAACTCTTTCGTATCCGGCACCGACGGGACCGGGATGGTGCCGGTTGATTAAAAATTCCGGATAACAGAGAGGGTTATCTACCGAGGCTATTTTTAACAAACAAAAAAAAAATCAAGAAATGTGCAGTATAATTGGGTACTCCCCTACAGAATGTTGTTAAATGGATGGTGGAAGATGCTTGATTAAGTACAGTAAAGCCAGTTGAGGGTAATCCATAACTCTTTAATTACTTAATAGTAAATCAAAACTTATAAACGACTGTATACTGTAGTTTTCGGAGTAGGAATTCTGCCGGTTATTAGAGAATTCCGGATATTTAGGTGCCGTTTAAACGAGAGTTTCCTGTAGCTTACTTGTAAATGTAACTTTGTACAAGATCGTAACACATTTGACAGTTTGAGCTTATGGTTTTAAATGATGTACTTGCTCCTTACCAGTAAAAACTGTGATTAAATCGAAGATAGTTTTTATTAAAGCAATCACCGTGTAAATACATTTAAATAAGGGGGCCCAGGTGCAGGGGTCCGAGGGTGAGCGGCTCTACATCTTCACACAAAAGGCGGTAAGTGTGGAGTAGCTCAGCCATGGAGACAGTGGAAGCAGAAGCTGTTATTAATTTTAAGAGAGTGATGGATAATTTTTTGGCAGACGGGGCTATTCAAATGCATCAGAGGTAAAGTGGGGTTAAGAAATCTGTGACCTTTGCGACTGACTCAATAGTTGTTTCCAGTCCTGTGTAGTCCAATCAGCCACCAAATAATGGGAAGGAGATAGAGGAGCAAATTTGCAGGAAAGTTACAGGAAGATGCAAGAACTAGAGAGTAGTGATAATGGGGGACTTCAATTATCCTAATATAGACTGGGATAGTAACAGCGTTAAGGGCAAAGAGGGGGAGGAATTCCTGAAATGTATAGAAGGGAACTTTCTTGAACAGTATATTTCCAGCCCAACAAGGAAGGAAGCAGTGCTGGATCTAGTTCCGAGGAAAGAATTGGAGCATTTGGGGAACAAAAATTGGTAGGCAAAACAGTAACTGAACAATGGGAGGCCTTCAAAGGGGAGCTGGTTTGGGTACAGAATAGACACATTCCCACGAGGGGGAAAGGAAGAGCATCCAAAGCTAGAGTTCCCTGGATGACAAAAGATTAGAGATTAAAATGAGAAAGAAAAAGGAGGCTTATGACAAATGTAAGGTACATGATACAGTAGAGAACCAAACTGAATATAGAAAGTACAGAGGAGATCTAAAAAAAGGGAATAAGAGGGGCAAAGAGAGAGCATGAGAATAAATTAGCGGCCAACATAAAAGGGAACCCAAAAGTCTTTTATAAACATAAATAGTAAAAGGGTAGTCACAGGAATAATGGGGCTGATTAGGAACCAAAGAGAGATATTTTTGTGGAGGCAGAGGGCATGGCTGAGGTACTAAATGAGCACTTTGCATCTGTCTTCACTGGAGAAGAGGATGCTGCCACTGTAGCAATAAAGGAGGAGGTAGTAGCAACATTGAATAAGATAAAAATAGATAAAGAGGAAGTGCTTAAAAGGTTGGCAGTCCGGAAAGTAGCAAAGTCACTCGGCCTGGGTGGGATGCATCCTAGGTTACTGTGGGAAGTAAGGGTTGAAATTATGGAGGCACTGGCCATAATCTTCCAATCCTCCTTAGATTTGGGGCTGGTGCAAGAGGACTGGAGGATTGCAAAATGTTACACCCTGTTTAAAAAAGGAGAGGGGGATAAACCCGGCAACTACAGGCCAGTCAGCTTAACGTCAGTGGTGGGGGAACTTTTAGAGACAATAACCCGGGGCAAAATTAATTGGCATTTGGAGAAGTATGGACTAATAAATGAAAGTCTGCATGGATTTGTTACAGTCTAATAAATTTATCTAAAATGAAGAGGGTTGATGAGGGTAGTGCGGTTGATGTTCTGAATATGGACTTTCCAAAGGCGTTCGACAAAGTACCACACAATAGACTTGTTATCAAAATTGAAGCCCATATGATTAAAGGGACAGTGGCAGTGTGGATACAAAATTGGCCAAGGGTCAGGAAACAGTAGTGGTGAACAGTTGTTTTTCCAGACTGGAGGGAAGTATACAGTGGTGTTCCCCAGTGTCAGTATTGGGACCACTGCTCTTTCTGATATATGTTAACGGCCTGGACTTGGGTATACAGGATATAATTTCAAAGTTTGCAGATGACATGAAATTTGGAAATGTAGTAAACAATGTGGAGGATAGGAACAGACTTCAGGATATAGACAAAGTGGTGATATGGGCAGACACATGGCAGATGCAAATTAATGCAGAGAAGTGTGAAGTGGTTCATTTTGGTTGGAAGAATGAGGAGAAACAGTATACATAAATTGTACAATTTTAAAGGGAGTGCAGGAACAGAGAGTGCTGGAGGTGTAAGAAGTAATTGAAGGTGGCAGGACAAGTTGAGAAAGCTGTTAAAAAAGCATATGGGATCCTTGGCTATATTAATAGAGGGATAGAGTACAAAAGCAAGGAAGTTATGTTCAACCTTTATAAAACACTGGTTGGACCTCAGCTGGAGTAGTGTATTCAATTCTAGGCACCACACTTTAGGAAGGATGTCAAGGCCTTAGAAAGGGTGAAGAAGAGATTTACTAGAATGGTCCCAGGGATGAGGGACTTCAGTTATGTGGAGAGACTGGAGTTGTTCTCATTAGAGCAGAGGTTTGATAGAGGTGTTCAAAATCATGAACGGTTTTGATAGAGTTAAATAAAGACAAACTGTTTCCAGTGGTAGAAGGGTCAGTAACCGGAGGACGCAGATTTAAGGTGAATGGCAAAAGAACCAGATGCGACATGAGTAAACTTTTTTTTACACAGCGAGTTGTTGTGATCTGGAACGCACTGCCTGAAAGGGTGGTGGAAGCAGATCCAATAGTAAATTTCAAAAGGGAAATGGATAAATACTTGAAAGGAAAACATTGGCAGGGCTATAGGAAAGAATAAGGGAGTAGGACTAGTTGGATAGCTCTACCAAAGAGCCGGCACAGGCACGATGGGCCGAATGGCCTCTTCTGTGTTGCATCATTCCATGATTCTATGTTCGAAGGATATTTAGAGGAAAGGGGCAGAGAAAAAGGAATACAGAACACGAGTCAGTTTAAGTATGTCTAGTGATGCATCACGGGTAAACATGATCTCCTGGAGCTTGCCTGATTGCCTTAGGAAGTTGGAAACAATCAACGCTTAGACAGATGGTGCACGAGACTGCATTGTCTAATCAATAGAGTGAGCATGGATGGGCCTAAGTCTTTTCTCACCTTTCTTTTAATTTCTCTGTTGTACTTACAACCTGGGAATAAGGTTGACTATATGGGACGTGCCAGTTGATCTTTTCCTGTCCAACGTTTTTGTATGTAACATACCATTTAATATTTTAGACGCCTCCATAAAGGTCTCCTCTTAGCACCTTATTCCAAGGCATCTTTCTCCCATTTTTCCTCATATATCTGAAGCTAGAAAGTTGCCTCGTGACTTGTCTCTACAGCTTGAATGTTTCTCTTGTCTTAGTGACCAGATCTGGACACAGTAGTTAAGGTATAGTCTGACCAGAGCACTATGCGGTTTGAGTATGACTTCCTCTGATTTGTACTCTATTGTGCTGTAGCCATATTCCCAATTTGTGCTGCTTTAGATCTGTGAGCATGGAATCGATGAACGTATCTTCATGTCTTGAAAGGTGTTACACTTGCCCTCTAGTGAACTGTTGTTGAATAAGCATCCCCCAATCAATTTCCTTAAGCTATTCCCTCATTTATTTTGAAGTAGCCCTTTTAAAATTCCATATACTGGCAAGTTTTATAGGAGTTGCCACCAGGTACGCAAGATCTGCATGTCAGGATCCAGTGGTGCAAGCACCCCCTCTAAGGCCAATGCCAAAAACAGCTTTTCTCTCTTCTGCTGTAACCACTTTGTAGTATGAAAGGCACATGCAACGTGGCTGCAGTGTGTACCATCTACAAGATGCACTGCAGCAACTCGCGAAGGCTTCTTCAACAGCACCTCACAAACCCACGACCTCTACCACCTAAGGAGGACAAGGGCAGCAGGCGCATGGGAACACTGCCACCCCCAAGTCACACACTACTCTGACTTGGAAGTATATCGCCGTTCCTTCATTGTCACTGGGTCAAAATCCTGGAACTCCCTACCCAACAGCACTGAAGAGTCCCCTCAATAGATGGACTGCAGCGGTTCAAGAAGGCAGTTCACCATCACCTTCTCAAAGGCAATTAGGGATGGGCAATAAATTCTGGCCTTCCCAGCGACATCCACATCCCGTGAATGAATTAATGAAAAAAACTGGATGGATAAAAAGGGTATAAAACAACTCAAGATCCAATTCTCATGTACAACTAATTTAGTACAGCAATGGAACAGCAGTAAAATGTAAGATCAAAAGCAAATTGTAAATAAGGCCCTTTGGTTCCTTTGCAGATGTTGGAAGAGGAGGAGGAGGAAGGGATCAACAGGAGGTCAGGGAGATCCAAGGCCATAGGGTGAGAACTAGTACCAATCTAGAATCTAACTCACGTAATGTGCGTACGAAAGGTCAAATATATACTTTTGAGCCACTGTGGAAAAATTCTCATGTACATTTATTTTTTTAAATTTTTTTTGGTACTTATGGTGCAATCTAATTTCCTTGGTTGAAAGGTCACCATTTCAGGAACTTGATCACCAACTGTTTCTGTGGTTTGATGTAATGGAGAAAGCAATGAATGAAAATTCAAATTCTACACATTGGGGATTGTTATTTTTAAATATGAAAACAACAAATAAAACATTACCAGGCCGTCAGCCTTGGGACAGTGGTAGCACTCTTGCTTTTGAATCAAAAGGCTGTGAATTCAAGCCAGACTTGAGCACATAAACTAGGCTGACACTTCAGTGCGGTACTAAGGGAGTGCTGCGCTGTCGGAGGTGCCATCTTTCAGATGAGATTTTAAACAGAGATCTTGTCTGCACTCTCAGATAGATGTAAAAGATTCCACGGCACTATTTGAAGAAGGGCAGAGGAGTTCTCTTGGAATTCTGACCAATATTTATTACTCAACCAACATAACTTTAAAAAAAAATTTGTGGGACCTTGCTGCGCATAAATTGGCCGATTGGCTAGAAAGCCACATATCCTAATTTGCCGATGACACAAAGAGGCGGCAGTGTAGGCAGCGCAGATGAAAGCATAAAATTACAAAGGGATATTGATAGATTAAGTGAATGGGCAAAACTGTGGCAAATGGATTTCAATGTAGGCAAATGAGAGGTCACCCATGTTGCATCTAAAAAGGATAGAAAAGGGATCAGCCGTGATCTCTTGAATGGCGGAACAGGCTCGAAGGGCTAAATGGCCTACTCCTGTTCCTATGCTGTGCTTCCCAACATTACAATAGTAACGACACTTTAAAAGTAATTCATGGCTGTGAAGCACTTGGATGTCCCGAGGACATGAAAGTTGCTATATAGATGCAAGTTATTATATAGGCATTACGGGTATAATTTTAACAGAACATTCGAGACTTTCTCTCCCTTTTAATCTTGTATAGATAAAAATAACTGCTTCAGGTGTGAAATTATAGCAACGGAACCAATTTCAATAGGAGCTTTCCATCAAAATAAAATCTTCTTGTCCATTAGCTTCGCCTTCCAAAATATAAGTTCTCAAAAATAGCAAACGACAACAATTCTAGCAACAATGGATATTAGGTTCACAAACTGATACGCCTCTAGGACGACTGATCCCATAGCAAATGATCCTGTGTACTTTTTGGCTCTTACAATGGGAGCCGTTTAAGGCAGTTTGACATACCTGTAATATTGTATCTGCATTGACCGACTTACATCATGCTCTATACAGAAATGATGCATTAAGAAATCATTTGATATGTTAACACTGTAAATGTTTAATATTGCAACGTAAATAAATGGGTAGCGTAGCACCATTAATGTCACACTCACTTTTAACATCCAGATCTGCTTGGGCAAATAATATCCTGATTATTCTACACTCAAGAATGGATTTCAGCCGCTATTTTTGTAATACTACACCCAAGAGTGAAGCACAGTTTCCCCATTACAAACCAGGTCACTTCCAAGCAAAAACCTACAGCAGTACAAGTATCTGCTTGCTGCAGCATAAATGCTTGGTAGCATTGCCGTAGTGTGAGCGGTCAGGATAATTGGCCCAATCTTGAAATCCCCTATTACATGGATTTTAGAGCACGTAACAGGTATTAAACAGAGATTGTAAACATAATGGCAGCATTAGAGAGTCAGGAATATTGGCATCAGTTCAGGCGATGATTCAAAGTAAACATTTCAGTCTTTACAGTAGTTTATTACATGCCAAAAGGACATGTAACAAGATATTTACTAGGTCATAATCCTTCCAGGCATGCATTGTTAGAATCATAGAATGGCTACAATACAGAAGGCGGCCATTCGGCCCGTGCCAACTCTCAGCTAGTCCCAGTCCGCTGCCCTTTCCCTGTAGCACAGCAATTTTTTTTCCTTCAGATACTTAGCCAACTTCCTTTTGAAAGATAAGATTGAGTCTGCCTCCACCACCCTTTCAGGCAGTGCATTCCTGATCTTAACCACTTGCTGTGTAAAAAAGTTTTTTCTTACGTCGCCTTTGGTTCTTTTGCCAATCATCTTAAATCTGTGTCCTCTGGTTCTCGACCCTTCTGCCAATGGGAACAGTTTCCCTCTATCTACTCTGTCCAGACCCCTCATGATTTTGAACTCTATCAAATCTCCTCTCAATCTTCTCTGTTTCAAGGAGAACAACCCCAGCTTCTCCAATCTATCAACATAACTGAAGCCACTCATTCCTGGAATCATATGCAAAGTAACTGAGTGATTCAAAGAACATGAAGTCGTGAAAGTGAACCTTGAGTAATTTACAACTGTTGCTGGAACCCTTCAATTAAGATTATAGTTTTAAAATTACTGCCTAATTGGTGATATTAGAGGTGGGTGGTGGGGGGGGGTGGATCAAAGCTTGACCAAAGAGCTGAGTTTTATGGAGGGTCTTAAAGGAGAAGAGGGAAGTGGAAATTCTAGAGCATGGGGCCTAGGCTGTTGAAGGCATGGCCACCAATGGTGGGGTAAAGGAAGGAGAGAAATGAACAGGAGGCTGGAGTCTGAAAAACGGAGAATTCAGTGGTGGGGATATCGGGCTGGAGGAGGTTACAAAGCTAAATTCGAGGCATTGTGGGCTGGAAGGACTGGGGTGACGGGCGAATTGCAGTTGGTGCAAAATAGGATATGGGCAGCAGAATTTTGGATCAGCTGAAGTTTACGGAGGGTGGAAGATGGGAGGCCGGCGAGAAGAAAGCTGGAATAGTCGAGTCAGGAGCTAACAAAGACGTGAATGCGGATTTCAATGGCAGATGGACTGAGGCAGGGGCGGAGACGGGCAAGGTTACATAGGTGGAAGTAGAGTGTCTTTCTGGTAGAGAGGATATGGGGTCAGAAGTTCAGCTCAGGGTTAATAGAATGCCAAGGCTGCAAACTGTCTGGGACTGTGGCCAGGGAGGGAGGTGGAGTCATTATGGATTTTTTTTAGTGGGGGCTGAATATGATGGCTTTGATCTTCCCAATGTTTAGCTGGAGGAAACTGTGGCTCATCCAAGACTGGATGTTGGAGAAGCAGTATGATAGTATAAAGGCAGCGAAGGGATCGAGGGAGGTGATGGAGAGGTGTACATATGGTAAAACATATTGTGGAAATATTTTTGCCAACCAACTTTTTACAAATGTCAAACAAATCAAACTCCCTTCTTGTTGGACACATATGTCGGTTCACATTTTCCTTTAATTTGTGGTGACCTGCTCCCTAGGCACCGTTAGGTCAGTTTGCTCTCTTTTGAAGTCTAGCCCCACCACTGTATTTGGTAATGGGAACTGGGTCATTCTTACCACAGATATATGGGCTGGGGGTGGGGGGGGGAAAAGGAAGAGGAAATGAGGAGATTCTCCATTTAGCAAAGCCAAGATTTTTGCATTGCCATCGAGCAGAAATACTACAGTGAAACCTGTACAAACAGACAGCCCAAAAAAGTGGACACCTGCCAAAAGGGACACTTATCAACAGTCCCAAATAATTTACATTGTAATAAATACAAGCTGCCAATAAACTGCGAAATCCAACAAACAGAAAGTGAACTGAAATCAAATCCTGCTGGCAGGGCTCCAGAATTAGGCACGATCCCAGGTGAGAGCGTAAAAAAGGAAAGCTGCAGGAAATACAGCCAATCCTGGGATATTTGGCTCATCCGGTTTACTGTACATACAATGACTGTTCTGAAAATAAAGGACACCTGCAAATAAAGGACACCCGATGCAAGTCCCTTAGGTATCCCTAATTTACAGATGTCACTGCATTTAGCTTAGCATAAATGAAATTTATGTTACATTGAAAATTTGGGGCCACGTGGTTATTATCCATATATAGTAGTACTAAGATTCCAGGGGGAAATATCAGCCTACATAGAATTACATAGGATAAGAAACTACAGGCCAGTTAACTTAACATCTGTCATAGGGAAGATGTTAGAAGCTATTATTAAAGACGTTATAGCAGGGCACTTAGAAAAGTTCATGGTAATCAGGCAGAGTCAACATGGTTTTGTGAAAGGGAAATCATGTTTAACCAATTTATTGGAGTTATTTGAGGAAGTAAGATGTGCTGTGGATAAATGGGAACCGGTGGATGTACTGTACTTAGATTTCCAGAAGGCATTTGATAAGGTGCCACATCAAAGGTTATTGCGGAAAATAAAAGCTCATGGTGTAGGGGGTAACATATTGGCATGGATAGAAGATTGGCTAGCTAACAGGAAACAGAGAGTAGGCATAAATGGGTCATTTTCTGGTTGGCAAGATGTAATGAGTGGTGTGCCACAGGGATCAGTGCTGGGGCCTCAACTTTTTACAATTTATATCAATGACTTGGATGAAGGGACCGAAGGTATGGTTGCTAAATTTGCTGATGACACAAAGATAGGTAGGAAAGTAAATTGAGAAGAGGACATAAGGAAGCTACAAAGGAATATAGATAGGTTAAGTGAGTGGGCAAAGATCTGGCAAATGGAGTATAATATGGGAAAATGTGAAATTGTCCATTTGGCAGGAAGAATAAAAAAAGCATATTATCTAAATGGTGAGAGGTTGCAGAGCTCTGAGATGGAGGGATCTGGGCATGAATCACAAAAGGTTAGTATGCAGGTACAGCAAGTAATTAGGAAAGCTAATAGAATGTTATCGTTTATTGCGAGGGGAATTGAATACAAAAGTAGGGGGGGGTTATGCTTCAGTTATACAGGGCATTGGTGAGACCACATCTGGAGTACTGTGTACAGTATCGGTCTCCTTATTTAAGGAAGGATGTAAATGCGTTGGAAGCAGTTCAGAGAAGGTTTACTAGACTAATACCTGGAATGGGCGGGTTGTCTTATGAGGAAAGGTTGGACAGGCTAGGCTTGTATCCGCTGGAGTTTAGAAGAGTAAGAGGTGACTTGATTGAAACATATAAGATCCTGAGGGGTCTTGACAGGGTGGATGTGGAGAGGATGTTTCCTCTTGTAGGAGAATCTAGAACTAGGGGTCACTGTTTAAAAATAAGGGGTCGCCCATTTAAGACAGAGATGAGGAGAAATTTTTTCTCAGAGGGTCGTGAGTCTTTGGCACTCTCTTCCTCGGAGGGCGGTGGAAGCAGAGTCTTTGAATATTTTTAAGGCAGAGCAGATAGTGGCCTATTCCTGCTCCTAATTCGTATGTACGTATGGTCGTATGATATACAGCACAGAAACAGGCCATTCGGCCCAACCATTCCATGCAGGCGTTTATGTTCCACTCGAGCCTCCTCCCGTCTTTCCTCATCTAACTCCAGCAGCATAACCCTCAATTCCCTTCTCCCTCATATGCTTAAATAGCGAGTTCCACATTCTCACCACTCTCTGGGTAAAGCGGTTTCTTCTGAAGTTCCGACATACAGTTCTGGATGAGCAAAAACTTTCTCCAATTAAATATTGGGAAGACCGAAGCCATTGTTTTCGGTCCCCACCACAAACTCCATCCCTCTCCCTAACATCTGTCTAAGGCTGAACCACACTGTTCGCCACCTTGGTGTCATATTTGACCATGACAGGAGCTTCCGACCACATATCCGCAGCATAACAAAGACCGCTTACTTCCACCTCCATAACATCGCCCATCTCCGCCGTTGCCTCACTTCATCCGCTGCTGAAACCCTCATCCATGCCTCTGTTATCTCTAGACTTGACTATTCCAATGCACTCCTGGCTGGCCTCCCACCTTCCACCCTACGTAAACTTGAGGTTATCCAAAACTCAGCTGCCCGTGTCCTAACTCGTACCAAGTCCCGTTCGCCCATCTCCCCTGTGCTCGCTGACCTACATTGGCTCCTGGTTAAGTAGCGCCTCATTTTCAAAATTCTCATCCTTGTTTTCAAATCCCTCCATGGCCTCGCCCCTTCCTATCTCTGTAATCATCTTCAGCACCGCACCCCCCCCCCCCCCCCCCACCAGATATCTGCGCTCCTCTAATTCTGCCCTCTTGAGCATCCCTGATTATAATCGCTCAACCTTTGGTGGCCGTGCCAACTGTTGCCTAGGTCCTAAGCTCTGGAATTCCCTGCCAAAACCTCTCCGCCTCGCTACCTCTCTTTCCTCCTTTAAGACGCTCCTTAAAACCTACCTCTTTGACCAAGCTTTTGGTCACCTGCCCTAATTTCTCCTTATGTGGCTCGGTGTCAAATTTTGTGACTTAAAATACTCCTGTGCAGCGCCTTGGACGGTTTACTATGTTAAAGGCGCTATATAAATACAAGTTGTTGTTGAATTCCTATTTGATTTCTTGGTGACTATCTTATATTGATGGCCTCTAGTTTTGCTCTTCTGACCATCCCTTAGTGGCCCTGTTCCCATCCTGACTCCTTTTTTTTTGTGCCTGTAGAATATTTTACTATTTTGTTTTATGTTCCTTGATAATTTAATTTCATAGATACTCTTTGCCTTCCTAATTGTTTTTTTGACTTCTCTCCTGTCTACTCAACCCTGCTCAATAACAAATTCGATTTATCAGGCACAAACAATTCTAGTAGCACAGCAGAATATGTGGAATAATAAAAGGCCACGTTGTCCATTAACTGCAACTGATTCCCCATTGTCTCCAAGGTAAATGATGCAAAATTTCTTAATATCTATCTAACCTTATATTCTTTGCAATTTATCCTTCCTTGGCATTGTTCCAAAAACTCAGGAGCCATCAGGTCCCACAAAGCATTCAATTATCTTTACTGGTACTTATCCTTAGAACTCTCAATTCCAACCAGATATTCATCCAGTTTCTTTTTACAGAGTTGTTAATCGATACAGCTGAGAAGCCATTATTTAGAGAAAAATTCTTCTAACCTCAAATTTTGCTAGTACCTAGTTACCTGCCAACCGTTGAAACTTAGGCTGAAAATTCCACAAGTAAGTTCCCAATTGAGTAAATGAACCACGTAGTTTCGTTACTGAGCCAAAGATATTATGGGTAGGATTTTCGTCTTCACCGCCAGGAAGAAAATCTGGCGGAACAGATTGTCCGCCCTTATAAAACCTGCCCTATTTCCATTCCACTCGCCGCCTGGACAGTAATGTAGTAGAGCAGATCGCCCGTCTGATTATCATTCCATTGAAATCAAAGTAATGAAGATCAGACAGGTTCTATAAAGGGCATGCGATCAACTCTGCCAGATTACCACCCAGGCAGTGAAAACGAAAATGTATTCCTATTTCTGTCCTAAATTCAATCCCTATTCCGTGTTGAGTCAGTTCATTCAGCTGGGACTACAAGGGAGAACTACAATTGGCTCAGTGTCTCCATGCTAGGGAAGGGCCCTGATCTTGATCGCCACTCAGTGATCGCTGCTGGAAGTGACCGAATTGGGCTCACGTTGAATTGCTGGCCACAGTTGCTCATATCACTGCCTTCAGGAGAGCAGGGTTAAGGCGAGAAACCAGAGCAAATATTGGGGAGGATTTACAATAATAAAGGAAAGGATAAAAGGCACTCTCTCATCTATAACATGGAAAGAGGAAAACCTTTGCACTTGAATGTTGAAGAGTTAATGCAATCCTCACAGCATATTTCAAGTTCTTACCTCCTCTCCTGGCTGGAAATTCTCATGGCACAGTGGACAGTGGTTGGCAACTTTCTCAGGCTTGGCAGCTGCAGAAAGGGTTACAGGAAAAACACTTCATAACTTTCCACATCATTCACTTGAATTTTTTTACATTTTGTTCCAACAATCTACTATAAATTTGTGAAGTGTATAAGAATATCCACACATATATGTATGCCAACATATTTTGATCTACTGGATTGCTGACTTGACCAGTTTCCAATTCTATTGCATTGCTGACTTTAGACCATTTTCCAAGTCAGAAATCATTTGATATTCAAGAACCCAAAATACTGACAGTCCAGATTCCAGAGGTTTTATATGTGGGAGACATCTCTGCAAAGCAACAAGAGGGCCATGTCTGTACTCTACTACTCCTTACACTATGCTGCTTATATTCTATTGCTGAACTAAATTAGTTGCACATGGGAATAGGATCTCAGCTTGTTTTATACCCTGTTTCTATACATCCAGTTGGCCAAACTGTCTCTTTCATACTGCATTTTATCCTGCACAAAATTCCACTATCACCCCAATCCTTGCTGACATCTAGTGGCTCCTTGTACATCAACAAATCAATTTTAAAATCCTTATCCTTGTCTCAAATCCTTCCTTGGCCTTAACACTTTCTACTTCTGCAACCTCCTTCAACCCTTTCCCACATCCTCAACTTTCCTTTTTCTGGTAAACTTGGACCAGAAGACCAAGAGGCAAAGCTCCTTTTTTTTTAATTCGTCAATGGGATGCGAGAGTCGCTGGCAAGGCCAGCATTTATTACCCATCCCTAATTGCCCTTGAGAAGGTGATGGTGAGCCGCCTTCTTGAACCGCTGCAGTCTGTGTGGTGAAGGTACTCCCACAGTGCTGTTTGGGAGGGAGTTCCAGGATTTTGACCCAGTGACGATGAAGGAATGGCAATATATTTCAGGATGGTGTGTGACTTGGAGGGGAACTTGGAGGTGGTGTTCCCATGTGCCTGCAGCCCTTGTCCTTCTAGGTAGAAGAGGTTGCGGGTTTGGGAGGTGCTGCCGAAGAATCCTTGACGAGTTGCTGCAGTGCATCTTGTAGATGGTACACAGTGCAGCCACGGTAGAGGGAGTGAATGTTTAAGGTGGTGGATGGGGTACCAATCAAGCGGGCTGCATTGTCCTGGATGGTGTCGAGCTTCTTGTGTGTTGTTGGAGCTGCACTCATCCAGGCAAGTGGAGAGTATTCCATCACACTCCTTACTTGTGCCTTGTAGATGGTGGAAAGGCTTTGGGGAGTCAGGAGGTGAGACACTTGCCGCAGAATACCTAGCCTCTGACCTGCTCTTGTTGCCACAGTATTTATGTGGCTGGTCCAGTTAAGTTTCTGGTCAATGGTGACCCCCAGGATATTGATGGTGGGGGATTCGGCGATGGTAACGCTGTTGAATGTCAAGGGGAGGTGGTTAGACTCTCGCTTGTTGGAGATAGTCATTGCCTGGCATTTCTGTGGTGCGAATGTTAGCTGCCACTTCGTGAGCCCTTGCTGTTGACTTCACTCCCATCAGAGTCGCATGATGCAGGCACTGTGAAATACTCAAGGTGCCTGCTCCATCCCTGCAATTTAGGTCTTCTGGTATGGCGTTCCACTATGCTGCACTTGCACCAGTGGAACAAAATGTCCGATACCTAACTCTAACTTATACATCTTACATACTAACTTGCTGTTCCCCTCAGCTTGAAAACTATTAGGGGATAGAAATTAATATATATATATATATATATATATATATATATATAGTCCAGTCATTTACTATTTCCACAGAACATTGGACAAAGTTAAGTAAGTCAAAGAAAGAAAGAATGGCCTGGAAATTGATGCATGCTGTGGTGCTTTATCAGGCGCTAAACGGCCTCCTAAGTCTCCAATATGGCAGGATGGAAGCGCACAGTCACTAAGAGCCTGAAATGTGCCACCCGCCATATTTGTAAAAGTAAATTGCTGTGCAGTACCCATGCCTGAAACAGTTGTTAGGCCCTTTCATTCATATGTTCGCTTCGCAGGCGAGCTGCCTCTTACTCTCCGCAGCTCACCGGCTTGATGGTAATGAGGCCAGAGGCCCAATATCAGGGTTACCTTGGACCTCACCATTCAGGCGCAGGGATCGTATCCTATGCCCTCAAAAATGAGCATGGCCAAATTTCTAGGCCTAAGTCTCAAAGTGTTCCAGAGCCAATTAATAACTTTTAAAGTAAATTTGAGCACAGCTAGGTCTCCCAAACAGTAATGAGATAAATTTCTGTTTTGGTGATGGTGGAGGAATGCCGACACCAGTCAAACCCTACATGGATTAACACCTTCAAAAGAAAAATAAAGAAAATTTAGAAGTAACATTTAATTGCACCTTGTTATGCTTGAAATTCAAATGATTCCCTTTAAATGCCACCTCCAATCCATGATCATTTTCATTCATCTATAATTTGTGGAGAAAGTCATCTGGGTTTCTCATTGTAAAAAAATACATTTTTTCCCACCAAGTGTTAGTTTTTTAGAATATTAACTACAGACGCTTCCATTGTATAATGGTCTGCACTTTCCTGCAAAGGGTTTACTCTTCTCAATCCCGTAGCCCATAAAAGGGTGTGTCTGCCTGAGAAATACACCTCCAGCAAAAATGGTCTGATTTCATCTTCCTTCTCTTTCCAACTGGGGTAAGAAAAAAAAAATCAATGAAACGCTTTTATTTGCTGTGCCCTCATGATAACAATGCGACCATCTACATGTAAATTAATCCAGATGCATATCAGTTTCTTGATGACAATGAACTCTCTCAGGTTCTTGTTTGGTGTTTGTGTGTTGAAAACTTTGTTTCCAAAATTCCCAAGAAAGGCCCAAGGATAAATTGGGCTCCATCCAGGCAAGGATGAAGTTGTTTTTGTTAAGACTTGTCACAATTTAGAATAGACACTCGGGGCTAGAAATTCATGTACTTACCGCCACTCCGTAGCGCCACGAAATGGCGATAAAATGGCAGCTGCCATTCTTTTGCCAGCTGGTGGCAGGTCCCGCAGCGGCCGCCATATTCCCCTCCCCCTTTGCGGTAACTGGCAGCGCCCTGGGGGAAAAAATGGCAGCATGGTGACGTCAATCGGCGTGCAACACCGACTTAACGTCACCAACGCGAACTTCGACCCTAGCGCTGAATTCAGCACTGGGTCCTAAGCACGCCAGGTTAACCTGGCGTGCAAGCAGGTTGACAGTGGCGATGTCTGTAGCTCTTAGAGACACACACAGCATTCAGGCAAGTTTGAATTTAAGGGTTTGGACTGTTTTTTTTAAATTTTATTGAAGTGGTGGCTTGCTGCAATAGATGTGAAAAGTTTTTTTTTTAAGTGTGTAGGGAGTGCTGCTGGACACTTGCAAGGGCTCGGATGGAAGACAGAATATGCTGCGAATACTCAGCAGGTCACGCAACATCCGTGGAGAGAAAAACAGAGTTCACGTCTCAGGTTTATATGCTGCCAGACCAACTGAGTATTTCCAGCATTTTATGCTGTCATTTCACATTTACAGCATCCGCTTACACAGGGAAGAGGAAGACGCAGAAGAGGATTAAGTCGAAGAGGAGGAAACAGACGGAAGGATGCATCTCAGACAGCCCCTTTGTGGCCGGGATATCTGGGATGGAATCATCCGCCTGTGGTCCCACAGGCTGGGCAGGCTGCCTCTTCTTGTTGACCCACTGGCTGGGCAGGCTGCATTTCTTGGGTGTGTGAAATGAGGAAAGCACAAGGGTGGAAAAGCAGGAGGAGGATAATGTATGAGGATACCGGTATCTTGTATCCTTTCAGCCCCGCCGCTGGCCAAGGGCTCAACCATGCCCCTGCCAAGAATGGCCTGCACCGTCTCCTCCAAGAGTGTGAGGTGAGGCTTGGAATGGGAGATGTGCCTAGTCATTGGTGCAAATTGTTGGTAGGTGAATGATTGGGGGTTGTGCATTGAGCAGTGTGTGATGCTAGTGGTGCAGTTGGTAGGAGACAGCTTTTAAAGATGACCAGTGGTCTGAGGTCATGAAGCTTCTTTGGGCACTGGAGCAAGGTGGTGGAGGTGACACTGATGGCAGTCACGGCCTTAGTGATGTACTCCCACATTGTTCTTTCTTGAGGGCCTCCTGGCCCCTTTGTGTAGAGGGCCGCTCTTGCACTGTTGATCCCCTGCACAAAGCTGGAGTGCTGCGTGAGAGACCCTCGGTGCCCCTTCCCTGGCTTGCTGAGCCATGTGTGTTAGTGCTGAGGCAGTTTTCCCACTTGTTGAGGTTAGGAAGGTAATTCAGCTTTAACAGCTGAATATTCACATTTGGAAGTTCTTTTAAATATTTAATATTTCTTAAAAGGCAGAAAGGGCTGAAAAATGTATTGATTCACTGCCTTTTGTTTTGTATTGTTTCAGTGTGCATGGCCCCTTTAATTCTCAGACCTCTTCATTGTCCACAATTTCCTCCGAGCTCTACAGCTTCACTCAGAGGCTGTGGGAAGTTGCAACGCCGGACCTGGACAGAAACTTCGTCCCGGATCCCTCCAGCAACGCCAGCAAGACAGCGTCGCACAGAAGGTGGGCGCTGCGTCACCTATCTCCATGCCCCCCAGACCAATTTCATTTGGTTAGCGTTGCAGCCATTTCCCCCTAGGTCTTTTATGCTGAACTCCAGAGTATAATACAGCCTCAGCAGTTCAGACTGGTGCTGCCATTTCCTGGTTAAATTAAAAATTACATTTTATTGCTCCCTCACCAAGCAGCTTTTCCATGCATATTTTCATGGTAGCCAAGTTGTTCTATGCCTATTTAGTAGTTTAATTGCCTACTGAATCCTCTGGACAGGTCAATTGGTCAAACTTTGACCCAATTAAATTAACTGAAAATAGCTCCTCTCCTGGTTCAGTGAGCGAGTACATGGTATTATTACTGAAAAATACAGCTCACATAGGCCCCAGATTTAATCTCTGGTTACTGTTGAGTTAGCTGATTTCAGCCAAGGTGACAACTAGTGGTATTACAACTGATCTAACAGCAGGTAAACAAGAAAAAAAAAAATCAGACACATCTGATTGATGTCCAATGAAGCCTGCTGGAAAGAACGCGAGTACAAGAACCGGTTGGGCTTGACTGTGGTTTAACAGCTGAATGACACTCACTGTCTAGACTCACAAGTAGAGTGGCCACTTGGGCAAGGCACTAGAGGGTTCCTGATGTCTGTGGCGCGATACCCGATAAGGAGCCAGACTGCAAAAGGGGAGGGAAAATGGAGTAAATAGAAAACTCAAATGAAAATCTCGCTGAAATACGGACACTAATTCAAAAGGAAATGACTTTTATGCAACCATTGGATTTGCATCAACAGAACTCCCCAAAGCCTTTCCACCATCTACAAGGCACAAGCAAGGAGTGTGATGGAATACTCTGCACTTGCCTGGATGAGTGCAGCTCCAACAACACTCAAGAAGCTTGACACCATCCAGGACAAAGCAGCCCGCCTGATTGGCACCGCATCTACTACTGTAAACATTCACTCCCTCCACCACCGGTG
This sequence comes from Squalus acanthias, assembly GCA_030390025.1. Classification (NCBI taxonomy): domain Eukaryota; kingdom Metazoa; phylum Chordata; class Chondrichthyes; order Squaliformes; family Squalidae; genus Squalus; species Squalus acanthias. Next base: position 36,945,593 of record CM059440.1, on the reverse strand, counting down.
CACCGTGGCTGCAGTGCGTACCATCTACAAGATGCACTGCAGCAACTCGCCAAGGCTTCTTCAGCAGCACCTCCCAAACCCGCGACCCTCTTCCACCTAGAAGGACAAGGGCAGCAGGCGCATGGGAACACCACCACCTCCAAGTTCCCCTCCAAGTCACACACCATCCTGACTTAGAAGTATATCGCCAATCCTTCATTGTCGCTGGGTCAAAATCCTGGAACTCCCTACCTAACAGCACTGTGGGAGTACCATCACCACACGGACTGCAGCGGTTCAAGAAGGCAGCTCACCACCACCTTCTCAAGGACAATTAGGGATGGGCAATAAATGATGGCCTTGCCGGCAACGTCCACATCCCATAAACAAATAAAAAAAAACATTTAAGTGTTATAATGCACTGGAGGAGTCAAATCATCGGGTCATGATCAGCTGCTGGCACTATATTCAAAATAATCGGTCCTGCAGCAACTCTTCCTTGTAAAAATACATCAATGGTTGATCTTGTTGTATTCATGATGAGAACACATCAGTCTTTAGAGTTCTGGCATTCAATAAGATGGTAGATCAGCCCCTAAACCAATTTGGATGCCAATTTTATAATGCATGTCCTACCTTTGAAACGGATGATTGAACCCATATGGAAGAGGAAAACCGATGTGAATTATTTAAAAGTTAAAAATATTAGAAAGCAGCGAGTATAGGGTATTAGCTAGAAATTAGGAAACAAACTTTAAAGAATAAAAATAGAAAAGCCACAAAGATGAAGAGGAGAGAACAGGGAAACAAGAAAAGATGACACAAGCTAAACAAAACTTATTTTAGCTCTCCAAAGTCTGTTGCAGCAGATGATGAGACTGTATCATCATAGTTGGAGCTGAGCCAGAGCGGTTACAATTGGCCAGAGTTCCTCAGGGATAAAATCAGCCAAGATTTCCACTATTGATCGCTGTCCAGTGATCACCCACCATGTGCATGTCAGCACTGACTCCCCACCCCCTCAATGATGATGGAGCAAAATACAAGGCTGAAGAGCTCACCACCATCTCCAGCCAAAAGTGCCAAGTGTATAATCCTTCGCGGCCCTCTCGCGAGGTCCCCACATTCTCAGACGCCAGTCTTCGGCCAATTCAATTCACTCTATGTGACGCCACGAAATGGCTGAGTGCTGAAGACCTGTGCTCCAGAACTAGCCGCGCTGTTCCAGTACAACAACACTAGCCCAGGTATAACAACAGAAAACGCTGGAAAAACTCAGCAGGCCAGGCAGCATCCGTGGAGAGAGAAAGAGAGTTAACGTTTCAGGTCGATGACCTTTCGTCAGAACTAGCCCAGGTATGCCCGATCCACAAAATCCAGGAGCAAATCCAACCCGGCTAATTACCACCGTATTAGCCTACTCTCAATCATCAGCAAAGTGATGGAAGACTCGTCAACAGTGCTATCAAGCGGCATTTACTCACCAATAAGCTGCTCAACAATGCGATTTTTGGGTTCCGTCAGAACCATTCGGCTCCAGACCTTATTACAGCCTGGGTCCAAACATGGACAGAAGAGCATAATTCCAGAGGAGAGGTTAGAGTGACTGCCCTTGACATCAAGGCAGCATTCAACCGAGTGTGGCACCAAGGAGCCTTCGTAAAACTGAAGTCAACGGGGATGAGGGAAAAACTCTCCAGAAACTGGAGTCATACTTACCATAAACAAAGATGGTTGTGGTTGTTGGAGGCCAATCAACTCAGCCCCAGGACAATGCTGCAGGAGATCCTCAGGGCAGCGTCCTAAGCCCAACTATCTTCAGCTGCTTCATTGATGACCTGCCCTTCATCTCAGAGGTGGGGCTGTTCGCTGGTGATTGCAGTGTTCAACATCATTCGCAATTCATCAGATAATGAAGCAGTCCATGCCCACATGCAGCAAGATCTGGACAACATCCAGGCTTGGGCTGCTAAGTGGCAAGTAACGTTTGAGCCACACAAGTGCCAGGCAATGACTAATTCCAACAAGGAAGAGCATAAGCATCTCCCCTTGACATTCAATGGCATTACCATCGCCAAATCCCCCACCATTAATATCCTGGGGGTCATCATTGACCAGAAACTCAACTGGACCAGCCACATAAATGCAGTGGCTACTAGAGCAGGTCAGAGGGCTGGGTATTTTGCAGTAAATGGCTCACCTCCTAGCTCCCAAAGCCTCTCTGCCACCCACAAGGCACAAGTCAAATGTGATAGAATACTCTCAATTTGCCTGGACACGTGCAGCTCCACCAACACTAGGACGAAGTAGTCCGCTTGATTGGCACCCCATGCGCCAACTCCCTCCACCACCAGCATACAGTGGCTGCAGTGTGTACTACCTATAGGATGCACAGCAGCAAGTTGCCAAGGATTCTTCGGCAGCACCTCCCAAATCCGTGACCTCCACCACCTAGAAGGACAAGGGCAGCAGGCGCATGGGAACACCATCACCTCCAACTTCCCCCTCGAAGTCACACATCATTCCGACTTGGACGTATACTGCCGCTCCTTCATTGTCTTGGGTCAAAGTCCTGGAACTCCCTAGCCAACAGCATTGTAGGAGTCCCCTCAACACATGGACTGCAAGGGTTCAAGAAGGCGGCCCACCACTGCCTTATCAATGGCAGCTAGGTGTGGGCAATAAATGGTGGCCTTTCCCTCGACGCCCATATCCCGAGAATGAATTAAAAAAACTTGCATGCTGGATTCTACCATCCTCATTGATGGGGATGTTCGTGGATCCACCTCCTCCCGTCAGTTAATTCACTGTTCACCAGCATTCACAACTGGATTGGGTATGATTGCTTTGACCTGATCTATTGGTTGTGGGATCTGCAATGCTAACTTTCTTTAGTCTAACAGTAAGGTGAAAGATCTTTTAGGAAAATATGAAAATGCAAAGTCAGACATTATGTGGGATATAACTAAGTCCTTAATAGCTTTTTATTTTAATGACCCTATGGCGCTTTCGGTCTTTGTAAAGGATATTTTATTGTGCTATGCTACCCCTCCAAAAATGTAATCCATTTTAATAAATGGTGCAAAAATGCATATTGAACCTTGTCAAGGAGGCCATTCGGCCATCATGCCTGTGTCCGTTTCCAAATGAGTACTTGAAAGTAGGCATTAGAGGATATCAATGTGGGACAGAAACCCTAGTTTTTCTATTCATTAGCCCAGGGACACAAAATCCATCCTGGTTAACTCAGTGCATATCAGGGATAAAATCTTATGCCACCCCAATCTTTATGGGTCAATTAAACACCAATGAGGGAGCTTTCTTTTTATTTTTCAATAGCCACTGGTTCCCATCAGTTATGTTGTGTATTTCAGTCAGTGATGTCAGAGACTGATACTACCATGCAGTCGGTCCTGAGAGACTGTTGGCCCTGTTATCTCCAGAATTTTTCTAGCACTTCAGTATATCAAACACCTAATGGGAGTAGATGCCTGAGCTTTACCAAATGACAAACGTGCATTATGTTTATATATATATATTAATGTATATACAGCATGCTATCCCCGAACATGGCTACAAGGTATTCAGGAAAGACAGGGAAGGGAAAAAGAAGGGGGAGGGTGGCAGTATTGATCAAAGATACTGCTACAGCACTGGAAAGAGATGATGTACTTGAGGGTTCAAAGACAGAATCTACTTGGTTAGAATTAAGGAATAGAAGAGGTATTGCGCTGCTGGATTTATACTACAGGCCACCAAATAGTGGGAATGAGATAGAGGAGCAAATTTCAGAACTATAGAGTAATGTTAATAGGGGGACATCAATTATCCTTATATAGGCTGGGAAATAACAGTGTTAAGGGCAAAGAGGGGGAGGAATTCCTGAAATGTGTATGACAGAAATTGATCAGTATGTTTCCGGTCCAACGAGGATCTGGTTCTGGGAAATGAAGTGGGGAAAGCAGAGCATGTTTCAATGGGTGAAAGGAAGGGCATCCAAAGATGGAGCTGGATGACGAAAGATAAAGATTAAAATGAAACAGAAAGAGGAGGCTCATGATAAATACAGTAGAGATCTAAGCTGAATACAGAAAGTACAGAGAACTGAAGGAAAGAGAGACAAAGAGTGTATGAGAATGAATTAGCAGGTAACATAAAAGGGAACCCAAAAGTATTTTATAAACATATAAATAGTAAAAAGATAGACAAAGGAAGGGTAGGTACGATTAGAGACCAAAAAGGAGATCTTCTTGTGGAAGCAGAGGGCATAGCTGAGGTATTAAATGAGTACTTTGCATCTGTATTCACTAAAGAGGATGCTGCCAATGTCACAGTAAAGGAGGAGGTAGTAGAGAAATTGGATAAGACAAAAACAGATAAAGAGGAGGTACTTAAAAGGTTGGCAGTCCTCAATGTACAAAAGTCACCTGGTCCGGATGGAATGCATCCTAAATTGCTGAGGAAATTAAGGGTGGAAATAGCGAAGGCTCTGGGCACAATCTTCCAATCCTGGGGGGGGGCGGGGGGGGTGCCAGAGGACTGGAGGATTACAAATGTTACACCCCTGTTCAAAAACAAGGAGGATAAAGGCCAGTCAGCCTAATATCAGTAGTGGGGAAACTTTGAGAGTCAATAATCTGAGACAAAATTCATGGTCACTTGGAAAAATATGGGTTAATAAATGACAGCCAGCATGGATTTGTTAAAGGCAAGTCGTGTTTGACTAACTTGATTGAGTTCTTTGATGAAGTAACAGAGGGTCGAGATGAAGGTAGTGCGGTTGATGTGTATATGGACTTTGAAAAGGCCTTTGGTAAAGTATTACATAATAGACTTTTTAGCAAAATTAAAGCCCATGGGATGAAAAGGGGCAGTGGAAGCATGGATACTAAATTGGCTAAGAGACAGGAAGCAGAGAGTAGTGGTGAATGGTTGTTTTCAGACTGGAGGGAAGTATACAGTGGTGTACATCCCAGGGGTCGATATTACGACCACCGCTCTTTTTTATATACATTAATGACCTGGACTTGGCTGTACAGGGTATAATTTCAAAATTTGCTGTTGACACGAAGTAGGAAATGTAGTAAACAGTGAGGAGGAAAGTAACAGACTGGTGAATTGGGCAAACACATGGCAGATGCAAGTTAATGCAGAGTGTGTGAAGTGACTGATTTTGGTACAAAGAATGAGGAACGGCAATATAAACTAAATGGTACAATTTTAAAAGAGGTGAAGGAACAGGGAGACCTGGGGGTGTATGTACACAAATCTCTGAAGGCGGCAGGACAAGTTGAGAAGGCTGTTAAAAAAACATATGGGATTCTTGGCTTTATGAACAGAGGCATAGGGCTGGATTTTGATACTGGGGCGGGTTGGGGTCGTGTCATCCGCATTTCGTGTTATCCACCCGCCTGCAATTGGATGTGGGAGATTGATGCAATTTTCACCTAATTGGGCAATTGAGTTCCAGCATGTGGGAACCCATGAACCAATTAGTGGTTCAGTCTGAAAGTTGCCTCTGATGATGTCATCATTGATGCTGCATTGCAGGTCAGACACTGCCTGGCCTTTGCTCTGAGAGGATCTGGATGCAAAATGAGCAGCAGCTCTAAGGGGAGAGAGAGAGAGAGAGAGAGAGAATTGTTTTTTGCATCCAGGTCCTTTCACAGCAAAGGCCAGGCCAGGCAGTCTCTGAAGGCCTTCGATGCAGCAGCATCAGAGGCGACTTTCAGACCTCATACTACTACTACCTTCATCACATTTCTGTTATAATAGTGGACCTGCAGCTAATAGTCAGCTATCCAAATGCGCTCCCGCCAGGTTTCACTGGCGTGTTTCAGATCAGGCGTACTTCACGTGGGAAAAGGGTTAAACTAGCTAAAAAGTATCAAAATGGCATTACAGAGCCAATTTAGGGCTTGTTAAGGGCTTTAATGGCCTCTCCCGCCTCTTGGAGGTGGGACGGAGTCGGGACCACCGCACACGATTTCATCAAAATTGCGTGGAGGCGGAATCAGGTCCGCCCGCCACTTTTCGCAATTTTAACCCCCCACACGCCTCCAAACCCGACTCCACGGCCCTATAAAAATCCAGCCCATAGAGTACAAAAGCAAGGAAGTTATGCTAAACCTTTACAAATCACCGATTAGGCTCCAGCTGGAGTACTGTGTCCAATTCTGGGCACCACACTTTAGGAAGGATGTCAAGGCCTTAGAGAGGGTGCAGAGGAGATTTACTAGAATGATACAAGGGATGCGAGATTTCAGTTACGTGGAGAGATTAGAGAAGCTGGAATTGTTCTCTTAGAGCAGAGAAGTTAAAGGGAGATTTAATAGGGGTGTTCAAAATCATGATCGGTTTTGATAGAGTAAATAAAGAGAAAGCGTTTCCAGTGGCAGAAGTGTCAGTAACCACAGGACAGATTTAAGGTAATTGGCAAAAGAACCAGAGGCGAGAAATATTTTTATACAGTGAGTTATGATGATCCGGAATGCACTGCCTGAAAGGGTGGTGTAAGCAGATTAAATAATAACTTCAAAAAGGGAATTAGATAACTACTTGAAAGGGAACATTTTCAGGGCTATAGGGAAAGAGCAGGGGAGTGGGCCTACTTGGATAGCTCTTTCAAAGAGCCAGCATAGGCACAAGGGGCCGAATGGCCTCCTTTTGTGCTGTGTTATTCTATGATTCTATGTAACAAGTGAAATAAAATCGGATATCACACTGCCATGTCAGTTCAACTTTATTGAGAGCGAGCCCAAAACTTATCAGCCAGATGGTTAATACTATTTAAACAATAAGACGCACACTGGTTGTATATAAAACTAAAAGGACGTAACAGGGCGGGGCTGAACATTGAGTTCTTGATCTTTTCTATATGTTTAACTTGTCCTCATCATAGCAAGGACCTATAATATGTTACCTTTGAGTATAGTTTAAAAAACCCTGCACCTAATTTTATTAGGGAAACTGTATTCTGGGTATTCCTTTAGAAAGTTGGTTTTAAAAAAAATATACAGATTGGGGTATAGATACCAAGCACTAAAAGTAGCAACACAGGTTAATAAGACCATAAAAAAGCAAACAAAGCACTGGGGTTTATTTCCAGAAGAATAGTATTCAAAAGCAGTGAAGTTATGTTAAACTTATTTAAAAAATCTTGCTTAGATGTGCACAGAGTATTGTGCACAGTTCTGGTCGCCATATTATAAAAAGGACATAGAGGCACTGGAGAAGGTGCAATTTTTTTTTTACAAGGATGATACCAGAACTGAGGTTACAACTATCAGGATAGACTGAACAGGCAGAGGCTCTTTTCTCTAGAAAAGAGAACGCTGAGGGGAGATCTTTAAGATTACAAAAGGGTTTGATAGGGTAGATGTAAAGAAAATGTTTCCGCTCGTGGGGGAGTCCAAAACTAGGGGGCATAAATACAAGATAGTCACGAATAAATCCAATCGGGAATTCAGGAGGAACTTCTTTATCCAGAGAGTGGTTAGAATGTGGAACGCACTACCACAAGGAATGGTTGAGACAAATAGCACAGATGGGGAAGCTAGATATACACATTAGGGAAAAAGGAATAGAAGGTTATGCTGATAGGGTTAGATGAAGAGGGGTGGGAGGAGGCTCATGTGGAGCATAAACACCAGAATTGAGCAGTTGGGCCGATTGGCCTGTTTCTGTGCTGTAAATTCTATGCAATACCTTCCCTGGGCTGTTTACAGCCGATGGACTAGATTTTATTTGCCAGCATGTCAACACTGAATGCAGTGTGGATCTCAATGGCACTAACAGTTGAATGATCTAACTTTCTGGTTTCCTGGAGATTATTAGGGGGAGAAATTCAGTATCGCCTCATTTGGGGCGCAATTATCGGCTGGGCGCAAAGATTAGCGCCTGGCGCTAATTATCGCCACCGACTGCAAACTTGACTTTTATCGCCCCTTGAGGTGATTGGAGCGCTAAATCAGGCGCTTCACACCTGTCTTAAGGCGCAAAGGCCGAGGAGCGAGGCGCTACCACAGAGCGCTGGCGAAGCTCATGTAATGTCAGTCAGCAATGGAGCACACACACAATAGCACGGGCCAGTTCTTAAAGGGGATGGTTGATCTTGCTTTCCATCCACACCCTGCTCATTGCAGCCTTGAATCTCGGCCTGGAGAGACCTGCACATCAAATCTGCTGGAAAGAACAATGGAGAGTACCAGGCAAAGAGCTCAGAGTGCAGCCCCCACAGTCTTTTCTAAATCGATACAAGGAATGGCATATCAAAATGAACCTGCAAAGTGCTGCTCAGTACCCAAAACTCCTTCACACAACGTTGAATCTCTCCAGAAGTCTCTCTCTCTCTCAGAATGCGTAGTTCAAAAATGGCACCAACAATAAAAGGCAGGAAGCGGTCACCTTTAAATAGCGCTCCCCCTTTCCCTTCATGACTGCAGAACGCTCCCCTCAACCTGTCGTTGCTAGCGTCAGGCGGTAAGGCAGGGGGCGCCACTCAATATCCGCTCCGGGGCGATACCAGGACGTTGCGCACTCGACTGACGTCACGATCTGCCGGCGCAGGAGATCGTGGCGGTAGTGTTTAGCGCCGCCGCAAAATGTCTAGTTAAGTTCGCGAGCGGCGCAAACATCGCTGCGCCCAGGCGCTAGTTGCTTTGCGCCCCATTAGTGCCCTCTTAAGGTGCTAACGGGAGGCGCAACCAACTGAATTTTTCCCCCTTAGTATTTAAAAATGAAGATTTAAAAGTAAATTTGGAGTCTCCCCTGGTGTCTCAGTGGTTAAATGCACTGCATGGTGTGGCACCGATCCACTAGGACTAAGGATGTCCCAGGCCAGACTGATTTCTTGGTGGACATCGAACGTGGACTGGATCAAGTTGGTTCATGATAGCCCTTTCTGCTAAATAGCCACCAACTCCTCACTGTCCAGGCTCTCACATGAAAAATGGCCACATGGGCAAGGTACAGGAAACTCTTTATTAACCGGCACCGACGGGACCGGCGTGGTGCCGGTTAATCAAAAAGTCCGGATAACGGAGAGTTATATCTCCCAACGTACGAGAGCCCCGTACACACTGACATGCGCCTGCATTCGGAGCTCCGTCTCCCCGGGGACCGCCAGCTGACCATCTGTCGTGTCCGCTGCCTACCCGGGCTGCACATTCCCCTCCCAATCTACATGCTCCGATACAAGGCAAATGCCTCGGGGTTTTTTTAAAAGTTATTTTTAAAGGAGAGATGAAGGAAAACCCCGGTTACCTACTCAAGAATTTTGCCGGTTAAGAGAGATTTCCGGTTATTTGGGTGCCGGTTAAAAGAGAGTTTCCTGTACCTGAAAGTTGCTGGCACCAATGGTGTCAAACGCCAGCATCAATTACCACCTTCAGAAAAGGGGAGAGTAAATTAGGGGGAAAATTAAAACAATGGAAGTACCTCTTCAGTTTTTTAAATTCATCTGTGGACGTGGGTGTCGCTCGCAAGGCCAGCATTTATTCTTCTTGAACCACCGCAATCCGTGTGGTGAAAGTACTTCTACAGTTCCAGGACCCAGTATATGCTGTAGTATCACTGCTTTTGGCTTCCTGGAGTGCCTGAGCAGAATGACAACTGGTGGTTGTAAGGTGCTATCACTTGTTGCAACTTAATAAGTCAGTTCATAACGTGGATTTTCCTGTGCGTGCTTCTTCAATTGGGATGCTACAATTAGATAGTCAGATATTCACAGGATTTAAAGTGGTTCTTGCTCACCCAATTGGAGTTGCCAAGCAAACATACACAGTGAACAACCCACAGGATGCTTGTAATAGAATGGCTTGACCCCTTGATCAGTTCCAAACACTTTGAACCATCAGAAAGGCAAGTTATTACTGAAAGATAATGGCAGCAATCAGGAGAAGGAAATGCTCACAGAAGGGAATGGCTGTGACACTACATCATACTGCACACCACCAAGTATTTGTTAATGGAGCAAATTGTGGTATTTATGCTATTGAGCACAAGGAATGAGAGTTAGGAATGAACGGAGGGACCATGGATTTTCTCAGCCTTGAAATATGAAAGTTATTGTTAGTGTGTAATATTCTATGTAATCCTATGGCAATAAAATCGAGCCTTGCATATACTTTTTTAAAGCACGTATACACAGGTACAGTATAGAGGGGTGCACTTTCCAACTCGGACAGCAAAAAAGTGAATTGTTGCAAACTCATAAACTTGAAACTACTGCAAATCCTCAGAGGTCTCACAATCTTTAGGCCAGCTGGGATGGTTTTTCAGTAACAAATACATTTTGAGATGAAATCGGGTCAACTTCCAAAAGCTACAATACAGAATTAAATTGAAAAGGCTTGAATAGACCACTGATGAACCTATGTACAATATGTTAATTGTCTGCTGCCTGTGGGTTTTTCCCGTCCCGATAGGCTATCTATGGTTTCTATGGCAAAAAGTCTGCCCACGGTTTCTATGGCAATAACAAATCAAAGCATGGGTCGCTGTCCAGAAAGTGAATCACCAAGTACACAAACTATTCACATGTGTAATGATTCCATATCCCCCCTGCCATACAAATGAAGTCTCCGAGTTATCTATGCATATGCCAGTATGGAAGCAAAACAGAAGAGGCATTTTTAAGACAGATCAAATCAATGACAAAGACTTGTTAAATGTCAACTATTAACTCTGGAGCAATGATTTAATAAAAAGTTTGATAGCAAGATTAATGGTTAGGGCTGCTCCAGAGGCTCAGTGTGCAAATGTATCACTTGGTGTTGTAATTATTCTTACAGGCCAGAAACGACCCAGGTCTGGTCTGTGGTGATTTTAGCCAGGACAGCGATGGGGGGGGGGGCAAAGAAAAAAAAATTAGCCAGGGTTCCTGCTTGCTATGTAGAGACACCCTCCTGGAAAGTGGAGAGATGCAGATATCAGTTGAAGGCAGGATCAGTTTTTGTTCTGATGTCACCAGTTATGTTTTTAGGTTTTTACACTAGATATTTTCCTTTGGTTCAGTGTCACTAGCTGCTCCTGTAATCAGACCTTGTATCCCTTGCGAGCCAAAGTGTGCTTTTATCTGCCCGATATATAAGTAAATGTAACAAGAGCCAGCCAGGAGTTGAACACTGAACCCTTGCCATTGTACTCCAACTTACTGGAATATATCATGCGCTGCCGGGTGATCCCCTTATCTTTGACAAATGGATACAGACTGTGACTCAGGCTAACCACTAACTAGACAAATTTATTGAACACAAACAGAAAAATTATAGTGTAAGCAATAAATTTAGTTAATACAAATTGCACTATTCTCCATGAAATTAAAACAATAAGCACGAAAATGTGAAATAGGGATCCTTTATTTCTTACTCGGTTATCTGCTACCAAGAAGTCCTCTTATTATCCCCAAGGATCTATCCTTGGCCCCCTCCTATTTCTCATCTACATGTTGGCCCTTGGCGACATCATCCAAAAACACAGCATCAGTTTCCACATGTACGCTGACGACACCCAGCTTTACCTCACTACCTCTTCTCTCGACCCCTCCACGGTGTCTAAATTGTCGGACAGTTCTGGATGAGCAAAAACTTTCTCCAATTAAAGTATTGGGAAGACCGAAGCCATTGTTTTCGGTCCCCGTCACAAACTCCGTTCCCTAGCCACTGACTCCATCCCTCTCCCTAACATCTGTCTGAGGCTGAATCACACTGTTCGCAACCTTGGTGTCACATTTGACCCCGAAATGAGCTTCCGACCAAATATTCACAGCATAACAAAGACCGCCTACTTCCACCTCCGTAACATCGCCCGTCTCCGCCCTTGCCTCAGCTCATCTGCTGCTGAAACCCTCATCCATGCCTTTGTTACCTCTAGACTTCACTATTCCAACGCACTCCTGGCTGGCCTCCCACCTTACGTAAACTTGAGGTCATCCAAAATTTGTTTGCCCGTGTCCTAACTCGCACCAAGTCCCGTTCGCCCATCTCCCCTGTGCTCGCTGACCTACATTGGCTCCCGGTTAAGCAGCGCCTCGATTTCAAAATTCGCATCCTTGTTTTCAAATCCCTCCATGGCCTCACCCCTCCCTATCTCTGTAATCTCCTTCAGCCCTACAACCCTCCAGAGATATCTGCGCTCCTCTAATTCTGTCCTCTTGAGCATCCCTGATTATAATCGCTCAACCATTGTTTGCCGTGCCTTCTGTTGCCTGGGCCCCAAGCTCTGGAATTCCCTGTCGAAACATCTCCGCCTCACTACCTCTCTCTCCTCCTTTAAGATGCTCCTTAAAACCTACCTCTTCAACCAAGCTTTTGGTCACCTGCCCTAATTTCTCCTTATGTGGCTCGGTGTCAAATTTTTTTTGTGTCTTATAACACTCCTGTGCAGCGCCTTGGGACGTTTTACTACGTTAAAGGCGCTATATAAATACAAGTTGTAGTTGTTGCTGATGATACATTTATCAGCTCCAAACACTTTGAATGATCTGTAAGACAGGTCACTATTTAATGACAATGGCAGCAATCAACCTATGCATAATGCTCGGATGCTGCCTGGCCTGCTAAGTTTTTCCAGCGCTTTCTGTTGTTATTTCGGATTTCCAGCATCCACAGTATTTTGCTATCGTATGCATAATGAAGACCTTGCCTTGGAGTTTCTGTATCAGCCAGTCTGGGGTATGTGTTCTCTGCAGCTTGCAGGAACAGTTAGCAGTACACAATATTAGCCAAATGTTTCATTTTATCACACCCCTTTATCAGATCAACCTGCCAACACTCACCATCTAGGCTCACATGTAAAAACTGGCCAGTTGGGTGAGTTACTGGAGGGCTGTCAGTGCACACATAGCTGCCACACTGAATGTCAGCACCTTCAAGAGAGGAGGGGGGAAAAAATCCAAACAGCTCCCCTTGAGCTTCAAGCTCGAGTGACCAGTTTTGAGCTTTTCATTGATCTTCGGTAGTAAAAAGCCAAGTTTCAATAATTGCCTTTGACTTTAGCGAAAACGACAACATTCGACAAAACAAAATATCAGGTCGATTTTAACCCAGCCTACCTGGGCAGCCACGGGGTTAAAATCATTGTACACCACTTAACCTCCCCCTACTGCTCTGCAGTGTGACGTACACAGGACCCTGGTGCAATTTACAGGGACGAATGAGCAGATCGTGGGCCTTACGTGCTCCACCCAGTTGAACAGGAAGAGTTCTCAAAAACATAAGTACAAAAATATATTTGTGGGGCCAGGAGGAGCTCCTCTGGACTCCCCAAAAATAATGTGGGACATAAGTACCCAAACTTCCCCACTCCATTGCACCCCCAACCCCACCCTGGACCTACGTGCCTGCCAGTTGGAATGGCATCTTTGCTGCCCAGTCTTGTGGCAGCTTTGAACCAGCGAGCTGTAGCAGGACACCTGTTCAGGGTTTGCAGCTCCCCGCCAACATGGTAATGAGACCCGACCCTCAAAAAAGATCGGGTGTCCCGCCGGCAGGAATGAGTGGGCACTGCACATGAGGCCCATCGTCCATGCCGGGACTTAAATCTACCCCATGATTTTAAATGATACATAGAACTAATTCTCTGTTCCTCTGACTCTGGCATTTTGTGCATCCCGCCTCCCTTCATCCCACCAATGGAGGCCATGCCTTCAGCTGCCCCTGCACTGGAATTCCCTCCACCTACCTCTCCTCTTTTAAGACCCTCCTTAAAACTCGTCACTTTGACCAAACTTTTTGCCACTTCTCCCAATACAGGAAACACTTGTTTAAACGGCACCTAAATATCCGGAATTCTCTAACAACCGGCAGAATTCATACTCCGAAAACTACAGTATACAGTTGTTTATAAGTTTTGTTTTACTGTTAAGTAATTAAAGAGTTATGGATTACCCTCAACTGGCTTTACTGTACTTAATCAAGCATCTTCCACCATCCATTTAACACAACATTCTGTAGGGGAGTACCCAATTATACTGCACATTTCTTGATTTTTTTTATTTTTGTTTGTTAAAAATAGCCTCGGTAGATATACCTCTCCGTTATCCAGAATTTTTAATCAACCGGCACCATCCCGGTCCCGTCGGTGCCAGATACAAAAGAGTTTCCTGTATTTCTTTTGGCTCGGCATCCATTTTCTCCCCGTAGGATTTTTTAAATATATTAAAGGTGCAATTTAAATGCAAGTTGTTGGTTTAAGTCTCCCCCTTCTGTAATGTACCTTGTCAGAATTATGGACAGTTGTTTTGGATTCTGGGCCAAAAATCTAAAAATTAGCACACTCATTAAGTTATGAAAAATGCACTTTCAAAAATAGCAAAGGACTGCAATCTTCATCAAGTCAGTAATACAGCAATTAGTATAATTATTTAAACAGACAACTCAACTGATGAAAGTGACACGTGGCTCTTCTGTCCAAAATCCTCCCCAAACAAAAAAAGGTTTGCCAAATACATTTCATAAAGATCATGCCTGTTAAACCCTTCTAATAGACACAGTGAAGCATCCTAATAGCACCTGCAGAGCCAACTGTCCTTAAACCACTGAAGAGGCTGGTTTACTCATTGTTGCCTTGACTTGTGTATTGAGTCCCCATCGCTTCTAGCGGGCGCGTTTGTGCACACACATTTTGGCCGCTATACACGATGGCTGGTGTAAAACGGGGGGAAAAAAAACTACGTATCTGAAACATACTTTTATGAAAATTTTATAAAAAAGGACTGTGTGATTGTTAGAATCACCCAGCTTTGGAATACCTCATTTAAATTGTTCCAGTTAGGTCAGGAGAGAGACTCAAATTAAACAAACTTCATAAGAAAGACAAGTTTGTGAAATTCCCCCAATCCTTAATCCTGGGACAGACTCTATCCTTTAGGGATCAATAGTTTATATAAAACTGGCATCGAGCAGTGTTTGTGTTGCTCTTACCCATTAATTCTCATCTCCAAATCAGTTTATAATCTTGGGCCACGGTTTCTGACGTCAAACTATAGGGACCAGGCGCTCACCACTGATATTCAGTGTAAAGTAGTGTCAGTGCTAATGTTTGACAGACCTCATGGCAGGTGGGCGCCATTTTTAATAAGACATTATTGCCTGGAGAATGTTTAAAGTCTTGAACTGAATGTTGCACTGCTGCCAGAGCTTTCTACTTTGGCTCGAAAACCGCTGTTAAGTGCTTGTACAGACAACATAATTAAAGGAACAGCATATTCCGGGCTGATTGAACATTGTGCTAATTATGCCAGCTACAATTTGCAAAGCATGATGTAAATTAACAAAGGCTGAACTTAATTGGTGAAAGAATTGACTCTTGCTTTTCTTGAAGGGTATCCGATTGAATAAAAAATACATTTAGATCAGCAAAAACACCCAGAATTTGTGTTTCTGCCCAAAATAAATGGAGCACTTCAGACGCTAAAACCGGCAACTTTGAAATTGGTATTAATGCAAATAGATAATGGTTATCGCTTTTTGCTTATTTTCAGCGACTGCCCGTTTTAAACGTGGACATTTTAAGTGGTGCTAATGGTACTAGTGTCATCAATTTTAGTTTAAAAGAAAAACAAACGCACTATAGGTTAATTTCTAAATCCTTGGAAGGAACAAATTTGACCTAGCTAAACTAGATTGGATTAGGTTACAACATTTTTTGGCTTACCATTGCAGCTCTTTATCTTGAGATGTTCCTGCAGGTCCTCTCTTGCGACTGCTTCACCGCAACGATGACATTTCCCAAAGCTGTCTTTCTTGTCGCACTCGGTCAGCCTGTGCTCTGTAAGGCTGGCTATTTCTACCACCTGAATAGGAAAAAAACAATCCAAAATTACTCCTGGATGTCAACAATTCAGTATGCCAGTCACGCAAATGCAGAGTGCAGTATGGATATGGAAGTCATATTGAGGGATAAAAGGCTCCATGCCATGTGAAAACGGGTAATATTTGTGCTATTCACAGTTTCTAACATCGGGCGATAAAATGCTTATGTGCTGGACTGAAAAATATCAATTGTCAATTACTGGAGGGTAGATTCAATAGATTTCAGATATACTGCGTTTTCTGAATAGTTATGTGATGTTTGAGTCTGAAAGTGTAAAGCACACTTACGTTAAAACCAATATCTACACCAGAGGAGAGATGGCTTTGTCATAAAAGTCGATTATGTCAGTGAAAAAATGTGACAGCGCGACATTGAACCATATAGAAGCATCTGGCACCATTTTGGAAGATGGACAAGCACACTGTAGAACACTTTGCGCCACAATCCCATTTTGCATTAAATTTTAGTAGTGCATTATTTTGAACGCAAACTTAGCGCATACATGTACAGCAGAGAGGACATCACTATACCTTTTAAGCTGGTATCAGGCAAAAGAAGCCTTGACGTTTTTCAATGATGGCAGGATCCCCAAGGGAAATAGTTGACAAACTGAACATTCCAGGAACAGTTACAGTTTCACTAAAAAAAAAATCAGCAGCTCCATACTGAGAGGTTCACAGCTTCTCTTTTCTATTTTTTAGTTTATGAAAAGATTGTTGCTGGACTTTTGCTTGTCTCATGGCGGATGCTGCAGAGGGCTGTATGCTGGAAGATGGATTACCTCAACAAATGCTGGCCCCATATTGCCTGCAGAAAGTCCTTCAGATGCCCCAAAGTAGTACTGAATACCTACACCCCAGAGTAAAGTGGAGATAGGCAGCTAGTAATTCTTATGGTAGACTCGAAATGGTAAATACCAAGCAGCCCTTGTATGACTGTACGAAGTTGAAAGATGTGGGTAGCTTGCATGATTCACTACATGGCGAGTTCCTGATCAAAGAACAAGGTAACCTACCCCATTTCTGTGCACATCAAATGCCTCTCTATAACCTACAAGGAAGAGGCCTACAATCTGGCTGCCTTTCTCAACCCTCTGGTAAAAGAATAGGGGTGGGCCAAAGGATAAGAAAGCAAATAACTTGAAAAATATGATAAAGAATGAAAATCAAGTGCAACATTCCTGTTTTTAAAGAAATAAGCTGAGCTCAGATACCTTGTATAGTTTTATTTCTTAATCTTTCAGAGATCACCAAAATCCTTGAACACTTTTACTAATACATCCCTATTGAATTATCAACCTAATCAAATTGCATTTTCTGTAGGACCCCAAAACATTTCTACCTCTCATCTAAAACATCTGAGTTTTGTTAAAGTGCAGGAAAATGGTGGGAAGGCACTTGCACTTCCAAGTAGCTAGGTGTGGCAGCATTGGGTCTTGGGTATGGCGAGTCATGGCATCTTGCCATAGTGGGTTTACATAACACTGCGGGGCTGGGGGGTTGGGTTTAATATAATTTAAGTGGGGTACTGCAGCCTCGTTGTACTGTAGTGGAGCTGGTGTCTTGGGGATTTGCTAGTGTTGGGACAGAGGTACTGGAGATAGCAGTACTGGGAGGGTGGCCCTGGTGGCTGGGAGCACTTCAGGAGGGGGTTACGGACATCTGGGAATAGAGGAGCAGGTGTTGGAAGTATTGGGGATGGAGCACTGTGAAGGAGGTCTGAAAGTAGCACAAAGTAAATGCTGGGGGGTCAGAGACGTTTGAAGGGAGGGTCCCCATGATCCGGTTGGGGCGGGTTAGACAGTTCTGAGATGCTGCAGTAATGGGAAGGGGCCCAACAGCATGGAATGACTAGGTGTTACACTATTGAGGAGAGTCTGGTGTCTGGCTGTATTGATGAGAAGGTGCAGGAGAATGGAAGTTGTGGACCACAGTCCATTCCCTAAGGCCAGCAGCAGAGTGAAAGCCACTTTCCTGTTACTGATCTGGCAACTGGATCTGCTGATTAGAACAGTTGATGTGTTTCTAATCAACTTGCAGACGTACTGTTATTAAAAGCGCAGTATGTACTTTTATCAGCTAAAAGCTGGTTTCTCGCTCAGTGTGGGAAGGAGCAATGCAGCTGGCTCAGGTAAGAGGCAGCAGCGGATGCTGGGTTGGATGAGAGAGCAGCCCAAGTTACATTGGGCATCAGCCTGAGGGAGCATGCAGAGTTGGCTCAGGCAGTGTTGTGGAGAATGATGCCACAGTGCCAACGATCTTGGATACGGAGCTAAAAGGTTTCATTTAATGGTATACATGCAGACGTCGGACTTTCGGTTGCGCTTTTCCCATCACACCTGTCACACTTTTTTATGCAGACTTTGTTGATTGGCTCAAAATAAAATAGATCAGAACTGAATTAGTAGGGAACATACAAAATACTGAGGAAAACAACCAGAAAACTACCAATAGGAACCTATCAAACCTGAATACCAATCAGAATAGGAACCTATCAAACCTGAATACCAATCAGGAGAACCCAAGTTTAAAAGAAAAATGGTGAACCAATCAACTTGCTCAAAAAAATTTCCAAGTCCTTTCATCTGTCCAATTTTGTGCTCAGTAACTAAAATTTGTAACCTTCCAAGTTTAAAAAAAAACTTTACCAGGTCCCAACAGCCAAATTTAGTGATTTTAACTTAGGAAAAACATACAGATATGGCTAGGCAGCAATAGACAGAGGGAGATGGACAAGTTCAATCCTGTTATTGTGAAATAGGTAATTTTTTCTGCATTTATTATCCAAGATAGCTTACTGATGAGTTTTTTTTTGTTTTCAAAAACAGGAACTTGAATTTTGAAAGCCCTTCAGGTTAAAACCTGAGATACCTGTGAGCAAAACCAAGAGTTATCAGCTAGTATATAGAGTTAACTTAGTCATGTTGGAGACTTATACTACCGTTCAGTCTGTCCTTTTGAGACTGACGGCCCTGTTGTCCTCAGAGTTACTCTAGCACGCTGCTGGAATGTCATGCTCCTTATTGAAAAAAGAGCAGAAATCAGACCTCACCCAATATGAATAAAGTCAGGGTGAGGTAAAACGTGCATTTCAATTCATACCATTTGACACAATGTATAATAATATATTGACTACTAGCTTGAGTTTCTCTTTCCCCCAGTCACATTTATTCTGTTCATCATATACTTTAGGTGTCTCTCTTCACTGGTAGCTCCATTCGGCTGGATTTGTTTTGAGTTTTTGGCTCACAGCTCATGAGATCTTGGACTTTTCTTGCAACAATTCCAACATGTAGCTATCTTTCACAGAAGCACATGGATCCTCCCCCTGGGATGGTGGGGATGAAGAGCATTAGCCAAGTCTAGTCCTGGCCTCACCCAACTTCTACATATGCCCACTTTCCAGCAGGGCCACTTAAGTGATCAGTAACTGAATTTTCTCCCTCCTAATTCTCTTTGGGCTTGAGATCAGCCCAAAAGAGACAAGTTTTTGGACTAAATAGTCTCATCCTATTCACAACATTTCGTATATTTTTAGTCCTGAGACATTGAGGCTACTTGTAGTCCCAACTAAGATCACTGATGACAGTTTATGGTTGAAACCTTGGAACTTCCTGATCTGTATCACTCAGTACCAACACCATGCAATACATTTACCCACTACACCATGGGCAGGAATGGTACATACTGCAATCTTAAATATACTAGAGTAGTGTTAAAAATAAAAATTAACATGCAACTTTCTACAAGGAAATCTTCCAAAATAGCAAAGGTCAGCAGTAGAACAAGGCTCGTCTATATAACATGCAGCTAGGTTTGTAAAAGGAACATTGTATAAATCTGAATTCCACTCTCCAGCCAAGAGTTTCACCTACAACTTAGAAAATGTTACCTTCCACACCTTTGACTGATGTAAGACATAAATCTCAGTAAAACAAGGGACAGTATTAAAAAAAATTGAGTATATTTATCAAGAGTGAGCACCTAACAGAATTTGATAAAGTATGTTGTACAGCAAAACCTATTTACATGAAGACCTGTTGTCTCAAATGGACAAAGTTTGAGGCTGCTTGAGTATACTGTAGGATATTTACATTGGCTAGAAAGACAAAATTGCAGTATTACTGTCGACAAGGACTGGTGCAAAACCACACACTTTCTATATAAATTCATTAGAAAACTTTCAAAAACTAGCTGAAGTGGGTTTCAGTGCTTGGGAGGAGTAGGAAATGAAATATAGATCACATAAATAAGATACCATTAACCAACAAAAATGTATTCAACGGTCTGTACCCCAATATAAGTGGTATGTTTGTATTCAGTACCTAAATATATTCTTTAAAAATTCGACTTAAGCACTATTGGCCTGAAAGTTATGCCAGATATGTCTGGATAGAAAAGCGAAAATTGCCAATGAATTCTACATACCTGTTTACAATGCTCACAACGTCTCAACATTGGACAATGCTTCCAGTAATGGATATCCAAGCCTTCATCAGTAAACATTTCATCCCTCTCCCCACAGAATATGCACAAACTGAAAGAGGAAATGAGATACAACAAACTCAGTCCGATAATGGGAGACAGTCATTACCTTACCATTTAAATTATTACAGGCCAATCTCTGGAACTTCTAGCATTTGGATCAAGAGAGAGACACTGGAAACAGATTGCTTGTGTGAACACGCAGTTGAAGGACAACACACTGAGACTGTATCTTGAGGGCACCAGTGCAAACCCAAGACAAACGCAATGAACTTGAAGTCCAACTAGAAAACTTAGTCCAAAAAGGAATAAATTACAAGTTGATATTGACTGTGTTCTAACAAAATACGGCGCAGCACAAACCTCATTTACATTTAGTATCCAACCCACCTCAACCGTCCTCCCATCTCAACACAAGACTCCTGCCAAAGACAGACCATGACCCTATCAATCCATAATACTGTTGCTATCCAAATCTACAGAGCTGTGTAAGATGCTCAGTGCATATATCGGCAAGTGCAATAAGGAAATCCCTGTTTATTATTCAGCTTGTAATATCCTGATATTTGATATGTGCTCTTTTTTCAAATTTTATTTTTGCCAAAAATCTTCAGACAGGAAATTAAAGAAGAAAAGCCTTTAAGTAGTACTTGCAGTGCAAAAAACACACACACACACGCAGGTTTCCCATGACACTGCTTAATGAGTCGGAGGATACGCTGTTTAACAATAAAGGTATTTATACCATGCAAGGGACACCAGGACCACTCATTTACAATGACTGAAGACGACCATTTAAATTTGTATGAACTTGCATTCTGGGATTTCTACTGGGGCTTAGACGATCGTGCTCCCTGACCCAGTTCATTATTCTATAAAACCTGTAAAGGAGTGGCTTTATATTCTTGTACCCATATATTTAATTTTTATCCCTTGCCCAGTTTTAAAGCCGGGAATACACAGCAAGATGGTATGCAAGATTTACCACAGAGTTAAAAATCTGGTATTTAGGGGTACGGGAGTGGTGTTTAGCTGCACTGGGGGTGGTCCTGCATTTTGGCGACACGGGGATGGTTGATCCTGGACATCGACAAAATGGGAGTGGGGATCCTAGAGGTTTGCAGCACGGTGATGGGGCTGCTGTGATTTTGCAGCATGGGGATGAGGATCTTTTAGTCTGGGATCAATGCAGAGAGGGAACTGAGGATTTGGCAGGACTGTGGAGGGGGAACCGGAGGTTATAGAGAACTGGAGTTTGGGTCACTGGTGGATTCATGGGTCTGTCAGCAGTGAGGGGAAGGGAGGAGCATAGGACTGGCAGCACGGGGGCTGGGTTAGGGATGTACTATATCTGGCAGCACAGTTTGTAGCTTTGTAAGGATCTAGATAAATATTAAATTTGATGGTTTGTGATTGGTTCCTGGAAGTGTATCTTCTGGAAGTCACTCCCTTTGTCTGCCTCTCTATTGTGTGTGCGTGTGTGTGTATCTCTCTCATATGCACGCACAGGTGTCAATAATAAGAATGTTTACATTTTCTGACCAACAAAACATTGGTGATAACTTTGTTTGCTTTCAAAATTCAACTGAATTGCTTTTTTTTAAAAATAAAAATTGGAAATCCACAATTTATCTCTCCGCTTAATACTCTCTCTGAATTTATAGTGCACTTATAATTGGAAATTAACTAAAGCTACAAATGTGTAATTAGTAGTCTGTTTTTTCTCTCTCACACACACTGTTTAAATAAACAAATATATTTGACCTTAATAAAGCTTTTAAAATTTGTCTAGGTTTTCTGAAAATAATTTTGAAAAATTAAATAGGGTTTCCTAGAGAGACAGAGAGTAAGGCATTTGGCTAATGTAAATGCTATGATACATCTTGGGGAAATTGTGCAAAGTGCACATGCTTTAACTGCAGATCTGCCTTAAGCTAAGAGTCACTTATCTGGGCAATATAATCAAGTCCAAGCTCACGCATTTGGGAGAGGCTGATTGCTTCAAGTACTTTAATGAAAGTATTAAAAGACAAAGAAAAACAATTAATACATTGAATAGTGTTGTGAAATACATAATTTTTTGAATTTTTTGTTCAAAACCTTATTTTGGACGTTAGTTATTTTATTCACAGAAAACCAATTTTTTTCAAAAAAGCATTTTGAGTTATTAATTGGTTCATCAATAAAACAAGAGAGTGAAATGTTGATGTGTTTCTACAGAGTTTAACGGGCAGTTTCAATGTTAAATTTTGACAGTGTAACTTGAAATCGTAACACAGGAAGTGAGATTTATGGACACAATGTGCATGCAAATACAGTATTTTAGATATAAACTAAAAAAATATATAAAATAAAAACTTAGACCACATACTGCGTGGAGAGAGAAACAGAGTTAATGTTTCAGGTCGATGACCCTTCGCCAGAACTGGAAAAAGTTACGAGATAACAAATTTTTAAGCAAGTGTAGGGGCAGGGAAAGGGAGGAGGGGAGGAAAGAACAAAGAGAAGGTCTGTGATAGGCTGGAAGGCAGGAGAGATTAAAAGACAAAAGGGATGATGGTGCGAGGCAAAAGATGGTGGTAATGGGACAAGTTAAGAAACAAAAGATGACCCTAGATGAGGTGTAAATGGCAATGGCAGAATGATCGACAGCTGCCATGTGAAAAAAAATATTAAAAATATAGGAGCCGAGGTTATAGTCTGAAATTGTTGAACTCGATGTTGAGCCCAGAAGGTTGTAAACTGCCTAATCAAAAGATGAGGTGCTGTTCCTCGAGCTTATGTTGAGCTTCGTTGGAACAGTGTAAAAGAGGCCGAGGATGGAGAGATCAGAGTGGGAGTGGAGCGGAGAATTAAAGTGACAGGTGACCGGAAGCTCGGGGTCAAGCTTATGGACTGAATTGAAGTGTTCTGCAAAGCGGTCACCCAATCTGCGTTTGATCTCCCCAATGTAGAGGAGACTGCATTGTGAGCAGTGAATACAGTGTACTAAATTGCAAGAAGTACAAGTGAATCACTGTTTCACCTGGAAGGGGTGTTTGGGGCCCTGGACAGTGGGAAGGGAGGTGGTGAAAGGGCAGGTGTTGCATCTCCTGCGCTTGCACGGGAAGGTGCCGTGGGGAGGGGAGGGGGTGATGGAGGAGTGGACCAGGATGTCGCGGAAGGAGCGGTCCCTTCGGAATGCTGAAAGGAGAAGGGAGGGGAAGATATGTTTGGTGGTGGGATCACGCTGGAGGTGGCGGAAATGGTGGAGGATGATCCGTTGAATGTGGAGGCTGGTGGGGTGAAAGGTGAGGACAAGGGGAACCCTATTGTGGTTCTGGGAGGGAGGGGAAGGGGTGAGAGCAAAAGTGCGGGAAATAGAATGGACACGGTCGAGGGCCATGTCAACCACGGTAACGGAGAATCCTCGGTTGAGGAGCAAGGAAGGGTGACTGCTGCCTGACCTGTTGAGTGTTTCCAGCATTTTCTGTTATTTCAGATTTCCAGCATCCGCAGTATTTTGCTATTGTATTAGACCACATACTTCCTGCTTACAAAATGCATTTCCGATTGTCACAATTTTTGGTCACACTTTTGTATTAAATTCCCTATGTCCACATTTCTTATTTAGTTTTGCCATGTCAATTATCATTTGTCAAAATGTAATTACAGGCTCTGGTCACTAATAGATAGGTGATCTTCAATTGTCAAAATTAACTAGAGGCAGGTTTTAAGAATTCAAAGTGCCCTTTTTGCAAAATCTGTAAAACAGTAAGCCACATCTATCAGTTGTACAGGGAGATGAAACTAAAATGTAAATGTCAACTGAACTTATTTGAGAATTTACCTGACGGGGAAAATCAGTTTAAAAAGTTAACAGATACATTTGAGAGACTTCATAGATTTGCTCCACCTCGGCGCCGGAGCGAGGAACTACACTGTGACAGTTGCAATAGAAAACGGTATGAGAAATGTTGACATACCAATTTATATTGAAAACAGTTGACACAAATAGGTAGCCAATAATTGCGACATTATAGATATTGATACACATGATCCCCCCCCCCCCCCCAGTGGTGGGCTGGAGGAATATATTGTTTTACAACAACAGATCTACCATGCCATGTAACATACATTTGGTGATAAGACAAATTACATTTTCATTAAAAAGCAAACTGGGATCTTTGCTGATATTCTGGAGATTTATTTCTATGATTCTGTCCATTTTTACATGAATTTTTTTTTAAACTCAGTGCCGTTGTTATTGTTTTGACCTCACCGTTTTGAACACCAAGGACAAATAGAAACATGGCAGGGAAGATGCGTCAGGTGGTAGCTGCAGAGCGCTGTGCGGCCACGCAGCTTAAAGGGAACACTGGTCACAGGGTCTGCAAGCATTGGAGGTGGAAGGTCGGCAAGAATGGGAGCACTGAGATGTGTCCTGGGATATAGCAGTATTAGGATGAATGGTGCCTTGCGGTTTGGCAGTCTTGGGTAAGGGGTACCAGTAACCCAACAGCAGTGGGAGGGAGTGGCCTAAGTTCAATAAACAAACTTGCATTCATAGTGTCTTTCACACCTCAGCACATCAAAGTGTTTCACAGCCAATGACGTACTTTTGATGTTTCATCACTACTGTAATGTAGGGAAGTGCAGCAAGGTCCCCCTGGATAATCTGTTTTAATGATGCTGGTTGAAGGGCAATTATTGGCCATGATATGTAGTGGATGCAATATACATGGACTTTCAAAAGGCCCTAGATAAAGTATCACATAGTAGACTCACGACTAAGATCAGAGCATGTAGAGTCAGCGGACAAGTAGCAGCATGGATAGAAAACTGGCTACAAAACAGTATTGAGAGGTCGCACAACACCAGGTTATAGTCCAACAGTTTTATTTGAAATCACAAGCTTTCGGAGCTATCGATTTGCTCCTTCCTCAGGTGAAGTAAACTAGATACAGAATCTCCAAAGCATATATAGATGGAAAACAAAGAATGTGTACTTTACAATTGCAAAACAGTAAGCAGAGAGATGGGGTTAAAGGTAGTTACTCAGACTGGCGGAGGGTGAGAAGTGGTGTTCCACAAAGAGGACCACTGTTGTTCATCATTTACATAAATGATTTGGACTCAGGAATCGGAAGTACAATATCAAAATTTGCAGATGACACCAAATTGTGTGTGTGTGTGGGGGTTATAGTTAATACCGATAGAAGACCGACAAAAGACAAGACGACGTCAGCAAACTTGCAGAATTGGCATGTAATTGGCAAATGAATTTCAATATAGATGAGTGTGAGGTGGTACATTTTGGTAGGAGGAATAAGGAAGCTACATATCCCTTGGAAAGTAAAAGTCTCAATAGAAGCACAGCTTAATAAAGCCATAAAAAGTGCAAACAAAGCACCGGGGTTCATTTCTAGAGAAATAGAATTCAAAAGCAGAGAAGTAATGTTGAACTTCTATAGTGGTCATGATGCGGAGATGCCGGTGTTGGACTGGGGTGGACAAAAATGAGAAGTCGCACAACACCAGGTTATAGTCCAACAGTTTTATTTAAAATTACGAGCTTTCGGAGTGCTGCTCCTTCTTCAGGTACAAGCAGCGCTCCGAAAGCTCGCAATTTTAAATAAAACTGTTGGACTATAACCTGGTGTTGTGCGACTTCTCATTTTTGAACTTCTATAGAACTGTGGTTAGATGTTGTACTGTGCACAGTTCTGGTCTCCATATTGCAAAAAGGATATAGAAGCACTGGAGAAAGTGCAAAAAAGATTTAGATGGATGATACTAGAACAGAGAGGGTACAACCATCAGGAAAGATTGAACAGGCTATGGCCCTTTTCTCTAGAAAAAAGACTGAGAGGCGACCTGACAGGGATCTTTAAAATTACGTGGGAGTTGATAGCGTAGATGATGTAGGAGATATTTCCACTTGTGGGGGAGTCCAGAACTAGGTGCCATAAATATAAGATAGTCACTAATAAATCCAATAAGGAATTCAGGAGAAACCTCTTTACTCAGAGTGACAAGAATGTGGAACTCGCCATCATATGGAATGATTAAGATGCATTGAAGGGGAAGCTAGATAAGTACATGAGGGAGAAAGGATACGTTGATAGGGTGAGATGAAGTAAGTAGAGTGGGAGGAGGCTCATGTGGAGCATAAACACCGGCATAGACCATTTAGGCCAAATGGCCTGTTTGTGTTATAAATTCTATGTAATATCTACCTGAGCGAGCAGACAGGGCCTTGGTTTAGTATCCTATCTATAAGATGACACTTCTGACAGTGCAGTACTTCCTCAGTACTGCACTGAAGTGTCAGCCTGGATTTTGCACTCAAGTCTCTGGAGTAGGACTTCAACCCATAACCTTCTCACTCAAAATGAGAGTGCTACCAACTGAGCTACAGCCGATACCCAATTACTACCAACTCCTTTTCAGTCTTGACCAATAGAGACCTTTTCATGTTATTGATTCCATTATTTTTGCTGGTCCTCTGAAAATTGATTTATGAAGAATCCACTAACTATATCTACCATACCCTAATTATCTGTAATAGTTTCATCCAATTTATCCTTTAAAAGAGCCACCTATTCTTTGATCTTCCTTCTAGTATCAATATAGTTGTAAAACCTTTCTGGGTCCCTCTTGATGCCCTGTGAAATTTATATCTTTGTCTCTTTCTACTTCTAATATTTTTTTTTAAAAAGCTACCCCAGTTGTCCTCTGTAGGAATCCTAGGCTTTTGCTACAAACTCCGTTCCCTAGCCACTGACGCCATCCTTCGCCCTAGCAACTGTCTGAGGCTGAACCAGACTGTTCACAACCTTGGTGTCATATTTGACCCCGAGTTGAGCATATGACCACATATCCACGCCATCACTAAGACCGCCTATTTCCACCTCTGGAACATCGCCCGACTCTGTGCCTGGATCAGCTCTAAACCCTCATCCATGCCTTTCTTACCTCCAGACTTGACTATTCCAATGCACTCCTGGCCGGCCTTCCACGTTCTACCCTCTGTAAACTGGAAGTCATCCAAAACTCTCTGCCCATGTCCTAACTCGTACCAAGTCCTGTTCACCCATCACTCCTGTGCTCGATGACCTGCATTGGCTCCCAGTTAAGTAATGGCTCGATTTAAAAATTCTCATCCTTGTTTTCACATCCCTCCACGGCCTTGCCCCTCCCTATCTCTAATCTCCTGCAGCCCCCCAACCCTCCGAGATATATGCGCTCCTCTAATTCTGGCCTCTTGAGCATGCCCGATTTCAATCGCTCCATCATTGGTGGCCGTGCCTTCAGCTGCCAAGGGCCTAAGCTAAGGAATTCCCTCCCTAAACCTCTCTGCCTCTACCTCTTTTTCCTCCTTTAAAAAGCTCCTTAAAACCTACCGCCATCTGTCCTAATATCTCATGTGGCTCAGTCACATGTTTTAGAACGCTCCTGTGAAGCACCTTGGGACATCTTACTACGTTAAAGGCGCAATATTACATAGGATTTCATAGGATATACGACACAGAAATGGGCCATTTGGCCCAACCAGTCCATGCCGGCGTTTATGCTCCACACGAGCCTCCTCCCGTCTTTCCTCATCTAAATCTATCAGCATAACCCTCTATTCCCTTTACCCTCATATGCTTGTCTAGCCTCCCCTTAAATGCATCTTATACTATTCGCTTCAACCACTCCCTGTGGTAGCGAGTTCCACATTCTCACCACTCTTTGGGTAAAGAAGTTTCTTCTGAATTTCCTATTGGATTTCTTGGTGACTATCTTATATAGATGGCCTCTAGTTATGCTCTTCCCCACAAGTGGAAACATTCTCTCTGTATCCACTCTATCAAAACCTTTCATAATTTTAAAGACCTCTATTAGGTCACCCTTCAGCCTTCTTTTTTCAAGAGAAAAGAGACCCAGCCTGTTCATCCTTTCCTGATATGTATACCCTCGTATTTCTGGTATCACCCTTGTAAATCCAGTGCCTCTATATCCTTTTTATAATATGGCAACCAGAACTGTACGCAGTACTCTTGTGGTCTAACCAAGGTTCGATACAGGTTTAGCATAACTTCCCTACTTTTCAACTCTATCCCTCTAGAAATAAACCCTAGTGCTTGGTTTGCTTTTTTTATGGCCTTGCTAACCTGTGTCACAACTTTTAGTGATTTGTGTATTTGTACTCCGAGATCCCTTTGTTACTCTACCCCACCTAGACTCGCACCCTCCAAGTGATGTGACCTCCCTATTCTTCCTACCAAAATGTAATACCTCACATTTATCTGTGTTGAACTTCATTTGCCAATTATATGCCCATTCTGCAAGTTTATTAATGTCCTCCTGTAACTTGTTGCTGTCCTCCTCAGTATTGACTATCCCCCCAATTTGGTGTCATCCGCTAATTTAGAAATTGTGTTTTTGATTCCGAAATTTAAATCATTAATGTAAATTGTGAAGAGCAGTGTTCCCAGCACTGATCCTTGTGCAACAACACTACCCACCTTCTGCCACTGTGAATAGCTACCCTTTACTCCTACTCTCTGCTTTCTGTCCTGAAGTCAGCCAGCAATCCATTCTGCTACTTGTCCCCTGACTCCGCATTCTCTGACCTTGTTCATCAGTCTATTATGTGGTACCTTATCAAAGCCCTTTTGAAAATCCAGATAAATTACATCTACTGCATTACCATTATCTACTCTCTGTTACCTCTTCAAAAAATTACTAAGGTTGGTCAAGCCAGACATTCCCTTTTGAAATCCATGTTGACTATTCATTATTATATTTTTGGTTTCTAGATGTTCTTCTATTTTCTCCTTTAGTAGGGATTCCATTATTTTTCCTACCACCAACGTTAAGCTGACTGATCTATAATTCCCTGGACATGTTCTATCCCCCTTCTTAAATATCGGTATTACGTTAGCTATCGGCCAGTCCTCTGGCACTACACCTTTTTCTAACAAATGATTAAATATGCGTAGTAATGCCTCTGCTATCTCTTCCCTAGATTCTTTTAAAATGCGTGGATGCAATCCATCCGGACCTGGGGTTTTATTTTTTATTCGTTTATGGGATGTGGGCGTCACTGGCAAGGCCAGCATTTATTACCCATCCCTAATTGCCTTCGAGAAGGTGGTGGTGAGCCGCCTTTTTGAACCGCTGCAGTCCGTGTGGTGAAGGTACTCCCATAGTGCTGTTAGGTAGGGAGTTCCAGGATTTTGACCCAGCGACGATGAAGGATCGGCGATATAATTCCAAGTCAGGATGTTGTGTGACTTGGAGGGGAACTTGGAGGTGGTGGTGTTCCCATGCACCTGCTACCCTTGTCCTTCTAGGTGGAAAAGGTCACGGGTTTGGGAGGTGCTGCCGAAGAAGCCTTGGTGAGTTGCTGCAGTGCATCTTGCAGATAGTAGACGCTGCAGCCACGGTATGCTGGTGGTGGAGGGAGTGAATGTTTAAGGTGGTGGATGGGGTGCCAATCAAGCGGGCTGCTTTGTCCTGGATGGTGTCGAGCTTCTTGGATGTTGTTGAAGCTGCACTCATCCAGGCAAGTGGAGAGTATTCCATCACACTCCTGAGTTTGATTAATTTATTTAATATATCGCTTTTTAATTTTAAATGCACTTCTCTCATCATCCAATGTCATGTCCACCTGTTCTATCTCCCTGGTAAATACTGAAGCAAAATAATTATTTAATATTTCTGCCATCTCTCTATCGTCACCTGTGGTATTATCCTGACTATCCCTTAATGGCCCTATTCCCATCCTAACCTTATTTTTTATTGCTGTGCCTATAAAATATTTTACTATTTTGTTTTATGTTCCATGATAATTTAATTTCATAGTTCCTCTTTGCCTCCCTAATTTTTTTTTGACTTCTCTCCTAATCTTTTCGTATTCTCTCTTATCATGCACTCCCCTGCTGTCTATGTACTTAATGTATGCCTCTTTCCTTACCTTCAATTGTTCCCTTATGGCTTTATTCATCCATGGAGTTTCATTATTGTTTAGTTTGTTCTTTCCTTTTAGCGGAATATATTTTTCCTGCACTCTGTTGAACACCGTTTTTAATGTTTCCCATTGCTGTTCTACATCATTGTTTGCCAATATTGTTGCCCCTTTTTGTTCCCAAGTTCTTTTCTCAGCCCCTCAAAATCAGCTTTTCTCCAATCTATTAACCTGGTTTTCGTCATACTTACGTCCTTCTCAATTATCTTAAAGCGTATTATATTATGGTCACTATTGCCTATATGTTCCCCTACCTTTACTTCTCTTATCTGCTCTGGTTCATTCCCCATTATTAGATCTAATAGCGAATCCTCCCTTGTTGGGCTTTTTACATATTGGGTTAGAAAGGAGTCCTGTACACCTTGTAGAAACGCCATTCCCTTATCCCCTATACCTACCTCTTCTGTCCAATTAATATCGAGGTAGTTGAAATCCCCCATGATTACTATTCTATGTTTTTTACTCATTTCCCTAATTTGTCTGTATACTTCTTTCTCCACCTCCCTTCCACTATTAGGTGGTCTGTAGACTACGCCTATTAGTGTGATTGATCCTTTGGGCTGGATTTTCAATGACCCGTGGAGTCGGGTTTGGAGGGTTAAAGTTGCAGATTCGGGGGTCCCGAACCCATTCCGCCTCCACGCAATTTTGACAAAATCGGTCGCGGGGTTCCCGACTCCGTCCCGCCTCCAAGAGGCGGGAGAGGCCATTAAAGCCCTTAACAAGCCCTAAATTGGCTCTGTAATGCCATTTTGAAACGTTTTAGCTAGTTTAACCCTTTTCCGACATGAAGTACGCCTGATGTGAAACACGCCAGTGAAACCTGGCGGGAGCACAAGTGGATAGCTGACTATCAGCTGCAGGTCCACCATTACAACGGAGATGTGATGAAGGTCGTAGTAGTATTAGGTCTGAAAGTCGCCTCTGATGCTGCTGCATTGAATGTCTTCTGCCTGGCCTTTGCTGAGAGAGGACATGGATGCAAAAAAAATTCATACTCTCACTCTCTCCCCATCCATCCATCCAGGTCCTCTCACACCAAAAGCCAGGCAGTCAGTCTCTGACCTGCACTAATTGGTTCATGGGTTCCCACATGCTGGAACTCAATTACCCAATTAAGTGAAAATTGCATAATTCATCCACATTAATATGGAGTCGGGGGGGGGGGGGGGGGGGGGGAGAGGAGAACACGAAATGCGGGTAACACGACCCCAACCCGAAGACAAAATCCAGCCCTTTATCTCTATCCATATGGATTCTATTTTTGTCTTGCTGATATCTGCGCCACTTTTTTCTACTGCCATTATGTTATCCCTAATAAGTACAGCTACTCCACCTCCCCTTTTTCCCTCCCTATCTTTTCTAAATATGTTAAACCCTGCAATATTTAATTCCCAGTCCTGATTTTTCTGTAGCCACGTCTCAGTAATCCCGACTATGTCTGGTTCCTTGCAATGTATGATTGCCTCCAGCTCCCCTGTTTTATTACGGACACTGTGTGCATTGCTGTACAGACAGTTTAACTCATTTTAATAGGATTTCTTCTCACCTTATGTTTAACCATCTTTTTAGACTTCTGTTCTATAACTCTATTTATTCCCTTGCCATGAATGTCCTCCCTTACTTTATTCTTTCCTATGCTCTCTTTTCCTGTTTTGTTTATATTTAGGCTGGTTACGTTTCTTGCCGATCCCTCCCCCCATCTTACTAGTTTAAACCTTTGCCACTTCCCTACTTACCCTTTCCGCTAGGACACAAGTCCCATCCTGGTTCAGGTGGAGCCCGTCCCATCGGTACAGCTCCTTCCTGTCCCAGAACTGGTGCCAGTGTCCCATGAAAAGGAACGCCTCTTTCCCACACCAACTCTTTAGCCATGTGTTAATTCTCCTGATCGGTCTGCTTCTATGCCAATTTGCACATGGCTCGGCCAATAATCCAGAGATTAGTACCCTCGAGGTCCTGCTTTTTAATTTAGATCCTAACTCCCGATACTCTTTCAGCAGGACCTCCTCCCTGTTCCTTCCTATGTCGTTTGTTCCAACATGGACCACGACAACTGGATTTACACCCTCCCATTCCAAGCTCCTCTCTGGCCGCCGTGAGATATCCCTTACCCTGGCACCAGGTAGGCAACACACCCTTCGGGATTCTTGTTCTTGGCTGCAGAGGACGCTATCTATCCCCCTAATTAGAGAGTCCCCTATCACTACCACATTTCTATTCTGTCCCCCCTCCCCACCCCCTTGGACAGCCTTCTGAGCCATGGTGCCTTGGTCTGTCCTCCCTGCAGTCTTTTTCCTTGTCCTCTGTTTCTGTTTTGTAGCCCATGTTATTACTCACTCATTGACATGGTTATCATAAACATTCTGGCATGTGTTGTATTGGAAAGGGCAATAGAGAGCTGTGCCTTGTGCTGGAATGTTTATTATAGCCATTCATGCGGTCGATTGGGACAAGTTGTTGTTGTTTCCTTTTGAAATATTTTTGCTAGTTTTAATGTTTCTTCTGGATCATGCTATTCTATTTTAAACGCATTATACTTTCTTTCCTCATCTTATACAATAACCATAAATACTGTCTATTCTTGTTTGTTCTCTCCAATATGGTTTTCCAATTAATGGACCTAGAGAATGATGATTATCGAAGTTGAACAAACGTAACAGATCAAACAGTACTATGTGCCAGAGCCTAATGGACCACATGTACTGGATTCAAGAATTTAGATTTCAAACTTGTCTCAATCGACAGCATGAATGGCTATAATAAACATTCCAGCACAAAGCACAGCTCTCTGTTGCCCTTTCCAATACAACACATGCCAGAATGTTTATGATAACCATGTCAATGAGTGAGTAATAACTTGGGCTACAAAACAGAAAAGTACAAGGTCACCTTGACTGCTGGGGTGTACTGCAGATAACCAATTATTCTTAGAAATGAAACAAGCTCACTCTTATCGAGTGCCAAATAGCACTCAGAAATCTATTTAGGTTTAGTCTGAAGTGCTCTTGGACAGCCTCTATAGCTTCTAAATTTTAGTTTTTGAGCCTCCCCAATCCAATTTGGTGCATCAATCAATTAAAATAACAATCGTCCCATGAGGGGGGGGGGGGGGGGGGGGGGAGGGAGGGGAGGGGGAGGGGGAGGAGGGGAGAGGGAGGGGGGAGGGGGGGGAGGGGAGGGGGGGAGGGGAGGGGGGGAGGGGAGGGGGGAGAGGAGAGGGGGAGGAGGGGAGAGGAGAGGGGGAGGAGGGGAGAGGAGAGGGGGGAGGGGAGGGGAGAGGGAGGGGAGGGGAGAGGGAGGGGAGAGGGGGAGGGGAGGGGGAGGAGAGTGGAGGAGGGGAGGGGAGAGGAGAGTGGAGGAGGGGAGAGGAGAGGGGAGGAGGGGAGAGGAGAGGGGAGGAGGGGAGAGGAGAGGGGAGGAGGGGAGAGGAGAGTGGAGGAGGGGAGAGGAGAGTGGAGGAGGGGAGAGGAGAGTGGAGGAGGGGAGAGGAGAGGGGGGGGAGGGGAGAGGAGAGGGGGGGGAGGGGAGTGGAGGGGGAGGGAGGGGAGGGGGAGGGAGGGGAGGGGAGGGGGGGAGGGGAGGGGGGGAGGGGAGGGGGGGAGGGGAGGGGGAGGAGGAGGAGGGGAGGAGGAGGGGAGGGGAGGGGAGGGGGAGGGGGAGGGGAGGGGAGAGGGGAGGAGGGGAGAGAGGAGGGGGAGAGGAGGGGGGGAGAGGAGGGGGGGAGAGGAGGGGGGGAGGAGGGGGGAGAGGAGGGGGGAGGAGGGGAGAGGAGGGGAGAGGAGGGGGGGAGGAGGGGAGAGGAGGGGGGAGGAGGGGAGAGGAGGGGGGGAGGAGGGGAGAGGAGGGGGGGAGGAGGGGAGAGGAGGGAGGGAGGAGGAGGAGAGGAGAGGAGGGGGGGGGGAGGAGGGGAGGGGAGGGGAGAGGAGAGGAGAGGAGAGGAGAGGAGAGGAGAGGAGGGAGGAGGAGGAGGAGAGGAGAGGAGGGGGGAGGAGGAGAGGGGGGAGGAGGAGGGGAGGGGGGGGAGGAGGAGGGGAGGGGAGGGGAGGGGAGGGGAGGAGGGGAGGGGAGGGGAGGGGGATGAACAAGTTGATGAACCAATGGTGGAGTAAAGGGAGCAAGGAGAAGTCCAGAAAGCAAAGGGAACAAGAAGAAATCCAGGCAGAGGGTACATGCAGGGACGCAGGGCAGAAGCAGATTATCATGTTACAATTGGGCAAGGCAGTGGAATGATTTGAAAATAAAGACAAGAATTTTGAACTCAACATGCTGGGACACTGGGAGCCATTGGAGCTTGGAGCAGGTGAGGATGGGGATAACGGGAGTGCATGACTTGACGTGGGCAAGGATGCAGGCTGCAGCAGTTCAGATCGGTTGAAGCCTGAGTAGGATTGATATAGGGAGGCCAGACCGCAGAGTATTAGAGAAGTCAAGCCTCGCGATGAGGAAGGCATGGACTAGGGTTTAACAGAGGTGGTGGGGCAGAGGCAGGCAATATGGCAGAGGTGGTAGAAGGCAGTTTTGGTATGTGGGGAAGGAAGCTGAGGGTTGAGCAGGGTGCCAAGGTTACGCACTTCTCGACTCAGCTTGAGGGGGCATTCAGGGAGGTTTATACAACTGAAGGCAGAGACCTGGAGATGCTGCCAGGCATCAAAGAGGATATCTTCAGTCTTGCCAACATTCAGCTGGAGGAAGTCTCGACCTTTCCAGATCTTGATATGTCAGAAAATTTGACAACATGGCAACAACCTCAGAGTCAGTAGAGGACGTTGGGAGGTAGAACTGGGCATCACGAACACAAATGTAGCACCTAACCCTGTGCTTGCAGAAAATCTCACCAAGAGGTATCATGTAGATGGTGAACAGCAAGGGGCCAGTGATGGACTCCAGGTTACACCATAAATAACCCCACAAGTATGGAGAAATGATTAGCAGCAATGTGGTAGCAGCAAGCTGCACTGAGTCAAGTTAAGAGCGGAACCAGAAGGGAGCAGTGCCCTGGAACCAGACTGCAGAGAAGAGATGTTGGGAGGCGGACAGAGGGCTCAACAGTCTTGAAAGCAGCAGAGAGATTGAGGAGGAGGAGGAGGAGATAGGAAGCCATGGTCACAAGTACACTGGATATTGTTTGTGACTTTATTTGGGCAGTATCAGTACCAGCTTGGAGGAACTCAAGTAAGGAGTAACAAGGAGGTTAGGAACTAAGTTGCAAGGTAGCAACGAGTTCCAGGTCTCCAGAGTAAGGGAAGCTTTGAGATCAGCAGCAGCAGGAAGGAGTGGTAACGTTTGGGATGGGTTTCCTAAGGGGTAGAGCGGATTTAAAGGTGGAGGAGGATGGACGAGAGAGACAGGTTGATGATGTCAGCAAGTATGGGGAAAGGAAGCAAGTTTGAGAAATGAGGAAGAAGGATGGAAGGGGATTGAGGGAGCAGGCAGTACTTAATGGTCAAGATGAGTGGGCTGAGGCTGATGGGGAAGAAACTGAAAAAGTAGAACAGTGAAGGCACGGTTGGATGGAGTGCAGAGGGGAGATGGAAGTTTGGGGATAGGACAAGAGGTTGGGGAGACAGTGGCTGCTTTGGGGCTGGTCTCAGTTTTGTACCCAAAAAGTCCAACAGTTCTTTGTATTTTGAATCGGAGGTAAAAATTAGGGACGAGGTCTAAGGGGACAGTTAGCGGTTTTGGTTAGAGAAAGGGAGCAAAAGTACAACTTGAGGCGGCCCAGTTAGAGCAGACAGAAGATTGCGGATTTGAGGCTGCAGGTTGGTGGTGCTGTATCAAGGCGGCGATTGGGATGGGAGGCTACATAGGATCTGAGGGGGGAAAGGGGAGATGAAAATGGGGGCAATACAATTATGGAGAAAATTAACAAAGGTGTCAATGTCAGTGCAGATGGAAGGCCAGAAGCACGGGATGTTGAAGTTAAGACAGGATTCAAGAAAAGTGGGAGAAAGCCTGGTTAAAATGATAAGAGATCATTGTAGTGTTGAGATCCAATAGTTAAGATAGTGATAGCTGAGCCACACAGATAGGAAGATCTCAGGTTTGACCTTTAGTCTAAGCGGTTTGCTGATTGCAGCTGGAGGGATGGCAGATGCCCTATAATTGGCTTCAGTGAGGAAAACTGATCAGGGTTCCCACTCCTCACCCCTTTCTAGCTAACTTGTTGGTATTGCTTGAGCTGTGCTGCTCCTGTGGTTGAATATCATTCCTACATTCACCACCGGGCCTACAGATAAATAGCAGCCACTTGGGCAATGTGACCGGCATATGTATAATTTGCAGGGGGAGGGTATTGTAAGAAAATAAGTGTGTGCACGCGCACACGAGGTGGAAGAGAAAATTGGCAGGGGAAAAAAGTGTGAAAATAAGCTCACACATATAAATATAAATAAGTAACAGCAACATCTGACGTTACATTGTGTATTACAAAGCTGTAATATAGTCTTGTGGCTCAGATGACTTTAATCTGAGCATGCATGCAATTTTGTACATATAATTAGAGCAAGTAATTAAATTTCTATTGCTTTATAAAAGGAATAATGTTAGTCATATCTTCAGACAAGCAGTTGCCAAACTAGCAGTAACAAAATGTTCAGTGGATTCTAGCTGCCAAGTTATTGTCAACACATTATAGATAAATAATGCACAAAACATTTGATAAAATAAGGTCCCCATTTCTCTGTCCCTATTGTATATGGGTAAAAAAAAAAGCCTATTCAATCCAGGGCAATTTCCCTTTGGTTTAAGACAATAGCCCATTCACAGCTTCAGCCAGAAGTAACATCTGTTCTGAAATATGACTTCCATTTGCCACTGTAATCTGTCCAAACTAGGAGTTATAAACTGGCTTTAAGGTGAACTTCATGGCAGTACTGATGTAGGCATATTACTATTATTGACTGGCGATGGACAAACAGCCCAAACTTTCCACACCAACTGATGCATTCCTGCACCTGTTTGCTTTCAATCCAGAGTAAAATGTTCCACTCCCCCATCCTAACGTAAGGGCCTGGAAGTCTTGGAATTAAAATGTGAATAAACCTGCCGAACTTTCGCATCTAAATACAGAGCAGTATGTGAATGAATGGGGATCTGAAGTTCTCCACAACTCCATTTATTGGTAATATAGGTGCTGCAGTGCTTCTAACTGACCCTTGTGCATAGTTACAACGGCAAAGAGTCTGCTTCACTGTTCATGAAGAAACTCAACCATAAGCATAGTGCAAAGGAGTCTGTTTGAAAATGGGTTGTAGTTGTGAAAGAGTTAAACGTGGACTTACTTATCCAAATAATTAGCCACTGAAGACTGCTCATCGCCCATCTCTGGTTGTAGGGCCGGAGCTTTTTTTCCACGATCTAAGAAACAAATACAAATTGTCAAAAAAATTAATTCTTTCAGTACTCTGTTAATTTGTACTGAAACTCATGTCAAATATCACACCGCAAGTTACTTCAACTTCACTTTAATCAATGGATACACAAGCACATTATTGCTTGCCTCAGGTTATAGCATATTTGTTCTTGGTGATTATATATAATCTCATTTACTTTGGCATGTAGTTCTTTTGTGAGTGAGGATTAATAATTACACTAACTGGAATCAGGAAGGAAATTGATAGATATTCAGTCACAGAATTTCTAGCTGAAACAAGCAAGTGGAAAATCCCTTTTGGCACAGCAAGTTATTTCTATTCTCTCTCTTTGAGTGTACTCATGCCACCCTTGAGTCGCTACTAAATTTGGAACAGGCATAAAATAGCCTGATGTTACTACCTTGCTGATTTTTGTCTCTTTTGCTTTGAGGGAATGGTTGGCTTCCATCTGACTATCCAGCTGAAATTGTAATGTTATTAAGTGAGGAATTGTGGGGCTGATCTGTGCCCTACCACTCAGCACAGAACAGACATAACAGGGCAACTGAGGCCCAGACATTGTGCAAGAGAATATAAAAGATGTACTGTAAATTTATGTGTTGGTTTTATTTTGTCGCTTATTGTCTGCCCATTTGCTGCAAAAATAAAACTCACAGAAAAGTTTGTATACATATTGCAGAAATATCCCACCTGTAAAAATATTGCATAATTGCTTGTTTTACAGTATACTGTAAATAAGAGAATCCAAAATTTCAGCCAATATCAGGGTTCATAAACAGCTACAAACTACTTAAACCACTAACGTAGCACAGTATGCATTAACAGGACGACATGTAATCTAATCTTCCAACGAAGTACAAGTTTCGAGTGAACAAATTACATACATAAGAAGCTGGATGTAATTTACTTCTAAAGCATGTTTGAAAACCTCAACTCATGGATTAACTAAATTCTTGTCAAGCAAACTTCTCCTCAGTACCTATCCTGCCATGCGACTCTGGTACAAGTCAGGTTTAGCATTGCAACTGGTTCAAAGCCTTCTTTTCCTGCCACACAAATATTTCCATCTAAAGATGTTTTTATATTGTTCATGTACTGTCACTGGCCAGTGGGCAGTACTCCCACCCCCAAGGGGATGAGCCACTATGAATATACAAAATAGGCAAACTCCACATCCCTAACAGCATCTGGGACCATATGTTTCCTGTGCCACAAACACAACCGTTAAATGCAGAGCAAAATGTGGAGCTCCTTTCCTGTTGACCTTTCAATGGGCTCAATAGAAACCAGGGGCACACAGTCGAAGGGAAATGTGGAGAACAGTACTACAGTTCACAGGTCTCTGCTTCACCGTCATTCTCAAGTCACATCACATCACTGTAACTCACACTAACCTAATGAGCTGATATTAGTTTGATTAAAAATTTACATACAAAAACAAGCACCTGACATGAATTGTACATTCCAAACTGTAATACAACCTTACGGCTCAGATTACTTCATAAAACTTCATGGATGATACCACTTAAACCCATTAAATTCTGTTTCAGTTTTGTAGTACACTATGACAGCAACTCTTTTCTCCGTGTCAGCTGTGGCTGAGTTGGTAACACTCTCGCCTCGGGATCAGAAGGTTGTGGGTTCAAGTCCCACGCCAGAGACTTGAGCACAAAAATCTAGACTGGTACTACAGTGCAGTGCTGAGGGAGAGCGACACTGCCGGAAGTGCCGCCTTTCGGATGAGACGTTAAACTGAGGTCCCGTCTGCTCTCTCAGGTGGACGTAAAAGATCCCATGGTACTATTTTGAATAAGAGCAGGGAGTTATCCCCAATGTCCTGGCCAATATTTATCCCTCAATCAACATAACATAAAAAAAACCCAGATTATCTGGTCATCATCACATTGTCGTTTGTGGAAGCTTGCTGTGCACAATTGCCTGCCGCGTTTCCTACATTACAACAGTGACTACGCTTCAAAAGTACTTCGTTGGCTGTAAAGCGCTTTGAGACGTCCTGAGGTTGTGAAAGGCGCTATAGAAATGCAAATCTTTCTTTCTTTTACCTGCACAAGTGTCAATCTGCCACTCAGTCCCCTCCTTCCCACCCCCACCACTCCAAGGAACAGTAAACTATCTACTGATCAGAAGAGGGGCCAAGCCAGCTAGTCTTTGGGTGGGATATTGTTCGAATCATCCACTAATTGACCTTTCCCTGCACTGGACTATATACATGAGATTCAAAAACGTCATAGCTGTCAAATTTATTAACAAAATAAGGTATTTGTGGAAACAGAAATAAAGCTCGTTGCTGTCTAGAAGTACAGGTTTTTCAAAGCTAAAACAGTTTCTTTCAGCACTGAAATGGTTAAACAGGGAAAATGTCATATAGAAGTTTTACTCTGTGGCATGCCATGCCTGCTTAGAGCCCAAACCAGGACTAGCAGAGTCTGGAAAGAGATGGGATTATAAAGTTAGACATTGTACAGATCTTTGCTTCTCTCTGCTAAGAATTTAACGTATTCTTGTCTGTGCTTAGTGCAAATTTCCCCCTCTCTCATTTCAGTTGTCCTCTTTTCTAAATGTAAACACAGCAAGCGACTGAGAGGTGGGAGGTATTAGTTTTCTACTTCTGACTTGTATGGTCTGAACTGTAAAATATTTAAACTTAAAAATCCATCAAGTGTACTATCAAAGCATCTGTGGGAGAAGTGATTTACTGAGCAGCTTATAAAACATTCTCTTTATTAACTTTTTATGGCCTATTTTTGTATTGGATGGCTTTCAAAAAGGTTTAATATTTTCATATTACTTCTCAGTAAGTCTTTTGTTTTTACACAATGAAAGCCAGCTAGAAATGAGCTCTTAAGGATTACTTTGTATATTCCTGGACAGAGACTAGTTGGATCAGTTTCCTAGGCTTTTAATAGAAACCCAATTGTGTATTAATACAAGCCCTAAAACAGTTAACAGTTCTATTGCTTAACTATGACTTTTTACATATACTGCTGGCGTGAATGCAGTTTTCCCACCAGACATTGAAACAGATGCTGCAATTATACTGGGGTACACAGCCACAATGCAGGCCCAGTGTATGGAATTAGTGACAGCAGTTTAGTGCAGCAATGCCAGTTTATGATGGATGCTTTCAAGAGGGCACCTGTATTCTAAATAATTATTTATTTTCTTTAAAAGTGTCTATTGCAGCAGAAGCACATCAGGTGACTTGTAGAAGGTGGCATCTGTGGTATTGTGCAGGGACTGCATGCAAGATTCTGAGGGAGATTTGGTGGTTGGTTTATTTGCCACGGAAGTCCAACCCCATGTTAGCCTGGCGTGAGTCTGAATTGACGTCAGCATGAAACCAGGCTTCATGACTCAAGTGGGTTATATTGTACACTGTAGATGAGACAGGCTGATTAATGGGCCAATCTAACCTTTGTGTACTAGTACAAGTGGGACAGATAGAGTAGATTATAAACAATTTTAAATATGCATCAGTCTGCTGATAAGAACTGTTTTAATGTCAATTGGAGTTGTACATGGATATATCAATGGTTTGATAGTATGGGTGAAATGCAAGGGCAACAGCTCCCTGTGAAACAGCAAAAGTAACTCAAAGTTTTGCCTGGAATAAACTGACAAGTTGGCAAAGTTTTATTTTGTTCCTGTTCTACAGATGACCTCACAAGCAGATATGTGAAAGAGTGAGAGAAATCCATTTATACCTATCATTTGTACAAGTATACAAGGAAACACTGAGCCCATAAAGCTACCAATGTACACATGCAATAAAAAACTAAAACTAAACTATACGAACACACCTTTCAAGTCTTGGCCTAATTCTTAAGATTAGCAAATTTACAAACAGCTGTCTCGCTTCAGACTTGTATTACTCATTATTTCTTTGCACAATGCTCTCCACCACTGCCATCACCCAAAACTGGTTGTGTAAATAGCCACTCAAATGCGTCAGTTTGGAAAATTGGTGCCAAATTACAGTACTGCTTTTGCAGCTA
Organism: Squalus acanthias; assembly: GCA_030390025.1. NCBI lineage: Eukaryota > Metazoa > Chordata > Chondrichthyes > Squaliformes > Squalidae > Squalus > Squalus acanthias. The sequence continues at coordinate 36,903,925 of CM059440.1, read as the reverse complement.
AGCTGTAATTTCACATCATAAACAGCACAAATCACAAATTATCTGAAGCAAAATAAATTACAGGAGATACTGACAGGCTAGATTACGAAAAAAGGCTCAATTTTTCTCCCTCCTCCTGAACGTAATCACTCATGCTGGAAGTATAAGTCCATCAATGCCTGCAGCGCTCTAGTAACTTGTCCAAGTGTCCTATTTATACCTGAGCCGTGACAGGTTATTGGACCAGAAGCTGGGGTGGGGCAGACCCGGCCTGATCCAGACCTTAACCAACTGGGAAACTTTCCCATAGGGTTCGGGAGATTTTCATTTCTGAAATAATGGAACCCTTCATTAATTTCTGTTCACACTTGAAGAATGACCACTTGGTTGTGGTAATGACGGACATGCATGGAACGGTTAAAAACCTTAAAAAAAAACACGAGTTTCTCTGCTCTTGCATTTAGTACCTCTGCAGAATAAGCCATACCTGACTGAGAGGTTTGGTGGGATACAAGTTCCAAGCATCTACTAATGGTAATCTGGAATTGGCCTCTGGCAGGTGGAAGAGAGGCTGAGGGTCAATCTCTCCCAGCTGGTAACTTTGAGGTTCATTGATACAGCTGAGATCAGTAACCCAGTAATCCAAAGTGCTGTGTCACAATGCAATTTCTGGACCGTTTATTTAAAAAATGTTTTAACCTCAAGATATACTAAGACAAGGAAGAGAGAAAAAGTGCAGTTGGACACAAGCCTGTTATAACTTAAGGTGTGGGCATACCAAACATTCAATCATCTTTACTGCAGGGGATAAAACCGAAAAATACAGAAAAGCATATCTGGAAGTCCATTATATGCAATTAAAATTTGGGTTTCCGATAAACCATTTTATGTGAATGAACATGAAGTGATATAGAAACTCATAACTGTAAGGGGAAGTTAACTCAAGAGTCCATCTGTGACTTTTTTTCCCCCCCAGAACAGTTTCTCTCCTTCTTTCCTCCTGTTTCCTTATAGATATGATGCGGAGATGCCGGCGTTGGACTGGGGTGGACAAAAATGAGAAGTCGCACAACACCAGGTTATAGTCCAACAGATTTATTTAAAATTACAAGCTTTCGGAGCTATCGCCCCTTCGTCAGGCAAAGTTACTGTGAGAGATTCTCTCACAGTAACTTTGCCTGACGAAGGGGCGATAGCTCCGAAAGCTTGTAATTTTAAATAAATCTGTTGGACTATAACCTGGTGTTGTGCGACTTCTCATCCTTATAGATAGGTAGAGGAAATAAAGAAAAGAAAATCCAAATGATAGTGCCATAGAAATTCTTTGCTCGTTGTATGAACCGTGTTGGGGAAATTTACTTGGCTTGACATACCATTGACCCTTTATACCCTACGGACATTTGCTAAGTTAATTATTCATCATTGTACTTTGTTAAGCAACATGATTTATAGGTTCAATTTATACCACCTGGAACATACAAACACACAATGATCATCCCGAAGCTCCAGAGCAACTATCAGCATTTGCCCGTCATATTTTATTTCCCAATTTGTGCACCAGCCTCATTATTGTGTTGTATGTAGCCTGTATTATTTAGGACCCCTCATATAAAAAACACTTTCCCTAACACACTTTTCAGTATGACTCGATGGGCTGGATTTTCTCAGCCCCAAGGAGGCGGGACTGCCGGTAAAGTAGCAGAAAGTGGGGGCGGATGGCAAACCCGCCCCCATCCCGCCTCCGTGCCCCTTTGCCAAGAGACGGGAAGATGTGCTGCTTCGGGTCCCGTCTCCTCGAGGCGGGAAAGGGACTGAATACTTTTAACTGCCTGTTAACAGGTAGTTAACAGGCAGAAAAAAGGAGTAGTCCCATTTTACCTTTTTAGGTGAAGGCTTCCCAACCTCGGAGAACCCCGCCGGGGTGGAGGAGTCAAGTAGGAGGTCTGCGGGGGTTGGAGGGACCTGAAAGTAAGGTGTAGAGGTGAGTGATGGGTGCAAGTGTGGAGTGGTAAGTATGTGAGGTGAGTGTTAAGTTTAAAAAATGTTCACTTACCTTGGTTTCTGCCTACAGCCTTCAGCCGCTCTGGATCGGGAGTCCCGACATCTTCCTTGTCGATTTCACAGACTGGCTGTTGGATCCTCCGAACCAACAGTCATCTGAAATCTACAAAGTTGAAAGGTTTGATGAGTCCTAAACACAAGGACTCATCAAACTACAGAGAATGTCAGTGTTTGACAGCTTCACAGAGCTGTCAAACGCTGACATTTCTTCTTTCAAGAAGTCTTGACAGATGGCACGTCAGACGTTGACGTGCTCGGTCAGTGACTTCCCCCTAATTGGCCTGCTGAGCCCACAGGGTGGGTTTAACAAGGTCAATCAGGGGAAAATCCCGCTGGTTGGCCAGAAGATGATGGAGGCAGGACATAGACCCGACAAGCAGCAGTCCCGCCTCCAACTCGTCTCCATTGAGAAAATCCAGCCCATACTTTCAAAAGCTCACAAAAGCAGCATTATAACCACGTTAAACAATTTCAGCTTTACACCACTTTAAACTACCATGTTTGCAGCTTAAAGCATTTCCTCTCCAATTTCTGATCCATACTTGAAAGCAGCGATACATGCTCATTAATTCCATGTTTATAAGCAGCCGCCCCATGCCTCACCCAAGTGGGTATTCTTCTAATATGAAGAGAGATGCCACAGCTGCAGATGATCCTATCCTTATCAAAGACCCACAGACACACTTGCTGGCAGTGGTCAATGGGTAGCAACCAAGAGTGTGAACTTGTCACTGAGCACAGACCAGGGATCATATCTAGGATCTTCCTCCTTTGTATGGGTCAAAGCCAAACCACCAGTGCACTTATCCACTTGGCCACCTGTGATTCCTAATCCAGAAATGTTATATTTCTTTTATGTTGATAGTGAAACTGGGTTGTAAGGTGGCCAGTGAGAGAAAGCACAGGGTGGGAGAGGATAGAAGCAACTATTTTATGAATAGCTTATAAAACAATTTTCCAATACAACCCAGAAGGCCATTAATTAATTATTTTAAATATATTACACATCCCAAAGATAAATGTTGGTATGTTTGATGGACTGGAGGCATTCTGGCTCTGTTGAGGTCAGACAGGATGCCACTTGACGCACGTTGTGTGAACATTTCAACACGCAGGTTTTATCTTGCTCTAACACGGTTTCTCCTTAAAAGACTAAGGGGTAAAAATTCAGTTGGTTGCGCCTCCCGTTAGCGCCTTAAGAGGGCGTTAATGGGGCGCAAAGCCGCTAACGCCCGGGCGCAGCGATGTTTGCGCCGCTCGAGAACTTTACTTGAGATTGTGCGGCGGCGCTAAAACTTACCGCTGCGACCACCTGCGCGCGCAGATTGTGACGTCATTCCATGGTGCAACGCCCTTGTGGCGCCCCGGAGCGGAAATTGAGTGGCGCCCCCTGCCTTACCGCCTGGCGCATCCAACGACCAGAAGACTGGAACGCCATCAATCGCTGTGGGGCTGGGGGTGGCGCTATTTAAAGGGGGCCGCTTCCTGTCTTTTATTGTTGGTGGCATTTTTGAACTATGCATTCTGAGAGAGAGAGGGAGAGACTTCTGGAGAGATTCAACGTTGTGTGAAGGAGTTTTGGGTACTGAGCAGCACTTTGCAGGTTCATTTTGATTTGCCATTCCTTGTATCGATTTAGCAGAGACTGTGGGAGCTGCACTCTGAGCTCTTTGCCTGGTACTCTCCATTGTTCTTTCCAGCACATTTGATGTGCAAGTCTCTCCAGGCCGAGATTCAAGGCTGCAATGAACAGGATGTGGATGGAAAGCAAGATTAACCATCCCCTTTAAGAACTGGCCCGTGCCATTGTGTGTGTGTTCCATTGCTGACTGACATTACATGAGCTTCGCCAGCGCTCTGAGGTAGCGCTTCACTCCTTGGCCTTTGCACCTTAAGACAGGTGTGCAGCGCCTGCTTTAGCGCTCCACTCACCTCCCGGGGCGGTAAAAGTGAAGTTTCCAGTCAGTGCCGATAATTAGCGCCAGGCGCTAATATTTGCGTCCAGACGATATTTGCGCCCCAAATGGGGCGCGACCTAATTTCTACCCCTAACACTCTGCTATGAGTCAGTTAATCACTTCCAATGCAACAGTTAGTAGCAATTTAATACCCAGTTTATATAACTGAACTACATCCAAAGAAAGTGATTCTGTAATATGTGCTGGTTCCCTGGTGCCAAATACTCCGTGTTTATATTAAACAGTGAATTCCGCAAATATGAAACAGTGCACATGGTGCCTATGTAAAGTTGCTCAAAAGCTACATTTGTCACTGTCATTCTGGTTGCAAGTCATGCCTGATGTCAGGGGTAAGTCCAAACAGGCCAGCACAGTTCAAATCGCATTGCTGGCCTGTAAGAGTGCTGGGATCTCAGCCAGCCTACGGCTAGGATCAAAATGGCAGAACACAAGTAGCAGCAGCACTTTGCCAATGGTGGTACAATGAAATTTCCTCCTCATTGGGTTTTGCTATCTCTCATGGCACTGATTCCTTTATACTGTAAGGTTCCATCAGACAGTAAGTGCACTATAGAAGGCAACTCAAGATAAACAGACCATTAGGTTCTAATCCACAACAGCGGTCATTAACAGCAAACATTGATCCATCACCAACTTTGGTAGATTAGAGACAAATTCTATTTAAGAAAAAGGCTTAGAGCGGGCATATATTCTCTGGAGTTTAGAGGAATGAGAGGTGATCTCACTGAAACATACAAGATTGAAAGGGTTTGACAGGGTAGATGCTGAGAGGCTGTTGCCCCTTGGCTGGAGAGCCTAGAAGAAGGGGTAATAGTCTTAGGATAATGGGTCAGCCATTTAAGACTGAAATGAAGAGAAATTTCTTCACTCAGAGTGTTGTGAATCTTTGGAATTATCTACCCCAGAGGACTGTGGATGCTCAGTCGATGAATATATTCAAGACTGAGATCGATAGATTCTTGGGCACCAAGGGAATCAAGGGATAGGGTGGGAAAGCGGAGTTGATGTCGAAGTTCAGCCATGATTTTATTGAATGGCGGAGCAAGCTCGAGGGACCGTATGACCTACACCTGTTCCTATTTCTTATGTTCTTATACACAGCAGAAGAATGACCATGAAAGCTGCCAGATTGTCATAAAAGCCAAACTGGTTTATTAATGTTCTTTGGGGATCTGAACCAGCCACACCTACCTGGTCTGGCCGACATGCGACTGCAGTCCTACATTAGCATTTGACTTTGTTCTCACTGAAGCGGCCTAGTGACCTACTCGGTCGTAAAAACAATCGCCCACCACCACTTTCTCAGGACAACTAGAGATGGATAATAAATGTGGCCTTGTCAGCATCGCCCACAACCCAAGAACAAATAAAAAATAAAGTATTCATCTAAAAACATGAAAAAGGAATGGTAATGCATGGATTAATGAGGAAAAATTGACTGGAAGTATACGTTTGAATATTAGGTGAGGATTGGGCTCGTCTATGAAAGCCTCTGCAGTGAAATAACCTTCAGGCATTCACAGCCAAGGTGCAAATGTGGGTAAGGTACCAGAGTGCCAGTACACCTCAACAAAGAGTCAATGCCTTTAGGAAGGGAATGGAGGGTAAAATAGTGGTCATACTTTAGAGAAGAGAACAACTCAAACGAACTATTTCATACTACTGGATATAACCCTGAAAGCAAGTGCAAACTGGAACAATTTAGTTAAAAGTAGAATTTTAAGTAAAATTTGCTCAATTTTTGTTAAAATAACTTAAAACGTAGCAGCCATTTTGCTTGTGGTAAAAAGGACATAGCTGAATGGCCTACTCCTGTTCCTTTGAAATCGAGTCAGGGTCAAAATTGTAAACTCAACAGTGTAGATGTTTAGACAGAGAATTATAGTTTCCATTCTCCATTACATGCCAAAAACAATCGATGAGTTCTCGATCAGTGAATAAAGACTAAAGTTTTAAACAAGGCTTGCTGAATCCAATATATTCAACTTGGTTTAATTTTCAGGAGCTGAGAACCCAATAATGTTTGCTACTTTGGGGACTGAGGGCGAGATCTAAACTCTAACTCCCCAGTCCACTGTTGACCTGCAGTCGAAAGCCAATCAATACTCTACAGGTTGACACCGAGAAATAAGAATTCATAAGAACATAAGAAACAGGAGCAGGAGTAGGCCATTTGGCCCTTCGAGCTTGCTCCGCCATTCATTAATAACATGGCTGATATTCTACCTCATCTCCACTTTCCTGCACTATCCCCATATCCCTTGATTCCCTTACTATTCAAAAATCTATCGATCTTGGTCTTGAATATACTCAACGACTGAGCATCCACTGCCCTCTGGGGTAGAGAATTCCAAAGATTTACCACCAAGTGAAGAAATTTTTCCTCATCTCAGTCCTAAATAGCCGACCCCTTATTCTGAGACTGTGACCCCTGGTTCTAGACTCCCCAGCTAGGGGAAACATCCTCCCTGCATCTACCCTGTCAAGCCCTGTAAGAATTTTGTATGTTTCAATGAGATCACCTCTCATTCTTCTAAACTCTAGAGAATATAGGCCTAGTCTACTCAATCTCTCCTCAAAAGGACAACCCCCCCCCCCCCCATCTCAGGAACCAGTCTGGTGAACCTTCGCTGCACTCTATGGCAAGTATATCCTTCCTTGGTTAAGGAGACCAAAACTGTACACAAAACTCCAGGTGTGGTCTCACCAGGGCCCTATATAATTGGAGTATGATGTCTTTACTCCTATACTCAAATCCTCTTGTAATAAAGGCCAACATACCATTTGCTTTCCTAATTGCTTGCTGTACCTGCATGTTAACTTTGTGATTTGTGTACAAGGACACCAAGGTCCCTCTGAACACCAACATTTCCCAGTCTCTCACCATTTAAAAAATACTCTGCTTTTCTACTTTTCCTACCAAAGTGGATAACTTCACATTTCTCCACATTATATTCCATTCGCCATGTTCTTGCCCACTCAATTAGCCTGTCTATATCCCCTTGAAGCTTCCTTGCATCCTCCTCACAACTTACATTCTCACCCAGCTTTGTATCATTAGCAAACTTGGATATATTACATTTGGTCCCCTCATCCAAATCATTGATGTAGATTGTGAATAGCTGAGGCCCAAGCACTGATTTCCCTTTCATAAATCCGTGTTGACTCTGCCCAATCCTAATATTATTTTCTGAGTGCCCTGTTACCACATCCTTAATAATAGATTCTAGCATTTTCCTTACTATTGATGTCAGGCTAACTGGTCTGTAGTTCCCCGTTTTCTCTCTTCCCTCCTTTCTTAAATAGTGGGGTTACATTTGCTACCTTCCAATCTGCAGGAACCGTTCTAGAATCTATGGAATTTTGGAAAATGACAACCAACGCATCCACTATCTCTATAGCCACCTCTTTCAAAACCCTAGGATGTAGGCCATCAGGTCCAGGGGATTTATCGGCTTTCAGTCCCATTAATTTCACCAGTACTATTTCTTTTTACTAATACTAATTTTTTTCAGTTCCTCATTCTTGCTAGACCCTTGGTTCTCCACTATTTCCGGGAAGTTTTTTGCATCTTCTTCCATGAAGACAGACACAAAGGGCTGGATTTTGAAACTGGGGTCGGGTTGGGGTCGTGAATCACACATTCTGGCTTGTAAACCCGCCTCCATTGAGATGTGGCCAACCCACTGTATTTTCCCTTGATTGACCTTGTTGAGCCCGCCCAATTAAGGGCCACCCGGCAACAGGTGACGTCACAGATTGACATTTCATCTGTCAAGAGCTTTTGACAGATGAAATATCAGCGTTTGACAGCTCTGTGAAGCTGTCAAACACTGACAATATGATTTCTAACTTCAGTCCTTCCTCTCAGGCTGAGTTAGAAATCATTCCACCACAGAAAACAGAAGGCTGCAGTTTTTGACAGGATCACGGCTTTTCTGCTTTCTGTGCCGGTGAGATTTCTGACTCCAGAGAACTGAAGGGCTGACACCTGCAGGAGGAAGTTAAGGTAAGTAAAACATTTTCCCACACTTAGCACTTACCTTACACACTTACCTCTGCACGCATGCACCCATCACTCACCTGCCCACCGGACATATCGACCCCTCCAACCCCTGCAGACCCACGGTCCGCCCCGATAACTTGGCGTGGTTGCCACCTGTCGGGAAGCCCACATTTCACCTGTCAAAATAGGGATTATCCAAAAAACTGCCTGTTTTCAGGCAGTTAATTGTCACTAATCCCTTCCCGCCTCGGGGAGTCGGGTCTCAGCACAGGTCGGGTACTCGCCGCCAGCGAAACTGGCATGGAGGCGGGATGGGGTCGGGACCCCCGAATCTGCAACTTTAACCCCCCACACGCCTCCAAACCCGACTCCACGGGTCATTGAAAATCCAGCCCATAGTATTTGTTTAATTTCTCTGCCATTTCCTTATTCCCCATTATAATTCAAGTATTGCTCAACCATTCTTTCGCAAAAGAATAGGAAATAAATTCACACAAACCTGTTTTAGAAAGTTTGCTGTTTTCGGTGTCTTTCCCCTAAAAAAGAAAAGAATTTAAACCTTTAGAATCCTTCTCACATGCATAATTATTGAGAAAATGAATGCAGTTAGTTAACACATAGTTGCTCCAGCAGCACCAATAAAACCGCTGAACAATCTGACATGAAAAACAAAAACAGATAACCTAAAACTACTGCACATTGGCACGGAGAACTGTGCCTTGCTGTTGGACAGTGTTTCAATAGATCTTTTTGTTCAAAAGGCAAAGGGAAAATGTTTTTTTGAGGCCATTATCCATGGACCATATTTTCATTTTGGTGGATAGAATTTGTTTTTAATTCATTCTTGAGATGTGGCCAAGGCCAGCATTTATTGCCCACCCTTAGTTACCTGAGAAACGTGGCTTGTTAGGCAACTTCAGAGCTTCAGAGTCACGTGGGTCACTGTCACATAGGCAAGACAGTGTAGGGACGGTAGATTTCCTTCCCTGAAGGACATTGAACCAGTTGGGTTTTTACGACAATCCAACAGCTTTGTAGTCACTTTTATTGGTACCAGCTTTTTATTTCCAGGTTAAAAAAAAAATAATTCAAATTCTCATACTGCCTTGGTGAGATTTGAACTCACTCTATGGACTATAAGTCTAGACCAATAGGTTACTAGTCCAGTAACATAACCACACTACGTTACTGTACCCATTAAATTCAACTATGGCAGTTGACTTACTACAAATGACATTGTTATGCAAAATCATTACATCAGTTTACAGCATATTTCTCAAAAATCATTGTGGATCTCTAAGATACTCCAGTGTTTCTTAAACTGTGAGTCACAGCTGAGGATGAGGGGAAATTAAGTAAAAGGTGGTAGTGAAATTACCAATCAGCATCTGAAATGGACTGCAATGCAACTGTATAGCGATCCAGGTGTTAAAAAATTTGAAGCCAACATCTGCTGCCTGTTGTGGCCATCTCCTGTCTGATTCTCTCAGCTCGCTGCTGCCTTTCACTGAACACTTGCTGCGAAGGAGGGGGCGGGTGCTACTGGCATTTAAGTTTTATGATTTATTTAATTACCAGACAAAAGAAGAACACTAAAGCACAATGACTGGGGTGCATCTTGTTTCAGGTGCAAGATGGAGTTGAGAGAAGTTGTAGCCTCCCTCCAAGTGGCATGTAACTAACAATTCCACAATAATAAACAAAAGAGTGAAGCATTACGTTCTATGATAAATGCAAGTTCGTTCTTTCATGAACATAGAAAAAAATCTTGACCAACTCATTACAAATCAGAGACAAGAAAACTGCAACCTTCTTTCATTAATCATAACATAATTTTAGCTATTTTACATTCTCCTGAAAGGTTGTTTTATGCACAAATGCAAAAACACTGCAGCTCTTGCATGCAAGGACGATCACAAATGTATAAATACTATATCTAGGCAGCTTAGTGAAAGTTGTGTACTAATTGTGTATTTCCTGTCCGTAAACCTCATGCCTCGTCATCATTGTGGGGGTGGGGAGGAAAGAAGAGTGTGTGAGAGAGAGAGAGAGAGAGAGAGAGAGAGAGAGAGAGAGAGAGAGAGAGGGGCGCATACAGCTGAGGATCCTCTGACATACTGTGAGCAATGGCACAGGAGCTCTGCTAGTTAAAAGACTGCATCCTTGGGAAATTAACTGCAAAAAGGATTTCCCTTTCAAAGATACAAAAAGGCAATTTGGCCTGAGTGAAGCTCCTGATTTTTTATTATTTCTACACAGCAGTCATAGGTAGTGGGACCCGCTTCAATGAAGTCGGGAACCACTGAGCTAATCAATTTGTTTCTGAGTAAATAAAAAGAATGTCGGTGCTGTACAGAACACTCAACCTTTGATTACAAAAATAGATCTTTCCATGATTAGTTCGAGGAACATAGGAATTGCTAGATGAAAAAAGACCACAGTCCATGTGTTCGCCTTCTACCACTCTTGGTAGTGGCAGGACATGACAATAATGGAGTTGTTGACTAGTCATGGTAGTCAACCTCCATCAATTAGTCTACAACAGACCCAGACACAAGGTCAGGAAACCCCCAATGGTGGAAAACTTTCAGAATAATAGGTCAAAAGTAACTTGTTCCTCCCAAGCATTCTACACTTACCACACATCAGGTCTCAAATTCTAGGTGTGAATGTTTGAACTATTTTAAAGCATCAAATGGGAACTGCTTTATTAATAAAAACGGAACAGAAGTACGAATGAAGAAATCGTCCCACTAAAATTTAATCTGTAGAATCATTTTTTTTGATACGTTGACAGTAAAAAAAAAAATGGGATATAATTGAAATTTCCTTCATTCGCTAATTTAAGAATCCTGCTATAACGATTTTTTTTTTAAACCTGCTATAATGATTAAGACGACTTGGCAACATGAAATTGCATAAAGATGATTTTTTAGCTGGCATGTCTGTGGGGAATTAAATGCAAACATTAATGCAGGAGACATCGAGATTAACAAAGCACCACTGTGCCAATAATTACAACAGAACTTTTCTTCAACTAGCTTCTTTTTGAAGTCGACAAAGTTCACTGTGAAGAGCATTTGTGGCGCAGGAGCAAAATACTCTTCCTTTACAAAATTTATTGATTGGACCAAAGAAGGCCAAAAGAAATTTGAAATACAGACTGATCCCCTGCCATAACTGCTTAGGGAAAGAGAAATCTGGTTTGCAGTGCAAGTTTAGAGAGTTTTATTTGATTTAAATGCTTGAATCCCTCCAGTCTGGTTCCTGCCTATGCCAGAACACAGAGACTGCCTTGGCCAAAGTTATAAACGTAATTCTCTGTGACTATGACCATAGTGTGGTCTTTCTCCTTGTTCTCCTCGACCTTTCTGCAGTGTTATCGTCTATTCTTCTCAACCGCCTTTCTTCTGGCATCCAGCTCTGTAGAACTGCCCTTGTGTGGTTCCTCTCCTACCTCTCTGGTCATAGTTGACACATTTCTAGTAAAGGTTTCTTTCTCAGTTCTGACAAAAGGTCATCGAACTGAAAGCTTAACTCTGTTTCTCTCTCCACAGATGCAGCCTGACCTGCTGAGTATTTCCAGCTTTTTTTGTGTTTTTATTAAAGGTTTCTTTCTGCTACCCCATACAATCACTTCTAGAATCCCTAAGGATTCCTCTTTGGCCACCTTCCTTTGTCCTATTCAAATGTTGCCCCTCAGTAGCTTTATCCACAAGGATGGGGTCAACATCCATATATACGCTGATGAATGCTTGGCCCTGCCTTTCCACTACTTCTTTTGGGGCCTCAACCAGCTCCATCCTGTCCAACATTAAGTCTTGGATAGGCCATAGCTTCATTCAACTGGACAGCATTGTTCGCACCCGTGGCTGACTCTGCTCCTTTGGCACTGAATCCACCCCCCTTATGCTGAACCAGACTTTGCACAATCTTGGCAGTATGTTGAACCCGAGCTGAGCTTCAAACCCCACATCCTCTCCACCACCAAAACTGCTCATCTTCATTTCCACTATACTGTCACCTCCAGACTCTCCTTGCTGGCCTTCTTTCGTTCACACTTCACAAGTTCAACTTGTCCATATCCTGTCAGACAATAGGTTCAGCACGCCAGTCACTCCCATCCTCCGGTATCTACACTGGCTTCCTGCACCCCCAAGAAATTAATTTTAAATTCGGCATTCCTTTCTTAAAGTCCCTCCATGGCCTTACTGCAACCTAGTCCGAAACAGACTTACTGTCTGCCCATCCCCTTCAGTCTTCAACGTTCCTGTTAAGCTGTGCGGCCACACGGTGGTCTGGAGGTCCCGCGCAGGCTACTCACTGGCTTTTCAATGGGAATAACCGTGCATGCACAAAGATTTGAATGGGCCACGCAGCCTGTTAAAGGGCCCGTGCATCAAAACAAAATAATAGGGAACATTGGTCTTCACGCTCTGGCCTCCTATTCAATCTCAACCTTTGCCAGACCATTGGTGCAGCACTTTAAGCTGCCTTTTACTCAGAGACTTCCTCCCTATACATTTCCACCTCACTGCTTCTCCCTCCTTCTCAAGACTCATCTTTGCGCCCAGGCCTTCAATCATCCTTCCTAAGCTCAGGATTCCTATCCCCTCACTACTACTCTGAAAGGTGCCTTGGGAAGTTTTGTATGTTAAAGGTGATCTATAGTGTAAATTCAGGGATTTTATTTACCACCATTGGTTTTTCTCGTATTTCCTTCAACTTAATTGTAATGTTTACATTACTAGATTTAAAAATTCTCACCCGTGTTTAAAAATCCCTCCAAGGCTTGGCTCCTCCCCATCTCTAACCCCCTCCAGACCATTCAAACTCTCCGCTCCTCTAACTCTTGTGCAAACCCCTCCCTGTGCCCTATCACTGGCAACAGTGTCTTTACCCATCTGGGCCCCACATTGTGGAACTCCCTCCCTATACCCCTCTGCCTCTACAGCACCCTCTCCTCAAGACCCACTCATCGACCAAGCTTCTGATTACCCCATCTAATAGTTCCTTTTTTGGCTCGATATCCATTTTTCTTTATGGCCGTGAAGCGCTTTGAGATTTTTTTTTTTAAACGTTAAAGGTGCTATATAAATCATCCAATATGGAAATTGTTGGTCATGTCAGGAAAATAAAATTCATCCTACCATATGCAATAGTGAGTCGAGCTATGGATATTATAGTTATGGCTGTCTCATTATCCGAAAATCTGCAATGATATGACCAAGCTCATTACAGTGTGGTTACAAATGGTTGGCATACAGTACAGCATCCACAAAGAGTGTAACCTTTATTTTTTGCTCATTGTTCCAGAGCTAGACAGTCTAGCAGAATAAATTTAACTGATTCCTAAAAATACAGTCTCCGTGTGAAATAATTATAATACTAGAATAGAATCACCATGCATTGGGAGTTTCAATTGTACTCCTGAGAAATCATAATTGATAGCAAATTATCATTTGTGTTCCCTAATGACATTCCTGAGTGATTCAAAGTAAGAGTAGACAGTAGCTAGAAGAGACCTGATGTCAAGGGATGCGACTCATTACCTAGCCAATTTCAAATGAGTTTTGCAATCTGCATAAGTGCCAAATTGTAAACATATCTTTCAGGGCATGGCATGGTATTGAGCTACACAGATTACACAGGTTCCAGGTTTCATGCCTGGCCTGTGAATCAACAGATGTCAGCTGGGGCAGCAGTGAAGGCACTGTAACCATGCTCAGTGCCTCCAGGTTAGAGAGAGGAAAATCATCTAGGATTTCTGCTCCTGACTGCTATCTCGTAGCACCAGGCATAAAATGTCACAGTGGATATTAGATGAGTGCAGGGCCAGCCTTAACTGTGACTGCCCCATGTTTGACACGAGGGTCACTTGAATGAAGAACAGTACTGGAAAGCTGCTGGCACCTGTGAAACTGCATCCCAGCACCTTCAAGACAGGCAGAAAACAGTAGGAAAATGAGCAGATGGAGCGGTGCTTCATTTTGAGACACAGAATTTTCAAAATAGGTTATGTTGTTAAACCAAAACCAGTGAACTGCCACTTAGGGCAAGAAGGAATGAGTATGTAGGAGCAGAAAGTTTAAGCAAGAAGAAATGCAGGCCTTGCAAAAGACAGTTGAGGTGCAAGTCTGCTTGGACTCAAGAGATTGCGGTTCACCCAAACATTACCTCATGTAACATTCAGAGACAGAAAGCCAAATAATGATGGAGAAGTCTGGCAGTGAGCAAAGCCTGGTCTGTGGAACACAGAGCTTTATTGTAGTTTAGTTTGAAGGAACAGATTGGGTTGAAGACTGAAGCGGGAAATAAAAATAATGCTGAGTTTAATAAGTAAGGCAAAGGTAAAGTGGTGGATTGGTCCAGGAAGCTGGGAGAGAGAAAAAAAGGCTGTCAGATACAGAAGCTAATTCATTCTTTATGGAGTCTTTTAAAAATATATATTTATTTTTCATGCAGCAACTGCATGTATGTGTAACACAACAAGCGGTGCAGAAATGAGGAAAGTGAAGTTCAGAGGTTCGGGCCAGGGGATTCCTTTGCGCACATTACCCAGCCCCATAAAGCTAAACCCAGTATCCTACTTGTACATTTCACATAGTTTGTGTATGGACAATATGCTGCTCATTACCCACTAGCGAGTCTATGCCCTCATCATTTAAAGTCCAACAGGGTCCTCAATGCACAGAATAAGTTTTCCCACAGTGTGCAATGTGTGTCTGTCTAGAGAAGGCATTTTCTCTACAGGAAATTACAGCCCTATTGCCGTGACATCAGACCTCTAATGGAAGGCGGATGTGGTCTTGGTATTAATCAGAAACTGACTGATGTAGGAAGATTTGCTCAGCCCACGTTCAACCATACAAGTTCCTCTTTGTTAGCCACGACACATGAAAAGAAACAAAGTATCAAAGGCTAAAAAAATATGTTGGTTGAGGAGCGATTATTGGCACGCAGAATTATCTTCTTCAAAGGTAGACAAGCCTACTGAATCGCTCTGAAGGTAGTGGTATAGATACCATTATCTCGCACTCACACTTACCCCTCTTTAATGTCTTTCTCTGAAGAATTTCTGGTTACAGCTACCAAGGCAGCTAGCTCAGTTGGTAAAGTCAGTGCCTAACTGAGGCATACAGCCCAGAAGGGTTCTGGTTCATTTCCCAGTCTGTGTCAAATTAACTAACCTCAGGTGGGATGTTTGTAGGGCCACTTAAGGGACTGCTGGAAGTTGCTCCAAAAACACTGCAGGCACGTTGCTTTAACAATTTTACTACACCCCCCACCTGCCCCTCCTTTAATTAAACTGGACCGGAATTTACGGTCCTGATGACGGCGAACTAGCAACGTTCGCCGTCATTTCGCATTTGAAACTGACCGCAACTTCAGGATTTAGCGCATGTGCAGCCTAACGCAGAAATTCTGAAGTTGCGGTCAGTCATTCACTGCTCCTCCACAGGCTGTGCTGTGCGCAACCCCACCCTCACCCTCACCCCCGAGCCCGCAATCAGTGTAATCTGTCAAATCATTGAAACTGATGAAAACTTCAGCTCTTCCGTGATAATACCGCTGTTAAATTCCCCATTAAAAGTTAGACCCTTCTGGATTAGGTGTAACTAGGGTTTAAACAGTGTATTGACTGCTAAACAAAGGTTATGTCCCTGAAAAACTAATTTTAATTTTGTGGAGTGTCAAATTTATCCATTTTAATAAAAATTAAAATTAAGAAATAAAGTTTGTTCATCTTTATTTCAGGTCTGCCTTTTCCCCATGTGAGCGCCCCAATCTTTGTTTTGCTCTCTCTAACATTTTTTTTTTTAAAAAGAAGTTAGAATCAAAGGAGCTCACCCACTTCCTGGTTTGCTGTGTTAGAATTCTGCATTTTGATTGGCTGTTTAGACAGCTGGTCGACATCACAGCAGCTCTTTGCTGGGAATCCCCATTAACTTACGGTGATTTCAATTACGCGTCGGAAAAGCCGAACTGCTTCCGACAGAGATCGTGAGATCTTTGTGGGCAGCTTACTTCGGGGCCAGCGGCGAATGCCCGATTGCAAATTACGGGCCATTATTTCTAACTCCGCACTGCAGAGGAGCCACTGGAATTCTTGCGCCCCGCCCCAAATCAGCGAGGTTTCTGTCAGCACTTAGAAAACTCTCAGTTAAATGAAGTCTGACCAACAAATTTGATTGGGCCTTATGCCAACGTTAGTGTGTGGGTTAAATGGACACCCAACCCACCACCTGCCCAATCTGTACCTCCACGTGAGAAATCTAACAACTCCTCTGCACAGCGGAGTCAGAAATACTCAATTAATGGAGGGGCAGGCAATCGTGCGGGAGGTGCACTAAAATTGTGTTCCATCTTGTGTGCCTTACTTTAAGAATGTCAAGAGCATGGAGATGGTGCAGAAGTGAATCGTTAAGATGATACCAGGGACAAGAGCCTTTATTTGTGAGGAAAGAAACTAGGGCTCTTCCATTAGAACAGAGAACTATTAAGAGGAGATCAACAGAGGTGTTCAAAATTATGAGGGGTTTTGATGGTTGGTGAGTCAGTAACTAAAGGACATAAATTTATTTTATTTATTTTTTATTCGTTCCTGGGAGGTGGACGTCGCTGGCCAGGCCAGCATTTATTACCCATCCCCAATTGCCATTGAGAAGGTGGTGGTGAACCGCCTTTTTGACCGCCGTAGTCCATGTGGTGAAGGCACTCCCACAGTGCTGCTAGGGAGGAAGTTCCAGGATTTTGACCCAGCGACGATGAAGGAACAGCGATATATTTCCTAGTCAGGATAGTGTGTAACTTGGAGGGGAACTTGCAGGTGATTGTGTTCCCATGCACTTGCTGCCCTTGTCCTTCTAGGTGCTAGAGATCACGGGTTTGGGAGTTGCTGCAGTGCATCATGTAGATGGTACACACTGCAGCCACGGTGCGCCAGTGGTGGAGGGAGTGAATGTTTAAGGTGCTGGATTGGGTGCCAATCAAGCAGGCTGCTTTGTCCTGGATGGTGTCGAACTTCTTGAGTGTTGTTGGAGCTGGACTCATCCAGGCAAATGGAGAGTATTCCATCACACTCCTGATTAGTGCCCTGTAGATGGTGGAAAGGCTTTGGGTAATCAGGAGGCGAGACACTAGCCGCAGAATACCCAGCCTCGGACCTGCTCTTGCAGCCACAGTATTTATGTGGCTGGTCCAGTTAAGTTTCTGGTCAATGGTGAGCCCCAGGATGTTGATGGTGGGGGATTCGGCGATGGTAATGCCACTGAATGTCAAGGTGTGGTGGTTAGACTCTCGCTTGTTGGAGATAGTCATTTCCTGGCACTTGTGTGGCACGAATGTTACTTGCCACTTATCAGCACAAGCCTGAATGTCATCACTAAACGCCAGCACCAAAAGAACAAACAGGTTAGGGGAAACTTTTTTTAAATTATAAAAACAGTTTTGTTAGGACATGGAATGCCCTACTTGAAATACTGGTGAAAGCAGAATCCATAATAGCTTTTCAAAGGGAAGCGGATAAATATTTGAAAAAGAAAAATTTAAATGGTAATGGAGAAAGGAGAGGGGAATGGGACTAAGGAGAGAGCTCATTCAGAGAGTCGGCACATGCCGTTGAATGTCAAGGGGCGGTGGTTAGGCTCTCGCTTGTTGGAGATAGTCATTGCCTGGCACTTCTGTGGGGCTAATGTTACCTGCCACATATCAGCTCAAGCCTGAACGTCGTCCAGGTCTTGTTGCATGCGGGCATGGACTGCTTCATTATCTGAGGATTTGTGAATGGCGCTGAACACTGTGCAGTCATCAGCGAACATCCCCATTTCTGACCTTATGTTGGAGGGAAGGTAATTGATGAAGCAGCTGAAGATGGTTGGGCCTAGGACACTGCCCTGAGGAACTGCTGCAGCGATGTCCTGGGGCTGTGATGAGTGACCTTCAACCACCACAACCTTCTAACCACCGCACCTTGACATTCAACGGCATTACCATCGCCGAATCCCCCACCATCAACATCCTGGGGATCACCATTGACCAGAAACTTAACTGGACCAGCCACATAAATACTGTGGCAACAAGAGCAGGTCAGAGGCTGGGTATTCTGCGGCGAGTGTCTCACCTGCTGACTCCCCAAAGCCTTTCCACCATCTACAAGGCACAAGTAAGGAGTGTGACGGCATACTCTCCACTTGCTCCAACAACACTCAAGAAGCTTGACACCATCCAGGACAAAGCAGCCTGCTTAATTGGCACCCCATCCACCACCTTAAACATTCACTCCCTCCGCCACCGGCATACCGTGGCTGCAGTGTGTACCATCTACAAGATGCACTGCAGCAACTTGCCAAGGCTTCTTCGGCAGCACCTCCCAAACCCGCGACCTCTTCCACCTAGAAGGACAATGGCAGCAGGCGCATGGGAACACCACCACCTCCAAGTTCCCCTCCAAGTCACACACACCATCCTGACTTAGAAGTATATCGCCGATCCTTCATCGTCGCTGGGTGAAAATCCTGGAACTCCCTACCTAACAGCACTGTGGGAGTACCTTCACCACACGGACTGCAGCGGTTCAAGAAGGCAGCTCACCACCACCTTCTCAAGGGCAATTAGGGGTGGGCAATAAATACTGGCCACATCCCATAAACAAATTTTAAAAAATGACGGAAAATATCACTGAACCAACCACATGTGGGCTGAAACTAAATATACTGAAAAAGTTTGAGAGGTTAAATAGAGAAAGATTATTTCCATTGATTGAGGATCGACTACTTCCATTTCTGTGCGTTTCTTCTGTACATAAAGAGCTATCGTCTTTTCATGTGCCTGGACTTTTAGCCCCTTCCATGCCACCATTCTCCTTCCTTCATTCAAGTTGAACTGTACAAATGCTACATAAAATGTCTGTCCCCAGGTAGCAGCACCGTAGTGTAAAGCAGGGTAATGAAGGGTTCCTGAAAATGTCAAGTGTGTAGATATCTCCATTCATAACAGTTGGGGCAATTTGATAGACCTTACCCTTTAAGGCACTCTTTTGTGTTAAGAGTTCCAAATGTCAAATCTAAAATTCACATTCCAGGCCAAATTCTCCCAAATGATGCTGCCAGTATTGTAGAAAAGACAAAGTACGTAAATGGAATTCTCTAACCTGTGTTTAACTTTTCAGTGTAATTATTATAAACAATTCATTTTAAAGTTTAAATTCCATTAAGAAGTTTTTATTCAGAATCTATATTTATCCACTGGTGTATATAATGTTTTTAACCTCCCCCACGGGAACTACAGTGACGGTGCTTGGTGCTGTATCGTGCAAGGACAACAGGATTGTTCCACAGAATAATTCCCGATGTCATGGAGGAAAGAGAAAATGGCAGTGTGTGCAGCATCATCTCTTGAAGGGGAAAGGAAGTCAAGAAGGAGTATTTTTCAAAGTGCTTCCCCATTCTGCAAAAGTTACATTTCCAAAAATATGAATTCTGCTGCTGGGCTACTCCACGATTACCGACAGGAAGGCACCTGGAGCAGCCCCAGTGAAATCTGTGAGCGGTTGTGACTGTGCTGATGAGCAGCGAGAAAACAATGCCCGACAAGGTCTCTGCAGGTGAAGATTTGGCAGCTATCAAACCATAAAGGATAATTATCTGACTGCATATTTTTAAATAATTAATGGGAAAGTGCTTTGATCAGAAAAAAAACTCGCCCCTAGACTTTTCTTCCCATTCCATCCGTCACCACCAACTACCGACTTCATTACAAAAAAATCTACACCAACTTCTTTCTGTAGGCTTTTACAAATATTTGCGCATCAATACCTCCAAATATCAATACACTTTTACAGTTAGAATATTAAAGCTTCCCGAGGTCTGTCACATCCTGGTGGAATTAGATGCTTAAATAGTCAGAGTGGAAAAGTTTGCTTGTCTCGCCTTATGTTCGTGAAATTTAATTCTGCTTCTGCTGCATTTTTATGTAAACTTGCAAATGAATACAATGCTAGCAGATCAGTT
This sequence comes from Squalus acanthias, assembly GCA_030390025.1. NCBI lineage: Eukaryota > Metazoa > Chordata > Chondrichthyes > Squaliformes > Squalidae > Squalus > Squalus acanthias. Next base: position 36,883,889 of record CM059440.1, on the reverse strand, counting down.
ACATCAGGGAATTACAGGTAATTGCCAACTTGCACATTATTAATGTGGGACTGGAGAGAAATTAATTAAGAAACATCAGTCAAAGATGAATTTGATATTAGGTTTGAGAAGGAGAGTGGGGGGGGGGGGGGGGCGGGGGGGGGGGGGGGGGGGAGTAAGAGAGTCACGAACCAAGGTTTTAAATTTAGGCAAGGCTGACTTTGGAGGGATGAGGCAGCAACTGACCACAGTAGACTGGGCCGAACTGTTAACAGATAAAAATACAGATTAACAGGGGGAGCTGTTCAAAGAAGTATTTGGTTCAATACAAGACCTGTACATACCCCTAAATGGCAAAAGTTCTTACATAATTAAACAACCCTAGTCAACAAAAGAGGTGAGAGATAGTATAAAAGTAAAGTAAAATGCTTATACAAAGGCAAAGAACAGTGGAGATCCCACAGACTGGGAGAGATATAAAGGCAGCCAAAGGATACAAAGAAAGTAGTTAGAGCTGCAAAAAGGGAATACGAGAAAAAACTTGCGAGATATCAAGGACAAAACTAAGTTTTTTACAAATATATTAAAAGAGGGTGGCTCAGAGAAAATGGGTTCCTGAAAGACAGATGAAAGTGATAATGTAATTGGAAATTAGGAAATGGCAGATTTGCTAAATACTTATTTTGTATTGGTCTTCACTATAGAAGAGGATAAACTACCAGAGAAACGAGGAAAACAAACTAAATCAAGGAGAGGAATTTACTAGATTTAATGCAAGTTAAAAAAATGGTAAAGGAAAAAATAATGAGACTAAAGATAGATAAATCGCCAGGACCTGATGGTTTCCACCTCAGGGTATTAAAAGGAGATGAGAAAATTGTAGATGCTCTAGTCATGATCTGCCAAACTCTCGATTTGGGAACTGTCCCCTTGGATTGGAAAATTACTAATGTCACTCCATTAGTTAAGAAGGGTAGGAGAGATAAACTAGGAAATTCTAGGCCTGATCGTGAAATGTCTGTTGGGGGGAAGTTACTAGAATCAGTTATTAGGGACAGAGTGACTGAGCATTGGACAAATATGAGCTGATCAGCATGGATCTGTAAAGTCATGTCTAATGAACCTAGTTGAATTTTTTGAGGACATAACTAAAGTGGTAGATAAGGGAGTGTCTGGATGATATTTATATGGACTTCCAGAAGGCATTTGATAAGGTTCCACACAACAGACTTAACAAAAATGAGAGCGTGTGGAATTGGAGGTAACCTATTGACATGGGTAGGGAATTGGTTAGGATGTAGGAGAGAGTAGGGATAATGGATATGTACTCAAATTGGCAGGATGTGACTAGTGGTGTCCCCCAAGGATCTGTATTGGGGTCTCTGCTTTTCACAATAGCTATAAATGACTTAGATGAAGGAATAGAGAACCATATATTCAAGTTTGCTGACAACACTAAGTTAGGTGGCACAGTAAATAGTGTAGATGGGAGCAGAAAGCTGCAACGGGACACTGACAGATTAAGTAGTGGGCAAAACTGTGGCACATGGAGTTTAATGTGGGGAAGTGTGAAGTTATCCACTTGGGACCCAAGAAAGATAGATCAGAGTATTTAGGGGTCCATGTACAAAAGATAGTGGATAGGTACAAAAAATAATTAAAAAGGCTAATGGAATGTTGGCCTTTATCTCAAGAGGGCTGGAATACAAAGGGTGGAAGTCATGTTACAGTTAATATAAAGCTCTGGTTAGACCCCTTTTAGAGTGCTGCGTTTAGTTCTGGGCACCACACTTCAAGGAAGGATATATTAGCCTTGGAGGGGTTGCAGCACAGATTTACCAGAATGATACAGGGCTAAAAGGGTTAAATTATGAGGACGGGTTGCATAGGCCAAGCTTGTATCCCATCGAGTATAGAAGATTAAGGGGTAATCTACTTGAGGTGTTTAAGATGATTAAAGGATGCGATAGGGTAGTAAGAAATTATTTCCTCTGGTGGGAGAGTCCAGAATAAGGGGGCGCAATCTTAAAATTAGAGCTAGGCCATTCAGGGATGATGTCTGGAAGCACTTCTTCACACAAAGGGCAGTGGAAATATGGAGGAGGGGTAGCCCTGATAATAAAGGATGGGATAAAGACAGTAGAGAGAAAGGATCTTAGCTCCAAAAATCAAGAAGTAGAATCAGTTTGGGTGGAGCTAAGAAATAGCAAGGGGCAGAAAATATTGGTGGGAGTTGTTTATAGGCCCCCAAACAGTAGTTGTAATGTAGGGCAGAGTATAAATCAGGAAATTAGAGGCTCATGTAACAAGGGTAATACAGTAATCATAGGGGACTTTAATCTACATATAGACTGGGCAAACCAAATTTGCAGTAATAGTGTGGAGGACGAATTCATGGAATGTATGCAAGATAGTTTTCTAGATCAGTATGTTGAGGAACCAACTAGGGAACAGGCTATTTTAGCTCTAGTATTGTGCAATGAGAAAGGGTTAATTAATAACCTTGTAGTAAAGGGGACTTCAGGGAACAGTGACCATAATATAATAGATTTTTATATTCAATTTGAAAGTGATTTAGTTAAATCCGAAACTAGGATCTTAAATCTAAATAAAGCAAACTACGTAGGTATGAGGGGCGAGTTGGCTAAGGTAGATTGGGAAACTACATTAAAAGGTATGATGGCAGACAAGCAATGGCTCGCATTTAAAGAATTAATACATAATTTACAACAAATATACATTCCTTTAAGGCACAAAAACAAAAAGAGAAGTTAAAGATAGTATTAGTTCAAAGGAAGAGGCTTATAATTTGCCAAAAAGAGTAGTAAGCCTGAGGATTGGGAGGATTTTAGAATTCAGTAAAGGAGGACCAAGAAATTGATAAAGAAAGGGAAAATAGAATATGAGAGAAAACTAGCAAGAGACATAAAAACAGACTGTAAAAGCATCTATAGGTATGTAAAAAGGAAAAGATTAACAAAAGTAAATGTGGGTCCCTTACAGGCTGAGACAAGAGAAATTATAACGGGGAATAAGGAAATGGCAGAGAAATTAAACAAATACTTTGTGGGGAATTTTCCCAGCCTTGGGGAGGCGGGACTGCCGGGCAAATGGCAGAAACTGGGACTGGGTACCAACCCCACTCCCAACCCGCCTCCGTGCCATCTTCCCGGGAGGCGGGTCCCCGAGTCGCGCAGGGACCAGTCGCCGAGCCGGGAAGGGGATCAGAGCCAATTAACTGCCTGTACAGGCAGTTTTGAGGCTTTTCCCCATTTTACGCCTGCAATAGCGGGCTTCTCGACGGCTGCGAACCTCGCCAGGGTCAGCAAGGCGAGCAGTGGGTCTGCGGGGGTGAGAGGGGTCGAAATGTCAGCTGTAGAGGTGAGTGATGGGTGCAAGTGTGGCCAGGTAAGTATGAGAGGTGAGTGTAACGTGTTGGAAAAAGTTTCCTTACCTTTGCTTCTTTCTGCAGGCTTCAACCGTTGAGGATCCGGAGGTGTCTCATCTCAACGGCAGAGATGACAGAATGGCTGCTGCATTCACAGACGCAGCAGCCATCTGCTTTCTGCGGAGGAGAGGTGTCTTGGTGAGCCTTTGTGCAAGGGTTCACCTTAGAACACAGATTGTCAGTGTTTGACAGCTTCTCAAAGCTGTCAAACGCTGACAATTCATCTGTCAAAAAATTTGACAGATGAAGCATCATAGAAACATAGAAGATAGGAGCAGGAGTAGGCCATTCGGCCCCTGCGAGCCTGTTCCGCCATTTAATGAGATCATGGCTGATCACCCAAATTCAGTACCCTGTCCCTGCTTTCTCCCCATATCCCTTGATCCCTTTAGCCTTAAGAAATATATCTAACTCCTTCTTGAATATATTTAATGAATTGGCCTCAACTGCCTTCTGTGGTAGAGAATTCCACAGGTTCACCACTCTCTGGGTGAAGAAATTCCTCATCTCAGTCCTAAATGGCTTACCCCTTATCCTTAGACTGTGACCTCTGGTTCTGGACTCCCCGGCCATCGGGAACATCCTTCCTGCATCTAGTCTGTCTAGTCCTGTTAGAACTTTATAAGTTTCAATGAGATCCCCTCTCATTCTTCTAAACTCTAGCGAGTATAAGCCTAATCGACCCAATCTCTCCTCATACGTCATTCCTGCCATCCCAGGTATCAGTCTGGTGAATCTTCGCTGCACTCCCTCCATGGCAAGAACATCCTTCCTCAGATAAGGCGACCAAAACTGCACACAATACTCAAGGTGTGGTCTCACCAAGGCCCTGTACAACTGCAGCAAGACATCCTTGATCCTGTACTCGAATCCTCTCGCTATGAAGGCCAACATACCATTTGCCTTCTTAACCGCCTGCTGCACCTGCATGCTTACCTTCAGCGACTGGTGCACAAGGACACCCAGGTCTCGTTGCACTTCCCCTTTTCCCAATCTATTGCTGTTCAGATAATAATCTGTCTTCCTGTTTTTGCCACCAAAGTGGATAACCTCGCATTTATCCACATTATACTGCATCTGCCATGCATCTGCCCAATCACCCAACCTGTCCAAATCATACTGGAGTTTCTCTGCATCCTCCTCACAGCACACACGCCCACCCAGCTTTGTGTTGTCTGCAAACTTGGAGATATTACATCTAGTTCCCTCGTCTAGATCATTAATATATATTGTGAATAACTGGGGTCCTAGCACCAATCCCTGTGGTACCCCACTAGACACTGCCTGCCACTCGGAAAAAGACCCGTTTATTCCAACTCTTTGCTTCCTGTCTGCCAACCAGTTTTCTATCCAAGTCAGTACCTTACCCCCAATCCCATGTGCTTTAACTTTGCACGCTAATCTCTTATGCGGGACCTTATCGAAAGCCTTTTGAAAGTCCAAATACACCACATCCACTGGTTCTCCCTTATCTATTCTACCAGTTACATCCTCAAAAAATTCCAGTAGATTAGTCAAGCATGATTTACCTTTTGTAAATCCATGTTGACTTTCTCCAATCCTGTCACTGTTTTCCAAGTGCTCTGCTATTACATCTTTTATAATGGACTCTAGCATTTTCCCCACTACCGCTGTCATACGCTGACGTCATCTGTCACCGGCTTTCCCTTAATTGGCCGGTAAGGGTGGGCTTAACAATGCCAATCAAGGGAAAATAGCATGCGTTGGTCAGATGTCGCTGGGCGGGACTGAAACCCGGAAACCAGAAATCTCGCCTCCAGCACGTCTCCATTGATAAAATCCAGCCCTGTGTGTGTCTTCACCAAAGAAGACACAAAAATCTTCCCGGAAATAATGGAGAACCAAGGGTCTAGCAAGAATGAGGAACTGAAAGAAATTAGTATTCGTAAAAAAATAGTACTGGAGAAATTAATGGGACTGAAAGCTGATAAATCCCCTAGACCTGATGGCCTAAATCCTAGGGTTTTGAAACAGGGTGCTATAGAGATAGTGGATGCATTGGTTGGCATCTTCCAAAATTCCACTGATTCTAGAACGGTTCCCACAGATTGGAAGGTAGCAAATGCAACCCCACTATTTAAGAAGGAAGGAGAGAGAAAACGGGGAACTACAGACCAGTTAGCCTAACATCAGAAGTAGGGAAAATGCTAGAATCTATTATTAAGGATATGTTAACAGGGCACTTAGAAAATAATAATAGGCTTGGGCAGAGTCAACACAGATTTATGAAAGGGAAATCATGTTTGACGAATCTGTTAAGAGTTTTTTGAGGTTGTAACTAGCAGAATAGATAAGAGGAAAACCAGTGGATGTAGTGTATTTGGATTTTCAGAAGGCATTCGATAAGGTGCCACACAAGAGGTTATTAAACAAAATTAGGGCTCATGGGATTGGGAGTAATATACTAGCATGGATTGAGGATTGGTTAATGGACAAAAAACAGAGAGTAGGAATAAATGGGTCATTTTTGGATTGGCAGGCTGTAACTAGTGGGATGCCGCAAGGATCAGTGCTTGGGCCTCAGCTATTCACAATCTATATCAATGATTTGGATGAGGGGACCAAATGTAATATATCCAAGTCTGCTGATGATACAAAGCTTGGTGGGAATGTAAGTTGTGAAAAGGATGCAAAGAGCCTTCAAGGGGATATAGACAGGCTAAGTGAGTGGGCAAGAACATGGCAAATGGAATATGTGAACAAATGTGAAGTTATAAACTTTGATGGGAAAAATAGAAAAGCAGAGTATTTTTTAAATGGAGAGAGATTGGGAAATGTTGGTGTTCAGAGGGACCTGGGTGTCTTTGTACACGAATCACTGAAAGTTAACAGCAAGCAATTAGGAAAGCAAATGGTATGTTGGCCTTTATTGCAAGAGGATTTGAGTACAAGAGTAAAGACGTCTTACTGCAATTATATAGGGCCCTGCTGAGACCACACCTGGAGTAGTGTGTACAGTTTTGGTCTCCTTACCCAAGAAAGGATATACTTACCATAGAAGGAGTGCAACAAAGGTTCACCAGACTGATTCCTGGGATGGGGGGATTGGCCTATGAGGAGAGATTGAGTAGACTAGGCCTATATTCTCTAGAGTTCAGAAGAATGAGGGGTGATCTCATTGAAACATAAATTCTTACAGGCTTGACAGGGTAGATGCAGGGAGGATCGTTCCCCTGGCTGGGGAGTCGAGAACCAGGGGTCACAGTCTCAGAATAAGGGGTCGGCCATTTAGGACTGAGATGAGGAGAAATTTCTTCACTCAGAGGGTGGTGAATCTTTGGAATTCTCTACCCCAGAGGGCAGTGGAGGCTCAGTCGTTGAGTATATTCAAGACAGCGATCGATAGATTTTTGGATATTAAGGGAATCAAGGGATATGGAGATAATGCAGGAAAGTGGAGTTGAGGTAGAAGATCAGCCATGATCTTATTGAATGGCAGAGCAGGCTTGAGGGGCTAAATGGCCTACTCCTGCTCCTATTTCTTATGTTTCTTATGGAACACTCTTTCCCCCAAAAAGCTGTTGAGGCTAGGTCACTTGAAAAGTTCAAAACTGAGATGGATAGGTTTTTGTTAGGCAAGGGTATTAAGGATTACGGAACCAAGTCGGGTAAATAGAGTTAATATACAGATCAGCCATGATCAAACTGAATGGCAGAACAGGCTTGAGGGGCTGAATGGCCTACTGTTGTTCCTATGATGGGCAGAGGCCTTATAATAGGTTACTGAACTGTACAGCATCTGAAGCATATGACAGTGAAGATTTTTCTCTACTTCTTCCCTTTCAGATGTTACCTCTGGGTACAAATATTGTTTAGACCAGTAATACTGTTGCATTGGGCACTGGTGACACCTCATCAGGTGTCTGGAATCATAGCACAGAATTACAGCATAGGAGGCCATTCAGCCCATTGTGTCTGCGCCGACTCAGCTATCCAATTAGTCCCATTCACCCGCTTATTCCACGTAGCCCTGCAAACTTGTGTACCAATTTAAAAAAACACTATATAGATATATATTTTGTTTTGGAGATTGTTGCAGTTGCATTTGTACACCATCAAGGGGCTGCTTACAATACTTTTCTTTCTCTACTGTACTGTTGTATATTGCACCTTGTTAAGTCAGGTTTATACACCTTTTCAGCCTGGACCTCTGCCTGTATTTCTCTCAATGCCTGCCAGCTGTTCCTGAAGAGCCCGTATTTCCTCCTTCTTCCGCCTCTCTGCCTCTTCTGCAGCTGCCTTTTTGTGTGCCTGGTAGAAACATCCAACCGAATAAATAATTTTAAAAAACAATGCTTATCTCTTTGCTGCGTGTGTTACAATTTCTCACACGGCTTTGCAACAACCTCATTATTTTTTTCCTTTAATGCAACATTACTCTTGCTCCTTTCACCAAAATTGAGACATTTAAAATTAACTTTTTTACTCCATTTGTACTATTTTCAACTTGCTTTCAATAAATTGTGACCATTTCCTTTATGAATGTCAGTGCATTTTTTCTGCTACATTAAATAAAACATTTCATTCATGCCTTTGCAAGAGTTTTCCTTTTTATAACTGAATAACCAAAAAAATGTGCAAAACCACAAGAGACCAGGTTTGTTATGAGAAGTTATCTATAAAAGTTAACTTCCTTGAAAGCTAGATGTTTCCTGTGTATTGTATACCATTTACGTGAATAGTATGGTGAGAAGATAAAATAAAACATCAGTGCAAGGAAGTACAGCACCACCACTGTAGAACTTACACGCTGCTCAGCTTCTGTTGGCCGCCCATCTATTTTTGCAAACCCATCAAAGAGCGATTTGTATAGCACATTCCTGCGTGTATTTGCATCATCGGGTGGAAGGTAGTGCAAAATGGCACTCCTGTGTTGTCGATACATGTCAAGGACAATCCGTACAGCTGTATCTCTGACCTCTGATGCAGTATGTTCCAAAGCTTCTGCTGCAAACTTACAGAAAAATTAAAAAAGATTATCTAAGTAATGATATATACATACACACACAAAATACAACACCAGTCCCACAGTAAGAGCTTTAAAAAAAAAAATATCTTTCCTACATCTCTTTTAGATCAGCTAACACCCCAATGAACTGGACAGGCTGGTGAACTAAAGCTCCCCACTGGGAGCTCTTACACATATCTTTGTCAGTTACAGGTTGATTTTTTCCCCTAATACCTTGCTAACAGGGAATTGGTACTAAAATTATTCAAATTGATTCTCCTCCTCTCCTTGAAGGAACAGCCTGGCCTTGAGTCGGTGCCAAATCGGGGACAGCATGGTGCAGAGGAGGAACAAATGCAAATAACTTGCCTACACCCGTAGTTATATAGTCCACAATCAAACTATCACACCTCCAAAATTTCTCTCATATTCTATCAAAGGATTGACAAAAATCATCAGGACAGAATCATTCAAAATATAACAATTAATAAAAATATGAAGTCTTTTGAGATAAGAGAACTGTAACACCCACAATCATCCCACCCATGTTGTTCTGTTGCGGTTGATGGTGGTGCTTTTTATACAATGAGAAGCAACTCCGAAAGGACATCAGCTGGTCCTCCAGTTGTGCTCTGCCGCCAAACTTGAAGACTAGCAAAGTTGTGCTGATGCCTGCATCTGACATTTTGCCACGGACAGACAGAAAGGATCACTTATGCCCATGGCACAAATAGAAGCCTATTACAGCAACAAAACCTCTCTCATATGTATGATTTTGTAACCAGTTTATTCAGAGCAGAAGGTACAGCATAAACATTGGCTTTTTAAGATCTGAATTTGTATATTCAAGCATGAAGCAGCAAGAACGAGCTGACAGGCAGTTCTTACTGTGCGGCACATTATATATAAATATATGGTCCAATAAAGCTGTCCAAGAGCCTGTGCAGCAACTGTGCACAAGGCTCATCAAGGCACTTTTGAAGAGGTGCGATTTAGAGGCACTTATGCTTCTTGTTGCTTTCAATGCAGTAAACAAGTTGAGATCTGGAGAGTGAACAGCTGTTTCTGGATGAAATAAAAGGACGGCTTAAGACATTATAACCAGCAACTTTGAAATTGATGTTAATGTAAATGGTTAATGGTTTTTGGCAAGAGACTACCTGTTTTAAACGGTGGGGACTGTATTATCTACAACTGAAAAGGAAAAAAATCCTTGCGTAGTTGAGATAGGAAGAGAGAGAAAAATATCAAAATGGAGACAGAGCTGTGCCAGATCTGGCCATCCCTCTGCAATATACCTGGCATTAAGAAATTGCTATGTCAGTTCATTCCAAAAGCCACATCTTCTTCACACATTATAAAATCACAGGATTAAGCTCGATCTCCTTTTCACAAATTCCCAAATCTTATAAATACAGTGGAAATGACAAGGAAGCATGTGGATACCTCCCTATCTCAGAATTTTTTTTTTTCTCAGCCAACTGCCTGGACATGTGCAGAAACCCACCACATTTCAAAAGTCGTCAAACCAAGCGGCTGAAATTTTTCTCTATGGTGTGCAGTATAGTGTCTCCACATAGAGACACATCCCAGTCCAGAGAGCTTAGGTGCAGGTTAGCTGTAGCAAATCTTAAGGACCCCCCAAATATATACTCGTACTGCTGGAGGTTAACTGCCTAATACTGTGCAGCTTGCATGTTTATTTGGAGTACAGATGGAAGAATTGCAGCCTCAGTGATAGGTTCCATTAATCAGGTTGGCTGATCAATCAGGAGTGCCCTGAAGCATTGCTGACATGCCAGGTTGAAGTATCAAATTATAGAGTCTGCCACAGAGGCTTGACTTGATTCCAAACTTCCATCATTCATCACCCATATCATCGCAGACTCACCCTGATCCTGAAGAGATCACCCTTCGCAACCCCGGGCTGGTTATTAGACAATGGACAAGCAGAGGTTTGAGCTCTCACTGGGTGGACAGCAGATATCAGGAAATCCTCAGGAGCAGCACAACACATTATAAAATCTGTCAATTCATAGCCACCATCCTCCTGACCACACTATGGATACATACCCTACCCCGACTGAATAATGCTTCTACTCGAGGTATGGAGCTTCAGCAGCATCTGCGTGCCTTGCCGCACCCAATCATGGTAGCCACGAAGCCCTGTATACACAAGCAGCTGTCACTCCATGCCACAGTTTTCTCGTCAGCAAAAGAGACATTTGCCTTCAGCGTCGTGGAAGGACCGATACAAAACAGCTTGCAACGTGTTAGCCACTTTGATGTTCGAAACATCCAAGTCCAATGCTGCATACCAGCGTTGCTCATCGCCAACTGTTTAATCCAAGTCTTTTGTGAGGTCAGTACAGACTAGAGCCCCCTTCTTTGCAGCCAATTTCCCTTTTTGCCACAAATCTACTTCAAGGATTAGTCCAGCAAATTGTTTTAAAAGGGAATTAGATGGTGGCTTGACTATATGATGAGCAAGGAGAGAGTGGGATTGAACTAGGCAGCTCACATGGAGAAAAATAGGCTTGATGGGACGAATTACCTATTTCATTGCTATAACATTCTATGATCTTGGATCTCGCACATGGGCCAGAAGTAATTGATCCATTCCATGCTTAGGAGTTTGAAACAATGAGAAACATTTTGGTCTTTTAGACCAAGCTTAACTTACATTGAGACTTTGCATGCGTTGAAGATAGGAAAGACTAAAGTGCCCTTTGCCCCTTCTCCTGTGACAGTGTCCAGGACTCTCAAGTCAACAATGGAGACAAATTAATTCTATTCCTTCCAATCCAGATCTTCAACATCCCTTCTGGATTTGTGAAAAGCCAGAATACCACAGTTGGCTTCTGCCGCACCTGACCCCACCCCACGTAACGTCAGGAGGCGGGGCTGTGGGGGAGTCAACATGGCAACAGGCCTTAGAGACAGGAGGCGAAGGTACAGAGACCAGCGGCTGAGCTGGACACAGGGTGGCCGGGAGTCACGGGTTGGACCACCCACCCCTCCCCCGGGGCAGGGCCTTCTACCGACAGCAGCGCGACCCCATAACCGGTGGAGCAGGGTGAGTGCCCGATCTGTCACACGCAGCCCAGACCCAACCCCCAGTGATGGGATGACTGATGGATGAAACCTGTTAACCAGTTATTAACTACCACCTAACTAATTAATGCAAAACTAATGTGCTTACTAATTAGCATTTTAATCATCGCAAATTTATTTATTTACCACATTATTTATACTAACTGATAATTAGTAAATTAGTTAACAGATATATTCACTAACTTAACACCTGCTCATTAGGCAATTGGTGAGCAATTTAATTGTGCTCATTACTATAATAATTACACAGCTATTAATAACAGCCCACTGAATTATTTATTTAACATTAATTTTTTACTAGTGTTTAACTAATTTACTGGTCACAGACTATTTATTAACTACCTTAACACAGGCCCAGCTCATCAAACAATTGGTGAGCAATTTAAATTGTGCTCATTAATTTATTAATTGCACAACTATTGTTCCCTAAATACTGATCTATTTACTAATGTGACAGAAATTCTCTGCTCATGTTCAATCAGTTGAATGATTATTACTTGAATGATTTCACGTTTAACAGTTCACCCATATAATAATCACTTTTTTTTGCCAATTAATCACTAATTGGCTGAGGGCGAATTTTACAAGAGGAAAAAAAATCTCTACTAGGATTTTGTAAAGTGATAGTGCAAACAATAAATTAAACATATTCTGGAATATGCTCAGGATCGAGCACATTCAGGGATCACTGTTGTTCATGGACTGCAGTCTAATCCAAGCTTTCATCTTGATTACACATCTTGTGTGAAAGGCCAGTTAATGTTGACATCTTTCGTGCTAGTGAATGACAAGTTTCAGCATCAGCCGCTTATAGTCAAGTTTTGACAGAAGCAAGTGGGGTCAATACTTTTTGCTTGCATAGAATGTACAGCACAGAAACAGGCCATTCGGCCCAACTGTTCTATGCCGGTGTTTATAAGAACACAAGAAATAGAAGGAGTAGTAGGTCATAGGGCCCCTTGAGCCTGCTCCGCCATTCAATGAGGTTATGGCTGATCTTGTTGAGTAACCAGTTTTAATTATGGCATAATATCATTGGCCAAGATAAGTTGTGTGTTAACCTATATCATGTTCGTTAGCATGTTAATAAGTGTTGTTACTTTTAAGTGTGGAAACAACATCAAGGGTTCTTTATACAATAAATGAACTAACATATTTTAATGGTAGCTGTTGTCAACACAATTCATTTTATGTCTGCAGCCCTCAACAGCTCACCAAAACTTGTTAACTGGTCCTTCAGCCCAAATAACTGCCCGCCCCAGTTTAGACCGATGTTCAAGATGATGAGCACAGGTCACGAGATCTGAAGGTGAGTTTGCCAACAACAGATCATGTGTGTAAAGAACTGCTGCAATTTTTCAGATATGTCTGGAACAGACAACCCAAGGCCAACCCCACCAACAGCCCCCTGCCAAATTCCTATCGACCTTGTCGGCGGTGGCCTGAACCACCCCCCACACCCCCATCAATTTTGACCCACCCGCCAGCAGTGATATAATTCCTGCTGGCTTCGGGCAACAGTCATGAGTCGGGCATCCAAATGAGGCCCAGGAGTTAAAATCTGTCTGGCCCCATGCTTCGGGGGTTGGACAGTTCGCCAAGCCTTTCACCTCAGATTCCCACCTCGAGTTAGAATTGGACCTTTAGATTCTCCCAATTTATGATGTGTTGAAAAGTGAGGAGAAAAAAATCCCAACACAATAAGGTAGCATTCTTTGGTTTATTCAGACAGTTCTGGTTACAAGGTTTTATCATCCAAAATAGGCTCTGTTACAGGCCAACATCTTAGACATGAGAAGACAGCTAATATCCTTTCACGAATCTATACAGCCTTATTTGTATATAGTATACACCAAATATCCAGTATTTTAACACTTACTCCATTCTGAAGCATTGAGACACAAATCTTTCAGGATTTAATAAATCTTTCGTGATCAAATCTTTCTTGGATTGAGAGGCCAGCTAAGTAATGTGTCCAAGGGCATTGTCAATGCCACTCTATTGGCCCTTCACACTCCTGCAACCTCCAACATCAGCTTCCTGGAATTGGATTTTCACCCACTTCCTTTGACTGACACTGGTGGTGGTGACAAGACACAAAGCATAGGCTGGGTTGGCATCTTGCAGTCTGGCTGTGGGAGGGCTGGCCGGCCGGTCAGCTTGCCCATACAAGTCAGCAATGCATCATAATTTTGGCCTGTAAAGAACTCATCTGATATCAGGGAAGGTCTGCGACTAGACTAGCAAAGTCAGGGGCTAAGCAATCTTGTGCACAAACAGCTCTCTATTCTTGCTGAATCTGTCCCACAAAGAAATGGGAATGGAAGCGACTCAGTGAAATAAAGGGAGTATACAACGGACTACTGGGAGGTGTGCCAGAGAACCCTGGGTGTCTCACCATTCAGTTTTTCTTCATTTTTGATTTCAACTGCTCATGATCAAGGGCTTGACATATGGGGAAAACCATGAGTACAGACATTTCATCACTTCATTATGCAAAATACCACAGGGACAACTAAGCAATTTTTATCTGGCCTTTCTATGAGGCAAATTATAAACCTAGAAATAAAATCTGTACAAAAAATTTCTTATCAAGAATTATTTTAATCACCCATTTTTTTCTTGAAGCTAATCTCAAAGGAGTTTGTTTTTTTTTAAACTGAAAAGTTGGCAGGCTTGTAACATGACACCTAACAAATCAGCAAAAACTATATTGCAGTATTTTACTGTGAGAGAAACTACATTCTGATAATTTAATCCTAGCAGTACTGCTTTCCTCATGTATATAATTAACTCTGAATGCTCAACCACATTCTGCAAGAATGGAGAAGCAGTATGAACAGCTACACACAGCACAAAAGAGAAAATGCATTTCTAATTAGCACTTTTGGATACAGTAAGCTGCACTTCCTTCTGTGTTTTTGCTCCCTCAAAGGCCATGCCCTTCATCTCCCCCAAGCAACTGAAATTTAAAAACTTACCAATTAGGAGGCTGATCAGAGTGGCAGTATGCAGTACAATACAGCTGAGAATCCAGCATCATAGAGCATGACAAATTTATGCTACCACTGTCACATTACACTTTGAACAAAATTGAAGTTAGACAAGAAATATCGTGGATATAAGGCCATCTTGCCAAACAAAGAATAGACTATATGATTGAAGGATGAGGCTCAACATTGAGACAGTCAGTCCATACTAAATTTGGCAGGACAGCTCATGCCAAATCCACTGCGGATATTCATTGAAAATATTTTTACTGCTCTCTGATTTTCCTTTACTTCTTTTGCAGTACCCACAACTATCATTTTCACAACTCTTTATCTTGTGAGGTGTGGAGAAGAATTAGTTTATTGTCCAGGTACAATTGAATGAATATAATTTCTGCGACAGTACACTGGAAGAGGAGATAAGTAAGAATGTGCTTCTAAAAGATGGCCTTATCAAACAGTTATTATGTTATATAGAGCTCAGTTCCCTCATTCTCTAAGAATATTGCAGGATCGCGACATTCTATCACAAATGTCCTAACTTGACGTGAGTTTCCAATCAAATGTATACAAATGTATCTCTTCTGCTTTCAGCTATTAACACAGGTGCACTGTGTTCTGCAGTTTTGTACAACATTCTCATTTGTAAAATAAATTAGATTTGCGTCACATTTTTTCACGTGTAACTTCTTTATTTTCAGAAAGGCTCAAGAGATTAGACCCAAAGCTTTTGTAAATACAGAAAAGTGGCAACTTACCATGTAACAACAAACTTCAAAGTAAGAGAATCTACACCTGCTAAGTTTCATGATGGTTACTTTGTGAAAGCCAAGAATCTGTTTGTGCATTAAAAGAATATCTACTGTGGCTTTCCTATTGGCTCATCCAATTTACCCAGTGAGTAGCTGAGCCACAGAGACCAGGTCAGTCTGTGCTTTTGACTGATTTCAGCTGTGGGGGTGGTGGTCTATTATTGGCCTTGGCACCCCGACATTAGCGAGGGGAAAAGATTTGCCCAGGGTTCCCGCTCTTGATTGATGTCCAACAATCCCTGCTAATAGTACGCAAGAGTGGACATCAGGAGAGGGCAGGGTCAGTCTCCGCTGTGATGCCCCATGCACTCAAATAGCCTGCTGATATTCTCTGTCCAAGCTCATACATGAATAATGGCTGCTTGGGTGAGGCACCAGAGGGCACCTGACCCCAAACAACATCTCAACACAAGTCAGCACCTTTAGGAGAAGGGAGGACGACAGGAAGTTGGTGAGAAAAATAGGGGGGGGGGCAAAGTCGTAATTTCAAATGGTTCTCCTACTGATATACTTGTTGTTCCGTTCCACCCCCCTCCGCTTCACAAATTTAATTGTTTACAATGGCCTGACCTGAAAAATTGTGAACCTTTCAAGAAAATTTTACGACCAGAGTTAAGGGCATGGACAGAGTAGTTAGGAAAGTGCCCACACTTACATTTTTTTGTACTTTTTGGAAGTTGAATTAGAAGTTTTAAAGCCATCATGTTCTCTCTGGCTACTCACTTGTTATAACCTAGCCTGATTTGAGGACCAACAGGTTCATATATAAAAAAATAAACCTTATAGACTAGTAAAGTCCTAGGTTCAATGGCTGAATTAGTTAATCGAAGCTGTAGCAGTAATGAAGGGGCGACAATAGGTTAGAGAGAGGCAAACAAAAACAGCTCCTGATCAAATGATTCCTGTTGGAATGTTTGCGTGCAGGTGTTAAAGGGAGGACAGGTTCACACACAACTGTGATGCCCTCCACAGCAGAGTAGCCGGACAACATTTACTGCTTTGGATCACACATTTAGAATAACCACATGGGCATGTAGTTGAGCGCAGCCAGAGCCCATGGAACAATATCCCCAAAAGATAGTGACTCAGGAGAAGAGGGGGCATCTGTCCAGGTCTGACAAATCTCTCAGATATACGAACCCAAGTCCCCATAACATTTTTTGTCGGCTGCAGAGAGAAACCACTGCATAATTAGGACTCCACACAAAGAGTCCAATTAGAAAGAGGTCTACAACAGTTTACACTATCTGGAATGTTCAGAATTTACTAGTGTTTATTTTGTAAATTCTGCCCACTTGTTGTTCCTCCCCCCCACCCGTTGGCAGTGTTTGTACTGATAGTCATTTAATTAGAAGAACCTAACTGAAAAACTAAATTTGAAACTGGATTTAAAAACAAATTGGGCTTGGCAAAGCAGTTATTTTATTGGCTTTTTGTAGTGTAACACAAATTCCACTATGTACATTCCATTTTTATACAGGTTAGCAATAAGTGAATTGGCTTGATAAATCAAAGGGCCATTTCCTCCATTTATAAAAAAAAAGCTGCTAGAGAATTCTAGGACAGGATCAACCAGCAATGGTCTTTTCCAGTCCTCTACAATCCCATGTTTCTCCTCCCTTCAGAAACAAGAGTATATGGAAAAAAAAACTTTTAAAATATCAAGGACCCGGCCCGCCCAATGAGGAGTAGCTGAAGCATACAGGCCAGAAAGTCCCTAGTTTGATCACTGCTTTATGTGGAGTGAGCTGAAACAGCAAGTCATGGCACAATACCAGACCTTAGCACCCCTCAATTAGGGATGGAGAAACAAAATTAAGCCAGGTTCCTACATCTGATGACTGGTAGTGTTACCATGTCAGTACAACAGCCATACAGGCCGACCCAAGTGATTTCGTAGTGCCTATGAGTACTAGATATATGTTAAACATTTATTTCCGTGCAGTTTAAAAAAAATATTCACCTAGAATACCGAATAAATCCTGCAACCCCCATATTTTTTGTACAAACTTAAGTCTATAGAGTGAAAAGCCAAAAGCTATTGTTAAAGCTTATGTTCTTACAATCGTCCCCCATCCCAGCAATTCTGTCCACCAGTGTTAAAGGAATTAATTTCTTGTTGGGGGCGTGTTTGCATAGGTGCATACCTCACCCAAATGACAATTGTTCTAATGTTCAATTGTTTGAGCATCTGCAGACTATTTATTCAACCACATTAATCAATTTTACCCAATGCTGCCCTCACTTGACATCCCCTAGATATACATGTACAGTAGAGGTCAGTAGATCATGATCAGGAGCAGGAAACCTCTCCAATTTTTTCTTCCCTAAACCAGGTCAATTATTACAATACTACCACTGCCATGGGTATGATCAGCTATTTCAGCATCTACTGGGGACCACACTTAGGGCCTTCCTACTCTCTAACTTTCCCCCCCCCCCCCTTTGCCAGTTTTCTCTTCTCTGCAGTTGTTGGCTATTTCTGGGGTACAGTTTTAAGTGTGTCCTCTAAGCTCATGTATTAAACAGCTTTCTATTAGGAAAATTGAGAAATGTAATAGAGCAACAGAATGAGAAATTGTTTCATACAAACGTTTCAGGTAGTGCATTTACACAGACTGGTATTGATTCAATCGAAGAGTCAATGCTCTTTCCACTTCACGTTCAACATCATAAAACTTGCGGAGGAAGTCTGGATCTGCGCCAGTCATTGCTAGCACACGTTCAATTGTGGCAGAAGCCCGCCGAGCATCCTTCAGTTTGGGCATTGGTAGACTATCTTCCTCCTCCTCCTCCTCCTCCTCTTCTTCTTCACCGCCACCCTGTTTCTTTGATCCCTTCACAACACTGCAGAGCTCCGTGTCTGCTATCTCGCCAATGCAGGCAACATCAGAATCATGGTCAACATAAAGATAAAACTCCTCGTCAGTCATTCTATCTGGAGGGGCCACTTTCTCTACTGCCATTTGCACAAATTCCTTTGACTGCTGAGAAAAAATAGTCTTATGAAAGCAATACTCTATGGTAGCCTGCTTTACTTCTTCCCAGGCTCGAGACATCATGTGGACTGCATCTAAGAGACTGACCGTTTTTCCTATTACAGTTGCTGTTGCTTGCACCTTTTCGTCAATAACATTTAGGATTTTCTGTATCATCCTCCGGCGATATAGTGCCTTAAAATTTCGAATGATTCCCTGATTTAGTGGTTGAATCAGAGACATGGCATTTGAGGGTAGGAAAAATAATTTCACATTTTGCAGGGTGACATTGCTAGGATGGGCAGTGCACTTGTCTAGTAGTAGAGCAACATTCCTTCTCTGCCTTTTCATTTCTTGGTCAAAGTCTTTTAGCCATTTTGCAAAGATTGTAGCCATCATCCAAGCACTGTTATCAGAGGTGTAAGTTACAGGGATAGATGAAGATGGGATGCCTTGAAAACATTGTGGATTTTGACTTTTTCCCACCAACAGTAACTTTGTTTTCTCAGTTCCAGTCATATTGCAGCAGAGGAGGACAGTAAGCCGATCCTTTGCTTTTTTACTGCGAGTTAGAGATTCATGCTTGAAAAACAAACTACCAACAGGAACAGCCCTGTAGTATATGCTAGTTTCATCACAATTAAAGATATCTTCAGGCCTAAAATCTTGCAGGACAGAAAGAAGTGTTGTATGAATCCAGCTACTAGCTATAGGTTGACATGCACTGACACTTTCACTATGGGCTCTCTGAACACAAATGTTATTTCGATTTTTCCAGCGACTGAGCCATCCACTGGTTGGGGTGAATTCCACATTCAAAGCATCGGCCAGGGTCTTTGCCTTAGTCATTAGGATTTCACCAGTAATTAAGACATTTTGTGCCCTGGCCATTTCAAACCAGTGCAGCAAAGCAGCATCAACATCAGCATCCTTGCCTACTCTCCTCCTTTTCCTGTCTGGGTTGCTGTTTCTCTGCCACTCTTCCAGGATTGCAGCTTTCTTCCTTATGAGGCGGGATATGGCAGGCTGAGACACCCCCACCCTTCTGGCAACTTCCAGCTGTGACATCTTTGTCCCCTCAAGCATTTCCAGGACCCTTACCTTCTCAGCGAGGGTAAGCTCTCTCTGTTTTTTCTTCTCCATTGCAGGATAGTGCACTGCAAATGCTCCCTATTGTACTGGGAGACCTGCCTGCCTGTGTTTAATTGCAGCCAGCTTCACATACGGCCTTCTCTGCCCGTCAGCAGATTACATCCGGGTGAAAAGCTTTCAGTACGTGGGAGAAGAATGGAAGATGAACAGGCTCGGTTAGTCAGCAGGGAAGCCCGATGTTGTTCTGGAGCTAAGATTAGATTAGCCCAGCATAGGAAAGTGCAAAAACAGCTGCGAGTCAGTGCTGATTGATCTTTAAAATTCAAACCAATGAGGTGTAAAGGCAGCATGAATAGGTGCTGATTAAGGCAGCTGACTAAGCTGTTTCATTGTCTGGACTAAGGATTTTATTCATCTAAAGGGAAATGGCTATTCACTTATTTTTACGCAGAAGAGACTCAACAGAGAATGGTTGCAGAACCCAAAAGTCTGTTCACTGAACAGAAATGTTTAAATGTTTAACTGATGCAGGTGCATACTGACAACAAACCATTCAACATGTTATTCCCATTATGACAAGTACCACATCACAGTACTTTGAAAAGCAATGTAACCATTTAAAAAAAATCATTTTCATTTTAGACAGCTTCCTTTTGGCAAAAAATTTTCCTCAAAACAAATGTGTATCAGCCACGCACAGGAGACACTTTCTAACTTGGTGTGCACAGTAGTTATTTTATCTCAACAAAAGTAGACTGCAGTGGTTTGATTTAATTATAATGAATGACAATGCAGAAAGTGGGTTTTAAACTTTTAGGGGGGAAAATTCGGTTGCTTTGCGCTAACGGGGCGCAAAGCAACTAGCACCCGGGCGCAGCACCGCCAACGCCGCCGCGAAATTCAGTGGGAGGTTAGTGGCGGCGGTAACCGTTAGCGCCCCATGGCGCTGCGCCGCTGATGACGTCATCGCCGTGCGCAGCGCCCCGGCCGCGATCTTCGGTAGCACCCCGACTTACCGCCGGACGCTATGTCTAACGGGGTCACGGGGGCCTACCTGCAGCTGGGGTGGCGCTATTTAAAGGTGAGGTGCCAGGCGGCCATTTTTGTTGCTGGCCGCCTGCCAGCTCCTGCCTCCGCTGCTGTCCCTGGCCTCCTGAGCAACCCCCCCCTCCCCGCGGAGTGCCGGCTGCGCTCCATGAGCCCGGCACTTTGAGTGCTGGGTTCTTTTGCTGGCACTCTGATCCCGGTGGCCCAGCTGGGCCCCGGGTCACGCTGCGCAAGGCCCCTCCCCTTTAAGACGGCGTAACGTGCCGCAATATTCCCTCGCAGCGCCCCGAGGGAGGCGGGGCACTTCCAGTAGCGCCCCGCTTCCCTCTTGGGGCGCTACCACTCAATTTCGGCTGCGGCGGCGCTAATTTTTTCGGGGCACTACACTCAAGAACTTTAGCAGGTAATTTCGACAGTTTCAGGTACACATGACCTTCAACCCCTCCTAAAAAAAAACCTGCCAATCAACACAGATGCAATTTAGAGTGCAATTATCATTCTAAAAATTAAAAGTATTTCCCTAACATTTCAGATTCCAGAGACTCAGCTGGATCCTCTATTCTAACTGGCTAAACACCAAACTAATAGTATGCACTATACATGGAAAAAGTATCCAAATTCATATTTAAAATGTTATTCTTTCGCATTGAAAAAATTATTTTGACACTTGGCATATACAATATCCAGAAAAAGCAACTCTTCCCTCAAAAGGTTAAACTACAGTATATGCTACACACAAATAATTAAGACTATTCCCCATTTAGAGAACAAAATGCTCACAGGAAAAGTAAACAATCTACACCCTGACTGTTTCTTGGAGCCAATTCTACTGAAGTGCATACGATTCTGCCATTGGGATGAGGGAGCTGGTATTAGCCATTCAAACTTGAGCCAAAGCTTTCCCCACTCACTCCCCAGTGATCAGAACTAAGCAACTACAGCCATTTACTTTTCTTTCTAGCCATCTAAGTAGATGCTAAATCATTGAGATTATTAAAGAACTCATCCCAGTGCTGTACTGTGAATGTCTTGAGCATATGTTCTGGATATGGGAAGGTTTGTGGAAGGAGGTTATATTTATTTAATACAGTAATTAACTGTTCTTGCATGACTGCAAAGTACGCATCACTCAAACAAATATCATTTCCTCCATGAACAAAGCAATGACATCAGATTTTTTTTTTAAAGAAAAGGGAAATGCTACTAACCAACAACAGCACAACTGCACACTGTTCCATCAACACTACACATCATCTCATTCAATGAGGCCTCTTCCCTATACATATTCACATATAGGGGTACTTGGGGATTCTGCTGAATGCCCAAATTTAGCTTGGACACAGTTCTTCACAATTGTGCCGAGAAGGAACAAATTTCATGGGAGGAGTTAGCGGCGCCGCGCCCGGGTGCTAGTTGTTTTGCGCCCCATTAACGGGAGACGCAAAGCAACCAAATTTTCCCCCCAAAGAATTTTAATCTTTCCTAACTTTCTTCAAAGACAGCAAAGTTCCAACGTTGCTTCTTTCTACCCATATGTGAAGTCCAGGACCAAGCTGTGTTTGATTTGAAGTCAAAATGGTTACAACAGGCAGGAATCAGCCTACACCAACCCGTCACTTAGCAAATTGAGGGGGATGTCAGACTCACGGCAAGCTTGTCTCTGTCAAAGTTCTTCACAAGGATCTGGATTAAACAGTTGGTGACAGATAAACCTGATTAGTATCATTGGGTTTGGGCATTAACAAAAAAAAAACGTGTGACTGGACGACACATCACACACAAGCTGTCCTGTGTGCAGGTCCTTCCACCACGCTGAAGGGAGATCTCTATTGTATTGCTGACAAGTAAATAAAAATGAGTGTGTTTAAAATCTGCCATTTGATAAAGGGCTCCTAATGCAGCAAATTGCACACAGGGAATTAGGCCTATGCATTTGTACTCCAACACCAAGCTGGCCTGCCAAGACAGGCACCTGATGCCAAATCTGAAAGGGGGAAGAGCGGCACAAAGAGATCACTCTTCAAGACAGAATTTTTTTATATAGATATATTTATTTACTTTGTAAAGGGTAATGTAAAAGCATTTTGTTTTGTTGTCCTGCTTCATAAGACAGCTCTAAGGATGTATGCACCCCCAGAGGCATCAAGACTCACTTCAGCAGGTTTTGCTGCCTGCTTCCCGAAGCAAAGCTCACCAAAAGCAACGGTATTCAAAATTCAAAACAGAACCAAAAGTAAAAGGTAAAAAGCGGTTTCTGGCAGCAGTGGGCGTCATGTCTGCCATTTTAATTATGCCCATGGGCCCGAGCACCCAGCCCACCTGCAAAAAGCCAGTAAAGCAGTTTTCACATTACTGGCCCATTGAGAGCTCAACTCAATCTCAGTAAAAGGTCTGTGGCCAACAGTTGTACTTTATAATAAATGCGCATAAGCGAGGGTGTGCAGGATAAAGGTATCAAGGGAATGTCTAATATTTTTGAACAGTTTCTATTCAAAGTAGTTTTGAAATATAAATGGGATATAAAGTATAGTATCCTGTGGAGACACCAATGTAATGCTGTCAAGCCCTGCCCACACTCAACGATAACAACAACTTGTATTTATATAGCGCCTTTAACGTAGTAAACTGTCCCAAGGCGCTTCACAGGAGTGTTGCAACACAAAAAAAAGACACCGAGCCACACAAGGAGAAGTTAGGGTAGATGACCAAAAGTTTGGTCAGAGGGGTAGGTTTTAAAGGAGCGTCTTAAAGGAGGAAAGAGAGGCAGAGGCGCGGAAAGGATTAGGGAGGAAATTCCAGAGCTTAGGGCCTAGGCAGCTGAAGACACGGCCACCAATGGTTGAGTGATTAAAATCAGGGATGCTCAAGAGGGCAGAATTAGAGGAGCGCAGACATCTCAGGGGGGGTTGTGGGGCTGGAGGAGATTACAGAGATAGGGGAGCGGCGATGCCATGGAGGGATTTGAAAATAAGGATGAGAATTTTAAGAGGTGCTGCTTAACCAGGAGCCAATGAAGGTCAGCGAGCACAGGGGTGATGGGTGAACGGGACTTGGTGTGAGTTAGGACTCGGGCAACCGAGTTTTGGTTCAGTGAAGTGACTAACTGTAGCCAGGTAGAATAAGCAATGATTCCTCTGGCTAGAAGGGCAGGCATGAATCTTGCTTTAATAATTTTAAAAAATATTTAAATTTTAACGTAGGAAGAGCATAAAAGGTTTCAGTGGACCTGTTCTTCCGAAATTAATATTTTTATTTTCCAAGAGCCTTCCTTATCCTGTAGTTTAGCCTGGCCACTGAGCTGCAAGCACACCACCTGTACACCATGTAGTAATAAGCGTGGAAAGGAATGCACTAGAAATGAATTGTGGGATGGGCTGAAGTCTGAAAGGGGATATCATAACTTTTATTAAAACAGTAGACTGAGCATTTTGAGGCATAGACACTGGAACTTCCTGCCTGCAACCCAATTCCAGTGCAAGTAAAAATAACAAAATGACCATTAAAAAGCTGTCACAGACAAAAGTATCGATTTTATAAATGTATACTGGTGGAAAATCAAATACAAATTTGTTCTGCTCAATCATAATTTCCCAACTTTTTTTAGGCCACTTTTCATTTTGCGTTTTCCTGTTGCTACTTTAGATCTCCAAATTGTAACAAGCCTCTGAAAGTTAATAATAGAGTAGGAGACAATAGCAAGCTGCAAGAAAACTAGAAATGAAGAACCTGTGCTTGGGAGTGAGGATTCAATTGTACAAATTCCATCTTTTTCAACTGTACAACTATCTATACTTAGTTGAATTACTTATACTGTGTGCATAAATATAATGAGATATTTAAAATGTCTTTACTGTATTTCTATTTCTGAAGTCATGGATGCAAGGCACATGAGATATGGAATTAAATTGCCATGAACCATATCTTCTATCTGGAAAGTGGTACAAAAAACCAAAACGTTAGCTGCAACAATCAGTAGCTAGCTTCTGTCCAATAATAACGTTTTTCCTATGAGACACATGTTTTCAAAGCTCCCAGTAACTACTCATCTGGGAAGGCCAGACACATGCAGGAATCTTGCTTATTACACGGTGCAACAGAAGCCAGGCAGCAAACAATGCATCTTGTTCAGTACCGTACAAGGGCCAGGGAGGAGTGTCACTTACTTGAATATTTCAATGGCACAGCTTCTGGAAAGCGCAAACGGAAACAGGCTTGGAAGTTAGAAAAAGACTTGTATATATGGCACCTTATGTCTCTCAAATATTTTTAAAAGTGCTTCACATGCAATTAATTACTTTGAAGCGCAGCTAGTTATGTGGGAAAAAATGCCATCCATTTTTGCACTGCAAGATCCCTCAAGAGCAATGCGATGAAGGATCAGTTAACATATTTTTGGTGGTGTTGATTTTGGGAGGACTATTGGTAAGGACAACGGAGAATTCGGTGGTCCTCTTTGAATAGTGCCATGGGATCCATCACCTCAACAGGCAGATGAAGCCATCTCAACCAAAAGACAACAGCTCAGACAATGCAACAGTACTGCATTGGAGGGTCAAGATTAGGTTCATGTCTAAATGAGACAAGTGTGCACAGACAACACAAGTTTTTAAATTTTTCTTAAAGATCACAAAGGCCCTGAATTACATTTTGGGGTGTTATTGTACTATTTGTCTGAATTCATCCCAATATTTATTTTATACTGGTTAAATGCCCCACTCAGATAGTGAATAGAAGAATTTCAGAAAAACAATTAGGCATTTAGAAACATTCACGACCTCAGGACATCCCAAAGCGCTTTACAGCCAATGAAGTACTTTTGATGTGTTGTCGCTGCTGTAATGTAGGAAACGTGGCAGCCAATTTGCATACAGCAAGGTCCCACAAACAGCAGTGCGATAATGACCAGCTCATTTGTTTTAGTGATGTTGGTTGACGGAAAAATATTGGCCAGGACACAGTTGAGAACTCCCCAGCTCTTCTTCGAAATAGTGCCATGGGATCTTTTACGTCCACCTGAGGGGGCAGATGGGGCCTCAGTTTAATGGCTCATCTGAAAGTCTGTGCAGCAATCCCTTAGTACTGCACTGGAGTGTCTGCCTCGATTTTGTGCTCAAGTCCCTGGAGTGGGACTTGAACCCACCACCTTCTGACTCAGAGGCGAGAGCGCTACCACTGAGCCATGACTGACACCTATTCACACAATACTTTCCAAATGGCTTAATTTCAGGGCCAAAGTTTTCCACCCTCTATTTCTATTTTGAAGGTGCAGTTTTATGTTGGGGTACAGTTCCACAAGTACTGACCACCCTGGCTGATTCTTCCCTTCTATAGCCTAGGAGCAAGGAGGTCAATTGTACCAGACCTACTGCCATCAATATGGACCAGAAATCAACCAAGGAATCCAGGCCGTATGACTCAGTTGCATGGTGCCGACACCAACAAAGCCCTCAAGCAGCTCATAAATTAAAATCCAAGAGAAATTAAGAGAGTTATAAAGCAAACCTTTGTAGCGGTCTGGCATATGACAAAGAAACTCTATCACAAAATACAATAGTCGAGATGTTTACCCCTTGAATGAAATAGGGATAATTACAAATAAAATGAAAGATCGGAATTGAGATTCTGAAAAATAAAGTGTCAAAAACAGGTGTGTCATTGTTTTACACTGACACTTTACCACAGGTAAAAGACAAAGAGGAATGCAAGTCCCCTGAGATCATAACCATTAAAATATAACTAATTACAAAATAATATCAAACCAGCTTGTTAAATAGTTATACCGAAGTGTTCCAAAGTTAAAATAAATCTTAGACTGGAAACCAATTGGGAGAAAACATGTCCATTTACTTTTAAAATAAACAATCTGGTCATTAAGTGCCAGTTTGGCTCAGTGGTATCACTCTCATCTCCGATTCAGAAGCTGTGGGCTCAAGCACCAATTCAGAACTTCAGCGCATAATCTAGGCTGACACTTCAGTGCAGCACTGAAGGAGTGTGTATGTATAACTTGCACCGTTTTCTGGAGGTGCAGGGAGTGAAGAAACCATACACAATCATGTATTTGTAATAAGGATGTGGACTCCATTTAAATGTATGGTTTACTTGACCAAAAAACTACCCAGTAAACCTTGTGTATAGGCAGTGGAAACTATTGCAGTTAACAAAGAGAAAAGCTTGTCCTTGGAGGCTTGAGCTGTTGATTAGATCTTATGCTCCTCTTTGTGATAAGTGCCTATGAACCGCAAAGGCCTATTCAATTCATAGACTCTAAGAAAGCTATGGAACTCCAAAGTGTCCTCGATTATGTCTCTTACATTTAGTCACTGCGATTGATTGAGTTTGCTAACACTGAATCCTGTGGGTATATGTTGAAAGAAGATATGAATGCATTTGAAACCTTGAGACAAAAGCGGAACATAATGTTGAGACTTGGTCAAACTCTAATTGCCGAGACGGCATGATGCACCAAGAGTGGACGAACAGGTAAAACATCTCGTAAAGGACAAATAGATATCAGCCCGGTCATATGACTGACCCAGGGGAGATAGAGGACTGCGAGACTAAGCAGCTGTACTGCAGTCGGGTGGGTTGATTCCCCACAAAGATCTACAAGAGCTCAACCCAACTAATCAATGCTTTGTCCTGGGTGGTGTTGAGCTTAAAATGTCGCTACAGCTGCACCAATCCAAGCAAGTGGAGAGTATTTCATCACACTCCCGATTTGTACCTTGTAGGTGGCGGAAAGGTTTAGGGGAGTCAGGAGGTGAACCACTCGCTGCAGAATACCCAGCTTGAGTTGCTCTAGTAGTCATAGCAATTATGTGGATGGACCAATTAAGTTTCTGGTCCATGGTGACCCCCAGGATATTGATGGTGGGGACACGGTGATAGACATGCCATCGAATGTCAAAGGAAGGTGGTTAGGCTCTCTCTTACTGGAGATAGTTATTGTATGGCATGAATGTTACTTGCCATTTATCAGCCCAAGCCTGGATGTTGTCCAGGTTTTGCTACATATGGGCATGGACTGCTTCATTACCTGGGAAATTGCAAACTGATCTGAACACTGCAATCATCAGCAAATAGCCCCACATTTGACCTTATAATGGAGGAAATGTCATTGACGAAGCAGCTGAAGATAGTTGAGTCTCTGACACTGCCCTGAGGAACTCCTACAGTGATATCCTGGGGCTAAGATGATTGGCCTCCAATAACCACAACCATCTTCTTTATGCCAGGTATGACTCCAGCTACTGCAGCATTTTCCCCGATCCCGTTTTTTAGGGCCCCTTGGTTCCACCATCGGTCAGATGCTGCCTTGAAGACAAGGGCAGTCACTCTCACCTCACCTCTGGAATTCAGTTCTTTTGTCCATATTTGGACCAAAGCTGTAACGAGGTCTGGAGCAGAATGGTCCTGGTGGAATCCAACAGAGCATCAGGAAGCAGGTTATTGGTGAGTAAGTGCCACTTGATAGCACGGTTGACGACATCTTCCATCGCTTTGCTGATGATTGGGAGTAGGCTGATAGGGCAATAATTGGCCAGGTTGGATTTGTCCTGTTTTTTGTGGGCAGTTAATTAATGTTCAATTTCCCATATCGTCGGGTGGATGCCAGTGTTGTAGCTGTACTGGAACAGCTTAGCTAGGGGCACAGCTAGTTCTGGAGAACAGGGCTTCAGCACTACAGTCGGGATGCTGTCGGGATCCGTAGCCTTTGCTGTGTCGCGTGCACTCAGCCATTTCTTGATGTCAGATGGAGTGAATCGAATTGGCTGAAGACTGGCATCTGTAATTGTGGGTATCTCAGGAGGAGGCCGAGAAAGATCACCCACTTGTCACTTCCGGCCGAAAATGTCTGTAACGCTTCAGCCTTGTCTTTTGCAATCATGTGCTGGGCTCCGACATAATTGAGGACAGGGATAAGTAGGAGCAGGAGTCGGTCATACAGCCCCTCGAGCCTGCTCTGCCATTCAATAAGTTCATGGCTGATTTTCTACATCAACTCCACTTTCCTGCCCTATCCCCATATCCCTTCATGAAGCCGCCTCGTTACATTATCTGCTTAATTGTCCCCCTCCGTTCACGACTGTATGTGGCAACATTGCAGAGCTTTGATGTGATCTGTTGGTTGTGGCATCTGTATAGCATGCATGGTTAAGATTGCACACTGCCATATTTACCTGAATTGTCATAAATGATTACTGAAATATTTGACATTCCTACCCCCACCCCCCCCCACCCCGTATGGAATATTTGGCTTTGTAAATAGGGGCACTGAATTAAAAAACAAGGAAGTCCGCTAAACCTTTACAAATCACTGGTTAGGCCTCAGCTGGAGTGTTATGTTCTGGGCACCACACTTTAGGATGTCAAGGTCCTGGAGAGGGTACAGAGGAAGTTTACTAGGATGATATCAAGGATGAGGGAGTTCAGTTATGTGGAGAGATTAGAGAAGCTGGAATTGTTCTCCTTAGAGCAGAGAAGGTTAAGGGGAGACCTAATAGAGGTATTCAAAACTATGAGGGGTTTTGATAGAGCAAGTAGGGAGAAACTATTTCCTCCGGTAAGTGGGTTGGTAACCAGAGGTCATAGATTTAAAATAATTGGCAAAAGAACAAGGAGAAATTTCTTCACACGGGCTGTTAAGATCTGGAATGCACCATCTGAAAGTGTGGTGGAATCAAATTCCATAGTGACTTTCAAAGTGCAATTGGACATGTACTTCAAGAGGACTAATTTGCAGGGTTATGGGGAAAAAGCTGGGGAGTTGGACTAATCGGAAAGCTCTTTCAAAGAGCTGGCACAGGCACAACGAGCTGAATGTCCTCCTTCTGTGCTGTAAGATTCTATGATTCCAATGTAAACTTGGAATTTAGGCAATATTTGGAAAACGGGTTGCTTCCTTGTTGACTAACTTTGAATATTAAAATCACAAAACAGGAAGGTCACTATCGGAGAATTGACTACTAATTACATCTTATTTTTTCACTGGGCTTTTTGTTTTCCCATTCTTAACCCCTCTCTTCTAAAAGCAGCGATTCAAACATGGTTACTAGAGAAGGCCATTGCAACCAATAGTATAAATGAATTTAGGAGGCAATTAAATACATTTATGGCGAGAGAAGGGATTGAGGGATATGATGAGAAAAGCAGGTAAATGGCCCGGATAGCATTCTACTATTCCTAAAAAAAATTCTGTCTCCAAGCCTGGATAGTGAGTGCCTCCAATTTACTCAATGATAGAGGCATCATAGCTGAGCCTGTTGCTGTTCTTACACAGCATTCCTATTTGCACACTTCAGTAGGGCTGTGGATCAGCAGCTGGCATTCCAATAATTTTCTACCTCCATTACCCGGGACAGTTAAGTGAACTGGAGTCGTCGCACTTGCTGCATCCCCACCGACCCCAACCGCCCCTTACTACACATTGATGACCTGAGAGAACAGCTCACAGCATAGAACCTAGGGTCTGGGACCTTCCTGTTTTGTATAGCTCAGTGCCATATCATGCAGTACATTAAAAGCCACTAAATCACTGGGTGGATACTTTTACTACTTATCAAGCCTCCAACGGTGGCTTGCTTTCTTTATTGCAGACCACCCAATGCCCTTAAGGTATCTTACCCAAATTTCAGTCTGTCTCTCTCCATTTCTCATGATCCGTTTGTTTCTTAGCATCACTTCTTTCTCCGTTCTCCCTCCTGAATTGTCAGAGTATCCAACTGCTGCCAACTGCTATCCTCAACTTCTAAAGCAATATGGTGGTCTGATGTGGATTCAGGGTTGTATGGCCACTTCACCAGACATTAGGCATCCATAAACCCTCTTTCTTCCCACAAAAATTTTGTTTGAAACAGGACTGCTTAATAGGTGGTATAAATACTTACATGGAACATGAAGTAGATTTGGAATATATGTATATTTTTAGGTGCATATTTGTTAGCAGATTTATTATTCTATATTAAAATGTGTATATAGCCAAGCTATGTTATATATAATAAGAAATAGGAGCAGGAGTAGGCCATACAGCCGCTGGAGCCTGTTAGAACTCTAAATCTCAAAATGATTAGTAATAAGTAAATAAATAAATGTATTTGGAACAGGGTTGATGAAGAAATGAACCAGCAGTTTCACTGTACCATATAGATTCAAGCTTTCCAGTGCAACTTTTGCATTGGCAAAATTTAACACTTAAAATGACATAAAATGCTGCAATCCCAGAGTCAAAGAAAGAACCTTCATTTATATCAAATTTCTCAAATGTCCCAAAGCACTTCACACGTAATAAAATCAGTTTGAAGTGCACGGTTATATTGGCAAACATAGCAGCCATTTTTCACACAGCAAGGAGGCGGCCATTAGAAGGCATTATGCCAGAGTATTCTTCGAACCGGATAACTGTTGCAATTTCAGGTTTCTATACAACCATTTTTACTCAACAGATTCACAGCTATTCTAGGAAACTAACATTGATGCCTAGATCAATAACCTGCCATGCGCAAAATTGTGAACGGAGGGTTAACAATTACACAATCTGCATAGATCAAATTTTACATGTAGTAAAAATATGAAGTACAAAGAGGGCAAATATTTAACAGTACAATATAAATATATGTACATCATAAGTCTTTACTGGGTCAGTTACCCTTAGTAAGCACTTGTTAAGAAACACAATAGCCTTTGCAGTTTTGAAAAGAGAGACCAGATTACTGACAGCAAATTCAGTAGTTTCATCTTACGCCACTTTTGATAGCCATTATGAAGGTGTGACGCTCACCATAAAATTACACATAATCCTATCAGGTGGAAAATAAAATAAGTCTTAAGATCTAAACAGCCATAACAATTTCACACCAATTACTAATCAATTATTAACTTGAACAATTTAAGCTTAGCATCAAAAGTCACCATTGGCTTCAATGTAAAAATTGTGACAACCTGAGAAAATATTAATCAATGTAAATACGAACTGAAAATCCAAATGATTTTCTATCTAAATATTCACTCCTGTTAACTGAATAATGTAGTGGTACGTGTCTGTTAAGCTTGCATGTTAGATAACATTCCATTGCAATTGAAAGCTGGCATGAAGTTATAAAAACAGAAAATTGTTCTGACACTTAATGTGAACTCAACAATCAACGCAATGACCCCCAGTAACACTTGCAAGCCGCCCATTAATGGGAAATCAAATCTTAGAGCAAGAGTAGACCAAAATGCCATCCATCCATCTGCTTCCCCACACAATCACAGCCAATAGCTCACGCCTACCTTCTCTTACATAATGCAGTCCAAGTACAATCGTGAACAACTTTCCAAACTCTGCCGTGTCAATCTGAAGTATAGTTTACAATGCTCTCTACTCACTCTTCAGCAGCAGACAACTGCCTCAATCAAAGCTTTTAGCTAGTGCCCTCTGTTGCACACCACAAGCACCTGGAGCTCTTGGTGATCTTAATGGCAAGGTACAAGTTGTGCATTCTATTTCTGGTTCTATTAAATAGCTGAGATGCAATCAGACACTGAAGTCTCATTCACAGCTGGATCAGGGAAAAAAAAAAATCACAATTTAGATGGATACTGTTGTCTTAAGGGTACAGTATCCCTGCAAATTATCCTTTTAAATAACTATTTACTAGTATACAGAGAGAAAATGAATACCTATGGGTCGGGGCCCAGCTTTACAGGTCAAGCATACTAAAGTGATTCACCAAACCCCACCCCCAAAATATTCTCCCCATCTCTTTTGAAGGCACTGAGTCATGCTAGTTTCATTGACCCAAGTGGGAGTCTCCACAGGCTATTCATCTGTAGAGATGCTGCACTGATTTGACATCCACATATGCACAATTACAGCACGATTTATTGAATATAATGAAGATGTGGAAACCATGGTTGATTTTAGTCCTCTTCAGCCCAGGAATGCTCATTCCAATTACAGCGCCCCCAACTGCTGCCCTGGCTGATACAGGTTAAGAACATAACATAAGAATAAGGGACAAGAGTAGGCCATACGGCCCTACTCCGCCATTCAATAAGATCATGGCTGATGTTCGACCTCAACTGCACTTTCCCGCCCGATCCCCATATTCCTTGATTTTCCTAGAATCCAAAAATCTATCCAACTCAGCCCTGAATATACTCAATGACTCAGCATCCACAGCCCTTTGGGGTAGAGAATTCCAAAGATTCACAACCTTCTGAGTAAAGAAATTCCTCCTCATCTCAGTCTTAAATGGCCGACCCCTTATCCTGAGACTATGCCCCTTAGTTCTAGACTCTTCACCCATGGGAAACAACCTCTCAACATCCACCCAGTCAATCCCCCTTGTATCTTAGATGTTTCAATGAGATCACCTCTCATTCTTCTAAATTTCAGAGAGTATAGGCCCAATCTACTCAATTTCTCCTCATAGGACAACCCTCTCATCCCAGGGATCAATCTAGTGAACCTTCGTTGCACCGCCTCTAAGGCAAGTATATCCTTCCTCAGATAAGGAGACCAAAACTGTGTACAGTACTCCAGGTGTGGTCTCACCAAAGCCCTGTACATTTGTAGTGAGACTTCCTTACTCTTGTACTCCAACCCTGGCAATAAAGGCCAACATGCCATTTGCCTTCCTAATTGTTTACTGTACCTGCATGCTAACTCTGTTTCTTGTACTAGGACACCCAAATCTCCCTGAACACCAACATTTAATAGTTTCTCACCATTTAAAAAACATTGTTTTTCTATTCTTCCTACCAAAAAGTGAATAACTTCACATTTCCCCACATTTTACTCCATCTGCCACCTTATTGCCTCCTCACAGATTGCTTTGTATCGTCAGCAAATTTGGATACATTCCACTCAGTCCCTTCATCCAAGTCATTAATATAGATTGTAAATAGCTGAGGCCCAAGCAATGATCCTTGCGGCACCACACTAGTTACGGCCTGCCAACTGGAAAATGACCCATTTATCCCTACTCTGTGGTTTCCAACCTTTAACCAATCCTATATCCATGCTAATATATTATCCCCAACCCCATGAGCCCTTATCTTGCGTAGCAACCTTTTATGTGGCACCTTATCAAATGCTTTTGGAAATCCAAATATACAACATCCACTGGATCCCCTTTATCTACCCTGCTAGTTACATCCTCAAAAAACTCAAATTTGTCAAACACAATTTCCCTTTCATAAAACCATGTTGGCTCTGCCTAATCATATGGTTTTCTAAGTGCCCTGTTACCACTTCCTTGATAATGGATTTTAGCATTTTCCAGACGACTGATGTCAGGCTAACTGGCCTGTAATTCCCCGTTTTCTCTCTCCCTCCTTTCTTGAATAGTGGTGTTACATTTGCTACCTTCCAATCCACTGGGACCGTTCCAAAATTCCCTAAATTCTAGAAGATCACAACCAATGCATCCACTATCTCTGCAGCCACCTCCGTTAGAACCCTAGGATGTAGGCCATCAGGTCCATGGGATTTGTCACCTTCTAGTCCCATTAATTTCTCAATAACTTTTTCTTCACAGATATTAATTACTTTAAGTTCCTCACTCTTATTAGCCCCTTGGTTCCCCGCTATTTTTAGAATGCTTTTTGTGTCTTCTACTGTGAAGACAGATACAAAATATTTGTTTATAGTCTCTGCCATTTCCTTATTCCCCATTATAATTTCACCTGTCTCAGCTTCTAAGGGACCAACGTTTATCTTTGCTACTCTCTTCCTTTTTACATACTTCTAGAAGCTCTTACAATCTGTTTTTATATTTCTTGCTAGTTTACTCTCATTCTATTTTCTCCCTTATCATCAATGTTTTGGTCATCCTTTGCTGGTTTCTAAAGCTCTCCCAATCCTCAGGTGTACTACTATTCTTCACAACATTATAAGCCTCTTCTTTTAATCTAACACTATCCTTAACTTCTTTAGTTAGCCACGGATGGATCACTTTTCTCGTGGAGTTTTTATTTCTCCATGGAATGTATATTTGTTGAGAATTTTGGAATATTTCTTTAAATGTCTGCCACCGCTTACCTACCGTCATACCTTTTAATCTAATTTCCCAATCTACCTTAGCCAAATCACCCCTCATACCCAAGTACAGTAAACTCTTGTTTAAACGGCACTTAATCATCCGGAATACTTTAATAACCGGCAAAATAGATAACCGGTAATCTTGCCGAATCCATCCAGCACTCGTTATGCCGAGTCAGAGTCTCCCGCGGTGGCCGAGTTAGTCAGTGGTTTTTATTTTTGTTTGTGTTAAAAATTGCCTTGGTAGGTATACCTCTCTGTTATCCAGAAGTTTTCATCAACCGGCACCATCCTGGTCCCATAGGTGCCGGATAAGAAAGAGTTTACTGTAATAGGCTTTATTTAGGTTTAAGACTCTCGTTTCAGATCTAAGTATTTCACTCTCAAACCCAAAGTGAAATTCTATCATTATGATCACTCTTCCCCAGAGGATCCTTTACTGTGAGATTACTAATTAACTCTGTCTCATTACACAATGCAAGATCTAAAGCAGCCTGTTCCCTGGTTGGTTCCATGATGTATTGTTCTAGGAAACTGTCTCGAATGTATTCTATGAACTCGTCCTCCAGACTACCTTTGCCAATTTGATTTGCCCAGTCCATATGAAGATTAAAGTCTCCCATGATTATTGTATTACCTTTGTTGCAAGCTCCTATTTGTTGATTCATACTCCGTCCAATGGCATAGCTACTGTTTGGGGGCCTATAAACTACTCCCACAGGTGATTTCTGCCCCTTGTTATTTCTTATCTCCACCCATACTGATTCTACTTCCTGATCTTCCGAGCCAAGATACTTTCTCACTACTGTCCTTATGTCATCTGGGCTACCCAGCTCCCCCCTGCCGCCACCTCTGTTTCCATTCTGCCGGTCTTTTCAAAACGTTTGAATAACTTTGAATCTGAATCAAATATGAAAGTTCTAGGCAACTTTTGCTTTGAAAAATAACTCAACTTTAGTATGAAGAGAATGTAATCCTATAGCTATGATTATACAAAAACCACACACGGGTAATGATTGCTATTTTATGCTACTGTTTTTATAGCATACCCAGTAAGAAACGTTGGAAGCAATGCAAATAAATAAGATGGAAATGCCACACTACAGCACATGGTATGAAAAGCCCACTTTCAACTGCTCCAACATTTATTTTTCCGGCATAGTTTAGCATGCTCTTCTTGTGGTTTTGCTCAGAAATAAGTTCTGAAATACCTTAAACATGGCATGACAGAAATGAAAAACTACTTCTTAATAGTCTTTTCAAGGCAAATGGTTTCCTCCAAAGCTTGGCTGACTAGGCTACACACACGTACTTTGTGCACTTTACCTAAATTAAAGCAGCTATTGATAATCCAATTTTTACTGGCGTAATGTCCGAATACCATTAAATTTAACCCATTAATACCCAAGTTGCTCTTCCATTCTGTGACTCAGAAAAATACTTCTATTCATATATTTGTGCTATTAGAACTGGGGTGAAATACCTTTCAGCAAAGAGCAGGAAAAATAAATTCCACACTGAAACAGCCACAAATCATGAATACAGTATGAATATGCTCACTGTTAATCTTACTATAACTACAAGTACAAAATAATGTAGCTTTTGACAGGGTTTTATTTACTTGAAATCAGAATTGCATTCGCTGTTCCTCTCATTCATCTCTTAAATACACCTCCTCTCCCTATCTCATTCATCCTCAACTGCTTTCCTCCAATTTTTCCTCAAAATCCTCACTCATTTCCTCTTATTCTCCTTGATCTCTGTATTTCCCCACTTTTCCATTTCTCTCATCTGTCTCCTTTTCCTTCTTCTTCATTCCCTCACCGTTTCTCTCGTCCCCTCTCCAAGTCCCAATATCATACTTCTGACTCTTTCTCCCCTTTTGTCTCATTCCACGTGTTTCACACAATTAACAACAGTGGCTCCTTGTCTCATAATCCCGAGTGGCACTCCTACTGTAGGTAACATCATCTGCCTTCTTTTCTGCTGCAAAGACGGATAGCACTAAAGGTTTGCATTTGTGGCGGTAGCAGCAGTATTGCTCCCCATTTAATCCTTTGCCACGCTTCAGGCTGAGGGCTGAGTGCCAGCTGTACCTCTCCTCGCTCACTTGATATGGTGGCATATATAGGCTAAAAGTAGATGAATCCAAAATAATTGCATACACATATGAATGAAGATCCTATTTGTCACGAGAATGGAAGGGGATAAGAAGTCCCATTTCCCCCAAGAAAATCATTAACATAATCAAAAGACAGACCAAATTCAGATTTTATTTTTTTGAAATTTTAGCCTCTTCTAATTGTACACTTTCTCCACCCACCTGGCCCCCGCCCTCAAAGCACTTTTGATTAAAAGCACTCTTCAGTCTTCTGAAGAAATTACAAAGATTATCAACCAGAGTACTGGACATATAGTTTCTATCACCTATTTTTCTTTTTTTTAATATAAAAAGGAGTCTTGACCAGTTTAGGATTTTGGTATGATATCGATTAGGCTCTTGCCTTATGTCAAGAGGGAGTGAGAGGAAAAGAGCGAAGAAAAATACACTATCTGCGACAATAGATTAAAGAACCTTTGGTGCTCTGGATTACAGCCTAGAAAACAAAATTTTATCCCAAACTCATACTATTAAATTGAATAACTGTAGTGAATATTATTTAAAATCTTATTAATCTCCTCACCCAGAAAAATATTGACTTAAAACAACCATTTTGTAAAGGGTTTATCTTGCTACAACCTACAAGAAGTTCATGCAACCGTGCCAAAAATAAGGAATATGATCATCCATATTTGATATAATAATGAATTACCCCCTTTTTTAAAAAATGTACGCAATCCTTTTTTAACATTAGGTGGGGCAAAGGAGGGGTCGGTTATTAAGTATATAAATTATATTTCCTAAAAAAGCTCATTTCAAAGAACAGCTTTTTTTCCTCAGAAAGGTGATACTAGAGCTTTAGGATCCTTACCTTGCATCAGCATTTTGTAGTGTAGATGAGAATGCCACTGGCTCTTACTGCACACCCAACAGTAATACATATTGGCCGAGTCAGAAATGAAGGATGGCGGTTTTGTTTTGCCTGTTTGGACCCTGTTATTAGGCTGTTTTGTTTTGTCTGATTGGGCCCTTTTATTATTCTGCACCTCTTACATTAGGATTGATAGTGTTGGCAGTGCAGTGAAACAAAATATTCAAAGAGGCAGAGTTTAGTCACAGAAGAGTTGCATGCTGCTCATGAGATGCCAGTTGGCCACCCTTGCAACAGAGCAAGCCCACTCTTTGCCCTCATTAGAAAATCTAACATCTAAATAACCACAGCTTTGGTTAAACCATTGTGGTGAAGATGATCCAAAACTAATGAGTCATACAGATCAAGAAGATGGAAGTTGGATTCCTTGTGTTACTGAGTTAGTTGACCTTTGCCAGACAGTGATGGGGACAATACAGATAGCTTCAGTGTTCCTGGACTAAGGAGGAGTAAAATAAAACAAACAGCAACAGTTCTTGGACCTGCAAAGTGCATCTATGGTTAAATGTGAGAAGTCGCACAACACCAGGTTATAGTCCAACAGCTTTATTTGAAATCACTTGGTTAAGGTTGAGCTCACCCATGATGCCACCAGACAAACAGCTTGCCAACACCCACCGTCCAAGCACATATAAAGAATGACACCTTGAGCAGGCTGCACTGCTTAGTATGAATCACTGACTGCAGTAGAGGAGGGTGTAATTATGAAAAATAGAAAGCAATTAATACTGTGATGAGTAGGATAATGTGATGCTATGGAGAGGTGGGATCTAAATTTAATCGTTGAGAGAGGAAGCAAACAAGAGCGCGCGGGACACACACACACTTACTCATTCAGTAAGGGTTGATAGATAATACTCTGCAATAGGAACTCTGATTAATCCCCCCCCCACCCGCCCCGCCGCCCACCCCCACCCTAGCATGAAGTGCAGAGGTCAGTAGTAGTAACCCACAGTTGCTGTGGCTGAAATCACTTTACAGCACGGGGATCAAATCTGGGACCTAATTGTGGAATAGTGCCACATCATATCATGTATTTGCCTAGAGCCAGTGAGCAGGGAGGGCGGGTGGGGGAAGAGGAGAAAGGAGCCTATAAACTTCATCATACTTATTTTTAAGAATAGGTAGTGGGAAAAGATTAATGCAAACCTGCATTTAATACAGTGGAGCCAACCTAAAGTATTTGGAACAAAATGTTAAGATTAATTTAACTCTGATTTTGCTTCTCAGTTTCCTGAAAGACATTTTGAACCGATTTCAAAGATGAATGTCAGTAAGACAAACATAAATCATTTTTCTGGATGCCTATTATAAAATTGAAAGATAGTTACAAATCAATGTAGGAGTTAAAGGAAGTTTCTCAGAGTGGCAGAAAGTGGGAATTGATGTCCCGCAGGGCTATGTGCCGAGTCCACTGTTGTTCATCATATACATAAATGATTTGGACTCAGAAATTGAAGGTGTGGTGACTTTTAAAACTTGCAGATTATACCAAATTGGGACAGCACCAAAATACAGGAAAACAAACAGGCTTGCCAAATGGGTGGATAAATAGTACATTAAATTCAATACAATAAAGTGTGAGGTGGCTCATTTTAGTAAGAGAAATAAGGAAGATATTCCTTGGAAGATAAGAAACTAAATATGGCAGAGCAGCAGAGCGATCTGGGAATACTTGTACAGAAATCGCTAAACGTAGCACCACAACTTGATAAGGGCATAAAGAGTACAATATACTGGGGTTCATTTACAGAGGAGGTAATGTTAAATTTATGTACAACTTTGGTTAGACCCCAAGAAGTACTGTGTGCAATCCTGGTCTCCATGTTACAAAAAGGATATTGAAGCACTAGAGAAAGTGCAGAAAAGATTTACAAGGATGTTACAGAATTGAGACTGCAACTACAGGAAACTCTCGTTTAAACGGCACCTAAATATCCGGAATTCTCTATTCCGAAAATTCTTACTCCGAAAACAACACCTCAATAACCGTTTTGTTTTACTGTTAAGTAATTAAAGAGTTATGGATTACCCTCAACTGGCAGTACTGTATTTAATCAAGCATCTTCCACCATCCATTTAACACAACATTCTGCAGGTGAGTACCCAATTACTGTATACTGCACATTTCTTGATTTTTTTTATTTTTGTTTGTTAAAAATAGCCTCGGTAGATCACCCTCTCTGTCATCCGGAATTTTTAATCAACCAGCACCATCCCGGTCCCGTCGGTGCCAGACACCAAAGAGTTTCCTGTACAAGAAAGATTAAAGCAGGCTGGGGCTCTTTTCTCTGGAAAAGAGATGACAAAGAGGAGACCTGATAGAGACCTGATAAAATTATGAACGGGTCCGATCGGGTGCATCTGGAGAAACCATTTCCAGTTGTGTGCAAGTCCAGAACAAAGGGGCTATATATGCACATGAGATAGCCATTCGCAGATCAAAGAATTTAGGAGGAATTTGTTTACACAGAATAGTGAGAACTGTAGTTTCGCACAAGATTAAATAGAGCAGATGCAGCAGCTGATCCTCACATGAAACTTTTTCAAAGGAGTGCTGTTGACAGCAAACAAATAATTCTTCTACCATCAATAGCACTCCCAAATATACAGGACATGTTGTCCAGAGTTCTGAAGCATCGAAGACCAGACGTTCATTGGTCTTACGATCTGCATCCAATTAACAGCTCCCTGTTCTGGCCCACTAAACTTTTGGAACTGGTTCTGGCTTCTGTACGCTATGGTCATGAACCAGTTACACATCAATCCCCAGGCCCGCCCTGCTTGTTCCTACCCAGCTCACGCTCACTTCCAAACTGTTTTAGCAGCTGCTGGGGATCATACATTAGGGATTTTTTTTTTTAATTTAAAAGTCTGCATTAGTACATCATGACACTAAGTCCATCATTACGCTGGTGCTTCCACAGGAAAAACTTGCATTCGTCTTATGAACTGGTCTTCAATAGGCCTACAGGATGAACAGCAGAACAGGCACAAAGGACCCTGCTTGAAAATGGAGCATTCAAAAATTCCAAAGGAAATCAAATCCATTTTCATGCATGCAGACAAGTAACTAGAAGACAATGCACAACTCATTCTAAGAGGTATTGTTTTACACTTGTGTTTGTTCTCAGAGGCAGGTCTAGTTTCACTACATGACGACTGTGTAATTAAACTGAAAGCAACTTCCTGATCATCGGATAGACCTGCTTGGCTATACACTGCTGATTTGGTGTGCTATTATTCTTGCCAAATAGTTGAAGCTAAATGGGTTAAGAATTAGACAAGTTCTAAACGATCTTTAATTAGACTTATAAAAGTTTTAAAAATGCAGGTTTAGGATGATGTATACACAGCCCAACTCCCTACATATGTCGAGATTACAAATTTGTACTTCAAAATCATCACGGGCTTTTTTGGGGGTGGGTGGCAGAAATCAGCCTAGTGTCAATCCGGAGTCCATCTCTTATGATGTCAGTTGTATCTAGGTTCTACTGTAAGGTAACTGTAGTTGCGAGGAGTAACATCGCAAAAGGTGGTTTCTCCCCATGCTGCCAATGGTTAATTTAAATGGCTGCTGCCAGCACCGTTGGATGTATAGGAAAATCTTTTTGTCGTCATCGTGTGAACTCACTCAGCCAGCCTGTAAATGTAATTTTCATGTTGTTGGCTTAAAGGGCCCTTCCCCAACCAACGGCGGTGGGTGGGGGTGTAAGGCAGAAAAATGCAAAGTCTGTGACAGAATTCAAAAATTGCAATTAGCTGATTTAATGCAGTTGATTAATGAATAGCCTGCCAACACTTGTTATCCAGGCTCTCTCACCAGCATGAGGTACCAAAGGATGCCCGACACTTGTGCAACCATACTCCATCCAGCAAGGAGGAGAGGGGGGAAGAAAAAAAGGGCATTTAAAAAAAGCCAAATTCCATGAGGAGTTCCCTCTATTAAGCTATTTTCTTCTATAAATTTGCCTTTAGGAAATACACATAAACACATACATCAACTAATTTTTAACCCAAAAATGTTTGTTATAGTATTTTCTCACCCTTGCAGTGCTCATTACCTTGATGCAGATGTAGGTCATGTACTACATTACAATGTTTTTGTGCACGGTTTCTGATGATCCTTACAACTATTACGAACGCAGCTGGAAGGCTGATCAGAAACTGTTGTGTCCACCCAAGTATTTCTTTAAAACAAAACGCATGTACAGCAGGCACCTCAAAGCACTGGAGAGGTACCACCAACGCGGCCTCCGCAAGATCCTGCAAATCCATTGGCAGGATAGGCGCACTAACGTCAGTGTTCTCGCTCAGGCCAACATCCCCAGCATCGAAGCTTTGACCACGCTTGATCAGCTCCGATGGACGGGCCACATCGTCTGCATGCCCGACACGAGACTCCCAAAACAAGCGCTCTACTCGGAGCTCCGACACGGCAAGAGGGCCCCAGGTGGGCAGAGGAAAAGCTTCAAGGACACCCTCAAAGCCTCCTTGAAAAAGTGCAACATCCCCACCGACACCTGGGAATCCCTGGCCCAAGACCGCACAAAGTGGAGCAAGGCGCCGAACACCTCGAGTATCTTCGCCGGGAGCAAGCGGAAGCCAAGCGCAAACAGCGGAAGGAGCGCACGTCAACCCAAGAACCCCACCCACCCGTCCCTTCAACCACCACCGTCTGCCCCACCTGTGACAGAGACTGTAGGTTCCACATTGGACTCATCAGTCACCTGAGAACTCATTTTTAGTGTGGAAGCAAGTCATCCTCGGTTCTGAGGGACTGCCTAAGAAGAGGAGATTTCTTTAAAATATAAAAATAATTGTTTTGCTTAAATTGCTTTCAGTATGTAACAAAAGTGAGGCCTGAAGTACAATGGTCTTAAAACTTTTATATACTTAGATACAGAAATAAAAGTTCGGGATTTAGAATTGGCTCCAAACCCACAATCTATCAAAGTTGTAGTCAACGGTTGTGGATCAGCCTGGAGGCACGTTACTAGTGGTGTTCCCCGGAGATCCATAATAGGCCCACTACTATTCACTGCCTATATTAATGACCTTGATCTTACAAAATTCCCTAGATTCTACAACTGTACCGGCAGATTGGAAGGTAGCAAATGTAACACGGCTATTCAAGAAAGGAGGGAAAGAGAAAACAGGGAACTATGGGCCAGTTAGCCTGACATCAGTAGTCAGGTAAATGTTGGAATCCATTATTAAGGAAGTGGTAACAGGGCACTTAGAAAATCATATGATTAGGCAGAGTCAACATGGTTTTATAAAAGGGAAATCATGTTTAACAAATTTATTGGAGTTTTTTGAGGATCTAACCAGCAGGGTAGATAAAGGGAAACCAGTGGATATAGTATACTTGGATTTCCAAAAGGCATTCAATAAGGTGTAGCAGCCTTGTGTGGCACAAGATAAGGGCTCATGGGGTTGAGGATAATATATTAGCATGGATAGATGGTTAAAAGGACAGAAAACACAGTAGGGGTAAATGGGTCATTTTCCAGTTGGCAGGCTGTAACTAGTGGGGTACCCCAAGGATCAGTGCTCCGACATCAGCTATTTACAATCTATATTGATGACTTAGATGAAGGGACAGAGTGCAATGTATCCAAGTTTGCTGACGATACAAAGCAATCTGTGAGGAGGACATGAAGTGGGTGGGCAATAAGGTGGCAGTTGGAGTATAATGTTGGGAAATGCAAGGTTATTCACTTTGGTAGTAAGAATAGAAAAACAGAATTTTTTTTTAAAAAGGTGAGAAACTATTAAATGCTGGT
The DNA here is from genome assembly GCA_030390025.1 of Squalus acanthias. NCBI lineage: Eukaryota > Metazoa > Chordata > Chondrichthyes > Squaliformes > Squalidae > Squalus > Squalus acanthias. The sequence continues at coordinate 36,840,610 of CM059440.1, read as the reverse complement.
GTTCAGAGAGATTTGTGTCCTCGTACAGGAAACACAAAGTTAGCATGCAGGTACAGCAAGCAATTAGGAAGGCAAATGGCATGTTGGCCTTTGTTGCAAGGGGGTTGGAATACAAGAGTAAGGAAGTCTTACTACAATTGGACAGGGCTTTGGGGAGACCATACCTGGAGTAATGTGCAGAGTTTAGGTCTCCTTATCTGAGGAAGGACATACATGCCTTAGCGACGGTGTAACTAAGGTTCACTAGATTGATCCCTGGGATGAGAGGGCTGTCCTATGAGGAGACATTGAGTAGATTGGGCCTATGCTCTCTGCAGTTTAGAAAAATGAGAGGTGATCTCATTGAAACACAAGATTCTGAGGGAGATTGACAGAGGAGATGCAGAGAGGTTGTTTCGCCTGGCTGGAGAGTTTAGAACTAGGGGGGAATAGTCTCAGGATATGGGGGTCGGCCATTTAAGACCGAGATGAGGAGGAGTTTCTTCACTGAGGGTTGTGAATCTTTGGAATTATCTACCCCAAAGGGCTGTGGATGCGCTGTCGTTAAGTATATTCAAGGCCGAGTTAGATAGATTTTTGGACTCTAGGAGAATCAAGGGATACGGGGTTCGGGCGGGAATGTGGCGTTGAGGTCGAAGATCAGCCATGATCTTATTGGATGTCAGAGCACACTCGAAGGGCCGTATGGCCTACTCCTGCTCCTAATTTTTATGTTCTTATGGACAGTGGTATTGAGGTATGGTCAGTAAGTTTGCAGATGATACTAAAATCTGTGCAAGGGTTAAGACAGTAGAGAAGTACAATCTTCAGCAAAAGGATTTAGATGCACTAGGGGAAATGGGCCAAACAATGGCAAATGGCATTTAATCTTCATAAATGCAGTGTTGTGCATGTAGGCAGGACTAACAGAACATACTTATTTACAGGGAACGATACTGAAGGTGGTTAAGAGAGAAAAGGATCCAGAGATCTGTGAAGGCTCATGACCAATGCTGAGAAGCTGTACCAAAGTAAACAGGGTGTTGGATGGTATTAATAGAACCACTCAGTACAAATCAAAAGACACCATTCTTTCACTATATAGGTCGTATGTTAGACCGCATCTGGAGTACTGCGCCCAGTTTTGGTCCCTTCACATGGTAGGTGATGTAGTGGTCTTGGAAAGGTTCAGGAGAGCTACAAGAATGACTCCTAGCTTAAAGAACCTTCAAGTTACTCAAATAGTCTTCAAGAGCTAGGTCCATTTACTTTAGTGTAGAGATGCCGGTGTTGGACAAATGTGAGAAGTCGCACAACACCAGGTTATAGTCCAACAAATAAAGCTGTTGGACTATAACCTGGTGTTGTGAGACTTCTCACATTCATTTACTTTGGAGCAGTGTAGACTTAGAGGTTTCCTGAGAGGTATATAAAATAATGAAAGGGCTGTATTGCGTGCCTGTTGGCAGATTATTTTAGTTTGACAGATTGAGGACCAAGGGACAGTCATTTAAACTACTCGAAAGTAGAAATAGGCTAGATGTTAGGTGGTTCTTCTTTTCCCGGAGAATAGTAATCCTCGAATGTGTTGCCAGGTTATGTGGTGTATGCTGACTCTCTACATGCCTTCAAAGAGCTGAACCAGTTCTTGGCTGCAGCAGAAATTGCAACATATAGAAGGTAAGTGGATTAACAGTCAAAGTATGCCTGGTCAGTGTGATCTCCAGGACTGGTTTCGATCGCCCGAAGGGGTCGGAGAGGAACATTCTAGAGTTTGGCTCTCTAGGATTAGCCTGATGTAGCAGGACTTCACTCACCTTCATGACATTGTCTATGGTGAAGCCGCTGTTGTCTGTACCCAACTCCTTCAGCAAGCGCTCCACCAACTCAATTTGATTCATTACCAGGCGGACTGGAACTTGTGGCTTCAGAGGCTGCATTAACTGGGGTGGGATAATGTGAAGAGGTCGTACTTCTTTAAGCAGTGCCATTTCCTGTGAAGGAATAAGATAGTTTTTCAATACTGTTGCTTCCATTTCACTTCTTTTCTGTTCAGTTTAAATTGTGATACTTAGAAGCTGTCATATCAAAGACAACAGACATGGTCCCTATTACAACATAATCAGACATTTTCATAACTTAATTTTCAAATGATTTTCAACTTTATTGCGCCAGCTATGTGCCTCTAATAAGGCTGTAGGAGCTGGTTAGGTTTACCTGCCCAAGCATGGTCTTACTGCAGGTGTCATTGAGTGTACTTGTTATAGTTAACACTCGCCGATTCAAATGCAATTTTTGCATCATGATAGGATGTTACACTAACACTTCTAGATTATTTACAGCCATCAATTTTAGTAATGTAACTGCAAGGCTTCCTCATTTGCATAGTCAGTAATAGCACAACCTTGTGTAGCACTAAACAAACCAGTAGTCTCCATATTTGATTCCCAGTCTGTCCTGCAGCAAATTATTCCAGTTGGGGTAGAAGTAGGGATGCCACACAATTGCCTTTGGTATCCCTGGACTAGGGAGGGGAATATTTCCGAGGATCTACTTGAGTTTGCCTACATTACAAGTGACTAAACTTCAAAAGTACTTAATTGGCTGTAAAGTGCTTTGGAATGTTCGGATGTTGTGAAAGGTGCTCTATAAATTCTTCTTTTGGGTTGGAAAGGATGCACAAGGGCAGAATAAGGTTGGCTGTGAAGCCCTCCATGGTCAAACACCAGCCAACTCTCAATGTCTCACGTGAATAACCAACTGGGTGAGATGCCAGACAGCTGTCTCTTCAGACAAGGAGGACAGAAAATTTAAGTAGTAAAAGCAAAAAGAAATGCAACTGCAAATTTGTGGAACTGACAACTTATCAACCTTGGATACTTTTTTTTTTTAAAGTTTGAGTTTTCATAAATAGCTTGAGACTAGTTTGAGATTAGCATGAGCAGTAAATAAAATTTCAAATATGATAAAGAATCAGTAACAAAGGAGGGAAGTGGATGCCTGCTCACTGATGGTGTCCAGCTATAATGGGATCATTAATCTTTGAAGGAATGCTTAATGCAGCAAGATCTGCAGGTTGCCGTCCACCTTTGGGCAAAGAGCATGTGAATGGAATATAACATACTAGGATTTTACATGTAAAGCTCTGAGGTTTCTACTGCTGTATGTTATATAATGTGATGTAAAAAGTTTTGTTGCACAGGTTAATAGCTTAAGAAAATACCATTGCATTTGGCGGTTAGAATTCACTGGCCCGGAATTTACGGTCAGCAGCGATGTGAAAGTGCTCGCCGCTGACCTCGAAGAAAGCTGCCCACAAAGATCTAGTGATCTCTCTGGCATGAATTTCAGCTCTCCCAGCGCTAATTTCATGCCGGTGTCAAATCTAGGGGATTCCAGCATCCAGCAACAGTGATGTCATCAAACTGGCTAAACAGCCAATCACATTGAAGAATTCTCAGACAGCAAACCAGGAAGTAAAATGCACCGATTTTCCTTCACTTAATCAATCATTTTAGAGTGCCAAATAAAGATTGGAACATACACATGGTAGTTAGGTAGAAGGTAAAATATATCAAACTTTAAAAAAAAAATTTAATCAAAAAATTGTATGATGTTAAAAACCATGGAATTTTTAAAATTTGACATTCCACAAACATAAAATTAGTTTTTCAGGGCCACAACAGTTGTTCAGCAGTAATTATGAATCAGTACGCCATTATAAACCCAGCTGTATCTCAGTCAACCAGGGTTAACGGTGTCGGCAGGGTAAAAGCTCAAGTTCTCACCAGTTCGGTGGTTTCTTGAGGATTGCCGGCTCTGGGGAGCTCAACAGCGCACCCTATGGAGAAGCACAGAATCAGTGACAGCAGCTTCTGAATTTCCGTGTTTATCTGCGCATGTGTCAGCTCCAGATGTTGCTATCAGTTTCAGAGGAATAATGATGGCGAACACTGACAGTTTTGCCATCATTACCACGGCAAAATCCGGGCCAACATATTAAATGAAGAAATGGCATTACCATGAACAAGACTGGAAATCAGGAAAATGCACAACACACATGCACAAAACAAAAGCTACCACACAGACCAGACTTAAGAGCATACAGAATGTACTCTATAGGGAACGGTAGCGTAGTGGTAATGTCACTGGGCTAGTAATCCAGAGGCCTGGACTAATGATCCAGAGACAGGAGTTCAAATTCAGTTAATTAAATAAAATCTGGAATAAAAAGCTAGTATCAGTAATGGTAACCATGAAACTACCGGATTGCCGTAAAAACCCATCTGGTTCACTAATGTCCTTCAGGGAAGGAAATCTGCCGTCCTTACCTGGTCTGGCCTATATGTGACTCCAGACCCACAGCAATGTGGTTGACTCTTAACTGGTCTCTGAAATGGCCTAGCAAGTCACTCAGTTATAACTAACAGCTATGAAACATAAGAATGAAACCGGACGGACCACCCAACATCGGCCTCTGAACCGGCAACGGTACACCCAGCCCAGTCCTCCTCACCAACATCTGGGGACCTGTGCCAAAATTGGGAGACCTGTCCCACAGACGAGTCAAGCAACAACCTGACAGTCATACTCACAGACTCATACCTTTCAGCCAATGTCCCAAACTCCTCCATCACCATCCCTGGGTGGGGGCACAGTGGTATACAGTCGGGAAGGAGTGGCCCTAGCAGTCCTCAACATTGACTCATGGGCAAGGAAACCTCCTGCTGATTACCACCTACCGCCCCTCAACTGATGAATCAGAACTCCATGTTGAACACCACTTGGAAGAAGCACAGAGTAGCAAGGGCACAGAATGTACTCTGGGTGGGGGACTTCAATGTCCATCACCAAGAGTGGCTCGGTAGCACCACTACTGACCGAGCTGGCCGAGTCCTGAAGGACATAACGGCCAGTCTGGGCCTGCGACAGGAGGTGAGAACCAACACGAGGGGAAAAACCTACTTGGCCTCGCCCTCTACCCAATCTACCTGTCACAGATGCATATGTCCATGACTGCATTGGCAGCAGTGACCACTGCACAGTCCTTGTGGAGACGAAGTCCCATCTTCACACTGAGGACACCCTCCATCGTGTTATGTGACACTACCACCGTGCTAAATGGGATAGATTCAGAACAAATCTAGCAGCTCAAAACTGGCCAACAACAGCAGAATTGTACTCCACCACAATCTGTAACCTCATGGCCTGGCATATCCCTCACTCTACCATTACCATCAAGCCAGGGGACCAACCCTGGTTCAATAAGGAGTGAAGAGTATGCCAGGAGCAGCACCAGGCGTACCTAAAAATGAGGTGTCAACCTGGGGAAGCTACAACACAGGACTACATGCATGCTAAATAGCAGAAGCAGCATGCTATAGACAGAGCTAAGCGATCCCACAATCAATGAATCAAATCAAAGCTCTGCAGTCCTGCCACATCCAGTCATGAATGGCGGTGGACCATTAAACAACTAATGGGGGGAGGAGAAGGCTCCATGAATATCCCGTTTTTCAATGATGGTGGAACCCAACACGAGTGCAAAAGACAAGGCTGAAGCGTTTGCAACCATCTTCAGCCAGAAGTGCCAAATGGATGATCCATATCGGCCTCCTCCAGAGTTCCCCACCATCACAGAAGCCAGTCTTCAACCAATTCGATTCACTCCACCTGATATCAAGAAACAGCTGAGCGCACTGGATACAGCAAAGGCTATGCATCCCGGCTGTCGTGCTGAAGACATGTGCTCCAGAACTAGCCGCACCTCTAGCCAAGCTGTTCCAGTATAGGTAAAACACTGGCATCTATCTGACAAAAAGCAGGACAAATCCAATCCGGCCAATTACCACCCCATCAGTCTACTCTCAATCATCAGCAAAGTGATGAAAGGTGTCGTCGACAGTGTTACCAAGCGGCACTTACTCACCAATAACCTGCTCACGATGCTCAGTTTGGGTTCCGCCAGGACCACTTGGCTGCAGACCTCATTATAGCCTTGGTCCAAACATGGACTCGTGAGGTGAGAGTGATTGCCCTGGACATCAAGGCAGCATTTGACCGAGTGTGGCACCAAGGAGCCCTAGTAAAACTGAAATCAAAGAGAATCAGGAGGAAAAACTCTCCACTGGCTGGAGTCAAACCGAGCACAAAGGAAGATGGTTGTGGTTGTTGGAGGTCAATAATCACAGCCGTAGGACATCGCTGCAGGAGTTCCTCAGGGCAGTGTCCTAGGCCCAACCATCTTCAGCTGCTTCATCAATGACCTTCCCCCCATCATGTGGTCAGAGTGGGGATGTTCGCTGATGACTGCAGTGTTCAGTACCATTCGCAACTCCTCAGATAATGTAGCAGTCCATGCCTGCATGCAGGCAGTGCCTCTCTTCTTAGGCAGCAAGACCTGGATGACATTCAGGCTTGGGCTGATAAGTGGCAAGTAACATTCGCGCCACACAAGTGCCAGGCAATGACTATATCCAACAAGCGTGTGTCTAACCACCGCCCCTTGACATTCAATCGCATTACAATAGCCGAATCCCCCACCATCAACATCCTAGGGGGTCACCATTGACCAGAAACTTAACTGGATCAGCCATATAAATATTGTGGCTACAAGAGGAGGTCAGAGGCTGGGTATTCTGCAGCGAGTGACTCACCTCCTGACTCCCCAAAGCCTTTCCACCATCTAAAAGGCACGAGTCAGGAGTGTGATAGAATACTCTCCACTTGCCTGGATGAGTGCAGCTCCAACAACACTCAAGAAGCTCGACACCATCCAGGACAAACCAGCCCGCTTGATTGGCACTCCATCCACCACCTTAAACATTCACTGGCTCCACCACCGGCACACTGTGGCTGCAGTGTATACCATCTGCAAGATGCACTGCAGCAACTTGCTAAGGCTTCTTCGGCAGCACCTCCCAAACCCGCGACCTCTACTACCTAGAAGGACAAGGGCAGCAGGGGCATGGGAACACCACCACCTCCAAGTTTCGCACCATCTTGACTTGGAAGTATATTGCCTTTCCTTCATCGTCGCTGGGTCAAATTCACTCCGTAACAGCACGATGGGAGTACCTTCACCACACGGACTGCAGTGGTTCAAGAAGGCAGCTCACCACCACCTTCGAGGGCAATTAGGAATGGGCAGTAAATGCTGGCCTTGCCAGCGTCACCCACATCCCATGAACGAATTTTAAAAAATCTAACTGAAATCAATGTTATGTCAATCCCAACATGCAGTAAAGTTGATTTCCATCAAATTGGTAAACCCACAGTGGATCAACTGACAAAGGGAATCCTGATTTTTGCTACAACTCAGATCAATGGTCATAAACATTTCTGCAATTTAAAGCGAATTTGCAATCGTGTAGATTAACGCATACTGAAGGAATAACTGCATTTTAACAATGAAAATCGCTATTTAAAAGAATCATGGCGTGTAATATAGATTCTGATAAGACCAAGAATATCATTCAAATATTTTGTTTTTGATAGCAATATTTAAAGTGTGTGATTTGTAGTGGAATTATAAATGAAGCCATTCGCCACAGAAAATGAGGATTAGAGAAGTTATGCTAAACTTGTAGGGTGGGATATACTTGCATTGGAGGCAGTTCAGAGACGATTCACTAGGTTCATTCCGGAGGTGAAGGGATTGTCTTATGAAGAAAGGTTGAGCCTATACTCATTGGAGTTTAGAAGAATGAGAGGTAATCTTACTGAAACATACAAGATTCTGAGGGGGCTTGACCGGGTAGATGCAGGGAGGATGTTTCCCCTCGTGGGGGAATCTAGAACTAGGGGTCACAGTTTCAGGATAAGGGGTCGCCCATTTAAAACGGAGATGGAGGAAGAATTTCTTCTCTCAGAGGGTCGTGAATCTGTGGAATTCTCTACCCCAGAGAGCTGTGGAGGCTGAGTCATTGAATATACTCAAGGCGGAGATAGACAGATATTTGAGCTACAGGGGAGTCAAGGGTTATGGGGAGCGGGCGGGTAAGTGGCGTTGAGGCCAAGATCAGATCAGCCATGATCTTATGGAATGGCGGAGCAGGCTCGAGGGGCCGTATGGCCGACTCCTGCTCCTATTTCTTATGTTCTTATAAAAGATATAGAGGCACTGGAGAGAGTGCAAAAAAGATTTACAAGGAAAGGATGAGCAGGCTGGGTCTCTTTTCTCTTGAAAAAAGGCTGAGTGGTGACCTAATAGGTCTTTAAAATTATGAAAGGTTTTGATAGAGTGGATACAGAGAGTGTTTCCATTTGCGGGGAAGAGCAAAACTAGAGGCCATCAATATAAGACAGTCAACAAGAAATCCAATAGGGAATTCAGAAGAAATTTCTTTAACCAGAGAGTGGTGAGAACGTGGAACTCGCTACCACAGGGAATGATTAAAGCGAATAGTATAAATGCATTTAAGGGGAGGCTAGATAAGCATATGAGGGTGAAGGGAACAGAGGGTTATGCTGATAGAGTTAGATGAGGAAAGATGGGAGGAGGGTCGAGTGGAGCATAAACACCGGCATGGACTGGTTGGGCTGAATGGCCCATTTCTGTGCTGTATATCCTATGTAACCACTTTGAATGGGTCAAACAGCCACCAACTGGAAAACCAGATGATAGGTCCTCCTCTTTACCTCCGTGCTCCAACATCAGCTTGGAGGTGGGAAGAGCATGAAGGAGTATGTTACTCTCTTGATAAGAGGTCTGAGGTAAATGACATAGACCCATCCATAACCAGGTTTACCACTTAAATTAAATCTAAGATGCAGAAAATCAAATGATTGGACTGTTAAAATTGGACTTCTCCCAGACTTCCCCCTCCCCCACATCACTCGCAGTAAGAATTCATCTGTTAGCCAAGGAAGACTAGTGTGACTCAGGAACACGCTCAATGTAATGTAAATACAGACATAACATATGTTGAATGGGCACATGACTCGCTTTCTGACCTAACTCTATCTTCCAATCATTTAAGCACATCTGGATCGGGCATGGGGACAATTAATCCCAATTTAGCGGATTCAAACTCTTACCAGATAGAGGGTAAAGTCAATTTGGAATTTAATTACTGGGCAGCTCACAATTTAAACATTTCCCTACATGACTGTATTGGGCAGTAAACGAGGATGGAAAATGTAAATTAAAGAAAGTCAGTCTCGGAAAGAAACTTCACTATTCTGAGGTAATGATCAGTGCGGCTGTATAACAAGTACAGCCCTCAAGCTGCACAAGCAGCCAATAAAATCAAACCAGACTGTTGGTTTTATTGCGAAGCTTGATCTGAATGCAGACATTAAATCAGTTGCCAATGACTTCAGAATGAATCTCCCAGGAACGCAGTTTAACAGTAAATAGATGGAATGATTGTTCCCTTGTAAACTCATCTGTGAAATACAGGGGAGCTTGAAAACGTTGATGCAGTCATTCAGTGCTCCATGTTGCCAGCAGACAACAAGATGAACATTGTCAGCAGCTCTCATGTTTTTATAATGAGCACGCGATTAAAAAATTACATCAGCCACCACCCTACAAGAAACCATTACAACAGTCCACAAGCAAGACAACTATATACAGACCCAGTCACACCCATTAGTAAACAGAACATAAGAAATAGGAGCAGGAGTATGCCATTCGGCCCCTCGAGCCTGCTCCGCCATTCAGTAAGATCATGGCTGATCTTCTACCTCAACACCACTTTCCTGCACTATCCCTGGATTCCCTTAATATCCAAAGATCTATCGACCTTGTTCTTGAATATACTCAACGACTGAGCCGCCACAGCCCTCAGGGGTAGAGAATTCCAAAGATTCACCACCGAGTGAAGTAATTTCTCCTCATCTCAGTCCTAAATGGCTGACCCCTTATTCTGAGACTGTGACCCCTGGTTCTAGACTCCCCAGCCAGGGGAAACATCCGCCCTGCATAGCTACCCTGTAAGCTTGTAAGAATTTTGTATGTTTCAATGAGATCACCTCTCATTCTTCTAAACTCTAGAGAATATAGGCCTAGTCTACTCAATCTCTCCTCAGAGGACAATCCCCCCATCCCAGGAATCAGTCTGGTGAACCTCCGTTGCACTCCTTCTATGGTAAGTATATCCTTCCTTAGGTATACCATACTCCAGGTGTGGTCTCACCAGGGCCCTATATAATTGCAGTAAAATATCTTTACTCTTATACCCAAATCCTCTTGTAATAAAGGCCAACATACCATTTGCTTTCCTAATTGCTTGCTGTACCTGCATGTTAACTTTCAGTGATTCGTGTACAAAGACACCCAGGTCCCTCTGAACACTGACATTTCCCAATCTCTCACCATTTAAAAAATACTCTGCTTTTCTATTTTTCCTACCAAAGTGATTAACTTCTCATTTCTCCACATTACATTCCATTTGCCATGTTCTTGCCCACTCACTGAGCTTGTCTATATCCCCTTGAAGCTTCCTTGCAGCCTCCTCACAACTTACATTCCCACCTAGCTTTGTATCAGCAGCAAACTTGGATATATTACATTTGGTCCCCTCATCCAAATCATTGATATAGATTGTGAATAGCTGAGGCCCAAAGAACTGATCCTTGCGATACCCCACTAGTTACAGCCTGCCAACCTGAAAATGACCCGTTTATTCCTACTCTCTGTTTTCTGTCTGTTAACCAATCCCCAATCCATGCTGGTATATTACCCCCAATCCCATGAGCCCTAATTTTGTTTAATAACCTCTTGTGTGGCACCTTATCAAAAGCCTTCTGAAAATCCAAATACACCACAACCACTGGTTCCCCCTTATCTATTCTGCGAGTTACAACCTCAAAAAACTTTAACAGATTTGTCAAATATGATTTCCCTTTCATAAATCTGTGTTGACTCTGCCCAATCCTATTATTATTTTCTAAGTGCCCTGTTACCACGTCCTTAATAGATTCTACCATTTTCCCAACTACTGATGCCAGGCTAACTGTTCTGTAGTTCCCTGTTTTCTTCCTCCCTCCTTTCTTAAATAGCGGGGTTACATTTGCTACCTTGCAATCTGTGGAAACCGTTCTAGAATCTATGGAATTTTGGAAGATGACAACCAATGCATCCACTATCTCTATAGCCACCTCTTTCAAAACCCTAGGATGTAGGCCATCAGGTCCAGGGGATTTATCGGCTTTCAGTCCCGTTAATGTGTCCAGTACTATTTTTTTTTACTAATACTAATTTCTTTCAGTTCCTCATTCTCGCTAGACCCTTGGTTCTCCACTATTTCCAGGAGGTTTTTGCGTCTTCTTCCGTGAAGACAGACAGACAGAATGTATGTGTTTAATTTCTCTGCCATTTCCTTATTCCCCATTATACTTTTTCCTGTCTCAGCCTGTAAGGGACCCACATTTACTTTCGCTAATCTTTTCCTTCTTACATACCTATAGAAACTTTTAGTCTGTTTTTATGTCTCTCGCTCATTTTCTCTCATATTCTATTTTCCCTTTCTTCATCAATTTCTTGGTCCTCCTTTGCTGAATTCTAAAATCCTCCTAACGGTAATGCACTTCTAGGGGTCCAAATGAAAATATAGTCGTCATACACAGCTTTCAGTGGAGGTTGCACCAGTCCCACATTTCTTTGCTGAGTGAGGTTCCAGTTTTATACTTGACATTAGCACAAGTAACAGCATAACACTTGGCACATTTTGGTACAATGTACAATTTCATAGTTCCCATTTTGCAGCACTTTTATGAAGAATGGTTTATTTTTAAAACTAACTGAATGTTTAGAGCCGTCAGGACTTTTTCTTAAAAAAAAATTCTTAGGATGTAGGCGACACTGGCAAGGCCGCATTTATTACCCATCCCTGATTGCCACGGTGGTGGTGGTGGGTCTTTCTACTTGAACCGCTGCAGTTCTTGGTGATGGTGCTCCCACAATGGTGTTAGGAAGGGAATTCCAGAATTTTGACCCAGCGATGATGTAGGAATGGCAATATGTGTCCAAGTCAAGATGGTGAGAGACTTAGTGGGGGGAGCTTGGAAGTAATGGTGTTCCCACAACATTACTGTTATGGTTACTCTCAGTGGTAGAGGCTGCAGGAAGTGGGAATGTTACTTACTTCATCTCACCCTAACATCCTTTTATTCCTTTCCCCCCCCTCATGTGCTTATCTAGCTTCCCCATAAATGCATCTATACTAATCGCCTCAACCACTTCATGTGGTAGTGAGTTCCACATTCTAACCACTCCGTAAAGAAGTTTCTCCTGAATATCATACTGGATTTATTAGTGACTATCTTGTATTGATGGCCTCTAGTTTTGGACTCTCACAAGTGGAAACATCTTCTCTACATCTACCCTATCGAACTCCTTCATAACTTTTCAAGACCTCCATCAAGTCACCTCTCGGTCCTTTCTTTTCTAAAGAGCCCCAGTCTGTTCATTCCTTCCTTAAAGTGTCCACAGTCTTTTGCAGAATCTTTTAACCGGGGCGCTTCTTCATGCCAGAGACTTGTCTCATTAATGTGTTGGCGAAACAAACAGCTAAAGCAAGCAACTACAGAATAGAGAGAAGTGTGTGAGGAATGAAACAATATATCTATCTAGTAATAGCAATGGGTTTCAAAGGAGGCAGAAACCAACCAGTGCTCCACACTGCTACTAAATGAGACAATTAATTTGTAATTATAGGCAACAATTCTCATATTTGAGATAAATTAATGCTCGTGAGTTTGCAGCCTTATTGTTGGCAAACTACCTGCTCAAAGAAAGCCAAGCTATGTTATATGTAATCATCATCTTCTTCGGCAATCCCTCGGAACCGAGGATGACTTGCTTCCAGACTAAAAATGAGTTCTCAGGTGACTGGTGAGTCCAATGCGGGACCTACAGTCTCTGTCACAGGTGGGGCAGACAGTGGTTGAAGGGGCGGGTGGGTGGGGTTCTTGGGGGGACGTGCGCTCCTTCTGCTGTTTGCGCTTGCTCCCGGCTGTTATATGTAATATATACAAGTTAAGTGCAAAAACAATTGAAATCCATTATTTGACAGAAGTTGCGTCACTGCCTCAAAATCAAAATAGGCAAGATGTTTACACGCCTACTATGAAAAGACTGCTTGGATCTGGGGTGTCAAAGGCCTGCTTGAAGTAGTACAAATGTTGCTGGCTTTTTCTATTCTGTTTACTTCTATTGTTTGTTTCCACGTCACAGTCGTGAGATAGACTTTGTGAAACAAAAACATTCTCATTCCATTTAGTAAAGTCTTAATTTAAAATTTCTGAACTGGATTCTTTGAACATGAGCAGGCCATTCAACCCCTCGACCCTGTTTTGCCATTCAGTTAGATCATGGCTGATCTGTACCTTAACTCCATATTCCTTAATCTTACCGAACAAAATTCTCAGTTTTGAATTTTTCAATTGCCATTTTTATTTGACAGTTTATTGTGCAAGTCAAACACTGTATTGATAATTATTTGCTGCATTCCTTTTTGTCCCCTGTATAATTACACATCTTGTAAATAAGTTCAGCTACTGAATGATACAGCAACAGCGTAAAATTTTCCACCTCTCAGAATGGACAGGAAAACATGGTGATTTATCAAGGTAAAAAGGTAATTGTTACTCCTGTGGTATGCTACACCCACTCTCAGCACACATAAGGGCACAAGTTTCAGATCAGAGGACACACAGGTCTATCCATCAAAACTGCACTTTGGCATGAACCCAAGCACAGAGATGGAGAGAGCGGAAACCGAAACAAGGTGACCTGCTGGACAACGACCTAAATAATACTGCGTTAATGCAGAGATTAAGAGACCTTCTTCTCAAAACACAAACAAGAGATTTTTCCCTCTTATTCAAAATCATACACTGGTGAGCTTTGTTCCTAATGTAATCCCTGCTCCAGGAAGATGGTGATTGGTGTTATGGCACTTTGTAGAGAAGTGACTACAGAATGCCAACATGTAATGAACAAGTTAAATCCATTCAATCACAGGAGGAAACCTCAGAGTTCCATTGGGGGATTTTGTTACAACACTTAAATTTATAACAGTATTAAATAAGTTATCACTTCCAGCAAGTCAGATTACTTCAGCTACTTTATTGATTATAGGTAATGTTTCAACTGGACGGTTGGCTAATTATTTATTAATTGAACAGGAAAACAGATAAGAAATAGGGGGCAGGAAACTGCAATAAACTAGACCAAGTTGTCTACCAATAAACTTGTACATTACAATGCAAACCTTCAAGAATGTCCAAAGCAATGGTCTGGCTCTGGCTTTCATCATTTACTGGCAAAAGCAAAACGTATGGCACAAAAACAAGCCAACTTCTGTTTTGAGTATAAAAACAATTGATTACACAAAGGCGTCATAGGCAAGTTAGAAATAAACAGACATTTCTACTTACTCATTTAGCCATTCTACCCGATTGCACCAGTGAAACTACATCACAATGATAAATTAATGTCACAAAGCAACTTCCAGAATTTTCTTCCAACTGCAGAAATGACAAAAAAAATCAAAAGTATTTTTTCCTGTTTAAAAACCTGCTACAAATACTGAATGGAATATGTCATAGCTGATCATTTAACACAACAGATATCAAGCTGGCTGCAAAAAGAGGAAAAGAGAGTGTTTGTTGCGCATGTAAAATTATGAAAATCTTGACCAGAGCTTGTACAATTGTGCAACCTCATTTCCAAAGTAACTAGGGTCTAGTTTATTGCAGTTTTGTGCTTCTTGATACTTTTTCTTATCAGTTACCCAGTTTCATTAAAAAATGATTAGCCAACTGTGCAGATGAAATGTTACCTGGATCAAGAAAGTAATCTGACGTGCTGGAAATAACTTATTCATAAGCTCCAGTGGTAAACATACCACAAAGCAGAGCCAGATTTGTTAACATTGGACAAAGCAATTTCAGTCAGAAACCATATATTGGAGGTGTCGACTCGTGGCCAAAACAGCCAACACTCCTCCCCACGCCCCCAAAAGGCTCAACGATTTTATCCTGTTAGTGGCTCAGTCATACATACAGGTACAAGAAGTCCCATTTGCTTAGATAGCTCATCTCAAACCAGGGTTGCAGTAAGAGTACGACAACCAGCCTCAATGTCCCTGGCTTGGGAAAGTGAAAATTGGCTCAGGTTCCTGCTCAAGCACTACCTAGCAACCCGCATTGGAAGTGTGCACGCCTGAACATAAATCGAGGACAGGATTGGGCATGGCGGTGATATCCTCCACACTCAAATATCACTGGCTGCTCACAAATAATGAACACTTGGGTGCGCTATTGGAAAACAACTTCTAGTCATACAACTGTACCACAAGTTAATACTTTCAGAAAAGGAAAGAGGAATATTAGAAAGGGAAAAAAAATCAACAAGCTGCATACAATACACAGGCCTCTAGAGATGGCCAAATGGTATCAAAATAATCCATTTCTTATCCTTATTTCACATTTCCTTCATTACAATTTCTCTTTTTCCACAGATCACCTGACAAGTATTTGTTGTATTCTTTTGCGGCAAAGAGAGAAAGTAGTGCCAGAAATCATTAGCGGAGTCCATATAACCCGGATCACTATTCAGCAGCCTCTATTGGACACAGAACAAGGGCTGGGATGGGTTCAACTGTGCAGCATAGCCAATTGAGCACAATAATGGAGCAAAATGGTCTATGAAACCATAATCAACAATGGATTACTGCCTTCTGAAGTGGGAGAAGCACAGAGGGAAATTCTAGAAGTTATAATATATATTTTTTAAATCTACAGCAATAAATAGTAACGAGGATGAGGATCATAGTGATTTGAATAAATGTATTTAAAACTGGATGTACACAACATTGTTATCCATGCTGTCACATGACCTTTTACAACTTGACTTGTAAAAACTAAATAAAGCTGATCAAACAGAAAAATATTACAAGAAACTGTTGCTACTTTGAAAATATCTTTCAAAACTAGAAGCTTAGTTACTCTATGCTGTAGCTGCAGAAGTTTGTAGAATAGCATACGACCTTGCCACAGGGGCTTCGGCTAACTGGCAGCAGCACTTTTTTTTTCGTTTATGGGATGTGGGCGTCGCTGGCAATGCCAGCATTTATTGCCCATCCCTAATTGCCCTCGAGAAGGTGGTGGTGAGCCGCCTTCTTGAACCGCTGCAGTCCATGTGGTGAAGGTACTCCCACAGTGATGTTA
Organism: Squalus acanthias; assembly: GCA_030390025.1. Lineage (NCBI taxonomy): Eukaryota > Metazoa > Chordata > Chondrichthyes > Squaliformes > Squalidae > Squalus > Squalus acanthias. The sequence goes on along the minus strand of CM059440.1, from coordinate 36,824,449 downwards.
GGGAGGAAGTTCCAGCATTTTGACCCAGCGACGATGAAGGATTGGCGATATACTTCTAAGTCAGGATGGTGTGCGACTTGGTGGGGAACTTGGAGGTGGTGGTGTTCCCATGCGCCTGCTGCCCTTGTCCTTCGAGGTGGAAGAGGTCGCGGGTTTGGGAGGTGCTGCCGAAGAAGTCTTGGCGAGTTGCTGCAGTGCATCTTGTAGATGGTACACACTGCAGCCACGGTACGCCGATGGTGGAGGGTGTGAATATTTAAGGTGGTGGATGGGGTGCCAATCAAGCGGGCTGCTTTGTCCTGGATGGTGTCGAGCTTCTTGAGTGTTGTTGGAGCTGCACTCATCCAGGCAAGTGGAGAGTATTCCATCACATTCCTTACTTGTGCCTTGTAGATAGTGAAAAGAATTTGGGGAGTCAGGAGGTGTGACACTCGCCGCAGAATACCGAGCCTCTGACCTGCTCTTGTTGCCACAGTATTTATGTGGCTGGTCCAGTTAAGTTTCTGGTCAATGGTGACCCCCAGGATGTTGATGGTGGGGGATTCGGTGATGGTAATGCCGTTGAATGTCATGGGGAGGTGGTTAGACACTCGCTTGTTGGAGATAGTCATTGCCTGGCACTTCTGTGGCACGAATGTTACCTACCACTTATCAGCCCAAGCCTGAACATCGTCCAGGTCTTGTTGCATGCGGCATGGACTGCTTCTTGATCTGAGGAGTTGTGAATGGCACTGAACACTGCAGTCATAAGCAAACATCCCCATTTCTGACCTTATGTTGGAGGGAAGGTCATTGATGAAGCAGCTGAAGATGGTTGGGCCTAGGACACTGCCCTGCAGCGATGTTCTGGGGCTGTGATGATTGACCTTCAACCATCACAACCATCTTCCTTTGTGCTGGGTATGACTCCAGCCAGTGGAGCATTTTCCCCCCGATTCCCATTGACTTCAGTTTTACTTGGGCTCCTTGATGCCACACTCGGTCCAATGCTGCCTTGATGTCAAGGGCAGTCACTTTCACCTCACCTCTGGAATTCGGCTCCTTTGTCCATGTTTGGACCAAGGCTGTAATGAGCTCGAAGCCGAGTGGTCTTAGCGGAAACCAAACTGGGCATCTGTGAGCAGGTTATTGAGGAGTAAGTGCCACTTGATAGCACGGTCGATGACACCTTCCATCACTTTGTTGAGGATTGAGAGTAGACTGATGGGACGGTAATTGGCCAGGTTGGATTTGTCCCGCTTTTTGTGGACAGGACATACCTGGGCAGTTTTCCACATTGTTGGATAGATGCCAGTGTTGTAGCTGTACTGGAACAGCTTGGCTAGAGGCGCGGCTAGTTCTGGAGCACAAGTCTTCGGCACGATAGCCAGGATGTTGTCAGGGCCCATAGCCTTTGCTGTATCCAGTGCGCTCAGCCGTTTCTTGATATCACGTGGAGTGAATCGAATTGGCTGAAGACTGGCTTCTGTGATGGTGGGGACCTCAGGAGTAGGCCGATATGGATCATCCATTCGGCACTTCAGGCTGAAGTTGGTTGCAAACGCTTCAGCCTGGTCTTTTGCACTCACGTGCTGGGCTCCACCATCATTGAGGATGGGATATTCTTGGAGCCTCCTCCTCCCTTTCGTTATTTAATGGTCCACCACAATTCACGACTGGATGTGGCAGGACTGCAGAGCTTTGATCTGATCCGTTGATTGTGGGATCGCTTAGCCCTGTCTATAGCATGCTGCTACCGCTTTTTAGCATGCATGTAGTCCTGTGTTGCAGCTTCCCCAGGTTGGCACCTCATTTTTAGGCACGGCTGGTGCTGCTCCTGGCATGCTCTTCTACACTCCTCATTGAACCAGGGTTGGTCCCCTGGCTTGATGGTAATGGTGGAGTGAGGGATATGCCAGGCCATGAGGTTACAGATTGTGGTGGAATACAATTCTGCTGCTGCTGATGGCCCACAGCGCCTCATGGATGCCCAGTTTTGAGCTGCTAGATCTGTTCTGAATCTATCCCATTTAGCACGGTGGTAGTGCCACACAACACGGTGGAGGGTGCCCTCAGTGCGAAGATGGGACTTCGTCTCCACAATGACTGTGCGGTGGTCACTGCTACCAATACTGTCATGGACAGATGCATCTGTGACAGGTAGCTTGGTGAGGACGAGGTCAAGTAGGTTTTTCCACTCGTATTGGTTTACTCACCACCTGTCGCAGGCCCAGACTGGCAGTCATGTCCTGCATGACTCAGCCAGCTCGGTCAGTAGAGGTGCTACTGAGCCACTCTTGGTGATGGACCTTGAAGTCCCCCACCCAGAGTACATTCTGTGCCCTTGCTACTCTCAGTGCTTCTTCCAAGTGGTGTTCAACATGGAGGAGTACTGATTCATCAGCTGAGGGAGGGTAGTCGGTGGTAATCAGCAGTAGGTTTCCTTGCCCATGCTTGACCTGAAGCCATGAGACTTGATATATGTATTACCCATTTCCTGCATCGAGAGCACTTTGGAAAATTATGAAAGTATCGGCAATTTCTGCCCCCCACTTATTTTAATAGTTTTGGAGTGGAAACCATCAGGTCATGGACATTTATCTGTCTCAAGTCCCACCATTTTCTCCAGTTTGCCTTACTTAAATTTAAAACCTTGGTTTGCAACACTCCCTTCATCCTCTCAAGCCAAAAATCTAATTTAATCATATTATAGTCACTATTCCTAAGATGTTCCCTTACCAGCAGATTGTTAGCTAAGAAGGAAACAATCCAAGAAGGGAGAGAAGGGATAAGGCAAACTTTGAAGAATTTTGAGAAATGATTACATAGGATATACGGCACAGAAACAGGCCATTCGGCCCAACCAGTCCATGCTGGCATTTATGCTCCCCACGAGCCTCCTCCCGTCTTTCCTCATCTAAATCTATCAGTATAACCCTCTATTCCCTTCTCCCTCATATGCTTGTCTAGCCTCCCCTTAAATGCATCTATACTATTCGCTTCAACCACTCCCTGTGGGAGCGAGTTCCACATTCTCACCACTCTTTGGGTAAAGAAGTTTCTTCTGAATTCCCTATTGATTTCTTGGTGACTATCTTATATAGATGGCCTCTAGTTATGCTCTTCCCCACAAGTGGAAACATTCTCTCTGTATCCACTCTATCAAAACCTTTCATAATTTTAAAGACCTCTATTAGGTCACCCCTCAGCCTTCTTTTTTCAAGAGAAAAGAGACCCAGCCGGTTCATCCTTTCCGGATATGTATACCCTCACATTTCTGGTATCATCCTTGTAAATCTTCTCTGCACCTTCTCCAGTGCCTCTACATCCTTTTTATAATATGGCGACCAGAACTGTACGCAGTACTCCAAATGTGGTCTAACCAAGGTTCGATACAGGTTTAGCACAACTTCCCTACTTTTCAATTCTATCTCTCTAGAAATAAACCCTAATGCTTGGTTGGCTTTTTTTAATGGCCTTGTGTATTTGTACTCCTAGATCCCTTTGTTCCTCTACTCCACCTAGACTCGCACCCTCCAAGTGATAAGTGACCTCCCTATTCTTCCTACCAAAATGTAATACCTCATTTATCTGTGTAGAACTTCATTTGCCAATTATATGCCCATCCTGTAAGTTTATTAATGTCCTCCTGTAACTTGTTGCAGTCCTCCTCAGTATTGTCTACCCCCCCCCATTTGGTGTCATCTGCAAATTTAGAAATTGTGTTTTTGATTCCTAAGTTTAAATTGTTAATGTAAATTGTTAACAGCAGTGGTCCCAGCACTGATCCTTGTGGAACACCACTACCCACCTAAATGAATTGACCACAGTGACCCTTGCTGAGCTGTTAATGGGTAAACCTACAGATAAACAGTGAGAAGTATTCAAACAAGTATTTGGTACGAAAGAAAACAAGTACATACTCCTAAAAAGGCAAAGCTTCCACTTGTGTAGTTAAGCAACCATGGTCAACAAATGTGGTAAGAGACAGAATCAAGCTAAAGGAAAATGCTTACACAAAATCCAGCAGACTAGGAGAGCTATAACAAGCAACATAGGGATAAAAAGAAAGTAAAAAAGTGCAAAAAGGGAATATGAATTAAAAAACTTGCTGGGGATATCCAAGGTAACAGCAAATGTTTTTATAAATATATCAAGGGAAAGAGAGTGGTGAAAGGTAGCTAACCTGTGCTATGTAAGCATTTGCATAACATGTCAAAGGAAACAAAGGCAGATTGATATCGATGCAAAATAAACTAAGTAGGCATCAATAAAGAAATCACTCCTCTGAAAATGAAGGAGAGAGAAAAATGACTGCTAAAGGCAAGTGAAACCCAAATATCAGGCTTCAAAATTGCACCACCTTTGCCAAAGAAAAAGTGAGTTAGCCTAGAGCAATATGTTGCTCACGAACCTTCTGTGCCAAGACCAGGGCTGGTATCAATAATTGTTTTGAGTGAATGAAAAGATGCAATAAAATAGTTTGCATATCACACCATATGGGTTGAACGTATGATGAAGTTGAAACCCTGGTTCTCCTAAGCCAGTCCTTTGAAGTGCCGAACTGTCAGTTGGAAGTTCTGGACTTGTTGTGCTAGGTGCTGGGAGATAGGAGACAGAGTGGGGAGAGTGTTCGTACTAATATATATAATATATAAAAATATAAACAAATAAATATACATAATATAAATAGATATAGGTATATATAAATGAATATATACATATAAATGAATATATATATATATATATATACACACACACACATACTGGCCTTGGAGGGACTAAAGTGCAGATTCACCAGAATGATACCATCGCTTAAAGGATTAAAAATAGGACAGGTTGCATAAACTTGGTTTGTATCCCTTCGAGTTTAGACGGTTGGGGGCGATCTAAACAAAGTGTTTAAATTGAAAAATGGATTCAATAGCGTAGATATGGAGAAACTATTTCCTGTGGTGGGGAATCCAGAACATGGGCCATTATCGTAAAATTAGAGGTAGTCCATTTAGGAGTGAAATCAGGAAGCACTTTTTCCCACACAAATGGTAGTGGAAACCGGGAACTCTCTCCCCAAAGGCTGTGGATGCTGGGCCATTAACATTTTCAAGATGGAGATTGATATATTTGTCAGATAAAGGTATCAGGGGATATGGAGCATAAGTAGGTAAATGGAGTTGAGGTACAGATCAACCATGATACAGCAATGTCATCAGGAATTCTGGCAAACTAGGCTACTATGGCTACATAAAAATAAGCCATAGATTTGTCTGGTCTGTGGCTTAGACTTGTGAGCTTGTTAATTTTTTATATACAGAATGGAGACCTTTGACAGTCCTACAAAGACATCATCATGCAACTTGCAGCAGTAGAAAGGGACTTTCACAAAATGCCCAATAGGTCAGAGTAGGATGCTTGCAATGGCAATCTTCAGAAGGCTGCAAATCCCTAGAGAACTATTACAAACATTTGAAAGGAAGTCTGAGAAATGACATGAAATACTGCCTTATTAACAACCATTTCTAAACATTCAAAAACTTTTATATACGCTTGCCAAAACAAGAAAGTGTAATGATTGATTATGTAAAGCAACATGCTTTATACTTGCTGAAATCTGTTTGCATCATTTGCAAAGATAAAAAGGAGTTTGAAATAAAATATTCAGCAACTGGGTTAGATGTCTACAGCCCTGGAATGTGGCCTACAGCAACAGTCAGTAATGTGGCTTAAATTTGACAGAATCCATCTTCTTGAAGAATGATTTCTGTAGAAATGAAAAATAGCCCTGTAAAGCCCAATCAAATCCTGATAAATTCAAATAATTACTCGCTCTGACGTTTTTTCTGTTCCTCCCCTGAAATTGCTGACCAATGCTGGGGTACAGTTCCACAAAAGTCAGCTGGTTTCTGGTAGCTCATCCAAGCAGTTATTCTTCATGTGCATGTCTAGCCACCGAGAGTCAAAAGGATATTCAACCATGGAGGCATCATAGCCGAGCCCAACTCTAACTCGAGGGAATGGTAGCGTAGTGGTTATGTTACTGGACTAATGATCTGGAGACGCGAGTTCAATTCCCACCACGGTACCTGGTGAATTTAAACTCAGTGAATTAAATAAATCTGGAATAATCCGACAACATCCCGGCTGTGTGCTGAAGACTTGTGCTCCAGAACGAGCCGCACCTCTAGCCAAGCTGTTCCAGTACAGCTACAACACTGGCATCTAACCGACAATGTGCAAAACTGCCCAGGTATGGCCTGTCCACAAAAAGCAGGACAAGCCCAATCCGGCCAATTACCACCCCATCAGTTCACTCTCAATCATCAGCAAAGGGATAACGCTGTCGATGACACCTTCCATCAAGTGGCACTTACTCACCAATAACCTGCTCACCAATGCTCAGTTTGGGTTCCGCCAGGACCACTCAGCTCCAAACCTCATTACAGCCTTGGTCCAAATATGGACAAGAGTTGAATTCCAAAGGTCAGGTGAGAGTGACTGCCCTTGACATCAAGGCAGCATTTGACTGAGTGTGGCATCAAGGAGCTGTAGGGGATGGTGGTTTGTGTCAGCTTCACCTCTGACTTCTGAGCGGTTCGAATCGCTCCCACTCCCTTGGTTCTAGACCTTGGACTTATTTGGGGGTTGTGACAAAAGTGCAACAGACAACTGGTTTTGATGCAAGAACTTTGATCTTTATTCAAGAGAGTAAAACACAACACAAACACTCTTAACACTAATAAAATGGGGAACACTTCGGGACAAACTAGGGAAATAACATTAGAAGAATACTTCACCCCTCCCAATTCCACTTCCCTAGCTAAGTTGGGCTCTAGAGAACCAGGGATAATGCTCACCAAACGAATCCTTGACAGTTGAGCTGGTTCGCAGTTTCGGGGTTCGCTGGATTGGATTTAATCGGGTGAGTACCCACTTTTCTTTGGTTAGAGGTAGGGTTTAGAGTCTTAAGTAAAAAGTTTCGTACGGCCCTTGTTGCCGCGAGGTGTCCGATGGTCACTGAGGCGGTCGCTCTGGTCTCTTGCGTGTCGGCCTACTTCTGGAGCTGTTGGCCTCCTTTGTTGAACGGTCTTATTTTCGAGCTGGCGACCTCCTGGCTGGACACGTAACTGCTGAACGGTTGTACTGGAGAGCTGCTTCCTTGCTGAACTTGTTTCTGTTGAACTGTGTATGGTTGTACTCGAGAACTCCCTTCTGTTGTAACTGTGTAACTGCTCCACCCTTGAACTTGTAGAGAACTTGTTGTAACTGCTGAACTGACTTCTTGAGAAAACAGGCCCTCAATTATACTAATTGGGGCCTCCCAATCAGTCCCAGTTTATTGTAAGATTTTGGCGGGCTCGTTAACAGTAACCTGTTTGTAAATGTGTGAAGTGGTTTCGGGATGGCTCCATCCTGTCGATCTGTTTGCTTGATTGTAGCTGATTGTTCTCACGTTGTGAGTTTCTTGACTGGGCCTGGGATTTCTATAGAGTGGGACAAAGTGATCTGTTTTATGCATGTCTTGATGGGTCCTGTAATTTGGGTGGAGACTGTTCTTCCTCGGGTCTATTGTTAGGATGTTAATGTCTGATAGGGGCCGATTAACTCCAAGTGAAGTCATGCGGTTCCCCAGACAGTTTGATTAACTCCAATATCCAAACTGTCTTTTAGAGGCTGATCCCAACTCCTGTGCAGCCTTTTCTCCCTTACAAGTCCAGACATGTCTTTTAAAATACCAAATCTTGGTTTTTGCTCTAAAATGTCCTTCGATTAGGCCCAATGCATTTCACCACCCTGAAATAGTTAGAAAAAGAATCCCAAGTCTTTTTCCTTAGGGTTTGTCTTCGAGTTTTGGGGGATCTGTGAATTTTGAGATAAAATTGAGAGGTCGCACAACACCAGGTTATAGTCCAACAGTTTTATTTGAAATCACAAGCTTTCGGAGCTATCGATTTGCTCCTTCCTCAGGTGAAGTGAAGAAGAATTTTGAGATACACAGAGCCCTAGTAAATTTGAAGTCAATGGGAATCAGGGGGAAACCTCCCCACTGGCTGAAGCCATACCTAGCACAAAGGAAGATGCCTGTGCTGGTTGGAGGTCAATCATCACAGCCCCAGGACATCGCTGCAGGACTTCCTCAGGGTAGTGTTCCTCAGGGTAGTGTCCAAGGCCCGACCATCTTCAGTTGCTTCATCAACGACCTTCCCTCCATCATAAGGTCAGAAGTGGGGATGTTCGCTGATGATTGCACAGTGATTCCATTCACAACTCCTCAGATAAAGCAGTCCATGCCCGCATGCAGCAAGACCTGGACGACATTCAGGCTTGGGCTGATAAGTGGCAAGTAACATTCGCACCACACAAATGCCAGGCAATGACTATCTCCAACAAGCGAGAGTCTAACCACCTCCCCTTGACATTCAACGGCATCACCATCGCCGAATCTCCCACCATCAACATCCTGGGGGGTCACCATTAAGCAGAAACATAACTCGACCAGCCACATAAATACTGTGGCAACAAGAGCAGGTCAGAGGCTGGGTATTCTGACTCCCCAAAGCCTTGCCAATCATCTGCAAGGCACAAGTAAGGAGTGTGATAGAATACTCCCCACTTGCCTGGATGAGTGCAGCTCCAACAACACAAGAAGCTCGACACCATCCGGGACAAAGCAGCCCGCTTGATTGGCACCCCAGCCACCACCTTAAACATTCACTCTCTCCACCACCGGCGTACCATGGCTGCAGTGTGTACCATCTACAAGGTGCATTGCAGCAACTCGCCAAGGCTTCTTCGGCAGCACCTCCCAAACCCGCAACCTCTACCACCTAGAAGGACAAGGGCGGCAGGCGCATGGGAACACCATTACCTGCAAGTTCCCCTCCAAGTTACACACCATCCTGACTTGGAAATATATCGCCGTTCCTTCATTGTCACTGGGTCAAAATCCTGGGACTCCTTCCCTAACAGCACTGTGGGAATACCTTCACCACACGGACTGCAACGGTTCAAGGTGGCTAACCACCACCTTCTCAAGGGCAATTAGGGATGGGCAATAAATGCTGGCCTTTCCAGCGACACCAACATCCCAGGAATGAATAATTAAAAAAAAACATTTATACATGTGCACTTTCCAGCACTGCACAGTAGGTAAACAAGACCAGGATTTGGATCTATGGCTGAATTTTCCTCGACCAGTCAGAGGACCCAGAGACCAATTATCGCATCTTGACGACAACCTCAGCCGAGATCTGGTAACACAGCACCGACCCAGGGATTTCGACAAGTTTCCTAGTCTATATGGTTCTGTACCAGACGGTTACATATTGAGCTACCTGGAGATCCTAAGTAGGTAATCTTTCTCACTCATTCAACCTGTACCTACTTTCAAATAAATGAAAAACTTGGTGGAACTTGGCCTCCACTTTCAGGTCAGCTTGGAGCAGTGCATTACTGAAGTAGCCTATCCTCCTGAGCAGTCAGATCAAACAGCCATACTAAGCAAAAGCATAAATATTGCTCTAGGACAGATTTCCTGGAGAGAAACCTCCTACATACTGGCACAAAAAGTGGCCAATGCACAGGAAGTCTGAGTTCTAATTCTCCTTAGTGGATGCTGCTTTGCCAAGGAAAAACACAAGATACACTACTCCGTTTGCTAACCTGTGCTATGCAAGCACTTACATAATATTTGTCAAAGGACGATTGCTATGTAAAATAAACTAATACTAAGTGGGCATCAATAAAAAAAAAAATCATTCCTCTGAAAAGGAAACAGCAGAGAAACAAATTCTTACACAATGACTGCCTTAGGCAAGCAAAACCCAAATAAGCTTTGGTAGAAAAAAATATCAGGCTTCAAAATTATACCACCTTTGCCAAATTAGAAAAAGTGAGTTATCCAAGTGCAATATGTTGCTCACTAATCTTCTGTGCCAAGACCAGGGCTGGTATCAATAACTGTTTCGAGAGTGAAAGAAAAGATAAGATGTGATAAAATAGTTTGCATATCACATTTATATGAAGAAGTTGATAAGAAGTTGAAATCATCTACTGCTGAAACCCTGGTTCTCCTATGCCAGTTCTCTGAAGTGTTGAACTGTCAGCTGGAAGATGTGGGCTTGTTGTGCTAGGTGTTATTGTCCATCTGACTTACAAGCTATGTGGTCTGCAAACCAAGATTTCCTCTGTCAATAAAGAGTTACAAGATCATGAGCAAGTCTTTGCTTGAACATAGTGAATGACCTATGTACTGTAATGAAAAAAATGGGATTAAGCAGTACAAAAAAATTCCCGGTTATGGAATAGACACTCCCTCAGAAGTTGAAGCAGAATTCCAGTAACCCCTCCTTCTGAATGTGAACGCAAGAGTTTCTGAATAATCCAATGACAAAAATCTAATTGATCACCTTTAAATGAACAGTATCACTTTTTGGTTGCATTTGCCTCTACTGAGGGCAATTGCCACATTTCTTGGCACGTCCAAGAGATGTTAGGCTGACAGATCTTCCACATTTCACACAGCATTGCATTTCACACAGCATTGCATCCACATGATAGGGAGAAAAAGTGCTCGGAGTACAGTTGTTAGTTGATGCAGTGGACAGTTACGTAAGTGGTCTACATGCTCACAGTTCTATGTATTCCATTTTTGAAACAGTTTCAAACTAAGCTTTGTCGAAAATTCAAAATATACTAAACTTAAGACAGGGTGATTACAATATACTATAAACCACACTGTACAACACAAAATACAAGAAAGATGATTCACAAACTTTGTATGAGCAGCTGTTCACAACTCAAAAAAAGAAAGCACATTGCACAGAGTGACACCTTATATACACATGATGTAGAAGCCAAAATGGCTGTGAAAAAGCATGAATTCCTTTACAGATCCAGTGTTGCTGTGCGATTTCATGCCGTCATTGATTACAACTAATGAAAATAAAATGCATAGCTTTTCCAATGCATCCTGTGGTGTGATACGGAACCAAACAGACCAAGAAGGTTCGACTCCTGATCTGATTGGTGTCCATTGATTTTTGGGGCAGGGGAAAAATCATCCAGCACTCTTCCCAATCACTATCTAGTGACCCATGCTGAAAAATATGTAAACATAGAAGATAGGAGCAGGATTAGGCCATTCGGTCCCTCGAGCCTGCTCTGCCATTTAATGAGATCATGGCTGATCATCCAAATTCAGTACCCTGTCCCTGCTTTCTCCCCATATCCCTTTAGCCTTAAGAAATATATCTATCTCCTTCTTGAATATATTTAATGAATTGGCCTCAACTGCCTTTTGTGGTAGAGAATTCCACAGGTTCACCACTCTCTGGGTGAAGAAATTCCTCCTCATCTCTGTCCTAAATGGCTTACCCCTTATCCTTAGACTGTGACCCCTGGTTCTGGACTCCCCCGCCATCGGGAACATCCTTCCTGCATCTAGTCTGTCTAGTCCTGTTAGAATTTTATAAGTTTCAATGAGATCCCCTCTCATTCTTCTAAACTCTAGCAAATATAAGCCCAATCTCTCCTCATACGTCATTCCTGTCATCCCAGGTATCAGTCTGGTGAATCTTCGCTGCACTCCCTCCATGGCAAGAACATCCTTCCTCAGATAAGGTGACCAAAACTGCACACAATACTCAAGGTGTGGTCTCACCAAGGCCCTGTACAACTGCAGCAAGACATCCTTGCTCCTGTACTCGAATCCTCTCACTATGAAGGCCAACATACCATTTGCCTTCTTAACCACCTGCTGCACCTGCATGCTTACCTTCAGCGACTGGTGCACAAGGACTCCCAGATCTCGTTGCACTTCCCCTTCTCCCAATCTAATGCCATGTATACAGGCATTAGGTGAGGAAAGAAAGGATTGAAATTGCTTTACTCTTCCTCAGGTCAAAGTTGAGGCCAGGTCCCAGGTCAGGGGCTGCCAGAACATTGTTTGGATTGAACATAAATAATGGCCTAAATTAAAAACTGAAAATGCTGGAAATACTCAGATCAGGCAGCATTTGTGGAGATAGAAACAGTTCCTGACTCCACAGATGCCGCCCGACATGCTGAGTATTTCCAGCATTTTCTGTTTTTATTTCAGATTTCCAGCATCCACAGTGTTTTGCTTCTATATTAATAAATAATGGTCTCCTCAGTAAGGTTCCTTGTGGAACTGCCTTCCAGAGAAGAGGAAAGATAATTGGGTGGGAAATGCATTTAAATCAATATTTCAGCTTAACACTTTTCTCTTTAAAAAAAAAGGTGGATGTAACTTGTCTAGTGGTTGCAGAATGTTATGCAATCTATTACTTAACTCCAATTTTATTCATGCCGCTTTCATTACAGATGCAACTATGTGTATGCGTTCTTCAAATATCATTTGTCTTGCTTGTTCAGATTTTCCCCATCACGGTCGATGCTATTCTAAGGCAAAAGGACTAGCCATTCAAAAGGAACATCCCAGAAATGACCATTTTCATTACAGCATTCCATCTACTGGGCCTGCTGGTAAACAATGACACTCACCGAAAACAAAACTAAAAGTATGAGGTACAGGTAGCCTATGGTTTTCTTAATCTGGGTTCAATCTTGATTGGTCTGTAGGAATCACATGATTGCCAATTTTCCCATCATTTATCCTGGTAAAATCACCTCATTGGTTACCACAAACACTACTCCGGTCATCCAGCAGTAACACTTGATCCCACATTTAATGGCATCCACTCCAGACCTATTTTGCATGCAGTATCCTGCTTTGAGCCTGAGCACTGTCCTGCCAGACCTTGACCCAGGACCCAATGCAGCCTACCTTTGATCCACCACACCAACATTCAACCGTATCCCTGGCTTCAACCTGGACCTACTGAACCCAACTAGGGTCCAGCCTTAGCCTGTAAACCCCTACCGCAACTCCCATACCTGATCCAACTTTGACCAAGGGTCATCCTTTGCTTGAGCCCTGACCTTCAACTTCCACACTATGTCCAAACACCCAGTTTTGACTCTGGCTGGGCTATCAACTTATGTGTAGAAAAAAATTTTTTATTTCTATTGTAGTGCATGCACGTGTGCATACCATTTCTAGAGACAAAATGTTGACTGGGAATATAACAAGTGCACCCAATCCACTGAGTCCATTTACTTCGAAGACAGCTACAACAAACCGAATGTTCCCGCATTTCTTCCAGAGCACTTGAACAAGTCAACTTGAAGCTTGTAGGAGAGCGTGAGATTCCTGGTAATAGCAAACACAAAATCCCCTCCCTGGCTTCTCAACCGGATAATGTGTCATTTCTCTATAAGCACCATTCTAGAGGGTTTTAATACACAAGCACAGCAAGGACTAAGTTGCTTACCTGGATGAAATTCATTGCAGCCACTCGAAGATGTGTTGTGGCATCTCCAGTCTTGCTGAGGAGATTGGGTACCGTTCTCTCCACACAATGTGTAATTTCTACTTTGCCCAGCTTGTGTTTGGGAACATACTGTGTAATCAGCATTTTTAATAACTTCAGAGATGCTTGGAAAACCTAAGAAAAAGTACCAATACAATTAAAAATGATCCACACACTTCTATACACACACTTCTATACAGATTTACCGTCCTCACAAACAGCTTTCCAAAGAAACATTTCTAATATTTGTTTGTTCAAAATCGTTGTGAAATGTTATCATGAAGTGTTTGCAACTGAGTGGATTTTTTGTATTAAAAAAGCTAATTAGGTTTCATTCTCTAAAAAAATTTCCATCACACACTTAGGATTCATCCTTGAAATCTGAAGACCAAATTTTGAATCAATAGTACTCCTACCACCATGCAATCTCAAAAATGATTCATCTCCTTCAGTGCAGGCAGATGCACCTTCACAATCACTACCTTCTGGTAGCATTCAATCACATATGGTAGAATGTTGAACATGGAGATATTTTATTCCGATGAAGGGTTACATCCAAAATGTTAACTTGACTTTTCCCTTTACAGCTGCTGACTGGCTTGCTTTGTATTTCCAGCATTTTCTGGGGGCTTTTGTAGTAAAATCTACCCTGGTTAGAAAACCCAGTGGGAATTTGGTGTACAATGAGATGACTTTTGCTCAGAATGAGTAGTACTAAACTTCCAGCTAGTTTCTCTCCCTCCCTCATTTTCAGATTCCCATCACATATCTGGGTTCTCTACTATGATTTGCAGACAGAGTGGCACTGGTAGAGCACTGCCATCAATTGGCTCATGAGAAACAAGAGGTAGGGAAGGAAAATAAGGCTTCAAGAACATGCATGTTCTCAAAATCAACGATGAACCTTTTGCTGGATTTTATTCAGGGGGGGCAGTAGGAACAACTCTTCCAAGAAGCAGAACATGTAGTTCCTTAGTCACAATATACCTGGATTATTCTTTTCTGCATAGACTGAGCTTGATTAGTATTCCTATATATTTCATACTGTAGGTGTGGCAATTTTGTATAAGAAGAAGCATCCGTTATTTTAGACAATCTTATTCACTTTACCCTCAGCCAAACTCCAATCAATTCCTCTACCAATTTGGACTTTGGGTGAGGCCCTCAGATTCCCAACAGGAGTCAGAGGCAATAATAACCAGAAAATCCACAGGATAATAAACCAAGTGATATCTTTATCATCAGCCTCTATAAACAGACACTTATTTTTCCAAAGATGGTTAATACTTGAAACTAACTTTCTTTAGTCAATAGTATAACTATTTTGTTGGAGCAGGTGCAGGAACTAGCATTAATAGTTTGAGCACCAGCAATTTTGTGTGTCAGAAGTTACATTGAACTTATAGGATCTTGGTTAGACCACACTTGGGGGTACTGTGAACAGTTCTGGTCTCCAGATTACAAAAAGCATGTAGAGGCGCTGGAGAAGGTGCAAAAAAGATTTACAGGGATGATACCAGAACTGAGAGGTTAGACCCATCAGGAACGATTGAATATGCTGGGGCTCTTTTCTCAAAAAATTGAGGGGTGACCCGATAGAGGTCCTTAAGATTATTAAAGGGTTTGATAGGGTAGACGTAGAGAAGATGTTTCCACTTGCGGGCAAGACCAGAAGTAGAAGCCGTAAATATAAGAGTCACTAATAAATCCAATAGGGAATTTAAGAGAAACTTCTTTACCGAAAGAGTGGTTAGAATGTGAACTCGCTACCAGAGAGAGTAGTTGAGGCAATAGCATAGATGCATTTAAGGGGAAGCTACATGAACACATGAAGGAGAAAGGAATAGAAGGATATGTTGATGGGGTTAGATGAAGGAGGCTCGTGTGGAGCATAAACACCAGCATGGACTTGTTGGGCCAAATGCCTGTTTCTCTACTGTAAATACTATGGCCTGGATTTTGCGGTCAGTGGCAAAGGAACAGCACTCGCTGTTCACCTTGCTGACGGCTGTCCACAAAGTTTCCGCGGGCTTTTGAGCAGAGACTTGCTTTAATCCGGGTCTAAATCAGGAAGTATAAAGCAGGAAGTATAAAAAAGATTTAAATCATGCAGAGAAAGCAAAATAAAAATTGGGAAAGACAGATGAGATCGTGAGATATGAAAGAGACACAGAAAAAGCAAAAACAAATATTTTTTAAATCTCGAACACTAATTAACTTCTGAAGGAATGAAACTCCACACTTGTAAAATTAAATTTTTAGGTTATTTGGAAGGAATTATGACTGATCACGCCATTAAAAATTCACTTACTTCTGAATGCACCCGCCCTAATTTTTTCTGCCGTCTTTAGTGGGTAACTAGTGGGTAAGTACCCCAACTTCATGCTGTTGCATGTATTTTTACACCGAGTCGATCGGTGAGGTTCTGTTATAGCGCGGCCTGTGGAGCTGCAGGCTAACTCAGACTGCAACTTCCGGATTTCCGCAGTTAACTGCGCATGTGCATACTCCAGAAGTTGCCGTCCGATATACAGCCTCACCGTTAACGCAAAATCCAGGCCATTGTAAGACTATGTAATGTCTTATGTAGTATGGTACTTAAGAAAAAAACATTTAATGCATTTAATTGAGAACAGAAATTTTTATAATGCTGAAACTAATTGGAACAATGGCATTTTTAACAGAACACAAGGAGGGATACATAGACAAGGTAGAGGGTTAGATAGACAGATAGATAATTAGACAGGCAGAGAAACACAAAAATAAATACCTAGGCTTGTTCTTGTGGAGAAAAATATAGACTTGGAGATGGCCTAACTGAAATTTTCAAGATTATGAGGGAGATTACTCCAGGAAAATTGTTCACTCAGCAAAGTGTGCAGGGGAGAAATTTTGTAAGAATTAAGAAAGGAAATGAATCAGAATCATACAGCACAGAAGGAGGTCATGCGGCCCATCGTGTCTATGCCGGCTCTTTGAAAGAGCTATCCAATTAGTCCCATTCGCCTGCTCTTTCCCCATAGACTTGCAAATTTTTCCTTTTCAATTCCTGTATATATTGAACCTGCTTCCACCACCCTTTCAGGTGGTGCATTCCAGATCAAACTCACTGCGTAAAAAAATGTTTCCTCATCACCCCCATGGTTCTTTTGCCAATTATCTTAAATCTATGTCCTCTGCTTACTGACGCTCCAGCCAGTGGAAACAGTTTCTCCCTACCTACTCTATCAAATCTTCATAATTTTAAATACCTCTTAAATCTTCCCTTAACATTCTCTGCTCTAAGAACAATCCCAGCTTCTCTAGCCTCTTCATGTAACTGAAGTCTCTCATCCTTGGCACCATTCAAGTAAATCTCCTCTGCACCCTCTCCAAGCCCTGGATATCCTTCCTATAGTGTGGTGCCAGAATTGAACACAAGAATCCAGCTGAGGCCTGCCCAGTGATTTATAAAGGTTTAGCACAACTTCCTAGCTTTTGTACTCTATGCCTCTATTTATAAAGCCAAGGATCCCACATTCTTGTTAACAGCTTTAATCAACTTTTCCTGTTATTGTGAAAGATTTGTGTGCGCACCCCCAGGTCACACTATTCCTGCACCCCCTTTAAAATTGAACCATTTAATTTATATTGTCTCTCCTCATTCTTCCTTCCAAAATACACCACTTCACACTTCCCTGCATTAAATTTTATTTGCCATGGGTCTGCCCATTTCACCAGTCTGTCTATGCCCTCCTGAAGTCTGTTACTATATTCCTCACAGTTCACTACATTCAGTAGGACTTTTTTTTTTTAAATGCAATTAGGATCAGAAGGCAATTAACTGCTTGCAGACAGAGGGGGAAATCAAAGAATATTATATGAAGAGGAGGGTAGGTGGCGTTTATAAAAGGTCAATAAAGGTGATCAGGCTTAAAAATGCTTACATACTTAATCCCATTTAAGACTGTGAAATTCTGAAATTTCTAGCTATTAGCATGGTAGTAATAAGAACATAAATAGGAGCAGGAGTAGGCCATACGGCCACTCGAGCCTGCTCCATCTTTCAATAAGATCATGGCTGATCATCGACCTCATCTCTACTTTCCCGCCCGATCTCCATATCCCTTGAATCCCCGAGAGTCCAAAAATCTATCTATCTCAGCCTCAAAGACTCAGCATCCACAGCCCTCTGGGGCAGAGAATTCCAAATATTCACAACCCTCTGAGTGAAGAAATTCCTCCCCATCTCGGTCTTAAATGGCCGACCCCTTATTCGGAGACTATGCCCCCTAGTTCTAGACACTCCAGCCAGGGGAAACAACCTCTCAGCATCTACCCTGTCAATCCCCTTCAGAATCTTGTATGTTTCAATGAGATCACCTCTCATTCTTCTGAACTCCAGAGAGTATAGGCCCATTCTACACAATCTCTCATCATAGGACAGCCCTCTCATCCCAGGAATCAATCTAGTAAACCTTCGTTTCACCGCCTCCAAGGCAAGTATATCCTTCCTTAGATAAGGAGACCAAAACTGTGCACAGTACTCCAGGTGTGGTCTCACCAAGGCCCTGTACAATTGTAGCAAGACTTCCTTACTCTTATACTCCAACCCCCTTGTAATAAAGGCCAACATACCATTTGCCTTCCTTATTGCTTGCTGTACCTGTGTGCTAGCTTTGTGTTTCTTGCACAAGGACACCCAAATCTCTCTGAACACCAACATTTAAAAGTTTCTCACCATTTAAATATTTTGTTTTTCTATTCTTCCTACCAAAGTGAATAACCTCACATTTCCCTACATTATACTCCATCTGCCACCTTACTGCCCACTTAGTCTATCTATATCCCTTTGCAGACTCTGTTCTCCTCACAGCGTACTGTCACATCTAGCTTTGTATCATTAGCAAATTTGGATACATTACACTCGGTCCCCTCATCTAGTTCATTAATATAGATTGTAAATTGCTGAGGCCCCAGCACTGATCCTTGCGGCACCCCACTAGTTACAGCCTGCCAACCTGAAAAAGACCCATTTATCCTTACTCTGTTTTCTGTCAGTTAACCAATCCTCTATCCATGCTACTATATTAGCCCCAACCCCATGAGCCCTTATCTTGTGTAATAACCTTTTATGTGGCACCTTGTCAAATGCCTTTTGGAAATCCAAATATACATTTACTGGTTCCCCTTTATCTACCCTGCTAGTTACATCCTCAAAATACTCTAATAAATTTGTCAAACACAATTTACCTTTCATAAAACCATGTTGACTCTGCCTAATCATGTTATGATTTTCTAAGTGCCCTGATACCACTTCCTTAACAATGGATTCCAATATATAAATGCAAACGATTCTAAACTGGAAAAACATATCAAACTGAAAGTGAAAGCCAGGAGTGCACTAGTTCTTTTTTAGTGCAGATTGAACCATTATGCAGATGAAGCTAAGTCAATGGTTATCCATGATGCTACCAAATGCTACCAAGTCAACTGTTTAAGGAAAGGAACACAATTAAATTGAGGAAGTGGGGCAGCATATTGAAGCACCAAAGCAGATCATCTTAATGAGGCTCTGTAGGTCTGATCCTCCATTCCACAAAGTTCTAAATATTAGTCACGATGCTGTGGGTAGAAAGCAAGCAGAAACTCGGCACTTCTCCACAAGTAGCAAGGGAAAGTTTCCGTTTCCAAGCCACTCTTGCACATCTACCAGCCGCTGGCTCAGAGAAGCATTAGGAGTAGATTGCTTGTCTTCCAGCATGCTGCAATCAGTAAGTAGCTTGGGGAGTCTCAGAAGATTGATGGGGAAGGGTGGGTGGGATAAAGGGAATATAAACATCAAATGGCAGTTCTCCACAGGGCAGTCTGCCCTTGGATAGAGTGGCAAATAAACACGGCAAAACTGCCCATGTTGTCAGCAACATTTGGTGATGAGGTAATTTTCATTGTGTTCCATTGAAACCCATGAAAGATGAAAGCAAAAGAAGTTACTCCAATCAACTCTTGTTTTGGCACTATTCTTGGCTGCAGTGAAGCAAATTAATGCCACAACGTGATGGATTAAAAAAAAACTTAGTCTTGATTTAAGTTTAACACATAATTTGACTACTTTTTTTTTGAAGTGGGGAGATGCAAGGCAATAGTAGTGAATACTATATACATAGATTTATGCTGGCACAAAGGAATCTACACAATCATAGATTGTTTTGTGCTGCAGTGACAACTGCAAAAGAAACTGGTCATATTTCAAATCCTGTATTGCAAATGTTTGCAATCAAAGAAATAAAAGCAGTTACAGGATAAACTTATGTAGAATGGAGAAAATGGCAATATTAATTTTTTTAAGCTTCTTTTGACCCACGCAGGATCCAACGGTACTACTCTGGGCCAATCCAGGCACCTAAACCTTGGTATCACTGCAACACAACATTACTGAATCCACACAGCAGTTATGAGCCTGTAGTAAGATCATAGTATAATGTGAACAAACTGTGAGCATCATAATTCTGAAGTTCAATGCAAGTGGGTGTAGTTCTCTGTCAATGCAATCACAATTCGCTTTCGTGCATTTGATGGAAAAAATTGGATTGGTAAAATAGGTTATTACCTACGCATTGCTATCACGGATTGCAACAGAATAACCTCCATTCTTCGGACATGTTGGCATCAATAAGCTTTTTCAAATAGAAAGCTACTTTGATGCAAAAAAATAACTTGTGGACAAGAACCCTGGAAACCAAAGACAGGTCTCATGCTCTCCAAAATTCTGAATGTCATGCCCATTAATCATTGTCAGGAGGGCAGAGGACAACCAGTTTTCCACAGTTCTCACTGCCAGCAGAAAGACATAATCTTTCCTCTACACACAATGATTTGGATAAAACACTTGGGAACTTATGGCAAACTGAATGGGTTACAACTTATATTTGTATAAGCGCCTTTTATGTTCCCAAAGCACTTCAGAGGCACAATCAGAACAAAAAGGATGCTGAGCCAAAGAATGAGTTATTACAAGGGGTGACCAAAACCTTGGTTAAAGAAACAGGTTTTAAACAGGTCTTAAAAAGGAGGAGAGGGGGTTGGAGAGGCAAAGGGGTTTAAGGGAAGGAATTCCAGAGCTTGGGGCCTAGGCGGCTGAAGACACAGCTGTCTATGGTGGGGCGGGAGGTGGTGTAGGGCTGAAAGAGGTGGAGGCACAACGAGGCCATGATGGGACTTAAACAAAAAGGAGATTTTAGAATTGAGACATTGCAGGATCAGGCGCCAATAAAAGCCAGCCAGGATAGAGCAGGATAAGCAAAAGTTTACGGAGGATGAGAAGCCTATCAGAAGAGCTTTGGAATGTTCGAGTACATAGGTCGGAATGAGGGTTTCAGCAGCAGATGGGCTGAGTTAAGGGCAAAGCTGGACGATATTACAGAAATGGAAGTAAGCGGTCTTTACGACGGAGAGGATATAGGGTCCAAGACTCAGCACAGGGTCAACGACGACAGAGGTTGTAAGCAGTCTGGTTCAGCCTGAGACAATGGAAGGGGAGGGGGATAGAATCGGTGATAAGGGTAGAGTTGGATGCAGGGGCCTAAGATGATGGCTTCAGTCTTCCCACGGTCTAACTGCAGCTCATCCAAGACTGGTTGTCAGAGAATCAGTCTGACAACACAGATAGTGGATGGTCCAAAAAGGGGTGGTGAGAGGTAGATCTGGGTGTCGTCCGTGTAGAAATGGAAGCCAACCCCATAGCTCTGGATGAGGTCGCCAAGGGGTCATGGGGCCAAGAATAAATTCTTGGGGGAATGTGGAGGTAACGGTGTAGTGAAGGAAGAAAAAACTATTGCTGGGGATACTCTGGCTATGGTTGGATAGCTAAGTGTGGAACCAAGTGAGGGCAGTCCCACTGAGATGGACAGCGGAGGAGAGCCATTGGATAAGGATGCCGTGGTCGACCATGTCAAAGGCTGCAGAGAGGACAAAGAGGGATAATGAATCACGGTCATAAGCACAGGGGATGTTATTTGTAATTTTGATGCTGTAGCAGGGGCAGAAGCCTAATTGAAGAGATTTAAGTATGGAGCTGCGGGAAAGGTGGGCATGGATTTGGGAGGAAACAACACAAATCAAGGACTTGGAGGAAAGGGAGGTTGGAGATGAGGCAGTAGTTTGTAAGGACAGAGGGGTCGAGGGTAGGTATTTTGAGGCTGAGATGTTGACTGGTTTTGAAAGGGGGTCGACAGTACCCAAGGAGCGGGAACCATTTACAAATCTCAGCTAGTTTTGGAAACGATGTCTTAGGAAAGAAGCAAGCTGGGAAGTCAGGTATAAATGTGTTCAAAGAGACAGTTTAGTGCATTGCTGGAAAGAAGAACTGAGGGATATGCAAGAAGTGAGAAAAGTGGACTCGATCTATGAAAAAGAGACAGATTTGTTTGGACTCTATGGGGGGAAAATTCAGTTGGTTGCGCCTCCCGTTAGCGCCTTAAGAGGGCGTTAATGGGGCGCAACTCATCTAGCGCCCAGGCACGGCAATGTTTGCGCTGCTCACGAAATTAACTAGACACTTTGCGGCGGCGCTAAACACTACCGCCACGATCTCCTGCGTCGGCAGATCGTGACGTCAGTCGAGTGCGCAACGCCCCGGAGCGGATATTGAGTGGCGCCCCCTGCCTTACCGCCTGACGCTAGCAACGACATGTTGAGGGTAGCGTTTTGCAGTCATGAAGGGACTGGGGGAGCGCTATTTAAAGGTGACCGCTTCCTGCCTTTTATTGTTGGTGCCATTTTTGAACCACGCATTCTGAGAGAGAGGGAGAGAGTCTTCTGGAGAGATTCAACGCTGTGTGAAGGAGTTTTGGGTACTGAGCAGCACTTTGCAGGTTCATTTTGATTTGCCATTCCTTGTATCGATTTAGAAGAGATTGTGGGGGCTGCACTCTGAGCTCTTTCCCTGGTACTCTCCATTGTTCTTTCCAGCAGATTTGATGTGCAGGTCTCTCCAGGCCAAGATTCAAGGCTGCAATGAGCAGGATGTGGATGGAAAGCAAGATCAACCATCCCCGTTAAGAACTGGCCCGTGCCATTGTGTGTGTGTTCCGTTGCTGACTGACATCACATGAGCTTCGCCCACAATCTGAGGTAGCGCCTCGCTCCTCGGCCTTTGCGCCTTAAGACAGGTGTGAAGCGCCTGATTTAGCGCTCCAATCACCTCCAGGGGCGATAAAAGTCAAGTTTGCAGTCGGTGGCGATAATTAGCGCCAGGCGCTAATCTTTGCGCCCAGCCAATAATTGCGCCCCAAATGGGGCGATACTGAATTTCTCCCCCTATGTTCTCCCCCCTCTAAAAATTGTTCATGTTTTTATGCAGAGGATGTAAGTAATTTACCCAATAATGAGTGTGGCTGTGTGGCTGTGTGTGTGTCTGGGGGTGGGGGAGGAGAAGGGGAAAAGGACAACAGAATATTTTAAAGAGATGGCCTACATCCTAGGGTTTTAAAAAGAGGTGGCTTGAGAGATAGTGGACGCACTGGTTTTGCACTTCCAGAAGTCCCATGATTCTCGAATGGTCCCCGTGGATCGAAGATGGCAAATGTAACCTCGCTATTCAAGAAAGGAGAGAGAGAGGAAACAGGGAATTATAGACCAGTTAGTCTGGCATCAGTAGTAGGAAAAATGCTAGAATCTATTATTAGGGACGTGGTAACAGGGCACTTAGAAAATCATAATATAATTAGGCAGAGTCAACATGGTTTTATGAAAGGGAAATTGTGTTTGACAAATATATTAAGAGTTTTTGGAGGTTGTAACTAGCAGGGTAAATAAGGGAGAACCAGTGGATGTAGTGTATTTGTATTTTCAAAAAGCATTCGATAAGGTACCACAGAAGAGGTTATTTCACAAAATTAAGGCTCATGGGATTGGGGGCAATATATTAGCATGGATTGGGAACTGGTTAACAGACAGAAAACAAAGTAGCAATAAACAGGTCATTTTCAGGTTGGTAGGCTGTAACTAGTGGGGTACCGCAAGGATCAGTGCTTCAGCCTCAGCTAATTACAATCTATATCAATGACTTAGAAGAGGAGACCGAGTGTAATGTATCCAAGTTTGCTGAAGATACAAAGCTAGGTGGGAAAGTAAGTTGTCAGAGGATGCAAAAGAGGCTGCAAAGGGATGTAGACAGGTTAAGGAAGTGGGCAAGAACATGGCAGATGGAATAGAACGTGGAGAAATGTGAAGTTATCCACTTTGGTAGGAAAAATAGAACAGGATATATTTTAATTCAAGACTGGGAAATGATGGTATTCAGCATTCCGCAGGGACCGCTCCCTCCGCGACACCCTAGTCCACTCCTCTACCACCCCCAGCACCCCTTCCCCTTCGCCCGGCACCTTCCCGTGCACGCGCAGGAGATGCAACACATGCCCTTACACCTCCCCTCTTCCCACTGTCCAGGGCCCCAAACACCCCTTCCAGGTGAAACAGCGATTTACTTGTACTTCCTGCAATTTAGTATACTGTATTCGCTGCTCACGATGTGGTCTCCTCTACATTGGGGAGACCAAACGCAGATTGGGTGACCGCTTTGCGGAACACCTCCGTTCAGTCCGTAAGGGGGACCCCGAGCTCCCGGTGGCCTGTCACTTTAATTCACCGCTTCACTCCCACTCTGACCTCACCGTCCTCGGCCTATTACACTGTTCCACGGAAGCGCAGCGTAAGCTCGAGGAACAGCACCTCATCTTTCGTTTAGGCACGCTACAGCCCTCTGGACTCAATATCGAGTTCAACAATTTTAGATCGTAACCTCAGCTCCAATCACATTTATATTTTATTTTTTCCACCCTTTTATTTGCCCCCCCCCCCACCTTTTTTTTCCTCCTAGAAGCTGGCAGCTGTCCTTCATTCTGCCAGTGGATTTCACACTTCTTTCAGCCTTAATCTGTCACATTACCACCTCTAGCCTTGCATATCTCTTAATGTCTCTTCATCTCCCCCTTTGTTCTTTTATCCCCTCCACCTTTTCCCAGCTTTACTCTGGCCTTAAATCTATTTGATTTCCGGCTCTTCACAGTTCTGACGAAAGGTCATCGACCTGAAACGTTAACTCTCTTTCTCTCTCCATGGATGCTGCCTGGCCTGCTGAGTTTTTCCAGCGTTTTCTGTTGTTGTTTCAGATTTCCAGCATCCGCAGTATTTTGCTATCGTATTCAGAGGGACCTGGGTGTCCTTGTACACGAATCACAGTTAACATGCAGGTACGACAGGCAATTAGGAAAGCAAATGGTATGAAAAGAAAGACTTTGATTTCTACAGCGCCTTTCACGACCACCGGACATCTCAAAGTGCTTTACAGCCAATGAAGTACTTTTTGAAGTGGAGTCACTGTTATAATGTGGGAAACACGGCAGCCAATTTGCACACAGCAAGCTCCCACAAACAGCAATGTGATAATGACCAGATAATCGGTTTTAGTGATGTTGGTTGAGGGATAAATATTGGCCAGGACACCAGATATAACTCCCCTGCTCTTCTTCGAAATAGTGCCATGGAATCTTTTACGTCCACCTGAGAGAGCAGACGGGGCCTCAGTTTAATGTCTCATCCGCAAGACAGCACCTCCGACAGTACAGCACTCCCTCAGCACTGCACTGGAGTGTCAGCCTAGATTTGTGCGCTCAAGTCCCTGGAGTATGTTAGCCTTTATTACAGAAGGATTGGAGTATAAGGGTAAAGAAGTCTTACTACAATTATATGGGGCCTTGGTGAGACCACACCTGGAGTACTGTGTACAGTTTTGGTCTCCCTAACATAAGTAAGGATATACTTGCCTTAGAGAGAGTGCAATAAAGGTTCACTAGCCTGATTCCTTGGATGGGGGTGATTGTCCTATGAGGAGAGATTGAGTTGACTCGGCCTATATTCCCTAGAGTTTAGAAGGAGAGGTGATTTCATTGCAACGCATAAGATTCTGAGGGGGATTGACCGGGTAGATGCTGAGAGGAGGTTTCCCCTGGCTGGAGAGTCTACAACAAGGAGTCATAGTCTCAGGATAAGGGGTCGGCCATTTAGGACGGAGATGAGAAATTTCTTCAGAGGGTTGTGGATGTTCAGTAGTTGAGTATATTCAAGACAGAGATCATTAGATTTTTGGATACTAAGGGAACCAAGGGGTATGGGGAGAGTGCGGGGAGGTGAAAGATTATCCATGATTTTATTGAATGGCAGAGCAGGCTCGAATGGTCGAATGGCATACTCCTATTTCTTAAGTTCTTGTATAATAGTTATTTACAGTACTTTATTTTATGTGTGAGTACTAATATCCTTCTTGATGGGTGTATATTACCTACTTTAAGAAAAATCCAACTTAGAGGCTAATTAGTCTGCTGACCTGGTTTCATTTGCTTTGGTGCAATAACCTCAAATGCGTGACACTAAAATTTAACTCTGGACATTATAGACACACATGTACCCACTTATCATTGAGAAGTTTGCATTCGGTCAATAAACATTCATAAAAGCACTATACAGATTTACTGCGTCAGTTTTATAAATCAACAAAGGATAGTTACATTGTAAATTAACAAAGCTATTGCATAGAGACACATCAATTTCAGTTTCCTGACTAATTCAAATTGTTTCACTTTCTAAGATGCAGTCAAACAGAAATAACCAAAGTAGTACACAATCTCTTATTTCCTGCTGGTGGAGTGGGCGACTCCGAACATTACATCTGTCTCTCTTTCGATTGGTGTTCAGCACACTCGAGGCCCAAGTGCCACTCTTTGTCAGAATTATAAAATAACCTTTTAAAAAAACAGTAAGAAAGCCAGTATTGGCTTACAGCCAAAAATTTGCATGCAATTTACTGACTTGGGCTCAGAAGTGGTTACCTGAATTCCCCCAGGTAGTACTTAAGCAGTGGGCTTAAATGCACAAGCCAAACAGCTGAACATTACAACAGTGTCCCAGATTGGTTGTGAACATCATGGGAGATGCTAGTACATGAAAATGAAGCAAGTATTTAGAACAACTTTAAGCATGTTCCTTTAATAATATATGGAATAGCCTTTGGTTATTCAAAACTTTTTTTTGTTCTGGGCCGCTCTCAGACTTTGCAAACTAAGGTTCTGAGTTTTTCTTTTAATAGCAACTATTCACTGGTTACAATAGATTGTTGTATTCATTGCATACAGTACACAAGTTCAATAATAGATGTGCTTTGCACGTGGCTTAGCCTGCAGGAAACCCTGCCAGATAGGGATGAGGAGTAAGTGAAAAATTGGGGTTCCCGCTCCTAACCATTATCCAGCAACCACTTGCTGTCTGTGTAAATGACAGGGGAGGACAGAATTGGGTTTGATTGTGGTGATTCCCACAGGCTCACTCACTGGTTAAGCCCCCACACAAGAATAGCCACTTGGCCAAGGTCTCCAAGGGCCCATTTTCATACAAATTAAAATTAAGTAACTTTTCAAAAGAACAATTTTTTTTAAGTTTGTGCATCTTTATTTTAGGTTTGCCTTTTCCCCATGTGAGAACCCCAATCTTTCTTTTGCCCTCTAACTATTTTTTTTAAGTTAGAATCTTAGACGCTTACTCACTTCCTTGTTCGCTGTCTGAGAATTCTGCCTTTTGATCGAACTGCCGTGTCTAAGCAGCCAAACAAGGGGATCCCCATTAAGTTCCGCTGAATTGAATTCAAGGTCAGAAAATCCGAAGTTCTCGACACAGGGATTGCGAGATCCTTGTACGAAGCACACTTTGGGGCCAGCAGCGAACGCCTTTGCTTCGCTGCTGACTGCAAATTCAGGGCCAATATTAAACAACAAAATGCTGAGGGGGTGAGGGAAGAGAAGGATAATGCTTCCAGTGTGGCAAGCACACACTTTTACTTGGATTTAAACAGTCTCTGGATACTCCAATTATCTGCAGTAAACTCGTTAAAGTTAACTCAAAAAGAAACCAAGTCAAACCACATCATTTAGCAGCCTCCATTATTTTACAATATGGGTTTTGTAATATGTAAATTACAGGCAGTTTAGATCATTTCCCAGATTTCCTTCTTGTAAAACTAAAGTTAGAAAATAAATGATATAGCTTAATCTGGTTATCTGATTAATAAGCTACAAAAAAAAACTACTGTGAAAACATGGTTCTCTAAAAGCAGCGAGTAGACGGTCACGCAAGAATGACAAAAATAACTTGGTTCCAACTTCAGAACAGAAAACATCTTTTTGCCAATTAAAATAAACACTCAAAATACAAATAATGCCCGTGCTATTGCACTATAGAACACCCATTCAGCTACATATCAGAAGAAAATAAACCCCCACAAAATAATCCTTATGATTATTCTCAACCTTTAACACATTCAGAATATGGAACTACAGAATTCTCAGCCACATTAATTGTCTAAAAAATTACTCATTAATTGTGAGCAAAATCATGGGAGATCTGTTGGCACAGACTCGATGGGCTAAATGGCCTCCTTCTGTGCTGTACTATTCTATGATTCACATTCAAGGCGACTACTAACCGAAGATAGAAGATTTTTTTTTAAAAAGGCATGCTTTAATTCCCCTCCTTCCCCCTCCCCCAAGTAATCCAAGGGGGCAACTAAATAGTTACTGTTTCTTCAACAATAACTGGATTAAATTATCAATCCATCGATAGAGTTACAATGGCAAAAACAATTGTAGGCAGTTTTCACAGTTCGTTTTGTTTCAACAGGAATACTATTTTAAGGTTAACACTGCCAGTGGCAAGAATTTACATCTGGCTTCAGGCGAAAATGACCTATTTTACAATAAGCAGCCCTAAATGATTCATTTCAACATTTGTTCAGGACAGTTAGAAGGGTCACACGTTCAAGTGTTGCAACAAACACCAACAATCCAATGGTCAATTCTGAAATGGGCTAGTCACACAGCAAGTTTGCTTGTACCTGGTAATCCTCCATCTCAGCCAAGCCTACAAGACTTCAGCAAGCTGAAGTCAAATGTTTCCCCGCAAGGAAAGTGAAGATGGTGGCCCACCCTAAAAGAAGGTAGGCAGACACGTCTGAACAACATCTGCCGTTGGGGGCCAAAGAATGAAATGCATTAAGAAATGAGGGAAAAACAGACTTTGCTCCAAATGTGACCAATATTTTTATTAACCCTTCTATTTTTTTAAATTTTAAAATCATAGATAAGGCACCTTAGATTTTTATTTTAAATAGTCACAAAGGTAAACATTATGATGGTAAAACTATGAATGTGGTCAGCTAATGTGCTACTATATACAGTAAAGAGTCTTCAGTAACCATCTTTGGAACAGTTTTCACTATAGTTTTTTTTTAAAGTGAGGTGCCAATGTTGTGAAATTGTTAGTGGTTAGATGCATGATCAAAAAGATTGTGGATAAATGGAACAGTGTTCTTTTTCAGAATGACATATTACAGCGAGTTACATTGAGATACAAAATGGGTAATTGTCACTCAATGATTCTAGAGAATCTGCTTTTATGGAAAAAAAGTTATGCCCTGATGCTCCTTAGGTTGGTCAATTGTGGATTTACCCCAGTGGTGTTGGCAGAAATGTAGACACATTAAAAATCAACTTGTGGGCAGAAAACAGCACTCAAAAGTCTGACTAATGCACATCTGACTAATACACAGTCATAGGATCTCGCTTTCATCTACCATGACCATGATCAAACCAGCTTCCTACCCTAACTATCACTTACTCATTAACCAGTATACCAGGAGGTACTGAAGTGTAGTTGGCTTGAAGCTACTTGGTTATTTTAGTTCCTGGTTCGAAGTGAGTAAGCAGGAAATCAATGTTGTGCAAAACATTTGAGTGTTTCTGGAAACAAGTGCCCAGGGCAACCACAGGTGTAAAGAAGTGACGCTGGGTGATCTTGCTTCAGCTCAAGGTTATCGAGCTTGAAAAACAGTTAGGGGCATTCCACACACCATGGGAGGTTGAAGGGTTCCTGGTTCATCAGCTAGAGGTGGAAAGAAATAACGAGCATGGATACACAAGGCATTTTTCAGATTGCTGGTGTGTAATAGTATATCCCAAGGATCTGTGCTGGGGTCTTTTATACAAATTATTTGGACAATGGCACATAAGGAATGATGTTAAATAAGAGGTTATGATTTAGGATAATTTAGAAGATTTTTCTCTACACGAGCATTTTTAGAATATAGAACCATTGACTTCCTGGCAGAAACTATGTTGGAGATTAAGATGTAATTGGTTAAGTATTTGAAAATATAAAAAGGATGAGATAGGATGGGAAATCGGATTAGAGTAGATAACCTCAGTTGAAAAGGAAACAGTCTCCTTCTGTCCAGTAATTTTTATGATTCTACCACCTTCCTAAATTGCCAGAGGTAGATCTCCAATAACATCGAGGGGGGGGGGGGGGGGGGGGGGGGGGGGTGTAGGAGCAGAAGAGAAAGAGTAGAGAAACAATACGTTTTTGCATTTAGTACCCCTTCATTATTCTGAAAGAAGCTGGTGTTACTGCTGACGGTAGCAATACTTCCTGCTACCAACGAAAAGAAAATCCCTTAATCTAGAGTAAAGGCAAAGCCATTCATGTACTGTTTGGACTGTCTGTAGGTAGTCAATACAGACAGCTGGTGTTCAAGACATTTATCACCACTGCTTCATTTTAATAATTATTAGTCCAGTGATCAAAATGGAGGAATAAAATTTGTAGCATAGCTCCACCAACTGTTGTTACCTGGCAGAATGCAAGCAGTTTAAAAATCTGCCAGTAAATGCATTACAGCAAAATCTGCCTCAAGAGGCTCATAAACAGGCCATATCTAACAAGTTCAAGTTTTGATGAACAAGTTTTTACCGTAGTGACGCACTCTCTGTACAAGTGGTCTCTTAACTTATTGATATTCCTTGTGATTAAACTCAGTTAGAAAGTCACATCACACTTTTTATACTGGCCTGGTATGAAATCTGCACCTTCAGCTACAATCTGCTCTAAGACCAGGATTGACCTGTTTTTATCTTGAAGGAAATCAAAATAAATAACTTGAGTTTTACAGAACAATCAACTAACCCACTTGAGCTGCTATTGTTGTTAATAGATCATTTTCATTTATGCATGCAATACATCCTGTTTGCAATGACAATGCATACACACAAACCACAAAAGGGGTGGCAATTACAAATTTACTCTTCTAAAAAAAAAGTGAGAGCCACAGGCCAATTTTACTGCGCACCACTTAAAGGGGAAAAAGTGTATTTGTGCAAATCACACGTTGCAACAAAGTGAGTGATCACAACAAAGAAAACCAGCCTGTTTTAGCTCGTCATAGGCTACATTTTGTTCTTTTTCTGCATTCACGGTATTTTTAATTATTGCTTTAAAAATACAATGTGGCATGTCCACGTATTTTTTTCCTCTCCCTCCCATCATGATGATGGGTACAGCTCGCAGGTTCCAGCTGCCCTGAAGCGAGTCTTGATGTCGTATGTTGTCAAGTTATTTGAACGGACAGGTGGGGGAGGAAAGAGGACAGGATCAGGGTGGAGTTGGAGGGAGGGGTATCACAGCCCAGTCCTCATCTATCTAAATCCAAACACCATACACTCATACTTCCAGCAGGGAGTGGGAAATGTGGTAGATTTTTCCACTCCATAGCCCACAGTGCCCCACATCCAAGATTCATTCTGCACAGACTGGGGGTTGAACCGAGAATCTCCAGGTATACGTGGCCTAGTGCCATGCAGGGTAGTACAGTTATCAATTTAGCTAATGTCTGTTTCTTGCGTGTTGTAGCAGACATGGTATGACCGGAGTTAACTTTTAAGAGTAGGAAACAAATGATTGAGCATTACTCAGTGCCTGCACTCCAAAGCAACAAACGCTTAACTGTCCCAGCTGATCAGTAAATCAAACAGCCTTCAAATACATCATTCTGGAAAGTAATGGATGAAAACACTCTCCCACTGAGCTTGGGCAATACTGTATGTTACAAAGAATGTTTGAAAACAAGTCACTTTTTGGAAATTAAACCACACAATTTAAAGACATCCTATAAGTTCACTGAAAACAAAATCTTTAGATGTTATGGACTGATGGGATCTGAACTAAACAAATAACATAAAATAGAAAAATGGAAATGTTCAGACAGAATTAAGAGTTTGCTGGAAGGAAGTGGGAATTTGAATTCAAAACAGAATGTAGATACAGCAGCAGCAGTAAATTAGAGAATAAAGTTGAGACTTTGGAAACTTGGCAGAATTTAGCCCAGATATCGATAGGAGAACTGCTCATTGGTAACTGGCTTACCATAGAATCAGAAGTTTACAGCACAGGAGGCTATTTGGACCATTCTGTCTGTGCCCACTCTTTGCTAGGGCAATTCAAAACTAATCCCACTGCTCTGCCCTCTCCCCATAGCTTTGATTACATATTCCTTTGCTAGAAATGTAATGGTCTCTGCCTTAACTAGGCTTTTCTGAATACGTACAAACCGAAGACCTTAAGTGGAACAAAGCTAGAACTACAAAATATGCAGCGGTGATGGGATACTAGTTCCCAAAAGGAACAGTACACTAAGGGGCTCAATCGTTGTTCCAGCTTTCCAAACTACTCAAACAATAATTCAATTCAAAACAGCCCCAAAAATCTAGCCAATGTTCATCCATGCACTTTTCAGGCGTTGTGCCATGCTGAATCAAGTTGGGTTGGTGGTGGAAACACTTTCACCAGTATTTTCACTCCTGGATTAAGTTAAAATTATATTTTGATAGACTTTGAGCAAATGATAGGAACAGGCTGCCTCATCAGCTTTTGATTTGAGGTAGAAAAAAAAACAAGTTTCACAGAAATCTTTTGTGGAGGCCACTGTGAAGCCAGCATCAGATAACAAGGTCCTCATCATCTTCCAGCCAAAGTTCCAAACTTGGTCAGTGTCTAGACAGGGTATATTTGTAACAATCAGTAATAATACTACTACAAGTTCACAATGGCAACGAGCCTGTGCCTTCTCTCTCAGTACAGAATGCTTTGCTTTTGCCTACTATATCGAACTTCCCCCTCCCTTTCTTCGGGGATGGGAAGAGCCACAATTTCACCTTCCCACAGCCTAGTCCCTCAAGAATAGCGCAAGAAATAGCCATCTGCCACTCCCTAGTGAATTTCTACTGGAAGTCGAAGACGACAGCTGGTACTAGCTGTGTTATTGAGCAGGAATTTCATATGCTTTTGGTAGCACATCATTCACTAA
This sequence comes from Squalus acanthias, assembly GCA_030390025.1. Taxonomy (NCBI): domain Eukaryota; kingdom Metazoa; phylum Chordata; class Chondrichthyes; order Squaliformes; family Squalidae; genus Squalus; species Squalus acanthias. The sequence goes on along the minus strand of CM059440.1, from coordinate 36,791,857 downwards.
AATGTTACAATTCTTACTGTAGGTGTTGTATTCCTAATCCTTCCTGTACTTCTATTTACAACAACTCACATTTATATAATGCACTTCTCGTAACAAAACGTCCCAAGGAATTTAACAGGAGCGTCATCAAAAAACAAAATTTGACACCGAGCCATACAAGTAGTATGGGTAGATGACCAAAAGCTTGGTCAAAGAGGTAGGTCTTAAGGAGCGTCTTATAGGAGGAGGGAGGGGTAGAGGTGGAAAGATTTAGGGAGGGAATTCCAGAGCTCAGGACCAAGGCAGCGGAAGGAAGTGCTGCCAATGGTGGAGCAATTAAAAAAATCAGAGATGTTAAAGAGGCCAGAATTGGCGGAGTGCAGAGATCTCAGGGGATTATAGGGCTGGAGGAGATTAGAGATAGGGAGGGGAGAGGCCATGGATGGATTTGAAAACAAGGATGAGAATTTTAAAATCAAGGCGTTGCTTAACTGGGAGCCAATGTAGGTCAGCGAGCACAGGGGAGATGGGTGAGCAGGACTTGGTGAGCAGAGTTTATGGAGGGAAGAACTAGAGGCTGGCCAGGAGTGCATTGGAATAGTCAAGTCTAGAGATAACAAAGGCATGGATGAGGGTTTCGGCAGTAGATAAGCCGAGGCAAGGGCGGAGACGGGTGATGTTACGGAGATGGGAATGGACGGTCTTGGAGATGGAATGGATGTGAGGTAGGAAGCTCAACTCATGATCAAATATGACACCAAGATTGCGAACAGACTTGGTTAGCCTCAGATAGTTGCCAGGGATGGAATTGGTGGCTAGCGAACGGAGTTTATGGCGTGAACCGAAGACAATGGCTTCAGTCTTCCCGATATTTAATTGGAGAAAATTTCTGCTCATCCAGTGCCGGATGTCGGACAAGCAGTCTGACAGTATAGAGACGGTGGAGGGTTCGAGAGAGGTAGAGCTGGGTAACATCAGCGTACATGTGAAAACTCAGTGTCGTCGGATGGCGTCACCGAGGGGCAGCATGTAGATGAGAAATAGGAGGGGGCCAAGGATAGATCCTTGGGGGACAGCAGAGGCGACAGCGTGGGAGCAGGAAGAGAAGCCATCGCAGGTGATTCTATGGCGACAGCTGGAAAGATAGGAATAGAACATAAGACGTATGAGCAGGAGTCGGTCATTTGGCCCCTCGAGCCTGCTCCGCCATTCAATAAGATCATGGCTGATCTGATCTTGGCCTCAACTCCATTTCCCTGCCCGCTCCCCATAACCCTCGACTCCCTTACCATTCAAAAATCTGTCTATCTCCACCTTAAATATATTCAATAACCCAGCCTCCACAGCTCTCTGGGGAAGAGAATTCCAAAGATTCACGACCCTCAGAAGAAATTCCTCCTCATCTCCATTCTAAATGGGTGCCCCCTTATTCTGAAATTATGCCCCCTAGTTCTAGATTCCCCCACGAGGGGAAACATCCTCTCTGCATCTACTCGGTCAAGTCCCTTCAGAATCTTATACATTTCAATAAGATCCCCTCTCATTCTTCTAAACTCCAATGAGTATAGGCCCAACCTGCTCAACCTTTCTTCATAAGACAACCCCTTCATTTCCGGAATCAACCTCGTGAACCTTCTCTGTACTGCCTGCAATGCAAATATATCCTTCCTTAAATAAGGAGACCAAAACTGTATGCAGTACTCCAGGTGTGGTCTCACCAACGCCCTGTACAGTTGTAACAGGACTTCCCTACTTTTATACTCCATTCCCTTTGCAATAAAGGCCAACGTTCCATTTGCCTTCCTAATTACTTGCTGTACCTGCATGCTAACTTTTTGTGATTCATGTACAAGGACCCCCAGATCCCTCTACCTCAGCATTTTGTAATCTCTCTCCATTTTAAAAATAATTTGCTTTTTTAGTTTTCCTACCAAAGTGGATAACCTCGCATTTTCCCACATTATACTCCATCTGCCAGATTTTTGCCCACTCACTTAGCCTATCTATATCCCTTTGGAGATTCTTTGCGTCCTCCACACAATTTGCTTTCCCACCTATCTTTGTATCGTCAGCAAATTTGGCTACATTACACTCGGTCCCTTCATCCAAGTCATTAATATAGATTGCAAATTGTTGAGGCCCCAGCACTGATCCGTGCAGCACCCTACTAGTTACGGTTTGCCAACCTGAAAATGACACATTTATCCCTACTCTCTGTTTTCTGTTAGTTAACCAATCCTCTATCCATGCTAATATATTACCCCCAACCCCGTGGGTGTAGTCCCACCCAGCTGAATAATGGTGGAGAGGCGTTGGAGCAGACTTGTAGTCAACCGGGTCAAAGGCTGCAGACAGGTCAAGAAGGATGAGAAGGGATAGTTTACCTTTGTCGCAGTTAATTAAGAGGTCATTGGCAAGAGTGGTTTCAGTACTGTGGCGGGGGCATAAACCGGATTGGAGGCATTCACCAAGGAGTTCTGGGGAAAATGGGCACAGGTTTGGGAGCTGACAACACATTCAAAGAACTTGAGAGGAAAGGGAAGTTGGGGATGGGGCGATAGTTTGTAAGGGCAGAGGGGTCAAGGGGTGATGACAGCAGATTTGAAGGAGAGGTGGACAATACCCGAGGAGAGAGAACAGTTAACAATATCCGCTAACATGGGAGCCAGGTGCTTTGCATGTGATGAATGAACTACAATGAATGGAAAAGATCATGCCCAAAGAAACTAATCAAAATTCTTCTGCATTTATTCAATCCCCATATATTAAGACAGTAGTTATACCAGAGTGGCACAACACTGAAGTCTTGATTCAGAAGACCCAAGTATTAAGCAGAAGCACAGCAGAACCAAAGCCCACTATTCTTATTCCAAAGAAGAATAAACTTAGAATAGCATGCAATTTACTCCACATAGTTGGAATACAAACAATATCCAGAGAAACCTTGTATATTTCAGCCCATGAAATGGCCATTACATGGGTTGAATGGGAGTTTACTTTTCTCCAATACCCCTGGGTGGCAGGGAAGCACAAGAGATACATTCTACCACCCCAAAGTCAAAATGTGAGAATGTGAAGTTGAGTTTTGCATACAGCTCAGTGCAACAGGGGGAGTCATTGTGTCCTTGGGTAGATTGAACACAGTAAGTTCAGTTACAGTGGTACATGCTGTAGCAATGACTAGACTCCACTGTTTGAATAAACTGCTTGATCAGATTCTCATAAAAGGGTTGTTCCCCAAGAAAATATGACAAGATTGACAAATGTTCGTTGATCTAGCCATGCAGAAAACACCAACTGCAAACTTTCTACCAAGTGAGGACACATAAGTGGCGATTATGAAAGAAATTTCAGCACGATTACTTCAAATTTTAGGCAAGAATCATGGATATTTGCAAGAACTACTAGGAGCGTCTGATAAGAAAAAGGTGGGCCTACTTCAAGGGCAGAATGAAGGGCAATAATTTAGAATTTTAACTGAAAGAAATTTAAGACTACAATTAAGCAGAGTTTCAAATGGTTCTGACGTGATCACAGAGAAATTTCATATACCATAGCGGAGTTCTTATAGTTTTACTTTCCAGGCGCATCAGCATACTAGCAGGAGCTCGGCAATCAAATGTTATGCCAAAAAGGTGAGAAATTGCGACAGCAGATAGGAGTTGGACGATAGCTGCTGATTCAGCCATGTCAGCAGCTAAGATATGGCATCGCAACCATTCCTTAAGGCTGTGGTAAAGACACCAATGGATGAACCTTTTCTATTTTGCACTGTAGATCTACAGAGCAGAGGCCATATGTGATGTTACTGAAGAAGGAAATCTTGTTTTTATGAGGTATCACTTGAATGATCTACCATGACATCATCATCCTAAACTGCTTTACAGTGAAGCAAAAGCTCAAGAGGCTCAGCTTCAAAATGCACCTTTGGTAAAAGTAGAAAAGTAGCAGCAGGAGGAGAACACTTACTTTTCCTTGCTCCTGACTTTCCTGTGCCATGGGAAACGAATGGAAAAAAACATCCATTTATGTAGCGCCTTTCATGACCCCGGGAAATTCTAAAGCGCTTTACAGTCAATGATGTACTTTTGAAGCATAGTCACTGGTGTAATATAGGGAAACGCGGCATCCAATTTGCACACAGCAAGGTCACACAAGCAGAAATGAGATAAATGACCAGTTAATGTATTGTGGCTGGTGATAGCTGAGGGATAAATGATGGCCTAGATACGAAGAGAACTCCTGCTCTTCTTTGGAAAGTGCCATGGGATATTTTACCCCCACCTGAGGGGGCAGACAGGGCCTCAGTTCAATGTCTGATCCGAAAGACGGCACCTCCAACAGTGCAGCACTTCCTCAGTACTACACTGAAGTGTCAGCTTAGATTATGTGCTCAAGTCTCTGGAGTGAGGCTTGAACCCACAACCCTCTGATTCAGAGGCAAGAGTGCTACTACTGAGCAACATCTGACACCCAAGCTGAAATTTCAGTAGTTCTGTGGTCAAAAGTTTGAGACCAAGCATATTATGCTTAGAAAGCCACTCCTTTGAATTTCAGGGCATAGCCTGTGAAATACTGACTGTACTCTTTCCTGACATCTCCCTTCAACTGTGCATCTGATGAAAGAAAGTCCAATTCATCCTAAAACCGTCAGCTGTAATTCCTCTTTGGAGTTTCTATATGTATATTCTAGTCTAATAATCCTGAGTATATTCCTTTCTCCTCATTCCTCTTCCTTACAGAAAAAGGTACAATTGCATGGGTAAAATTCACTACTTTTGGGCTACTTGGTTAATTTTGCTGGTTAAAGGGAATGAAACTGTAACCATTTCTATATATCCTGCCATATATTGCGAGACTCACTAGGGAAGAGGACACAGCATCATTGAATGCAATAAAAACTATTTGGGTGGAAGGGCGGGGGTGGTCACAGTCAGCCAACTAAACTAGGGACAGAATTTCTCAGCTGAAGTCAGTTCCTCCTATACATCACTGTTGATCGTCAAGTTGTAAGCCTTTACTTTCCCACATTACAACAGTGACTACACTTCAAAAGTACTTTATTGGCTGTAAAGCGCTTTGAGACATCCGGTGGTCGTGACAGGCGCGATATAAATACAAGTCTTTCTTTTTTTTAATAAACTTAGCACTCAGCTGACAATAAGCTATAGATGTGACCCCATATACTATAGATTGGTGACTTCTCTCACTTTGGTTTTCAATTTTTCTCCCCTCGCTTCTCGCCAAAAGGCACCGACTTGTGCTGAGGTATGGCTCCATGGCTGCCAGCAATCCTATGGTCATTCTTCACATGAGTTTCACAGCAAGGTTCAAGAACCTATTTGGCCTTGGGGGCATCACGGTCAAGCCAGATCCTATACTCCACATTTTTACCACCGGGGCACCAATGCCAAGTTATTTGACACCACACTTACAAATAATGGTCAATGGATAGCGATAAAGTGCAGGGATCCTGGCTGAACTTTCACTGTCATAGTCCAAATATGTTGAGGCCATCTGCAGCAGCCTAACTCAGATGATTGGCCTGGTGAGGTGTTGTGCTGCTGGGAGTTGGGGGGCAGAGCAAAAGGGTAGGAGGTCAGAGGAGGCAGTTGGTTGTTGAGAAAAGGAGTCTGTGATTGATCTCAAAAATCAAGGCTAATTCTGGAGCAGGATGATGATTTAGCTGTGGACAGGAGATGCTGTATGCTTTGAGATAGTCCAGCCAGATCTGGTGGTGGTCAACCAGGCCAGGCAAGCACACACAAGTTTTGGCTTTCAGACTTAAAAGTACAAATATATGAACTGTAATTGACAAGATCAGCAAGGCTGGGATACTACTGTGGCGACTTGGAATGGCCTAGAGCAAAGAGCTTAGGGAGTTGCCGCGTAGTTCAACGGAAGCAATAGTGTCACAGTATTATGTAAGCATTCATTAGACTGAGCTATTCCTGCCTCTTCCCATTTCTTAAAGGCATCCATGGCTTTATTATTTAATACCATCTTTACTTTTCTTAATGGTTTTCTTTGCAGGGATTTTTTTTTTTTTTTAAACAAAAAAGCAACTACCCTGCCAGTGACAGAATCACTAAATTAGCATAATTTATCCTGTAGAGCAGAAACATTTATTTATGACCAGTTAAAATGCCATCAGTCTAAATGTTTCAAGACAATTGCATGCAATGAACACTGCGCGGGAAATTTATAGCATTCTTGTTAAACGAACTTAATTTTTACGCCCATAAAGTTATCATTGCAGGATGTGTCTGAAGGGATATCAAAATCAACACAAACTTTTATAATTATATTAGGAAAAAAGAGGGTGGTTAAGAGCAATGCGGACCCCTTAAAAACTGATAATGGTGATATTATAAATTCAAATAAGGAAATGGCGGACATGTTAAATAATTACTTTGCATTGGTATTTACAGTACAGGAAGAGGATAGCATGCCAGTCACCCCAAGGAAACCAATATTTAATCAGGGTCAGGGACTCACCAAAATTAACATAAGGAAATTAATAGTAATGAAGAAAATAATGGCACTAAAGAGTGACAAATCCACAGGACCAGATTGTTTTCATCCCCGGATTTTAAAGAAAGTAGGTGAGAACATTGCAGATGCCCTAACTATGATCTTCCAAAGTTCTCGCGATTCAGTAACCATTCCTTTAGATTGGAAAATTTAAGAAAGGCGAGAGGAGGAAAGCAGGGAATTAGACACCAGTTAGCCTAACATCTGTTTTTGGGAAATTACTAGAGTCTATAATTAAGGATGAAGTGACTGAACAACTTGAAAATTTTCAGCTGATCAAAGAGAGCCAACATGGATTTGTAAAGGGTAGGTCATGCCTGGCGAACCTGACTGAATTTTTTGAAGAGGTGACTAAGGTAGTGGACAGGGGAATGTATATGAATGTTACTTATATGACTGCCAGAAGGCATTTGATAGAGTCCCTCATAAGAGACTGTTAGCTGAAGCTCATGGAATTGAGGGCAAATTATTGACCTGGTTAGGAGATTGGTGGAGCGGCAGGAGACAGTAGGGATAATGGGCAGGTACTCTAATTGGCAGGATGTGACTAGTGGCGTCCCACAGGGATCTGTATTGGGGCCTCAACTATTCACTGTATTTGTTGACGACTTAGATGACAGGCTAGTGAGCCACATATCCAAGTCTGCCGATGACACAAAGATAGGCAGCATTGCAAGCAGTGCAGGTGGAAGCATAAAATTAAAGATATTAATAGATTAAGTGACTGGGTAAAACTGTGGCAAATGGATTTCAATATAAGCAAGTATGAGGTCATCCACTTTGGACCTAGAAAGGATGCATCAGAGTACTTTTTAAATGGTGAAAAGCTAGAAGCAGTGGAGGTCCAGAGACTTAGGGGGTCCATGTACAGAGATCATTAAAATGTCGTGGACATGTACAAAAAGTAATTAAAAAGGCTAATGGAATGCTGGCCTTTACATCTAGGAGGACTAGAAAACAAGGGGTTAGAAGTCTTGCTGCAGCTATAAAAAGCCCTGGTTAGATCACACCTGGAGTACTGTGAGCAGTTCTGGGCACCACACCTTAGGAAGGATATATTGGCTTTGAAGGGAATGCAACATAGATTTACTCGAATGATACCTGGACTCCAAGGGTTAAATTACAAGGCAAGATGACACAAACTAGGGTTGTATTCTCTAGAATTTAGATGATGATTAAGGGGAGATTTGATCAAAGTTTTCAAGATATTAAGGGTAACTGACAGGATAGAGAGCGAGCAACCATTTCCGCTGGTTGGGGAATCTAGGACGAGGGGACATGGGCCTTGCTCTAATTTTGGGGCTTTCAGGAGTGAAGTTAGGAAACACTTCTACACGCAAAGCGTGGTAGAAGTTTGGAACTCTCTCCCGCAAATGACAGTAGATGCTAGATCGAATTGTTAATTTTAAATCTGAGATCGATAGATTTTTGTTAACCAAAGGTATTAAGGGATATGGGGCAAATGGGAGTTAGGTCACAGATCAGCCATGATGTCACTGAATGGCAGAACAGGCTCAAGGGGCTAAATGGCCTACTCCTGTTCCAATGTAATGTCTCTGGCAAGAAAGTGCAACTGAGGTAGATTGAAACTGAATATTTTGACACGGGGGAGAAAGGGGGAGAAGTCAGTTATTTGGAGAGTGGAAAAAAAAAGAGGGCACCTGTACTTGTCCACAAACGCTGAATACATTTTGATTGGCATTATGAGGAAAGCAAGTACTCTGCTGCCCTCTAGTGGCAATTCTAAGATACATTTAGTCGACATTGCACCAACTAAATATGCAAACACTTCACTGTTCTTTCTTCAAAAATAGCAACTTTCTCCCTTCCATAATATTTCCCATGCCACACACCATCCCTTTCATGGGGCAGACAGGTAATCTGCTTCCAGACCACAAATATCATCAGCAGGTGTACAAGAACTGCCTGAAATAAATTATCCTTGGATTTCTCACTCCCTCGTGCCCTATGGGGACGTGTCCGTCTTCACTCAGCACCTCCCTCAATTCACTGTGTGGAGAAGAGGTCACAAACCCATATTCAATCCCTGCCATGATGCAGCAGGTTGGAGCTGCAACCTGCTACCCAAACAACCATCCAGTAATTTTCCTATGACTTACGTTTTTGTTTTTCAGAATGGAAAGTGCAGTTCAGAATAAAGAGAGACCGTCACTCATTAATAGTTATTACCTGTTGGGGCTGGAAACTACAAACCAGCCAACTGATTGATAGCCTCAGATGGTGCACAACAGGCAGTCTGGTTCCAGACCAATATTTTTTTCCAATCTCTATAAAGGTTTCTTTCTTCCTGCTCGGTTTGTACAGTGATAGGAACTATGGGGGCCATGAACCTCAGAGCCCCTCTTTGCCCACTCAGTACAAACTTGTCTCAGGGCAACGTCCTAACTTTCATTACAAGGTCACAATCTACCTGGCATCAAGCATCACATCCTGGGTGTGTTATAACTGTCCAAAATGCTTCTGGGATCTCAGCAAGTCAGTCTTCTATGCACTCAATCACCACAGTAATTATAAGAGGCAGAGCTGAGGAGCAAGGGAAACGAACACACAGGTAGAGGCAAGTTCTAGAGTCTCAATTGACAGACTTCTTGGGTGGCTTGAAGATTTCTCGATTTAAAAACTCAGCTTGCCTTTGATACCAGTACAATGTCTATTCTTGTGTCGGAGTAGTTGGTTCCATCAAAACTCAACTCTTAACGAATTTTATTAAATAAAAACAGTAATTTGCTACTATTTAAAGTGTTCATGTTGTATTTTGGTCAGCATTACTCTGACTACCACAGCCTTACAGCTCCAACTATTCCAGATGTTGCTTTCATCCATAAATCCTCGCATGGCTGTGCTTCACCGTATTTTCCAATCCCCTCCAGCTCGAGATCAAACACTTCGTTCCTCTGACTCTGGCCTTATGTGTATCCCCTCTACCCCCCTCAATCCACATCTACCAATAGTTGGCAGAGGTTCCAATCACCACAGTTCAACTCTTTAGAACCCCCTCTCTAAGCCTCTGTCTTTAAAGACCAAGTCAAAACCCAGCTCTTCAATCTAGTCTTTGGTCACCCCGCCTTCCTTGCTTGGCATCTATTTTCATCACGCCTCTGTGAAGCAGAGTGCAATTTTTTTTATATTAAAGACGCTCAAAATGCACATTGTTATTTAAAAATAGTTTCCAACCAGTTTCTAGATTCATCTGCCTGCATATTTTTGTCATCTAGATCTCACAACTTAAGACAATCTTTGTCTGAAGTACAAATTCAGATGAATGTTTACTTTCATCTACATTAGTACAAAGTCATGGCCAAAGTCAGATGCAACACAAATCACACCCCTGCATTAAATCTCTATTTTTCCCATCAAACAACAATTCCTGACAAATAGAAGGACTTGATGCAATAGGTAAACAACTACCCACGTCCTAGTTTAAAATATTAACTTTTTGTAATTTGTAGCTCTTGAGATAAGCAATAGAATGGTAAGAAAGTTAACTCCCTTGATAGCTCAGTGAGTTTATCCAGTAAACAGCTCTGACCTGTACAGACTAAAAGTCCCAGGTTGAATCCCTTGTCTACACGGAGTTAGCTGATCGCAACCTCAGCAGTGTTAAGGGTGCTACAATGGCCCCAGGGAGTGAACAAAAAGATAATCATTTGAGTTCCACTCCTGATCACTACTCCTGTTGGAAGTGCGTGTGTAAATGTTGGCGAGGACAGTTTTGTGTCCTGCTCCATGAATAGCTTGCTGACATTGTCTCTGATCACATGTAAATAATGGCAACTTGCTAAATGTACTGGAAGGCAGCTGCTGCTTCTAGAACCATAATCCAAGCAAGGAGTCGACATCTTCAGAAGGGAGGGGGAAATTTGGTGAGCAAAAAAGCAGGTTTAACAAGAGAAAACATACATTGTCTATGCAGTACTTACAGATGACACTTTGTCCTTAATAGCTCTACGAACAAGGAAGATTGCTGCTTTCAACATATTCTTTAGCTCATCCTTGGGTAAGCCATCAGGAACAGTGGAAAGTTTTTTATACACAGCCAACAAAGCATCTTCTCTGTACGACCAAGTTTTAGAATAGGCACCAGCCACCTATGACAAACAAAATCATAAACAATTTGAAAATTACACTACTCTTGCTTTCTGTGCCTATTGCAGAAATCTTCTGCATAATGGTCTCCATGACCAAGGACATGGAACCAATGGGCTTCTTTGCTGGCGGTTGAAAACATTGGGGGTCACAATGTTCAAATACAACATGACTGTATGGGGCAGGCTCACAAGCTGCTCTTTTCCAGCCAGTCTTTTTCATATGCTGAATATGGTCCTTTATAGGCAGCTGTTCAGCTGACAACTTGGACTTCTGTCTCTTTAACTGGTAAGCTGTTGCAAACACACCTGTTTGAATCCACTTCTATGAGCACTGATTACAATGCAAGGGCAAGTGCCCCAAAGTCTAGGGCTACTCTGGGAAGAACAAAGTAATCATCCCAGAGTTGGATCAATGCAGACGATGGTCAGTACCAGTCCAGAGGTTGTCCTGTGGGATGTGGCAAGGCCCCAAGAGCCCTAGTGCCTTCTATCCAGCCTGTATTGCTGGAGTCTCAAGCTGTGCATCTGAATTGGGGGGGGGGGGGGGGGGGGGGGGAAGAGAAACTCTGTCCAGCACTTGACTTTCCCTGTGATCTGAGAGCAGCTCTTAATGCTTCGTTGAACCAGAAGTTTTAACATTTTAGAGGCAGTTATTCTCCTGCAATGATTTTGGCAATCTCCAAGACCCAGAGCAGAGTTATTTGCCAGGCCTAACACATGAAGGAATAGAGTAGATTAAAGACACAACAGTTACAAGACAAGTACAGATTGGAAAGGATTTTCAGCCCATCTTCGTTCATCCTCCAGAAAGACCCTACAACTCCTTCCCCAACCCCTTGAAGCATCTATTTTTTTCTTAAAATGATTGCAGGGTTTTTGCATCCACTACTCTGCCCAGGAGTCCATTCCATGTGTTAATAATCCTTTGTTTCCATGACATTAGTTCTAAATTTGCCTTTTACTAGCTTGAACCCGTGTCCTTTTGCCCTATCTTGCAACTTAGTTTGAAATAATGGCCCAGATATTCCGATCGCAGGCCTCCCGAGGGCGGAGGACTGCGATCTGGAAAGATCTGCGCCCTTACCAGAGGGCTCCTGGGACGCGCACAATTCTGCTGCTGGGCCTCTCCAAACTGTCGGTGTGCAGGGCCCACGTATCCCAGAGGCGCAGGTAGTTCGCAGCGTCCCTAGGATCATGTGGGCCATGGGGAGCCAAAGAAGGCAATCTCCGTTCATACATTTGACAGGAAGACCTGTCAAATATATGAATGGAGATCACCCCCAAAACATAGTAAAACTTTAAATAATTTTTTTTTTTAAATCACATTTTTAAAATGACTTGAAAGTACAATAAATTAACTATTTTAAACAAAACTTTAAATTTTTGAAAAAAATTAAAGTTTTTTTACAGGGCTAAAAATAAACTTACCTTTTTTAAAAAAAGTATTTTTAAATGATAAATCAGTGGAAAAAAATTTTTTTTAAACTTTTTTTCCCCAACTCCTATCCTGGTAAAAGCAGGCCTTACGCCTGCTTTTACCAGGCACAAGAATTGTAAGGGTTTTCTGCGTGTGGAGGGTCTCCAAAAAGCAGAACTATCCGCCTGCAGAGGTCCTTCTCCCGGGCAGCCGGAGGATCTGTCAAGAGCTTTCTTGACAGATCGGAAATGCCGGTTTCCAGCGCATGCCTGAAACCGGCATTTCCGATGTCCCTACGGGTGGGTACACAGCGCGTACCCACCCGTAGAGATCGGAATATCCGGCCCATTATTCCACTTTTAAATAATATCTCTGAATGTCTCCCTCGTTTCTCAGTGATCAGAACTGAACACAGTACTCAATGGCCCAAAAATTCGGCCGAGAACGGGTGAGTACTCAGTGCGTACTCACCCGTATTCGTTCCCGAAGTGCCGGTTTCCTGCATGCACGGGAAACCGGCACTTCCGGTATGGCGAAGGGGGCGGTTCCTAGGTGAACCGCGTGCGCACTGGAGGCTGTGCGCACGCAGCACACTTAGATTTTTTTTTCAGGTTTCAACGCGAGGGTAAGTATGGAAGATTCTACACAAGTAAAAAGGAGGCGTAAGACCCCTTTTGAACAAGTAATTAATTAAGTATAATTTTTAATTTTTTTCAACAGGTTTATCTTTTTTAGAGACTTTAAAGAAAGGTAAGTTTATTTTTATAACTTTTAAAAAATTTAATTTTTTCAAAAATTTAAATTTTTGTTTAAAGTGGTTAATTTATTTAACTATAGTTATTTTATTAATGTGATGGGTTTTTTTTACATTTATTTGAGGTTTAGCTGTTCTTTTGGGGCCTCTTTCAATTCACAGATTTGACAGGTCTCCTGTCAAATCTATGAATGAAAGATGGTCTGCTGCCATTGGCTCTCCATGGCCCACGTGATCCCAGGGGTCGCATCGCACTAACTGCGCCCCTGGGACACGTAAGCACTGCGCGCCGGCACTAGGGAGAGGCCCAGGACCCGAAGTTCCTGCGGGGGCAAACAAGAACGGCAGACGCGGTAGGTGATATCGCACGCGATCCTTACCCCCGCGGCAAGCCTCCGAGTCAAATTTCTGGGCCAATACTAGTACACTATAATTTAATCACTACTTCCTCTGACTTATACTTTACTGTTTTGGCTATATAATTCAGCATTCTATTTGCTCTGAAGTGATTAGACATCGAGTGCCCACTAAGACCACCAGACTTCTTTCAATTATCATCCTTAGCTATTTCAACACCATTTATGGAGTACATCTATTTTTTTCTTCCAACATGCGGTATGGTACACTTTTCCGTATTAAATCTTCTGCCATTATTCATAGAATGACAGCACAGAAGGAAGCCATTCAGCCCATCGTGCCTGGGCCAGCTCTTTAGTGGAGCTATCCAATTAATCCCACTCCCTTGCTCTTTCCCCATAGTCCTGTAAATGTTTTCCTTTCAGGTATTTATCCAATTCCTTTTTGAATATTACTATTGAATCTGCTTCCCCCACTCCATCAGGCAATGCATTCCAGATCATCCTAACTCGCTATGCAAAAAAAATGTTTCATGTCACCACTGGTTCTTTTGCCAATCACCTTAAATCTGTGCCCTCTGGTTACCGCATCTTCTACCACTGAAAACAGATTCTCCTTATTTACTCTATCAAAACCCTTCATGATTTTGAACACCTCTCATCAAATCTCTTAACCTTCTCTGCTCTAAGGCGAACAACCCCAGCTTTTCCAGTCTCTCCACATAACTGAAGTCCCTCATCCCTGGTACCATTCTAGTAAATCTCTTCTGTACCCTCACTAAACTAAGGCCTTCCTAACTTGTGGTGCCCAGAATTTAACACAATACTCCAGCTGAGGCCTAACCAGTGTTTTATAAAGGTTTAGCATAACTTCCTTGCTTTTGTACTCTATTCCTCTATTTATAAAGCCAAGAATCCCATCTGCTTTTTTAAAAAAAAAACCCTTCTCAACTTGTCCTGCCACCTTCAAAGATTTGTATACATACATCCCCAAGTCTCTGCTCCTGCACCCCCTTTAAAATTGTACCATTTAGTTCATATTGCCTCTCCTCATTGTTCCTACCAAAATGTATCACTTCACACTTCTCTGCGTTAAATTTAATCTGCCCTGTGTCTGCCCATTTCACCAGTCTATGTCCTCCTGTAGTCTGTTACTATCCTCATTGTTTATTACATTTCCGAGTTTTGTATCATCTGCAACTATGAAATTATGCCCTGAATACTAAAGTCCAATTTAATATACATCAAAAAAAGCAGTGGTCTGAATACCAACCCCTGGGGAACACCACTCTATACTTCCCTCCAGTCTGAAAAACAACCATTCATTCACCACTACTCTCTGCTTTGTCCTGTAGCCAATTTTGTATCCATGTTGCCACTGTCCCTTTAATCCCTAATTTTGCTAACAAATCTATTATGTGGTACTTTGTCAAATGCCACCATCAATCCTCTCCGTTACTTCAAAGAACTTGATCAAGTTAGTCAAACACTATTTGCCTTTAACAAATCCGTGCTGACTTTCATTTATTAGCCCATACTTTTCTAAAAGATAATTAATTGTGTCCCGGATTATTGTCTCCAAAAGTTTCCCCACCACCATTAGGCTGACTGGCCTGTAGTTGCCAGGTTTATCCCTTTTTTTTTTTGCAATCCTACAGTCCTCTGGCACCACCCCCATTTCCAAGAAGATTGTGGCCAGAACCTCCGCAATTCCCACCCTCACCTCCTTTAGCAACTTAGGATGCATCCCATCCAGGCCAGGTGACTTTTCCAATTTGAGGACAGCCAACCTTTTAAGTACCTCCTCTTTATCTATTTTTATCCTATCCAATATGCCTACAGCCTCCTCTTTTACTGCTATATGTTGGCATATGGAACTCGGTTAATTCAGCTTCTGAAAGGTGTTCATGTTAATTCATTCAATATAGGGAAAAAATGTGGTTGGTATCATTGGAGAGCGAGAGCACGAGAAGATTTCCATTTTGGTCCCTAATCGAACTCTCTCTTTGCCCCTCTTATTCCCTTTTTTTAAGATCTCCTCTGTACTTTCTATATTCAGCTTGGTTCTCTACTGTATTATGAACTTTACAATTGTCATAAGCCTCCTTTTACTTTCTACCACTTAAATTTTTGCTCAATTCATATTGTATTTCCCAAGATGATTCCACAGAATCAGCCCCCCAGTTTGGTATTATTTACAAAATTCATCAATTTGCATTGTGTTTCTGAATCGAAGTCACTTGATGCAACTTAGAAACAACAGTGGTTCCAATAAACAATTCTTGGGATGTTCCACTCAGGAAGCTGTGAATATCCAATGCCAGAAAGGCTCAGTGACACTGAGCACATTTTAAAACTGGCTGGCACCAACAGCCAAAATGTTAAGAGTTATAAATCAGGGCCAAGCTCTAAGGGCTAGATCCGAGAAGATTGGCATTCATCATGGACTGCCCCAATTTTCAAAAACTCAATAAAATACAATAAAAACAACCAAATCGAGTAGGAAGCAAATGCGTACTCTGATGACTCTGGTAAGAGTCAAAGACCACAGAAAAGCTGCCAAACCTTTTCCTTGGTGCGGAACCGTGACAATTAACTATTGGATTCCCGGAGGAAAAAAATGTGGACATGCTTAGAATGAGTGAACAGAGCTGGTGGAAAGTTATGGCATGAATTGTGAAAATTTTATGGTATATTGTTGAGCTGGATTTTAATAAAGAGAAAACCAATTTAAGTACAGTATAAAGAAATGCAAAATGGCTTAATCAGAACCAAAGATATTGCTTCCAAATTCCATACCGCTCCCCAGCCATTGACGCAGGCTGAATCAGACTTTTCCCAAATACCCCTTCCAGGTGAAACAGCGATTTACTTGTACTTCCTGCAATTTAGTATACTGTATTCGCTGCTCACGATGTGGTCTCCTCTACATTGGGGAGACCAAACGCAGATTGGGTGACCGCTTTGCGGAACACCTCCGTTCAGTCCGTAAGGGGGACCCCGAGCTCCCGGTGGCCTGTCACTTTAATTCGCTGCTCCACCTCCACTCTGACCTCACCGTCCTCGGCCTATTACACTGTTCCACGGAAGCTCAGCGTAAGCTCGAGGAACAGCACCTCATCTTTCGTTTAGGCACCCTACAGCCCTCTGGACTCAATATCGAGTTCAACAATTTTAGATCATAACCTCGGTCCCTATCACATTTATATTTTATTTTTTCATCCACCCTTTTGTTTGGCCCCCCTTTTTTTTCCCTCCCAGAAGCTGGCAGCTGTCCTTCATTCTGCCAGTGCATTTCACACTTCATTTAGCCTCAACCTGTCACATTAACACCTCCTCTTGCCTTGAATATCTCTTAATGTCTCTCAATCTCTCCTTTTGTTCTTTCATCCCCTCCCCCTTTTCCCAGCTTTATACTTGCTTTAAATCTATTTCATTTCCTGCATTTTTCCAGTTTTGACGAAAGGTTTTCGACTTGAAACGTTAACTCTGTTTCTCTCTCCACGGATGCTGCCTGGCCTGCTGAGTTTTTCCAGCGTTTTCTGTTGTTATTTCAGACTTTTCTCAGCCTTGGCATCCTATTCTACTTCGAGCGGAGCTTCTGACCTCAAATACTCTCCATCACGAAGACCACCTACTTCCACTTTCATAACATTGCCTGCCTGCCCTAACTTAGCCCATCTGCCTGCTGAAAACCTCATCCATGCCTTTTGTTACCTCCAGACTCGACTATTGCAATAATCTCCTGGCCGGCCTCCAATACTCCACTGTCTGTAAACTTCAGCTCATCCAGAACTCTGCTGTTGTATTCTATTCCCCAATATATCATACTCACCTATCACCCATCCTTGCTAAGCTACATTGGTTCCCAGTTTCCCCAACACCTCCAATTTAAAAATCTCATCCTTTTATTTAAATCTCTTCATTGACCCTCCATCTCTATGACCCCCCTCCAGCCCTATAAACCTCCCCTGAACTTTCCATTGCTCGGATTCTGGCTGTTTGGGCATTCCTCCCTTAATTTTTTCTACGTTAAAAAGGTGCTATACAAATGCAAGCTCTTGTTAAATGCAATGCACAACTGCTTAGGATATGCATAAACAGAGAAAAAAACATTTTTGCAATGGAGAAAATAGGGAACCCACTACTGGCAATGAGGAATAAATTGAAAATCAGTCTTCCATCCTCTAAAGGAAGAGATTTCATAAAGGAATATTTCTTGAAGTCTATAATCATCAGCTGCTTTTCCTCTAAGCGACAGCCAATATCGCACACATGTGTATGCTGAACAAATGAAGAATTGCTGATTTTTCCATGCTTACCAGAGCCTCTCCAAATAAGTCAATGGCAAAACTAGCTTCTCTGAAAGCTTTCTCAGTTAGTGGTTCTGGTTCTCCAGTGATTCCACTTCTTGATGTAGGTGAAGTGTCTGTGTTTACTGCAGTCAACTCATTAACTTCTAGCTGGGGGATGCTGTACAATTCTGCCGGTTTGCGATGAGCTGGTAGTGGTCTCTCATCATAGGGAAGTGAGCTAGTATCCACCTGAGGAAGGTAAAAAAAAAACCAAGTCAGAATTGTGGCGATTAGCTCCAGACAGGTTTCCCAATTGGTTGCAGAATACACATCATGGATGGAGCACTCTGCTCCCTTCAATATGCATGGTCAGGTTAATTATATGGACCAAATCGTCTTCTGGAGTCAAATCAGCACTCATTTGTCAACAGGCCATTCCTGTTTTGACAGAAAAATATCAAGTTGGTCAAGTTTTGCCATTCAATTAGTTAAAAACACAGCCATGGATCTTGTTTCTGACTCTTTTCTCCCTTCCCAGTTGCTTCCACCCATATATTAGAGTTCAAATTTAAAGAAATGACAGGATGGCAAAGAGATGAGAAGGGGGAAAAAATGAGTGAGCACATGTTTAGGGTAACTATTTTTAGTGTTATTTTAGTTGCAGAGAATAAATATTGCAGGAAAGGTAATTTTTCAATCTTGGTGCATAAGGTAAAAATAAATCAGGAGAGGGAAAGAAGAATTTCCTTGGAATATTTGACAATCTCTATATTCAGGATTGTATAGTTGCACTGTAGATTGGAGCCTCAATACATTGTGCCTTGGAGTGGCAGGACAAGGTCCACATCTATAATTCCCACAAGGCAGGTTCTCAATCTCAGTCATGCTGTCTGATCACATATGGACAAGGGTACTGGCCCAGTGCAAACAGAAGTGAGATGGAAGGGGAGGACTCCACCGTCTCCAGTGGCGAGCAGAAAATCTAGCCTCATTCTTACAGTCCACAGCAGCCAGTTAAAGCACCACAAGAAGAAGCCAGAGAGTAGGTCACTTGCTTGCCCTCTCAGTCAAGCGAATAATTAGGGCATGTGATATGGTACGACAAAAATGTTAAAATTGCAGACGATTACAGGACACTTTTGTTGCAGTTCCATTAACTTTCTCACCTCACTGGTACTTCAATTTTAAATAAGTCTGCTTTAAAAGTGCCAGTGTTTCTGCCTTTCAGCCCACACAAGAGTGAAGGAAGTTTCCAGCTGGTTACCAATATACCCCGTCATACAATCAACAAGCACTCACCTCATCAAAGCTACTTAAAATCAGAAATTAAGTGTGAGTAAGCAGTACTGAGGCAGGTGTCAATGGTACAAGTAGCTGCTACAATAATCAGCTAGAAACTTCACTGACTTGGGTAGGCAGAACACTGACACTTTAAAAATATAGAATCATAGAATAGTACAGCACAGAAGGAGGCCATTCAGTCCATCAAGTCGGCGCCGGCTCTTTTGAAGAGCAATCCACTTAGTCCCACTACCCTGCTCTTTCCCCATATCCCTGCAATTTTGACCCTTCAGGTGTTTATCCAATTCCCTTTGAAGGCTACTATTGAATCTGTATTCACCAGCCTATCAGGCAGTGCATTCCAAATCCTAACCACTCGTTGCATTAAAAAGTTTTTCCTCATGTCGCCTCTACTTCTTTTGCCAATCACTTTAAATCTGTGCCTTCTGGTTATCGGCCCTTCAGCCACTGAAAACAGTTTCTCTTTATTTATTCTATCTGAACCCTTCATGATTTAAACACCTCTATCAGATCTCCTCTTAGCCTTCTCTGCTCCAAGGAACAACCCCAGCTTCTCTAGTCTATCCACGTAACTGTAATCCCTCATCCCTTGAGCCATTCTAGTAAATCTCTTCTGTACCCTCTCCAAAGCCTTCACGTCCTTCCTAAAGTGCGGTACCCAGAATTGGACACAATATTCCAGTTGTGGCCGAACTAGTATTTTATATAGGTTTAGCATAACTTCCTGGTTTTTGTACTCTATGCCTATTTATAAAGCCCAGGATCCCATGTGCTTTATTAACCTTTCCTGCCACCTTCAAAGATTTGTGCACAAACAACCCCAAGGTCCCTCTGTTCTTGCACCCCCTTTAATTCTACTATTTAGTGTGTATTGTCACTCCTCATTTTTCCTACCAAAATGTATCACCTCACACTTTTCTGCATTGAATTTCATCTGCCATGCATCTGCCCATTCCACCAGCCTGTTTATGTCCTCTAAGTCTATTACTATCTTCCTCACTTTACTACACGTCCAAGTTTCGTGTCATCTGCAAATTTTGAAATCGTGCCCTGTACCCCCAAGTTCAAGTAATTAATGTATATCAAAACAAGAGCGGACTTAGTGCTGAACCCTGGGAATACCACTGTATACCTTCTTCCAGTCCGAAAAACAGCCATTCACAACACTGTTTTCTATCCCTTAGCCAATTTTGCATCCGTGTTGCTACTCCCCCTTTTATCTCATGGGTTTCAATTTTGCGAACAAGCCTATTATGTGGCACTTTGTCAAACACCTTTTGAAAGTCCATATACACAACATCAATTGCATCGCCCTCATCCACCCTCTGTTACCTCATCAGAAAACTCAATCAAGTTCTTTAAACACAATTTGCCCTTAACAAATACTAATTAAAATTTAAGTGCAGAATTTATCATTGGGTGTTGCATTGTGACAAATCATTTGCTCTAGTAATAGTGCATGGGGTACAGAGAAAATGAACAGGAGAGACCGAGCTCATCATGCAATTTAATGACTCAAGTGCTTTCGAAACCCAACAGTCTGCAAAATACTCTGGATCACTGAAATCCAGTACCAATATTTATTGTCTAGCAATTAGCCTTTTCAATGTTATTTGTATGTTACCCAAACATACGACAACTGTCTTTATATAAAATCAGGGTTGCTACTACAGACTATGTAGCCATCTTGTATCCATAATTATAACCAGTACTTACAACTTTATTAGTTTCATTCCACCTTTCCCAGACCAGTGACCAAGATGTTACAGCAGAAAACATACCCTTGGAGAAGGCAATCTGACAGGTGGAGTAGGAGAACGCTGTGGTGTGGGAGACCATTGTGGCTTTCCAGAGGTCTGGTACCGTAGCTTGGGGCTTTCTTGAGACGAATCTTGCAGATGGGTTGTCAGAGCTGGTTGTTCGGATTTCAGCAGAACCTTCTGCTGCTGCTGGATTCGACTGGGGTGATCCACTGGGTCAAGAGGAAATTCAGGAAGCTTTCGGATCTGAAGAGTAAACACATTCAAGTTTTTTTTTAAATAAAAGGACTTTTTCCCTGATCTGGAGTCTTCTGTGAACTATTTTCTGAACCTCACAATGGCTTTTAACACATTTCATTACACCACTTAAATTAGCTGCCTTCAATCTTAACAGACTAAGGGCTGGATTTTGATACTGGGGCGGGTTGGGGTTGTGTTATCCGCTTTTCGTGTTATCCACCCGACTGCAATTGGATGTGGGAGATTGATGCAATTTTCACCTAATTGGGCAATTGAGTTCCAACATGTGGGAACCCATGACCCAATTAGTGTTTTCAGTCTGAAAGTCGCCTCTGATGATGTCATCATTGCTGCTGCCATCATTGCTGCTGCATTGAAGGTCCTCAGAGACTGCCTGGCCTTTGCTCTGAAAGAGAGAGAGAGAGAGAGAGAGAGAGAGAGAGAGAGAGAGAGATTTTTTGCACCACCACTCCCAGATATGTCTCCCAGATGCCTGCCAGCCAGCCACTCACTCACTGATAGTCAGCCCAGCCACCGATAGTCAACTATCCAAATGTGCTCCCGCCAGCTTTCACAATCGTGGTTCAGAACAGGCGTGCTTCACGTACAACAAGGGTTAAAATCACAAAGGCCTTTCAAAATGGCATTATAGAGCCAATTTAGTGCTTGTTAAGGGCCTTAACAGCCTATTCCGCCTCTTAGAGGTGGGACGGAGTCGGGACCAGCAGACACGATTTAATGAAAATTGCGTGGAGGCGGGATGGAGGCGGACTTGTGCCCGCCCGCCAGTTTTCGCAATTTTAACCCCCCACACGCCTCCAAACCTGCCTCCACGGGTCAATGAAAATCCAGCCCTAACAGTTCAAATTATGCTTAAAGCAGATCACCAGTGGGCAGGAGAGAACTTTCAACTTTAACTAGCCCCCTTAACCCAGATTCAATTTCTGGTATGTGCTCAGTTAGCTAGGGCAGCAGATGTGACATACCATTGATTTCTGTGCCCAGGAGGGAGCAGAAGGAGAAGACTTGCATTTATATTGCGCTTTTTACGACCTCAGGATGTCCCAATTTTACAGCCAATTAAGTACTTTTGAAGAGTAGTCACTGTTGTAAGGTAGGAAACACAGCAGCCAATTTGCACACAGCAACGTCCCACAAACAGCAATGTGATAATGACCAGATAATCTGTTTAATGATGTTGGTGAAGGGATAAATATTGGCCAGGACACCAGGGAGAACTCCCATGCTCTTCTTAAAAATGATACCATGGGATCTTTTACATCCACCTGAGGGGGTAGACGGGGACTTGGAGGTGCCATTTTTCGGATGAGCCATTAAACCGACAGTGCAACACTCCCTCAGAACTGCACTGCAGTGTCAGCCTGGATTATATGCTCAAGTGCCTAGAGTGGGACTTGAACTCACAACCTTGGAAACAATCAAATCAGTGCTTCCACTCACAATTGCCATGCAGTGACCCCTATTGGAAATTGCACATTAATGGCCTTTAAATAGCACCCAGCGGTAAGTCAGGGGGCACTCCCAAAGATTGCAGCCGGGGTGCTGCGCACGGCGATGACGTCATCACCGGCGGCGCAGTGCCACAGGGCGCTACCAGTTAGCACCGCCGCTAACCTCCTGCTGAATTTCACGGGAGGAGTGGACAGCACCGCGCCCGGGCGCTAGTTGCCCTTAGGGCACTAACGGGAGGCACAAAGCAACCCAATTTTTCCCCCTACGTGTACCCCATTTAAAAGTAATAGGCTCATTAAAACTAAAATGTGTCAGACAGTATTGAACTTTAACCCTTGCAGGAGCAGAATCCAAGAATCAATCTGCAACAAACAGCATTGCAGCTCATCTCCAGTGCAAGACCAGACACACCGCATCTCCAGCGGGCTACTGGTAACAATGATAACGTTAAGCAGAACCTGTTTTCTTTCTGATTTTAAATACAGGCAGCTTTAAAATAAACTCTCCCTACAATGGCAAATCAAGGACTCCAATCTAGTTCATCGCTTGAGCCACACCACCGATTACTTGGGGTGGGTAGGGATTACTCTAACAAAAGTGAAATATTCTTAGCATCAGTGTTGTAACTGAACCTATACTGACCATTCCCATGTCTAACAAGTTATGTAGCTCGAGTTGCTGGTAAACTTTCATCCTGTAATCATCCATTTGCTGTTTTTTCTGTTTAGCCAGATCATAATCCTCTTTCTCTATTGCACAGCGCTTTTCCACCTCATAACGGCCCAGGCGCTCACCTACCTGAGGAATTAAATAAATTAACATTTATATAGGCAATTCTCCAAACAAATGTACAATTGTTTCTATTCAAAGAAGCAGTAAGCATTTAAAAAATCATGCTAAATTTCATAAACCATAACATAATTACTAAGTACGGAGTTCTGATGAAAGGTCACCGACCTGAATCGTTAACTCTGTTTCTCTCTCCACAGATGCTGCCTGACCTGCTGAGTGGTCCCAGCATTTTCTGTTTTTATTTCAGACTTCCAGCATCTGCAGTATTTTGCTTTTGTACAATTACTAGTTAACTTTTCCTCCAATGTTATAATACTTCATGCTAATCAAGAAACAGTGCAGGGAAAAGGCTAATCTATAAGCCAAACAGTAATCCACAAAAATGAGGCTCTTGGTGCTCAATTTGGGTGTGTAGTGTGTGTGCATGTGTGTATATATTTGGAATCAAAAAACCTTAGGTTTAAATCAGCAAAATAATTTTGAAACAAATACTTAAATACTAAACACTTAGAACTGTCTTCACAAAGCATAATGTTAAATGGAGTGGACATGCATCATTAGCTGCATCCTCTGTGCCTTACATCCCAGGAAACTTTGCTCAGCCATCTGCACATTATGCAGCCAATTGGAAGTGCAGTCTATGTTAAATGTTGCCATTGACACAGAGTGTTCCCTTAGCCCAACCCCAACAAGGAGGCCTCTGCATGCGTCACACCAGAACTGTAGTATGCCAACACGGATGCTTCTGGATTTAATCAGGTTTAACCTTATTAATGAGACTAAAAGCCGACAAATCCCCTGGACCTGATGGCCTACATCCTAGAGTTCTAAAAGATGTGGCTGCAGAGATAGTGGATGCATTGGTTATGTTCATCCAAAATTCCCTAGAATCTGGAACGGTCCCAGTGGATTGGAAGATAGCAAATGTGACACCGCTATTCAAGAAAGAAGGGAGAGAGAAAACAGGGAACTACAGGCCAGTTAGCCTGACATCAGTCGTCAGGAAAACATTATTAAGGAAGTGGTAACAGAGCACTTAGAAAATGAGAATATGATTAGGCAAAGTCAACATGGTTTTATGAAATGGAAATCGTGTTTGACAAATTTATTAGAGTTTTGAGGATGTAACTAGCAGGGTCGATAAAGGGAAACCAGTGGATGTAGCATATTTGGATTTTCAAAAGGCATTCGATAAGGTGCCACACAAAAGGTTGCTACGCAAGATAAGGGCTCACGGGATTGGGGATAATGGCCCAAAAATTAGTCCCGCTACGCGAGAGTACGCACTGCGTACTCTCGCGTATTCTGTCTCCAATTGCCGGTTTTCTGCATGCACTGCGCATGCGCTGAAAACCGGCACTTGGTTTTTGGAAAAGGGGGCGGGTCCTAGGTGCACCGCATGCGCGCTACAGGCTGCGCGCACGCTGTGCACTTAGTGGTTTCAACGCGCAGGTAAGTACGGAAGATTCTAGACATAAAAAAAGGAGTAAGACCCACTTTTAGCAAGGTAAGTAGTGAATTAAGTATTATTTTGAATTTTTTTTTAACAGGTATATCTTTTTTAGAGACTTTAAAGACAGGTAAGTTTATTTTTATAACTTTTTAAAAGATTTTAAATTTTTTCAAAAATTTAATTTTTTATTTAAAATGGTTAATTTATTTAACTATACTTATTTTATTAATGTGATGGTTTTTTTTAAATTTAATTGAGGTTTAGCGGTTCTTTTGGGGGGCTATAGTATTCATAACTTTCACAGCACTTATGTGAAAGTTATGAATGGAAGATGGTGTGCTGCCATTGGCTCTAACTGAGTCACGTGATCCCACAGCTCGCACGAATTAACTACGCCGGTGGGATACGCAAGCCCAGCACAGCAGCTGTCCAGAACATCAAGTTCGTGCGAGCTGGAACTGAAAAAGCCAACGCGGAGTGAGAGATCGCGGGGAGGCCTTACCCTCGCACGAAGGCTCCCTCACGAATTTTTGGGCCATTATGTTAGCATGGAGAGGATTAACTGACAGAAAACACAGTAGGAATAAATGTTAATACAAAAAGAAAATACTGCAGATGCTGGAAATCTGAAATAAAAAAACAGAAAATGCTGGAGAAACTCAGCAGGTCAGGCAGCATGTGTGAAGAGAGAAACAGAGTTAACGTTTCAGGTCGATGCCCTTTCGTCAGAAGGGAATAAATGTGTCATTTTCAGGTTGGCGGGCTGTTATTAGTGGGGTGCCGCAAGGATCGATGTTGGGGCCTCAGCTATTTACAATCTATATTCATGACTTAAATGAAGGGAACGAGTGCAATGTATCCAAGTTTGCTGACGATAAAAAGCTAGGTGGGAAAGTAATCTGTGAGGAGGACACAAAGAGCCTGCAAAGGAATATAGACAGGTTAAGTGAGTGGGCAAGGAGGCAGCAGGTGCAGTATAATGTAGGGAAATGTGAGGTTATTCACCTTGGTAGGAAGAATAAAACAACAGAATATTTTTTTTTAAATGGTGAGAAACTATTAAATGTTGGTGTTCAGAGGGATTTGGGTGTCCTTATACATGAAACACAAAGTTAACATGGAGGTACAGCAAGCAATTAGGAAGGCAAATGGTATGTTGGCCTTTATTGCAAGGGAGTTGGAGTTCAAGAGTCTTGCTGTAATTTTACAGGGCCTTGGTGAGACCACACCTGGAGTACTGTGTACAGTTTTGGTCTCCGTATCCAAGGAAGGATATACTTGCTTTAAAGGGGGTGCAATGAAGGTTCACTAGATTGATCCCTGGGAGGAGGGTTGTCCTATGAGGAGAGATTGAGCCTATACTCTCTGCAGTTTAGAAGAATGAGGTGATCTCATTGAAACATAAGATTCTGAGGGGGATTGACAGGGTAGATGCCGAGAGGTTGTTTCCCCTAGCTGGAGAGTCTAGAACTAGGGGACATAGTCTCAGAATAAGGGGGCGCACATTTGGGACTGAGATAAAGAAAAATTTCTTCACTCAGAGGGCTGTGAATCTTTGGAATTCTCTACCCCGGAGGGCTGTGGATGCTCAGTCATTAAGTATATTCAAGACTGAGATCGATAGATTTTTAAACTCTGAAAGGAATCAAGGGATATGAGGATCGTGCGGGAAAGTGGAGTTGAGGTCGAAGATCAGCCATGTTCTTAAATGAGAAGTCGCACAACACCAGGTTATAGTCCAACAGATGTGTTTATATTGTGAATTCTGATAGATTGTCTCACAGTAACTTTACCTGAAGGGGCAGGATAGCTCCGAAAGCTTGTAATTTTAAATAAATCTGTTGGACTATAACCTGGTGTTGTGCGACTTCTCATTTTTGTCCACCCCAGTCCAACGCCGGCATCTCCACATCATGTTCTTAAATGGCAGAGCAGGCTCAAGTGGCCTTATGGCCTACTCCTGCTCCTATTTATGTTTTTAATTTTAAAATTCAGCATTCAGGAGCTAATTACTTAATTTAAACTTAAATTCAAATAGCTTATCGATAATATATACTATAGGTATTATTCGCCAGTACTAAAAGCATTGTTATACTATAAATCTGCAAATGTTTCTCCTTTTTGCTCCAAATCCACCTCACAGCTCATTTCTGAATCTTGCACATGGGCCAGAGGAAGCACTTCCATTGCAGGCCTAGGAGTTCTGAACTGTGGACGAGAACAGGTTTGGATACGTAGAATCATAGAATGGTTACAGCACAGGAGGCCATTTGGCCCGTCGCGCCCGCGCCGGCTCTCTGCGAGAGCACTTCAGCTAGTCCTCTCAGAATCTTATGTTCAGAATCAAGTCTACGTCTTATATACCTCAACCTTAACCTGCACTGGGGCTACTGGCTCAAGAGTAATGAGGCCAACTGTAGTGCCCCTACTGCTAACTTGGCCAATATCGCCTAGTTCAGCACAGACCAGGAATCAAATGTGGGATATTTCTGGTCTGTATGATTCAATACCACACAGAGAAGTTATTTACCTACTAAGTTTTTGGATTTTCGTAATCAGAGGCAGCATTCAAATACATAACCAGGTGCCACATGGGTGAGTTTGCATACCAGTGACTATTTGCTATCAAGTACATAAAACAGGCCAAGATTACGTTGTGTAAACATGTAAATACTTCACCCATTTTCTTCCCCGACTTTCGTGAAGACAGACTTAGATTGTCAGCCTTGGTTCAATGGTAGCACTCGCACCTCTGAATCGGAAGGTCGTGGGTTCAAGCTCACTTCAGACATTTGAGCACATAATCTAGGTTTCAGTGCGGTACCAAGAGAGTGCTGCATCGTCAGAGATGTTGTCTTTCAGATGAGACTTTAAACGCCTGCTTCTAAGCTGGAAGTAATAGATTCTATGGCACTATTCAAGGAGAGGAGGAGAGTTTGCATGCTCTCTTGGCCAACATTTATCCCTCAACCAACATTACAAACAGATTATCTGGCCATTTATGAGATTGCTGTGCGCAAATTGGTTGCCACATTTCCTTAAATTACAACAGTGATTACACTTCAAAAACACTTCACTGCTTGTGAAGTGCCGGGGGGGGGGGGGGGGGCATAAAAGGGAATATATAAATGCAAGTTCTTTCTTCCATTGGGTTAGAATTCTACAACCTGGTTCTTCCCATTTTAGGCTCCCAAGTGAAAAAGAGCACAACCAGACTAAAACTCTCTCTTCTCTCACCCCAACAACATGCCTCAGTCCCAGAAAAGCATTGGTTACTGAACCAGTGACTTTTTTTCAAATTTCCTGCACCAGCCATTTTGTTGCTCGTCAGTGAGATTGTTAATTAGTGTCAAATTAGGGAGTGTTTTATGCTGTAGGGCCATGTCTACTCGGAAATAGATTGAGACTGCCCAAACTCACTTCACGTCTTCAGTCTGGACTGGCTTTCAATCTATTTTGCAGAGGTGAAAGACCAGCATCATCTTTCGATTAGGCACTTGACAACCTTCCGAACTCAACATCGGGTTCAACAATTTCAGATTATAATCACTGCTTCCATTTTTCGGACAGCAGGGGCTGATAATGATTGAGCTTTTGTCATTTTCAGCTCCTCTGGACCCATCTTTTGTTTCTTCACTTGCCCTATCACCACCCCTATTTGCCTTGCCCCATCATCCCTTTTGTCATTTAAACACTCCAGCCTTCCACCCGATCACAGATCTTCCCTTTTGCTTTTTCCTCCCTTTCCTTGCCTCTGTACTTGCTTAAAACTTGTGGCATCTCTAACTTTTTCCAGTTCTGGTGAAAGGTCATCAACCTGAAACTTT
Organism: Squalus acanthias; assembly: GCA_030390025.1. NCBI lineage: Eukaryota > Metazoa > Chordata > Chondrichthyes > Squaliformes > Squalidae > Squalus > Squalus acanthias. The sequence goes on along the minus strand of CM059440.1, from coordinate 36,763,566 downwards.
GTTTCTCTCTCTACAGATGCTGCCTGACTGGCTGCAGGTAGTGGGGTACCGCAAGGATCAGTGCTTGGGCCTCAGCTATTCATAATCTATATCAATGATTTGGATGAGGGGACCAAATGTAATATATCCAAGTCTGCTGATGCTACAAAGCTGGGTGGGAATGTAAGTTGCAAGGAGGATGCAAGGAGGCTTCAGGGGAATATAGGCAGGCTAAGTGAGTGGGCAAGAACATGGCAAATGGAATAGAATGTGGACAAATGTGAAGTTATCCACTTTGGTAGGAAAAGTAGAAAAGTAGAGTATTTTTTAAATGGTGAGAGATTGGGAAATGTTGGTGTTCAGAGGGACCTGGGTGTCCTTGTACACGAATCACTGAAAGTTAACATGCAGGTACAGCAAGCAATTAGGAAAGCAAATGGTATGTTGGCCTTTATTACAAGAGGATTTGAGTATAAGAGTAAAGACGTCTTACTGCAATTATATAGGGCCCTGGTGAGACCACACCTGGAGTATTGTGTACAGTTTTGGTCTCCTTACCTAAGGAGGAATATACTTGCCATAGAGGGAGTGCAACGAAGGTTCACCAGATTGATTCCTGGGATGGGGGATTGCCCTGTGAGGAGAGATCGAGTAGACTCGGCCTATATTCTCTAGAGTTTAGAAGAATGAGGGGTGATCTTATTGAAACAGACAAAATTCTTACAGGGCTTGACAGGGTAGATGCAGGGAGGATGTTTCCCCTGGCTGGGGAGTCTAGAACCAGGGGGCACAGTCCCAGAATAAGGGGTCAGCCATTTTAGATGAGGAGAAATTTCTTCACTCAAAAGGGTGATGAATCTTTGGAATTCTTTACCCTAAAGGGCTGTGGAGACTCAGTCATTAAGTATATTCAAGACAGAGATCGATAGATTTTTAGATATTAAGGGAATCAAGGGATATGGAGATAGTGCAGGAAAGTGGAGTTGAGGTAGAATGGCGGCGGAGCAGGCAAGGGGCCAAATGGCCTACTCCAGCTCCATGTTCTTATGTTCTGACCTGCTGAGTATTGAGCATTTTTTGTTTTTATTTCAGATTTCCAGCATCCACAGTGCTTTGCTTTTGTATTTAGGTAGTGTTTTTCCATGTCCTCACATCCCAAAGTGCATTACAGCAATAAATTACTTTTAAAGTCTAGCCATTGTTCCTTTATTAGCAAATGCAGCAGCCAACTTGCACACACCAAGATCTCACAGATAACAATGAGATGAATGATGAGTTAATCTAGTATTGATTGATGGCTAAATATTGGCCAGGATACTGAGAAACTCCCCAGCTTTTCTTCAAATAGTGACATGAGATCTTTCATATCCACTCGAGAAGATGGAGGGGGCCTCAAACTATTGAGGCATTAAGAACCCTTCAATGGAATTGTGTTGTAACTCACTTTCAGATAGCCGTGTTTGCTAAATTTAACAACTTTTCCTAAAATACCAGTAATAAACCATCAAGACAGAAATCCAAAAAATGAGTGCAATCATGATCGGTTTTACATATTCAAACAGTGGTTGGATACATTTCCAACATTAATTATCCACAAAATCAATCCAACACTCAATATGCAAATCATAATTGTGATAATGTCCTGATCTACAATGCAACTGCTCCTTACATAAATCAGGAATAATTAGGTCTAACTATAGTTTGATAATACTCTATTTGAATATTGCACTTTACCTTGTGCAGGTCAGCTACGGCTTGTTTAAGTTTCTTTGCAAAATCATAGCGCTCATGTTTAACTGCTTCATGTTTCTCTTCATCCAATTTACGTATTATTTGGGCCACCTCAGGATCCTGGTACATGTCAAAGGCTAGGTCATCCAGGGGCGAGATAATCTCCGATTTACTGAAAGCAAAGGAGTGAAAACAATACTTTAATGAATGAAACACTTAAATAATCCATTGTAATCTTTTAACCAATTAACTCTTCAAAAAAAAAATCAATGAAATCATATAATGCTGATACAAAAGCAAATTACTGTGGATGCTGGAAATCTGAAATAAAACAGAAAATACTGGAAATACTCAGCAGGTCAGACAGCATCTGTGGAGAGAGACGTTTAATCGTTAACTTTGTTTCTCTCTCTCCACAGATGCTGCCTGATCTGCTGAGTATTTCCAGCATTTTCTGTTTCAAAATCATATAATGCTGCTGTTTAAATATACAGCGCAAGTGTTTTTTTTCCTCTCTTACGGTTGAATATAGAAGGCATCACAGCCAAGCAGAATCCTATTCTGAACAAAGGCCCACATGCATACCCAGCAGGTGGTCAGTGGTAATCAGGAACCCTCCCTGCCTTTTCTTTCCCAGCCAATGGTTGTTCAGACCAATTGTAACACTTCAGCTGGGACCAGTTAACATTGAACATGCGGACAGGGGGGTGGGGGGAGGAATAAAGGGCGAGGTTAAAAAAAAAAACTTTAAGAAATAAATGAACCACAACACGAAGGCGAAAATCCACCAAATCATCAACTCCCACAGTGATCATCATCCTGCGCCAATACCCCTGTAACTATCGACACTCCTCAAACGCAGACCACCCAGATCACAAAGGGCCAAACTAACCAGATCCCACCACACCCATCCACTTTCCCACTCGCATCTCAATGTAGCCAAGTACCATTCTCACCAAAGTCAGATTTATCCCTTCTATCACTTTATGCAGAATCCAGAGCAGGTTGATAATGTTGGAAGCAACCCTGTGCACACATGCGCGTGCACACACACACACACACACACACACACACTAACCTCTGACCCTTCCCTCAAATTTCTGTACCAAAGATTGCCAATCAAAACAAAATCTTGAAAGAAGGAGCTTCTCTCGGTATGGGAGAGTCTGTTTGGCCACCTGCCCTCCACCTCCCCCACCAAGCTGGACATATCGAATGAAACCCATTCTAGTATTAAAGGTGCAAATGGCTGTGCAATGTTCTCAATGGCCTCCCACTGTCCCCGGATCAAAGGCTGCGTAAAAATAAACAGATTTAATGACGAGCTCATTTCCCCTCATTAACATTTCCCAACCAACCACCCATGAAGAGTCTACAAGCTTTTTATGTTAGAAGTTAGAAAAGTACATTGTAACACTGGGAATTAACTGTTTGTAACATCAACCTGACTTTATCAGCAACATTTTTATATAAATTGAAGAAAAATCCCTTCAAACTCAAATAGGTAAAAATCCCAACGTTACAAATACAATCACCTTGAAGTCTTCTCTACAATAAGAACAAGCCCAACTTGCTAAGCTTTCCTTTTAAAGTCCCAATATCAGAATCATTACTAGCTTTGTAACTCATCAAGCACGTTAATACCCTTCCTACAATTAGGCAACCAGACTGCATACAGTATTCCAAATTGGGTCTGCTCAATACCTCATACAGCAACAGTACAACTTTCCTTTAAGGTACTCTATCCCTCCGGCAATGCAGTCCATATCTTAACTGTCTATTTTATAACAGCCAAGCAATGGTGTGACTGTTTCATAGATTTATCCATAATAACCCACTAGATGTTACTGTATGACTATTCCATGTTCCTCTAATACGTAAATCATCTTTTGGTTTCTTGCTCCAACACTAATGTTTTTGCACTAATCCACAATAAAATGCCTCTGCCACCTACAGGCATAGTAATCTAAAACATCAAATTATACTGCATATGGTTGCACTGTTCCTATTTTGTTATCTTCAAACCTTGGCTTTTGTTTATGGTAATCTTGTCCAACCTTGCACATATGGTCATTCCTTGGCTGACAGTATAGGTAGTGCATGCATACAAGTTATTTAACCTCAAGGATAAACAGCCAATGGTAATCCTACCATTACCCAATGTACACACGTATAGACTTCCTTGCAGGGACGTCTAATTAAAGACCAGAAGCAGGAACCCTTGCTGATTTTTTTTCTCCTTCCCTACCCCAGGGACACAGATCAATGTTTAGCATGCTCACTGCCACCCCTCAAGTGTTCAGCTAATGCACCACAGACAGTGTGCACAGGAAGCAATTAATTTATACAGGAGGGACAATTTGCAAGCAACTAGATAGGGGAAAAAGTTGCTGGCACAAAATAAAAACACATTCACTGGGACTCAATTAAACTGACTTTGATGGAAGAGGGTAAATGCCCATAAACAAACAGCTGTTGCCAAGAGATTTTAGGAAATCCTGTCCAAGTTCAACAGAGGAATGTAAATATAAAGAGAGATACAGTAAGATAAGTGGCGTTGACTTTGAAGAATATTTAGGTTACTAAAAACTTCACTATTTGAAAACATTCAGCCTGTGAACTATGGTAAACACAGATATGAGAATGTGTACAGTATCATTTTAAGTAAACAGCTCAATAAAGTGATATGTGCTGTAGCTTTTAACTTATTTTAGAGGAGTTGATTAGTACACATTAGGAATACAGTCATAGGGTGTAATAATACTTTCTGCCGTTTCTAAAACTTTGTGGGTGTCATTTGTTTCACCATCAGTATTGTTCGATTGACATTTTTGTTTATGTCAGTAAGATGTGCGCTTCAGAGTCTGGACAGAGTTGCCACAGTGATGCAAATAAAGCAGCAAGCTTGTGACATGCAGCCTCTGGCAAATCAGTGACTTTTCAAAGTAGATGGTGCTTACCTCCTTTGGGGAAAGTGTTCATGTAGCATGTGTTCATCGCAGATTAGCCAACCACTCGTGTTTTTCTATGGTAAATTCTAATCACTACCCATTATCACAATAGCTATCTGGATTATAAACACTCTTTTACACAAGGATTGTTTGGAATAAATTATTTGAACTAGAGGCAATTGCAGCTAAGAAAATATTGACAGTATCATTGCAAAAACATGGATTGAAGTAGATGAGCAAGAGATGGTATAAAATGTTTCGTAAAGGTGGACCTGTTACACTAGGAAGGGGAGTGGTATTACTGATAAGGATGAAAGGACAGCTATGAATTGTATGAGAAGTAATGAACAGATAGCAAGGATAAACTTAAGTAATAATTTATTATGTGTTAGTCATGGCTCAGTGGTAGCACTCTTGCCTGAGTCACAAGATTGTGGATTCAAGTTCCACTTCATATTGGTGCCCTGGCCAATATTTATCCCTCAACTAACATCACTAAAACAGATTATCTGATCATTATCACATTGCTGTTTGGGACCTTGCTGTGCGCAAATTGACTGATGTTTCCTACATTACAACAATGACTACACTTCAAACGTACTTAATTGGCTGCAAAGCACTTTGGGATGTCTGGAGGTTGTGAAAGGTGCTATATAAATGCAAGTCTATCTTTTTTTTAAACCAAATGCAAAGGACCTGGGATAATCGAGAGATAGACAGTGTTGACAGATTGGGAAAACCAAAAGGGAGGGCATGAAAGTACAAACAATTTTGTAGAAGCAATCAGTGAATGCTCAACATATCATGTGAATCATGGTAATTGAGATAAAAAGAAAAATTGTAAATCTCAAATCTGGAATGAAAATATGTAGCACTGGAAATACCAGTGTGCTTAAATGTTATAAAAGACTCAAGAGGATAGAATAATGTCCAATGTGTCTGTCTAGGTTTACAGGTGACATCAATATGGATGAAGAGGCCGATAATGCTAACTGATGTGCAATAACCCAAAGGGACTTGGATAAGCTAAATCAATGGGCAGAGAACTGGCAGATGTAATTCAACACAGATAAGTGTAAAAGTTATTAGATTCAGTGAGAGGACACGAAAATGTGGGGTATACATTAAATGATGATATGTTTGAGGCAACAGAGGAGGAAAGACATCAGGAGAACTTGAGATTTTTACAGGTTCAGAGAATTTGAATCCAGGAAAGTTGTTCAAGAGCAAGGACCAAGGGATGTTGTTTTAAGTTAAGGGTTTCAAAAGGAAAGAAGCAAATTTAGGAATTTTTAATAACTAAAGCAATAATCAAATTATGTAATCATGGCAGATTCCCTGTACTAAAGCAAATACGGGGCTATTAGCTCTATAATCACAGTAAGGTACCCAATGGGAGGTTTAGAAGAATAGACTTAATGAGCAAATGGTTTTCACCTGCTCAATGCATCACAGTGTATTTAACTTTGCAGAGCAGGTCATTCATAAACTAACAACACCACCAAAACACCAACACCTAGTATTTATATAGCGCCTTTAACGTAGTAAAACGTCCCAAGGCACTTCACAGGAGTATTAAGACAAAGAATTTGACACCGAGCCACATAAGGAGAAATTAGGACAGATGACCAAAAGCTTTTCACACCAAGTTCCGTTCACCCATCACCCCTGTGCTCACTAACCTACACTGGCTCCTGGTTAAGCAACGTCTCAATTTTAAAATTCTCATCCTTGTTTTCAAATTCCTCCATGGCCTCGCTCCTCCCTATCTCTAATCTCCTCCAGCCCCACAACAACCCCCAAGATATCTGCGCTCCTCTAATTCTGCCCTCGAGCATCCCGGATTATAATCGCTGCTGTGTTGGTGGCCGTGCCTTCTGTTGCCTAGGCCCTAAGCTCTGGAATTCCCTGCCTAAACCTCTCCGCCTCTCTTTCCTCCTTTAAAACCTACTTCTTAAAGAAAGAGAAAGCTAGATTCAGATTTCAAGCGGGGCCTTTCATCCCTACTCGACACTTCATGGGTGAAGAAGAGGTGGCAATATTTTGGAGCCAGAAGTAGGCATGTCTTCCAAAAAACAAAACCTGCGTTAATGCAGCACTCAGTCAGTATTGCACTGAAGCATTGGCCTAGATATAGTGTTCAAGTCTTGGGATTCATGGTGTTGATGGAAAGGTAAAGTTGGTCATCATTAGCATATATATGGAAGCTGATACAATGCTTATGGATAATGTTGCCAACAGGCGACATATAGATGAGAAAAGGGGCAATGGGGCAAGGGCGGAACCATGAATATTCAGAGGTAATTAACTTCTTTAAAAAAGCTAGATGACTATTTGCTTAAGAGTAGGATTAAAGCTTACAAGACTATCATAATTTATCTTGATTTCAGAAGTGCAGAAACTAACATGTGGAGTGGAACTGCTCATCACTACATAACAAACTGCAACAATAAACTGATCTTGTAGTTCAGTTAGTTTCGGAGGTCAGGGAGAAATTTCAAAGCTTTATCTATGTGGAATTTTAACTCATGGTTATTCACCTCCTGCAGGACACTAAGCAAATTGGGGATTCAAGCAGTTCAGATTGCAGTCTGCAGGCTTCTTGTTCCATGTGTTACATTCTTATACGCTTATTCAGAAGGATACTTCATATGGGTAGCACAACAAATGCTACATCCAGCTTTTGGTTTACTAATATAATTTAACAATTTTGCAATCCATCACAAAATATGCAATAAATCTCAAGTTACTGTTGAGCTTCAACATTTTTCCTCCTTCAAGTGAATAGCCATGAACTTGTCAAAACACTAATTATCAGTGGGTCCTTTTTAGAAGCATGATCTTCATTTAAAATAATACTGCTTTTACTTGGTGACAAATTACCACTTTTACTGCCAGGTCCCTTGCAAATTGATATGGGCTAATTATTGAATATTTATCTGTGTTAATTTGTACTTTTGCTGCTGCACAAATGCTGTGATAAGAAGGTTTACTTAAAAAGGATACAGGACAAAGTTTAAAATAGCACAGGTTCACAAAACTAAGATCATTCTCCCCCATAAACAGGCCACCCATACTGCACTGAAACCAGTCTGCCAGGCTCCTTACAGCAATAGAGGGGGCTGGATTTTGTCAATGGGAGCACGTTGGGGGCAGGACTGCTGGTTGTCGGGTTTCAGTCCCTCCCCCAACGACATCCAGCCAACCCACTATTTTCCCTTGATTGACCTGGTTAAGCCCGCCCTGCAGGCTTAGCCAGCCAATTAAGGGAAAGCCGGTGACAGAGGATGTCAGCGTATGACGTTTCATCTGTCAAAAATTTTTGACAGATGAATTGTCAGCGTTTGACAGCTTTGAGAAGCTGTCAAACACCGACAATCTCTGTTCTAAGGTGAGCCCTTGTACTGAAGACTCACCAAACCTCTTTCCTCAGCAGAAATCAGATGGCTGCACATCTGAGAATGCAGCAGCCATTCTGTCATCTCTGCCGTTGAGATGAGGCACCTCCGGATCCCCAAGGGTTGAGCTTGCAGGAAGAAACAAAAGGGAAGTAAACTTTTTTTTTTTTAAACACTTTACACTCACCTCTCATACTTACCTCTCCACACTTGCACCCATCACTCACTACCTCAGCGCACTTTTGGACCCCTCTCACTCCCACAGACCCACTGCTCACCTCGCTGACCCTGGCGAGGTTCGCAGCTGTCGGGAAGCCCGCACTTGCAGGGGTTAAATGGGGTTAAGCCTCTTAACTGCCTGTTAACTACCTGTTAACAGGCAGTTAATTGGTTGTAATCCCCTTCCCACCTCGAGGAGATGGTGGCGGGTTGGGAGCGGGTTCGGTACCCGCTCCCAGTTTCTGCCATTTTCCTGGCAGTCCCGCCTCCCCGGGGCTGGCAAAATTCCACCCCCCGTCAGAGTGTCAGCAGAGTTGTGCTCTACAGGTCTGAATTAGTGTGGAGTGCGTTTTCCATTTTAGGCTTTCCAATGAGAATGGTACGATGCTCTGGACAGTCATTAAGGACACATGTGACTTTCCTTCAATATAGGAGGGTGTATCTCCAACTCAGTATAAAAGAAAAGAAAAATAACTTGCATTTATATAGAGCCTTTCACAACCTCAGGACATTCCAAAGTGCTTTATAGGCAATGAAGTACTTTTGAAATTTAGTCCCTGTTGTAATGTAGTTTAATCCTTGAACACTTCAAACTAAATTAAAAAGTTCAACTGAAGTAATTTACAATTGAGAGAGGCAGGAATATATTAAGTTTTCATGTAGGGTGTCGGATTTTAAAAATATAATGCAGAGGTTCTTATTTTTTTTTAAACTTGGCTCTATAGTTTTACATTTCATACACTAAACATCTTGAAACCATCAGTGCTTTTTCAAGTAGAATAGCGTCATCTCCCGAGTCCTTCAATCCCAATGCTCAATTCTTAATTTTGGTCCCTCAAACATCTCTTAAATTTGAATGGCAAAATGTTATTTTCGCTATTGGTGCATACAAACTGAGAACAAATGTTAATGCCAGGGAGCTACACTATCATACTGCCCAAATAGAAAAGATCACAGAGAAAAATAAATGAATTGCTATTCACAGCCAAAAGTACAGTTAAAGAAAGAAAAGAAAGACTTGCATTTATATAGCACCTTTCACAACCTCAGGACATCCCAAAGCACTTTACACCAATGAAGTACATTTTGAAGTGAAGTCACTGTTGTAATGTAGGAAACGCGGCAGCCAATTTGCACACAGCAAGCTCCACACCAATAGGATAATGACCAGATAATCAACATCACTAAAAATAGATTGAGGGATAAATGTTGGCCAGGACACCGGGGATAACTCCGCTGCTCTTCTTCAAATAGCGTCATGGGATCCTTTATGTCCACCTGAGCGCGCAGACGGAGCTTCGGTTTAACGTCTCATCCAAAAGACAGCACCTCTGACAGTGCAGCACTCCCTCAGTACTACACTGGAATGTAAGCCTAGATTTGCGCTCAAGTCTCTGGAGTGGGACGTGAACCCACAACCTTCTAACTCAGAGGCGAGAGTGCTACCAACTGAGCCACGGCTGACACTTGCAAGTGTTGACAGTTGAAATATCGGACAACAGTGAAGTTTTACTATGCTTCTGGCCAGTGCTATACCACTATTTGGCTACCTTGCTACTGACAACGATTACAATAATGCCAGCTTCAGTAAAAGTTTGGATTTCCATAACTCTAGTTGTTATTTATTTAATAGCTTGTTGTTTCAAATCCTTTGCTCCTTCTTTATCCCAACAGAAAGGCAATTCACGAAAGATACCCAGCTGGAAGTATGGGATTGAATGGGACTAATGTAATCCCAAACAGGTTTAAATTAATTTATACATCAGGAGGGACGAAACCAGAAAGGTTGGAGCAGTATTCCACTAAACTGACACAAATTGTATGAGAAGAGATTGAGTAAACTAGGCCTGTATTCTCTTGAATTCAGATGAGAGGGGATCTCATTGAAGCATACAAAATTATTACAGGGCTTGATAGGGTGGATGCTTCCCCTTGGCTGGGGAGTCTAGAACCAGGGGCCACAGCCTCAGGATAAAGGGTAGACCATTCAGGACTGAGATGAGAAGAAATTTCTTCAGGAGGGTGGCGAATCTTTGGAATTCTCTACCCCAGAAGGCTGTGGAGGCTCAGTCATCGGGTATATTCAAAACAGATGTCGATAGATTTCTGACTAGTAAGGGCATCAAGGGATATGGCGATAAGGCCGGTGAATGGAATTGAGGCAGAAGATCAGCCACGATCTCATTGAATGGCGCAGCAGGCTCGTAGGGCCGAATGGCCTACTCCTGCTCCTATTTCTTATGTTCTTAGAAAGTCATATGGCATGAGCTCATTTATACCAACAACCCACTAAAGAACAGACAAACCTCTATTGTGCTAGACTTGCCTCAACAGCACAAACCCATGACCTCTTGGTGGAAAAGCAGCAGTCAAGGTCAATCAGGAGCCCAATTCCCAATGGCATTCTATAACTGATCAGCAGCAGGAAAGAGAGAAAGGCACAAGTTGATGCATCTTCAGTCTCTCCTCAGAAATTGTGTACACAGTCTTGGGGCCAAATGCACGCCCCATCACTCCATGGTGCAGCACATTAATACACTAACCCACTGTTGCAGCTATTTCTTTTACTGTTAAAATACATCGAGTCAATGAAGAGCATTCTCAACTTTTACCCGAAATAAGTTCCATCAAGTGCTGGGTCATCTGGGCTACGTCCAAGGTAGTGATCAATCAGCTTATCTTTAGTGGGCTATAAGAAAAAAGTGAAAATTTTTCATTGAATTACTTCAATTAATTTGGTTGAGACAACATGCTGCAATATGCAAATCTGTGCTATAATGACACCATGACTCACTTTGTATTGAATTACAATGGAAAGTCTGAACAAAAATGACAGTGGATTCAGATAATAAAGAAACCTTTTTGTTAGAGGGATGGAACCAAGCTGAATATCGAACATAAACGCTCAAAAGTAAATAGTATTCCACATCACTAACAGAGGCCATTGCTACACGGATGGAAAATTGTCAAGCTATTCCAAAATCATTAGTATTTACAGTAAAATCACAGAAAACTCAGTTATAAATAGCAGTTTCTGAACATTAACTCCTCTATTGCACAATACAATTGTGCTGTATTAGGAGTACTTTCTGGCATTTTAAACAATTATTTCAGCTTTAGCGGTACAAGTAACTCGGGCACACACAGCACCTTTTGTTCAATTCAACTATGGCTTACAAATAAAATGGTGTGCATTATACCATAATCTATATAGTTTTAAAATAAATCTGATTATCCTTTAACTATCAAATTGAAATATTTCCCTTAATGATAATCTTTCAAAATCCCCAACCAGGACACCAATACTTTAAAGGCCACAATTCCATCTTAGTTCCTGGAATGTGGGTGGGAGGCCCTCAAGTATTGAGTTGGGCAGCCCAGAGTCTGGTTGTGTGGGGAAGGAGACAATTTATTGAAAACAACATTTCCCAGGAGTTGAGATAGGAACAGGAGTCGGCCATTTAGCCCCTCGAGCCTGTTCCGCCATTCAACGACATCGTGGCTGATCTGTGACCTAACTCCATATACCTGCCTTTGCCCCATATCCCTTAATACCTTTGGTTAACAAAAATCTTAGATTTCAAATTAACAATTGACCTTGCATCAATTGACATTTGCAGAAGAGAGTTCCAAACTTCTACCACCCTTTGCATGTACAAATGTTTCCTAAATTCACTCCTGAAAGGCCTGGCTCTAATTTTTAGGCTATGCCCCCTAGTCCTAGACTCCCCAACCAGCAGAAATAGTTTCTATCTACCCTATCAATTCCCCTTAATATCTTGAAAACTTCAATCAAATCGCCTCAATCTTCCAAATTCCAGGGAATACAACCCTAGTTTGTGTAATATGCAGATATTCCTATTATATTCCACTATATTTTAAATAATGCAGACTTCCCAAAGTCACTGCCAGGGAAATTCTGAAGAAATCCCCCTCTCCACCACGACTTGAGCCATGATACCTGACCTAGCGGCCAGCTCAGGTCAAATTGGGTGGGCTAAATAATATAAATTTGCAGTTTTTTCTTTTAAAAAAGTGATTTGATTGGGTAGCATTAGAATGTCTGTTCTCTACATAAACAGTGCATATGCCAACTAATAATAAGGCCTGTGCAAATTTAAGTGAATCTTATGAACCTTCACAGACTTGGAAGTCAGAAGCAAATTATTTTCCCAACTTACATGTTAAAAACACATCAAAATAGACATGGATAAAAATTCCATTTTAATGATACAAGCATAAATCTTGGTAGGATAAAAAGCAAACTGCTTTACACTAGAATGGAAAAAAACATTTTTTCCAATCATGCCAAGTAAGTTTCTGATGAAAGGTCATCGACCTGAAACGTCAACTCTCTTTCTCTCTCCACGGATGCTGCCTGGCCTGCTGAGTTTTTCCAGCGTTTTCTGTTGTTATTGCCAAGTAAGTTGCTTGACTCATGTAAATATGTCCACAGGTGTGACCACAGATGGCATCACGACCAAGCTCAACCCAACATCCACACATGTGCACTTTACTGGATGGCAATCAGGCATGGGAGCCCTGGCTGATTTCCCCCTGCCCCACCGCCCCCCCCAAACCCACTTTACCCTAATCCAAAACACAGACTACTTACAATATTCCACAACCACCCTGGTTGAGATTCGCTAACTCAGCACAACACAGGGATCAAATCTGTGACCTTCTTGATCTCTATGGTGGCGCATTTCCCCATTTAGCAGTCAGGGGAAGTCTGCTGTAATATTTCAACAGATATGCCTGAATACAAAGTTGTAATCTGCAGAAGCAGTGCCTTTCTACATTTTTGCACTCAAGGTCTGGTTGTATACATAAAAAAAAGGGAGGGAATTCCTAGAAAACAAATGCAAAGATTAGGGAAAGTAACTACTTTTGGCTATAACCATTGTGCTATTTTTATGCAGTGTAGTAACAGAAAATAGGCCAAGTTCCATTTGTAATGAGATGTCGTCATTAATGCTGAAAGACCCGTTCCTACTTTCAGCATTTTATTTCCAGTTTGCTGTGTTAATAAGTCATAAAGGTAAATGCCACATGGATCAAATGTTACACTGGCACACCATCATTAATGTATTCAGAAAATTCCAAACACACAGCAAGGTTTAGCACCAGGGAAAGGTTGAGCAGAAAACAATAGAAGTCTGCACCAACAGGCCCATATGGAGACAGTCTCTGGCAACACGTATCTGGTCCACATTTCAGCAAAGCAAACATTCCAGTCTGTTTTCAAACAAGGACAGGAGGAGAGACAATAGATTCTCAATGTGGAACAAGAATGCTCTCAGTGAGCAGTACTGCCCCCTCCACTGTTGCATTATTAATAACCATGTTATAATACTAAGGTAGGAATCAGAGTTAGCTTCATAGAACTGCTTGCGAAGATAATTAAAAGTTAATTTGTATAAAAGACATAGAATAAAAGGAATTTAGGGGAGTTAAGGTATCCATCTCAGGATAGAACAGTCTGTTAGATTAAAGGGAGATAGTTTGGATAACGGCAGGATGAGCAAGACAACGCTGACGTGGGCCCCCTGATGGAGAGGGTACGAGGTCAAGGCCTTGTACTTGCTGTGCCAGGGAGGAGAGGGACAAAGAGATAAGACGAATTCCAATGGAGGAACCTTCAAAATGTAAAAACAAGGAGGATAAATTGGTAAAGGACATGAGACCCCCCCCATGAGGGTTCATTCACACAGACGGTGAAGGGGAGAAACATACAAGAGTGAGCTGGTCGAACATTCTTTCGAGAGTGGACCCACGCTCATCGAAGTCGAACACTCTTGGGGGTTCTAGACAAGGGGAAGGCTGAAAGCCGGAGAACTGTTCGCGCACGCCAGCCGTCTGTCTGATCGGGACTGGGGTACGAGCTGCTTGTCACAGTCCTATGTTTTTGCTGTATAACTAGTGTGTTATATTCCGTCTTAAACTCTGATTAAACACAATATTCCCACCATATTGGTTTGCAGTCGATCCTGATAATTTGAGAGATTGGTAATCTCTACAAGCTAACAAGAGAGAGGTAGAGGCTGTGAGGTTTACAGAGGGAAATCCAGAGCTTAGGGCCTTGGCAGCTGAAAGCACAGCCGCCAATGGTGGAGCGATTAAAATAGGGGATGCGCATGAGGCCAGAATTGGAGAAGCGCAGGGATCTCGGAGAGTTGGAGGGCTGGAGGAGGTTATAGAGATAGGGAAGGGCGATGCCATGGAGGGATTTGAACACAAGGATGAGAATTTTAAAATTGAGGCGTTGCCAGACCAGGAGCCAATGTAGGTCATCGAGCATTGATGGGTGAACGGGACTTGGTGTGAGTTAGGACACGGGCAGCAGAGTTTTGGATAAGCTCAAGTTTCTGGAGGGTGGAAGATGGGAGGCCGGCCAGGAGAGCATTGGAATAGTCAAGTCTAGAGGTAACAAAGGCATGGATGAGGGTTTCAGCAGATGAGCTGAGGCAGGGGCAAGAGTCAGGTGATGTTACGGAAGTGGAAATAGGTGGTCTTGGTGATGGAGCGGATATCTGGTCAGAAGCTCATCTCGGGGTCAAATACAACGACATCAAGCCTGCAAACAGTTTGGTTCAGCCTCAGACAGTTGCCAGGGAGAGGGATGGAGTCGGTGGCAAGGGAACAGAATTTGTGGCGGAGACTGATGTCAATGGCTTCGGTCTTCCCAATATTTAGCTGGAGGAAATTTCCAATCATCCAGTAGAGAGTGGAGGGATCGAGAGAGGTGGTGGAGGGGTAGAGCTGGGTGTCATCAACGTACATGTGGAACCTGACATGTTGTAAAAGCAGACTAATGGGCACTGACCCCAATTTCCCTAGGACAAAGAAAAGAAAATTCTTAAAGGGGAAAAAATACTTGGAACAACCATATCAGGTATGTCACCCATTCCAAATTCTGGTTGGCCAATATAAGAAACTGCAGTCACTATTCCTATTTAATAATATTCAGTGTGTTCTGATGCCACCTGCTGGCAATGGATTGTATTAGGCAGATGACAGGAACCGCTTGACTAATCAAATTGTCATTATATCAGAAAAGAAATCTTTCATAAACAGTGAAGCTTAACTAAGGAACAGGTAACTGATGTCCCAAGCATCATGGATTTGGAAACGCATTTTCTTTGATGAAGTGCCAATGTTCAACTAACTAATATAATATTGTATATTAAATACAAGGCATTAAATGGTACAGGTTAAAAAAAAATCTGCAAATCTGAAATAAAAACAAATGCTAGAAATGCAGTTCCCTCAGCAACTGAAAAGAAATGAATGTTTCAGGTGTGAATCTTTCATCAGAACTAGAAATTGGATGAACAAACCCCTTCATATGACTGAACAAAATGATGGTGGGGGGATAAAGCCTTCAAGAGTGCAGTTGATGGGTTTAACGGCCTGCAAACTGGCTTCTTTGAATACATGAAAGAAATACTCTAAGAGAAGGATGAACCATCCGTGGCTAACTAAGGAAGTAAAGGATGGTATCAAATTGAAAACAAAGGCATACAATGTTGCGAAGAATAGTGGAAGGCCAGAGGATTGGGAAATATTTAAAAACCAGCAAAGGACTAAAAAAAATGATAGAGAAAAGATAGCTTGTGAGAGTAAGCTAGCAAGAAATATAAAAAGAGGCAGTAAGAGCTTCTACAGGTATATAAAAAGAGTAGCTAAAGTAAACGTTGGTCCCCTAGAGGATGAGTCTGGGGAATTAATAATGGGAAACAGGGAAATGGCAGAGACTTTGAACAAATATTTTGTATCGGTCTTCACGGTAGAAGATATTAAAAGCATCCCAATAATGGATAATCAAGGGGCTATTGGGGTGGGGGGGGAAACTTAAAACAATCACTATCACTAGAGAAAAAGTACTAGGCAAACTAATGGGACTAGACGTGGACAAGTCCCCTGGACCCGATAGCCTGCATCCTAGGGCCTTAAAAGAGGTGGCTGCAGAGATAGTGGGTGGATGCATTGGTTGTAATCTACCAAAATTCCCTGGATTCTGGAGAGGTCCCAGCAGACTGGAAAACCGCAAATGTAACGCCCCTATTTAAGAAAGGAGGGAGACAGAAAGCAGGCAACTATAGACTAGTTAGCCTAACATCTGTCATTGGGAAAATGCTGGAGTCCATCATTAAGGAAGTGGTAGCAGGAGATTTAGAAAATCATAATATAGTCAAGCAGAGTCAGCATGGTTTTAGGAAAGGGAAATCATGTTTGACAAATTTGCTGGAGTTCTTTGAGGCCTCAACTATTTACAATCTATATTAATGACTTGGATGAAGGGACAGAGTGTAATGTAGCCAAATTTGATGATACAAAGATAGGTGGGAAAGCAAATTGTGTGGAGGACACAAAGAATCTCCAAAGGGATATAGATAGGCTAAGTGAGTGGGCAAAAATCTGGCAGATGGGAGTATAATGTGGGAAAATGCGAGGTTATCCACTTTGGTAGGAAAACTAAAAAAAGCTAATTATTTAAATGGGGAGAGATTACAAAATGCTGCAGTACAGAGGGGTCTGGGGGTCCTTGTACACGAATCACAAAAAGTTAGCATGCAGGTACAGCAAGTAATTAGGAAGGCAAATGGAATGTTGGCCTTTATTGCAAAGGGAATGGAGTATTAAAGTAGGGAAGTCCTGTTACAACTGTACAGGGCGTTGGTGAGACCACACCTGGAGTACTGCGTACAATTTTGGTCTCCTTATTTAAGGAAGGATATATTTGCATTGGAGGCAGTTCAGAGAAGGTTCACGAGGTTGATTCTGGAGATCAAGGAGTTGTCTTATGAAGAAAGGTTGAACAGGTTGGGCCTATACTCATTGGAGTTTAGAAGAATGAGGGGGGATCTTATTGAAACATAAGATTCTGAAGGGGCTTGACAGGGTAGATGCAAAGAGGATGTTTCCCCTCGTGGGGGAATCTAGAACTAGGGGGCATAATTTCAGAATAAGGGGGCACCCATTTAAAACGGAAATGAGGAGGGATTTCTTCTGAGGGTCGTGAATCTTTGGAATTCTCTTCCCCAGAGAGTTGTGGAGGCTGGATCATTGAATATATTTAAGGTGGAGAGAGACAGATTTTTGAATGGTAAGGGAGTCAAGGGTTATGGGGAGCAGTCAGGGAAGTGGAGTTGAGGCCAAGATTAGATCAGCCATGATCTTATTGAATGGCGGAGCAGGCTCGAGGGGCCAAATTACCTACTCCTGCTCCTACGTCTTATGTTCTTATGAAAAGATATGACACTCTCCTTTAGGCAAGCAGGCCGTTAGTCAATAACTGTGCCTGTGACAGGTTTTTATATAAGTAATTCTCCTCCTCTCAACAGTTTCACAGTATTTTGTATTCAGTGCCCTTGCAGTTTCATAACACGCTCATGATGTGGTCTCCTCTACATTTGGGAGACCAAATGTAGATTGGGTGATGGGTGATCGCTTTGCTGAACACCTCCGTTCAGTCTGCAAGCGTGACCCTGAATTTCCGGTCGCTTGCCATTTTAATTCTCAGTCCCACTCCTACTCTGACCTCTGTCCTTGGTCTCCTACATTGTTCCAATGAAGCTGAACGCAAGCGTGAGGAACAGCACCTCATCTTTCTACTAGGCACTTTACAGAGTTTAACAGCTTTAGATCTTAACACATT
This sequence comes from Squalus acanthias, assembly GCA_030390025.1. NCBI lineage: Eukaryota > Metazoa > Chordata > Chondrichthyes > Squaliformes > Squalidae > Squalus > Squalus acanthias. Next base: position 36,745,627 of record CM059440.1, on the reverse strand, counting down.
TGCTCTCGGACGGCAAGTTCTGGTAATGGAAGATGGCTGCACCAGAGCCACTGGGAGTGGAGGTGGGTGTAGGCTGGTGCTCCCAGAGATGTCGGGGAACATAGGGTCTAATGAGAGGGAGGAACTGAAAGAAATCAGTATTTGTAGGGAAATAGTGTTAGGGAAATTGACGGGATTGAAGGCCGATAAATCCCCAGGGCCTGATAATCTACATCCTAGGGTACTTAAGGAAGTGGCCCTAGAAATAGTAGATGCATTGCTGGTCATCTTCCAAAATTCTATAGACTCTGGAACAGTACCCATGGATTGGAGGGTAGCTAATGTTACCCCACTATTCAAAAAAGGTGGTAGAGAGAAAACGGGGAATTATAGACCGGTAAGCCTGACATCGGTAGTGGGGAAAATGCTAGAGTCCATTATAAAAGATGTAATAGCAGAGCACTTGGAAAACAGTGACAGGATCGGACAAAGTCAACATGGATTTACAAAAGGTAAATCGTACTTGACTAATCTACTGGAATTTTTTGAGGATGTAACTGGTAAAATAGATAAGGGAGAACCAGTGGATGTGGTGTTTTTGGACTTTCAGAAGGCTTTCGATAAGGTACCGCATAAGAGATTAGCGTGTAAAGTTAAGGCACATGGGATTGGGGGCAAGGTATTGACTTGGATAGAGAACTGGTTGACAGACAGAAAGCTCAGATTTGGAATAAACGGGTCTTTTTCCGAGGGGCAGGCAGTGACTAGTGGGGTACTGCAGGGATCGGTCCTTGGACCCCAGCTATTCACAATATATATTAATGATCTAGATGAGAGAATTGGATGTAATATCTCCAAGTTTGCAGACGACACAAAGCTGGGTGGGAGTGTGTGCCGTGAGGAGGATTCTGAGAAACTCCAGTATGATTTGGACAGGTTGGGTGATTGGGCAGAAGCATGCAATGCAGATGCAATATAATGTGGATAAATGCGAGGTTATCCACTTTGGTGTCAAAAACAGGGAGGCAGATTATTATCTGAATGGCAATAGATTGGGAGAAGGGGAGTGCAACGAGACCTGGGTGTCCTTGGGCACCAGTCGCTGAAGGTAAGCATGCAGGTGCAGCAGGCGGTTAAGAAGGCAAATGGTATGTTGGCCTTCGTAGCGAAAGGGTTCGAGTACAGGAACAAGGATGTCTTGCTGCAGTTGTACAGGGCCTTGGTGAGACCACACCTTGAGTAATGTGTGCAGTTTTGGTCGCCTTATCTGAGGAAGGATGTTCTTGCCATGGAGGGAGTGCAGCGAAGATTCACCAGGCTGATACCTGGGATGGCAGGAATGACGTATGAGGAGAGATTGGGTCGATTGGGCTTATACTCGCTGGAGTTTAGAAGAATGAGAGGGGATCTCATTGAAACTTATAAAATTCTAACAGGACTAGACAGACTAGATGCAGGAAGGATGGTCCCGATGGCCGGGGAGTCCAGAACCAGGGGTCACAGTCTAAGGACAAGGGGTAAGCCATTTAGGACTGAGATGAGGAGGAATTTCTTCACCCAGAGAGTGGTGAACCTGTGGAATTCTCTACCACAGAAGGCAGTAGAGGCCAATTCATTAAATATATTCAAGAAGGAGTTAGATATATTTCTTAAAGCTAAAGGGATCAAGGGATATGGAGAAGGCAGGGACAGGGTACTGAATTTGGATGATCAGCCATGATCTCATTGAATGGTGGAGCAGGCTCAAGGGGCTGAATGGCCTGCTCCTATCTTCTATGTTTCTATGGAGTGGGGATCCCCTATTGGTGCAGTCAGCAGGGTGGTCAACACCCCTGGGGTCCACCCACCTTTCTCCCCCACATTCCAGAGACACAACCCTCTCCACGTTGCCAGATTTTTCATACTCTCTTCCCCCCCCAGCCATTCTGCTGTAACTATTTACATCTCCTCTGCACCCATCCTTTGTTTCTCTAATTGTCTCATTATCACCTCCTTTTGCCTTTCAGCATCATCCCTTTTGTCATGCAATCACCCCGCCCTCCGCCCCATCACAGACCTTTCCCTTTTGTTCTTTCCCTGCCCCCTGCCCTTTTCTCTAGCTCTGTACTTGCTTAAAAGCTGTTCATCTCCAACATCTTCCATTTCTGATGAAAGGTGAAACGTTAACGGCATTTGTCTCTCCATCGATGTTGCCTGCCCTGCTGAGTGTTTGCAGCATTTTCTCTTTTTATTTCATAGTATGGTAATGTTTTGAGCAGGAGATGACTATTGGTCCAACTAGCCTACCCTATTAAACCTTCCATCAGTCTCCTTAATGTGATTCTGGAACCAATAGCTCTGCATCTCATTTCCCAATAGGAATTAATCCAATACTTTAATGAAAACCTAGAACGACATTTTGTTCCAGCACCCCGATACTCTTCCATCGTTAAAAAGTTGCCTAAATTTCCAATTTTTAATTTTTTTTTACACCTTTAACTTTAAATTATGTCTCAGTCTTTAAATCCGCCAGACCTTGCCTGGATTCAAATTGCCCGTACCTGTATAAACTTAAAAGATCTCAAATCATGTCCATACCCTCCTCCTCTTTGCCAGAGAGTAAAATCCAGTGAAAACAATCCTTCCTCGCAACACAGCCCTCAAGTTCAGGAGTCACTCCTATGTGGCACTCCTATGGACATCCTCCAATAATTCTGTATCTTTCCTGTAATCTGGCAACCAAACCCCCAGGTCAAAAGGACCTGGCTTGAAATGACTGGAAACAACAACAGAAAACACTGGAAAAACTCAGCAGGCCAGGCAGCATCCATGGAGAGAGAAACAGAGTTAACGTTTCAGGTCGAAGACCTTTCGTCAGAACTGGAAAAAAGCAGGAAATGAAATAGATTTAAAGCAAGGATAAAGCTGGGAAAAGGGGATGGGGATGAAAGAACAAAAGGAGAGATTAAGAGACATTGTAACCTCGGCCCCTATCACATTTATATTTTATTTTTTCATCCACCCTTTTGTTTGGCTCCCCCCCTTTTTTTTCCTCCCAGAAGCTGGCAGCTGTCCTTCATTCTGCCAGTGCATTTCACACTTCATTTAGCCTCAACCTGTCACATTAACACCTCCTCTTGCCTTGATTATCTCTTAATGTCTTTCAATGTCTCTTAAGCTCTCCTTTTGTTCTTTCATCCCCTCCCCCTTTTCCCAGCTTTAAATCCATTTAATTTCCTGCTTTTTTCCAGTTCTGACGAAAGGTCTTCGACCTGAAACGCTAACTCTGTTTCTCTCTCCACGGATGCTGCCTGGCCTGCTGAGTTTTTCCAGCGTTTTCTGTTGTTATTTCGGATTTCCAGCATCCGCAGTATTTTGCTATCATTGAAATGACTGGCCTTCTCTTCAAACAAAAAGATTTTATTGCCTCTTCAACGAAGTGCAATACTCTGCAGTGTGATACAAGTGTGCTACACACAAGACTAGATTGATTATAGATATAATCTATTTCTACTCACAGTTGTACTCGTCTCATCGTATTCTACTGGATCTCCGAGGATATTTACAGCTACCAGGGCAACCTAAAATTAAATACACTCAAATTAGAAATATATAAATTACTCCTTTCGGCTTCACAGATGGATTCCAGCTATTACAAGTGTTCATTTAATTAACTGTAGGACAGCAGGTACCTTTGATAATATTTTTTTAAGCCGGCCAACACTCAACTCTTCAGGAAAGGTCAGAATATTTTACATAGACGTGTGCTGCTTGGAACCCAGATTGGCTGTTGGTTTTTAGGATAGAAACGTAAAAATTCACAGCACAGAAGGAGACGATTCGTGCCATGCCGACCATCATGTGTTTTGCTAGAGCAGTCCAAAATTAATCCCACTGCCCTGCTCTCCCCACAGCTCTGTATCTGCCTCTGCTTCAAATATTGTCAATTTTCCTGTAAAGGAAATAATGATCTCTGTCTCAACTACTCTGTGGCAAAGCATTCCATGCTTTAACAGCCTCCGAGTAAAGAAATTCCTCGAACCTCCCTCCTTGTTCTTTTAGTAATAATTTTAAATTGATGAACCCAAAACCAGAGGAAATGGTCATCAAGTCTCTCCTTATAACTATAGTTTCCCGTCCCTGGCAAATCTACAATTTACACGCTCTGTCTTTAATGTCCCAAGATAAACCTCTGCGTAGGAAAGCGGCCAAGCCTTTTGTATCCTGATCTAATAGTACTGAACACTGATGGAATGACTCCTGAGTATAACGTAAGCAGGACAAAAAAATGATGCTCACATTCCAAATGGACCAAACCAATTTCTGATCAATTTGGTCCCTACCTGGACTGGAATCATTACAATCAATCAGCCTTGATACAGACTGGCACATCAGATGAGGACAGGTAGTATCACTAAACAGAATTCAGAGGATAGAACAGTAAACATGAACTGTTAAGACACCAACAAAAAGACAAGGAGGAAACAAGGCAGCTTTGCATACTTGCACGACTGCTTCATTGTAGGTTTAGCTGCAGAAAGTCTTCTGCAAGTGGGCATCGTGATCCATTATTCCGTATTTTGAATGTGATACTTGTATACTAATGTAGTGTGTTTTCTTGTTTAAAAACCCAACATAAAAGTCTAAAAATAAGAGTTCAAGAAAAGGAAGACCTGATTTAATGGAGTTCAACCCATTCCAAAAGTCCTCCACTTTATAGATGGCACAGCAGAGTTAACAACTGACAGGAATTACTGCCATCTGCTTGAAACTAGGCCATGTACATTGGACCTTGAAGGAAGCTAGCCTGTTGAAAAGGAATGGAAGAGATGTTTAAGAAAAGAAAATTGACCCAATACACCATTTCTTATCAGTTGATTTCAAGCCGACCTTCTCAACATACTTCACTACTCCCCCTCCCCTCACTGGGGTCCAGAAACACATCCAAGGCCAGATTTTTTTTCTACTGCCCCCCCCCCCCCCTATTTTGGGGTGGATTTGGGGAGGAATTGTGGAGAGGAACAGTTCCATAAGTTCCCTGATGTCTGCAATCACACCTGGAATTTTCCACCAGAACTGATGGCGAACGAAGAATACGTCCATTTATATTTAGATAAGCATATGCAAATGAGAAATTAGTGACAGGAAAACATCTAATGTGCTTCCTGTTATTAATGTTTTACCAATGCTGGGCATCAGGAACATTGCCGTAATTCTGGCAACCTGCATTACTAAAAGGTGAGGGGGGGGAGATCCAAAATGAAACGGAGATTAATTGCACTAGGTAATGTAGGCCATTTAAAAAATTCTATTCAGTTTCTTTACTCAACACCGCCAGCCAGATTTTCCTCCCCTTCATCTGAGGCAGTCAACCTAGCAGGCCCAGAAACACTGCTGGGGTCCCACCACCAAAATTCAACTGAACCTGATATCAGAAGATCTGCCAAGGTCAGAGTGGGTGCACCATCAGCCAAGTCCCACCCCAACACACTTCTGGCAGGAACCTTGTCACAGAGGAAAATCTTAAACCCTAATCTCTTTAACCTAACTTTTTTAATGGTCTCAATAGTTTTCCTGGATCAAGTTCAATAACCCCCTTCATAATTCTGAAAACTATTAGGTCATCGCCAAGCAGAATAAGCCCAGCTTCTTAAATTTTACCTCATAGGGTTGATTCCCAGTCTGTGTGGAGTTAGCTGATTTCAGCCAGCCCAACAGTTTGGGACACCATAATTGAATTCAGTACCCCTTGGGTCTGGTCAGGTAAAAATAAACCAGGACTCACTATCCTGACTCGCTCTCTAGGCTCACATATAAAGAACGGTCATTTAAGTGAGGTATAGGTGGGTTCCCGGCACCCTTGAAACCTACCCCAGTAAAAGTCAATCGCTTCTTGATTAGAGGGGAGAAATTTGGGAGTCAGAAAAGTTCTAAAGAGAAAATCACAATTTAGATTCGAGGCCTGGTATCACTTTGAATGCACAACCGCAAGGACAATAAAATCTTTCCCAAGTGTTTTGAATAGTAGAATTAGTTTTCGTTTGATAAATTGAATTGTGTTTTAACAGTAATTTGAGAGAGGAAAGAATAAAATAAACTTTAATAGATGGGACAATGGAGGGCACTCCGTTAGCAAATTGGATGTCAGTCATTCAGAAGTGCATTTCTCATGCTACACAGAATTTGTTGTTTATAAATTCTGCAACAGATTCTAATAAAGCTATAGCATTTTATAATTCAAACATCCTTAGTCTTATTTACTACTGCATTGTTCAACTGTTCCATTTTCTCTGTTGCTGTTTGCTTCGGTCACACCCAAGGTTACCATACAAACATTGCTTCACAAACGATACATTACTTTTAGTTGACAGCTTTTATGCATGTAGCTTAGGAACTCATGCCTTTAACTGAACCTGATCAATACATTAGCCACTACTGAGCGTCATTAAAATACATACACACAGACGTTATGGGGCTGCTAAGATACACTGATGAGGTCTCAATAGCTTCAGTTTACTAGCCAACAGAACTATATAAGAGAGAGCTGGACTGCATGTTACGAACTAAATTATTACTACTAGAGGTTTAGCCAGGTACTTAATTAAAAGTAATATGCATATCCCTCAAGTTGCATCATCAGCTTCCCTTACAAATAAAACTAATTTCAATAGAGCTCCTGGATCATACCATCACAAAGTACAATGATATGGATTTTCTCCCGCAAAGTGAACTTTTACCAGTTACCCTCACTGGTACACATCTAATAGTGGAGCAAGTCATTATTGCTCCATTTTCTGAATCTGCAACAACCAAAAAGATACACAAAATGTGCTGAAATAATCAACAGCACCAAAAATGAAAACAAAAAAAAATTGCATTCTGAGAGACACACTTGTTATGCTGCTTTCTCATTAAATTGGCAAAAGAAAATGACTATATTGGGCCCTCTCCCTTTAAAACTGCTATCACCCCACTCCTCAAAAAACCCACATATGACCCAGGCATCCTCTCCAACCTCCCTTTCCTCTCTCCAAGTATTCAGTTTCATTCCCATCCCATCTCTGCGGCCATCTCTCCTGAAACTCCCTGTTTGAATTACTCCTTCTGCTCTTCTCATCACTGAAATGGCCCTACCCAACTTCACGAACATCCTCCATTGGTGCACTCTCCCTCGACCTTGCCGCTGCGTCAGTGTTGGTTGACTGTGCCATTGTCTAAACGACTCTCTATCGCCCAGCTTCAAGGGGCTGCTCTTGCACAATTTCATTCCTACCTATCCACATGTAGACAGTGCATCTCCAGCAAGGGCTTTTCCACTCCCCGCACAATCCCTCCTTGACTTTTTGCAACGTCTGACAAGGATGACCATGCCTCACCATCTCCTCCAATGCCTGCCTTCTGTCATCAAACTCCATGGCCCTTGAATGTGTTTGGATAAATAGGAATTGAACCAGCCAGTGGATCTCCAGCAATGGCTTCTTTTCACTCCCCATAGTCAGCTCTGGAGCCTCGCAAAGAATCTACCCTTAGCTAGATGCTGCCCCTCGGCGACATCATCTGCAGACATGGTGCCAGCTTTTACATGTACGTTGACGATACCTAGCTTTACCTCTTCACATATCTTGACCTTTCAACTGCTTCTATGCTGTCAGATTGCTTCTCAGGTGTCAAGTGCTGGATTCTTCATAATTTCCTCCAAATCAACAATGAGACGACCAAAGCCATCATCTTCAAACTGCACCACAAACTCTGCTCCCTTGCTACGGATTCCCTCTCCCTCCTTGGCCACTCTCAAGCTGAGCCACATGGTTTACAATCATGGCATCCAGTTCGGCCTTGACCCGAGCTTTAAATCCTGTATCGGCGTCACCAAGGCCTTTTAATTCCACCTCCACAAGGCAAACCTCTGCCGCTGAAACCTTTAGCCATGCCTTTGGCACTTCTAAATTCAACTAATGTTCTCCTTGCTGTCTTTCTATCCAAAACCTCCATAAACTCCAACTTGCCCAAAACTCTGCTGCAAATATCCCATTCCACATGATGTCCTGCTCACCTATTACCCCTGTCCTCACTGACCAGCATTCCCCCAAAGCAATCAGTTCAAATTCCGTGCCGTCTGTAAATTGCTCTATGGTCTTGGCCCACCCTAGCTGTACAATCTCCTCCAGCTTCAATTTCCCCTCCAAAACACTTCTGATTCTAACCTCCTGTGTTCACCCCACAATACCACTTGCCCCCCACCCGCTCCCTTTGACCCACCATTGGTGACAGAGCCTTGGTCCTTCTCTTTGGAATTTCCTCCCTCAACCTCTCCACCTTTAAAAGACTTCCTCAAAATTCATCTCTGATCTAGCCTTTAATCGTCCATCTTAGTCTCTCCCTTCCTGGGTCAGCGTCAGTTTTCATGGCATTCATTCTTGAAGCACCTCAGGATTTTGTTTTAACTTTAAAGTTATTGTGTGTTCACCACAACAGGAAATTATGGAGGTTTTTAGTTTAAAAAAGTCAAATGTAACAGCAGTGTCCGAATGCAGATTCCCATTTTAGGTCAGAGATAAGTTAATTTGGTATTAATTACTGACTTAAAAGATGAGTCAGTGATTTGGTGTCAGTAACTGCTGCAAAGAAGGTAGCATCAGGCTTAATCCCCATCACAACAGCACTTCTGGAACCAGCAACAAGCAGCCTCAAATAATTATACATTGTCAGAATTTTGTAACAAACAGAATGTGGTTTTAATAAAACTACCTTTATCCAACAAATTATTTATAACATTTAAGTGGTGAAACTCAGCTTCCAGGCAAGGAAAGTATACAACTTGGAACTCAAAAGAAAATCACAAGATGAACCCTTAGTCAGTAACAATATGGTACTACAACAACTGCTTTGGATATTTCCACAAGTTACATTAAAGACACTTGTTATTTTCAGATATTTACAGATCTATATAAAGTTGATGCACTGTTACCTGATTGTACAAGTTGTATCTGTTGACATGGTTTTTATGGAATGTTAATTTCAGATATTGCCCAACTGCATCAACATGGACAGACTTAAGCTCCCGTGCTTTGAATCCCGTCTTTTGATTATCCGAGAGAGAAACATACCTGTAAGAACAGATTCATATAAAGGATTGATATACATTAGCATTGTACAAGATATGCAGCACTTTATAAATTCTTTTAAAAATTGCATTTAGATAGCAAAACTTCATGAAGCTTCACAGTCTGATGCCAGAACCAAGCAGGAATAGGAGGGAAATTAGGGAAGATGGTCGAAGGGAGTTTTAAGGAATATGGGGACTTTGAAGGTGTAGAAGGAGGTCACAAAGGTGGAGAGATTTAGGAAGACAGTTCCAAGTGTGAAAGCGAGAAGGCTAGGGGCTCTATGGTGTAGTGGAGGAAACAGGGGACGCTCAACAGACCAGTGTTGAATGAGTGTAGGGTGCAATCCAGGATGTAGGGCTGAAGAAGATTGAAGTAGTAGTGTTCAGCAAAACCATGAAGGATCTGAAGAGAAGGACAAGATTTTTAAGTCAATGCCCTGAGGGATGCGAGGAAATGGAGGTCACCAAGAGAGGGGTGGTGGGGATAGGATGCAGACAACAGAGTTCTAGTGAAGTTAAGAGTCTATAAAGGATGGAGCTCACTATCCAGTTTTCTTCCTTTACACCACTGAGGAGCATTGGGATGTATTTCTACATTATAGATGCCATGTAAATTGATGTTTGCAAATATCAGTAATTTAATATTACTGTAGATGATTGGTACTTTCGCAATAATAGGCTGGCGTGTCACCTTTTCAAATTTGGAGATAATTGTTCAGTGACATTTTTTAGGCTACAAGTCCTCCTTACTCCATCCTACCATCTTTGTAGACAAGCAATTACTCTTGTTATTTAAAATGGTCTGGGGTTACTATTATATGCACAAATCAATTTACCAAAAGAGATGAAGTGCTAGTTTGTCTAGTTACAAACTTAACAGCCGAAGTACCATTTTGCGTTCCTATTTCAAGATCCTACGACTTTTTTTCCCCCTTCCTTTGATTATTTTTCGTTCACCATGAGTTGAGGTCTGTGGAGTATATCTTTCAGTTTGCTTACGTTGCACTTTCCCTGCTTTATACTCACACCAACCTTTTTTCCCCCCCCAAAGTTAACTGAAGAAAATATACCTTTGTATGTTCATTTGAAAAGCTGGTCAGCAACAAAGGTGGGGCAGTTTCTTCTTTACCCTCTCCCCTCCAAAACAGGTTCTGGTAAAACTATTAATTTGCTCCTACATACGTCCTGGAGTTAAAGGCACACACCAGGTCCACTAGTTGCCCTCAGACAAGGAATGGTGCTGAGGAGTGGAACAAGATTCCCCCTCTCCCAATATACTGAATGTTCAGGAAAGAATCCTTCCTTAAAACCTTAATTGAAACAGTTTCCCTCTACACATTTTATCCCTAGTCATCAAAAGGTTCATTCAGCACCTTTCATTTACAATCCACCCATTTTTCTATTTTTTTTCAAACACTACATTTTTATCAGTACGAGTGGCAGTGTATATAATTACAGCAACTCTGAGCTCTGTTGTTAATCTGTCAAGACTTTTTTCACCCATACCCGAGTCTGCGGAATCGGTCCGCGTGGTGGACCCCAAAGTGATCCGGAAGACTGTCGCTGATGTAAAATTCAATTTTTGTAGAAATCAAGTACTGGTGCGCAAGTAACTGCAGCTTGCGGATCCGACAGCGCTCCACCATCTGCAGGACAATCTCCTGTGGGTACAGGCAGAACCTAAACAAACCAAATTAGAGGCAAAAATAGCTTAGGCGCACGCAGTAAAAACAAATGAGAGCTAGGTTTTAAAACACAAACTAATGTGTGAAGTATAATGCAGGATGTTTAATTAGAAATTGCTGAAAGTGACCATTATGGTTATATAGGAGTTGGTGGGGGCGGGGGGGGGGGCAAGGAAAGAGAAAATTCCATATAAAAATCCACAAGAGTGGTTAGCATGATTCAGATATCTGAATTCTCAGATTACATTATGCACATCAATTTCTACCATTCATAAGTTTTTACAAAAAGGATATTGTACTGTTTCAATAAAGCAAGGAAGACATTGATGAGAGTTAAAAGTAGACATGGACAACTCCCACAATGGCTCACAGGAAGTGTCTATCTTTGATCCATGTCCCAAAAAGGCAAAAGTATGGTTGCTGCATTTGGCCTAAACATCCCTGGGTTATGGACAAAAGAAAAACAGCCAGTCTTCCAACTACTGATCCCTACTAGAAACAGAACTTGTACGTATTAATCTTGGGTGGGAACAGAATTGGGCTCAGCTGCAAATCAAGTAGCTTACTAGCACTCGTTCACATCTGACAGTCAGCTACTTATGCAAGGCACTTGCACAAATGCGCCACCATTTGTAAAACTGTATCCCAGCAAATGTCAGCAACTCCAGGAGTGGAATGGAGAAAATTTAGTGTAGGGGGAGGAGCAGATTTGTGTTATTCCATGCGTGTTATTTTAAGTTTTGTTTATTTTTGACCTTGGACGTCGACTGAGAACTCAGGATACTTCAACATTCAACACATCGCAAGAACTAACTTTCTCTGGAATTTATGTGATCACTGTTTATTATGGCTGTTGAAGATATAAGCCTTTTCCAGGAAATTATTTTCTGACAATTTCCTTGATTACCATGTGCCTGTCACCAACCTCAAGAGAACAAGCAACCTACTCTAAAGACTCCAAGGCTGTACTAAAACTGATTTCTAGGTAATGCACAAGAACAACAGAGAAGCTGCCTCTGATTTTCCCTCCTTGCAGAGGCATGTCTGGTTTCCAGTTGGCATTTCACCAACATGCAATGAAAAACATGGACACAATGGAAATTATTTTTAAAATGTAGTCTTTTCTGATTGTGATTCAAAAATTCATGGTGTGAATTAGCATTTCTTTAAAAATACACAGTGCCATAAAGCTGTAATTGTTAAACCTGTAGACTGATCAGTGAGAAGTTTAATAGCCAAACACTCAAGGTCACCTGGCAGTAAGAATCTTCTAAGCTGTGCACTAACCAAACTACTATACTACATTTAGAGCAGTTATTTTTCGGTTGAGTTGTTTAAGTTAATGAGGCTAAATGTCCATGCAAAGGATGTATAAATCCATACCAGAAGCCATCTCGCCAAATTACCAAAGGAACTAACTCAAATCTGAAAACAGTCAGTGGATAAACAAATGTAGCTGCAAAACATTTACCGACAAATGGCCCGACCCACTGATGATGGGTTGTCGAGTTGGTTAAAAAGCTTAAGTAATTTCCAGACAATTTTGTAAACATTCATTTTTGAAATAAACCCAGTACCTCACAGAATCATAGAATGATTACAGCACGGAAGGCGGCCATTCGGCCTGTCGAGCCCGTGCCAACTCTCAGCTAGTCTCACTCCCCCGCCCTCTCCCCGTAGCCCTGCATTTTCTTTCCCCTTCAGATACTTATTCAACTCCCTTTTGAAAGATAAGATTGAGTCTGCCTCCACCACCCTTTCAGGCATTGCATTCCAGATCCTAACCTATCCGCCAATGGGAACAGTTTCTCTCTATCTACTCTGTCTAGACCCCTCATGATTTTGAACACCTCCATCAAATCTCCTCTCAATCTTCTCTGCTCCAAGGAGAACAACCCCAGCTTCTCCAGTCTATCCACGTAACCGAAGTCCCTCATTCCTGGAATCATTCTTGTAAATCCTTTCTGCACCTTCTCCAAGGCCTTCACATCCTTCCTAAAGTGTGGTGCCCAGAATTGGACACAGTACTCCAGTTGGGGCTGAACCAGTGCTTTATACAGGCTCATCATAATTTCCACACTTTTGTACTCTATACCTCTATTTATGAAGCCCAGGATCCCCCAAGACTTTTTAACTGCTTTCTCAACCTGCCCGCCACCTTCAACGATTTGTGCACAAATACCCCCAGGTGTCTCTGTTCGTGCACCCCCTTTAGGATTGTACCATTTAGTTTATATGTCCTCTCCCCATTCTTTCTACCAAAATGTATCACTTCACACTTTTCTGCATTAAATTTCATCTGCCACGTGCCCGCCCATTTCACCAGCCTATGTCTTCCTGAAGTCTATCACTCTCCTCCTCACTGTTCACTATACTTCCAAGTTTTGTCTCATCTGCAAATTTTGAAATTGCGCCCTGTATACCCACTGATTGCTTGAACTGAAATCTGGCGAAGAGCTTTAATTACCATAATCGAGCCAACAAGGTAAGCGTTCACAAGCAGAACAAAAATATATCTAAACCCTAATCCTGCTGGGGATTAATAGCAGCAATATTTTGTGCTCCTTACCTTGGAGATCGCCAGCCGTTTACTGTTGGCGCATGCACCATCAGTTCATTTGAATTATACCCATCTTCATGGCCAGAGGAGCTTATTGCAACAAATCCAATTTTGTGTGGCATTCTAGAGTTCTATGCTGCAAGAGGCCAGAGAAATCAAACAAATGAATTAGTCATCACACTGTAGATCTTTCCCTGTACAAATGTCCATATGTTATATTATTGTATGCCACTTAGAAAAATTTCCATTTACATAGTACCTTATCACATCTCCAAGACACATCTCAAAAAGCTTTACATAAATTACTATTGAAGTGTAGTCACTGTTATGTAGCCAATTTGCGCACAATAAGTTCCAAAAACAGCAATGAGGTGAAAGACCAGGTAATGTTTTTGGTGCTCGTCGAAAGAGAAATGTTGGTCAAGACCTCAGGAGCACTGCCTGCTCGACCTCAGAATGTGCTGTGGGATCTTTATTGTCCACCTAAACCACCAGAACAGGCAGAGGGGACCTCGATTTAACATCTCCTCCGAAAGACGGCACCTTAAACACTGTAGCACTCCCTCACTATTGAGCATTAACAGCTTGAATTCCAGAAACTTCTAACCTGGAGGAATTAGTGCTGAAAATGAGCCAAGCTGACATGTAAATGAATAACGATATATATTTAGAAGTATAGTCTTATTTTGAACATACTAAAATTTATATATATATTAATTATTATAAACTAAAAAGGAAATGAGACCAATTACCAGAAAAAAAAGAGATAAAAAATACACAGCAACCAAAGGAGTCTTGTATTGGAAGACAGGAACAGGAGCAGACCATTTAGCCCCTCGAGCCTGTTTCGCCATTCATTTAGATCACGACTGATCTGCATCTTAACTCCATCTACCCTCCATCATATCTTCTAAACACCCTTCCCAAACCAATGGGCAGTTGCTCATCAACAGGAAACCCAAATGACAAGAGTTTGCAGCAGTGTGGAGCTAGTGACAATTCTTTGCACCAAGAAAGGCGTGAGGGATGGTGAGGTATCTATTATTCACTGCAACATATGGCATTTCTATGCCCAGTATAATCTGTTCTGTCCAGTTACTTAAAACTTCAATTCCCATATCAATTTCATCTCTTATTCATACACTTGCTTCCTCATTGATCAACCATGGTGAACATCCATCCTCTCCCACAGCTGTCTCTGGATAGCAACCTCGGACACCTGTTTATGCATTGATGAATTATTCCAGAACCGATAACTGATGTGTGCTTTAATGTGTTTCTGCATAACCATTTTGCAACACGTACAAAGAGGTTATCTAGTCACTTCTGTATTACAATTTACACGTTTAAAATTTTAGTATGTTCAAAATAAGACTATACTTTTATATAACCTCTTCAGCTGAACCAAAAAAACATGCAATTCCAAACAAAATATAAAGAGCTACTGAATGCTGCTGCTAAATACCAGTTAATAAAATACATGCAAAATTATCCATAAAAAAATCAAAAATGTTAAAAGAATTCATGGGGGCAGAAATAAGGCTCGCCACGGGTGAGTACGCACTGCGTACTCACCCGTGGACGGAACGAAAGTGCCAGTTTCTTGCATGCACGGGAAACCGGCACTTCCATTCCCCTGAAGGAAGGGGTTCAGAGGTCGAACGCACACGCCGGAGGGCCAGCGCGTTCGCCTCGCACTTCAGGTTTTTTTTTTTTAACAGGTTCCTCCGTTAGGGTAAGCACGGAGAATATACACATTGAAAAAGGAGGCGCTAGGCCTTCTTTTAACAAGTGTTGATTTTATTAAAATTTAAACATTTTTTTCCCCCACAGATTTATCTTTTTTAATTACTTTAAGAAAGGTAAGTTTAGTTTTAACCCTGTTAAAAAGTGTAATTAATTTTTTCAAATTTAAATTTTGCTTAAAATAGTTAATGTAATTTATAGTTATTTTAAAAATGTGATTTTTTTTTAAATTTATTTGTAGTTTTAGGGATGTTTTGGGGCCGATCTGTATTCATAGATTTGACAGGTTGTCAAATCTATGAATGAAAGATAGTCTGCTGCCATTGGCTCTCCTGGCCCACGTGATCCTAGGGGACGTATCGCACTAATTACGCCCCTGGGATACGCAGGCACTGCGCGCCGGCAGTTGGAGGAGGCCCAGGACCCGAATTCCTCGTGGGCCCAGGGGTCAACGGCAGGCGCGGTAGGTAGCTGCGCGCGCGATCCTTACACCCGCGGGAAGCCAGGGAGCCGAATTTCTGGCCCATAAATGCTGTTACAATTTGAGCCCTCTCCCGTGCTCAGAGCAAAAGGCATAGGCAGATTCAGACTTCCAACAACCCGATGTATTCCAAACCTATGTGAATTAAAAAGTTTAGCATGCACAGGATAGAAAATACCCTTTTACCAAGATATTTTCCAGTGAAGGTTGAGAGTTTCCCACCACGTTTCTGTCCACTTCAATAGATTTCATGCTGTCATTCCATATTGATTACATAGCATTCACACAGAAAGAATAATAAATGCAGCAGAACAATGTTAAACTTGCAAGCAACTTATTTCATGGTGAAAATAAAGCTCTCTAGAATGCCTTTACAGAATCTTTAAACTCATCCCCCAAATATATACCTCACTTCCTCTGAAGTGACAGACAACTTCTTGGAGGGAGTGCCAGCTAATTAAGTTAGAATAATGATTTCTGTCACTTAAGTAGATGGGGACGTGCACTGCAGCCCCATTGCTGGCTGGAGAAATATTTACTCGGCCAGGCCTAAAGCCTTGTAGTTTACATCTGCTGTGATACCACCTTAATGATTGCGGCAATCACAGATGACCTCTTTTCTTCAGCGTACCTACATTATTTTGGTACTGACTTTTATGAGTAGCAACACAGCTTTGACCTAATTAGGTTTTCTTTGCAAGACATATAAAAGAGGCACGCTACAGCCCTCTGGACTCAATATCGAGTTCAACAATTTTAGATCATAACCTCAGCTCCAATCACATTTATATTTTATTTTTTCCATCCTTTTATTTGCCCCCCCCCACCTTTTTTTTCCTCCTAGAAGCTGGCAGCTGTCCTTCATTCTGCCAGTGGATTTCACACTTCTTTCAGCCTTAATCTGTCACATTAACACCACCTCTAGCCTTGCATATCTCTTAATGTCTCTTCATCGCCCCCTTTGTTCTTTTATCCCCTCCCCCTTTTCCCAGCTTTACTCTGGCCTTAAATCTATTTGATTTCCGGCTCTTCACAGTTCTGACGAAAGGTCATCGACCTGAAACGTTAACTCTCTTTCTCTCTCCACGGATGCTGCCTGGCCTGCTGAGTTTTTCCAGCGTTTTCTGTTGTTATTTCAGATTTCCAGCATCCGCAGTATTTTGCTATCATATAAAAGAGGATAGTCGCCTCTCCTTTAATTAGCCAATTCTCTCAACAGTGTGCTCTTGCAGAAAGCCAGCACGGACTTGACAGGCCGTATGGCCTCCTTCTGTGCTGTAACCATTCTATGATTCAGTACTATTTCAGTACTAATTAGGCACACAGCTTTCAACAAACTAATGTTGACAGGGATCTTGAGTAGAAGATCCAAAGTGTTTTCAATACTGGATAGAATAGATCAGACAAAAGTTGTCAGGGTACTATCCACAACATGAAACCAATTCACATTACAGTACATTACCCTTCTGCCTTTGGCAAAATAATCTCCTACGGCAAGTTGTCTTGTTGCTTTGTGCTTGCAAGAGGGCAGCCTGGAAAAACAAAAACCCAGCTTTAATATTTAGTCCCCCAATTGGCTGGAAAAACAGCACCTTGAACCAGTTTTCTACCAGTGAAGGAGGCACCAAATTTCAGAATTACATGGAAATGATTGAGGACACATCAGAAAATGTTAGAACTGAACACAGTAACATACCAATAAAACAGCAGAATATGTCCCATTATAATCAACAGCAACAATTATTAATAAAGTGCCACTATTCTCGTCAAAAACCTGTCCTCTGGAGACAGCATGTAATTTCTGAATCTACATTGCAATCCATTTCAATGCAATTCCATCATATAACAAGTTTTACAAAGGCACTTTTTCCCCATGAAGAACGTGATTAACTGAGTTGACGTAAATTATTGGTCAACTTACCAATAAGTGAACATTTTCAAACATCCTTCCCCCCAACTAAAAAAAAAATAAAACAAATCACAACTAAGTTCAAAAGCAGCAGCAGCAGCAGAGGACCATTGTCGACACTGAGTGTGATCAGCACTGGGCTGCACCACGCCTGGGACTCGCTGCCTCAGGAGGAAAGGCCACTTGGGATGGCAGAAGGTGATCCTGCAACGGTTGGCGTGGGATCGCCATCCCCAGCAGAGGGCTGGAGGAGCGATGGGGAGGGAAGAATATTGGGGGGAAGCGAAGAATACTGCGGAAGGAATTATTAGCGCCAGAAAATGCTGGGACTTTCTCCGGGCCCGGAACTCGCCCGCCCGCTGGAAAGAACGGCGCCAACTCCAGTCACTCGCCCGAGCCGGAGAGGCCCGAGTCGGCCTCCAGGCCACCATGCTTAACCCGCCTCAAATCATGATTATTTCCCACCTCCCCACAAACATTCACGATGTTCTGGGTTTTTTTGTGTGTGTGTGTGTGAAGTTGACCTGGTTGCTGGCGCCGCGGTTTTAACGCTGCACCTTCCTCTGCCGCCTCGCGCCGCATCTCCATAACCACCGGCTCCCGCAGCACGCAAGCGCACACTCACCGCCAGCCCCGCGCTCGGTATGCTGGGAACTGCAGTCTCTTTTTTTTTTTGCCGTTACGCATGCGCACCGCCGCCACCCGCAGCGCGCAGGCGCACACTCACCGCCAGCCCCGTGCTCAGCATGCTGGGAACTGCAGTCTTTTGTGGCCGTGACGCATGCGCACCGCCACCAGCTTCAGCTTCATTTCAAGCGCCGTCAATCAATCAGACTGGCATTTTACAGGTTTTATTCAATTCATTAAATGTCATTCTTTAACAGGAAATTCTTCTTCGCGCAGTGAGTAGACTCCCACATAGAATAGAGGAGGCATAAACTCTGCAATTGTTGAAGAATCAAGTGGCTGAAAAGATAGACTTGCATTTATATAACGCCTTTCACAACCACCGGACGTCTCAAAGCGCTTTACAGCCAGGACACCAGGGATAACTCCCCCTGCTCTTCGTCGCAATAGTGCCGTGGGATCTTTTACGTCCACCTGAGAGCGCCACGGTTTAATGTCTCATCTGAAAG
Source organism: Squalus acanthias (assembly GCA_030390025.1). Taxonomy (NCBI): domain Eukaryota; kingdom Metazoa; phylum Chordata; class Chondrichthyes; order Squaliformes; family Squalidae; genus Squalus; species Squalus acanthias. The sequence goes on along the minus strand of CM059440.1, from coordinate 36,727,046 downwards.
ACGACACCTCCGACAGTGCAGCACTCCCTCAGCACTGCACTGGAGTGTCAGCCTAGCTTTATGTGCTCCAGTCCCTGGAGTGGGACTTTAACCCACAACCAGTGGGGGAATTGAATATCTTTCTGGATGCCTGATTTAAGATGGGCGGAATGGCCTTTCTCGTCTGTAATTATCTAGTGATTATCTTCAAGCAGCCAACTAACCTCAAAAGTACCATCGTTCGCAGCAAATTACCCAGCTGTCAGGAGAACAGCGACCACGACACCACACAACCCTGCCACGGCAACCTCTGCAAGACATGCCAGATCATCAACACAGATACCATCATCACACGTGAGGACACTACCCACCAGGTACATGGTACATACTCATGTGACTCGGCCAACGTTGTCTACCTCATACGTTGCAGGAAAGAATGCACCGCGGCATGGTACATCGGCGAGACCATGCAGACACTGAGACAACGTATGAACGGACACTGCGCAACAATCGCCAGGCAGGATTGTTACTTCCCAGTCGGGGAACACTTCAGCAGTCAAGGACATTCAGCCTCGGATCTGCGGGTTAGCGTTCTCCAAGGCGGCCTTCGAGACACACGACAACGCAAAATCATCGAGCAGAAACTGATAGCCAAGTTCCGCACCCATGAGGACGGCCTCAACCGGGATCTCGGTTTCATGTCACGCTACAGAACGTGACTCGACATCGTTGTCTGGTTCACAGGTGTGATTTCCAGTTCTTAAAAAAAAGTTAAAAGCTTAACTGCAGACTGCAGCATTTGACACGTTGGACCCCCCTGTGACCCACCTCATTGTCTTAGCTGTACTCTGCTGTGTCTTTGATGTAATGCCTCCCTGACGGATTGTATCTCTGCAGACACATTGTTCTCTGTCTATATATACTTTGAGAAGTCGCACAACACCAGGTTATAGTCCAACAGATTTATTTAAAATTACAAGCTTTCGGAGCTATCGATCGCCCCTTCTTCAGGTAAAGTTACTATGAGTGAATCTACAAAAGTTCACAGAATTTAAACACAGAAAAAGCAGATACAATCTTTCCTTACATCAAAGACACACCAAGAGCACAGCCAAGACAATGAGATGTGTCCCAGGGGGTCCAACGTGTCAAATCCTGCTGTCTGCATATCCTCTCCATGTCCCTTCCTCTCTCTCCGTCCTTTTTGGGTTTGTATTTTGGGTTTGTTTTTTTGTGTTTGTTTTTTAAAAACTGGAAAGACAGACGACAATGTCAAGTCATGTTCTGTAGCGTGACATGAACCCGATATCCCTACTGAGGCCGTCCTCATGAGTGCGAAACTTGGCTATCAGTTTCTGCTCGATGATTTTGCGTTGTCGTGTGTCTCGAAGGCCGCCTTGGAGAACGCTAACCCACAGATCCGAGGCTGAATGCCCTTGACTGCTGAAGTGTTCCCCGACAGGGAGGCAACCATCCTGCCTGGCGATTGTTGTGCGGTGTCCATTCATACGTTGTCTCAGTGTCTGCATGGTCTCGGCGATGTACCATGCTCTGGGGCATCCTTTCCTGCAACGTATCAGGTAGACAACGTTGGCCAAGTCACATGAGTATGTACCATGTACCTGGTAGGTAGTGTCCTCACGTGTGATGACGGTATCTGTGTTCATGATCTGGCATGTCTTGCAGAGGTTGCCGTGGCAGGGTTGTGTGGTGTCGTGGTCGCTGTTCTCTCTCATATATATACTTTGTAATCGATTTGTATTCCCTCACTATACCTGAAGAAGGAGCAGAGCTCCGAAAGCTCGTAATTTCAAATAAAACTGTTGGACTATAACCTGGTGTTGTGCGACTTGTCATTTTTATCTTCCAGGGACTCAGTGGGGTGTCTTTGAGGATTAAAGTGGCTCCAAATGAGACACAATGACTGCTAAGATTGGAACCAAATCCATCCTCTGGTAGTCAGAGAGTTCTGTATGTGGGTTGCCAACTCTTGTATGTAGTCCTGGAGTGTTTGATCATGTGATATTTGATCACATTACACTTGTCCGCAGTTAGCAAATGTTATTGTAAAGGTTGGGAAGTTGGGAACCTGTAGTTAAGTGCCTTTGCTCGTGGTTTTATACGATTACATAGGATATATGGCACAGAAACAGGCCATTCGGCCCAACCAGTCCATGCTGATGTTTATGCTCCACACGAGATTCCTCCCGTCTTTCCTCATCTAAATCTATCAGCATAACCCTCTATTCCCTTTACCCTCATATGCTTGTCTAGCCTCCCCTTAAATGCATCTATACTATTCGCTTCAACCACTCCCTGTGGTAGCGAGTTCCACATTCTCACCACTCCTTGGGTAAAGAAGTTTCTTCTGAATTCCCTATTGGATTTCTTGGTGACTATCTTATATTGATGGTCTCTAGTTATGCTCTTCCCCACAAGTGGAAACATTCTCTCTCTATCGATTCTATAAAAACCTTTTATAATTTTAAAGACCTCTATTAGGTCACCCTTCAGCCTTCTTTTTTCAAGAGAAAAGAGACCCAACCTGTTCATCCTTTCCTGATATGTTTACCCTCGCATTTCTGGTATCATCCTTGTAAATCTTCTCTGCAACCTCTCCAGTGCCTCTATATGCTTTTTATAATATGGCGACCAAAACTGTACGCAGTACTCTAAATGTGGTCTAACCAAGGTTAGATATAGTTTAGCATAACTTCCCTACTTTTCAATTCTATCCCTTTAGAAATAAACCCTAGTGCTTGGTTTGCTTTTTATATGGCCTTTCTAACCTGTGTCGCAACTTTTAGTGATTTGTGTATTTGTACTCCTAGATCCCTTTGTTCCTCTACCCCACCTAGACTCGCACCCTCCAAGCGATAAGTGACCTCCCTAATCTTCCTACCAAAATGTAATACCTTGTTAAGGCTGCCGCGAAACACGAATTAAGGCTGAATCCATGTGTGTTAAACAAGAGACTTTTTAATCACTGCATGGCACAAAAAGGCTGAACAGAAAATCTCCCAGAATTCTCTGGGCAAACCCTGAGGCCCCGCCCACTCCTGCCTTAAAGGGAAGGTGCTGGATATTTGTCCACGGACGGAAGAGTGGATGATGCCCGTTTAGGTGGCGATCCGCCACACAGCTCCCCCCAGAATCCGCTTAGGAGGTGTGGATGAGACGGTGCGCGGTCTGATGGGCTGGCCGGAGCGGCTCTTGTAGGACGCCGGTGGACGTGGAACGGCCTGGGCGTGGAGCAGCCGGGTGAACCGGCTTGAGGGCAGGTCGGCCGCGTGGAGGTGGACGAGCTGCAGGGACCTGCTCACCGGGCTCCGAGTGTGCTGGCTTGAGTCGGTCAACCGACACTTTTTCGGTCCTGTCGCCCACTTGCAGGGTGAAAAATTTGTCCCCAGCCTGTAGCACCTTGTAGGGCCCGTCGTACGGGGGTTGAAGGGGTCCGCGGTGGGCGTCGTGCCGGACGAAAACAAACCGTGCCTGGTGCAGGCTTAGTGGGACGTGTGAGGTGGATTCGCCGTGTCGGGCAATGGGCACCGGGGCGAACTGCAGCGCCGGTGAGGCGAAGTCGTGGCGTTGCTGGTCGGCTGACCAGGGTGTCGTGGCGGTGGGCAGGAACTTGCCGGGTACGCGCAGCGGCTGACCATACACGAACTCTGCTGCCGATGCGTGGAGGTCTTCTTTAACCGCGGTGCACAGGCCGAGGAGGACCCACGGAAGTCAGTCGGTCCAGGTGCCGTCTTGGAGGCTGGCTCGAAGAGATGCCTTCAAGGATCTGTGGAACCGCTCACAAGTCTGTTGGCTTGGGGGTGGTACGCTGTGGTGCGGTGAATGGTCACCCCGAGATTGCGTGCGACGGCGGTCCAGAGTTCAGAGGTAAATTGCGGACCTCTGTCCGACGTCATGTCGGAGGGGACGCCGAACCGTGCGACCCAGGTGCTGACGAAGGCTCTGGCGATGTCAGCGGTGGTGGTAGAGGTCAGTGGAATTGCCTCTTGCCAGCGTGTGGTGCGGTCAACGATGGTCAGCAAGTGCGTGTGGCCTTGCGACGGCGGCAGGGGCCCGACGATGTCCACGTGGATGTGGTCGAATCTCCGCGAGGGGACGGTAAACTCCTCGAGGGGTGCTTTCGTGTGTTGCTGTACCTTGGCCCGTTGGCAGGCTAGGCAGGAGTTGGCCCAAGTGCGCACATCCTTGCGAAGGCCGCGCCAGACGAAGCGGTTGGCTACCAATTTGATGGATGCGCGGGCGCCGGGGTGGGAGAGGTTGTGGAGAATGTCGAATACCCGGCGGCGCCAGGATGCTGGAACGACGGGCCGAGGTTGACATAGGGATATGTCACACTTGACCGTGACTGCGGTCGGGCCACAGGTGACGTCGGCCAGGCGTAGCCCTGGTAGGTTGGTGGGTGCGGAGAGCAGATCAGGGTCGGTGATCTGGTCTGCTGCGAGTTGAGCGTAGTCGACTGCTAGGTGTGCGGCGTGGAGAGGCAGTCGGCTACCACATTGTCTCGGCCGGAGACGTGTTGGATGTCCGTGGTGAACGCGGACACTTCCGCGAGCTGGCGCTGCTGCCTGGCGGACCAGGGGTCGGTTGTCTTTGCCATTGCGAATGTCAGGGGCTTGTGGTCGACAAACGCAGTGAAGGGGTGGCCCTCAAGCAAAAACCGGAAATGGCGGACCGCCAGGAACAGCGCGAGGAGCTCGCGGTCGAAGGTGCTGTACTTGACCTCCGGGGGGCGTAGTTGGCGGCTGAAGAAGGCAAGTGGTTGCCAGGCGCCGTCGACCCACTGCTCATACACGGCACCGACCGCGTGGTCGGAGGCGTCCGTGGTGAGCGCTACCCTGGCATTGGGCCGTGGCTGCGCGAGCAGGGTGGCGTTGGCGAGCGCGGTCTTGGTGGAATTGAAGGCGGCGGACGCGTCTGCCGTCCATTCGACCGCCATCTTGCCGCTCCTGCCCCGGAGGGCTTCATACAGGGGCCTCATGAGGGACGCCGCTTTGGGGATGAAGCGGTTATAGAAATTCACCATCCCGAGGAACTCCTGGAGGCCTTTGATGGTGGTGGGGCGGGGAAATTGTTGGACGGCCTGCACCTTGGTGGGCAGGGGAATGGCCCCAGCATGGGTGATGTGGTGGCCGAGGAAGTCGATCTTGTCCAGGCCGAACTGGCATTTGGCTGGGCTGAGGATGAGCCCGTGGTCGCTGAGGCGCCCGAACAGGATGCGAAGGTGTTCGAGGTGTTCCTGCTTGGAGGAACTGGCTACCAGGATGTCGTCCAGGTAGACGAACAGGAACTTCAGGTCCCGAAGGACCGAGTCCATGAGCCGTTGGAATGCCTGGGCCGCGTTTTTGAGGCCGAAGGGCATCCGCAGGAACTCGAACAGGCCGAAGGGGGTGATTACGGCCGTCTTGGGGACGTCCGCGGGGTGGACGGGGACTTGGTGGTAGCCGCGCACCAGGTCGACCTTGGAAAAGACTGAGCGGTCGGCCAGTCTAGCCGAGAAGTCCTGAATGTGCGGCACGGGGTACCGATCAGGGGTGGTGGCGTCATTGAGGCGGCGGTAATCCCCGCAGGGGCGCCGACCTCCGCCTGGTTTGGGGGCGATGTGGAGTGGGGAGGCCCAGGGACTGTTGGAGCGGCGGATGATGCCGAGCTGTTCCATGGTGGCAAACTCGGTCCGTGCAATCTCCAGTTTGGCCGGGTCCAGCCTGCGGGCGTGGGCGTACACTGGGGGGCCTGTGGTGGGGATGAAGTGTTCCACCCCGTGTTTGGCGGCCTCCGCGGAGAAGGTCGGATTGGTAAGGGCCGGGAATTCGGCCAGGAGTGCCGAGTAGTCATCCGTGGCCCGGGCGTGGCACTGTGTCGCCATGTCGGCGGGGGGCCATGGCGCCCAGGATGGGGGACATGGTGTTCATGTCCACGAGGCGGTGACGAGGGATGTCTACCAGTAGGCCGTGGGCGCACAGGAAATCTGCGCCGATGAGGGGGGAGAGCACCTTGGCAGTGATGAACTCCCATTGGTAGCGGTGACCAGCGAGGTCGAGGGTGACTGTCCGGGTTCCATACGTCCGGATTTCCGAGCCGTTAGCAGCAGCCAGCGCCGGTCCTCGTTCGCCCTTTTGGATGTCGAGGGAGGAGGCCGGGATGATGCCGTGCTGAGCCCCAGTGTTGCACAGGAACCGGCGGCCGGTTTTGTCATCCGTGACGAACAGCAGGGAGCCCGCGTGGCCCACGGCCATCGCGGGGGCTGGTACGGGGGCGGACTTGAAAGAGCAGGGAGGTGTGCACCGTTGTGCCCTGGCGCCGAACCGTGCGTGGTAGTAACAGTGGCCCGGGTTAGTGTGGCGTGAAGGCCCCATGGGCCTGGTGGCAGGCCCTTGTGGCCGCGTGCTGGCCGGTGAGGGGCGCGCCCAGGCATTGGCTGCCAGGTCCAGAGTGACGTCGCGGCTGGAGTGAGCGGACAGCAGCTTGTCGGCCTCATCGGCCAGGGCTTCCAGGTTCGTGAGGCCGGACGCCACGATCGCCGGGCGGATGCTGAGAGGGAGCTGGCGGATGAACAGCGTGCGGAAGAGGGATCCGGGTGGGCTCTCGTCGGTGAGGGAGAGCATGTGGAAGAGGAGGTCTGACGGTGAGGCATCACCGAGGCCTGGAAGGTCGAGGAGGTGGCAGTTTCGCTGATATGCCGAGGCCGTAAATTTTTTAAGGAGCGCTGTCTTGAGATGTGCGTACTTGCCTTCCTCTGGTGGGTTCTGCAGCGTTGTCCAAACCTTCGAAACTGTGGCGCTACCGAGTGATGTGACGAGATAGTCGTACTTCGTCCCATCTGTGGTGATGCGTTGCAGCCGGAAGCGCGATTCAGCTTGGAGAAACCAGGCTTCAGGCTGGTTTTCCCAAAACTCCTGCAGTTTCACGGAAACTGCGTTCGTGTCCGCCATTGCAGTGCTCGGAATACGTTCTGAGCGTCGGGGTCACCAATGTTGAGGCTGCCGCGAAACACGAATTAAGGCTGAATCCATGTGTGTTAAACAAGAGACTTTTTAATCACTGCATGGCACAAAAAGGCTGAACAGAAAATCTCCCAGAATTCTCTGGGCAAACCCTGAGGCCCCGCCCACTCCTGCCTTAAAGGGAAGGTGCTGGATATTTGTCCACGGACGGAAGAGTGGATTATGCCCGTTTAGGTGGTGATCCGCCACAACCTCACATTTATCTGTGTTGAACTTCATTTGCCAATTATATGCCCATTCTGCAAGTTTATTAATGTCCTGTAACTTGTTGCAGTCCTCCTCAGTATTGACTATCCCCCCCCCCCCCCGTCAATTTGGTGTCATCCGCAAATTTAGAAATTGTGTTTTTGATTCAAAGTCTAAATCGTTAATGCAAATTGTGAACAGCAGTGGTCCCAGCACTGATCCTGGTGGAACACCACTACCCACCTTCTGCCACTATACTAGCAGTCATTATGTGAGAAATTCCGAGAACTAGAAGACTGCCCAAGAGCAAGTGAAGAAAGTGCACAGGCGTGAAGCTCCAAAGTAATGAGGGTACTGGGACTTAAAGGATTAAATAAATTATGCGGGTAGGTTCCATAAACTTGGGTTGCATTCCCTTGAGGTTAGAAGGTTGCGGGTGATCTAATTGAGGTGTTTAAAATGATAAAAGAATTTGATAGAGTAAATAGAGAAACCATTTTCTCTGGTGGGGTAATCCAGAACAAGGGGTCACAATCTTAAAATTAGAGCTCGGCCATTCAGGAGTGAAATCAGGAAGCACCTCAAAGGATAGTGAAAATCTGGAATTTTCTCACCCAAATGGCTGTAGATGCTGGGACAATTGAAACTTTCAAGACTGAGATGGACAGATTTTTATTAGGTAAAGGTATCAAGGGATATGGATCAAAGGCGGGTAAACAGACTTAAGGTACAGATCAGCCATTTTCTAATTGAATGGCGAACAGGATTGAGGGGCTGAACGGCCTATTTCTGCTCCTATGCTTGCGTACATCTGCTTGCATATTTCTGACTGCCTGAAGTTGAATTTTTTTTTTTTATTCGTTCATGGGATGTTGGCGTTGCTGGCAAGGCCAGCATTTATTGCCCATTCCTAGTTGCCCTTGAGAAGGTGGTGGTGAGCCGCCTTCTTAAACCGCTGCAGTCCGTGTGGTGATGGTACTCCCACAGTGCTTTTAGGGAGAGAGTTCCAGGATTTTGACCCAGCGACGATGAAGGAATGGCGATATATTTCCAAGTCAGGATGGTGTGTGACTTGGAGGTGGTGGTGTTCCCATGCGCCTGCTGCCCTTGTCCTTCTAGGTGGTAGAGGTCGCGGGTTTGGGAGGTGCTGCCGAAGAAACCTTGGCGAGTTGCTGCAGTGTATCTTGTAGATGGTACACACTGCAGCCACAGTATGCCGGTGGTGGAGGGAGTGAATGTTTAAGGTGGTGGATGGGGTGCCAATCAAGCGGACTGCTTTGTCTTGGATGGTGTCGAGCTTCTTGAGTGTTGTTGGAGCTGCACTCATCCAGGCAAGTGGAGAGTATTCCATAACACTCCTTACTTGTGCCTTGTAGATGGTGGAAAGGATTTGGGGAGTCAGGAGGTGAGACACTCGCCGCAGAATACCCAGCCTTTGAGCTGCTCTTGTTGCCACAGTATTTATGTGGCTGATCCAGTTAAGTTTCTGGTCAATGGTGACCCCCAGGATGTTGATGGTGGGTGATTTGGCAATGGTAATGCCGTTGAATGTCATGGGGCAGTGGTTAGACGCTCGCTTGTTGGAGATCGTCATTGCCTGGCACATGTGTGGCGTGAATGTTACCTGCCACTTATCAGCCCAAGCCTAAATGTTGTCCAGGTCTTGTTGCATGCAGGCAGGGACTGCTTCATTATCTGAGGAGTTTCGAATGGCACTGAACACTGTGTAGTCATTAGCGAACATCCCCACTTCTGACCTTATGATGGAGGGAAGGTCATTGATGAAGCAGCTGAAGATGGTTGGGCCTAGAACACTGCCCTGAAGAACTCCTGGGGCTGTGATGATTGACCTCCAACCACCACAACCATTGTAAAAGCTTTCAGTCACCCTATGTGCTGAGCTATCAAAATTGGAGAAATGTTAAATGGGACTTTGGAAGGGCTACAAAAAATCGATCATATATATATATTCACAGAATTTCACAGAATCCCCACAATGCAGATAGAGGCCATTTCGGCCCATCGAGCCTGCACCGACACATATCCCACCCTATCCCCGTAACCCCACGTATTTAATCCCCCTAACACTAAGGGTCAATTTATCATAGCCAAATCAACCTAACCCGCACATCTTTGGACTGTGGGAGGAAACCGGAGCACCTGGAGGAAACCCACACAGACAGTCACCCGTGGCCGGATTCGAACCTGGGTCACTGGCGCTGTGAGGCAACAGTGCTAACCACTATGCCACCTGTGTTGCCTATATATATATATATATATATAGATAGATAGAGAGAGAGAGAGAGAGAGAGAGAGATAGATAGACACACAAAAGTGTCTATATAAATGGTTGAAACAAACAGGGCCTTTGCCGTGTCCAGTGATCCTGCACGTTTATTTAATGGCTGACCCCAGCTTCAGCAGAGCAGTCAGCAACTTGCAGCCTCTGCCTTGCTTCACTTGTCAGGCCCTGGGGGTGGAACGCGCACGCGCACTTACCTTCAGTTGTAACAAAGTGAAACTGGTTGGAACTTGTAACATGGGGGCCAAACCCTTCAAAGTGAAGAGTTTGAAAACTGATAACAAATATGGAATCGTAGCCCGCAATCTGGAGGAGCTACTGCAAAAATGGTGTCAGAAATTTCAGGTGAAATTTTAACCAGTTATGTAGAATACAAAAGGGCAGGAATCATTGAATGAAAGCAAGCTTCGGGGTCCGGGTCTGGGGATAAACAGGGACAACCCGGAACTCTGCAGGAGCGCCGCCTCTTCACTTCCATTGAGACTGAATTGCACTTCCGTGAGAGAGCTCATTTACAAATTGTAGATGTTTGCATTTTTATTGGAAAGAAATGAAGACGTTTACTATGTTATTCAGGGTTTACTTGCCTTAGAGTGCATTTACAGTAGGGCTGGAGCCTTGGTGTTAAGCGCTTTGCTTCCGCACAGATTCCTGCAGTCTGAATCCGGAGTCAGGGTCCCACACCAAATCAAAGTGAAATATCCAGGAGCAGGGGGATCCCACGCCACTTTGCTTGGGAATCATTAACACCTGATTTACATAACGCAAGTTTAGCATCAATGTGTAGTCAAAACCTGTAGTTTAAATGCACCCTTAGAGCAATGTTACATCCAGCTAGTGGTGTGTTTGCCCTTTTAATGGAGGACTGCTGCCCTTAAACATTAAATGATCTGAATTTAGAAAACAGATCATGTATTAAATGTTTACAATTCTATATCACCTTATTAGCTTCACAAATGTCATAACTTTTGAAATGCAGTGATGTTGTATACGAAACACAGCAGCCATTCTGTGAACGCAATGTCTCTCGAAGAGCAATGGGATAAATTGATGGTTAATCGATTCTTGAAGGAGAAATGTTGGTTCTTTAAATAGTGCCATAGGATTTCCCCTCCCTAAACCACTCCGCCTCTCTACCTCGCTTTCCTCCTTTAAGACGCTCTTTAAAACCTTCCTCTTTGACTAAGCTTTTGGTCATCTGCCCTAAATTCTCCTTATGTGGCTCGGTGTCAATTTTTGTGTCTTATATAACTCCTGTGAAGTGCCTTGGGATGTTTTACTATGTTAACGGCGCTATATAAATACAAGTTGGCGTTATAGGATATCCACGAACCAGAATGCATACAACAACTTTCATTTACATAATTGCACCTGTAACGTGGTAAAATATCCCAAAGTGCTTCACAGAAGTGTTATTAAGCATAATGTGACACAAGGAGATATTAGGACAGGTGACCAAAAGCTTGGTCAAAAAGGTAAGTTTTAAGGGGAGTCTTAAAGGAGAAGACAGAGGTAGAGAAGCAGAGAGGTTTAGGGAGTGAATTCCAGATTATTTAATCCACACAAATAAAGTAAAAGTTTGAGAATTGGATCAGTGTTGGGATCACTGCTGTTTTATCATTTTTATAAATGGCTTAGAAACTGGAGCCAGTTCTTAAGTTGACACCAAAATGGATACAGTGGGATGGATACATGTTGAGAACCATAGAAACATAGAAAAATAGGAGCAGGAGTAGGCCATTCGGCCCTTCGAGCCTGCTCCGCCATTCAATAAGATCATGGCTGATCCTCTATCTCAATACCATATTCCCGCTCTCTCCCCATACCCCTTGATGCCTTTTGTGTCTAGAAATCGATCTATCTCCTTCTTAAATATATTCAGTGACTTGGCCTCCACAGCCTTCTGTGGTAGAGAATTCCACAGGTTCACCACCCTCTGAGTGAAGAAATTTCTCCTCATCTCAGTCCTAAATGTCCTACCCCGTATCCTGAGACTGTGACCCCTCATTCTAGATCCCCCAGCCAGGGGAAACATCCTCCCTGCATCAGTGAACCAGTGTCGATAAATTCAGATGATTTGGAAATGTTGGATTTGTTGGCCTAAAAGGTGATTTAAAAATTGTACGTGACTTAGGTGAGACCACATCACTGCCAGGCCCAATTCTGTCCTTGCTGATCATCCACTCATGCATTTCTAGTGTCGCTCACTGTGTAACAATTAACAGTAGAAACCCTGATGGCAAACTTGAGGACACTGAGCTCAATCATAATACCCCACTACCATCTTCACTGAGATCAGCAAACTGAGCACGATCTAGAATTCAGACCTGGCACCTCGCCTCTGAGTCACAAGGGGGTGGGTTCAAGTCCCATTCCAGAGACTGGAACACAAAACCTTGGCTGACACTTCAGTGCCAGTACTGAGGGAGTGCTACACTGTCGCGGAGGTGCCGTCTTTCGGATGAGACATTAAACTGAGACCCCATCTGCCCGCTCAGGTGGACGTAAAACATCCCATGGCACGATTCGAAGAAGAGCTGGGGAGTTCTCCTCAGTGTCCTGGCCAATAATTAATTCTCGACCAACATCACTAAAACAGATTATCTGGTCAATTATCACATTGCTGTTTGTGGGACCATGCTGTGCATAAATTGCCTGCAGCGTTTCCCACATTACAACAATGATTATACTTCAGAAGTACTTCATTGGCTGTAAAATGCTTTGGAACGATCTGAGGTTGTGCAAGGCGCTAAATAAATGCAAGTCTTTCTTTAAACATTTATATGGCTGCTTACCACACCAAAAAGTGCATTTACCCACTGAGCCACTTGTCACTTTTAATGTGTACATTTTACCTGCACCTGAAACAGGCAGTGAGAGAGGAGGCCTTGAAACTGTTGAGAGCAGCATGTTGGGATACATGCTACCTACTTCTAAGTGATACAATGTGCCACATCGCAGGAACGACAGAGGCGTTTGATGTTGAGTGTAATTTGAAACATAGTTTTGAAAGCACATTGTGTATAGTTCTTCCTCGTTTGGTATCTAAGTTCTTATATTTTGTTCTGCCAGTTTTGCTCTGCAGTTTTTCCTCAGTATTGTAAAATTGGCCTGTTGCTTTTATTTTTAGGTTTGTCACGCCACGCTGAGATACATAGTCTATGCTTTGCTCAGTATCAGTCTGTAATTACACGCCGCCCACTTTAACAAGCTCTGAGCCTGTTCTCATTAAGGTGTTAAGAGCGCAGTTTTAGCCTGTTTCACTTGTTTGTAAATGATTGAGCAGAATTAACTCAGATATGTTTCACAGGTTATCATAATGAATATGATTTATTATGATTGCCATGGCTCATATATAATATTTACGGATGATTGTTTCTGCATGTAATGCAAATCAATTTGCAGTTGAATGCTGGGAGGCCTACTGTGATGGTAAAAGGGATCATTTTTAAGCTTATTAGTTTTAGGTTTGTGTATTCAGCCACACATTGGAGTAGTACTGTGTGTGTGTGTTTCCCAGAAAATAAATCTTTGATCATTAAAATTTGCTCATTATGTGGCCCCGGCCTATTTTGTGGACATTGTGGAATGGGCTGCAATGCATGCTGGGCTATGTAGTTTCTCTCCCTCCTCCCCATAGCTTAGTTTTAATTTGCATCAGCCATTGGTCAACTTGTATCAGCTTTCTTATCCTTCTAGAACCGACCACCCTGCCACTTCTTTGGGGGCATCTGCCCTGCAGCCTGTCCCTTTCATTATGAATCTTTCCTTCAAATAAGACCTGACTAAAGAGAAAAGAGCTGGATTTTCACTCACTCATAGTCAATGAGTTGAAAATTTAGTTGATAATGTGTTCCATAGTGAATTGCACAGTTTACTGACCTCGTTCTTATCGACTTTGCTATAACCTTCACAATGGTGACACATATTGGCTGGTAATTTATTTATGGAAAATGGTTTGTTTCTAAATTGAGGCATTTTTCTTTCTTTACACATTTCCTCACCCTTTCACCTTCTCCAGACAGTCTGCCTGTTCATTCCCGCTGGGAATTATCCCCCTCCCCTTCAGCATTGCCTTCTTATCTTTGCCACATGATGGTCCAGTGGTGATTATTCCTGCTTCAGCAGTGAGAGCCACAGATACATGCTTAGGAGTGGGAATTTCAGATCTCTCAAGATCATTGGTTTTACCTTTGCATGATTGTCCTGTTCCAAGTGACTCCATATTACATTGTTCTAGATTGCCCCAAGTTACATTGCACTACAGCAAATCAAAAGTATACATTTTAATAGAGACACATCTATCTATCCAGATTTTGAAGTGTTCCCACTCCCAGACCTCTAGAGGAAGCTTGCAGCTGAAGACTATTAAGGCATCTGGAACTAAAAGGAGATTTTTTTTTAGAATGCATTTGAACCTAACTAGCTATCTACTTTTAAATAAAAAAGTGATCTTGGCTTAAATTACCTATGTGAGTTAAAAAAAATTTTGTACTTGATGTTTGTCTACTTGGGTTGGCCACTAACTTTTACCAGGACCACATCCTGGGTAGGAACTTGCTCGAGTGGCCCAGCAGAAAGTAACTGCATCTGCTTATCTTTAAAAAAAACTTTTCTATAACTCTCTCTCACACTTGCTGTAAATTCAGCCCCACGCTCACATGTAGTATATGGCAGATGGAGTATAATGTGGGGAAATGTGAGGTTATCCACTTTGGTAGGAGGAATAAAAAAGCAAAATATTATTTAAATGGAGAGAGATTACAGAATGCTGTGGTACAGAGGGATCTGGGGGTCCTCGTACATGAAACACAAAAAGTTAGCATGCAGGTACAGCAAGTAATTAGGAAGGCAAGTGGAATATTGGCCTTTATTGCAAGGGGGAAACATAAACATAGAAGATAGGAGCAGGAGTAGGCCATTCGGCCCCTCGAGCCTGTTCCGCCATTCAATGCGATCATGGCTGATCATCCAAATTCAATACCCTGTCCCTGCTTTCTCCCCATATCCCTTGATCCCTTTAGCCTTAAGAAATATATCTAACTCCTTCTTGAATATATTTAATGAATTGGCCTCAACTGCCTTCTGTGGTAGAGAATTCCACAGGTTCACCACTCTCTGGGTGAAGAAATTCCTCCTCATCTCTGTCCTAAATGGCTTACCCCTTATCCTTAGACTGTGACCTCTGGTTCTGGACTCCCCGCCATCGGGAACATCCTTCCTGTCTAGTCCTGTTAGAATTTTATAAGTTTCAATGAGATCCCCTCTCATTCTTCTAAACTCTAGCGAATATAAGCCTAATTGACCCAATCTCTCTTGATACGCCATTCCTGCCATCCCAGGTATCAGTCTGGTGAATCTTTGCTGCACTCCCTCCATGGCAAGAACATCCTTCCTCAGATAAGGCGACCAAAACTGCACACAATACTCAAGGTGTGGTCTCACCAAGGCCCTGTACAACTGCAGCAAGACATCCTTGCTCCTGTACTCGAATCCTCTCGCTATGAAGGCCAACATACCATTTGCCTTCTTAACCGCCTGCTGCACCTGCATGCTTACCTTCAGTGACTGGTGCACAAGGACACCCAGGTCTCGTTGCACTTCCCCTTTTCCCAATCTATTGCCGTTCAGATAATAATCTGTCTTCCTGTTTTTGCCACCAAAGTGGATAACCTCGCATTTATCCACATTATACTGCATCTGCCATGCATCTGCCCAATCACCCAACCTGTCCAAATCATACTGGGATGGAGTATAAAAGTAGGGAAGTCTTGCTACAACAAGCTGAGACCACACCTGGAGTACTGCATACAGTTTTGGTCTCCTTATTTAAGGAAGGATATACTTGCATTGGAGGCAGTTCAGAGAAGGTTCACTAGGGTGATTCCTGAGTTGAAGGGGTTGACTTATGAGGAAAGGTTGAGCAGGTTGGGCCTATACTCATTGGAGTTTAGAAGAATGAGAGGTGATCTTATTGAAACATATAAGATTCTGAGGGGGCTTGACAGGGTAGATGCTGAGAGGATGTTTCACCTCGTGGGGCAATCTAGAACTAGGGGGCATAGTTTCAGAATAAGGGGCCGTCCATTTAAAATGGAGATGAGGAGGAATTTCTTCTCTCAGAGGGTCATTAATCTGTGGAATTCTCTACCCCAGAGAGCTGTGGAGGCTGAGTCATTGAATATATTTAAGGTGGAGATAGACAGATTTTTGAAAAACAGGGGAGTCAAGGGTTATGGAGAGCGGGCAGGAAAGTGGAGTTGAGGCCAAGATCATTTCAGCCATGATCTCATTGAATGGCGGAGCAGGCTTGAGGGGCCGAATGGCTTGCTCCTGCTCCTATTTCTTATGTTCTGATGTTCTTATGTAGTGGCAGCTATGCTGAAGGCTGCAAATGCAGCAGAGGTGATTTTCAATTGCCCACCACCGAAGTTCATGTTTTAGATAGAATTGTAGGCTGCAGCCAATTCCCACATAAAATCTGCAATTCAAAGGAAAATAAAATCAAACTTCCAGCAATAAATATTTGATCTGTCAGGAAACATACTTGATTTTTGAAGCTTTGTCATTGTGGCAATCTTGTTCAGAAGGGTAGGAGCGCATCCAGTCTATTCACGGAAGAATCATTGGCAACGATGGCTGTAGACTGTCTAACTGAATATGGTTTTATTATTTGGTTTGTTATTGGAAAAACCGTGCTTGTGGAAATGCCATTGATTTAATTCTAAATTACAGCACAAATAACACGCTCTTAAGATGTAAAGCATTTCTACAACACCCCTTCATACAAAGACAAATCCAATAACACAGATTGTGCCTGCGTAGACTTTTCATTCTAGTTGCAGTTGTGTAGCAGTGTTTTAGTAGTATAGCTGGTCACAGGCAGAGAGAGATACGTGTCTAACACAACCTCAGAAGAACCCTGGCTCTGTCCCAACTGCATCAGTGTCAGTGTTCCCATTTCAGACACCAGCCATTCTTTTGTGAGCTGTGTGAAGTGATTCTGTCAGTGTAGTGATGCCATATCATGGGCAATGTGTGCTTGCACTCACTGGAAACTGGGCTGAGTCTGCCCAGACTATGACTACTCACAGCTGGCCGAGAGAGGAGACAGTTATTCCGTCATATAGGTTAGATTTGAACCCAAGTCTCTGAGGTGAAAGGACCACCTAATTATTCCTTTAAAAGTAACTTTTAATATTGTAGTCAACATTTCAAAGAAAAATATAGTTTCAATAATAGCACTATGTCTCCGGTAGAAAATGATTACATGGAAATAGCGATAGTGTTTATTGTACTTGATGGTAACTGCTGGTTTTTATTTTGGATAGCTCCCACGGGATGGGTGTCGTCGTGTATGTTTACTTGAAGATGGGACAGAAGTTGATGCTAAATATTTCTCGCATTTGGGAGATAACTGTGAGCTCATAATTCTGGAGGAGGGGGAGCAGTGGAATGGAGGTAAATGAAGTGTCTTTTGCCTGAAAGTCTTTTACAGCTTCTTTCTGGGAGATCTATGACCAATCTACAAGTATTGGTTGATTGCTTACACTGACATCAGTCCTCATTCCTGGATTCAGGCAGCGCAGTGGTGATGTGCATTGGGACAACAACACTCAGTGTCACCAAATGGGAGCATTTGGCTTGACTGGGTGGAACTTCAGGTGTCTCGGCACCAGGGTATGAAGCACACTTTAGAAACATAGAAAAATAGGAGCAGGAGTAGGCCATTCGGCCCTTCGAGCCTGCTCCGCCGTTCAATATGATCATGGCTGATCCTCTATCACAAGACCATATTCCCGCTCTCTCCCCATACCCCTTGATGCCTTTTGTGTCTAGAAATCTATCTATCTCCTTCTTAAATATATTCAGTGACTTGGCCTCCAGCTTTCTGTGGTAGAGAATTCCACAGGTTCACCACCCTCTGAGTGAAGAAATTTCTCCTCATCTCAGTCCTAAATGTCCTACCCCGTATCCTGAGACTGTGACCCCTCGTTCTAGACCCCCCCAGCCAGGGGAAACATCCTCCCTGCATCCAGTCTGTCCAACCCTGTCAGAATTTTATACGTTTCAATGAGATCCCCTCTCATTCTTCTAAACTCCAGTGAATACAGGCCTAGTCGACCCAATCTCTCCTCATACGACAGTCCTGCCATCCCAGGAATCAGTCTGGTGAACCTTCGCTGCACTCCCTCGATGGCAAGTATATCCTTTCTTAGGTAAGGAGACCAAAACTGCACACACTACTCCAGGTGTGGTCTCACCAAGGCCCTGTACACTTTGCAGCATGTACCAGTCACTGAAGGCTTGTTGATTAGATATTCTAATGCGTGACAATGAGATCTGATTGATGTTGTTTATAATACTTGAAGATTGTTATTCCAATTCAGGCCAGTTGAAGATTGGTAACTCATATCACCATCCAATTTACAGAGGTTTCCTACTGTTTAAACAAAGTATTGAATGAATTTGGTGAAAACGAAGACATACCTACGGCTGCAAGCCGAATGTTATCTGATGAAATGGCACCCGAGAAAAGGAAGCTGCTGTTGCATTTTGTTCAAAGCGCTGCTGAAAATATTACAGCTGAAGATCGCAACGGCCATGAGGAATGGTTTAAAGGTGATGTGTTGTTGTATGTTGAGAGTAATATTAGACTGGAGAAAGTGACTTTAGTTAGTCAATAACACCACACGACAAGGTGTACAAGTGGTGGAGTTGTGTCCAAATGAAATGAGAAATCACCATTCAGCCCATCAAATGCACTCCTTTCACAGACCATGTACAATTTGCCCGATCATGGATTCTACTTCACATATTTAATCTCCTTTTCTCTTCCCCTTCCCCTTCTCCTACAATCTTCTTCCGTTCTCTCCTGAAGGTGCGGACTTTTGCTGGGGTAAAGTTCCATGGGTACCAGCAGCCCTCCAGCACATTGCCCAAGTGGTATTGTTTGTGAGCCTAGAGGGTAAACGTTGGCAGGCTCTTTGATTGGGCAAGGCATCACCCTTAAGTCCGCACTCAACATCTACACCTAATAACTTTCCATAGATCAGAATTGGGAACCCTGACTCATTTTCCTTAGCCCAGCTGCGCTTAGCCAATTGTAGAAGCCTATACGTCCTGGCTGATAACAGTAAATTGAGTACAAAGCTGAGGACCTTTCTAGTCTTCATGTTAAATTCTATCTCTCTCACAGAACCTAGCAGCACATTACAGTTAAAGAGCCTGCTAAGTGTCAACTGTGGCTCAGTGGGCAGCACACTCGCCTCTGAGTCAGAAGGTTGTGGGTTCAAATCCCACTCCAGGGACTTGAGCACATAAAGCTAGGCTGACACTCCCAGTGCAGTGCTGAGGGAGTGCTGCACTGTCAAAGGTGCCATCTTTCGGATAAGACGTTAAACCGAGGCCCCGTCTGCTCTCTCAGGTGGACGTAAAAGATCCCATGGCACTATTTCGATGAAGAGCAGGGGAGCTATCCCCGGTGTCCTGGTGAATATTTATCCCTCAATCCACATAACAAAAACAGATTATCTGGTCATCATCACATTACTGTTTGTGAGAGCTTGCTGTGCGCAAGTTGGCTGCCGTGTTTCCCACATTACAACAGTGACTACACTCCAAAAGTACTTAATTGGCTGTAAAGCACTTTGAGATGTCCAGTGGTCGTGAAAGGCACTACAGAAATGCAAGTCTTTCTTTTACATTTAAACAGCCTGCTATTGGACACTGTTGCTGCAGTGGGCTTTAGACAGACTCCCTCCTAAGCATTTATTTTGTTGCTTTTGTAGCGGGTGGAGGGTTGAAGTGAGGGGGAAAAGAGTCACGTAAGAGGGAGACAAGGCTACATTTTGACACAGTTATATCAGATTTACTGTAGGATCTGTAACTTCACATAATCAGGGGGCACAAAGTAACTACAGGCCAACAATATCTGTGCTTCAAGGTGACCCAAACTTTTCAAAAATAGATAGTAAAATAGGCTGTTCAATGCCTTTGTGGCTTTAAGATTCAGTTATAACTGGTATAAAACTGTTTTCAGAAATTACAAGCACTAACAATAGGATCTGTTATTTTGCAGGTCTGGACTCACGATTTAAAACCAAATCTGGTTATATGAGATTCAATTGTGGCAGAAGAATGAGAAATTATCTGACGGAGGTATGAAATTGGAACAATTTAAATTCTTTAATATGAAACTGTCTGCATTAACCGCTGCTTTGCCTGATATGTTCTTTCTACGTTATTGCCATATTAAAATGAGGAGACTGTTGCCATCACACTCTAATGACAGGAATTGAAAACATGATCATTTCAAAATCCAACCCACTTCCATCCTTACAGCTGCTCCCAGTATGTGTTTAGACTAATAGCAGTTCTCGAGGTGTAAGTTTGTCATACAGCAATACAAATAGACGGCGGCCAATTTTCCTGCCCTTCCTCTGTCCAAGCCTGGGAGCACATGCATTTCCTGTCCCTGGCCTGCCCCCCTGGATCGGCCTTGCACCTTGAAAATGGGTAGAAAGCTTAGCCCAGCTGCAGGCCTGTATTGGGCACCTGAGATTAGGGCCTTCTCAGGTGGACGTAAAAGATCCCTATTTCGAAGAAGGAGCTGGGGAGTTCTCCCCGGTGTTCTATCCAATATTTATCCCTCAACCAACATCAGTAAAAAAAAACCAGATTATCTGGTCATTAGCACATTGCTGTTTGTGGGAGCTTGCTGTGCGCAAATTGGCTGCCACGTTTCCCTACATTACAACAGTGACTACACTTCAGAAGTACTTCATTGGCTGTAAAGCACTTTGGGATGTCCTGAGGTCGTGAAAGACGCTTTATGAAAGCAAGTTTTCTTTTCTCTCAGTATAGCCCTGGCTCAGTTAGTTTAAATATTTCCAGCACGCTGCCTGTGTTCCGTGCCCCTATAATTAAAAATACAAAAATAAAACCACCCACTTTTACCAGCAACTCAAAACTCCCTTGACCAGGCTAGGTGCCAGCATTACCATTCACCCGTTTATATAAGCAAGGTGAGCAATGTGGGTGGAGTCTCAGTCGAAGATTCGGTGTGGGATTGATTCGAAATAATTTTCCTTTTTAAATGAGGCCTGTGCATGCCTGTAGCGCAGTCTCCAAAGTCAGTTGCTGCAAAATGTGGCGCTCTGTCAATTGGTCGCGTGGCCCGCATGCTGGGGGAACCTCACAAGATCATCCTATATATCTCAACATTCCAATCTTCTGTGGAAATGCATTCAGCAACAACAGCTTATATCTATACAACGTCTTTAACATAGGCCCGTAATCTCCGATAGGAGGCTTCCTGCGTACGGATGCCTCCCTATCGGGAAAAAATCTACGCCCTTACCTGAGGGCTCCCGAGGTGCAGCCATTTCCGATCCTGGGCCTCTCCACAGTCGAAATGCGCAGGGCCCAGGTATCCCAGGGGCGCAGGCGGTTCGCAAGCGTCCCTGGGTTCACGTGGGCCAGGCGAGCTTTTGAAAGAAGGGAATCCCCCTTCATACTTTTGACAGATAGACCTAAAAGACACTAAAACATTAAATACATTTTTTTTTAAAATCACGTTTTTAAAATGAGTTAAAATTACATTAAATTAAATATTTTAAACAAAAATTTAATTTTTTGAAAAAAATGATTAAAGTTTTTTACGGGGCTAAAAATAAACTTATCTTTTTAAAAGTATTTTTAAATTATAAATGAGTGAAATTTTTTAATATTTTTTTTACTTATTTTAAACTCTTATGCTGGTAAAAGCAGGCCTTATGCCTGCTTTTACCAGGCGTAAGATTTTTAAGTGATTTCTGCGGATGGAGGTTCTGCAGAAAGCGGAACTCTCCACCCGCAGAGGCCCTTCTTCAGGGCAGGCGTCTGATCTGTCAAGAGGGTTCTTGACAGATCGGAAATGCCGGTTTTCAGCGCATGCGCTTCGCATGCCTGAAACCGGCATTTCCACCGATGTCCCTAGGGGTGTGTACACAGTTTGTACACACCCGTAGGCATCGGAAAATACGGGCCATAGTGTAAAACATTCCAAGGCGCTTCACAGGAGCGTTATCAAACAAAATTTGACAACGAGCCACGTAAGGAGATAATTGGGACAGGTGACCAAAAGCTTGGTCAAAGAGGTAGGTTTTAAGGAGCATCTTAAAGGAGGAGAGAGAGGCGGAGAGGTTTAGAGAGGGAATTCCAGAGCTTAGGGCCCAGGCAGCTGAAAGCACGGCTCCCAATGGTGGAGTGATTAAAATAATTCCTTGCAAATATTCTCCTACACATTTCCTCCCTTTGTGGAAAATGTACACCTCAGCTGTTTTGCAGCCCCTTCACCCGGTGTAATTACGTTGAGAATTCAACCAGTAGAATGAACTTGAATTTTTAAAGGTACACCAACACATTTTTTTTTTGTTGCCATCCACAGGTTAAGAATCACGCTGACAAACTTAAAAAAGGAAAAACGCGGGAAAATTACTTGGCATTTGTAGCAAGAATAGAGATTAAGCTGAAAAAAAATCAGTTCAGTGGATGTTACTTTGACAGGGGAGCAAATGAACAAAGCCGGCTCTGCAATAACAAAGGATGGTTTTCTTGCCAGGTGAGTGAGTATTGGCTGACAATCGAATGGCATAGAAGCCGTAAGTAAACCTCTTAACCGAGAGACTGGGGTTTTCCTTGCGTGATGTCTGGGTCTGTCGTAGACTAATTGACAGAGATTGATTGCTATGATTGGTCAACAACTCCATTATCATTGTAACAGACGACTACCAGGGAGGTAGAAAGCCAATTAGATGGACCTTGGGCTTTTTCCATCTAGCAGTTCCTATATTACTATGGATGGGTGGCAGGGAATTCCAGAAAGTAATTCAGTCTCGGGGATTCAGATGACTCACCAGCTTGAGCTTCACTCCTGCCTCATCTTGTCAACTCAATTCTCTGATTGGATCATGGCCTTGTAGTTCACGCCCGCCAGTCCTGTATCTGTCTATTGTTCAGTTTTGAAAATATCACTTGCTGTGTGTGTCATATATCAAATTGGCTTTCTGTGTTTCTCTGCGTGTTTGTGTACCACAAGCAAGGCATTCAAATCTTCTAACCTACAGCCTGCTAGATATCAAAACACTTAAAGCACAGAACAATTACAGTTTTTAAAGATCAAGCATATGTGAAAAATACCAGTAAAATAAATTCATTGCTCTTTACATAACCGTAATATAACACTGTACATTCATTATGACGTTTAGCAAATGTTAGCCTTTAGTCCACCCACCTCCATTTTTGATTTAGCGAGGAATTTAAAGCTAGTACATTTTTAAATTGACCACACAAATGTCCATAAACTAACTTGATGATTAGCTCGAGAGAAATACCAGCTCTGAATTTCCTCGATGTCAGTTACGCCGTTGTTATGCTAGAAAATTACACCGGTCACCAGCAGATGGAGTTACACCCAAGTTTCCTGGGGTATGTTAATCTAAATATTCTTGGTGGCACTCTGGTGTAGCGTCGGAACAGGAGTAGGCCATTCAACCACTCGAACCTGTTCTGCCATTCAATTAGATCATGGCTAATCTGTATCTCAACTCCATTTACCCGCCTTTGCTCCATATCCCTTCATACCCTTACCTAATAAAAATCTATTGTTTTAGATCTTGAAAACTTCAATTGTCTGAGCATCCACAGCCACTTGGGAGAGAGAGTTCCAGATTTCCACTATCCTTGGTGTGAAAAAGTGCTTCCTGATTTTACTCCTAAATGGCCAAGCTCTAATTTTAAGGTGATGGCCCCTTTTTCTGGATTTCCCCACCAGAGGAAATAGTTTCATGTATCTCTCCTATCAAATCACTTTTTAATTTTTGAACACCTCAATTAGGTCACTCTTCAACCTTTCAAGCCCAAGGGAATGCAACCCAAGTTTAAGCAACCAGTCCTCATATTTTAACCATTTAAACCCTGGTATCATTTTGGTGAATTGATGCTGTACCCACTCCGAGGCCAATATATCTTTCCTGAGGCTCATTATTGTAAACTAAAGAGGAAATGAGACCAGTTACCAGAAAATAGGATAAAATACGCAGCAACCAAAGGGGCTTTATATAGGAAGATAGGAACAGGAGTTTAGCAACTCAAGTCTGTTCCATCATTCAATTAGATCATGGCTGATCTGTATCTTAACATAGAAACATAGAAACATAGAAGATAGGAGCAGGAGTAGGCCATTCGGCCCCTCGAGCCTGCTCCGCCATTCGATGAGATCATGGCTGATCATCTAAACTCAGTACCCTGTCCCTGCTTTCTCCCCATATCCCTTGATACCTTTAGCTTTAAGAAATATATCTAACTCATCCTTGAATATATTTAATGACTTCGCCTCAACTACCTTCTGTGGTAGAGAATTCCACAGCTTCACCACACTCTGGGTGAAGAAATTCTTCCTCATTTCTGTCCTAAATGGTTTACCCGTTATCCGTAGATTATGACCCCTGGTTCTGGACTCTCCGACCATCGGGAACATTCTTCCTGCATCTAGTTTGTCCAGACCTGTCAGAATTTGATATGTTTCGATGAGATCCCCTCTCATTCTTCTATACTCCAGTGAGTATAAGCCCAATCGACGCAATCTCTCCTCATATGTCATTCCTGCCATCCCAGGTATCAGCCTTGTGAATCTTCGCTGAACTCCTTCCATGGCAAGAACATCCTTCCTCAGATAAGGCGACCAAAACTGCACACAGTACTCAAGGTGTGGTCTCACCAAGGCCCTGTACAACTGCAGCAGGACATCCCTGTTCCTATACTCAAACCCTTTCGCTATGAAGGCCAACATACCATTTGCCTTCTTCACCGCCTGCTGCACCTGCATGCTTACTTTCAGCGACTGGTGCACAAGGACACCCAGGTCTCGTTGCACTTCCGCTTCTCCCAATCTATTGCCATTCAGATAATAGTCTGCCTTTCTGCTTTTGACACCAAAGTGGATAACCTCGCACTTATCCACGCTATATTGCATCTGCCACGCTTCTGCCCACTCACCCAACCTGTCCAGATCATCCTGGAGTTTCTCAGTATCCTCCTCGCAGCACACACTCCCACCCAGCTTTGTGTCATCTGCAAACTTGGAGATATTACATTTAATTCCCTTATCTAGATCATTAATGTATATTGTGAATAGCTGGGGTCCAAGGACCGATCCCTGCGGTACCCCACTAGTCACTGCTTGCCACTCGGAAAAAGACCCATTAATTCCTACTCTCTGCTTTCTGTCCGCCAACCAGTTCTCTATCCAAGTCAATACCTTGCCCCCAATCCCATGTGCCTTAACTTTACCCGCTAATCTCTTATGCGGGACCTTATCGAAAGCCTTTTGAAAGTCCAAATACACCACGTCTACTGGTTCTCCCTTATCTATTTTCCCAGTTACATCCTCAAAAAATTCCAGTAGATTAGTCAAGCACGATTTACCTTTTGTAAATCCATGTTGACTTTGTCCGATCCTGTCACTGTTTTTCAAATGCTCAGCTATTACATCCTTTATAATGGACTCTAGCATTTTCCCCACTACCGATGTCAGGCTTAACTCCATCTACCCTCCATCATATCTTCTAAACACCCTTCCCAAACCAATGGGCTGTTGCTCATCAACAGGAAACCTGAATGACAAGAGTTTGCAGCAGTGTGGAGCTAGTGACAATTCTTTGCACCAAGAAAGGCGTGATGGATGGTGAGGTATCTTATTCACTGTAACATATGGCATTTCTGTGCCCAGTATAATCTGTTCTGTCCAGTTACTTAAAACTCATTCCAATTCCCATATCAATTTCATCTTTTATTCATACACTTGCTTCCTCATTGATCAACCTAGGAGAACATCCATCCTCTCCCACAGCTGTCTCTGGTAGCAACCTCGGACACCTGTTTATGCATTGATGAATTATTCCAGAACCGATAACGGATGTGTGCTTCAATGTGTTTCTGCATAACCATTTTGCAACACGTACAAAGAGGTTATCTAGTCACTTCTGTATTACAATTTACACATTTAAAATTTTAGTATGTTCAAAATAAGACTATACTTCTAAATAACCTCTTCAGTTGAACCAAAAAAATTAGCATGTAATTCCAAACAAAAAAAATAATATAAAGAGCTACTTAATGCTGCTGCTAAATACCATTTATTAAAATACATGTAAAATTATCCATAAAAAGTCAAAAATGTTAAAAGAATTCATAAATGCTGTTACAATTTGAGCCTTCTCCCATGCTCAGAGCAAAGGCATAGGCAGATTCAGACTTCCAACAACCCGATGTATTCCAAACCTATGTGAATTAAAAAGTTTAGCATGCCGCAGGATAGAAAATACCTTTTTACCAAGATATTTTGCAGTGAAGGTTTTGAGAGTTTCCCACCAAGTTTCTGTCCACTTCAATAGATTTCATGCTGTCATTCCATATTGATTACATAGCATTCAACAACAACTTTTATTTATATAGTGCCTTTAACGTAGTAAAACGTCCCAAGGTGCTGCACAGGAGTATTTTAAGACAAAAAATTTGACACCAATCCACATAAGGATAAATTAGGGCAGGTGACCAAAAGCTTGGTCAAAGAGGTAGGTTTTAAGGAGCGTCTTAAAGGAAGAAAGAGAGATAGCGAGGCGGAGAGGTTTCTTATGTTCTTATAGGAGCAGGAGTAGGCCATAAGGCCCCTTGAGCCTACTCTGCCATTCAGTAAGATCCTGGCTGATCTTCTACGTCAACTCCACTTTCCCGTCCGATCCCCATATCCCTCGATTCTCCTAAAGTCCAAAAATCTGCCGATCTCCGCCTTGAATATACTCAATGACTGAGCATCCACAGCCCTCTGGGGTAGAGAATTCCAAAGATTCACAACCCTCTGAGTGAAGAAATTTCTCCTCATCTCAGTCCTAAATGGCCGACTCCCTATCCTGAGACTATGACCCCCTTGTTATAGACTCTCCAGCCAGGGGCAACAGCCTCAGCATCTACCCTGTCAAGCCCTCTCAGAATTTTATACGTTTCAATGAAATCGCCTCTCAATCTTCTAAACTCCAGAGAATATAGGCCCATTCTACTAAAGCATAACTTCCTCACTTTTGAATTCCAAGGGGGTGATTTTGCCAGCCCTGGGGAGGCGGGACTGCCAGGAAAATGGCAGAATCTGGGGGCGGGTACCCATCCCGCCCCCAACCCGCCTCCGTGCCATCTTCCCAGGAGGCGGGTACCCGACCCGCGCCGGGTCCCATCTCCTCGAGGCGGGAAGGGGATTAGTGCCAATTAACTACCTGTTAACAGGTAGTTAACAGGCAGTTTTTTGGCTAATCCCTATTTTGAGCCCTGAAGTGTGGACTTCCCGACGGCTCCGAACCTCGCCAGGGTCAACGAGGCGAGCCGTCGGTCTGCGGGGGTCGGAGGGGCCGAGATGTCCGGTGTGCAGGTGAGTGATGGGTGCATGTGTGCAGAAGTAAGTGTGTGAGGTGTGTGTAAAGTGTTTTAATAAGTTTTACTTACATTTACTTCTTCCTGCAGGCTTCCTCCCTTCAGGTCTTGGGAGTCCCTCAGCTCACTGGCACAGAAAGCAGAGTGGCTGCTGAACTGTCAAAAGCTGCAGCCTTCTGCTTTCTGCTCAGGAAGGCTTTCTAATTGAGTCTTGAGTAAAGACTCAACTTAGAGGACATATGGTCAGTGTCTGACAGCTTCACAGAGCTGTCAAACGATGACATTTCATCTGTCAAAAGCTCTTGACAGATGAAACGTCACTTGCTGATGTCACCAGTAACCGGCTTTCCCTTAATTGGCCTGCTAAGCCCGCTGGGCGGGCTTAACAAGGTCAATCAAGGGAAAATAGCGTGGGTTGGCCACAAGTCGATGGAGGCGGGACTAAAACCCGACAAGTGGGAGTCCCGCCTCCAAAAGCTCCCCATTGACAAAATCCAGCCCCAAGTGTCTTGAGATAAAGGCTAACATTCCATTAACCTTTTTGGTTACATTTTGTACCTGTTCACTAGCTTTTAGTAATTTGTGTACATGAACATCTAAATCCCTTTGCTCCTCCATAGTTTCTAGTCTCTCGGCATTGAGAAAATATTCCGATTTGTCTTTCTCGAATCCAAAGTGGACAAACTCACACTTCCCCAATCAAGAAATGTTTATATTCTAGGTGTCAGCCGTGGCTCAGTGAGAGCATTTGTGCCTCTGAGTCTTAAGGCAGAGGGTTCAAGCCCCACTTCAGAGACTTGAACAAATAATCTAGGCTGACACGCCAGTGCAGTACTGAGAGAGTGCTGCACTGTCGGAGGTGCCGTCTTTGGGATGAGATGTTAAACGAGGTCCCATCTGCCCTCTCAGGCGGACATAAAAAATCTCATGGCACTTTGAGAAAAGTTCTCTCGGTGTCCTAGCCAACATTTATCCCTCAACCAACATTACAACAACAACAACAACAACTTGTATTTATATAGCACCTTTAACGTAGTAAAACGTCACAAGGCGCTTCGCAGGAGTATTAAAAGACAAAAAATTTGACACCGAGCCACATAAGGAGAAATTAGGGCAGGTGACCAAAAGCTTGGTTAATGAGGTAGGTTTTAAGGAGCGTCTTAAAGGAGGAAAGAGAGGTAGCGAGGCGGAGAGGTTTAGGCAGGGAATTCCAGATCTTAGGGCCTAGGCAACAGAAGGCATTGCGAAAACCGATTATCTGGTCATTATCTCATTGCTGTTTGTGGGACCTTGCTGTGCGCAAATTGGCTGCTGTGTTTCCTACATTGCAACAGTGACTACACAGTACCTCAGCACGGGGCTGCTGCAACTCCTCCATCATTATGATGCCCATGGGGAAAGCGATCCCATGTCCAAACCAGATGTGAGTGTGGGTTTGTGGTTGTGGGAATTCAGAGGCCCAAAGATATTTTTCTGGGAAGAGACGAAAGCACTATGATAATATGAAGCGCAGGTGACAGTGATGAAAAAATCTGAAGTTTCGCAGAAGTCTGTTATCAGCAAGCGGGGTTGGTGCAATCTTCATCTCACCAACTCCTCACTTACACTTGTCTGGGCTGTTAGACCAGTTTTTGGGGGTGTAACTTTACACTGAATGCAGGAGCAGTGTAAACCCAGGAAACTTCCAAGTGCTTGAACTGTGCAGCTATGCAAATGAGCCCTGAGAGGCTTTGACGGGCGCAAGGTTTGCACTGTTAAAAAGAGTGATGAAACTTGCATTTAACACAATAATGGCGTAAATGTAAAGAGAAGGAAAGACTTGCATTTTATACAGGTACTTTTATGACCTCAGTCGTCACAAAGCACTTTACAGCCAATGAGGTACTTTTGATAAGTATTGTGATAATGAGTAGATAATTTGCTCTTTAATGATAATGGTGGAGGGATAAATATTGGCCAGGACACCGGGGATAACGCCCCTGCTCTTCTTTGAAAAAGTGCCATGGGATCTTTTACGTCTACCTGAGCGAGCAGACGGGGCCTCGGTTTAACGTCTCACCTGAAAGACGGCACCTCCGACAGTGCAGCACTCCCTCAGCACTGCACTGGAGAGTCAGCCTAGGTTTTGTGCTCAAGTCCCTGGAGTGGGACTTGACGCACAACCTTCTGACTCAGAGGCGAGAGTGCGACCACTGAGCCACAGCGGATACCTGTACCCAAATGCAAATTTCTACGATCCTTTCAGCACACTAATGGGGCAGGTTTCTGAGGAAATTCAGGGGCACTGCAATGGTTCATCTGCTTTGTTTGGGTTGAGCTGGTTCAGGGTGATCCAGAGCTCAGTTACACCTCCAGCACTAAGTATTCACAAACCCTTCCTGTTTAAACAAGCACTTCAGCCAAATCCCCGTTCAAGACTAAACAAGTTGTCAAGTTAGAATTAAACAGTTGAACCTGCTGTACATTTCCAGGGGCCGTTTGACGAGAATTCCTGCAGCTTTGAACATAAGATCAATCCCTACGGTAGCATGGAAAACAGAATTCTCTTTAGCACCTGGAATCTGGATCACAGGTAGGTGGAAAAATCTATGCACTTTCAGCCATTTCTTATAGAAGTTTGAGAAACTAAAATGAGTTGTGGTTCTCTGCTATCATTTGTGTCACTCAGTCTAAAGTTTTGTCAAATTTTCACAAATACGGTGAACTATGAGTTTCAATGTTCAGATTTGATGTAGGAGTTAAAAGGTAATTGTCAGGATCTATTCTGAGAAGATCCATTTCCAGATTTTTTCTGTTTTCTTAATGTCTCCTGATCATTTGTAAAGAGGAAACAAACTGCCCCTTGTCCTCACCTTTCACCCCGCCAGCCTCCACATTCAACGGATCATCCTCCGCCATTTCCGCCACCTCCAGCGTGATCCCACCACCAAACACATCTTCCCCTCACCTCCTCTTTCAGCATTCCGTAGGGACCGCTCCCTCCGCGACACCCTAGTCCACTCCTCTACCACCCCCAGCACCCCTTCCCCTTCGCCCGGCACCTTCCCGTGCACGCGCAGGAGATGCAACACATGCCCTTATACCTCCCCTCTTCCCACTGTCCAGGGCCCCAAACACCCCTTCCAGCTGAAACAGCGATTTACTTGTACTTCCTGCAATTTAGTATACTGTATTCGCTGCTCACGATGTGGACTCCTCTACATTGGGGAGACCAAACGCAGATTGGGTGACCGCTTTGCGGAACACCTCCGTTCAGTCCGTAAGGGGGACCCCGAGCTCCCGGTGGCCTGTCACTTTAATTCACCGCTTCACTCCTTCTCTGACCTCACCGTTCTCGGCCTATTACACTGTTCCACGGAAGCGCAGCGTAAGCTCGAGGAACAGCACCTCATCTTTCGTTTGGGCACGCTACAGCCCTCTGGACTCAATATCGAGTTCAACAATTTTAGATCATAACCTCAGCTCCAATCACATTTATATTTTATTTTTTCCACCCTTTTATTTGTCCCCCCCCCACCTTTTTTTTCCTCCTAGAAGCTGGCAGCTGTCCTTCATTCTGCCAGTGGATTTCACACTTCATTCAGCCTTAATCTGCCACATTAACACCACCTCTAGCCTTGCATATCTCTTAATGTCTCTTAATGTCTCTTCATCTCCCCCTTTGTTCCTTTATCCCCTCCCCCTTTTCCCAGCTTTACCCTGGCCTTAAATCTATTTGATTTCCGGCTCTTCCCAGTTCTGATGAAAGGTCATCGACCTGAAACGTTAACTCTCTTTCTCTCTCCACGGATGCTGCCTGGCCTGCTGAGTTTTTCCAGCGTTTTCTGTTGTTATTTCGGATTTCCAGCATCCGCAGTATTTTGCGATCATATTGCCCATTCTCTCTCTTGCTCTTGGTTTTGTTTACTCTTGGCTCTCTCCCACCTGTACTCTCTTTTTTTCACTCTCTCTCTCTACCTTTCACATGAATGGGCAATTTTATGAATGACAATTGCCCAGATGTTTGTGATCTCCACTGTCATTCATAAAATTGTCCATTCATGAAAATCACTCATTTTTAAACGAATGTTCATAACATTTTTATTGAAAATGTGTTTAAAATTTTACAAAATGTGATTCCCTTGCTTTGCTGAGTCACTATGCAGAGCAGATGAGAAAGTGTTTCTTTATTGTGCTGCTTTGAATCCTCTTTTTAATACCACTTTGAACTTTTCAAGCGGATTTGAAAACAAAAGGCCTGATTTTAACTGGGGGGTGGGCGGCAAATCGTTCTGACCTCGGCAGTATGAGTCCCGGGAGATTATAACTCGGCAGCCTACCGCCAGCCAGTTTCTTGCCCGAAACCAGCGGGAAGTGGACGCTGGCCTGTGGGCAGGAGCGTAAATTCAGGCGGCAGGAGGCCGGCGCCGGGGACTGAAGGAACAGTCCTGGGCTCTCGGTCAAGTCGCAGTAAAAAGACTTACCATTTTGGGCCTCTTCTTGTCCCAGCTCCACTCCTTGCTAGGCTGGCCTGGTGGGAAAAGCCACAATGGTTACCCCGTCCAGGCCTTTTGGTTAAAATAGAATAGCAAGTAGGCCCCCGATGATGTCATCGGAGCCCGATCGGCATATTTAAAGAAGGACCCCGCTGGTTTCTGGCAGGTGTCCCTCCCGCCTGCTCAGAAGAGGAGGTTAAAGTCGTAGCCTGCGGGATCAGCATGGGACATCGGTGGGTGAGAGCCACAGCCGACTTTAGATGCCTGTCTCCAGACATGATCTGGTTTTTAGAAACTACAATTTGAATGCAACTGTTGGATGATCATTACAAGCAGGTAGCACGAGAAATGGATTCTATTTTATTCTGAGCCCTGCATCTCGCTATACATGTTGGTTGGACAGGAAATTATGTGGAATGCTCCTGTCAATGCCCCTTCCCTCCTTCCTCACCCCAACAAGTGTTTCTGTCGATGTTTGGAAATTAACTCCCTGTTCAACATAAGGTTTAGTAGCCCTCAAGGCGAATATATGTATTGTAACCTTTCGGTTGACTGAGTAATCCTTTACAGTAATTGTGAAGTTCCACTCGTGTATGTGCGTGCAAAACATGGAAGATTGGGGATCTTGCGTTTCATTTTAACATCCCTATGTTAACGTCCAGCATTTTCTCCACAGGATTGAGAAGAAACGGGCTATTATTCCCACACTAGTCGAGACTGTTGAAAAGCAGAAAACTGAGGACAGCAAGGTTGAACGTTTCTACAGCCTCTTGTTTACTCTGGACAATCTGAAGCTGGTTGACATTGTCTGTCACAAGAAAAAAGAGCACAATCTTTCATGTGACCTATCCCCGAAGAACACGAGAAAGAAACGCAAGATGAAGTAACCCATGAAAACTGGCATAACCAGTACTGAGTTAAGCATCGCCTATCATTTTACAGTTTCCACCATTTACAGTTGCCTGACTGCTTTCTGAGACAGGTATTTTTTTTTTTTACTGTGCTGAAACAAATACAATATTTAATTACTTGTCACTGCATAATTATGTCATTGTTCGTACCACAGAAAAGTCAAATTGTTCCAGCTGGCACTTACTCTGTGTTTGTGCCGTGAACTCAAAATCAGGCCAAATACTTCAGGACCGGAATGTGTAAAATAAAATGTCACATTTTGATTTGTGGAAAACTATCATATATGATCTATATCTTTTAAAATACTTCTAATATTTAGTGCCCAGAATTGTTCACATGGTAATGTGGAAAGTTTATAATTATAATACATTTTCTGCCTTTGGGAGTTGAAAATATGAGTTGTATTCACGGGTACGGTAGTGTAGTGGTTATGCTACTGGACTAGTGACCCAGAGGCCTGGACTAATAAACCAGAGGATGTGAGTTCAAACCCTACCATGGCAGTTTGAGAATTTGAATGAAGCTATCCGATTGTCGTAAAAACCCAACTGGTTCACTAATGACCTTTAGGGAAGGAAACCTGCCGTCCTTACCCGGTCTGGCCTATATGTGACTCCAGTCCCACACCAACGTGGTTGACTTTTAACTGCTCTCTGGTGGCCTTAGGGGTGGGCAATAAATACCGGCCTAGCCAGCAATACCCAAGTCCCAATAATGAATTTAAAAATCATATTGTCCATAATCATGAATGCACTGAGTACCTCACCCAAATGGCCATTTGGCCTGTGTGCCTAGACACTGAGCCAACTTGCTATTCACCCACAGAGATCTGATCCTGCCCCCACCCCCACCAATGTCTACACATGTGAACTTTAGGTAAAGTGCCCCATAAATTGCCTGAAGGGTGCCTGAAGGATTCTCGTGGGGTGGGCAGATGGTGGGGGTGATCCTCTAAACTTCCTGAAATGTGCTCTCAAAAAGTTCAGCTTCAAGTGGTCACTCAGTGTGGAGTTAGTCGGTGAACTGAATGCTGATAGTGGCTGAGAAGCAAAGCTGATCAAGCCATAAAGGCTTGTGTAGACAAACACAAGATATTGCTTACAAGTGCTGGAAACGCAGGGAAATGGCACTTAGTGACGCTTAAAGATGCCACATCTCCTCACATTTGTGTGAGACCCCTTGAAAAGTAAAAGATGAATTGGTAAGGTGTGCTGGAAAACAGAAACCCACAGTCTAGTGTGCTCAGGATATTTAGGCTTCACCAACTCAAAGGCATCCGAGAAACCTTCATGTTAATTAGAGGTGACTGACAGCAAAATGGATGGACTTTTCTGATGTGTTACTAAGAGGAGTCATTTGAGCTTCTCTTTGAAATTAAGGTATAAAAAAGTGAGCTTTTTCAGCCCTCCAACCAGTCAGTAGTAGAAGTAACATAAAAGGGAATGCAAAGGTCCTCCATAGGCATATTAACAGTAAAAAGGGTTGTCAGAGGAGCTGTTGGGCCGATTAGAGACCAAAATGGAGAACTATTAGTGGAAGCAGAAGGCATGGCTGAGGTACTAAATGAGGACTTTGCATCGGTGTTTGCCAAAGCTATGGTAAAGGAGGAGGTTGCTGGGATACTGGATGAGATAAAAATAGATAAAGAGGAGTTACTAGACAGGCTGGCGATAATTAAAGTAGATAAGTCACCCGGTCCAGATGGGATGCATCCTAGGTTGCTGAGGGAAGTAAGGGTAGAAATTGCGGAGGTGCTGGCCACAATTTTCCAATCCTCCTTAGATACAGGGGTGGTGCCAGAGGACTGGAGGATTGCAAATGTTACACTCTTGTTCAAACATGGGGAGAAGGATAAACCTGGCAATTACAGGCCAGTCAGTTTAACATTGGTGGTGGGGAAGCTTTTGGAAACAATAATCCGGGAGAAAATTAACTACCACTTGAACAAGCGTGAACTAATAGAGAGCCAGCACGGATTTGTTGAGGGCAAATCGTATTTGACTAAATTGATTGCGTTTTTTGATGAGGTAACAGAGAGGGTGGATGAGGGTAATGCAGTTGATGTTGTGTATATGGACTTTCAAAAGGCGTTTGATAAAGTACCACATAATAGGCTTGCTAGCAAAATTGAAGCCTATGGGGAAAAAGGGGCAGTAGCAGCATGGATACAAAATTGGCTAAGGGAAAGAAAACAGAGAGTTGTGGTGACTGGCTGTTTTTCAGAATGGAGGGAGGTATACATTGGCATTCCCCAATGTTCAGTACTAGGACCACTGCTGTTTGTGATATATATTAATGGCTTGGACTTGGGGTACAGGGCACAATTTTGAAATTTGCAGATGACACAAAACTTGGAAGTGTAGTAAACAGTGAGGAAGATAGTAATAGACTTCAAGAAGACATAGAAGGGCTGGTGGAATGGGTGGACACATAAGAACATAAGAAATAGGAGCAGGAATAGGCCACTTGGCCCCTCGAGCCTGCTCCGCCATTCAATAAGATCATGGCTGATCTTGGGCTCAAAGCCACTTCCCTGCCCGCTCTCCATAACCCTTCACTCCCTTATCTTGCACGGCAGATGAAATTCAACACAGAAGTGTGAGGTGATACATTTTGGTAGGAAGAATGAGGAGAGGCAATACAGACAATTTTAAAGGGGGTGCAAGAACAGAGAGACCGGGGGGTGCTTGTGCACAAATCTTTGAAGGTGGCAGGACAGGTTAACAAAGTAGTTAATAAAGCATATGGGATCCTGGGCTTTATAAATAGAGGCAGAGAGTACAAGAGCCAGGACGTTATGCTAAACCTATATAAAACACTAGTTCAGCCCCAGCTGGAGTATTGTGTCCAATTCTGGGCACCGCACTTTAGGAAGGACATGAAGGCTTTAGAGAGGGTACAGAAGAGATTTACTAGAATGGTTTCAGGGATGAGGGATTACAGTTATGTGGATAGACGAGAAAAGCTGGGGTTGTTCTCCTTGGAGCAGAGAAGGCTAAGACGAGATTTAATGGAGGTGTTTAAAAATCATGAAGGATTTAGATAGAGTAGAAAGAGAAACAGTTTCCAATGTCTGAAGGTCGATAACAAGACGGCACAGATTGAAGGTGATTGGCAAAAGAACCAGAGGCGACATGAGGGGAAACTTTTTTATGCAACGAATGGTTAGGATTTGGAATCTACTGCCTGATAGGGCGGTGGATACAGATTCAATAGTAGCCTTCAAAAGGGAATTGGATAAATACTTGAAGCAGAAAAAAATGCAGGGATATGGGGAAAGAGCGGGGGTCCCAAGAGTGGGACTAACTGGGTTGCTCTTCGAAAGAGCCGGCACAGACTCAAAGGGCCAAATGGCCTCCTTCTGTGCTGTACTATTCTATGATTCTAAGTCATAGAGTCATAGTCAGTAGTAATGGAGGCAGAATCTTTCTATGTCTTCCTTAGCTTCTCTTGGTAGTTAGGAGATTAACTACCAGTTAATCTGTCCAGTGGACTGGATCTTCAAGGCTGTTAAATTGTCAGCTATCTAAGGACTTACTCTTAGAGTAATCTCACCAATTTGCAATAGACTCAGACATTGATCTCAACTATAATTTAATAGTCAGTTATTCCTTTAGCGCTTAATTATTGTGACATTACTGTTAAGACTTGTTGTCTGACTACTTTTTTGATTGGGCAAGCAAGGGCTTCAGTAGCTTCTGGGTATCGTAATCGAGCGTGGGTAAAATAAGCTCAAATTTGATACTAAGTGGTTAATGTAAGACAGTTTGGCAAGCTGACTTAGGCATCATTCACTCCTAGACCTAAATCTGGGTGGTAAAATCCAGACTGTTCTATAGTGAGGAGTTACGGTGAGGGGAATTTAAGGATTCATCTGGTTCCTTGGCATATATTTGCCGGGATTCCTAAAACCCAGTGTTCTTACACTATTTCCAGCGAGAATCGCTGGCTAGTGATCAGGAGCAGGGACCATGATTCTTTGATCCTTTCCAAGCCTGGGGATATTGAAGTCAGTTATGACTCTCCTGGTGCTACTATAGTAGACAGTGCACTTGCCACTGAGCCATTGCAATCCTGTAATAATGTTTTGACTGCTATTTTATAATTTATACACATGATCTATTTTTCTGTACATGTACAAATATTTAATTCTGTGGAGAAAGTGCCACATATAATATTCTAGAAAATAATGTTGAAAACTTGTCCAAATCACCAGTTGATGGCCTTTATCCATACTTGTGTTTGGAGAGTTGTTTTTGAAATTGTTCTTGTGTTCTCAGTGTTTTCTCCATCAAGCTACATAATCTCATATTTGACTGTAAAGCCCCATGTCTGATGTGTATAATGATTGATATGAATAAAACCCTGGGTCTGAATCTGTATCCTGTGAATCATGTGACTTCTAATGCAGCCCTCCAACTATCTCCACTTCATTATACAAAGGTTCAAACATCATTCTCAACAAGCGCTCAGGTTCTGCAATTTTACAACAGTTACAGAAGCCTGGAAATATGAGAGACAATTCACCAAGTAGTAAAAAAGTTGAATCTTTAAACCAATCAATCGAGTTTTACATTTTTTGCAACAGAATTGAACTGCCTGAATTCCTAGATTGCTGCTGTAGTACTGAAATATTGGGTTGGAGTAAATGAGTTGAGTATTTTTAAAGCCTGTCATATGTTGTTCATTTGACCGGTGTGTTTAACCCCTACCACAGTAATATATGGATGCATATAGTGACACCACAAGTCCCGGCCAGAATAGAGATGATTGGGTAATTCCCTCGCCAATCGCACTGCTGTAAGTAATTGGGATTGATTTTACGCACATAATTTGTATTATGTAACTATGCTCCACTCACTGCATTTTGCTGGAGAAACTACCATGCTGTACTCGGGAGCCTCTGCTGTAGTTTGGTCATGAGTTCGGAGACTCTGTAAATTAAAACCACAAGTCCTGCCCCGTCTCCCACTCATTGGCTGACACAGTAGTGTCAATATTCACTCCAATATTATATACAAGCTAGGCTGAGATTAGAAGCACATTGTCAGTTTAAATGAGTGCAATTCTACACAAAGGAAGGTGGTTGTGGTGGTTGAAGGTCAATCATCACAGCCCCAGGACATCACTGCAGGAGTTCCTCAGGACAGTGTCCGAGGCCCAACCATCTTCAGCTGCTTCATCAAAGACCTTCCCTCCATCATAAGGTCAGAAGTGGGGATGTTCGCTGATGATTTCACAATGTTCAGTTCCATTCACAACTCCTCAGATAATGAAGCAGTCCATGCCCGCATGCAACAAGACCTGGACAACATTCAGACTTGGGCTGATAAGTGGCAGGTAACATTCGTGCCACACAAGTGCCAGGCAATGACTATCTCCAACAAGCGAGAGTCTAACCACCGCCCCTTGACATTCAACGGCATTATCATCGCCGAATCCCCCACCATCAACATCGTGGGGGTCACCATTGACCAGAAACTGAAGTGGACCAGTCACATAAATACTGTGGCAACAAGAGCAGGTCAGAGGCTAGGTATTTTGCGGCGAGTGTCTCACCTCCTGACTCCCCAAAGCCTTTCCACCGTCGACAAGGCACAAGTAAGGAGTGTGATGAAATACTCTTCACTTGCCTGGATGAGTGCAGCTCCAAAGACACTCAAAAAGCTCGACACCATTCAGGACAAAGCAGCCCGCTTGATTGGCACCCCATCCACCACCTTAAACATTCACTCCCTCCACCACCAGCGTACCGTGGCTGCAGTGTGTATCATCTACAAGATGCACTGCAGCAAGTATCATCTACAAGATGCACTGCAGCAACTCACCAAGGCTTCTTCGGCAGTACCTCCCAAACCCGCGACCTCTACCACCTAGAAGGACAAGGGCAGCAGGCGCATGGGAACACCACCACCTCCAAGTTCCCCTCCAAGTCACACACCATCCTGACTTGGAACTATATCGCCGATCCTTCATCATCGCTGGGTCAAAAACCTGGAACTCCCTCCCTAATAGCACTGTGGGAGTACCTTCACCACACGGACTACAGCAGTTCAAGAAGGCGGCTCACCACCACCTTCTCAAGGGTGATTAGGGATGGGCAATAAATGCTGGCCTTGCCAGCGACGCCAGATCCCGTGAACGAATGAAAAAAAAATGTAATTTGAAATGGGTTTGGTTTAGATATTCAGTTCAATCCAGTAGTCAAATTGAATATGATAGCAATTTGATGAAGAACTTCAAAGCTCACAGGTTAGATATTTAATGCATCTATAGGCATTAAATA
Organism: Squalus acanthias; assembly: GCA_030390025.1. NCBI lineage: Eukaryota > Metazoa > Chordata > Chondrichthyes > Squaliformes > Squalidae > Squalus > Squalus acanthias. Next base: position 36,688,421 of record CM059440.1, on the reverse strand, counting down.
TATTATTTTGTATACCTGCTACACAACCTAAAGAGGGTGGGATGCAGCTATTACCTATTATGCACCAAATGTTTCATCATTAGAATCTTGAGCTTGGCTCTTCCTAAAGATGGTAATTGCCTGGCATTTGTGTGGCGTAAATGTTACCTGCCACTTATCAGCTAAAGCCTGGATGTTGTCCAGGTCTTGCTGCATGCGGGCATGGACTGCTCAATTATCAGAGGAAATATGAATGGAACTGAACACTGCAATCATCAGCGAACTACCCCACTTCTGACCTTATGATGAAGGTCATTGATGAAGCAGATGAAGATAGTTGGGCCAATTAAAATTGGAAACTGCAGCAACTTAAAGGGAAAATGGGAGGTTCAGTGTGTTATCTGCCTCAAGGTCTGCTCAGTAAGTTAAACATCTTGTGAAGGCCTTGGGATTATAAACATTCCTGGTGGGTCAGATCATCATACCTTCAGATCCAGTATATAGAATGTCCGAGATTTAAAGAAACAGAAAAATCCAATATAAGGAAAGCCGAGCCCCCAGTTAGGCAGAGCTCTCATGGCGGTTTGTAATGCCATGCCATTGATGGGAGGAAGATTGAGCACCCTTGATTCCTGAGCACCGATATTGAGGTTTTATTGTTTATACCTGTGTATGTTACATTTATTTTTTGGTGTATTGCTTGTAATTGGTAGTAACATTTATGTTTAAGTAGGTTAGTAAAACTCTCTATTGAGTCCAGTGACAGAAGTCTTTACTTAATGGACACCGAGTGCGCAAGTAAGATTAAACCCCCCCCCCGTCCACCATAGACTAATCCATCCATTTCCTCTCAAACCAATTTAAAATTTCTGATGTTTGCTACCTAACCTAATTTTGAAAAACAGTCAATTATAACCAAGTTACCCTTCCGAGTCCTCTGAAACGGGCCAATGTAATCGATCTGCAAGTTTCTCCACTGGCCATGGATGCTGGGACATGGCTATACTGGGCACACGCGAGGCAGTCATTAATAATGGCATTCACTGTCTGATCCGTTCAAGGCCACCACATCTGCTGCACTAGCCTTTGAACCAAGCTGCCACCCTTCTGGTGCCCGCTGGAGGTGTGGGCTCAACGGACCTGCTGATTACAAAGTGACTGCGGGACCACCCATTTGCCCCAAGATCCTGTATTGTAAAATTGTTTCTGTTAAAGGCATCTTTGGGCCATGAGCCCTCACCTTTGATAGCTGCCTGGACTGATTTAGTCCTAGGGTCCTCATCCTGCACCCCTGAAAGATCGAAAGAGGGTGTTTCACTTCGAACTTTTCTGGCCCCGCAAGGCTACGGGTGGTTCCCACACTTCTAGAGCAATCTCGAACTTCTTGGCTAGCTGATATGCCTTGCCATTCTCATTGGTTCAGGGGCGATTTTAGAATGGGCTCGGACTTTGACCACCCTTAAGGGCTGTTGCCTCTTCTCAGCCTCTGCCAGAATCCACTGGATCAGCTGTGCCGAAGGCAACGTCTTACCATCCACAGAGGTAAATCGTCTTTTATCCCAACTTCTTGCTTGTCAAAACCTTAGGGGGTGGGGCAGAGTCAATTACAATAACAGGTCTTAGACTTGCAGTAACCAAATTAAGAAAACACTCAAAACTTTGTAAACGCTCAAACTGATTTAAAACAAGACCCTGCATAGAATCATAGAAGATAGGAGCAGGAGTAGGCCATTCGGCCCCTCTAGCCTGCTCCGCCATTCAATGAGATCATGGCTGATCATCCAAATTCAGTACCCTGTCCCTGCTTTCTCCCCATATCCCTTGATCCCTTTAGCCTTAAGAAATATATCCAACTCCTTCTTGAATCTATTTGGCCTCTACTGCCTTCTGTTGTAGAGAATTCCACAGGTTCACCACTCTCTGGGTGAAGAAATTCCTCCTCATTTCTGTCCTAAATGGCTTATCCCTTATCCTTAGACTGTGACCCCTGGTTCTGGACTCCCCGACCATCGGGAACACCCTTCCTGCATCTAGTTTGTCCTGTCCTGTCAGAATTTTATAAGTTTCAATGAGATCCCCTCTCATTCTTCTAAACTCCAGCGAGTATAAGCCCAATCGACCCAATCTTTCTTCATACGTCATTCCTGCCATCCCAGGTATCAGCCTTGTGAATCTTCGCTGAACTCCTTCCATGGCAAGAACATCCTTCCTCAGCTAAGGCGACCAAAACTGCACACAGTACTCAAGGTGTGGTCTCACCCAGGCCCTGTACAACTGCAGCAAGACATCCTTGTTCCTGTACTCAAACCCTCTCGCTATGAAGGCCAACATACCATTTGCCTTCTTAACCGCCTGCTGCACCTGCATGCTTACCTTCAGCGACTGGTGCACAAGGACACCCAGGTCTCGTTGCACTCCCCCTTTTCCCAATCTATTGCCATTCAGATAATAATCTGCCTTTCTGTTTTTGACACCAAAGTGGATAACCTCGCATTTATCCACGTTATATTGCATCTGCCACGCTTCTGCCCAATCAGCCAACCTGTCCAGATCATCCTGGAGTTTCTCGGCATCCTCCTTGCAGCACACACGCCCACCCAGTTTTGTGTCGTCTGCAAACTTGGAGATATTACATCTAGTTCCCTTGTCTAGATCATTAATATATATTGTGAATAGCTGGGGTCCAAGGACCGATCCCTGCGGTACCCCACTAGTCACTGCCTGCCACTCGGAAAAAGACCCGTTTATTGCAACTCTTTGCTTTCTGTTTGCCAACCAGTTCTCTATCCAAGTCAATACCTTGCCCCCAATCCCATGTGCCTTAACTTTACACACTAATCTCTTATGCGGGACCTTATCAAAAGCCTTTTGGAAGTCCAAATACACCACATCCACTGGTTCTCCCTTATCTATTTTACCAGTTACATCCTCAAAAAATTCCAATAGATTAGTCAAGCATGATTTACCTTTTGCATCTTTAATTTAAACTGCATAAAGCAAGAGCAGTTTTTAGCTGTAATCCAATTAAAACAAAGTGCTTTTGAACAAGTTCAAATTGATTTACAACCAGACACCATTCTGCAACTGTAACTTTTAATTCTTCAAAGCTGCAGCCTCGAATTAAAAATTTTCCTCCCCGTGTTCAAATCCCTCCATGGCCTCGCCCCATCCTATCTCTGCAACCTCCTCCAGCCCAACAACCCTCCAAGAATTCTGTGTTCCTCCAACTCTGGCCTCTTTAGCATCACCCACTCCCTTTGTCCCAGAATTGGCGGCCGTGCCTTCTGCCGCATAAGCCCTATGCTCTGGAATTCCCTCCCTAAACCTCTCCACCTCTGTCCTCCTTTAAGACCCTCTTTAAAACCTAACTGTTTGCCCAAGATTTTGATCACCCCTCCTAACATCTCCTTCTTTGATAATAAAAAGAGAAAATGCTGGAAATGCTCAGCAGGTCAGGCAGCATTTGTGGAGAGAGAAACCGAGTTAGCGTTTCAGGTCGTTGACCTTTCATCAGAACCTTCTTCTTTGGCTCATAAGTTTTTGCCTTATTACGCTCCTTTGAAGCACTTTGGGACGTTTGCCTACATTGAAGTGATATATAAATGCAAGTTGTTGCTGTTGTGCTTACAGATGTGATTTGATGACTGCTTTTACACTGAAGAGCATAAAGTTATTCCAGAATTCCATGTACATGGCAGAGACCAAGCGAGATTGAAGTGCCCATGTTCAAGTAAGAACATGGACCAATGCGTTCTTTCCTTGCACAGGGATACTGAGGCCAGGGGCAGGGTCCCAACTTTGCCCTGGATGCTATGACATAGGAATTGAATTTGGGACCTTGCTGGTTGGTAGGAGTCAGTAAAGACCGTGTTGTGCAATTCCTCATACGGGAACCTGGATATTTCAATTTCACTTGGTCTGCCATGTGTATGGAATTCTGGAATGACTTCATGCATTTCATCCAAGTTCCATAGAATATGTTTGAACCCAACCTTGTAGCATTCCAAAACTTACAGCAGATATCATTTGTTGGAAACAAATTATTATTTCCTATGTAATTGCTATAAAAAGCATATATTGTAACTCGGAATGGAAAACAAAAATCATTGGAAACCAGACTGATTCCATTTCCATGGCAATCTTAAAGCATTGGACCATAAAAGCAAATGACTCATAGGTTTCTACCAGAACTGTTTATTCTTTAAACCAATTTTTCAAATAGAATATTCAAACGTAGATTTTTCATACACTCCAACAAACAAACACATCCACTGTTTAAGGAGTTAATCCCTTGTTTATTCATATGGGTCTACAAAAATGACCTTCCCCCAACAGATTCCTGTATTTTTTAAACTAGGTGCAGCTGTTGGGAGGCAATATCTCTGCAATCAAGGAAATAAAAATCAAATCTAAATTCATAAAACATTGATCCATGAGAACAAAACCTTTTTTAATCTCTGGATTTATAAGCATTTTTCTCTAAAGTTCAAAGATAGTGCAAATACCAAAAATAGCATGAATTACAAAGCTCGCAAATTTGGTTTTAGTTTTCTACAGCACAAGTTGCACCAATATAAACCGAAAAAAGTTACTTTTTCTCTAACTTTTTTTTTAAAAAAGGCTGAGATGGTGTTGACAGTACACTCTACCTATTGTATTTAATACACTTCCCGTCAGTCATTCCCCCCACCGCCCCACCAGTTTTCTCCTTTTTCTTCCCCCTCCAGTACCCAACCCAAGTAACCATTATTCATGTGTGAGCTTTGACAGCGTGTGCTGGCAGCCAGTTTGCCATAGGGGATTGTTCTTAAGGCAGATCGTGTCTGTACTTCCAGCTGGGGTCACTGGATACCAATTAACATCAAGAACCAGGCTCAATTCATCCTCCTTAACCCAGGAGGACTGAAGCTAATGGTAGTTGCCCTGCCACTACCCCAGCTGAGATTAGCTAACTCAATACGGACTGTGGGTTGAATTTGGGACATTCCTGGTCTGTAAGGCTTATTTGCTCCTTGGATAAACTTGCTGATCCATCATTGTGGAAGGGGGGCATAGCATATTCTTAATCTAACCTCTTCAAAGAAATCAATCAGCATCCATAGCATTAAGAAAATTGTATAATGAAAGATGTTGTAGCACTTACAAAGAGATTAAGAGATATGCGCCTAGCTAATATCCAACTTTGAATCCCTTCAAAAATAGACTGATTACTTATTTGCAGAACATTGAATAAGTGCTTCAAAATCTAAATCTTAGTAAAAGAGCACCGTTGTTACTGAAAGCAGAGGGAGACAGTTTTGTGGACAAGGAGACCTCAATGGGAGAGCAGGGGAGTCTGCTATTTTATTTGGCCTTTACTTTGGTTCCCTAACCATTTTACCCTTTCCACAATTGTTTTTAGGGTCACTGGTACAGCAACATGATGACATCACTCGATTATCAGTCTTGTGCACCTACACAGCCACATTTAGAAGGTCCAAGATCTGCTGCACTGCGAATCCACCAGATCTCAGTCAATACTGCTTAACTGGAATCAGTTGTATCAGATTCACTTCTGACACTTCAGAAAAATACACAGCTATTGACACTATTGTCAGAATATCCTAGAAAAGGTACGTGTGAATGGAATAAGAATGGCATTATTTTACTTTGCACAGAAGGTCAGTACAAGCTTAAATTAGTGAAGGCTCCTTTAATCACTGCCATTGCTTGGTCTAAGATTTCAGTTTATAATTAGACACAGATCAGCACTCTTGCACAGTTCCACTTGGGAAAAGTTCCAGCTTCGGATTGGAATTGTGCATGAATATGAGACAGCATGCAAGTCACACTTTGGAGGATTAGGTAATGGAGGGAAAATTAGAATGAAGCCCAGTAAAGAAAACTTAAAAAAAATGCTTCTTACTGGGCGGAGGAGGTCTGATCAAATCTGGGCCAGGGTGGGGGCCATAGTGCAAAGATACATTTCTCATTACACTAGGAATGGTGGGAGTGGAGTGCTACCTCCACTTATCTGTGGCTCAGTGGGTAGCACTCTTGCCTCTGTGCCAGAAGATTGTGGGCTCAAGTCCCACTCCAGAGAATTGAGCACATGTTCTAGGCTGACACTCCACTGCAATACTGTCGGAAGTGCCGTCTTTTGGATGAGACGTTAAACCGAGGCCCCTGTCTGCCCTCTCAGGTGGTTGTAAAAGTTCCCATGGCACTATTCTGAAGAAGAGCAGGGGAGTTCATCCCGGTGTCCTGACCAATATTTATCCCTCAACCAACATCATTAAACAGAATATCTGGTCATTATCACATTGCTGTCTGTGGGAGCTTGCTGTGCGCAAATTGGCTGCTGCGTTTCCTACATTACAACAGTGACTACACTCCAGAAAGTACTTCATTGGCTGTAAAGCACTTTGGGACGTCTTGAGGTCATGAAAGACACTATATAAATGCAAGTCTTTCTTTTCTTTTTCCTTTTACCTCATAATTCGCCACATGATGAATACCTGATCTCAGCTGGGCCATCTGGGGGAGGCATCACTTGGAGAGGATACACATCACAGTGGTTGGTTCACAGCAGGGGCTGGGATTGTTTTCAGTTAGAGAATGGCACATGTCATTTCTTTCTTAGCGCATCTTCACATTCTTCCCTTGGAGGAAGAAGTAGTGGAAGGATTTTCAGGCTGATTAACAGTCTGACACTCCTTCCATGGCCATAACCATCTTTACACCAGCTGATATGGTGGTTAGTCCTATACGGTGGGAGGGCTCCCACAACCCAGTGCATGGGGCTGGGAGAAAGGAAAAAAAGAGAGGAACAGGCATAGGGAACATAAAATGAAACATAAAATCACAAATCAGTAGAGCAGCAATGATTTATTTCTGGTGCAAGCTACTCTTAACATTTGTCTTCCATCCCTTAAAACAGGCAGGCAATGTGTTGCTTCCTGCTTGTTAAAGACATAAAACCAACAACGGAAGGGGAAAGATGGGGACCGACATTCTCCAGATTTAACAGAAGATTTTCTTATTCCAAGAACATAGTTCCAAACAAACAATCTTAAAAACATGTTAATTTATCAAACTGGTCATTAACATAAACCACAGGGAACCACACACCAATCATACAGAATGGAGTATCAACCATTACTTATGCATATTTATGTGTCTTCCTCCGCTGGGTCTATCTTCTGCAACAAATATCTCTTATTTGCTGTTTCTGCACCTCTCCTGACCAAGCCAATACTTCTCCTCTGGCTGCCTCACCTTTGCACCCCATTTAAAACATTTTTTTCTGTCCTTTTTCTTATTTTCCCCAACCTTTTTCAAATGCCTCCTGTCTGTTATCCAACATACTGGTCCATGTCCAATATGACTTAGATAACTGGAGTTCACATCCAATGTGAAGAGTAGAGCAACTCAGCCCATGTTAAATATGAGCCAGAAGCAGCATTAGAATCCACAATGGTCTCAGAATTCAAATGCCCAAACCTACTCTTAAATTAATGAATTTAAATAGAGCAACTTTATTTTTTTAAGAAGAGCTACCATTAAAAAATCTATTTTATTGAAGCCATACAATACAATCAGATAAAAGAACTAAGTTTGGTGGTTTACTGAAAAATTAACCATTTCTGAATTGAACCTCATAACTACATCACTTGATAGTTAACTTTCCAATAGGTCAACCAACTTTCTTCTTGTAGTTTATGAACATTAAGAAATGTGCTACACATTCAGCTCTGCATTTCAGCTCAAAGACACGATTCACAACTCTCCACCTACTGCTAACAGCATACTAAAAGCTATTGGATTTTTGTTTCGGTATTTTTAAAGGTTACACAATGGGCTTGGATATATGATAGAAGCAAAATATTTAATACCAGGTTCCATAATTTAACTGTAGCAGGGACATCACAACTGATTAATAAACTGATCAATAAATCATGGCTTAGGGCACTATGCCAGGGATGGAAAGGAGGCAGTAATTCTCCAAAAGGGATGTTGCCAACATCATTAATTCCACATGGGGGACGGGGATGGGGGAACGGGGGGCTGAGTGAAGAGCAGGCACAATACCCAGAGGTAAGGAGCATCAAAGCCTTCTGCACACTTCCCACTGAACAGTTTCAGTGCTATCAAGCGGCACTTACTCACCAATAACCTGCTCACTGATGCCCAGTTTGGGTTCCGCCAAGACCACTCGGCTCCTGACCTCATTACAGCCTTGGTCCAAACATGGACAAAGGAGCTGAATTCCAGAGGTGAGGTGAGAGTGACTGCCCTTGACATCAAGGCAGCATTTGACCGAGTCTGGCATCAAGGAGCCCTAGTAAAACTGAAGTCAATGGGAATCAGGGGGAAAACGCTCCACTGGCTGGATTCATACCTAGCACAAAGGAAGATGGTTGTGGTGGTGGAAGGTCAATCATCACAGCCCCAGGACATCGCTGCAGGAGTTCCTTACGGCAGTGTCCTAGGCCCAACCATCTTCAGCTGCTTCATCAATGACCTTCCCTCCAACATAAGGTCAGAAATGGGGATGTTCGCTGATGACTGCACAGTGTTCAGCGCCATTCGCAACTCCACAGATAATGAAGCAGTCCAGGCCCACATGCAACAAGACCTGGACGACGTTCAGGCTTGGGCTGATAAGTGACAGGTAACATTCGCGCCACAGAAGTGCCAGGCAACGACTATCTCCAACAAGCGAGAGTCTAACCACCTCCCCTTGACATTCAATGGCATTACCATCGCTGAATCCCCCACTATCAACATCCTAGGGGTCATCATTAACCAGAAACTTAACTGGACCAGCCACATAAATACTGTGGCAACAAGAGCAGGTCAGAGGCTAGGTATTCTGCGGCGAGTGTCTCACCTCCTGACTCCCCAAAGCCTTTCCACCATCTACAAGGCACAAGTAAGGAGTGTGATGGAATACTCTCCACTTGCCTGGATGAGTGCAGCTGCAACAACACTCAAGAAGCTTGACACCATCCAGGACAAAGCAGCCCGCGTGATTGGCACCCCATCCACCACCTTAAACATTCACTCCCTCCACCACCGGCGTACCGTGGCTGCAGTGTGTACCATCTACAAGATGCACTGCAGCAACTCGCCAAGGCTTCTTCGGCAGCACCTCCCAAACCTGCGACCTCTTCCACCTAGAAGGACAAGGGCAGCAGGCACATGGGAACACCACCACCTCCAAGTTCCCCTCCAAGTCACACACCATCCTGACTTAGAAGTATATCGCCAATCCTTCATCGTCGCTGGGTCAAAATCCTGGAACTCCCTACCTAACAGCACTGTGGGAGTACCATCACCACACGGACTGCAGCGGTTCAAGAAGGCGGCTCACCACCATCTTCTCAAGGGCAACTAGGGATGGGCAATAAATGCTGGCTTTGCCAGCGACGCCCTGATACCATAAAAACGAATAAAAAAAGTGACATTGGCAGGAGACTGATGGCTGACACAGGATAACCAAAAAATTACCTGAAAAAGAGGGTCTCGCACACTCAAATAAATGCCAAACTGAGAGGTAACGAGTCTACTAATTATTCTCCCTTTACTGCATAGTAAACCTGGTAAAGCAACAGAACCGTAGAACACAACAAAACCTTTTAATTTTACTAAAAAAAACTTAAATGAATATCACCATAACCCATTAAACAAACACAACAGAGGATAATTGAAACGCTGAATTAAAATAAAATCATTTTACTGAAATGTAGAGTTGAAGCCTTCTTTACCAAGATTAGGAGTATTCTGGAAAACGGTCATCAATCATCCCTGTTATTTGTTAACAAATACCTACCACACCAATTAAGATAAATCACACATAATCAAAAGTGAAATGTTCTATTTATTCTTTGTGTTAGGTTTTGAACACAGCCACACAGTGAGGACTGCTGGTCGCAGATTCTCATGTTTATTTTTGCTGTAGCTAATTATCTTGTTCCAGTACTGTGTAATAATTGCTCGATATTGAAAATAAAATTCTCATTTCACTTCATCCACTGTTCATAGCAACTTTTCCCTGAATTTACAAAGATACCATTACTCCATATTACCTGACCTGAAGAAAAAAGGACCATTTACAAAGAATTACAAACCATTCACTGGATTCCCACGAATACATTAATCTCAAGTATGCAAAGCTTTCTCAGGATAAAAATGTACTGATAAGTCATTTTCGTATAACCAGAGGAATCCGTGTAAAAGATTATTTTCCAAACCATACTACAATATTGCAGTCCACCGCCAATTTAAAATGTAATACTTAGCTCGACGCTCTCAACTTAAATCAATAATTATTCCAGAGAATGAATATATACAAAATCCATAAAATCTGTTATATGAATGGGTTAGTCTTAGCTTTAAATTGCAGTTATGATTTTAAGTGGCAGAACAGTCTGGGTACATTCACACTCACATTGGCAAAAGCTCTGCACAAATGCCAAAGTTAACCCGACATTTTCTTCCACTTCTAACTTTAAACAGTTGATGTAACACAACCATCATTATTTTGATTTATTGGACTATTAATAGCTGTACATGTAAATGCCAGGGCTGTTTTATTTTAAGTGCAAACTTAAATAAATGATTATTATAAAAGTAAGACATAGCATAAAAATCACAGAACACAGCTGAAATAACATTAAGCCAAAATTTTGATTACTAAATACCACAGATTTATGTTGTGCAATCATAGAAAATGCAATAGCTGGGCAACTACCAAAATTGGCTTCCATACAAGCCAGGCCACATATATAAGGCTTCGCTATTCTTAGGCGTGTAATCGGACATCTTTGGTTGGACTTCACTGGTTAACAGTTTCCACCTGTGCTTTGACAGACCATCACAAACACTTCTCCACCATGTCCGGTGTATTTTGCAGCAAAGAATTTACTTTTGTTTCAGTTCCCACAGGCACCTTTGAAGATAAAACATTATTTATTAGTTGCCGGACTTGTACTTTTCATCTCCCTTAACAAATGACCAGCTAAAGTAAATTCATGAACCGTGTAGGAGTATGGGCCTTGGATTCCTTCAAAGCCTCAGATGCTTTGCTATTCTGTGGAGCAGCCACAAGGTGTTCTTCTTTCTTCCCCAGCTTCTTCTTTTGGAGGCCACTTGTCTCAACACACCCACCTCTAGCCAGGATGGGGAGGAGTGGGCCCAGGCTAGTGAGAAACTCTCCAATACAGCTGTCATTGCATTCTACAACTCACCATCAGGAAGCATAATTCAAGCACAGCAAGTGAAACGATTTTATTTTCATTGTTCCCCACCTATCTAGCTAGCCCGAAGGCATCTCTCGGAATAGAATGTCCTATGTTCTGGTTGGAAGTTAAGCACTTGAAAATGTACGTTTCTGGACTATCTTAATTAATTTTAAAAAACAGACCCTAGTCCACTTTCTCCCATGGATGCAGTCTCCTCTTGTGGTCAATGGTGTCTCACCCCACTTAATGATGGAATATTAATATTGCTAACTAGGTTATGCTATCAACTTCACCAAAAATCAAACTTACAACATTGAGATGTGGAACAAGACTTGATCTGCTTCATTATTCAAATTCTAGACCAAGGGCTGGATTTTGCCAATGGGGAGCTTTTGGAGGCGGGACTCCCACTTGTCGGGTTTCAGTCCCGCCTCCATCGACTTCTGGCCAACCCACGCTATTTTCCCTTGATTGACCTTGTTAAGCCCGCCCAGCGGGCTTAGCAGGCCAATTAAGGGAAAGCCGGTTACAGAGAACGTCAGCGTATGACGTTTCATCTCTCAAAAATTTTTGACAGATGAATTTTCATCGTTTGACAGCTCTGTGAAGCTGTCAAACAGTGACATTCTCTGTAGTTTGATGAGTTCTTGAATTCAAGACTCATCAAACCTCTTTCTTTAGCAGAAGTTAGATGGTTGCTGCATTGGAGAATGCAGCAGCCATCTGTCATCTCTGCCGCGGAGGTGCAAGACTCTCCGCATCCCCAACTCTTGAAGCCTGCAGGAAGAAACAAAGATAAGTAAACTTTTTCTAACACTTTCCACTTACCTCACATACTCACCTCTCCACACTTGCACCCATCACTTACCTTTACAGCGCACTTTTGCACCCCGCAGACCCCCACAGACCCACTGCTCGCCTCGGTGACCCTGGCGGGGTTTGCAGCCTTCGGGAAGCCCACACTTGTGTGGGTAAAATGGGGATAATCCTCTTATCTGCCTGTTAACTGCCTGTTAACAGGTAGTTAAGTGGCTGTAATCCCCTTCCCGCCTCCAAGGAGACGGGACCCGGCGCAGGTCGGCTACCTGCCTCCCGGGAAGATAGGCACGGAGGTGGGTCGGGGGCGGGTTGGGCCATTCTGCCATTTTCCCGGCAGTCACACCTCCATACCCGCCTCCCCAGGGCTGGCAAGATCGCGCCCCAATTCTTGGAGAAATCTGGCTGTGGAGGGGGGTGGGTGTAACTTCAATACAAATGCTTCTATGTCCCTGCCATTTTATTTATCCCAATATTTCTGCTCGGAGAGTAGACCAATTTATGCTTAACTGATGTCAGCCAGGAGCTGAATCATGGAGCAGTTCATTGACTCAGTATCACTATTCTTTTTGTTGCAGTATGCTGATCCAAAACACTCCAACATATTCCAATTTTTTTTTCGCTATAACAGCTAGTACACGGCAGTAGTGTCATACCTCATTTTCTGAAAGAGGCACGACTCTTGTCTCTCCTGCTGCCTCATCAACTGCCCTGTCCTCCAGTTCTTCATCCTCTTCATCTTTTGCAATGAAGTGCCGCCTCCTATACTCTCGCCTGGTGACAGAATCCAGGAGTGGTACCGACTGCGGAAGATCCTGAAACATTCATTATGCTATATTTCTTATAAAGGTTAAAATGTATCCACTTTCCCTCATAGCCAAAAATGTTTTTCTGTCCATCAAATGTCTCAAGACAGTGTAGCCGTTTAATGGCACAAAACCCATGTTTTATATGGGACGTCTGGCACTAATGTGCATTGTATCAGAAAGTTCTCGTGAGGGCATTGTGCTATTCCTGATAGATATTTGGGGGGAGGAAAGGGGTTGAAGGTGATGTGATAGTGGTGCACTGACTCAATCAGGTGCAGACAGATGGCAGCAGTGCTGGTCCTGGTCATTAGTGTAGAGGAATACTAATCTCCACTACTGTAGGGATTACAAACCACTGTCACTGGAGTCAGAATCTACGCATTATATTGCTCTCAGCTTCACAAGTACCCAAACTTTGGGCATTCAAAACTGAACGCTAAAGATTGAATTTTTATCAGCAACAATGGTGTAATTTTTAAGAGAATCTCCTCAATCAATGCACATCGCTTTCACCACAACTGTAAAAACTGACAGGTGTCTCAAGAATCATTTTTAAAAATCAAGTTATGTTCTTAAACTTTAAAACTACTTCATGGGTAACAACAGCCTAATCTGATGGGCCTCAATTTATTGCCAGGTTTCACAGGAATAGAAAAGCAAAATACTGCGGATGCAGGAAATCTGAAATAAAAACAGAAAATGCTGGAAATGCTCAGCAGTTCTGACGAAAGGTCATTGACCTGAAACGTTGACTCTGTTTCTCTCTCCCCAGATACTGCCTGAGCTGCTGAGTATTTCCAGCATTTACTGTATTTATTTCACGTGAATAGATATTGGAGTCTGCCTTGGATTCAAATAGAATATGATTCAACTTTTTAGTTTAAAAATGTCAGACTAATTTTAACCATAATAAATCCCTTCTTACTTCACATCATCGATTCCTCAGTGGTTCTACAGAAAGTGCAGCAAATCACCCATCAGGTAAAAGTACATTCGAAGGAGTGCAAGTTGGATAATTGTAGGAAGAGTATGTATGTATGTATACACATATATGTATCTCAAAGACACATTGCAGGTAAGGATTATAATTTAATGCGACAGTTGCTAAAGTTCCCGATACCATCACTTGCTAATTTTTATTTTTTTAATTCGTTTTTATGGAATGTGGGCATCGCTGGCAAGGCCAGCATTTATTGCCCATCCCTAGTTGCCCTCGAGAAGGTGGTGGTGAGCCGCCTTCTTGAACCGCTGCAGTCCATGTGATGAAGGTACTCCCACAGTGCTGTTAGGAGGGAGTTCCAGGATTTTGACCCAGCGACAATGAAAGATCGGCGATATACTTCTAAGTCAGGATGGTGTGTGACTTGGAAGGGAACTTGGAGGTGGTGGTGTTCCCATGCGCCTGCTGCCCTTGTCCTTCTAGGTGGAAGAGGTCGCGGGTTTGGCAGGTGCTGCTGAAGAAGCCTTGGCGAGTTGCTGCAGTGCATTTTGTAGATGGTACACACTGCAGCTACGGTACGCCGGTGGTGGAGGGAGTGAATGTTTAAGGTGGTGGATGGGGTGCCAATCAAACGGGCTGCTTTGTCCTGGATGGTGTCGAGCTTCTTGAGTGTTGTTGGAGCTGCACTCATCCAGGCAAGTGGAGAGTATTCCATCACACTTCTTACTTGTGTCTTGTAGATGGTGGAAAGGCTTTGGGGAGTCAGGAGGTGAGACACTCGGCGCAGAATACCTAGCCTCTGACCTGCTCTTGTTGCCACAGTATTTATGTGGCTGGTCCAGTTAAGTTTCTGGTCAATGGTGACCCCCCAGGATGTTGATGGGGGGGGATTCGGCAATGGTAATGCCGTTGGATGTCAAGGGGAGGTGGTTAGACGCTCGCTTGTTGGAGATGGTCATTGCCTGGCACTTCTGTGGCGAGAATGTTACCTGCCACTTATCAGCCCAAGCCTGAACGTCGTCCAGGTCTTGTTGCATGCGGGCATGGACTGCTTCATTATCTGTGGAGTTGTGAATGGCGCTGAACACTGTGTAATCATCAGTGAACATCGCTACTTCTGATCTTATGATGGAGGGAGGTCATTGATGAAGCAGCTGAAGATGGTTGGGCCTAGGACACTGCCTTGAGGAACTCCTGCAGCGATGTCCTGGGGCTGTGATGATTGACCTTCAATCACCACAACCATCTTCCTTTGTGCTAGGTATGACTCCAGCCAGTGGAGCGTTTTCCCTGATTCCCATTGACTTCAGTTTTACTAGGGCTCCTTGATGCCACACCCGGTCAAATGCTGCCTTCATGTCAAGGGCAGTCACTCTCACCTCACCTCTGGAATTCAGCTCCTTTGTCCATGTTTGGACCAAGGCTGTAATGAGGTCGGGAGCCGAGTTGTCTTGGCGGAACCCAAACTGGGCATCAGTGATCAGGTTATTGGTGAGCAAGTGCCGCTTGGTAGCACTGTCGATGACACCTTCCATCACTTTGCTGATGATTGAGAGTAGACTGATGGGGTGGTAATTGGCCGGGTTGGATTTGTCCTGCTTTTTGTGGACAGGACATACCTGGGCAGTTTTCCACATTGTCGGATAGATGCCAGTGTTGTAGCTGTACTGGAATAGCTTGGCTAGAGGCACGGCTAGTTCTGGAGCACAAGTCTTCAGCACGATAGTCGGGATGTTGTCGGGGCCCATAGCCTTTGCTCTATCCAGTGCGCTGAGCCGTTTCTTGATATCACGGGGAGAGAATCGAATTGGCTGAAGACTGGCTTCTGTGATGGTGGGGACCTTGGGATTAGGCCAATATGGATCATCCACTCTGCACTTCTGTCCGAAGATGATTGCAAACGCTTCAGCCTTGTCTTTTGCACTCACGTGCTGGGCTCCACCATCATTGAGGATGGGGATATTCTTGGAGCCTCCTCCTCCCGTTAGTTGTTTAATGGTCCACCACCATTCACAACTGGATGTGGCAGGACTTCAGAGCTTTGATCTGAGCCGTTGATTGTGGGATCGCTTAGCCCTGTCTATAGCATGCTGCTTCCGCTTTTTAGCATGCATGTAGTCCTGTGTTGCAGCTTCCCCAGGTTGGCACCTTATTTTTAGGTACGCCTGGTGCTGCTCCTGGCATGCTCTTCTACAATCATTCTTGAACCAGGGTTGGTCCCCTGGCTTGGTGGTAGTGGTAGAGTGAGGGATATGCCAGGCCATGAGGTTACAGATTGTGGTGGAATACAATTCTGCTGCTGCTAGGCGCACAGCGCCTCATGGATGCCCAGTTTGGAGCTGCTAGATCTGTTCTGAATCTATCCAATTTAGCACGGTGGTAGTGCCACGCAACACGATGGAGGGTGTCCTCAGTGTGAAGACGGGACTTCATCTCCACAATGACTGTGCGGTGGTCACTCCTACCGATACTGTCATGGACAGATGCATCTGCGACGTGTAGATCGGTGAGGACGAGGTCAAGTAGGTTTTTCCCTCGTGTTGGTTCTCTCACCACCTTTCGCAGGCCCAGACTGGCAGTTATGTCCTTCAGGACTCAGCCAGCTCAGTCAGTAGTGGTGCTACCGAGCCACTCTTGGTGATGGACATTGAAGTCCCCCACCCAGATTACATTCTGTGCCCTTGCTACTCTCAGTGCTTCTTCCAAGTGGTGTTCAACATGGATGAGTACTGATTCATCAGCTGAGGGAGGGCAGTACGTGGTAATCAGCAGGAGGTTTCCTTGCCCATGCTTGACCTGAAGCCATGAGACTTCATGAGGTCCGGAGTCAATGTTGAGGACTCCCAGGGCCACTCCTTCCTGGTGGGTCTGTCCTGCCGGTGGGACAGGACATACCAGGGATGGTGATGGAGGAGTTTGGGACATTGGCTGAAAGGTATGATTCTGTGAGTATGACTATGTCAGGCTGTTGTTTGACTAGTCTGTGGGACAGCTCTCCCAATTTTGGCACAAGTCCCCAGATGTTGGTGAGGAGGACTTTGCAGGGTTGACTGGGCTGGGTGTGCCGTTGCCGGTGCCGAGGTCGATGCCGGGTGGTCCATCCTTATTATGTTTCGTAGCGGTTAGTTACAACTGGGTGGCTCGCTGGGCCATTTCAGAGGGCAGTTAAGAATCAACCACATTGCTGTGGGTCTGGAGTCACATATAGGCCAGACCAGGTAAGGACGTCAAATTTCCTTCCCTAAAAGGACATTAGTGAACCAGAAGGGTTTCTATGACAATCCGATAGTTTCATGATTACCATTACTGACACTAGCTTTTTATTCCAGACTTATTTAATGAACTGAATTTAAATTCCCCAGCTGCCGTGGTGGGATTTGAACTCACGTCTCCGGATCATTAGTCCAGGCCTCTGGATTACTAGCCCAGTGACATTACCACTACGCTACCGTTCCCTTGCAGACTCAATCCACAGGCACACTTGGCTGAGGTTCCTCCTAACAAGGCTATTAAGAGATTTCCATTTCAATCAAATCTCTCTTTCGAGAGCCAGCAATGGTGACACCAAAGTGTTTCATAATACAGTTGGACACTGCTCCACTACAAATGTTAACAATGTGCATTGGTAGATGGCCCTAGAATGGGATATTGGATTACTTTTAATGCTTTGGGTCCCTTCGTAACTTTGCTTTGTTGGCTTAAAGTTGTCTTAAAGCAAATAAAGAACCTGGGTTTAAGCTGTCTTGTGGCTTGAGCTGAATGAGGTTATCAGAGTCTGCAAGAATACCAATACTTTATCCCCAGCTTTTTGAGTTAATGTGAAATGCAAATCAACGAATTAATTCTGTTCTTTTGAATTGTTCTTGGGACCACTTTTCCCATGCCTGGTTCTCTTTCCAATCACAGAGCTTATGCTGGAAGTCAGAGTGTCTTTCTTTTAAGCATCAAGTAAAGACTCTCTAATCTGCAAGACTCCTGACAGAGAATTTGATGTTAATGACAGACCTTGCTAAGATTGCCACTAGCTATACATCTTAGCAAAACATGCAACAATATTACACAAGGTAAACACTTCTGGTGGGAATCAGCCACTGGGAATATTCCATTGTTAAGATCTTGAAACTAAGTTTTAGCATAAACTGAAGAGACTGCAGTGGTATAAGCCTCCGTTGACTAACTTGAAATCTGAAAATGGCAACACATTCCAAGAGCAAAGTCAATGGTGATGACTTTAAAAACTGATCATTTGAAACTCAAATTTACACATTTAGAAATCTTTTACAAAGAGGAGAAATTACATAGAATTACATAGAATATACGGCACAGAAACAGGCCATTTGGCCCAACCAGTCCATGCCGGCGTTTATGCTCCACTTGAGCCCCCTCCCATCCTTTTTCATCTAACTCCATCAGCATAACCCTTCTCCCTCATGTGCTTATCTATCTTCCCCTTAAATACATCTATATGATTCGCCTCAACTACTCCCTGTGTTAGCGAGTTCCACATTCTCACTACTCTCTGGGTAAAGAAGTTTCTTCTGAATTCCCTGTTTGATTTCTTTGTGACAATCTTATATTGATGGCCTCTAGTTTTGCTCTTCGCCACAAGTGGAAACACACTCTCTGTGTCTACTCTATCAAAACCTTTCATAATTTTAAAGACCTCTATTGGGTCACCACTCAGCCTTCTCTTTTCAAGAGAAAAAGAGACCCAGCCTGTTCATACTTTCCCATTAGATATAACCTTGCAGTTCTGGTATCATCCTTGTAAATCATTTTTGCACCCTCTCCAGTGCCTCTATATCCTTTTTATATGGCATCCAGAACTGCACATAGTACTCCAATTGTGGTCTTACCAAGGTTTGATACAAGTTTAGCATAACTTCTCTACTTTTCAATTCTATCCCCCTGGAAATAAACCCTAGTGCTTGGTTTGGTTTTTGTTATGGCCTTATTGACCTGCGTCGCAACCTTTAATGATTTGTGTATTTGTACTCCCAGATCCATTTGCTCCTCTGCACCATTTAGATTCTATTTTCTAAGTAATAAGTGACCTCCTTATTTTTCTTACCAAAATATAGTATCTCACACTTATCTATGTTGAAAATCATTTGCCAATTATATGCCCATTCTGCAAGTTTATGAGTCTTCTTGTAATTTGTTGCAGTCCTCCTCAGTGTTGACTATCCCCCCAATTTGGTGTCGTCCGCAAATTTAGAGATTGTGTTTCTGATTCCAAAGTCTAAATCGTTGATATAAATTGTGAACAACAGTGGTCCCAGCACTGATCCTTGTGAGACCCCAGTTCCCACCTTCTGCCACTCTGAATAGCCACCCTTTACCCCTACTCTCTGCTTTCTGTCATTCAGCTGATGAAATGATACAAAACAAACTTTCTCTCATACAACTCTCTGCCAATAATGGGACAAAAAAAAAGAGTATACATCCAGAGCAAGGCTCCATATCCATTTGACCACTAAAGTTTCTGTAATGCATCATTTTTTTCTTGAAAAGGGAAAATTACCCAGTGATTTTTTACTCCCCCTTTGAATGACATCCTACTCTTTACATGTGGAAGCTGAATGAATGAGGAATAATTATTATTATTTATAGCACTTACTTGCATAATCTCCACATTCCCGAAGAACTTGCCAACAGGCATTGGCTGATTGCTATCCTCGTCCAGAAAAATGCTGTTATCCACTTTAAATGAGGTGCCTGGTGGCTGATCAATCTCCATACTATCTCTCCCTTCTATATCATTATCTGCACTCTTTTCTGTTTTCTCAACGTCTTCCTTGTTTTCCAACATACCCTTATCGATGACTTCCAACACTTTCTTAACAGGTATCTCTGCTGAAGCACCATTATTATTGGCCAGTTCTTCAGTTTCACCTGCATGCTCTCCTTGCTTTTCTGTCTCTCTCCACTCCAAGCTGGTTGTGGAAGGTGCCTTGTTTTCCTGAGCTACTGGGTTCACTTCTGTGCATGCCTCATGAATAACTGGCTTCTCATTTTGTTCTGTTGATTTGTGTGATGGTTTGTGAGGAAGGATGATTGCTGTATCTTCCAGATCCTGCTCAGCAGCACCAGTGTCCTCCTTTGTCTGCACTTCCACTCTTGCACATTTCTGTTTTTTTGAGGGATGGTTACTTGGACGGGAAACCGCTTTATCCAGTGCAGGCATTGCTTCATGTGAAGGCTGCAGCAAAAATACACACACAAATCATTAAACATTATAATGCTTCAAATACCAACCCTATTAGGAATACAATGTAAATAGAGGACCTTGATTAGCTACGAGATACTATTCCATATTGTCGCTAGGTATTTTGGTATGCTATAGGGAAAAAAAATCATACTCAAGCCAATATATGTTTTAATGATGCGCAGTATATTTTTTGTGTGTTACTCGTAATTCATCACCAAAAATTGCCCCACGACAAGCAGCAACAAACTTGTAACCAGTTACATGTCATCCCAGTGTTAGATACAACCCAAGTTTGGAAGGACAAAATCTATAGTAGCACTGCTGGGTGAGTTACACAATTCAAATGGACATAGTATGAAAAATATTGCACATTCACCATTATGCTTTACTAAAATTTGAATGACAACACTGCTATGGTCATTAAACATTTGTGCCTGATATCTTTGTGCCATGGGAGAATCATTTTGTGAACATATAAAAAAAAAGTTGTGTCCAGTACATGCCCGTTATATAAAAACACAAAGGAACTAATCATTACCTGAAGCCTGAAATTTACAAGCGGTTACAATACCCCGATTATCTCAGCAATTTGTAAGTAGCTACAATTAACCGAATTTGCCTATCTAGAAATCGCCAAGACACAGATCAGGTTAGCAGCTAAACATCACAACTGTGCTCCAGACCCGAGTAATGGGAGATCTGTGAGCAGACATAAGTTTTGTGTCTGTCACACTTTGTTACAGATGCAAAACAATCTTTTTAAAAATAAAAGTACTAAAAAGCGATAAACAGCTGCTGTTTTTCCTGAGCATGTGGAGGAGCCAGGGATTTACAAGCATCTGCCAATATAGAGAGAAACATTTACATTCTAATTGAACTGAGGAACTGCTTATTTACAACAATTAGAGCTTGTGGCCCAAAAGTGGGGACTGCTTCACTTTAGCAGCAGACTATCGTGGGCTACTTACCTAGTCTTTGGCTTACCATGAACACTGCCATGGCAGATCTGCTAGTGACTCATGATATAATGTCATGTACAAGGTAGAATATCAACAGATTGCACATTTTAACAATTTGGCTTACACAAATGATCTTTAGAAGAGAAGGATTGTAAATCTCTTTACTTAAGTTGGAACACACTGCAAAGATGAGATGGTTTCACCACAGCATTCACTGTAGTAAAGTGAACACTTTTGTTTGGCCCCATCCTCATGCTGCATTTGTACTCTTAATGACCAGGTCATGAAGACAGAGCATAGAGCAGTGTGGGAGAATGGACACTTTATTGGTTGTAAATGCACAGTGTGTGTGGGGAACAAAGTCTAACACACTACCTGTATAATACAAAGCAAGTTTACAAAAGGTCCGGAAGCAGGGTGCAATAGATCACGTCATCCATTGCAGTTCCCAATAACAAACAAAGGAAGGGAAATATATACAATAAATGAAAATCAGAGGGTAAAGCAGTCTGCTCTGCTCTAAAGCATTGCCTACCAAACCTCTCTAAAGCCCCATTTTAAATCAGAGCATTGTGATATTAAACATTACCACTGAGAAAAGCAACAACGGTATGTAAAACTCTCAAGCAAAAATAAGATGAGGTGCCAGTTCCGTAGAAAATATGCTTCAAGCACGACCCAAATTCCCCCTTTCAACACATGGTAGGCTGAGTTACTAGCTACCGTATGCACACAGAACAGAATGGAATTGGTAGAGGCATGGGATTACATCACCTGCCTGCTCCGTTGGCTTTAAAACATACAAAATGTGCCCCAAGTGCAGCATCATCTGATACATCTAAAGCTCAACCGATAGCCTTATGTCAGAAAAAGTAGGACTAGTTCCAGCAAATATCCAATTTAGCATATTGGTTCCTTTTTAAAATGACTCCTGAAGCCTCATTCTATATCTGTTCCAGTATGCCCTGTAATAGTCAGCTTTTAGATCCTAGGCAGATTCCAAGAGGGTCTGGTATTCTCATTCTGGTACATTCTTGTGAGATCTGATGACTCAGAAGAATCCTTTTAATTTTAAAGTATTGACACTTGAGTTATCTGAATGGTATATATGAACCAGAAATATTGTACTGCAAGAGGATGTAATGACTTGTTACCTAATGGTTACAGGATTTTATAAAAATTAAATTATTGGATGTAGTTTTCTGGATCACACAGCTCTCTTCACAAGCTAAAAAATAGAAAGCAGAATTGTTCCAACTTCAGTGTAACTGGGTTGATGTCATAACATTCCGTTGCTATAGTTACAGTAATTATTTACTTTTACAGGCTAGTTAAGAATTACAACTGCTGGTGACTTCATAAAAGAAAACCACTGCAAATGGAATCTTTCAGGTTGAAAGTTCCACCCACATAAACGGCAATGAGATAGGTTCATTACAAGAGCTAATTTAAAATATGGCTCATAAACCACAACTCCTACAGGTCTAAGCAATTTAGAAATGAAAAGAAACCTGGAACAGAATGGGCTCGATTTTGCCAGGCCCGAGGAGGCGGGAATGGAGGCGTGTGGGGTGTTAAAATTGCAAAAAATGGCAGGCGGGCCCGACCCCGCCTCCGAGCAATTTTCCCAAATGCGTGGTTTCTGATCCCGTCTCCGTCCCGCCTCCAAGAGGCGCGATAGGCCCTTAACAACCACTTAATTGCCTCTATAATCCCATTTTGAGAGGCCTTTCTGATTTTAACACTATTCCGACGTGATGCATGCCTCCTCTGAAACACGACGGTGAAACCTGGCGGTAGCACACTTGGATTACTGACTATCAGCTGCATGTCCACCATTAAGAAGGAGATTTGATCAATCATCATTCTGG
Source organism: Squalus acanthias (assembly GCA_030390025.1). NCBI lineage: Eukaryota > Metazoa > Chordata > Chondrichthyes > Squaliformes > Squalidae > Squalus > Squalus acanthias. The sequence continues at coordinate 36,665,611 of CM059440.1, read as the reverse complement.
GGAACTTTTAGCAGTCATAACCGTGGTGGTGGTAAAAAAAAAATCTGGGAGCAGACTTAGGTCTCCTGCTGCTCATTTTGCTTCCAGGTCCCTCTCACAGCAAAGGCCAAAAGCTTCCCAGTCTTTGCAGACCTTAAATGTAGCAGCAATGATGACATCATCAGAGGCGACTTTCAGACTGAAAAAACTACAGTAATTGGCGAATGATTACTTGTGTAGTGATAGGACGAACAATTTGAGCGAACGCACGCAGGCGCGCACTTAGACAAATGATATGCACGCACGCATTCATACATACATATTGGAACTTACGCTCGATCGAACGAACGAACGCTTGAATGAACGAACGAACAATTGAATGAATGATCGAATGAATAATGCCAGTAGGACTGGTGTAAAACGGGATTTTTTTTTCTTGGTTTATTGGAGTAAGTGTTATTTGTAGCATTTAATTGGATTATGATGGTGCTATGTGTTTGTACACTGTGGTGTTGAAATGGTTTTTGTTTTATGTGGAGTTAACTTTGAGATTTATTATTTTAAATCTAAAAAGTTGTGTGGTATTGGTTAAGAGTATTTGTACTGTAAAGAAAAAAAGAGGAAAAAAAAACTAATTGGGTCATGGGTTCCCACATGCTGGAACTCAATTGCCCAATTAGGGGAAAATCGAATAATTCTCCCACATCCAATTGGAGTTGGGTGGCTAACACGAAAAGCGGATGACACGACCCCAGCCCGCCCCATGACAAAAATCGAGCCCAATATCTTCTTAAACATGCCACACAAAGGAGGACATTATGAAACAACTAACTGCATTGAACAGTGGATACATAGGAAGAAGGAATTGAGAGGTTGAGATGTTACTTTTATGAAAGGTAATTATGCTTTTGGTTAGCTAGTTGTCTGTCATGCAAAGAAAACCATCATCATGTTTAAACATTGCCAAAACGAGCTACTGAGAAATCCGTACAGGTAGTTTTTGTATGCCTTGTATAGAGTGAACACTCTGTCCCCACAGGTACACATTTCACTTACCTCAGTCCAGAGAATTTACGTGAAGGTTGGCATGAGCCGAGGCTTATGGCGCCCCAGGTTTGCTCAATAACTAGCTAAAACCATGCAGTCTACCAGCACATAGAACTGATGAGTTTCCTGCTGCTTGTCCAGCTAAAGCCACCCCACCCATGCTGCAGATTAATTAAAACACAGTAGATTTTAGTTCGACTGATAATTTAGGGATAAGTGAACCAAGTATGAGACCAGGAAAGCCCAAGGTTCCATCACTAGACAGTGCTGAGTTAATTAATCTCAGAGCAATATGAGGGATGCTATTAATGGCCTTGGCAGTCCTGGGAACGGAAAACAAAATCAGGGTTGCTGCCCCTGATGGCTATCCAGTAACCTGTGCTGCAAAGTGCCCACGTGGACACGGAGTAAAAACAGAATGATGTTTAACGCTGATGTGTCCTTTAGTCTGATAGGCTGTCGAGACTCGCTGCTTAGCCTTATGGGTGAAGAATGGCTACTGGCGGGGGGGGGGGGGGGGGGGGCTGCACCATCTATGGAACCATAACACGGAAGAGTCAGCAACTTCAAGAGAAGAAGGCAGAAAATGCGCCAAAAAACCACTGTAGCCAAAGCTTCTGTGCATTATACCAGAACTTACAGTATAAAGATGTGAAACAGTTTGCACGGGTCGGTTAGCTCAGATGGTTAGATCGCGGTGTTAGTAACGCCACGGTCACGGGTTCAATCCCCGTACTGACTAACTGCGCTGCCTGCCACTGCTGTGCCTGAAAGGCAGTGATTACATTCTTCACTCCAAGGGTGGTGAATCTTTGGAATTCTCTACCCCAGAGAGCTGTGGATGCTCGGTCGTTGAGTATATTCAAGACTGAGATAGATAGATTCTTGGGCACTAAGGGAATCAAAGGATGTAGGGATAGTGCAGGAAGGTGGAGTTAAGGTAGAAGATCGGCCATGATCTTATTGAATGGTGGAGCAGGGGCAAATGGCCTACTCCTGCTCCTATTTCTTATCATTCTGATTCTAGGTTCTGAAGATATCAGTTGTAGAAGAAATCAAAGGGACCTCTGACAAACTGCTCATCAGGATCAACTTCTGATTTTGCCCAGTGTCCTGAACAGCAGTAAAAATGCCTGAATTAATCACTCAGCTTTTCTCCGCTGAGTAATCACCCAATCATCTTTTAGTAGATTCTCTTCTCCATTAATTTTTTTAAGGTTTCTGGATAGGGATTATTGTTGAAAACAGACTTCAAAATGGGTTATTCATAGGAAGTTAGAGAAGACAAAAGGAATAAAATAGAAACAGCACCTCCCAAAAAAGTAAACCAATGCTGTTTTTAATCTGTGACTTAAATTTATTGCCTTTAAATTCCTTTTGTATTGTGCAGCTGGTAGCGTATAATCAATTTTGAAATCTTCTCAGTAACTTGTGAAATTAGGATCAGATTCACCTGTGATGCGCCCACCATTCTGCTAACACTCATTAGCTAGGCTCACACATGAAGAATCTTGGGTGAGGTGCTGGCACCGATGGACCGTACCCCAGTGTAAGTCACCACCTTCAGGAGGAGGAAAGAAGAACTGGGGAAAAAAAATTGTGGGTTGATGTGATATTCCCCTCTCCCAATCTCTGACACAATCTTTACTATTAACAAATCATGCTACGTTATTTGCAGGACATACAAACAGTAGGATTTACTCGAAGAAAGCTAGCAGGGACTTTACTGGGTAATAAAAAAAAAATGCATGCATTAAGAAAATACAAATAAAATTTGGCAGTCAAGCTCCTGCATTCTTTGACAAAATGCATGACAACCTGGAGCAAATGTAAGCACATGTTTTGTAACTGTAAACTAACACTTGCACAGGTATGTATCCTACATATTGCTATGGCATTTTAATATTTAAAAATTACTAATTTGAATGCACATCATCAGTATGTAGAGGAAATAGATCTAGCAAAACTGTTTCTAAATGTAAAGGTACTGTAGAAAGAGTTGGGTATCGTGATTATAGAACCCTGCAGTGGAATGGTTGGGAACCACTGGCCCAGGCCATTTAGCTTTAGTCACTGGGCAGTGATTTCCAACAATTACTGTAGTTTTTCCCTGAAGCATGTTATTTCTTTTCTAAAAAGTTTCCACAGCCAACATGAATAAATTGAAGGTGGCATAGAGCTACAGTTTGTTGGAGCATTAATGCATGATGCCATGGCAACGGAAGGACACAGGTTTAATTCTCTTTCCAACCCCTCATGGGCCAAACTTCCCCACTGCCCTAGCCCTGAACTAGCATCAGTCTCTAGTTTTTCTCCTATCTCCCTCCCTATATACCCTCTCCGAGCTCATCTCGTCCATGAGACCAATCTCCTGCTCCCTCGACCCTATTCCCACCAAACTGCTGACCACCAACTTCCCTTCCTGAAAACTATGTTAGCTGATATTGTTAACTTCCCTTCCTGAAAACTATGTTAGCTGATATTGTTAATGCTTCCCTCTCCTCAGGTACTGTCCCCCTCCTTTACAAATCTGCCATCATCACCGCCCTCCTCAAATAAAAATTACCCTTGACTCCTCTGTCCTTGCAAACTACCGCCCCATCTCCAACCTCACTTTCTTCTCCAAAGTTCTTGAACGTCTTGTCGCCTCCCAAAAAAGCTATAACCGGAAGACTTTACTTCAATGGTGCTGATGGTCACTCGGAATTCATTCTGATGACCGGGGCTCACTGGGCAGTGACCACACGGTATGCCCCTTTAAACCCCAGGCCTTTTCAGTCACAGAGCCCATTGGCACCAGGACCAGCACACAGGACTGCAACTCCATTTTTGAACCACTCCAATCAGGATTCCGTCCATGCCACAGCACTAAAACGACCCATATCAAAGTCACAAATGACATCCTATGTGACTGTGACCATGGTGCACTATCCCTCCTCATCCTTCTCTACCCGTCTTCAGCCTTTGACACGGTTGACCACACCATCCTCCTCCAACGTGGGGCCACTCCTCCGTTGTCCAGCTGTGTGGAGTTGCCCTTGCTTGGTTCCATTCCTATCTATCCAGTTGTAGTTAGAGAATCTCCTGCAATGGCTTCCCTTCCCGCTCCCGCACTGTTACCTCTGGACTCCCCCAAGGATCTATCCTTGGCCCCCTCCCATTTCTCATCTGTATGCTGTCCCTCTGCGGTATCATTCGAAAACACAACGTTAGATTCCACATGTACGCTGATGACATCCAGCTCTACCTCATCACCACCTCTCTCTACTCCTCCACTGCCTCCGATTTGTCATGCTGCTTGTCCGACATCCAGTACTGGATGTGCAGAAATTTCCTCCAATTAAATATTAAGCCATTGTCTTCGGTCCCTACCACAAATTCCGTTCCCTAGCCACAGATTCCATCCCCCTCCCTGGCCACTGTCTGAGGCTGAACTGGACTATTCGCAACATCGGCGTTCTATCTGACCCTGTACTTAGCTTCCAACCCCAGATCCTCTCCATCTACGTCCAACTCTAATATCACCCGTCTCTGTCCCTGCCTCAGCTCATCTGCTCCTGAAACCCTCATCCATGTCTTTGTTACCTCCAGATTCGACTATTCCAATGCTCTCCTGGCCGGCCTCCCATCTTCCACCCTCCATAAACTCAAGCTCATCCAGAACTCTGCTGCCCGTATCCTAACTCACACCAAGTCCTGTTCACCCATCTCCCCTGTGCTCGCTGACCTACATTGGCTCCCGGTCCAGCAACGCCTCGATTTTAAAATTTTCATCCTTGTCCATGGCCTCACCTCTCCCTACCTCCGTAACCTCCTCCAGCCCTACAACCCTCCGAGATCTCTGCGCTCCTCCAATTCTGGCCTCTTGCGCATCCTTGATTTCCTTCGCTCCACCATTGGCGGCCATGCCTTCAGCTGCCTAGGTCCTAAACTCTGGAATTTCCTCTCTAAACCTCTGCCTCTCTTTCTTCCTTTAAGTTGCTCCTTGAAACCTACCTCTTTCAACAAGCTTTTGGTCACATGTCCTAATATCTCTATGTGGCTCGGTGTCACATTTTGTCTGATAACACTCCTTGGGACGTTTTTACTACATTAAAGATGCTATATATATGTAAGGTGGTGTTGCTGTCATTATAAGTTCCATTAGTTCGTGATATAGATTTGTGCCAGTGGAAAGATTACGTGGACACAGTCATTTTTCTTACCGTGGGTGCTTTCTGCATTGAGCTGTCATCCTTGACATCCTGTTTAGAGGTGTTTGATGCTGCGGCACAGAGCTCCCTATTCCTAAGGCGTGCTGAACGGCGGATTCCAACCTTAAACAAGATGTTTGGTAAATTTATTATAACTGAAGCAATACTTAAGAAGGTATATCTGAATACTATGTATCTCTATTTGTCAGAAAACACACTCGGAAAGTTAATCAATGATAATACAAGATTTGAGAAGCACCTACAGATTTTATACTGAAACAATAATTGTGGATGCATATAACTTTAGCATCAGCATGAAGTGATTAAATGCACCCTTTATGACATTCTTGCCAGGTGCCATAAACATGCCTTTTTTTAAATATATTAAAACTTTACAGGACTCTAATTCAGGATACTGTATATTATACAGTTAAAAAGTTAGTATCAATATTTTTCAAAGTCCAATTTTTATTCCCCACTCTTGTGCAACAGTATCAATCTGTCTCTGCCATATTTTCTGATTGGGTTTCACTGTGCATCATTCAATTCAGGAGGATCACTTCCACAATCATTCATGTAACAGATGTGATGTGTTATAAAGTGTCAATACCTTTCATAGTATGTGTTAATATTTTCATTGTGCATCAAGCATTTTACAAATTGTGTGCGTCTGATGGGAATTGAAAACAAAATGACTTGCAACATTTTTGCACTTTGGTTAAAATTCTAACAGAGCTAAAGTAAAGAAAACATTCAGTTTTTAAGATACAATATATTTAAAAAGTTACAAAAGGTAATATACATATATAAAAAGGAATCACCATCAATAATGTTTCGAGCCTTGGGGTTGGTGAGACACAGGTGTGGGCCTGCAGTTCCCCATACAGTAAGATTCTGATCTCAGGCAGGGTGTTAACTACCTCAACATAAGTGAAGCATAACAAGTTGGTAGACTAGCGTACATGTTGGTACAGTATCTTATTCATAATTGTCTCAGCCAATTTATCTGCTCTCCATCCGAGATGTTGTCTCCTTGTTGGGCTATGGTTGCATGGCGACCAGGTGCTCTCTGACACCGCACCCAATTATTCACGTTAACCTTGACAGCGAGTGCCAATATGCTATTTAACAAGAGAGGGCTGAGTCAGAATCCATCCTCACCCAACATCCACACATGTGCAATTCCTGCAGAAGCCACTGGACAGTGATCGTGAGTGAAAAGCCAGGCTGTTTTTCTTTTCTGTGACCCACAGAAGTTGAAGTCAACTACAATGTCCCCATTACCACTTTGGTTTAGATCAGCTAACTCCTAACAGCATGGGAACTGAACATGGGGCCTTCCTGGACTGTAAGTGCATAGCAAAACATACAAGCAAGTCGCCAAAAACTGCAGCAAATTTCTTGTCAATAAAAAAAATCATGAATAGTCAACAGAGCAATGTTTCTTTTGTAGCTCATCTTGTATAATATATTTTCAAACTCCTTATTCTCCCTTTTTTCCCTCTTCATACATATTTTCCCCGTGGAGACTCCCAGTTGAGAGGGTAGGCAAACTGCTGCCAGGTCTCCACTTAAAAAGAAAGTGAGCAAAAGTGGCCCAGTATAGAATCTTCCTCAGATTTCCCAACTGCAGAAGTGTGGCAAAATTTGGAGGTGGACTATTAACCCATTACAAATGTGAGCAGGTATCAGTCTCGAAGCGATATCAATGGTATAGTATTGCCATTCCAATACATCATTGTGTTTGATACTGCCATCACTGTCAATAATGCATTAGGCTGATCCAAGCCCTTATTAGAATTCAATTGTGTTTGTGTGCAAGAGTCCTTATTGAATTTGATACGATTCCCAGCAGTTTAATCATCTGATTTAAAAAAAACACCAATCATGTGTACAGTAGTAACTTTTGTTAGAAAAAAATGTTTATTATTTATATCCAGTGGAAACAAACATCCATCTGAAGATGTAATTACACATTTCCCTCAACATACTATGGATAGTTCCAAGAAGGTCCTCTTGTTCTAACTTTTTAATACGACTTCAGTGAGCATCAATCTAAAAATACATAAGTGTGTTGTTTGATTTTGTTGAAACCACCTTCTATCAGTTGAATTATTTAATGACTGATAAGAACGTAAGTGCAGGAGTAGGACATTCAGCCCTTCGAACCTGCTCCACTATTCAAGAAGATCATGGCTGATCTTCTGCCTCAACTCCACCTTCCTGCACTATTCCCATATCCCTTGATTCCCTTAATATCCAAAAAGCTATTGATCTCTGCCTTGAAGATACTCAACCTAAATATAACCTGATTATAACCTGTTCCAAAGCTCAAATATATATTTTTCCACAATCACCAAACGTTTGCTTGTGGTTCCGACAGTCACGACTGCATCTTACCTTCTGCTGGCATGACCAATTGAAATTGCAGCAATGCTTTGGGGCAGCTATCTACACATGGATTATGAGAGAACAACCTGCTTGAAGGAATTAATTCCACAGCTGAAATGACCGCATAAGTCATAAATCCTACGGGTTTGATCAGTCCACAATTGGAAGAAGACTTCATAAATTGTGGCCTTCATGTATTAATATATTTATTCCCAACACTGAGATGGACTGTTCCTGTGCCCCATAAACAATAATCCTATGCATATATGCTTGTGTTTAGAGCCTGGAGACTGGACTATGCTTTCACCTATGTTTGAGCTGTTATGACATTATGTGCGTTACAAGAATAATTCCACAGTTAAAAGACAATTAAAATATGCCCAGGAGGCAGTCTTCCCCAATCTAGTACATGTTAAAAATAAGGTTAGAAATCTCTTATCTCATACAAGATATTTATATTTTAAAATTGTGCTTTCCTCTCGGAGGTGATCCAGGTTCCCACTGTCTACAGGGTGCTGCTGAGCTGGGATCAGCTTCAGGAGCATCGGTGAGTGCATATATGGAGATTTCTGCAGATTGGCATCCTTTCTGATCCTGAATGTCAAAGAGAACCACTCAAACTGGGAAAATTCATCAGGCTGCATAGTAGAAAATGTTAAATTGTTTCTTAACATTAAACAGAATGTGGTTGGGGGGCAGATGGAAGAAATACATTATATCCATCATCCTTTACAGTGGCATTATAAGATTATTTGAGGAAAAAAGGATTGTTTGCACCATAACTCGCTGTGCAAATGAGCCACCTGGTGTGGTACTGAGTCAGAGAGACCAGGCTCAACCCCTGGTCTGTGCTGAGTTAACTGTTCTCAGCCAAGGCAGCAGTAAGGATGCTATAATTAACCTCAGCTGGACTATGGAGGAGAAAAAAAAAATCAGATAATGTTCCCACTTACAATCACTATCCAGTGATCCCTGCTGCAAAGGGTTCGTGTCTGGACACTGGCCGACGACAGGACAAGGCTTGGTTGTGATGGTTTCTACAAATGAATAGCTTGCTAACATGCTTTAGGTGGAACTTTCAACTTCACCCGGGGGTGGGGTGGGGTGGGCATAGATCGGGCGGTAGGTGTTCAGCTGCCCATAAACGCAAGCTGTTGCTCTTGTTGTTATACACCCCGCTCGAATTTTGTTTCCATTTCAGGCAGCCAATTTGCTGCCGGCTGTTTTAAGCTGCCACCCCCCTCACCGAAGTTGAAAGTTCCGCCCATTGTCTAAACTCACACTTGGTAAAATGCCTATTTGGGCAAAGTAGTCAAAACTGCTAGTGCTCAAGGAACTGTACGCTAGCATGTATTAGCATCATTCGGAGAGAGTGGGAGAAAAACTGAGGAGAGGGGGTGGGTAAAATGAAAAGATTGTTTTTTCAATATAACAAAGTGACTAGACAACCTTTAAGAAGATAATATGTGACTTCATATTTATGTCTCACTTGCCCACTCACTGCTGAAAGCCGAACATCCCACTAGCTATTTTATTGTTTACACAAAGCACCTTTATATGACATAATCTACACTCACAGAGCTTTCCCTCAGACAATCCTACTGGCCAACCTACTGACACAAGCATGCTGGAATGTTTACAAACCACTTTCTTGGTGCCAAATATAAAATGGGAAAAAGTGACTGGGCCTCAACCCTCTGAGGACCACAGTAACCTTTCAGCACCAACGCTAAAGTCTAGCTGTTTACAACTTCAATTTTTTTCCCCAAATGGGGAGAGGAAAACTTAACAGTGTTATTCTACTTCACAATATTCATCATTTAAAATGCAAATAAAAAATATTTTGCAGACGCGGTGCACAGGAAAAGGCCTTTGAATATCCGAAGGGTTTTTATTGGTTTATTTTGGACACACCCTTTCACATTAGCTGTCACTTGCCGAAAGCGCTCAGCATGCACCTCAGACAAAAACTCTTAGCGGACACAGCATAAACCCGAGTCTGGGAGCCAAACTAAACACTTTACTATATTACACCTTCTGCTAGTGCCAATACTGGCTCGCCACATTCAGACCATAACAATTATAATTTAACCTCCGCAAACAGCCCGCTAAGCAGTGTTCTGACCACCTCAAGCAAAGCTACCCGACCGTCTGTGCCAACCTGGCTCTGGATTGCCATTCCAGCAGTGCCCATGCCACCCTGCTCCGTGGAGGGAGGGCCAACCGGTGGGGAGGACAGAGCCTGCATTGAACTGACTGACTGACTTCCTGACTCTTTGTGACTTGCCGGGGACATATTTAGACCCTTTGCAAAAATGCTTACGCCGGGAGGATAAAGTAGGCTCTTGCAATACAAGAGGGAAGCAGTTACTAATTTCTTTTTTTTTTAAATTACATCTTCAAATCTCAGTGCTTGGAAGGAGGCAGCTGCTGGAGTCTCAACTTTGTGAAGACAAACACTTCAGCCGCAAGGCTCGGGATCCCTTTAATCGCATTCCCGCAGCCACGGCACGCAAGAAAACACACACACCTGTAACCCCAAAGGCCAGTGAGCTCCTACCTGTTTAGTCTTCATCTTGAATTAAAATCTGGACGAGCGTCCCCTTTTTTTCTTGCACTTGCTCGCTCGCTTCAAACTGGGGCTGCAACAAATATTGCAACTTTCAGCGCAGCCCAGCCTCAGACACCAAACCCCGCCCCACCCACCGTCCGATTGGTCAGTCGATGCCGGATTCGTATTCCGATTGGGCAGCCGACACGCCCGTCATTCCGTAGTGAAATGGTCCGCCGCCATCTTTGTGAAGGGCGAAAGCAGAAAATGTCAAGCAGTCGGCCTGCTTAAAGCTGACATGCACTGTACAAGAAGAAGAAAAAACCTTTGAGTACTGATGGCAGATGATAGTCAGCCAGAAGGCATTTTTTATGCGAAAACACAAATAGTTATCAACAACAGCAAAAGTTGTGTTAATTATTGTGCCTTCTAAATTGTTCTGCAACTTAAATATTAAGGGTTTGGGTGTAAAGTATTTCCTAAACGATTAACTTGTCTGCTGCTCGGGATGTTTACCACTCTTCTCTAGTGCGGGGGAAGATTAAAGTGGCATGTACTGTTTGCAACATGTATATAAAAGTTTGTAACTGCTTCATTAAAATAAGACTATATTTTACCTTGAAGAACACTTGGGGAATTCTACTTGAGAATGCTGCAACTAATGGAAATACAGTTTAAGGTACTGTACAGATTGTATCTTATTTCAGGTTTTACGAGTAAAGTATCTGTCAACAATTGTACTCATTATCCCAGATATAGGGCCAAAAGGTGCCATTATGAGCCTGTTTTGATTATGCTCATCGCTAATTAATAGAGGTAAATGATTACATGTACACAGTGATTGGCAAAAGAACCAAAGGCGAGGTAAGAAAAAACTTTTTTTACGCAGCGCGTGGCTAAGATCTGGAATGCAATGCCTGAAAGGGTGGTGGAGGCAGACTCAATCTTATCTTTCAAAAGGGATAAGTATCTGAAGGAAATTTTTTTTTGCAGGGCTACGGGGAAAGGGCAGGGGAGTGGGACTAGCTGAGGGGCCAAATGGCCTTCTTCCGTGCTGAAACCATTCTCTGATTCTATGAATAAAAGCTGGACCTTATTGTTCTCTGTTTGGGCGTTCAGTAAACCCCAGATGTAACTTGTGTGGGCTAAGAAATGTATTATTTTTAAAACTGAAATCTATTCTAGTCCCGTCCTTTTCTCAATGGATTACTATTAATTTAGAAATAATTCTTTTAGATTAAATTATCTGTTCTGTGAAACAACATTTAGATTTATTTTACATGGGCAGTGCCTATTGCTGGCCTTTCCATTTAGGGCGGATCTACACTCAAGTGGTGGGCAGCCGTTGATGACACATTGCACCACTTCTCATCTTTTAAAGGCTGTGCCATTTCTTTCACTTTCAGCTTTTTTGGTGATCCTGTAAGTCTTGTAAGATAATTTTCTTGGCCATTTTTTTTATGCCGCACTACATTTAGAATGTGCGGGAAAAACTATTGCTAATCCGACACGATGAGATTAACTACATAACATGATATTGGAACACGAGCATACAACCTGATCAATCAACCACATTGACCCTAAATAGATGCTGTAAAGGGAAGGATTCAATCAGACTTGTGCTGGGTTGGATACTAATGAGTGTGAGTAATTCAAGTCAAGCTTTATCAACATAACCATGGATATTGTTAACTTTCAATTCAGTGTAGATATGGGCCATCTGCAGAAATAAAGTTAGTTAAACAACTAAAGATTAACAAAACAAAAGCTGTAAATGGAGCATCAGTTAGCATCTGTAAAGAGAAAAGACAAAGTATGATGTTATGGGGTGTGTATCTTAAACATAAGCCTAAATTCCAATTAATTTTTGACATTATATTGTATATATTAATTGTTTTAAATCTATTATTGTTCGTGTTGTCTGCTTATTCTTGTATACACGTTCCAATTCAGTGAAAGCAAATAAAAAATGAAAGTTAAAAAATGAAAGTTATTTGTTTCGTTTGAACTGGTCAGAAGACACTGCCTCAGCAAGTCTCTGAAGACAGAACAGCTGGATGGGCTGATTTTCCTGGTTTTTGTTTTTTTCCCAAGAAAATGCTATTTTTCAGATAAATGGTATGAGGTGAATAACTCGCACTGTTTAATGCTTTCAGTGGCAAATATTCTTTTTTCCTTTGTTTATTTATATATAAATGAATAGACACACACATTGTGTGGTGTTATTGTACAGTTATGTTTCACGATACTTATAGGAGAATACAATGGCACATGTGTTGGTACAGTTATGTACATGTTGGGAACCAGGAGGTCAGGGTAACTTGGCAGCTTCCCTTGGCTTTGGCTGCATCAAGACTCTATCTATACATGGAGGGGTCTCTTAGGGTAAGGTTATGTCCCTTTTAAGGGCCCAGTCAAATGCTGGCATTCTCTCATCACACCATTCCAAAACATCACACCTCCACAGCACAACGGAGGAGGTTACATTCAAAATGGACGCCACAGGAATCCAGAGGCAAAATGGTTGACAAAGAGTAGAAGCTAACACTGAATAGCCACAGTTTTCAAGTTTGACTGAGAGATGGGAATGTAAGGCTACACTCAGTACTAGATTGAAAATGCTGTGCAAAATATTTGTGTTCATTATCAGTGGAAAATAACTGAGACAGTAAGAGAGGTTTATGCATCCAAGAAAGAAGATGTGTTTTCCGACCGTGATTAGACTAAAGAAAAAAATAATTGATTGATAATAATGACAGAAATTAAATAGTTAAAAAATAGAGCTGCGGAACGAACTTTTCTGCAGTGAGGGTACACATTGAGAGTGTGGACTATGTGAATGATTGTCAGGTATGTTGCTGGAGTTCTTCAACAACACCTTGCCAGAGCAATCGAATCAACAGAGCAATCAGTGGCAGGCAGTAATGTGGCTGGTGACCACTGGGGCAGCTGAAAAGGGAGAGGATTTCAAATTGTGGGGTCAGGGAGTTGAATTGACTGCCCTGAGATTAAATAGACTTCTTTCGGGGATGTAACAGTTAAATTCCCCCCCTCACATACCACAGCAACCCTGAATTCCAGGAACACACCAACGTTCCTCGTGCCCACATTACCATGGTACAAATAATAGGAAATACATCATATGACATATTTATCATTTGCATACTTTTTGAATACACACGCTCATATTAGGATGGACAGATTCGACATCCTCATCACTTCTAGCGTGAAAACTATAAAGTAGCAGGAGTGCTTGGAGGCAGCAGAGAGGCGCCCGGCCTGATTTTGCCTCCCCGACTGTTGAAGTTAAAACAGGGAGGTGATGACTCCAGCGGAAAATCCTGGCTACGTTTCCAGTGCCACTGCTCATCTTTGGTCATGAGTTAATGAGTAGAATTATACAGGTTAGTGAGCGTTTGACGAGCTGGGAAACGGTAAATGATGTTGGATTTATTAATAACTGGGACTGCTTTTGGGGTTAAACCTGATTAAACCTGATTGGAGCAGGAAAGATGGACCGCATCAAACCAGGTAAGCCCAAGATTACCTAATGTAGAGGCGAGAAACCGAAAGGAGAGGGAAGTAGATTTTTACTATGGAGGATGGCCATAGGAAAGCTAAAGATAAGATAAAGCGGGAAATAAATTTAGATATAGAAATAAAAATAAAGGGGCTAGTAAATGTAAAACTAAGTAAAGAAGGCAATGAATGATCATTACCTGATTGTGAGAAATGAAGGCAATTGTAGCAGAAGAAAATATGATGTCATAAGGATTGTGAAAACATGGTTCACCCCAGAAAATGGGAGTGAATACAATATGCAGAGATATACAGTCACCATTGATCACAAGATTAACTGGTACAGCCATAGCAACACCATGGCTACAAGAGCAGGGCAGAGGCTGGGTACACAGCAACAAAGTGGCTTACCTCCTGAACCCTCAAAGCCTCACCACCACCGACTCATGTGAGGAGTGTGAAGGAACACTAACCACTTGCAACAACATTCAAAAAGTTCAACACCATCCATGATAGAACAGTTAGCTCGACCAGCCACTGGACTCAGTTTGCACTCCTTCCATCACCAGCACAATGTAGTTGCAGTATGACCTATCTACAGGATCCACTGCAGCAACGTCGACAGCTCCGCCTTTCCCTATGACCTCTACCACTGAGAAGGACAAGAACAGCAATATCGTAAGAACATTATCACCTCCAAGTCCAACGCCATTCTGAGTTGGACATATATCATCATTCCTTCATTGTTGCTGAGTTAAGATCCTGGAATTCCCTACATACCACCATTGTGGGAGTACTACCATCACAAGAATTACAGTGGTCCAAGTTGCAGGCTCACCACCACCTTCAGAGCATCTCGGGCAGAGCAATTAACAACACTACCTACATCCTGTGAATACATTTAAAAAATATTTTTCAGGAGAGGGAGGAGATGATACATGAGAGCAAGGGTATAGGTTAATATGTACAGGATAATCTAGATGTCAAGGAACTTTAATACTCTCAGGGCAAGGGGACAAAATGAAACAGGCCGCCTGGGACGTTTTATTACATTAAAGGTGCTATATAAATATAAGCAGTTGATGTTGTTGTTGGAACAAGAAAGATGGCAGAGCACAGTTAACAATTGAGATCTGCTACAGTACCCAGGACAATTAAAGGAAGACAATAGCATCCTACACAATGGTTTGTACAGTGAAAATGTTGGAATAATGGATGACTTCAACCAACCCAATATTAACTGGGACGATAGCAAAATACTGCAGATGCTGGAAATCCGAAATAACAACAGAAAACGCTGGAAAAACTCAGCAGGCGAGGCAGCATCCGTGGAGAGAGAAACAGAGTTAACGTTTCAGGTCGAAGACTTTCCGTCAGAACTGGAAATAGCAGGAAATGAAATAGATTTAAGGCAAGGATAAAGCTGGGAAAAGGGGGAGGGGATGAAAGAACAAAAGGAGAGATTAAGAGACATTAAAAGACATTAGGAGATGATCAAGGCAAGAGGTGGTGTTAATGTGACAGGTTGAGGCTAAAAGAAGTGTGAAATGCACTGGCAGAATGAAAGACAGCTACCAGCTTCTAGGAGGGAAAAAAAAGTGTGGGGGGGTGGGGCAAACAAAAGGGTGGATGAAAAAATGAAATATAAATGTGATTGGGGCTGAGGTTATGATCTAAAATTGTTGAACTCGATAACTGGGAATGGATCTCCACCTGGTTGGGTACAATGGGGAACTGACTGGAAAGAATAGTGATTGCAGCCAGCACCTACATTGGAGATACCCTTCAGACTGCTCTTCTGCAGATCGTTGAGCATTCAGCTGCGGTACTAAGTTCTGGGAATGTAGCAACAGAAGAGTCTAATGAGAAAGCTTCATCTGAAGGTGGCTCGGCATTTTCAGACTCAATCTAGGCCTCTTAAAGGATTTAGGAAGTGCCAGCAAGTGGGCAGGTGCTGAGAACTGCTACATTGTCAGATGTGGCTGCAGTTGTTGTAGAGCTACTGCATTACCCTGCACCAAAGGTTCAATAACACGACCTTCCAACAGGGGCACATCACCCTGCAGCAGCCATCCACTACAGTTGCTCCTCCCACTCAGGAAGCACTGGGACACAGCTTTAGGATTAGAAGGATAGGCACGCTGTATAGGGTCAACTAAGGGATGCACAATGGGAACAAATAGGGCACTTAATGTTTGGACATACTAACTATTAAATATGCTCCTGTTCTTAATCATCTGTGAGGCCATAATTTGTTGGGTAGGACCAAGTGATGGGAAGGGAGGTGCTTGCGAAGATGGCATTTTAAAAAAAATTCGTTTATGGGATGTTGGCGTCGCTGGCAAGGCCAGCATTTATTGCCCATCTCTAATTGCCCTTGAGAAGGTGGTGGTGAGCCGCCTTCTTGAACTGCTGCAGTCCGTGTGATGAAAGTACTCCGACAGTGCTGTTAGGTAGGGAGTTCCCAGACTTTGACCCAGCGACGATGAAGGAACGGCGATATACTTCTAACTCAGGATGGTGTGTGACTTGGAGGGAAACTTGGAGGTGGTGGTGCTCCCATGCGCCTGCTGCCCTTGTCCTTCTAGGTGGTAGAGGTCGCGGATTTGGGAGGTGCTGCTGAAGAAGCTTCAGTGTAGCTTCAGTGCAGGCAGTGTTGTTGAAGGGGAAGGAGCATGTGGGTTTACACAGGTACAAGGGAAGTTGGTCAGTAATAGAATAGAAATAGCTCTCTATTAGTGTACAGCATTGTACACCAAGCTCCTTACCTGCGCGTCAGCATCCTGCATGTCCCCATCTCCTCTTTCTCATCCTCCTCTTGGAAGCCTTTTATCCCAGAAGAGTTCTCATTATCCCATTTTACACGAATGCCTCGATGAGTGTCAAAATTGTAGAGCATGCAGCAGTCAGTGATGATCTTGGAGATCTGGGCCGGACTATACAGCAGCACTGAATGTGAACAGTCCAAGCAACAGGGAATTTGCTTCAGCATGACTATGGCGTGTTGCACAGTAATTTGTGTAGTGGCATGGGCCTCGCTGTATTTGTGCTCCAGTGCTGTGTGGCAGTTTCTAATCGGGAGTCAAACCATAGCAGCAAATGGTCTCCCAGCAGCCATTAGTCCATGCGGTCGGGTCCTTCAGACACTGCAGGTACCACGGACTACTGAAGATGTTTCCCATGAATTTGTCCTCATCTAATTAATGCAGCACAATGGCAATCCCAAAGAGATTTCCATCCTCCCAACTTTTTCAGCTGCATCTTGCAAGGAAGCAGGAGTGAAGCAAAGTGTTGCCCAACAAACTGAAGGCTTATACAAAAATGGTGAGAAACGCAGGCCCAAAAAGTCAGTTAAAGATGTTAACTACACCACGGAAGAATTGGGGGGAAATGAAACAAAGTTTCTATGCAAAGTTGAAAGACAGAACTTGCATAGACCCCCTGTGACCCCACCTCATTGTCTTTGTTGTATTTTGCTATCGTCTTTGATGTAATGTCTTCCTGACTGACCTGGTTGGATTTGATTGCCGTGATTGTCTCTCTGCCGAGGTGTGATAAAGGGCAGTTAGAAAGATTAACTGTAGTCGTCTGGCATTGTTCTCTGCACAGGCATTGTTCTCTGTCTATATATGCTGTGCCCATTTGTATTTCTTCACTTCACCTGACGAAGGAGCAGCCGCTCCGAAAGCTTGTGATTTCAAATAAAGCAGTTGGACTATAACCTGGTGTTGTGCGACTTCTCACTTTTGCATTTATACAGCACCTTTCATGTCCTCAGGACGTCCCAAAGCACTTTCCAACCATTGAGTTAATTTTTTAAACTGTAATCATTGTATTTTTTGTAGGCACATAAGAACACTCTTGCTTTAAGTAGCATGCTAAATCAGCCTAGGCCCATTCACATGAGACACACCCATTTAACACTAGCAAGGTGTGGGCCATGGGTGGAACCAAAACACGTTTGTTAAATTTGGCATAGGATCTGATTTGAATCATTAAATGAGGCTTCTGCTTGTCATGGTGCAGTCTCACGCTGACCCCTGACCTGTGCCCACCAAATCTAAGGCCCACTGCTTGTGCAGTACAAGGGCTTATAAATCTACAGAGGTTTTACTGAGGTTCGTTCAGATTATTGTGTAAAATTCTGGTTGCCACACATCAAAAGGCACATACGTGTATGAAGAGACGATTAACAATTTTGACACCAGTTATAAAGGGAATAAGCACTGAGGGAAAAATTAGAGAAACTTATTCTTGAATTTCTAGAAAAATGGTGAGTGATGTAAGTGCTGGCCTTGCTAGCGACGCCCATATCCCAAGAATGAATTTTTTAAAATGACGCTTTTGGACAATAACAATGTGAACAAGCTAATTGCTCAGGTAAAAGAAAGACTTGCACCTTTCATGACCTCAGGACATAACACAGCACTTTCACTTTGCAGCCAATTAAGTACTTTTTGAAGTGTAGTCACTGTTGTAATGCAGGAAATGCACAGCTATTTGCACACAGCAAGGTCACACAAACAGCAATTAAATATGATCATCTGTTTTAGGTGTTGGTTGATGGATAAATATTGGCCAAGACAACTGGAGATCTCCCCGTTCTTCGAATAGTGTCTTGGGATCTTTTACGTCCACCTGAGAGGGTAGACAGGACCTTGGTTAAACATTACGTCTGAAAGATGGCACCTCTGACAGTATGGCACAGAAGTGCCAGCCTACATCATGTGCTCAAGTCTCTGGAGTGGGGCTTGAACCCACAAACTTCTGACTCAGAGGCGAGAGTGCTACCACTGAGCCATGGTTGAACCATTACCCATCAAGGTTATCTTGACCCAGAGGGAATAGTGGAATTCATCATCTCAGTGCACGCTCTCCATTGATTCAGGGACTCCAATACCATCCAGTCATGATCTAGTCAAGGTTACAGATGAACAGTTAAGGTCAATCTGTGAAGTACTGATGTTTGCTGTTGTAACTACAGTGAAGATGGAGGATATTCTTTGGCCATTCTGGAGCTTGTGACTATGATTCAGTACATCAGTGCCTTAGCCTCAGTAAGAGAATGGAAATCTTCCTAAACCTGCTGACACGACTTCTGATTCTGTCTCGTTGTCCAAATTAAGGTGGAGGCCAAGGTAATCCAAGGTAACTACATAGGATTACATAGGATATACGGCACAGAAACAGGCCATTTGGTCCAACCAGTCGATGCTGTTTTTTTGCTAATGAATTGAGTACAAATCGATAGGGGATAAAGGCTCTGAGGTTATTGCACGTCATGAGTCTGAATATCCACCCAGTAACCACAAAGATGTTGGAAGAGCTTCCACCATTAGCTGATTATTTAGTGGGGAATTCAGAGGAATCTCTCCCCCAAGTGGAATGGGAAGAGAAACGATTGTTCCCTTAGTTTGGAACTCTGGAGACAATTGATGGCAAGGAATGGACTTGCCAGCTCACTGAAGAAAAAAATAAACAAATTTGCACCTACAATAGTTACCCACAAGAGAACTGACTTCTATATGAATGTCTAGGTATAGTACTCAGGCAAACCTACAGGAAAAGCATAAAGAAAGAGCTTCAGCAAGAGTTGCTGTCTATTCAGCATTACAAGACCTCTGAGACAGAATCTGTAGCTGTACCATCAAACACTTTGATCAGACCTCAGTAGCCTGGTGTATTTTTCTAACTTGAACACCTTTAGAAATGTATTTAACACTCTTAATAACAAGTCGGATTTAGATGGGGACAAAACTAAGAGTACATTAGTTCTTTGTTATGGATACCTCACACTACACGTACCCATCCATCTTATTCTTTCCAAGATAGAGAAACTACATAGGATTACATAGGATATACGGCACAGAAACAGTCCATTTGGTCCAACCAGTCCATGCTGTTTTTTTGCTAATGAATTGAGTACAAATCGATAGGGGATAAAGGCAGTATTCCAGGATCCTACACTAAAGCTGAGGTTGATAAAGAGTATGGGGGCGATTTTGCCAATGGGAAGCTTTTGGAGGCGGGACTCCCACTTGTCAGGTTTCAGTCCTGCCTCCATCAACTTCTGGCCAACCCACGCTATTTTCCCTTGATTGACCTTGTTAAGCCCACCCAGCGGGCTTAGCAGGCCAATTAAGGGAAAGCCGGTTGCAGAGAACGTCAACGTATGACGTTTCATCTCTCAAAAATTTTTGACAGATGAATTGTCATCGTTTGACAGCTCTGTGAAGCTGTCACACAGTGACACTCTCTGTAGTTTGATGAGGTCTTGAATTCAAGACCTCATCAAACCTCTTTCTTTTGCAGAAATGAGATGGTTGTTGCATTGGAGAATGCAACGGCCATCTGTCATCTCTACCGCGGAGGTGCGAGACTCTCCACATACCCGCCGACTGAAGCCTGCAGGAAGAAACAAAGGTAAGTAAACTTTTTCTAACACTTTGCACTTACCTCAGATACTCACCTCTCCACACTTGCACCCATCACTCACCTCCACAGCACACTTTTGGACCCCTCCGACCCCCGCAGACCCACTGCTCGCCTCGCTGACCTGGTGGGTTTCGGAGCCTTCGGGAAGCCCACACTTGTGAGGACAAAAAGGGGATAATCCTATTTTCTGCCTGTTAACTACCTGTTAACAGGCAGTTAAGTGGCTTTAATCCTTTCCCGCCTCCAAGGAGATGGGACCCCGTGCGGGACAGCTACCCGCCTCCTGGCAAGATGGCATGGAGGTGGGTTGGGGGCGGGTTGGGCACCCGCCCCCAAATTCTGCCATTTTCCCGGCAGTCCCGCCTCCATACCCGCCTCCCCAGGGCTGGCAAGATCACCCCCATAGACTCTGATAGCCAGATCCATACGTTGCAGTAGCCAGAGTCTTTCTTTCAACGTCACCAGAATACAGGCACCCTGAACTACATGTACATACTATGGCAGCTGAGTGACTGTCTGCAATGAATACCTGCATGGATCTTGTACACGTGGACTGTGCATCAAACAAAGGTAAGACCTTTGAATTAATAATGATCTGCTTGAACAGTACTTAAAAGCTTGGCACCTCTCAAACCTAACGAGGACGAAGAAGATGTAAATAAAGGTAAGAAAAAGGTAAAAGGCAAGTTGCATTGAAACTGTGACTGCCTTCTAAGGTCTTCTGAAACAAATCTTACTTCAGGATGTGTCCCCTGAGGGTCTTCAGTTCATAATCAAGCACCTAGGATTGTGGATAACAGCAATATTGGATTATGAATGGGAGACAGCAGTGCACACTACCTCAAAACTTCTGGAATTCTACTGGGAAGAGATAGAAAAGAAAGAAAGAAGTAAATAAATAAATAAATAAATGTGGGAAACACGGCAGCTAATTTGTGCACAGCAAGCTCCCACAAACAGCAATGTGATAATGACCAGATAATCTGTTTTAGTGATGTTGATTGAGGGATAAATATTGGCCAGGCTACTGGGGATAACTCCCCTGCTCTTCTTCGAAATAGTGTCATGGGATCTTTTACGTCTACCTGAGAGAGCAGACAGGGCCTTGGTTTAACGTCTCATCCGAAAGACAGCAGAGATAGAACATATTTCATAGTTATTAACTTGGGAGTTCTGATTGGACATCTGGTACTATGATGGGCAGACCTAGTACTTAATACGTTACATTTAATTGTGTTATGGAGGTTTCAGACTGAATACAGAAAATGAACAAATAGAGACTCTGAAAACAATTAGAGGACAGGTAGACACCAGTGACACCTCAGCCTTCCATCAATTATGCTCTGAGATTTCAGAGGTAATTCCCATTACTAGCAAGGCAAATTTTTCCCCATGCTCTTCAAGGGACTGGCTGACCTATGTCCCAGCAGTTCCAGTGCAGCTGCTGTGGTGACAAAAACCACAATTAAAAACCGTAGTACTGAGCTTCTGGATAAGGTTCCACAGATACGCAGAGAACTGAAGAGTCAGTTGCTCAGAGGGCAGTGAAATTTTCAGTATTATATATAATTACTAATCTGGCTGCATATAATACACCAACAGTGGTGCTCTGTCTTCTCACATACCATCTGCCATGGAACCTGGTCTGCTTTATTCGTTCATCTTAATGAAAAGAGCAGTGGGGCCGCCATGTCTTGTAGAGTAACATTGTGCTCGATCTCCTCATTTATAGGGTTAAATGACATGTCTGCATTGATCCAGAAGTATTTAGAGGAGCAGGACTTGAATCATAGAATCATAGAAATTTATGGCATAGAAGGAGGCCATTCGACCCATTGTGTCTGTGTCGGCCGAAAAAGAGCTATCCAGCCTAATCACACTTTCCAGCTCTTGGTCCATAGCCTTGTAGGTTACGACACTTCAACTGCATATCCAAGTACTTTTTAAATGCGATGAGGGTTTCCTGCCTCTACCACCCTTTCAGGCCGTGAGTTCCAGACCCCCACCACCCTCTGGGTGAAAAAAGTTCTCCTCAACTGCCCTCTAATCCTTCTACCTTCTTAAATCTATGCCCCCTGGTTATTGACCCCTTTGCTAGGGGACATAACTCCTTCCTATCCACTCTAGCTAGGCACCTCATAATTTTATACACCTCAATCAAGTCTCCCCTCAGCCTCCTCTGTTCCAAAGAAAACAACTCCAGCCTATCCAATCTTTCCTCACTGCTAAAATTCTCCAGTCCTGGCAACATCCTTGTAAATCTCCTCTATACCCTCTTTAGTGCTATCACATCTTTCCTATAATGTGGTGACCAGAACTGTACGCAGTACTCTAGCTGTGGCCTAACTAGTTTTTATACAGTTCTAGCATAACCTCTCTGCTCTTATATTCTATGCCTCGGTTAATAAAGGAAAGTATCCCGTATACCTTCTTAACCACCTTATCTACCTCTCCTGCTACCTTCAGGGATCTGTGGACATGCACTCCAAGGTCCCTTTGTTCCGCTACACTTCTCAGTATCATGTAATGTAGGAATCGTAGCAGCCAATTTGCACACATCAAGGTCCCACAAACAGCAATGTGATAATGAGCAGATAATCTGCTTTTCAGTGACATTGGTTGAAGAATAAATATTGGCCAGGACACCAGGGAGAACTCCCCTGCTTTTCTTTGAAATAGTGCCAGGGAAACTTTTACATCCACCTGAGATGGCAGGCGGGGCCTCGGTTTAACATCTCATCTGACAGTGCTGCACACGGTCAGTACTACACTGGAGTGTCAGTCTGGATTTTTTTGTACAAGTCTCTGGAATAGGACTATGAATCCACAACCTTCTGACACAGAGGCGAGAGTGCTTCCACTGAGCCACAGCTGACACATGAGAGTTCCAGGGGGCTATGTTCAAACAACTCATAGAAGACTTCCCTAGAAGAGTTGACATATGCAGTGGACTGCAGATTCTTCTTTCAGCTTTCTTTTCAAGTTTACTTTTCAGACCTCCAAAAGCACATTTCAAACCTTTTCAGGTGGTCAAATAGATGCAGTTTCTGGTGTTGTTGCAATTGGTGACGGCCATTAAACTCAACTCTGAACAGCTGCAGATCCTCCTCCAAGTGCTGCAGCACTGAAGAGGAGAAACTGCTTACAGGATAATAGCCTAACCCTAACATAGTGCTTACAAATATTTTGCTTATGACAGAAAAACAACTCAACAAATGCAATATGGCTGTTTCTTTGAGCAAATCATTGGCTGAAGCACTTCTACTTTATTTTTCCCAATGACATTTTATGTATTTTTCTTTATTATGACATGAACAGAAATCTTCTTGTAACACAATAATGTTTAGATCTAAAAGTAACACTGCAGAAAAGTGCACATTCTTAAGGACAAATTTGATTCCAGTATGGATAAAGCACATTAGGTACAAAAGAATGCATAGCCTCAGTTCAAAACTAATGCCGCCCTGTTTCCAAAATGTAAAAGAACAATTTCAGCCTGTCCAGAGAGTCACAGCAACAGAGAAACGATCCTGTTGCTACATCCAATGATGACCATCTAACTTAACTGAACACAGGCGCAGATGCTCCACCACATGCAACACGGTGGCATAGTGGTTAGCACTGGTGCCTCACAGCGCCAGAGACCCGGGTTCGAATCTGACCTCGGGTGACTGTCTGTGTGGAGTTTGCACATTCTCCCCGTGTCTGCGTGGGTTTCCTCCGGGTGCTCCGGTTTCCTCCCACAGTCCAAAAATGTGCGGGTTAGGTTGATTTGGCTATGATAAATTGACCCTTAGTGTTAGGGGGGATTAAATATGTGGGGTTATGGGGATAGGATGGGATATGTTAGGGGAATTAAATACGTGGGGTTACGGGGGTAGGGTGGGATGTGTGTACTGTGGGGATTAAAGCAGGGACAGGGTACTGGATTTGGATGATCAGCCATGATCGTATTGAATGGCGGAGCAGGCTCGACGGGCCGAATGGCCTACTCCTGCTCCTAGATTCTATGTTTCTATGTTTCTATGCTCCAAACAACAACAAGTTATATTTATATAGTGCCTTTAATGTAATAAAACGTCCCAAGGCGCTTCACATAAGTGTTATCAAAAAACAAAAACAAAATTTGACACCAAGCCATATAAGGAGATGTTAGGGCAGATGACCAAAAGCTTGGTCGAACAGGTAGGTTTTAAGGAGCGTCTTAAAGGAGGAAAGAGAAGTGGAGAGGTGGAGAGATTTAGGGAGTGAATTCCAGAGCTTAGGACCTGAAAGCACGACCATCAATGATGGAGCATTTAAAATTGGGGGTGTTCAAAAGGCCAGAATAGGTGGAGTGCAGAGGTCTGGGGGGATTATGGGGCTGGAGGAGATTACAGAGATAAGGAGGGGCGAGGTCAAGGAGAGATTTGAAAACAAGGATGAGAATTTTAAAATCGAGGCGTTGCTTAACTGGAAGACAATGAAGGTCAGCAAGCACAGGAGAGATGGGTGAGCGGGATTTGGTGCGAGTTAGCACACGGGCGGCAGAATTTTGGATTACCTCAAGCTTATGGAGGTTAGAACTAGGGTGGTCGGCCAGAAGTGCGTTGGAATAGTCAAGTCTAGAGGTGATAAAGCTATGGATGAAGGTTTTGACAGCAGATAAGTTGAGGTAAGGGTGGAGACAGGTGACATTTCAAAGGTGGAAATGGGCGGTCTTAGTGATAGAATGGATATGAGGTAGGAAACTCAATTCATGATCAAATATAACACCAACGTTGAGAATGGGCTTGGTCAGCCTTAGACAGCTGCTGGGGAGAGAGATGATGAATAGCAGAGGTCTACGAGTTGGAAACTGTCTACATTGTGCTTGTCAAAACTTTCCACATGATAGAAAATCACTACAAATTCAAAAGGGCTGCTCCCGTGAACAAATTGTCATTGAAGCAATTATGTTGGGATGAAGGAGGAATGAATGGCAATCGTGGGAAATGGATGGCATTGTTTTGTAGGGGAGGGGAGGAGGTACTGGATGGCAATGAAAAGGAGAAGGAAAGAGGGAAATGAGGGGAGAACAAAACTGAATAGCAGACAGAAATTGGGGCGGGAGGCAGAGTAACGCAGAGTCTGGTGTATAACTATCTATGGATTGGCTCTGATTTCAGGTATTGATAATGTGTTGCTTGTCCCTGTTGGAGAGTTATTGGCAGAGTTTTTCAACAGAATTTGTAAAAAAAAACATAATTGTATCAGTTCCAAACAAGTTCACAAACGCAAACCATGCGCTGGGCTCATCCAACCTATTTCCATCTTGAAAATTACATCACATCCCTTTTAACATTTAACTTAATAGAGGAACACCTGGAAATGCTATGGACAAAATGTACTAAAACCAGTAAACTCAGAGCTGTCAACATCAGGGAAATGTTAGGAGTGAGATTTATTATATCATTATAATTTACCATCTCACAAAGATAGTGAGACTGTTTGCAAAGCCATTTAAACATTTAGAGCGCATGTTTATTTTTAAGATTGAAGATAATTATGGATGAGACCATTTGGCCCATCTTAATTCATCCATCCAAAGATCCTAAATTCTCCCCATTTCATCATCCGATTGTTTATTAAAGGATTCCAGGGTTTTTGCCTCCACTCGTATTCCTGGAAGTACATTCTATTCATTGATCAGTGTGTGAAGGACCAGCCACATAAATGTCATGGCTGCTATAGCAGGTCAGAAGCTGGGTATTCTGCAGCGAGTGGCTCACTTCATGACACCTCAAATCCTTTCCACCAGCTACAAGGCACAAGTTAGTGTGAGGGAATGATCTCCATTTGCCAGGATGGGTGCAGCTGCACCAACACTCAAGAAGCACCATCCAAGACAAAGCAGCCCGCTGGATCGGCATTTCATACACTAGCCTAAACATCCAACCCCTCCAAACTGGCGCGGCGCACCGTGACTGCATTGCGTGCTATCTACAGGATGCACTGCAGCAACTCGCCAAGGCTTCTTCAGCAGCACCTCGCAAACCCGCAACCTCCACCACCTAGGACAAAAGCAGCAGGTACATGGGAACGCCATCACCTCCAAGTTCCCATCCAAGTCCCACACCATCTTAACTTGGACATATGTTGCCGTTCCTTCATTGTTCCTGGGTCAAAATTCTGGAACTCCCTACTTAACAGCATTGTAGGAGCACTTTCACCACACAGACTGCAGCGGCTCAAGATGAAGGCCCACCACCACTTTCTCAAGGGCAATGAGGAATGGGCAATAAATGCCGGCCTTAAAGCCATGGCCACATCTCGAGAATGAATTTAAAAAAATCCTGACATTGATTCTGAATTTGCCTTTTTTTACTTTGAACCTGTGTCCCCTTCTCCTACTCTCATGACTTAAAGTAATATTCCAGATCTATTCTGTTAGCTATCTTCTATCCCACTATAAGATCACCCCTTGGACACCTCCTTTCCAGCTGAAATGCCCAGGTTTTTCCAGTCTTTCCTCATAACTTTGACCTTTGGCACTAGAGCTCAGCTTCTGGCTCGTCTCTGCACTGCCTCTAGAGCTTGAATGTCTCGTTTATGTCTTGGCGACCAGAACTAGATGAAGTACTCAAGGTGCGGTCTGATCAGAACATTCTACAGTTTGATCATGACTTCCTCTGATGACTATATAATTCAATATTCTATTGGCTTTGTTGATTGCTGAGCTGTATTGGTTGGACATTGTTGAACTTCAAGTCTACAAAGACTCTTGAGTGTCTTTTGGCTTCATCCTCGACTATATCGGCTCCTGAGATGAGGAGGCATTTCTTCACTCAGAGGGTTGTGAATCTTTGGAATTCTATGCCCCAGAGGGCTGTGCATGCTGAGTCTTTGAGTATATTCAAGGCTGAGAGAGATAGATTTTTGGACTCTAGGGGAATCAAGGGATATGGAGATCGGGTGGGAAAGTGGAGTTGAGGTCGATGATCAGCCATGATCTTATTGAATGGCGGAGCAGGCTCGAGGGGCCATATGGCCTACTCCTGCTCTTATTTATGTTCTTATGATCACCATTCATGGGGCATGTGTGTTGTCTATTTGTTATGTTGATTTCCCACATTGCAACAGTGACTACGCTGCAAAAAGCGCTTCACTGGCTGTAAAGCGCTTTGGGACGTCTGGTGGTCATGACAGGCGCTATAGAAGTGCAAGTCTTTCTTTTTTTCAAAGCGTAAGATATATAAGAAATAGGAGCAGGAGTAGGGCATTTGGCCCCTCGAGCCTGCTCCACCATTCAATAAGATCATGGCTGATCTTCTACCTCAACTCCACTTTCCTGAACTATCCCCATATCCCTTGATTCCCTTAATATCCAAAAATCTATCGATCTCTGTCTTGAATACACTCAACAACTGAGCCTCCACAGCCCTCTGGGGTAGAGAATTCCAAAGATTCACCACCTATGTCAAGAAGGAGGGCATTTTAAATCCAAATTAAGTTCATGACACTCCAGGTGAGTGAGACATGATTGGTCTGGCAAAGAAAAGTGAAACACTTGACTGGGAGGCAAACTTTCTTCAATAAAACATGATTTAAAATGGCAAAAGCACGGTTCCTTTCCCCTGCTTTCTGGGCACCGACAGGCCTGAGCCTGTCACCCTGGTAACCGGACACCCGGCGACGCCGGCTCTACCAAACCAACCACCGTTTAGGGGTGCACTATTTCACTGCGCAACTATTTTGCAGAAGTCAGTTGCTGTGAACTAAAATATTTAAAAGTAGAAATAATCTTTCTAATTTGTTTCTGCTGGCGCCGTGTGAAGGGGCCCGGTAACAGTCCGTGTTGTGGCTCGGCTGGGAGATGGTTCCCTCCCGACCCCCTATCGCTTGCATTGGTGCGGCCCGCCGGCTGGCGGTTGCTAAGATGGCGGCGGAGCAGCAGGCCGGGCTGGGTTGGAGCGGTTTTGCGAGCCTGGGGGTTCCCCCTCACCCTCACCGCTACCAGGGGCTGGCGGAGGGCTCGGAGGGGTTTCAGCTCGTGTTGAGGATTCTGGAGGGGCTGCCGTTCAGAGCGGTAAGGATACGGCAAAGAGAAAGAGAGAAACACAGACAGACTCAGACCGGTCTCCTTCTGTGCTGTAAACTTCTGTGATGCGGAGATGCCGGTGTTGGACTGGGGTGGACAAAAATGAGAAGTCGCACAACATCAGGTTATAGTCCAACAGTTTTATTTGAAATCACGAGCTTTCGGAGCGCTGCTCCTTCGTCAGGTAAATTGAAGGAATACAAATCAGCAAAGCATATACAGACAGAGAACAATGTGTAGCGTAAAATGTCAGAGGACTACAGTAAATCTTACTGACAGGTGTGATGGAGGGCAGTCAGTAAGATTTACTGTAGTCGTCTGACATTGTACGCTACACATTGTTCTCTGTCTGTATATGCTTTGCTGATTTGTATTCCTTCACTTTACCTGACGAAGGAGCAGCGCTCCGAAAGCTCGTGATTTCAAATAAAACTGTTGGACTATAACCTGGTGTTGTGCGACTTCTCATTTTTGTAAACTTCTGTGGGAGAGATCAGGAGAAAGCAGCAGTGCAGAGTTAGCATCTTCTGCTAAAATCAAATGGAGAGCAGGACTTGGTGCAGGATGCCACCTGCCTGACTTGTCCACTGGACAGCTTGGTTTTTGAATGGGGTGTCCGCTATCTTTTTTTGTCATCTCCGAATCTTGAATATTTTATTTAATGCATTCTGAAGAAATTTAATTCTCGTTTTGATTTAGTCTTCATTTTTTTCTTTGTTACTGATATTTTTGTTTTGGTCGTAAGGATTGTTTTCCTTCAAAATTTGATAGTTTCAGTTTTCACTCAACTCAGGCCATGGAAAAAATATAGAAATAATAAATAACAACTAACTTTTTTCAAAATCTGTTACAAAAGTTACAGACTACTGACCAGTGTTGTTTGAATCCCTAGAATTTTTCAAGTTAGTTTGTCTCATTTATTTATTTTGAAGTCTGATTTCCCCCCCCTCCCTCCCTCCCCCCTCCCCTGTTCTCTTCTTTCCAATTCTCACCTCTCCCACACCAGCCAAAACTGTTGACTCCTTGCTGGGGCACAGATCCAAAGCCTTCTGGCACCTTGCTGAAGGGGTCATTCTTCATGTGCGAGTCGAAATGGCGAATGCATGCATTTCGAGACCCGCAGTTTGATTGGGAGTGCTGACCTTGTTTGATTTTCCCTTCCTAACCTAAGAATCAAGAGGCAAACTGGCTGGAACTAGAGGGCATAGTCTCAAGATAAGAGGTTTGCCATTTAGGACTGAGTGAGGAGAAATAACTTCACTCAGAGGGTTGTGAATCTTTGGACTTCTCTACCCCAAAGGGCTGTGGATGCTCAGTCATTGAGTATATTCAAGGCTGAGATAGATAGATTTTTGGACTCTAAGGGAATCAAGAGATTTGGGGATCAGGTGGGAAAGTGGAGTTGAGGTCGAAGATCAGCCATGATCTTATTGAATAGTGGAGCAGGCTCAAGGGGCCGTATGGCCTACTCCTGCTCCTATTTCTTATGTTCTTGCCGGAGATCAGCTAATAACATAGACTATTTCTGATCTTATGATTTAATACTACAACTCTACCTGCTAGTCCATCCAAAACAACACCAATAGTGGGAAAACTGGCCCGGATTTTGCGGTCAGTGGCGAACGAACGGCACTAGCCGTTCATTACACTTGCAATTGCCCACAGACTTTCTGTGGGCTTTTGCACTGCAACTTGTGGTTATTATAGAGCCAAAACAGCGTGGCGGCCTTTACCGGGGATCTGGGACCTGTGCGAACAGGGCAAGCAATGGTATGTCTCCTTAACCAATCAGATTGAAGAATCCTTAATGAGCCACGCAGAGTCCAAACAGGAAGTGTTGGTTAGAATAGTTAATTCAATGTCAAATCATGTACAGAAAGCAAAATAAAGAGAGGGAAAGAAAGATGGGATGAAGAGAGATAAAGAAACAAAAAGAAAAAGTTTTTTAAAAAATTTCATTTTTAAATTAAAAAAATCTCTACCAATAATTAAAATCTGAAGAAATGAGACTCTACACTTGTAAAAGTTAATTTTCAGTGCCAGAGAGGTTGTTTGTAGGTAATTAAGACTTATCATGCCGTTAAAAATTCACTTACACTTGTATGGACAAGTCCTAACTTTTTCTGGGCATATAGTGGATAAGTACAGCAACTTCATGCCCTTCATGTATTTGAATGCTGAATCTCTCGCCAAAATACCGGTATAGAGCAGCTTTTGGAGGAGCCGGGCAACTCTGATAGCAACTTCCTGATTTCCGTATTTTAACTGCGCATGTACGGATGGCAGAAGTTGCTGTCCGATTTACTCCTTAATAACAGTGAGCACTGATAACCTCACCATTATTTCGACCGCAAATTCTGGGCCTGTGTGTGTAGTTACTCAAGTCACAAATGTGGCTTTAAATCAGCTGCATACGCAGTCATTACCGAGGTAAACTGGCACCTTGTTTATCTAGCTAGGAACCTCGCTGATGTTGAAGGCAACCTTGGAGTGTAAAGGGGCACTTGGGTTGCCATCTATTTGCAAGTCTAAAGTTGGATAGAGCATGGCTTGAGAAATTGTGAGATTTACATCACTGATTGCAAAATGTCACCAAAACGTGAATTTCCTCAATAATTAATGTATCTACATCATGAAATACAGGTGTAAATTCAAAAGTTTTTTTTAAAAAACAGACCATCATAGTAACATAGCACAGAAGGAGGCATTCGTCCCACGTGCCTGTACTGTCTCTTTGGTATAGCTGTCCAATTAATCCCACTCCCCTGCTCTTTCCCCACAGCCCTGTTAAAAAAAAATCTTTATTCCCTATTATACATTTTTATGCAGCTGTCTCAAAAAAAACTGGACTGGTGGCATCACTTTGCCATGTTGAAAACCAAATAACAGCAGAGTAGGGGTTTAGGATCATGGTTTCAGTTCTGATGTTTGCTGTTCTGGGATTGGGGCAGAGCAGAGGTACTGCAGATATCTATGCTAAAGTCGATCTGGGAGTGCTTGATTTTGGCACTGGATGCGTGAAGTGGGAAAGTTTTCCATTTTGGAGTGCTAGTGTCCTTTGCTTTGGCAGTCACAAAAATTACCCAAAAAAGTTTGGCTTATATTAAGAATGATGTACACCAAATATCTTACTTGTTCAGAATTAATTTTTATGAGTTCACTGTTGCTCTACGGTATTTGGCAGAACTTAGTGGGTTTACACAAATAGTTTTCAGTGGTAATACAAAAGCAAAATACTGCCGATGCTGGAAATCTGAAATAAAAACAGAAAATGCTGGGAATACTCAGCAGGTCAGGCAGCATCTGTGGAGAGAGAAACAGAGTTTAGGCAGCATCTGTGGAGAGAGAAACAGAGTTAACGTTTCAGGTCGATGACCTTTCGTCACAACTAAAAAAAGTTAGAGATGTAACAGATTTTAAGAAAGTGCAGCGGCAGGGAAAGGGGAGAGGGGAGGAAAGAACAAAAGGGAAGGTCTGATAGGATGGAAAGCAGGAATGATTAAATGACAAAAAGTGTGATTGTACAGAGGAAAATTAGATGGTAATGGGACAGGTAAAGAAACAAAAGATGAGTCTAGAAGAGGTGTAAATGGGAATGGCAGAATCATCAACAGCTGCCATCTGAAAAAGTAGGGGTAGAGGTTATGGTCCGAAATTGTTGAAGTCGATGTTGAGTCCAGAAGGCTGTAAAGTGCCTAATCGAAAGATGAGGTGCTGTTCCTCGAGGGTGCGTTGAGCTTCGTTGGAATAGTGTAAGAGGCCGAGGTCAGAGTGTGAGTGGAGCGGAGAATTAAAGTGACAGGCGACCGGAAGCTCGGGGTCACGCTTACGGACTGAACGGAGGTGTTCTGCAAAGCAGTCACCCAATCTACATCCTTCCAGGTGAAACAGCGATTTACTTGCAATTTAGTATACTGTATTCACTGCTCACGATGTGGTCTCTTGTACATTGGGGAGATGAAACGCAGATTGGGTGACCACTTTGCAGAACACCTCCGATCAGTCCGTAAGCGTGACCCCGAGCTTCCGGTTGCCTGTCGCTTTAATTCTCCCCTCCACTCCCACTCTGATCTCTCTGTCCTTGGCCTCTTACACTGTTCCAACAAAGCTCAACGGAAGCTCGAGGAACAGCACCTCATCTTTCGATTAGGCACTTTACAGCCTTCTGGACTCGACATAGAGTTCAACAATTTCAGACCATAACCTCTGCTCCTACTTTTTTCAGATGGCAGCTGTTGATGATTCTGCCATTCCCATTTACACCTCTTCTAGTCTCATCTTTTGTTTCTTTACCTGTCCCATTACCATCTCATTTTCCTTTGTATAATCATACCTTTTGTCATTTAATCACTCCTGCCTGCCACCCTATCACAGACCTTCCCTTTTGTTCTTTCCTCCCCCCCCCACCTTTCCCTGCCCCTGCACTTTCTTAAAATCTGTTACATCTCTAACTTTTTCCAGTGCTGATGAAAGGTCATCGACCTGAAACGTTAACTCTGTTTCTCTCTCCACAGATGCTGCCTGACCTGCTGAGTATTTCCGGCATTTTCTGTTTTTATTCCAGTGGTAATACTGTGTTAATTTGAATTGACTATAGAAAATTCTTCATGTATGCTTGAATGTGCATTTCAGAGGAGCATTTGATATGACAGTGGTATGAGGAAAATCAGCTCTGTGGAGGTATCTTTGAAACAGAAATTAGATCTTTATATACTGCTATTGATCTATAGAGGTGTTACAAAAGGACTGAACAGTAAAGCTCTATTAATACCATCTTAATATTGGAGCACTTAACCGCAATTTGTAATTACACAGTGGCAAATAAAAAATCTGCCCTTTGCATGTTTGGAACCATCCATTATGTTTTCCTGAAGTGAAGAGAAACAGAGGCCGAGTAATCATTTACAAAACTGAGGGTGATATTCTGACTTGCGGGTTGCTGGATCACTTCAATGATGCAGCTCAACTGGGAACACTGGATATTCTGATGAATGTCACAGGGTAATAATCCATTTGGAAGCATATTGGAATACGCAGATCTATTATTTTGGTGAGGCACTTTGTTTTGTGACTAATGCAAATTAATATCATGGCACAGAGTGTTAGTAGTTGAGGTGGTAAAGGTGGAAATTCAGTTGAGAAGCAGAGACGGCAATGCTTTACCACATCGTATTGTTTGTTCAAATCAGTTTATAGAATTCAAAGTGCCACACTACTAGTTCCAGACAAGTAAGTATATACGCGAATCCTCATCTCTTTTTAAAAAACAAAAAAATGTTTTTAAAAAGTCTGAAATTGAACAAATAGTACAAAATTGCAGGAAACATAAATTACATTACAACAGTGACTACACTTCAAAAGTACTTCATTGGCTGTTAAGCACTTTGGAACATCATGAGGTCACGAAAGGCGCTATATAAATGCAAGTTCTTTCCTTCTTCTTTATCTCAAAAAAAAGTGGCAAGGAAGAAAGTTGAATTTAATTATCAAAGGTCCAAAGCACACTGAAGAGGATGTGATTTAGTAATAAAAAGCACTCACTTGATCTGAAGAAGTGATAGATAAGCAACTCAAAATACTTCAGGAAGGACAAAATTAATTTCCAATGTGGTAAGTTTAAAAGAGTTCTTTTTACACCTATTGTACAGTAAAAGTAGTTGGAAAGTATTGTATATGATGTGTATGTTAGCTTGCCAAAACTTTATAAAGTCACTAATATACATGTAGAATTTTTTTAAATATATTTATATTCTGCAGATACGCTTGACTTGCATACGTTATGCTCTGCTTGTCTAGTGTCTGCAGGAGTCCCTCCATTTCCAATGGCCTTGTGTCACAAATTCTATAATATTTTTATCCCCACAGTGAAGTAATATTCATTCAGCTGTGCTGCATCCATCCACAAATCTTTAATCATCTCAGAAGACAACAAAGAGATGCACAAGTGAGAAGAATTTTCTGAATAGGAATAAAATCATCAACACCCACCAAGCATATACGATCCAAGGAGGGAAATATACAGCGTGCTGCTGAGCAGTGAGAAGCCCCATTTCCTGTTGCGGGACCATGTGCAGGGCCTGTCCAAGGTACTACAAATATGTGGGAGGGTCTGCAAAAACACATCATCCACATAAAGCAGGCGGCCCCTCGACACCCCACTGCCATTCCAAAGCTATGTAGATGATGGTACATGCTGCTTGATGGAGACCACTGAACAATGTTGGTGCCAGTGTAAATCTGAAACATCCTTGTGGAGACTAAGGTTGTTAAGTTCCATAATATTATTCAGTTGGACCACACATTTGGTGGAGCTTATTGTCTGGAGAGCCAATCTGTCTTTCCACATTCGTGTGAAACTAGTTACCCACGTTACTCTAGGATGCTGCTGTGCAGAGCTCCCTTGAGCCCTTTGAAGGCTTCTCTGATGGGGCTCTGTATCCAGCATCCATTTCTTCTGTAGCCCCTGATCTGGACTGTGCTCTGTAGAACATCCTTCGACAGATGGATCCTTCCAAATCTCAGCAGCTGGTTTGTAAGTCTGCAAATGGAAATGAGTAACCGAGTTTCAGTATTGAGATCATTCATGCCTTTCATAAATATTAAGAAGATAGTGATTTTTCATCAGTTTATCTTTTGCACATCTTGTAGTACTGTGTAGATGTGACTTAGAGGAGTGTTTATAATTTTGTACTTCTCTATTCCTTTCAAGTGCATCATCTAAGATTGTAACGGAAAGATATAACTTTATTAAAAAATGTAATTGACATTTAATTTACATATTTCTGAAGTAAAATATTTATTTTTCTTACATATGTCTCCTGTGTCATCTTTCGCCTCTCCATGCCAGTTTTTTGTGCTCATTATAGAGTGGATTCGGCAGCATGGGGGCTGTTCACTACCTGAAAGGAACTGACGGTTTCTGGTATGTTCAGCCACAGGTTCCTGCTGAAATTGAAAATATTCATATGGAGGATATCTGGATTTATGCTTATTACAGTATAATCCATTTTCCTTTATATCTATTTATTTATCTTCTACCTAGATCGATTATATACTGTGTATGTGCAGAAAAGTACAACGATGTAATGCACAAAGAGTATGCATAATATTCCATCGTATTCCATGTACATCAGAATGGTATCCACACTGACATATTTTGAGTGCTTTTTTTCCTCTTTCTGGAGGAATTGAGTATTGCTGGGACAAGGTTCTCTGGCACTAGTAGCCTTTCAAAACTGCACTCAAATGACCATTTTCACCTGTGAGCCTAAATATTTTGGGTCAACAGACTGTTCTACATTTGAGCCAGATCCTATTCTAACCAGACATTTGGACAAGTGTACTTTCTATCGGATATATCTGGAAAGCAATCAGGAAAGGCAACCTAGTTGATTCCCCCCACCCTGCCTCCATAGCCCATGGGTGCTTAGAACAATTGTAGTGACCCAGTTGTGATCAGATAACCGAGCACAGACCAGTGTATTGAACCTGGGAACTTCTGGTCTGTATAGCTCGGGTGTGTGTTAGACAATGCCTTGTGTGTTTATTAATGAACGGAAGATAAAAATGTCAATTTCTTTTTAGTGAATTTGCCCTTTAAATGGAATGTTGCTGTCAATGTATATATCAATACTTCTTGTGGGAAGAATTCTATTCCCTGTGGTTGCATGTTGAAACAATCGCTCAGGTGCCACCTCTGTGTTCTGTTGTTCTCCAGTCCTTGAGGTGACTGCTGTATACTGACATGATGGACCAGTTTGTATGTATTTACATATAAAATAGACCTTAGTTTTAATGTTAATGTGTAGGTCTGACCATTGATTCACAGACCTGTTGCAAACCTTCCAGCCCTCACATGACGGTTTTCTTTCAGTGGCCCTATTATCTCCACCAGAGTTGAGCTGTCAGACACAGATATTTTTGTCAGATGTTGAAAGACATATAACTCTGATATTAAAAAGAAAGAATTTCCAATTTTATAGTGCTTTTAATATCCTCAGGACATCTGAAAATGATTAATAGTCAATGAATTACTTTTGAAGTGTAGTTACTGTTATATAGGCAAAAGCAGCATCCGATTTACACACATCAAAGTCCTACAAGCACCAATGAAGTGAATGACCGTTTAATCTGTTTTTGGTGGTCATGGAAGGGTAAATGTTGGCCAAGAGAGCTGCCTAGGCTTCTTTGAATTGTGCATGGGATCTTTTGCGTCTACCTGAACAGGCAGAGGGTTTAATGTCTCAATACTGCACTGAAGTGTTCATCTAGATTATGTGCTCAGGTCCTGTGGTGTGGCTTGAACATATGACCATCTGATTCAGGCGGGAGTGCTACTACTGAGCCAAGTTCACTCTTGAAGGGTGGTGAGCTGTGTGCATATGATAAATATAGGGGAGACAATACAGATGAGACATATAAAAAGTATATAAGGAAGACACATTTAGAGATTAGAAAGGGTAAGAACTTGAATGAAAGTTGATCGGCAATCAACATGGAAATTACATGGTCTTTTAAATGCATTGAAATATAGAAAATCACAAGGCTGGAAAAGACCGTCGGTTCATTTAGTCTGCCTTCCTGTTGGTCTACCGATGATGTGTTTCTCTTGTCCAATTTGACTTTGAAAGAGATCTAATAAAGAAAGGCTTGCATTTATATAGCGCCTTTCATGACCTCAGGATGTCCCAATGCGCTTTACATCCAATTAAAAAAAAATGTAGTCACTGTTGTAATGTAGGAAATACAGCAGCTAATTTGCGCACAGCAAGATCCCACAAACGGCAATGTGAACAGATGATCTGTTTTTTAGTGATGTTGATTGAGGGATAAATATTGGTCAGGACACCGGAGAAAACTCCTCTGCTCTTCTAAATAGTGCGATGGGATCCTTTACGTCCACCTAAAAGGGCAAATAGGTTTAACGTCTCATCCGAAAGATGGCACCTCTGACAGTACAGCACTCTCTCTGTACTGCACTGAAGTGTTGGCTTAGATTTAATCTACTTGCCATTACAACCTTGCTAGCTAAACTATTCCAAAAACTGACCACCCTCTCAGTGCTTAATAAATACTTTCTCAGTTTTTGCAGAGGAAGGTGAAAGTGAGACTATAGGGTAACCTGATGGAAGAACTACTATTTTTTTCATTCACGGGATGTGGGCATCGCTGGCAAGGTCAGCATTTATTGCCCATCCCTAATTGCCCTTGAAGGTGGTGGTGAGCTGCCGCCTTGAACAGCTGCAGTCCGGTTGGAGATTAGGAAGGCTAAGTGCAAGTATGAAATATTCAAACGGAAACTATTTCCCCAAAAAATGAATGGGACTAAGATGGTTACTTTCACTTCTGTAAAGTGCTTTGGGATGTTTTATGTTAATGCTGCTATAGAATTGTAAGATTCTGTTGTTACAAAAGTAGAAATGTCACCCCAAACGATATACATCTGAGATTGGGAAAGAGATAGCAGCTGTACTAACCATAATTGTTTAAAAACCTTTGTAAATGGAAGTTGTGCGAAAAGACAGCAGCGTGACAAATGATCCACCTCTGTTCAAGAAGGGAGAAAGGGATAGGAATCAGAATCATAGAAATTTACAGCACAGAAGGAGGCCATTCGGCCGACAAAGAGCTATCCAGCCTAATCCCACTTCCAGCTCTTGGCCTGTAGCCTTGTAGGTTACGGCACTTCAAGTGCATATCCAAGTACTTTTTAAATGTGATGAGGGTTTCTGCCTCTACCACCCTTTCAGGCAGTGAGTTCCAGACCCCCACCACCCTCTGGGTGAATACATTTCTCCTCAAATCCCCTCTAAACCTACTACCAATTACTTTAAATCTATGCCCCCTGGTTATCGACCCCTCTGCTAAGGGAAATAGGTCCTTCCTATCCACTCTATCTCGGCCCCTCATAATTTTATGCACCTCAATTAGGTCTCCCCTCAGCCTCCTCTGTTCCAAAGAAAACAACCCCAGCCTATCCAATCTTTCCTCATAGCTAAAATTCCCCAGCCCAGGCAACATCCTTATAAATCTCCTCTGCACCTTCTCTAGTGCAATCACATCCTTCCTGTAATGTGGTGACCAGAACTGCACGCAGTATTCTCGCTGTGGCCTAACTAGTGTTTTAAAGTAGGAAGTTATATGGCCATTATGTTTTATCTTAGTTGTGGCTAAACCTCTATGCCTGGAATTTCTAAAGAGTTCCCCCGATTGTCCATAGTAACTTCGGTAGAAGAACAGAGTAAATGGCCATTTACATTTCTCTGGGTTTTCTGCCGATTGGCCAAAGTTACAGTGCACGATTGGGAGAACCCCCGCGGAGTTGCGGGAAAAGTGGGCACGGATTTGGGAGGCGACAACACATTCAAGGACTTTGGAGAGGAATGGGAGGTTGGAGATGGGGTGGTATTTTGCAAGGACAGAGGGGTCAAGGTTGGGTTTTTGAGGAGGGGGGAGGATGACTGCAGATTTGAAGAGGAGAGGACAGTAACAATGCAATGTTTTTTTCAATAGTGATCTTATTTTTATATTTTGAGAGAAAAAAAAAAGAGCAAGAGCAGTTGAGGCTTGCCAGGCAGGTGAGGTTGTACCACAAGAAGACTGTGACCTCCCTCCTGCAAACACAGGCAGAGACATACTTATCATGATTTGTCTCTGAAACTCTGTAGCTAGGCTGTGCTTCAGACATGGCACTACCAGTAGCTGTGAAGGTTGCTTCAGCCTTATTGCAAGCATGCTACACTGCTGCCCTATGGGAAGGGTCCCCTGGAGTGAAAATTTTTTGCGCCCACCTCATGCAGCATAATTATCTTCAAAATTATGAAGGTTTTGATAGAGTAGATAGGGAGAAACTGTTTCCACTGGCAGGATGGTCGGTAACTAGAGGACATAGATTTAAGATAATTGGCAAAATATTAATCGGGGAAATGAGCAGAATTTCTTTTACGCACGAGTTGTTACAATCTGGAATGTAATACGTGAAAGGATGGTGGAAGCAGATTCAGTAGTAACTTTAAATTGAATTGGATATATCCTGGAAAAGGAGAAATTTGCAGGGCTATGGGTAAAGAGAAAGGTTGTGGTACTACTTGGATAGCTCTTTCAAAGAGCCGGCACAGACACGATTGGCTGAATGGCCTCCTTGGTGCTGTATTATTCTATGATTCTATGATAATGTCTCCTTAACAAATGATGAAACAACAACAACTTTCATTTATATTGTTCCTTTTGATGTAGAAAACGTCCAGAGGTGCAAGGAAAAAATAAATTGACACTGAGCCAAAGAAGGATAGTAGGAGGAGTGGCCAAAGTGGTGGATTTTATGGAGACTCTTTAAATGAGGAGAAGGAGGTGGGGCGCTGTAGGAGTTTAGGAAGGGAATACCAGAGCATGGAGCTTAGGCAGCTGAAGGTCTGACCACCAATGGTGGGGTGAAGGGAGTGGTAATGCACAATAAACCAGAGTCAGAGGAATGGAGAGTTTGGGGGAGAAGTGTAGAGTTACTGAGATAACGAGGGGCCTATTTCCTCCTCCGTTAAATCGCCCGATTCCGCCCCTGCCTCAGCTCATCTGCTGCTGAAACCCTCATCCATGCCTTTGTTACCTCTAGACTTGACTATTCCAATGCTCTCCTGGCCTTTAAACTTCACATACATTGTGATTTTCCAGTTTCCTACATTACAACAGTGAATACACTTCAAAAGTACTTCATTTGCTGCAAAGCGCTTTGGGACGTCCTGAGGTTGTGAAAGGCGCTATATAAATGCAAGTCTTTCTTTTCTATCTTTCCCCTGTCAAATCAACTGCCCACACAAGACCAAAGTTACTCTCGGAGCTGTGAATAAGTATGGAAATATGCTGACCCAGGAAAATTGCATGCTGTCAACACATTGCTCTTTGGGCTAGATCACCTCTATAACTTAGCCATTCCGAACTGAACCTTGTGCCAAAACTTTAAAATCTATACTCTTCAGTGGAGGAAACTGATCTTTAGCAGTGGAACATCTGTACTGCCCAAACCTTGGATACTTTTTGACATCTAATTGGAATTTCATCATCTGTTGGATGCTTGTACATATGACTGGACCTCACACTAGCACTGGCTGCATTTGTTAGAACAAATTGAGAAGAACACTGTTCTACTTTCTGCGTTTAAATTCATGAAAGACAGGTGGTATACGCTCTTGAATCCATCACCTAGATCTCCATACCATTAGCCCCCTTGACATTGCAATTTCAGTTGTATCATTGAAAATGGGAATTGTAGTCCTTAGTCAGGATCAAAAGAGTTTAAAAGTTAATAGAGTCTAATGTTACATGAATAGAGGGTTTCAGCTTCTTGCTTGTAGCAGTAATTGAATAGTCAAAGTTTTCTGGAAATCTTGAACGTTGGAGTTCCAATTTCTCTTGAAGGACAGCATGTCTGATTCAGACTTTGCTTACGTGAAGGGCAGAGTAGAGAATCGGTTGCTTGCAATTAAACTTGTGTTTACGGTGTTTTAAAAGGGAGAGAAAACGTGAGAGCAGTTATTACAAAAGGAAGATGAAGCAATGTTGACAGACACAAAGTGTCAACTTCAGGATTTCATTTGACACCAGAATCATCAAAACAAGTCAACTGCCATAGGACTGGAGAATTTATCCCACTCACTGAAATTCCTTCTCTAAACCCTTCTGCCTCTCCACATCCTACTCCTCTTTTAAAATCTTCCTTAAAACATCTGACCAAACTTTTGATCACCCCTCCTCATCTTTCCTTTGGCTTGGCTTCTGTTTTCTTTATGCCTTTGTGAAGTGCCTTGGGATGTTTTTCTATGTTAAAGGCGCTTTATAAATGTTGGTGTAATTTGAAAGCATAATGTTTTACATTTGTGGAGATTTTACAGATGAATACTGTACTTCACTTTTTTGTTGAAATCCGTAGTACTGAGTAAATGTGGTAGCTTCAATAAAAGTTACACTTTCACTCCACTCATTTCTGGGGTACTAAAATGGAAAGTGTGCCAAATTTAAATTTAACATTTCAATTATGATTGCAGGTGTGAAAATCAGAACCAAGGACCTATTTAAAAATATGTGTATTTTTACCATAGATACCACTATAAATGTCATCTAAGTGGCTGGGGCTAATACTTTGCCTGTAGTGGCAAAAGCGGATTGAGTTTTTCCCAGCTGTGTGTCACTACGGCCACCCAAGCTCCATGGTTTCAAATCAACACCAGTGTAAATGCGGCCCATCTCAGAGGTTGGTTTTGTGCAGCCAGATTTGTGACCTGAATCCCTATTCACCCTAGAATGCGTTCAATCTCTAAACCTTGAGCAATCTCACTCAGAGGCCACGGGATGGCTGGTGTCAGAAATGGAAAAAGTGTCACACTGATGAGCTTTCCTCTGCTGTGCTATACCTGACCTGGCGCCTGAAATGGGATGAGTGCCATTCTTCCACGATAACACAATCATTACTATTTAAAAAAAAATGTTGCAATGGAAATGTAAATCAGTTAGTAGCATTCCCCCCTCCTACTTGTTTCTAAAATGAGAAGTCGCACAACACCAGGTTATAGTCCAACAGTTTTATTTGAAATTACGAGCTTTCGGAGCTCTGCTCCTTCAGGTACAGGTACAGTGAGGGAATACAAATCGATTACACAGTATATAGAGACAGAGAACAATGTGTCTGTAGAGATACAATCCATCAGGGACACATCAAAGACACATCAGAGTACAGCTAAGACAATGAGGTGGGTCACAGGGGGTCCAACGTGTCAAATGCTGCCGTCTGCAGTTAAGCTTTTAACTTTTTTTTAAAAACTGGAAAAACAGACAGCGATGTCGAGTCACGTTCTGTAGCGTGACATGAACCCGAGATCCCGGTTGAGGCCGTCCTCATGGGTGCGAAACTTGGCTATCAGTTTCTGCTCGATGATTTTGCGTTGTCGTGTGTCTCGAAGGCCGCCTTGTATGCTTTAGTATGAATTATATACTTACAAGTATTAACTAGAGCGCTCTGATCTGACGTTACCATGGAAATAGCTGGCATAGTGTTCTGCACCAGAATCAAGCTTTTCAAATGGATTGATGTGGAAAAATCCTGTTGCGTCTCACATTTTTAATTCACAGCATCAAGCATTTTTTTTTTATCTGCAAGGAGAATTTTCAAACTACAACATCATGGGAGGCTTCTTAATTGCGCCTGGATCTTAACGTGAAGCAAAGCTGACAGAGGACACAAGATTGACTGGAAATCTCAGTGATCAATGGAGCTAAGCCTTTGCCACACTTCATGATACTCTCTTTAATCTGGTCTGACTGTAGGACCATCAGCTGATTGCATTTCTCATTCCATGTACCTGTCATTGCTAATGCAAAATGGGTGTTACTTTTAAACTGTACTGTTGCAACAGGTAGTTACTATTGAATCTGCATCTACCACCCGTTCAGAGAGTGCATTGCAGATCATCATAAATTGTTGCGAAAAAAAAATTCTCATCTCACCTCTGGCTCTTTTGCCTATAACCTTAAATCTGTGTCCTCTGGTTACCAACCATTTTGCCAGTGGACACAGTTTCTCCTTATTTACTCTATCAAAATCCTTCATAATTTTGAACACACTATCTCCCCTTAACCTTCTCTGCTCTAAGGTGACCAATCCCGGCTTCTCTAGTCACTCCACTTTAACCTAACCCATGCTTTGGGAAACTGACCGGATCGGGTGGAATGCCAGTTTTACACCCCGCACGATTTTACTCTCCATTGAAGACAACGGAGAGTAATATTGGGCGGGGTGTAAAGCCGCCATTCCACCCGATCCCTTGGGTTTCTTGCCCGGCCTGTTAGGTTAAAAGTACTCGCATAATCTTAGAAGCTGCTGATACAGTAGGCAGCAGGTAGTCTGAGTTTAGCTCTTGAAAATGGTGCAGAAGTCTGTCACCTGTTTGCTGTCTGTCCGCTACTGGAGGGCACATGGATAATCTTTTTCTGGAAGATGTAATGAAAGGATGACAGATGCCCAAAACTGTCTGGCCCATTTCTATAACAAAATCTGCAATTAATCCTTAATGCTGTTGGGAATTTAAATTAGTAATGCAAAGTGTCTGATAATTAGATGAAGGTTTTGTGCTGGGACATTGGTTTTTGCTTTACTTTTTTTTCTTTAAAGCAATAATACTGAAATGTGTAAAGTTGCAGGCAGTGGTAGAGAGAGCATTGTGTGTTAGAATCCCAGCTTCAGCTGACCGTCAGACTGGCCTTCACACTGCTCCATCTTCAGAGATACAGAGAAACCATCAGATCTAGTCTCAACCCACAGACTTGTTCACACACTGCCATTAATGACAGTCATGAAGAAGACTCCCCACTGAAAGAAGTACAGTAGAGGAGGACAGAAGTA
Organism: Squalus acanthias; assembly: GCA_030390025.1. Lineage (NCBI taxonomy): Eukaryota > Metazoa > Chordata > Chondrichthyes > Squaliformes > Squalidae > Squalus > Squalus acanthias. Next base: position 36,622,049 of record CM059440.1, on the reverse strand, counting down.
GGAGACTGCAAGAAAACAAAGGAGAAAAGCCACAACAAAAACTGCCCCAAAGTGATTTAATATTATAATGTAGCAGCTCAGACAGCTCCTTCACAGTTCCACGATTGTAGGTTTAATTCTCAGTAATTACTAATACTTTAATCCATTATCCACCTGTAGGATCTGTTAAAGGACAAAGGACTTTTATTTATTTTGCTGCTTGAAAAGAACCCTCCATGTGAAAGGCTTGAGTCGCAGAATTGGAGTGATTGGGAAGTAGCGTGGAAATCTGTAAGATGTTTACCGGTTCTCAGCTATCAATGAAAATATTGGTGTTTGTTGAGGAAGACATGGGAAATCAGAAAAAAGAAACCACAGTAAAAAATTATCTACTACAGCAACCAACAACTTGTATTTATATAGCGCCTTTAACGTAGTAAAATGTCCCAAGGCGCTTCACAGGTGTGTTATTTGACACCGAGCCACATGAGATATTAGGACAGGGAGAGGTAGGTTTTAAGGAGCATCTTAAAGGATGAGAGAGGCGGAGAGGTTTATGGAGGGAATTCCAGAGCTTACGGCTAAGACAGCCACCATTAGTGGGGATAAGGAAATCGGGGCCAGAATTGGTCGAATGACGAGTTCTCGGAGGGTTGTAGGGCTGGAAGAAGTTACAGAGATAGGGAGGGGCGAGGCCATGGAGGGATTTGAACGCAAGGATGTGAATTTTAAAATCGAGGCGTTGCTGGACCGGGAGCCAATGTAGGTCAGCGAGCACAGGGGTGATGGACGAATGAGACTTGGTGTGAATGAAGACACGGGCAGCAGAGTTTTGGCTGAGCTTAAGTTTACGAATGGTGGAAGATAGGAGGCCGGCCTGGAGAGCATTGAAATAGTCAAATCTGGAGGTAACAAAAGCATTGTTGAGGGTTTTCACAGCAGATAGGCTGAGGCAGGGGCGGAGACAGGCGATATTACGGATAATTAAATCTAACATTATATATGATGCGGAGATGCCGGTGTTGGACTGGGGTGGACAAAAGTGAGAAGTCGCACAACACCAGGTTATAGTCCAACAGCTTTATTTGAAATCACAAGCTTTTGGAGCGCTGCTCCTTCGTCAGGTGATCTGATGAAGGAGCAGCGCTCCGAAAGCTTGTGATTTCAAATAAAGCTGTTGGACTATAACCTGGTGTTGTGCGACTTCTCACTTTTAACATTATATAGACACTTGCAAATGAATCTGCAGTTTAGTTGCCTGAACTGGATGAACTATTAACAAATGGTGTTCATTGATATCTAGTTACAGGTTGTGCATTCCTTTATTTCAGGTTATATTTCTTTCTCTTTATCCGGTCTGTCTGAGCCACACACCAACTGCCTATTTTCTTCTGCAGGTGCCACTAAGAGGTGTAGCAGAGCGGTCTAATGACATGACTACATGCATTTAATGCTACTGTTGTTATATTTTTCCTTCTCTTCCCTGTGGGGAAATACTTGGGGCTGAATTTTAATGGAGAAGGCGGGTTGGGGGCAGGGGGGCTCCGAGGTGGTTGGGAAACCCGGGAGAACGGGATTTCCGCAGACCTTGGTGAATTTAACGGCAGGGCCTGATTTGAATGGGAAGCCTCTGTTTCCCACCTGCAGCCAGCCAGATTGAGAGGCTGGCTGGCTCCGGGCGGATAGGCCGGAGGAGTGGGGGGGATCGCAAAAAGATCGGGGTCGGCCGGGGGTGGGGGATCTGAACATCGATCGGGGGCCGGAGGAGCAGGGGGTGCAGGCCTGATGGGGTTGGGATCGGAGGCCTGGGGAGGGGTTAGGGGGGCGGGGTTTGGTGTCCTGGCGGGGGAACTGTAAGGCCTCGTGGGGGTGGGGGGTGGGTTAGGTAGGGACCCTGGATCCAGCAGCTAAGTGTTAAGACACTTGCGTCCTGGATCCAGCAGTCCTCGCCTTGCTTTAGCTGGCAGGTTTCACGAAGCCTGTAAAACCCGACCAGCTAAAGTTAAGTACAAAATGGAGGTTAAAGCAGAGGCTTCCAGCCTCATTATAATATTTAAATTGACGACCCGCCTCCTGGCAGTGGATTGGCTGCTCCCCCTCTATTAAAACCGGAAGTGGGCGGATTGGAGGTGGGTTCAGGTCCGGATTCACATTTTTAACCCTTTAACTTTGCCCCTAACCCACATGTTTTTTTTCAGGTTCAAGTTCCCCCTCCCCTGCCCCCCCCCCCCCCTTAGTCTCTAGCACTCCTTACAGCAGAGCTTCTGAGGCTGGTATCTCAATGGAAATGCAAACCCAAATCCTGCTTCTCTCTGGGACCACATATTACAGCTATAACAGATTGCATTGCAATTCTGTCATAATAAATACCGTAGGGGCAACCCAATGGGCACATGTAATTGATCCAGGGTTACGCCAGGTGTCATGAAGCTTGTATGCAAAAGGTTGCAAATTACTGACTTTAGTCAAAATTCGAGTCTATACAAAGGGCTAATAGGTTAAACTAAAAGTAATTACAAAAAGAGCAGTATATAGTTGGCAGTTGCATTGACATCGTTTAAAATTCACTTGCCATCTCCCGTTAGTGAATGTAGAAATATTTGTGAGGTGATGTCAGACTTCTAAAATCTCTATCTATGACAGGAAATCAGCCAAAACATATATAGCTGAAAAATCGACTGGAAAAAGCTTTTATTCCCCAAGTTTATTTTTGTATTTTTCACCCCCTAGATGGGCAGGTGATACACGCTCCACCCCTGCCAATCCTGTTTCTGGTTTGTTTTTGTTCAAAGAGAATTATGAGAATTTGTTGTGTGTGTTTTTAAAAAATTGGGTTGTTCGATTCATACCACATACATCGTGTAACAGTTAGCATTAAATGCAAATATTCATGTCAAAGTAATGCAAGTTGATGAATGCATCCTTCAAACTTGAACTAAAATCAATACTGCATGTCTGCATGATCAAGATGTCTGGTTTAGTATTCTCAGTCAGTTCAGTTTTTGTTAATTTTCCTGAGTTCTAAAATATTACAAAAGCAATCCATTTTAAAGCGGCCTACTGTCAAGCGTAAGGTATAAAGTATTTGTTCATCTTAAACGAAGCAAAATATTTTGATTTGGTTGCACAGGTCTAAAAGAAAACCTTAACGCCAGTGAGCTGGTGGGTAAATGCACTGTGCGGCTGGGGAATTGAGCCAGAGAGCAGAAGGTCCCAGTATGGGCTTTTAGTCTGTGCTGTGTTAACTGATGTCAGCCAGGGCTGCAGTAGGGTGCTCCTGTTCACCTCAAGGCCTCCGCACTAGCGAGAGAGGGAAAAAAAGAGCCAGGATTTCCACTCATTCTTAGACACCCCAGTTGGAAAGTGTGTTTGTGTGGATAGGATTGGCTCAGCTGTGATGCCCTCCACAGCTGACCAGCCTGCCGTTGCTCACTGTCCGTACAAATGAAGAATGGCTCCTTGGGCGAGGTAGCTGGTGCTTGTGGAACAGTATCACATCATGCGTTTGTGCCTTCTGTAGTAGACGGGAAAGCATTGGACAGGGTGTTAACTGAATCATTTCTGACACTGGCCTCTGCCCATTTAATGTGAAATATTGATACCCGCTCGTCAGCTTTAAAGTTTCAAAAGGTGCGTGCTGCTAGCCTCAGTAACAGTTATTACAGTGACTACACTTCACAAGTACTTCATTGGCTGTAAAGCACTCTGGAATGTCCTGAGGTTGTGAAAGGTGCTACATAAATGCCAGTTCTTTCTTTCCTTGCTTGTGATTGATTTGGTGGCAAAATTGTACAGTAAATGTCCGTTTCTCACATTGTCTAAGGTTTGCAATTTAATGCCAGATAGTGGAGCCAGTCCATTTTCAGGGGCATTCCAGTGGAATTGGATGCTGCTTACAGCTGCCAATTTGAAATGCTTTACCGTCAGGAGCTGCTGGAATCTTCAAAAGACTGGTAGTGCTGAACAGTCGGTATTTTCGGGCTGTGTTATACAGAAATATCTGAAGCTGTTTTGCTCAATAATCCCTCCTGAATCTGGTTATTTGAGCAAACCTCACTTAGCACAGATTTTTCAATTGACTGCAGGTAGCAATATTCTTCCATCAGGGTGAATATATAGTAGAAAAGCCTAGTTAGAGGGATTTCTCAAAACAACAATGACTGTGGTGTGGTTATTTATTCCCTGGTGCTGTTTGAGTTCAGTTATTACCTCAGCAAGCTGAGGCAGAAGGCGAGAGGCAGCCTGCTGTGCTGACTGCTTTCCGTCTGCAGTCACACCGCGGGGCCTAGCAACAGAAACCATTACTTGTCGAGCCCCAGTGGCTTGCTGACAAAACTGATCGCACTTCTCGTCCATTGCGATTCGTAAAGTGCTTTGTGTTCTCTGGGTCTTTATAAATATTAAACAGTTTCAGACAGCGATAAAAGATAAGCGCAGCAACCAGGTGGCTACCTAATGAACAATAAAGGTTAATGTTTTCTTTTCTTTCTATAGCAACACTGTACTCGAGCTGCGAAGCAAATTTATTGGTTCCTTTTGACATTTGCTAAACTCTCTGGGAGCTTGACAGATCATGTTGGCCAATGGCCGTGTTTTTCCCCACAGACTCCCACCCTGTTATGGCCTCAGCAACTCCTGTGCGGTCGTTCTATCTGGAGGAAAGGACTGTATCACCAAGTTTCACCTTTTGCTAAGATGTTGTGCACTGGTGTATTCAGCAGATGTTTGAACTATCGCTGGATGGAATGAACCGGAAGCGGTTGGTTGCCCTGCACAGAATAAACAGAAGTCATGGTGACCTGCTAGCTTCACAACTCAATCCAATACAGCTAGAAACAGAATCGGTGCAGCACAGAAACCCCAGAGGCCAGAGTTTGAAGCTGAGCTCATAAAGCTAAAGATACGTATGTTTCTACTACTTTGCTGTAGGACTCCTCCTTTCTCTTTGCTGTGATCCAAGCAAAGGTGCCCTTGAACATTTTCAGTTTCTTATAGGTATTTAAACTATTACATCTTCGTTATTTCCTTTAATTACTGGAATTGTCCGAATGAGTTTGTGCGACTGGAAGTCTCGCTGACTTTTCAGCAGTGAATAAGATCCAAACCTCTCGAGAGAAAATTCTGAACGAACCAAAAGGAACCCTAGAGATTGAGTAGAACGTGGGCCCTGGGGCGACAATGGATAGAGCTGTTTTCCTTGCCTTGTCCACTTCTGCAAAGAACCAGTATATTCCTCGTGTGAGATTTGCACAAGGAAGCTCCGAGGATGAACTGCTCCCAGAGATACAGCCTAACCTACTGGGGATCTTTGACCAGCACAGGAGGCAGAAGCACTGGTTGAAACAGTTTCACACTTTGCTCAAAAGATGCCGCATCATACCAGCTATTCCCAAGCATGGAGTGCTGATGCCTAATGAGCAGTCAGTCCCATATTGCCTTGTATGCAGCCAATTACTGGGTTTATGGCACAACATCAAAATGCAGGTCAGTAATTTATCTTTGATGTGAAATCTTTGCAGTGGTAAGTGATAAGGACGTAATGGCCCCTGATTTTGTGGTCAGTGGCAAAGGAACGGCGTTCACCCTTCACTTTGCTGACAGTTGCCCAGAGTTATCGCGGGCTTCTCAGCGGAGATTTCTTCTAATCCGGTGTCTTTTCCAGCGCGGCGCCCTCTAAAGGGGTTCTGTGGCGCCTTCAACCAATCAGATTGAAGAATCCTCACTGAGCCACGCAGAGTCCAAACCAGGAAGACTAAAGCAGAAATACAAATTAGATTTAAATAATGTACAGAAAGTGAAATAAAGATTGCGAAATATGGATGAGATTAAGGGAAAGAGAAAGAAGAGACAAACAGAAAAAGTAAAATATTTATTTAAATTTTAATTAAAAAAAAAATCTCTAACACTAACTTTCTTTTGAGGGAATAAGACTCCACATTTGTAAAATTAAATTTTCAGGGCCAGAGAGGTTGTTTGGCAGTAATTATCACTTATCGTGTCGTTAAAAACTCACTCCTCAATGCACCAGCCATTTTTAGTGCGGAACTAGTGGGCAAGTACTCCAACTTCATGCCATTACTGTGATTTCAATGCCGGGTTTATTGGCGAGGACTGTAACAGCGCACCCTGTGAAGGAACGGGGTATTTCTGACAAGAATTTCTGGATTTCCACGTTTAACTGCACATGTGCGGACGCCCGAAGTTGCTGTCTGATTTACCCCGTAATAACGGTGAGCGCTGATGGCTCAAAATGATGGCAAATTCCGGGTTAATGTCAGGGCACATCTTCTCCCAGAGTTTGCGGAATCATAGACATTCTGGTTGGACGCCATTTGAACATTTTAGCCTTTTCTTTCTGGGGTTTGAGAAAAAATGTTGCCAAATTGAACAGCTCTCGAGAAATTCAAATTCTTTCAGGAGCTGTAGTTACAACATGAAATAGCAAGAAGTACATTAATTTTGATCAGATCACCTTGTATTCCATCAGTCAAGCAGAGAAGGAAGAGCAAGATAGTCATCATCCTGGATAAAAGTGAGCTTCTGGCTCTCTCCCTATTTGTCCTGCCTTTTGTGAGCTGTGGAAGATCACCTGCCAATTCCGCTGCTAGGAGATATAGGAGAGGAGCTCAGGCTGACTTTTATTTTAGTAGCATATAGACAGATGACATTAGGCGCCATTGAACAATGAGCAGTGCGCAGACACTTCAGCTGAATGCCTGAGATGTGGACATTCACAAAGGTATTTATACATTGCCCCTTTAAGAAACATTAGCGTAGAAATTTGTTGATGCTGTGCCTGTTTCACAGACATGAAACAGGCGCCTCAGTGTTCAATATGTTGGGCGGCGTGAGTGCACACATTCCACACCGGAGGTGTGCCGCCCACTATATTGGTAACGATTAGGCGTCCAGGGCCTGCGCTTGAAACGGGCGTTAGACCCTTTTACACATGCAGTTAGGGGGCTTAACGCCTGTGTGAGGCCCCCCTCCTGAAATTGGGCTCCCCTGAATGCAGCCGATGCCAGGCCTGTTGTTTTCAGGATAACCAAGTCCACAGGCGGCCTAACTTTAAATAGACGGCTGGAAGCCGCCATCAAAAAGGTAAATTTTTAAAAGAATGACTTTTCTGAATGTGCTCCTTCTGGCTTCATAATCGTCAAGAAGACCATTGCCGATCCCCGCTTGGCTCCCTCATGATCACCTCCTCCCTTCGCAATTGTCTTGCCTCCCCTGCCCCCGCTCTCTCAATTGCCTTCCACCCCCGATTGCCTCCTTCCCCCCCCCCCATCCCCCTACCCGAGGACCGCTGCCAGTGACGCAGTGGCCCGCAATTTAAATTTGCTTCGCCGGCGAGCTGCCTGGTGATGCGCAGCAGGCGTCCGCAGCTCGTCGGTCTAATTTAATTGGAGCAGAAACTGATAACCAAGTTCCGCACCCATGAGGACGGCCTCAACCGAGATCTTGGGTTCATGTCACGCTACACGACGTAGAGTCATCCAGACTTGAGTCGTCGTTGGCTTGTTCACAGATGTGATTTCCAGTAAAAAAAAAAGTAAAAATTTTAAAGTTTATGGTTTTCCATACAGACTGCATTTGACACATTAGACCCCCTGTGACCCCACCTCATTGTCTCAGTTGTATCTTGCTATGTCTTTGATATAATGCCTTCCTGGCTGACCTGATTGTTTCTCTGCCGAGGTGTGATGAAAGGCAGTCAGAAAGATTAACTGTAGTCGTCTGACATTGTACGCTACACAGGCATTGTTCTCTGTCTATATATGCTTTGCCGATTCGTATTCCTTCACTTCACCTGACGAAGGGGCAGCAGCTCCGAAAGCTTGTGATTTCAAATAAAACTGTTGGACTATAACCTGGTGTTGTGCGACTTCTCACTTTAATTTAATTGGAGCCCGAGACCCAATATCGAGCGAGCTTCGTGGCGGCGAAGCCCTCTGCGTCAAGTTCATGCCGGCAGATGCTATCCAATTTCACCCCCATTGTGTTAAAGTTACTGTTCTGGTTCCTTTAATGGATCTGTTCTTGAGTTAATGGTAGAGGCTTTAACATTTAGGACAATTTACTGTTTAACATTATTTTGAGAAAGCTCCAGTTGTGAAAAGATAATTGTTAACGGGGAACGGTGATAAGGAAATAATCCAATCAAGTGGATGAGATGAATCATGATGAAATTGCAGTGTTGAAATCACTCTCTGCTACTTCTCCCAAGTGGAGATTATTTACGTGTGAGACTTGAGAAGGAGTATCGGCAAATATTGGCCTGCAGGGACATCCCCAACAAGCTCAATCCTGTCCTCACCTGACATTTATACAAATGCACTTCCGACAAGGGTCGCTAGTGAGCAGGAGTGGACACCCAGCCCAAATCTACCCTTCCTAACCCAAGAATGTTGAGGCCAGTTCCAGTGCCCGAAGTGACACCTGGGTGAAGCCAGGCAACTCGGCACAGGCAACGGGGACCTTCCTGGCCTTTATGGCTCAGCCACTTACTGCAGAAACTTGCTGGGCCATCAGGGGAGCTGTACTTACCAGTGGCCCTTCGCGCAAGTGTATAATATGGCTGTGTACCAGTTTCACACGTGTTATGGAATCTGAGCTGGAAATGCCATTATTTTAACTTATGTAGTGCACTTTTTAAAATTCTGATTCGTGACTTCACTTTGGAGGACCTGAAGCTTGAAATCATCTGAATTGATCTGATTACTCCTCCCTTATCCCCAACACTGTTGTACCCTGCCGCCCCCCCCCCCCCAACATCTTAGTCAGCACCGAGGAAAGAAAACAAAGTTAAAAGAAAAATGAGCACCTTGTAACATCTGACGGTATCTGTGGACTGATCTGCGCTGAGCAACGTACATCGAGCTCAACCTCTGCAAACCGCAGAAGATTTTAAGCCGTGTGTCTCTGGGGGTTTAAAAATTCAGATACTTGCAATGCTGATTTCTGAAATGGCAACTACAGCCAAAATGATTAAAAAATGTAAGTCAAAGTACAAGCAAGAAATGATTTGCCTATATTTGAGATCCTGCCTCTTTCCCTTACTTTATAAATAAAACTATTCAAATGCCATCATGTTCATATGGGACGAGGGCACACACTGTACTGAATCACTGGCCTTTCACAGTTTCAAACCATTGCCAAATATGAAGAATTCTAGGCATCTTTGAAGATTTCTTTGATGTGAGTGCTTTCAGCAGTGCTGACTTTAGACTTCAAAGCTGAACAAAAACAAATTTATTGATAGAAAATATTTCCATAATGTGCCTTTAATATAATCTCACTCCGTGGGATCAAAGAATCACTTCATACTAGTTGTAACATTTATCTCCTTTTTCAGTAGTCTTACCATTTTGAATTATTATACAATTAAGACCAAATGTATTCTAGCTTTCTTGCACATATCTGACTGCTTCTCCTGGTACTTTCAGTTTTGAATGTGTTCAATTCCTTTGCTTCTAAAGATGCTTTTCTGCAAGAGTCAAACTGGAGACTTTTAACATCTCTCCTCTAATGTACTCCATTCTTTCATGAGCTGTGTAACACTAACTGATTTTTTTAAAGACTTCATATGATATTGTGTATGTAGCAGCTTCAAGTTGGAACCATTTTACATTTATAAATGCCCTTCCTTTAGGGCAGGAGATGTTAATTTCAGATCAAAAATTACTTGAATTTGCCCCTGCCAGTGTGATACAGCTGTACCCATCTGGAGGGACCCTGCTCTGTTCTGAGTTACAGATTAGATAGAGTAGCAGTAAAGGTGCTACACTTTGCTTCAGGGTCCCTGTGCCAGGATTTCTGCTGCTGGTCACTGTTAGTGAACCCTGATGGTGTTCATGCGCAGATGTCGAGTTTGGTTTGGGTTAGGCACAGCTATGAAGCCCCCTGCAGTTGAATAGCCTGTCAGCGCTCACATTTGAAGCTTACATGAAGAATGAGCTTGCAAAGTACTGGATAGTTGCTGGTAAGGAAAAATAAAATCATTTGAGAGGTACAAGCTGCTTCACATAACGTTAATTGTGACAATTGGAAATGTTGTCCATGTATGGATTTTTCCTCTCATTCAATTCATTCTATCGGCAGTCAATTAAAATCACTTTGACCGATGTCAAGCATGGAAGTCACATGAAGAGGAACCATAGAATAGTACAGCACAGAAGGTGGCCATTCGGCCCATCGAGTCTGCGCCGGCTCTTTGGAAGAGCAATCCAGTTAGTTCCACTCCTGCGCTCTTACCCCATATCCTGCTATTTTTGCCCCTTCAAATATTTATCCAATTCCCTTTTGAAGGCAACTATTGAATCTGTATCTACCACCCTTTCAGGCAGTGCATTCCAGATCCTAACCACTCGCTGCGTAAAAAAGTTTTTCCTCATGTTGCCTTTGGTTCTTCTGCCAATCACCTTAAATCTGTGTCCTCTGGTTCTCGACCCTTCTGCCAATGGGAACAGTTTCTCCCTATCTACTCTGTCTAGACCCCTCATGATTTTGAACACCTCTATCAAATCTCAACCTTCTCTGCTCTAAGGAGAACAACCCCAGCTTCTCCAGTCTATTCACTTAACTGAAGTCCCTCATCCCTGGAACCATACTTGTAAATCTTTTCTGCACCCTATCTAAGGCCTTCACATCCTTCCTAAAGTGCGGTGCCCAGAATTGGACACAATACTCCAGTTGAGGCTGAACCAGTGTTTTATAAAGGTTCATCATAACTTCCTTGCTTTTGTACTCTATGGCTCTATTTATGAAGCCCAGGATCCCGTATGCTTTTTTAACCGCTTTCTCAACCTGCCCTGCCACCTTCAACGATTTGTGCACATATACTCCCAGGTCTCTCTGTTCATGCACCCGCTTTGGGATTGAATCCTTTAGTTTATATTGCTTCTCCTCGTTCTTCCCACCAAAATGTATCATTTCGCACTTTTCTCCGTTAAATTTCAACTGCCACGTGTCTGCCCATTCCACCAGCCTGTCTATGTCCTCTTGCCCTACCTTTCCCCCTCGTGGGAATGTACCTCGACTGTACCTGAACCATCTCCTTTTTAAAGGTTGTTCGATTTACAGCTTTGCCTGCCAATCTTTGATTCCAATTTACCTGGGTCAGATCCATTCTCAACTCACTGAAATTGGCCCTCCTCCAGTTAAGTATTTTTACTCTAGATTGCTCCCTGTCCTTTTCCATAGCTAGTCTAAACCTTATAATACTGTGATCACTTGTTCCCTAAATGTTCTCAACTGACACTTGCTCTCCTTGACCCACCTCATTCCCCAGAGCCATCTCCAGCAATGCCTCCTTCCTCGTTGGGGCGGAAACGTACTGATCAAGTAAGTTCTCCTGAACACACTTCAGAAATTCTTCCCCCTCTCTGCCCTTTACACTATTACTATCCCAGTCTATATTAGGATAGTTGAAGTCCCCCATTATCACTACTCGATAGTTCTTGCACCTCTCTGTAATTTCCCTTCAAATTTGCTCTTTCCCACTAGTTGGCGGCCTATAGAATACACCTAGTAGTGTAATGGCACCTCTATTGTTTCTCAACTCTAACCAAATAGATTCTGTCCTTGACCCCTCTAGGACATTCTCTCTCTTCAGCACTATAATATTCTCCTTAATCAATACTGCCACCCCACCACCTTTCTTTCCATCCCCATCTTTCCTGAACACCTTATATCCAGGAATATTTAGTACCCAATCCAGTCCTTTTTTGAGCCAGGTCTCGGTTATCGCCATGACATCATATTCCCATGTGGCTATTTGCGTCTGCAGCTCAACAACCTTATTTACCAAACTTCGTGCATTCACACACGTGCACTGTAAACCTCTCTTAGACCGTCTTGTATTCTCTCTTAGTCTGACCCCAGCTAATACCGTACTATTTCTTGCTCCAGTGCTATCTGTCTATCCCAATCCTTTGTGCACCTCGTTTCTCCTTTCTAATGCTACATCCTGGTGCCCATCCCCCTGCCAAATTAGTTTAAACCCTCCCCCAACAGTACTAGCAAACCTCCCCCCCCCCCCTCCCTCCCCCCCCCCCCCCCTCCCCCCCCCCCCCCCTCCCTCCCCCCCCTCCCCTCCCCCTCCCCCCTCCCCTCCTCTCCTCGTGAGGACATTGGTCCCGGCTCTGTTGAGGTGCTGCCCATCCGGCCTGTACAGGTCCCACCTCCCCCAGAACTGGCCCCAATGTCCCAGGAATCTAAAACCCTCCCTCCTGCACCATCTCTCCAGCCACGCATTCATCTGCTCTGTCCTCCTATTTCTATACTAGCTCGTGGCACCGGGAGTAATCCGGAGATTACTACCTTTGATGTCCTGCTTTTTAATCTCTTTCCAAGCTCCCTAAAATTTGCCTGCAGGACCTCATCCCTCTTTCTACCCATGTCGTTGATACCGATATGGACTACGACCTCTGGCTGTTCACCCTCCCAGCTCAGAATGTTCTGCAGCTGCTCAGTGACATCCTTGACCGTGGCACCAGGGAGGCAATATACCATCCTGGAATCATGTCTGCAGCCGCAGAAATGCCTGTCTGTTCCCCTAACTATCAAATCTCCTATCACTGTTGCTTTCCCGATCTTCCTCCTGCACCACCCCCCCCCCCCCCCCGTACAGCTGAGCCACCCATGGTGCTGTGGACTTGGCTCTGGCTGTACTCCCCAGAGGAACCATCGCCCTCACCAGTATTGAGTCTTGAATACTGGTTAGAGAGCGAGATGCACTTGGGGGACTCCTGCACTACCTGCCTGGTCCTCCTTGTCTGTCTGACGGTCACCCATTCCCTCTCTGCCTGCACACTCTTACGCTGCAGGGTGACCACCTCCTGAAACGTGCTACCCACGTAGCTCTCAGCCTCACGGATGCACCGCAGTGACGCCAGCTACTGCTCAAGCTCCGAAACCTGGAGCTCGAGCTCCTCCAGCTGACGACACTTCCTGCATGTGTGGTTGTTCAGGACACGGGAAGCGTCCTGGAGTTCCCACACGACACAAAATGTGCATTCCACGGGACTGAGGCGCCCCGTCACACCTCTATCAAATCTCCTCTTCGTCTTCTCTGCTCTAAGGCGATCAACCTCAGCTTCTCCAGTCGAGCCACTAATTGTAATCCCTCATCCCTGGAACCATTGTAGTAAATCTCTTTCTAATAACTTCTCCCCTTAAAGTTTTCTCCCCTTTTTCGCCCTTCTTTTCTGCAAGTACTAACCTATGCTGGGTTACAATTCCAGGAGTGCTGGCAGCCAATTGGTAGCTCACTGAATTGGCTTGTCTTCCTGTGTGGGCCGAGAGATTGGCAGGGTATTTGACCACGGGGCATCACAGACAAACCCAGTCGTGTCATTGAGCTGACATCTGCACGCGGGACTTTACCCACTGAGGCCGAGATACCTTTTGACCGATTCACTGAAATATATATAGAAAATTACATGATTTATCTAAACTGGATATAAAGTATAATGTTAAGCAAACTCCAATGCCCATACATTTGGTCATCAAGATGCATCACAGATTGCCTAAACTTGCTTTGTGTGTTTATACCCAAGTACATACTGCTTACTTAAATAAAAATACTTTTAAGTGTTCCCCTGGCACAGGTACCCTTACCTTACGCAGTGTCAGTGGTACTGTTAGATTCGTCTGTCTTTGACCCCTGCTAGGAAAGGCAGCAGCTCTGTATTGTCTTGTATCTGACTTTCTCAATGGGAGTAAGCAGATCCTCTTTATAAAGAGGACACTTTCCATTGCAGTGTTTGCCAGTGATCTTGTCGGCTTTTTTCTTTGTTGCCCACACCATTAATGCCTTGCACTTGTGCAGGATAAGCCTCAGAATATGCGAGTATATATAAAATGCCAGACTAGGATGATACGTTTCTCTTGCACACCAGGACAGAATACAAGAAAAGCTTGTTGGCTGATCGGCTGAACTTTCTTTCTCATCTGGGTGGCAACCTTTCACACACACCCTTTTTACCTCACTAGCCCTGTTTATCAGTATTACGATGGTCATTGCTCCTCTGACCTTTCTCTCTCGTTCCTTGTAAGTCTGAAATATGCTGTCCTACAGCATCATTTTTCAGTCACCATCTTTGTTGTGTTGAAGTCAAGATTTATTCCAGTGCCACCTACTCCAATTCATGCTTTATCTGACATCGAAACTACGTAACTCTTATCTCCCTCAGTATTCCGTTCCTTCTGCAATCTACAGGTTCTTAAAACCCAGTTTTGGGGTTCCCTACTTAATTTATCCGGTTTCATCATTCTATTTGACCTTGGTACCGTCTCGCTGTGCAGGTCTTGACCTTTCACCTTTGTTTCTTAATAACAAAAATATCATATAGATCATATCATAATGCTGATGTCAGGACTTTCTTAGTATGATGTCTGGAATAGATTGTTTTCTATAATTATTAAATAAAACTACTGTGTTTTACACATAACCTTAATTAAAACAAACTGAACTGTGTACCAGGTTTTGAACCAGTTATCTATTGTGCAAAGGCGAATTCCTTATTTGAGCCATTTGTTGAAAGCAAGTTTGGAAAAGAAACGATTTGCTGGGAAGCGAAATGTTGCAGGCATGTTCAACGGTAACAGTAAAGGGCCAGATTTTGCTGTAGAAATAACGGCGACTCTATCAGCGCTCACCGTTATTTAACGTGGAAATCGGAGGGCAACTTTTGGCGAGCGCACATGCGCAGTTAAACGCGGAATTCCAGAAGTTGCTGTCCCAGATGTTACATTCCTCCAAAAGCTTCCTGCCAGTCAGCATCTGCCACATTCGACCCCTTGTGACCCCACCTCATTGTCTTTGATGTAATGTTTTCCTGACTGACCTGGTTGGACACCATCCACACCTTTGATTGCCGTGATTATCTCTCTGCCGAGGTGTGATAAAGGGCAGTTAGAAAGATTAACTGTAATCATCTGGCAGTGTTCTCTGACTATATATGCTGTGCCTATATGCATCTCTTCACTTCACCTGACGAAGGAGCAGCGCTCCGAAAGCTTGTGATTTCAAATAAAGCTGCTGGACTATAACCTGGTGTTGTGCGACTTCTCACATTTATTCTAACTTGCACATCCTGGTTCAGACTCTGCGCTGCTCATTAACGATTAGTCAATCTGATTGGTTAAGGAGATACGCAGTTGCTTTCCCTGTTCACACAGGTCCCAGATCCCCTGTAGAGGGTGCTGCACTTTTTGGCTCTCGAATTTACAGTAAGTTTCAGTGCAAAATGCCATAGAAAGTCTATGGGCAAGTGCAAATGTAACGAACTTCGCCGCTGAGAGCAAAATCCAGCCCATTAATATGTTTCTGACTGTGTTTAAATAGTTAATCTAGTCTCCGAGTTTGTTCAGGCATAAACTCCACCCTTGAGGTTGTGGTCATTTGTACCAGGATTGCTTTGGAGTACATAATTTGTGCAATTTACAGGTGAGTAAAGAAACCCGGCTTATTCCATTTCAAAACAATGTAAATTGTGTTGAGGTCAGGAGTTTATGCAAACGCTGAGTTCCATTGTGTTCCTGGCATGAGTTGTGCATTTGGCCATTATCAAGCAGGCCCACACTGTATACCTGAATTAAACTTCTAACCTCTGCTACCTCTTGTTTTATTTTTTTGTGAGCACGTAGGGTACCCCAACTAATGAACTCTTTACATGTAACTTCACGTAGGATTACGCTCAAGGTACTTTTAATTTGCTACTGGGAGAATGAAGCCCTCCCACATACAGACCTCTCTCTCTGCTTTTTTCTGCCGTGTGCCACCAGTCCTTGTTGAAGAGTCGACTGAAAGAGGCACTTGTTTTCCATGCCTCTGACTTCGTTCATGGGATGTGGGCGTCGCTGGCAAGGCCAGCATTTATTGTCCATCCCTAATTACCCTTGAGAAGGTGGTGGTGAGCCACCTTGAACCGCTGCAGTCCGTGTGGTGAAGGTACTCCCACAGTGCTGTTAGGGAGGGAGTTCCAGGATTTTGACCCAGCGACGATGAAGGATCGGCGATATACTTCTAAGTCAGGATGGTGTGTGACTTGGAGGGGAACTTGGAGGTGGTGGTGTTCCCATGCGCCTGCTGCCCTTGTCCTTCTAGGTGGTAGAGGTCGCGGGTTTGGGAGGTGCTGCCGAAGAAGCCTTGGTGAGTTGCTGCAGTGCATCTTGTAGATGGTACACACTGCAGCCACGGTACGCCGGTGGTGGAGGGAGTGAATGTTTAAGGTGGTGGATGGGGTGCCAATCAAGCGGGCTGCTTTGTCTTGGATGGTGTCGAGCTTCTTGAGTGTTGTTGGAGCTGCACTCATTCAGGCAAGTAGAGAGTATTCCATCACACTCCTGATTTGTGCCTTGTAGACGGTGGAAAGGCTTTGGGGAGTCAGGAGGTGAGACACTTGCCACAGAATACCCAGCCACTGAGCTGCTGTTGTTGCCACAGTATTTATGTGGCTGGTCCAGTTAAGTTTCTGGTCAATGGTGACCCCCAGGATGTTGATGTTGGGGGATTCGGCAATGGTAATGCTGTTGAATGTCAAGGGGCGGTGGTTAGACGCTCGCTTGCTGGAGATAGTCATTGCCTGGCACTTCTGTGGCGCGAATGTTACCTGTCACTTATCAGCCCAAGCCTGAATGTCGTCCAGGTCTTGCTGCATGCGGGCATGGACTGCTTCATTATCTGAGGAGTTGCTAATGGCACTGACCACGGTGCAATCATCAGCGAACATCCCCACTTCTGATCTTATGATGGAGGGAGGTCATTGATGAAGCAGCTGAAGATGGTCGGGCCTAGGACACTATCCTGAGGAACTCCTGCAGCGATGTCCTGGGGCTGTGATGATTGACCTCCAACCACCACAGCCATCTTCCTTTGTGCTAGGTATGACTCCAGCCAGAGGAGAGTTTCTCCCCCCGATTCCTATTGACTTAGTTTTACTAGGTCTCCTTGATGCCACACTCGGTCAAATGCTGCCTTGATGTCAAGGACAGTCACTCTCACCTCACCTCTGGAATTCAGCTCTTTTGTCCATGTTCGTCCAAGGCTGTAATGAGGTCTGGAGCTGAATGGTCCTGGTGGAACCCAAACTGGGCATCAGTGAGCAGGTTATTGGTGAGTAAGTGCTGTCTGATAGCACTGTCGATGACACCTTCCATCACTTTGCTGATGATTGAGAGTAGACTGATGGGGCGGTAATTGGCCAGATTGGATTTGTCCTGCTTTTTGTGGACAGGACATATCTGAGCAGTTTTCCACATTGTCGGACAGATGCCAGCGTTATAGCTGTACTGGAACAGCTTGGCTAGCGGCATGGCTAGTTCTGGAGCATAAGTCTTCGGCACGATAGCCAGGATGTTGTCGGGGCCCACAGCCTTTGCTGTATCCAGTGCGCTCAGCTGTTTCTTGATATCACGTGGCGTGAATCGAATTGGCTGAAGACTGGCTGCTGTGATGGTGGGGACCTCAGGAGAGGCCGATATGGATCATCCACTCGGCACTTCTGGCTGAAGATGGTTGCAAACGCTTCAGCCTTGTCTTTTGCACTCACGTGCTGGGCTCCACCATCATTGAGGATGGGGATATTCATGGAGCCTCCTCCTCCTGTTAGTTGTTTTTTGGTCCACTACCATTCACGACTGGATGTGGCAGGACTGCAGAGCTTTGATCTGAGCCGTTGATTGTGGGATCGCTTAGCTCTGTCTATAGCATGCTGCTTCCGCTTTTTAGCATGCATGTAGTCCTGTGTTGCAGCTTCCCCAGGTTGGCACAGCGTTTGTTTTCATATTAGAGTGCAGTCCTCAGCAGGGGTACTGTGCTTCTGGCATTAACTGCATGCTACTAAATGAAAGAGCTTACAGACTAGAGCAGTGGTGTTCCACGGTTTGTCTCAGTAAGTATTTCAGTCCACTTTTGAAAAGATCGGAGATGTGCATGTGGGAAAGATTTGATATCCAGTTCAATTCATAATTGGGTCCTACTACTGTCCCCACCACTTGCACCGCCCACGCTTAACACCTATAAAATCGGGCAAATAGCGCTAACCATTTGCCATCACCATAGGAGTCAATTACAGAAGCACGCTTAATGTAGCAAGTGCGCCAGCTATTTCGGGCAGTTCAATAAGTACTTACCCTGTACCCGTCTATTTAAAAGGCTCTGCTGATTTCAAGCAGTCGAGTCTTCAAGCAGTTTCAGTCAGCTGTTCGCGCCTCGTTAAAGTGCGGTTACCATAGCGATGAGATTCTGGATGCAAATGCTAACAATTAATATAGACAGTTGCTAAGTGGTTTTAAAATATGTTGATTATCTTGCTTATAGTGGGCAAATCACGTCAACACCAATCCGCCCGCAATAAGCGGTGGGGGCTATTACATTCCTGGGTTACGCTATTGTCTGGTTAGATAGTGGGCAGTACGGGCACATCCCTAAACGTAAAACCGCTTAGTCCAAGCTATTGGTAGTCTTGAATATAAGAGATAAATCATCAGCTCGTAATTTATAAAATTTACATTTCAGCTTAAAAAAGTTTAAAATGAGTTATAAAGCAAAATACGTTTGTTATGATGGTCAGAGGTGTTACCCAAACTATTGTTAGTTTTTGGCAGTGTGCCCTGCTTTGATTTGGCCCTTGCTGGCAGCCTGTTCTAGTTTACAAAGTCTGAAATTTGTAGTACTCTCTTGAGATGGGTGCGTATAAGGATCGCACAATATGATTTCTATGGTACAATTTTTTAAAAAGTATTTATAATGCTGGTATTGTAGAATAACTTTAATCTGGTCATAGTCTCAGTTTAAATGACTCTTTCTTAGTCAAGGTTGTCTTAACTATTCTGATGAATGATTCATCATTTTATGATAATTTTTATTATAAAAGAATAAATATATAATAAGTTTGTAATGTTTCTAGAGTGACTTCAAGCAGTGCAGGCAGAGAAACTCTTAATTGCAGCAGAACTTGGTTTCTAAATAAAAATCTGCCCTTTTGAAATGTGGTAATTTCCCGAAGTGTGATGTGGAATTGAAAATGTTCATGCAGTGCTCTTTTCTACCAGCAGATGGTGGCAGAGCACTTTGCATTGCATTTTGTTACCCATTCACTGCACAGTGTCCCCAGTTCAGGATCACTCTTCTGAAGCACTTGAAGATCTTTAAAAAAAAGTTTGCATTGTTAACTAAGAAGCCAAAATAATAGTTCAACATCAATAACCTTGTGATTTGAGGCCCAGCACAATGCAATGTTCGATCGCAGGATCCCCAGATTAGGATATATCCATCTGCATTTATATAGAGGACCAGCTTCTCCAGTCTAAAGAGGGCAGAACCTTTTGAAAGCCAGAGGGATTCCTGTGTGCTTAACACTTGTACTGCACAGGAGCAACCCTCCCAATGGCACGATAGCAAAATACTGCGGATGCTGGAAATCCGAAATAACAGAAAACGCTGGAAAAACTCAGCAGGCCAGGCAGCATCCGTGGAGAGAGAAACAGAGTTAACGTTTCAGGTCGAAGACCTTTCGTCAGAACTGGAAAAAAGCAGGAAATGAAATAAAAGCAAGTTTAGGGCTGGGAAAAGGGGGAGGGGATGAAAGAACAAAAGGGAAGGTCAGTGATAGGATAGAAAGCAGGAGAGATTAAGAGACATTGAGAGACATTAAGGGATATTCAAGGCAAGAGGAGGTGGTAATGGGACAGGTTAAGGAACAAAGGATGGCTCTTGATGAAGTGTGAATTGTGCTGGCAGAAGGAAGGACAGCTGCCATGTGGGAGGGAAGAAAAAAAAGGGCCAAACAAAAGTGTGGATAAAAAAAAAATATATAATGTGATGGGGGCCGAGGTTATGATCTGAAATTGTTGAACTCTATGTTGAGTCCAGAGGGCTGTAGCGTGCCTAATCGAAAGATGAGGTGCTGTTCCTCGAGCTTACGCTGAGCTTCCGTGGAACAATGCAAGAGGCCGAGGATGGTGAGGTCAGAGTGGGAGTGAAGCGGTGAATTAAAGTGACAGGCGACCGGGAGCTCGGGGTCCCCCTTACGGACTGAACGGAGGTGTTCCGCAAAGCGGTCACCCAATCTGCGTTTGGTCTCCCCAATGTAGAGGAGACCACATCGTGAGCAGTGAATACAGTATACTAAATTGCAGGAAGTACAAGTAAGTCGCTGTTTCACCTGGAAGGGGTGTTTGGGGCCCTGGACAGTGGGAAGGGAGGAGGTATAAGGGCATGTGTTGCATCTCCGGCGCTTGCACGGGAAGGCATATCGGCTCAGTCCTCTCTTGGTGATAGTGAGTCCAGTACTCCAACTTAGGAACAATTAGGCTGCACAAAATCCTCAGGTGCATCGTTTACATTAAAAAATATACAAATGAGTTTTGAATTATCACTGGTTATGAACCAGACAGCATTTATTATTTAACAAAATACTGTCACAATTTCAATATTGTGTTTTCCACATCGATATGGTTTATTTTCGGGCTGCGTTTAGTTTCTGACAGTATGCAGGAAAAGTACACCGGATGATTTTGAAAAACAGATTGACCAGGAGCTGAGAGCTGACCCGGGGGGGAAACGACAAGCAGACCTTTCCCTGCATCAGCCCAGTGTGTTGACCCAAGGACAACATCACGCTCCCCTCCCTCTGACGGGCAGTGTGTGTTTGTAGATAATGATTTTTGATTGAGACCAGAGAGCAGAGCCCGATTGAGTCAAATGAAATTTTAAAGAATAGTCAGCTGCCAAGTGTGGAGTCAGTGTTGGGAGTGGGTAAAATTAGGCAGCAATGCAGCGAAGCGCAGAGTGCCACCGCCGCCAGTTTATCTTCACAATACTCGGCGGGCCCCACCTGCTTCTTCCCATTCGGCACTTTACAGCCTTCCGGACTCAATATCGAGTTCAACAATTTCAGACCATAACCTCGGCCCCTACCACACATGTACACACACATATTTTATCCACCCTTTTGGTTTGTGCCTTTTCCCTTTTTTCTCTCTCTCCCTACCGCAGCTGTCTCTCGAATTCTGCCAGCGCATTTCACACTTCAAGCCACCTTTTGTTTCTTAACCTGTCCCATTACCATCTCGTCTTGCCTTGAGCATCTCTTAATGTCTCTACTTATCATAGACCACCCCTTTTGTTCTTTATTCCTCTCCCCAGCCTCCCACTTGCTTTTTTATCTGTTTCATTTCCTGCTTTTTTCTCAGTTCTGATGAAGGGCCTTCGACCTGAAACGTTAACTCTGTTTCTCTCTCCACGGATGTTGCCTGGCCTGCTGAGTGTTTCCAGCGCTTTCTGTTATTGTCCCACCTGGTTCTTGTTCTTGTTCCCCTCTTTGGGTTGGATGTTGAACTGTTTTTGAATATTTACAGCTGTGCCGTACATCAAACCCTCTCCAAAGCTCACCCAGTGTTGGCGTCTTCTTAACAAAAGGTCGAGTTTACAACCAGCTCAGCAAAGATGGTTTCAAAGAAAAAGCAAGCCTTGGACTGCGGCTCCAGTGCTGACTGGCTGCACTGGTGCTTCATTTACAATTAAAATGACACTTCAGGGGAAATACTGCTAGAAAATCCGTAGCCTCGGAGTTTTCCCGGGCCCAGATTTCCATTCAATAGTTGAAGTTTGCCGGCTCGGTGCTTTCAAATGAGCAAACCAGCAGCACAGCCAGAGTGCGGGTCGCTGCGCCCCACCCCGGCAACACGGCGCTTTCTCAGCGAAATACCTTCAAACCCCAGCACAGTAAACATGTCCGGACACAGGCGCCTCCTTGCGGCGGTCCAGGCTCCAGCTGCCCCTCCACACCGGCAGCACACCCACAGCAAGGGTCAGTGCCAACCCGCCCAGCATTTCAGCAAACGCTGCAAGGATATTGGGTGAAAGTCAGTGGGGACGGCTATCTCACACCCCAGTGTGTTCTGTCACAAAGCTGGTCAATCAATCATAAATATCACACGAAAGCATAAAAGTACTTGAATGAAAGAATTTCACGGTCCAAGTTTACCTGTCATTTTCATTCATGTAAACGGCATGTTTGAATAAATACGCCAATCTGAAATCGGAATTATCTTGAGCTTATCAAAATTCAGTAGAGTTGGCTCCCAACTTTGTTTCCCTGACTTGTTGCTTCTCTCTCCCTCTATCAGTGCAGTCCCTGGAGTGGGACTTGAACCCACAACTTTCTGACTCAGAGGCGAGTGTGCTACCCACTTTAAAAAAAAATATATTCTTTATTGAACATTTACAACATCGTGATCATTCCATTGTATCATACAAATCCATTCTGCCGCTCTGCACAGCCATTCCTCCACCACATATGAACATCAAAACCTGAAGTTTAATTTGTCTCCCGTAACATATTAATTGATAGTATAATTCCTTTCTGAATAAAACATCCACAGAGCCTTATAATGATCTTTTAGCTTATATTTAAAATATTCTTTTAGATTGATTCTCCTCCCCTTAAAAACCAGAGCATTCCTTCTTTGCACAATCACGAATCTAGCCAAACTGAACATTAAATTAATTGCCGCTCCGCTAGACTTGGGCAGACTCTCCTGCAATCCCCATCTCAAAATTGAGTACCACGGGATTCCCATTCTCCCTCTTCGGTCCCCAACCAGCAAAAAAACCTCACACAACTGTCGAACATAGTACTTAAAATCATTTAACTGCGGACATAACACCAGTAAATGGGACAGAGTCTCATCCCGTGTCCCACACACAGGGCAAGTTGTCCCCTCCACTTGTCCAATCTTACACAAGACTGTCATGGTAAAAATCCGGTTACGAGCCAATTTGAAATCCAGTTCAATCCACTCTGGACATTTAAAATTCGCCCACACTCCCTTCCAAATCCTGTTGAAGTCCAGCTGTAGGTATATACTCTGCCAAAACTCCTCACCAGCAGGTGTCTTGAATCTCCATTCTCTAAATACCTCATAGAAATCTCGAGTATTACAGTTGTCAAATTGGACCAACTCTCCCCCTTTCTCCAGCAGAAAGCTTGGAAAAGCGGGACGCATTTTACTTCCTTTGGAGATTTCCGCATTTATTTTTTCCCTCCAATCCTGTGGCATTGCCCTCACAATCTTCTCATACATGATCCCTATTGCTTTTTCCTCTACCTCCTGATCCTCCTCCCACACCATGTCCCTCACTATCGCTTCCGGCAACCAACCTGGAATTACCTCGTATAATACATCTTTCACATATATAATACCAGCTTTTAGAAAAGTTTGATTAAATAATACCTCTCCTTCAATGTTGACCCACCTGTTCAAAAATAAGGGCTGTTCTAACAATTCTTCAGCCCCCTTGGGCATAAACTGCACACTTTTTAAAAATTGGGCCCAAGTCTCTACAACCCCCTTATAAAACCTAGGGAGAGGTTTAATCAATTTCAAAAACATGTTATTGTATTCCATATACAATATCCCCATCCCTCCTATCCCACTTCGTTTAAAAAAATGCTCGAAACAACTCTTTCAAAAACTTGTATTTGACTTCTGA
This sequence comes from Squalus acanthias, assembly GCA_030390025.1. NCBI lineage: Eukaryota > Metazoa > Chordata > Chondrichthyes > Squaliformes > Squalidae > Squalus > Squalus acanthias. The sequence goes on along the minus strand of CM059440.1, from coordinate 36,598,567 downwards.
AGAAATCTCTTCACCCATTTGATTCTAAAGGATTTTTTCTTCAAATCAATATCTGGGAAATTGAGTCCTCCCTGATTTCTCCGTCCAATGATGGTATTGTAAGCAACCAAGGCTGGTTTCCCTTCCCATAAAAACCTCACACAAGCCTTTCGGATGGACTTTTCCGCCCACTCAGGAATATCCTCCACTGTCAATAAGTACCATAACTTAGATAGCAGGAGAGCGGACACCACTGTCGCTCTTCCTTGCACTTTCAACCACCTTCTTTCCCATCTTCCCAAAATCTTTTTAATTTTCATAACCTTTGGTTCCCAATTTAATCGATTCACTTCATCCCTGTCTTTCTTGCACCCCATATGCACGCCCAGAACTTCCAAAACCTCCACCACCTTAAAGGGACTTTCCTCCAACCATTCCCCGCTACCCCTTCCTGCAACCAGGCATTGGGACTTACTATAATTCACTCTGGCTCCTGAAGCTCTACAATACTCCTCCACTACGTCCATAGCTTTCCTCACTGACTCCCCATTTCTCAATGTTAAGGTTGTGTCATCTGCATATTGGTGTATCACCGACACCAGCCCAGAACTGGGAACCGCAATCCCAACTACACCTTGATTCTTTCGCATCATGAAACCTAATGGTTCTGCTACCAATGTGTACAACAATGGGGACAGAGGACAACCCTGTCTCACTGACCTCTGTATCGGAAAATACTTGGATAAAAAACCATTACAATTAACACAGCTAAATATGTTTGAATAAAAAAATCCTTATCCACTCAATGAAATTTTCCCCGAAACCAAATGCTTCCAAAACTTTCAATAAAAACTCATGAGAGACCTTATCAAAGGCTTTACTCTTGATCTATCTTTAATACATAAGCCTCCCTCCCACTCTCTTCCATGAGCTCTATCGCATCTCGGATTGAGACCACAGAGTCTGCGATGTCCCGGCCTATGACTCCAGAGGACTGAGAGGGCAAAACTATCTGTGGCAACACCTCCTTCATACGATTTGCCATAACCCTCGCCAAGATCTTATAATCCACATTTAATAATGTGATGGGCCTCCAATTCTTCAGATCCCTTCTATCCCCTTTATTTTTATAAGCTAAGCTTATGACATCTCTCCTCATAGATGGGGCCAGGCTTCCCTCAATTTTAATTTCCTTAAAAACTTCTAAGAGCAATGGACTTAAAATCTCAAATTAAAAAAAAAAAAATTCTGCACTTAGTCCATCGGACCCTGGGCTTTCCCCCCCCCTTCATTCCACTTATTGCTACTTTTATTTCCGCTAATCCTACTTCTTTGTCACACATGCTTCTCTCATCCTCCTTTAAACCCTCTTCAATAAAAGCACTAACCTTCTCCATCGTCAAATTGGAAATGTCTTCTTTTGTATATAACTCTTTATAAAAGCTGCCAGCCACCTCTAAAATCTCCCCACTTTCATTAATGATCTTCTCCCCAATCTTCAACTCTCCAATTAATGATTATCTCTGTCGCAGCTTCTCTTGCTCTAGAAAATATCTGGTACATCTTTCGCCCTCCAACGCATCTTTAGCCTTTGCACGGAGAATGGCCCCCTTGCATTTTTCAGCTTGCAATAATTCCCACTCTTCCTTTAAAACCCGGAACTTAGTCTCAGCTCCCTTATCCCCTCCGTCAACTGCTTTACAGACATCCGTAAACCTTTTGTTTATATTCTCTTCTCGACGCCGGTTAGCTGCCGCTCTCTCTTTCCCATAACGTACTGAAAAAACTTTTACCTCATATTTGAAATTGTCCCTCCAAACTCTTCTTTCTTTCAAGAACAAAGGTTCCTTCCGAGCATTCTTTATTATATTTAAAATCCCTTCTTTATAAGCAATTTCTTTCAGGTATTGATTGTTTAAAATCTACACCCCTGAACCGATCTTAACTCTGCTGTTCCTAATTCTAAGAATCAAAGCCGAGTGGTCACTAAAAAATATTTTTTATAATAAACCTCCATCGCCTCAGAACTTAACCCTTCCCGCATTAACACAAAATCTATTCGGCTCTGTTTTAAAACATCATCCACCCAACCTGTTCTGGAGAACTCCCTCCATAAGTCTCTCAAATTTAAGTTTGCCATCATATTTACAATCATCCCTCTGGAGTTATCATCCTTAAAGGTCATCTGGGCTAAAATGTCCATCCGAGATAAAAATACATTAAAATCCCCCACTATACAAGGGTTTTCCACCTCTGCCACTTCAGTGAATAACCCCCGAAAAAACTCGCGACGCTTGCAATGGTTGTTCAGTGCATAGATATTAAAGAGATCGCAATTAAATTCCTCCGTTTTTACCCTTAGCCATAAAAATCTCCCCTCAGTGTCCTTGTCCACCAAGGCAACGTTCTCTTTTATGGGCGGACTCACCAAAACAGCCACCCCTCTACAGTTATTGTTTGCACAACTTGCAAACACCTCTCCCTTCCAAACCTTTCGAACTCTTTCTAGGATATCCTCATCCCAAAAGGTTTCTTGCAGACACAACAAGTCAGTGCCTTTAAAACACTGCAACAACTGCTGCAATTTCTTCTCATCCCTCAGTCCGTTCACATTAATTGAGAGCAATGTAATCATGGCTCCGAATAAGGGAAGTATGCCCGATAATCTCCCCATCATTTAATCTCCGGCCCTTCCCTCCTCTCATGCTCCTTCCCAACTTTTCGGCCAGCTGTTGCTTTTTCCTGCAGCCTCCGGCTCTTTTTCACCTCCTATTTGAACCTTCCCTGCTGTTTCAGCCTCTTCCTTGCATTAAGTTTGGGCCAAGGAGCTGCCCCTTCTCCCTCCTTCTGCCCCTCACTAACCTTTCCCTTTCCACATGATGCCACCCCACCCCCCACTTCCATGTCTCTGTCCCGCTCTGACTCCTCACTCTCGAGCTCTTCTGTAACCTTTTGTTCCTGCTCCCCGTCAGATACATCATCTCCCATAGAGAGTCTTCCTGCCATTGCGGTTTTTCCAACAGTGCCGCTCCCTTCGACCTCATCTCCACCGCTGACCCTTGCTCCCTGATCCTTCTCTCTCTGGGACAATGGCGCACCTATATTGCTCCCTTCTGCCGTCTTTGTCTCGCCGCTCCCATCCTGCTGCCCCTTTAAGGCTCCTGCCTCTTGCACCCTCTCCTTGTCTTGCCCCCTCCTGCTCACCGAGATGTCCGACTTCCCATCTTTCTTTGGAGTACTTACATTTACCACGCACCCCGCTCCCGCCTCCTCTCCCCCGGCGGACACCAGATTCTTTAGGGAGAGCTGAACCGTATTATGGCTCGACTCTGCCCTCGACCCGTGCTGCTCTCTGCTGTCTTTGTTCTTTTCCACAGTACCTGGTGTGTTTTCCACCATCTCCATCCTGTTCTCTGCTTCGCAATTTTCTGCCTCTTCCTGCGCTCTTTTCTCCTTCAATTCACCAGCCGTGTCCTCCGACTGCTCCGCTCCTCCAGCAACTCCACTCACACCTCCTGCTCCTTCTCCCAGCTCCTCGTCACTCATAGAGCTTCCTTCTGCCTCACACTCACAGTGGGTGGGGCCTTTGTGACACACCCCACAGCTCTCCGCCTTGCAGCTCCGAGCGATGTGTCCAGACTCGCCGCAATTATAACAGTACAAGTCCGGACAGTTTCTTACAAGATGGTCGTGTCCAAGACAATAATAACAAACCTTCACTTGGTTATCATGCAGTGCTCGGAAGTACTGCACTACTCCCATTGTCTCGAATTTCATGCTGTACGGTAATGACTTCACCCCCTCTGGGAACCGCACCTTTACGTAACGGGTTCCATCTGCTACCCGTGTTCTTGGATAGTATCTCCTCTTTATTGCCGAGCAAATTTTAATGTCCCATGACTCCAACTTTTTGATTAGCACCTCATCCTCAATATAAACCAGCAAGTTTAAGAATGAGACCACCACCTCTTCCGAATATAGCAGAGATACCTCCAAGAACTTATCATCAACCTTCAAACTGAGTAAAAGTCTTTCCACCTCCTCTCGGCCACTGACCATCACCTCGAACCCAACATTCGGCTTTGGTCGGCAGGCAAAACAGCTTCCCTCACCACAGTCCTCATGTACCGCCTGGATAATATCCCAAGCTCGTATCTCCTTATCCTCGCACTGAACCACCACTGTGTTCTCTTTTCCAAACCTCCTGGGATCCCGGCCCAAATCCTTGGGCCTTTTTCTCTCCCTTCCAATCACAGTTTCTCCCCTGATTAAATTCATCTTGGGATCACTGTCCTCTGAGGGGCCCGGCACTCCGGACCCCTCAGCAGCCATCTGGCTGCTGTTTATGGGCCAAAAAGGCCCTAAAACCTGAAAAAAAAAACCACCACCAACTTTTTACAAACTCACTCCAACTCCCTACAGTAATCAGGCAACCAGCAGCACCTGCTTACTCCTAGCCCCTCCCACCTAGCGAGTGCTACCCACTGAGCCACAGCTGACACACTTGGGTATGAAATGGTTGTCTGATTAGACTTAAGTAAATACCCCTGTAGTTTTCACCCAAGTGTTTGCTGAATTTACCAGAATTCTCTGCAGATTTCTCCTGACCCTGTTCGTAAACTTTCTGTATTATAACCTCATTGAGTCATTTATTAGTTTTGGTAATTTTAAATTAACCTTGGTGTCTGTGGACTGAGTGACATTTCTCAAGATTTTACACTGTTTTGGAAAGGAGCGTTTGCATGTGCTGAAGTAGAGATGAATCTCGTGCAATGTGGAGGGATGTGGTTATCGGTGTGCCCCAGGGATCTGTGCTGGGCCAGCTTTTGTTTTTCATTTATACACTGGATTCGGATGTAGGCGCAAGAGGAATGATATTGAAGTTTGTTGATGATTTCCAAATTAGGGGGCATGGCAAAACATGAGGAAGAATGCAGGAGGACATAGACTGGTTAGCATTGTGGACAGATAGGGGACAGTTCGGCGCAGAGTAATGTGAAGTAGTACAATTTGGGGTGGGGAACAGTGAAAGGAAACATACCCTAAATGGTAAGGTCATTAACAGAGTGAAGGGACAGGGAAATCTAGGGATACAGGTACTTAGATCTTTGAAGGTGGGAATACATGCAGGAAAGGCCATAAAAAAAGCAAATATGATTCTGGGTTTTCTACGGAAGGAAGTTGAATACAAGGCAAGGATGTGATGTTGAATTTGTAGAAGACATTTGTTAGACCATATTTGGAGTATTGTCTACAATTCTGCTCAGCTTCTCACAGGAAGGGTATTGGAGCCTTGGAACGGGTAGGAAAAGGACCTAATTTTTAAGCCTTTTTTTCATAACCATAAACCTCTCAGTCTCAGTATGAATTGTGACGATTCACTGAATTCATACTGAGACTGAGAGGCTTATGGTTATGGAAAAAAGGCTTAAAATTTAGGTATTTTTTCACTGGAACAGAGAAGATAAAGGGGATATCGATAAAGGCCTTCAGAATTATGCAACTGTTTGGCAAATCAGTAAAAGGGGCATAGACTCAGGATTATCGCTGGTCAAACAAAGTTAGACATATTTTTCATACAGGGATATTAGAACATGGAATGATTTACCACAAGTAGCTATTGAGGCATAAACTGTAACATCGTTTAAAAGGGAATTGGATTAGTATTTGAAGATTAAGAAATGGGATTAGAGTTGGAAGTTCCAGTTGAAGAGCTAGCACGAGCACAGACCTGATGGGCAGAGTATCCTCATTCTGTGTTGTAATTTCTACTCGTCTATGTAATGAAGAAAGTTAGCTACTTAAATCAGGACTTAAATGCTGTTGAATATTATTTCTAGTTTTGTGCCGTACGGAAGTTTTAATGTTTTGATATTAATTTAATCCTGTTGAGCTGAGATTGAGCCTTAACAGCATGAATATACCTGATCCCAGTTCTCTTCATCCCTCTTTTCCTGTGCAGAGTTTGATGGAGGGAGTGGCGAATGTCCAGTGCCAGCTGCGACTGACCCTCTTTGATACCACGCACTCCCATTTCTTTGGCAGAACCTGGAAGAGTTCCCCACAGCCCATAAAGCATGCCCATGGCCAGCCAGCCAAAGTGCTATTCAATCAGGTAAGAAAACATTCAATGAATATCATTCTCGGGGGGCTTTATTCTATTTGTAGTATGGTTGACAATGCAGCTGCTCTGATTTGCTGAAATAGCAGATACGTTGAAGGTGTGTTTATGCCACAGCTAAGCCGTGCATTGTCCAAACTCAGCCAAGCTGGATCACACGTTGGAGATTATTTCCCAAAAGAAATGTTTTTTCTGTGTATCAAGGTGAGGATATCAGTGTGAAGAATGGAATATTTTTCAAGGCACACGTGACTCTTTCAGATGCCGAGTAAAGCTCCCTCTACTCTGGCCCACCAATCTATCTTCACCCGTAACCTCAGGAGGACACTTCTTACTTGTTCCCCTCCCGCAGCTATCTTTGTGAAGTGCTGACCATCAAGACCAGCCTAATCGCTCGAGCATGTTAGATGCCTGAAGAACAATCAACAGCTTGTGCCACAGTACACATGCGTGAAAAGGGGAAGTTCGACTTACGTTAACCTTATGTACTGATCTATATAAAGACAGGGCACACCAGGAAACATGTAGGGACTCCGAAGTGGTCTTGCTGAAAGGGCAACTGTGACCAGTCAGGGGGTTTAGTTCACAAATTCCTGATGAGACTGTTGCTCGTGAGTACACAGGTACCTATCTCCTAAGTACTGCTTATGCTGGGTTTTATATTCATTTTGATAAATTAACACTAATGATCAGACTACTTTCTGTCTCCTGGGCCCATGCGCCAGCCATTTAAGTGAAAGGATAAGGATTAGCCAACACGGTCCTCCCTCTTATGTTGACCTGGCGGCCTTTAGCATATCCCTAGATTTAGATATTCCACATTAGAGATTTCGATCCAGGCTAGTTCTTTGTGTAACTTATCTTCGCCTTCCATAAGATCAACTTTATGTACCTCCTGGTTGTCCCTGATGTCATCTGTTGAAATCCCACTAATTCCCCACCAACGACCCCAACATTAAGTACACCTGCATGATGCAAGCATACCTGCGTGCCAGGACCAGATTGTGGTGGATGTGGGGCCCACAATGGCAATTGATCACAGAGCGATTGAACGTCGCTGGGAAAGTCACAGCTTTAAATCTGTAAATGAGTTTATAATTGTGAAGGTTCTTTGGTCAGAATGGCTGGCCCCAAAACATAGCAGCAAAGGTGCGACTGTGAAGTTCCTCACCCCTGCCCGGGCAGGTACCCCATTAATACCGAAAATGACGTGGGTGCCCATCCCCTTTCTGCAAATGACCCAAACCCTGGTATATGAGACGGGTTCAGGGACGCGGCAGACTGGCAGGCAAAAGTCCCACCCTGCTGCAAATCTGGCGGAGAAGCGGGACCCCAGGAATTTCAGGCCCCTTGTATGTGATTAGTGCCAAATGATGGGAATTTCCATGCTATGTCCCCACTTCCATTTCATGTAGACTCTTGGGCCCCAATATATATGGAGAGGCGGGGAGGGTGCGGGTGAGGCCGAAAACGGCTCAAGAACCCGGCAAAGTTGGTGACACGGAGCTGCTGCCGATCTTAACGGCAGAGCCTCATTAACACTTTGTATGTCCGTCTCCTGCCCGGCTGCCGGCCAAATGGAGAACCTGGCTGGTGGGTGGGAGGGAACGCTAGCAGCAGGAGGCCGCAGCTGGGGACGGACCCCGGCAATCGTGAGGGGAAGGCGGGGGGAGGTCGGCAATCGGGGCTGGGGGAGGCCGAAGGCTTCCTTGAGGGGTTGCGGTGACCACTCCTGCTCCTCCTGGCCCACAAGGAATGCTGGAAAAGGCACTAACCTTGTGGAGCCGGCAGCTGCCACCTCCCTTTCACTGCCGGGTTTCCTGACCCCGAGGAAACCTGTGCCCCAGTGATGAATTTTTAAATTGGGCTCCTAATTGCACTGTGGGAGCCCGATTTAAATATGTTAATTAAGCACCCCACCTCTCGAAGGCGGGACACTCGGCGCCACAATATCCACCGGCGTAAAAAAGGCAGCGGGCTGGAGTCGCGTTGCATGTATTTCACTTTTTAACTGTCTCCCGGCCATCGTGGGGGGTTAATATCGAGGCCTTGGAGTTAAGAACATAAGAAATAGGAGCAGGAGTAGGCCATTCGGCCCTTCGAGCCTGCTCCACCATTCAATGAGATCATGGCTGATCTTCTGCCTCAATTCCATTCACCGGCCCTATCGCCATATCCCTTGATGCCCTTACTAGTCAGAAATCTATCGACTTCTGTTTTGAATATACCCAATGACTGAGCCTCCACAGCCCTCTGGGGTAGAGAATTCCAAAGATTCACCACCCTCTGTGTGAAGAAATTTCTTCTCATCTCAGTCCTGAATGGCCTACCATTTATCCTGAGGCTGTGGCCCATGGTTCTCGACTCCCCAGCCAAGGGAAACATTCTCCCAGCATCCACCCTATCAAGCCCTGTAATAATTTTGTATGCTTCAATGAGATCCCCTCTCATTCTTCTGAATTCAAGAGAATACAGGCCTAGTTTACTCAAGTTGGCACAAATAGGAGATTTCATCCCATTAGTTTGGACTGGGTTGGAAACAAAGTCCCAGAGATGAAAAAGGCTATCATTCCTGGTGCTGCTCAATGATGTAACTGATCTGACTTTTGTCAGATTTTGCCTGATAACGCTCCTGTGAAGTGCCTTGTGACATTTTACATTATATAAATGCAAGTTGTCGTTGTTGTTGACTGTATTTTATGTTGACAATGGATGGCCAAAAGTGGAATAAGTCTTCCCAAGGCATTGACACTTGTCACCTTAATGAGCGCAAAGTAGCCAGAAATTGCATTCAGCCTTCAAAGCAATGGTTATGAAAATATCACTAACATGCCCATACCATTATAACGAGCCAGCTTAGCATGGTAAGGGGTTAAATTCATAGCTTGATGCTTTTGATTATTTGCAATGGCAGTCAGGATTACTTGAGATATTTGTGTCATAAAAGCAGCAGTGGTAATAACCTATGATGCATAATCTACATTTTCACTTACTCTACGGTTATCAACAACTGATTATTTGACCTTTAATTCAATCGAACATGAAGAATGAAACAGAAGAACTTGTACAGCATTCCGAAAGGTTACTCAATTCATTAATTAAATTTGCTGAAACAATTTATTTTGTATCCAGTGTTGTAAAATAGAGCCAGACTATTAAATGGCCTGTGGGATAGTTGCAACACTTTCTTTGCACATATTCCTTTGCTGAGAACTTTTCATTTGTGAAATATATAGTGTAGTTTTTTATATCAAGTTCAGAATTCACTCTTTAACCCTGGGGTTTCTCCAAAATCCTGTAGACCATCACTACATCCAACATTTCTCTGTGTTACCTCTAGACTTGACTATTCCAACGCACTCCTGGCCGGCTCCCACGTTCTACCCTCCGTAAAAAAAAAAAGAAGAAAGACTTGTATTTCTGTAGCGTCTTTCACGACCACCGGACGTCTCAAAGCACTTTACAGCCAATTAAGTACTTTTTGAAGTGGAGTCACTGTTGTAATGTGGGAAACGCGGCAGCCAATTTGCGCACAGCAAACTCCAATGTGCTAATGACCAGATAATCTGTTTTTTTTGGTTATGTTGGTTGAGGGATAAATATTGGCCAGGACACCGGGGATAACTCCCCTGCTCTTCTTCGAAATAGTGGCCATGGGATCTTTTACGTCCACCTGAGAGGGCAGACGGGGCCTCGGTTTAACGTCTCATCCTAATGACGGCACCTCCGACAGTGCAGCACTCCCTCAGCACTGCACTGGAGTGTCAGCCTAGATTTATTTGCTCAAGTCCCTGGAGTGGGACTATGAACACACAACCTTCTGACTCAGAGGCGAGTGTGCTACCCACTGAGCCACAGCTGACACATAACTTGAGGTCATCCAAAACTCGGCTGCCCGTGGTCCTAACTCGCACCAAGTCCCGTTCACCCATCACCCCTGTGCGCGCTGACCTACATTGGCTCCTGGTTAAGCAATGCCTCGATTTTAAAATTCTCATCCTTGTTTTCAAATCCCTCCATGGCTTTGCCCCTCCCTATCTCTGTAATCTCCTACAGCCCCACAACCCCCCGAGATATCTGCGCTCCTCTAATTCCGACCTCTTGAGCATGCCCGTGCCTTCAGCTGCCAAGGCCCTAAGCTCTGGAATTCCCTCCCTAAGCCTCTCCACCTCTCTTTCCTCCTTTAAGACACTCCTTAAAGACACTCCTTAAAACCTACCTGTCACCTGCCCTAATATCTCCTTATGTGGCTCGGTGTCAAATGCTGTTTTATAACATTCCTGTGAAGCGCCTTGGGACATGTTACTACGTTAAAGACGCTATATAAATGAAAGTTGTTGTTGTGGCCTTAACTGTTATCACATCCCGAAAAGAAAGCTGTCATACATTTATATTATTTACCGTAAAGTAGTCATCAGTGCAGCCAATATAATTATTGCTTTCCACAGAAGCACCGTATCATTGTGCTATATGTGCGCACTTCAAGCAATTCCTTTGTTTTCATCCCACTGCTGCACACTGTCTCCAGCTAAGAGGGTGCCAGGAGTCCTGCTGGGGAACTGGCCACTGGGAGGTGTGCACAAGCAGTCCAGGGAAACTGTCCTTATTCTTCCTGCACCTCCCTCCGTGGATTATAGGGCCTGGCTTCTGTTTTGAGCTTTTCCCCAATCGTGCAGCTGGAACCGAGAACTCACTTGAGTTGGAATCACTGGCACAAAGTTATGATGTTGTAACGAGTGCAAGTTGGAGTTCTCATGAATAATTGCACAGCACAACTGCAATTTATCAACAGAAAATGCTGAAAATACTCAGCAGGTCAGGCATCATCTGTGGAGAGAGAAACCATCATCCCTTTTGTCATTTAATCTCTCCTGCCTTCCACCCTATCACAGACCTTCCCTTTTGTTCTTTCCTCCCCTCCCCCCTTTCCCTGCCCTTGCACTTGCTTAAAAATCTGTGACATCTCTAACTTTTTCCAGTTCTGACGAAGGGTCACAGACCTGAAACGTTAACTCTGTTTCTCTCTCCACAGATGCTGCCTGACCTGCTGAGTATTTCCAGCATTTTCTGTTGTTATTTCAGATTTCCAGCATCCACAGTATTTTGCTTTTGCTATTTAACAAGTAGTGTGCACAGCTATTCTTCAAGTTTGAACTTTTTTTTTAAGTAGGACTTGGCAACTACTATTGCACTGTTAACCTTTTTGCCCAGAATGGTGCTACCACTGATTTTTCTTGTACTTGGCAATAGAGTACGGACATTGGGAGGCATGTACAACAACAACTTGTAATTATATAGTACTTTTAACAAAGGTATAAACGTCCCAAGGCACTTTGAGAGGTGTAATCAGACAAAAATGGACATTAAACCAAAGAAGGAGCTATTAGGATGGGTGATCCAAAACTTAGTTAGAGAGCTGGGTTTGAAGGAAGGTCTTGCAGGAGGAGAGGGAAGTGGAAAGGCAGGGGGGTTTAGAGCGGGAATTCCAGAGTGTGAGGCCTAGACAGCTGAAGGCACAGCTGCCAACGGCATACGAAGAGAGAGAGAAGGTGCACAACAACCCAGAGTCAAAGGAGCAGAGAGTTTGGAGGGGATTATAGGACTGGAGGAGATTACAGAGATGGGGAGGGGCGAGGCCATGAAGGGATTTAAATATGAGGATGAGAATTTTAAATTGCAGGTGTACAGTATTGCTAACTAACCTGTAGGTTAGTTGAATCTCAAGTTGATTGCGATCTGTTGGGAGATCACCAGAGTCAGAGAGCAGAACGAAACTGAGTCTCATAACTGACCGTTCTATTCCCTGACTCCGATATCACATCATTTCAATCGACTGTGAGCATCAGCTGTGCAAATAAGAACTGAACCACACAGTAAACTACTGTTTCCCAGCTGCGAGGACTCTGGCTTCTAACAACTATCTAAACTTTTTTTTTGCATTGCTTTTATATTGCATGAGACCTATGCGTGTGGACCCAGCTCCTGATGTGTGGATCTTGTGCAGTCGGCTGCAACCTGGAAGTAAACTTGGCAGGACTTGCTAAGGCTGGCGGGTTGTAGCTGGCTGCATGAGACCTGTGCGGCAGTAATCGGCTCCATCAGCATTGGGTCTTGTGCAATATAAAAGCAGCTATTGTGGTTGATTCCTGTGCGATCATTTTCTACCTCTGCCAGCATGAACAGAGCCAGTCTCTGTCAGAATGGGAAAGATCAAGTATTAAGCATCTGTTGTCGCCTATTACCAATTTTAACATTTCTACCAGAGGGATTGGTCAGGCATTTTGCGCACAAAAACAATGGAACAAAGTAAATAATCAAGGTCACAAGATAATTATGGTTGAGGAAAACCATTGGCTCATCCAGAAAAATCCTAAAGTCCCCCCCACTGCAGCATCCAATTGTTTCTTGAATGATTCTAGGGTTTTCACCTCCAATACACAGTGATCACTCTTTGTGTGCTGAAGAACTTCTTGTTATCAATCCTAAATTTACCTTTTAATAGCTTAAACCTGTGTCCCTTTGTCCTACTCCTGGAATTTAATTTAAAGTAATATTCTGAATTTACCCTTTCGATTCCCCTACCTTCTATACAACTGTAGGATCACCTCTCTGAGGCTTCCTTTTCAGGCTGAAAAGCTCACGTTTCCCTAGTCTTTCCCCAAACGTGAGACCTTTGACTTTAGGGATGAGCCTCATGGCTGCTTTCTGCACTGCCTCCAGCACTTGAATGTCTCCGTTGTGTTTCTGTGACCAGAACTAGATGCAGTTTTCAAGGTGCAGCCTGACCAGAGCCCTGTACAGTTTGATCACGACTTCCTCTGACTTATATTCTACCGGTTTGGCCATGTAGTTCAAGATCATGTGGCTTTGTTGGTTGCTGCTCTGGATTGGTTGAATATGTTGAGCGTCAAGTTTACTATGACTCCTAGGTGTTTTTCAACTTCAACCGTAGATACTTCACCATCATTCATGGACTATGCCTGTCATATATTTTTCCTTCCTATGTGCAGCACTTTACACTTGTTTGCCTTAAATTTTGTCTGATGTTATTCTCACCATTTACAGATTTTGACCAACTCATTCTGTAATTTCTTAGCTAATTCCTCCAATTCTACTGTACTTCCTAGTTTGGTGTCATCTGCAAATTTGAAGTTCTGTCCAAATCACACACCAAACCACAGAGCCACCTCATTTAGTACTTCCCCACACTCTGCTATAATGTTTTTGGAATTCTATATTCTTATTACCCTTTGTGTGAAAAAACTTCCTCCTTCATACTTTTGGTGCTCACCTTAGATTTATGCCCCCATGTTGTCGATTCACTGACCATTAGATTGCTACCTAAGTGCTCCTACCCTTTCAGAATTTTTAACAATTCTAATAGACCACTCTTGCCCTCATGGGAAAATCATAGAAAGGACAGGGATTAAAGCAGATCGCTGCAGTTGAAGAGCAGGCCTTATAGTGGTCACTAATAACCTTTTCTGCTCAAGTGAATATAGCCACAGTTTTTCAAGTCTCTCATCAGAACTCTTTTTCTCTGATCCCTGGTATCCGCCTCGTGAAACTACATTGCTACTTTTCTATGGTCTAATATCCTTTCCGTAATGGGGACCCCAAACCGGCACAGCTTTAATATTAAATCTGTAATGTATAATTACTGTGTACAGTTTGGCAGAAGTTGTAAGCCCGCAATCCCCCAGGTGTGCAACTGGTGTGGAACATCTTCTAGTATCACTTCTACAACGGAAGTCTCCAATTCTTTATTGAAAGAAGGGTATGAGTCCACCGCTTTGCCCCTTAACTCAGTGGAGCTGAGGATGGTCATTTAAGTGCTTAAGGGAGTTGGTCATTGTCCAAAAAGTACCACCTCCTATAAAATCAAGACTATTAATTGCCCCTTTGCAGGCCTTTGTAATATGCAAACCTGGGGTTTGGCTACCAGTACGAGTGTTTTTTTTTTACTACTGTGTCAACTATGAAGGTTTCAAGTATAACTTTTGCACCAACTATATATCTTTTTTAACAGTTTGTGTAAAATATTTTTCACATCTCATTATGTTAATAGCTGGTAAAAACGCAACCTGATTTAGGTACGATTGTGAAAAGAAAAAACCCCATAATGTATTAAAATGGTCTCAACTTATTAATGGAGAATGGGCCAGGTATAATTGGGGTTTCTGGTCTGGCGGGCACACTTCCCATCTGGTGAATACACATCAGCATGAGCTGGTTCAATCGTCACTTCCATACAGTGGTTGCAGTGAGCTTGACCCTGTCTTTTGGACCCATCAAGCACTAGTGGAAATGCTGCCACTGTTTCCAGCAATAATTGGCAAGGTGCAGGAAGGCTTATCCACAGCTTTACCTATCAAGCAAATAGATATTGATACAGTTATGATACTAAAGCACCATTAGATATTTGGTTGTATCATGCAGCGGAGACATTGCGAAGTATCCTTGACATAATTTTTCAAGTGCTCTTTGTCACCAGGGATGGGCAGTAAATGCAGCCTTGTCAATGCTGTCCACATCCTGAGAACAAATAATAAGAACCCATCAGTAGTGCTACAGTAACTGTGCAGGATATGGATTAGGTATCGACTTAATCAACGTTCAAGTGTTACTGTGAAGCAAGTTAAAGCTAAATTTTAGTGAGAGTGAGCTTAACAAAAAGATTTACATGGGTTCAATTTTGTTCCTGAACACCTTTGTTATTTGAAATATTCACCGTGTTTAATTATCATGGTAAAAGGGCAGATGTGAAACAAATGAAAACACATCTAGGGTAAGAATATCCCAGTGCACAGGGATTGGTTGTAAATAGTTTGCCATTCTGAGCAATCAGAAGTGAAGGTTGCTAATATGAGGCATGTTTCTTAAACTGCTGAGTCCTGCATCTTGCATCTGATCCTGCACATGTCAAGGGAATACCTACCATTCAAATAAGCCGCTGTTCATTATGTTGTTTAGTGATCCACAGGATGGTCTGCGAGAAATACTGAAATGGCCGCAAGAGAAGAGCTTGTGCGCTGTGTTCAGATGCAGAAGGCTTTTATTTTAATAGAAAGTAAGCACCCTCACAATAGATACTTAGATGAGCCATTACCTGTAATCGCTCTCTGGAGTTCTGTAGTTCAGTCTATATTACCCAAACTTGATGCATTAGTAAAGCGATGGGGTGACTGAATTTTGAAAGAAAGAAAGAACTTGGATTTATATCTCACCTTTCGCGACCTCTGTCCCAAATCATTCATAGCCAACAAAGTATTTTTGAAGCATCGTCATTGTTGTATAATATAAGTCATGATGCGGAGATGCCGGCGTTGGACTGGGGTGGACAAAAATGAGAAGTCGCACAACACCAGGTTATAGTCCAACAGATTTATTTAAAATTACAAGCTTTCGGAGCTGTCGCCCCTTCGTCAGGCAAAGTTACTGCAGTAACTTTGCCTGACGAAGGGGCGACAGCTCCGAAAGCTTGTAATTTTAAATAAATCTGTTGGACTATAACCTGGTGTTGTGCGACTTCTCATTTTTGTATAATATAAAGTAGACAAAAGCAAGAGACTAATTTAATTTGGGATGCACATGCATCAAAATAACAAGAAACTGCGTTCAGGACGTATCCTGTCCTGCTATATCAATACAGATAGACTGTCGGAATTTAAGACAGGCCAACTACATCATTCTAGGAAATTGCTGTCACTATTAAAGAAACACCATGTGCATCATTATAAGAACAGGCGCTCTGAATTTAGTCCCTATGAGGGACATCTGAATTCAGGACAAGCTGTTCGCGGTATTCAATGCATCACAAGGTTGGTTGGAATTTAAATGTAGGACAGTGAGGCTGTCTCAAGTTTAGGAGCCTCATGCAGAGGTTCTAACTTTCAACAGTTATGCGTGGCAAATTTGTAGCTTTCCCCTGTAAACTTTGGTTGCCTTGCGATATCTAAAAATGTATCCTATAAAACTGTTCATATCTTTCACACACAGTCACCATCGGTTGATATGCCTTAGGGATAAAGGAAGTGTATCTCTAGCTAAGCTGTCCCCTTTCACATTGTCAAACTGGGGCATTTTCCATGCACCTATTTGTTTATTTTACCTCTTTTTAAACACTGGTTTGTATTTTTAAATTTCTCTTGGGATTTAGGTGACATGTGGCTGGAAAGGTTGTAATTATTGGCCATCCTTAGTTGCCCTGAGAAGCTAGTGGTGGGCTTACTCCTTGGCTCACTGCAGTCCTCGTGGTGATGGTGCTCCCACAACAACAACTTGCATTTATATAGCGTTTTAACGTAGTAAAACGTTTCAAGGCGCTTCACAGGAGTATTAGAAGACAAAAAAAGTTGACACTGAGCCACATAAGGAGAAATGAGGACAAATGACCAAAAGCTTGATCAAAGAGGTAGGCTTTAAGGAGCATCTTAAAGGAGGAAAAAGAGGTAGAGAGGCGGAGATGTTAAGGGATGGAATTCCAGAGCTTAGGCCTAGGCAGAAGGCATGGCCACCATAGGTTGAGCGATTATAATCAGGGATGCTCAGGAGGGAAGAATTAGAGGAGCGCAGATATCTCAGGGGGTTGTGGGGCTGAAGGAGATTACAGAGATAGGGAGGGGCGAGGCCATGGAGGGATTTGAAAACAAGGATGAGAATTTTGAAATCGAGGCATTGCTTAACCGGGAGCCAATTGTAGGTCAGTGAGCACGGGGATGATGGGTGAACGGGACTTGGTGCGAGTTAGGACACGGACAGCCAAGTTTTGGATGACCTCAAGTTTATGTAGGGTAGAATGTGGGAGGCCGGCCAGGAGTGCGTTGGAATAGTCAAGTCTAGAAGTAACAAAGGCATGGATGAGGGTTTCAGCAGCAGATGAGCTGAGGCAGGGGTGGAGTCGGGCGATCTTACGGAAGTGGAAATAGGCGGACTTAGTGTGCCATGGATATGTGGCCGGAAGCTAATTTCAGGGTCAAATATGACCTCAATGTTGTGAACAGTCTGGTTCAGCCTCAGACAGATGCTAGGGAGAGGAATGGAATCAGTGGCTAGGGAACGGAGTTTGTGGTGGGAACTGAAGACAATGGCTTCGGTCTTCCTAGCATTTAATTGGAGAAAATTTCTGCTCATCCAGTACTGGATGTTGGGCAAGCAGTCTGACAATTTAGAGACCGTGGAAGGGTCGAGAGAAGTGGTGGTGAGGTAGAGCTGGGCGTCATCAGCGTACATGTGGAAACTGTGGAAACAGCGTACATGTAGAAACTGACGCTGTGTTTTCGGATGATGTCGCCAAGGGGCAGCATGTAGATGAGAAATAGGAAGGGACCAAGGTTAGATCCTTGGGGGACACCAGAGGTAATGATGCAGGAGCGGTAAGAGCAGCCATTGCAGGTGATTCTCTGTCTACGCTTAGATAGATAAGAATGGAACCAGGCAAGTGCAGTCCCACCCAGCTGGATGATGGTGGCGAGGGGTTGGAGGAGGATGGAGTGGTTAACCGTGTCAAAGGCTGCAGACAGGTCGAGAAGGACAAGGAGGGATAGTTTACCTTTATCAAGGATGTCATTTGTGACATTGATGAGAGCCGTTTCGGTACTGTGGCAAGGGCGGAAACCTGATTGGAGCGATTCAAACATGGAGTTGCGGATTTGGGAGGCGACAACACATTCAGGGACTTTGGAGAGGAAAGGGAGGTTGGAGATGGGGCGGTAGTTTGCAAGGATGGTGGGGGTCAAGGGTTGGTTTTTTTGAGGAGAGGGGTGATGACGGCAAATTTGAGGGCGAGGGGACAGTACCTAAGGAGAGAGAACCGTTAACAATGTCAGCTAACATGGGAGCCAGAAAAGGAAGTTGGGTGGTCAGCAGTTTAGTGGGAATAGGGTTGAGGGAGCAGGAAGTGGGTCTCATAGACAAGATGAGCGCAGAGAGGTCATGAGGAGAGATCGGAGAGAAACTAGAGAAAGATGCGAGCTTAGGGCTAGGGCAGGGGGGAATCTTAGAGGAAGTTTGGCCTGGTGGGCTAGGGGAAGGAAGGGAAGTGGCAGAGGCAGCTGATCGGATGGTCTCAGTCTTAGAGACAAAGAAGTCTATGAGCTCCTCATGCTTGTTGTCGGAGGTGAGGGTGGAGAAGACGGGAGAGGGGTTTAAGAAGACGGTTAGCAGTAGAGAATAGAAGCTGGGGTTTATCTTTGCATTCCAGAATGATCCTGGAATAGTGAGCAGTTTTGGCGGACGAGAGCAGGACCCGATGATGCGTTATGTGGTCCAGCAAGATCTGGCGGTGAATGGCTAAACCAGTTGTCCGCCATATCCGTTCAAGTCTGCGTCCCTTGGACTGAAGTGAGCAAAGATGAGGGCTGTACCACGGGGAACGGCCAGGGTGAGAGAGAGTAATGGGTTTAATAGGGACTAGGGCATCAAAGGTGGTGGTGAGGGTGTGGTTGAGCAGATCGGTTGCTGCAGAAATGTCATGGTGAATGGAGGGCCAAAGGCTGGACAGTTGGGATTTCATAAGTGCAGTTGTAAGATAGTTGGGAGAGAGTTTTTTCCAGGGGTGGACACAGAAGGAAGTAGGGATGGTGGGGGGAGGGAAGGGGGAATGTGGGTGGAGAGCGATACAAGGAAGTGGTTAGAGATGGCCTTATCTGCGATTGACAAGATGAGCGTAGCGAGGCTATGAGCGATGGCAAAATCGAGGGGGTGGCCGTGAATATAGGTTGGGGAGTTTACATGGAGGGAGAGATTAATGGAGGATAAGAGGCTAGTAAACTCAGAGGAGAGAGAGCATTTTGAATTGAGATGGAGATTGAAATCACCAAGGATGAGAAGTCGCTCGGTACAGAGGCTGAGGGAGGAAAGCAGTGAAGATATCTCGGTAATAAAATGTTTATGATACTTGGGTGAGTGGTAGAGAATGATAATTTTAAATGAGAGGTGAGATGCTCAAAGGAGGAGAAAGTGCTGGAGGAGTAGGGGGACAGACCAAGGTGTGATTTGGTGATGAGAGCCATACTGCCACCATGGCGGTCTGGGCGGGGCAAGTGGTGGAAGGTCCAGCCAGGTGGGGAGACTTCATTTAGGGGGAAGGTGTCATCACCCCTCAGCCAGGTTTCCGTTAGGGTCATGAAGTCGATGCCGTCATCCACGATAAGCTCATGGATGGCAAGGGCCTTGTTCGCAAGTGAACGGACATTCTGGAGGGAGATGTGGAGAGGGTCAGTGATGGCTGATCCACTACCACAGCGTCAGCACAAGAAGCGGTGAGTTGGATGGGGAGGAGATTGGCGAGATTAGCCCCCAGCGGGCATGCTGGGCGGGAAGGTCGGCGAGAAAGTAGGATGGGACAGTTGGGGTTGCTGCTCGTGAGGAGGCAGCGATGAGTGCCACGGTGGGCCCTTCGAAGGATGCCAAGAGAGACACGGAGGGAAGCTGTGGGCTTATCTAAGAGGGAGTCGAGCCTGGGACGGCAGCAGGAGAGTAGGAAGTTCGATGAGTAATGAAGGGTTGGGGTCGGGATTTGGGAGGGTAGGGTATCCGAGAGAGGAGAGATGAAAGGAGGCATGACGACAGGAGAGAGCGGTCATGGAGGGATAGAGAGAAAAGAAAAAGGGGGAGAAAAAGAAGTGATCGACTCGGGTCTGGAGCGGCAGCCAAAATGCGCATACGAATGGACACGGAAAAACGCAAGTTACATAGGCCTGGTTATGTACCAATTATTGGGATACATATTTCCTGGTAGTAACAGGGTCGTAACCGAATTTTGCCCCCCTGATGTCCAGGAATTCGGAAACCAAATTTGAGAAGAGAATTGAGCAGCGCAATGAGAGAAGCAGAGAGCAGAGGGGTGGGGGATGGGTAATGGGTAATGGCGATTTAAAATAGCGATTAACTTGTAGTTAGGGCTAAAATGCACCAACTATGGCGTTAGATAGGGACTTCCAGGATACTGATCCTGTGACAATGAAGGAACAGCGACATATATCTAATTCAGAATGGTGTGTGACTTGGAGGAGAACTTGGAGGTGATAATGGTCCCACAACATTGCTGATTTTGCCTTCTCATGGTAGAGGTTGCAGGGGAGTGAGGTGCTGTTGGAGTAATTTTTGTGAGTTGTTGCAATGCATCCTGTAGGTTGTTTGATGCACTGGACTCAGCAGTATGACTCATCTCTATACCAGAAATATTGAGCCATATCAGATCTTGAGTCTTGAGTCCCACTGAGATCTTTTTGGGGAGATATTGGGATGCAGGACAAATCCCTCTCATCTAAGAATTTAAAGTACTATGTGCTTACTTCATTAAGTTATGACTACTACCCCTCATGAAACTTTCCACTTAACCATCAGAGGTCACTTTTTTTAGCCGTTCTGTGCTCTCTGTTTGGACAGCTACATCAAAAATTCCTGGTTTACAAACCCATTACTGTTAATCCTCCTGTCACAAGTCCTTCGATAAATTTCAGAATATTGTTGGCAAATTCAATCTGAGATTATGGCTGCAATGCATAAAAATCAGGTGCTTTTTCAAAATCTGCAGACCTGGAGACACTTGGGCCTAAAAATTCGGTTGCTTTGCGCCTCCTGTTAGCGCCCTTCTTCTTCTTCTTAGGCAGTCCCTCGGAACCGAGGATGATTTGCTTCCACGCTAAAAATGAGTTCTCAGGTGACTGATGAGTCCAATGCGGGACCTACAGTCTCTGTCACAGGTGGGGCAGACGGTGGTTGACGGGGCGGGTGGGTGGGGTGCTTGGGTTGACGTGCGCTCCTTCCACTGTTTGCGCTTGGCTTCCGCTTGCTCCCGGCGAAGAGACTCGAGGTGTTCGGCGCCTTCCCGGATGCTTCTCCTCCACTTTGTGCGGTCTTGGGCCAGGGTATCCCAGGTGTCGGCGGGGATGTTGCACTTTTTCAAGGAGGCTTTGAGGGTGTCTTTGAAGCGTTTCCTCTGCCCACCTGGGGCTCTCTTGCCATGTCGGAGCTCCGAGTAGAGCACTTGTTTTGGGAGTCTCTTATCAGGCATGTGGCCCGTCCATCAGAGCTGATCGAGCGTGGTCAAAGCTTCGATGCTGGGGATGTTGGCCTGAGCGAAAACACTGACGTTGGTGCGCCTATCCTGCCAATGGATTTGCAGGATCTTGCAGAGGCAGCGATGGTGGTACCTCTCCAGTGCTTTGAGGTGCCTGCTGTACATGGTCCATGTCTCTGAAGCATACAGGAGGGCGGGTATCACTACTGATCTGTAGACCTTGAGCTTGGTGCTGGGTTTGAGGTCCTGGTCTTCAAACACTCTCTTCCTCAGGCGACCGAAGGCTGCACTGGCACACTGAAGGCGATGTTGGACTTTGTCATCGACGTCTGCCCTTGTTGACAGTAGGCTCCCGAGGTATGGAAAGTGGTCCACGTTGTCCAAGGCCTCGTCATGGATTTTGATAATCGGGGAGTGGTACTGTGTGGCGGGGGCAGGTTGGTAGAGGACCTTTGTCTTATGGATGTTTAGTGTAAGGCCTATGCTCTCGTATGCTTCGGTGAAGGTGTTGATGATGGTCTGGAGTTCGGCCTCAGAGTGTGCGCAGACGCAAGCATTGTCTGCATACTGTAATTCGATGACAGAGGATGGGACGACCTTGGATCTGGACTGGAGGCGACAGAGGTTGAACAGTTTCTCGTTTGTCCTGTAGATTAGCTCAACTCCAGCAGGGAGCTTACTGAGGGTGAGATGGAGCATTGCAGCCAGGAAGATCGAGAAGAGTGTTGGTGCGATGACACAGCCTTGCTTGACCCTGGTCCGTATGTGAATTGGGTCTGTGGTGGATCCGTTGGTCAGGATTACGGCTTGCATGTCGTCGTGAAGCAGGCGGAGGATGGTGACAAACTTTTGAGGGCAGCCGAATTTGAGGAGGACACTCCATAATCCCTCACGGTTGACGGTGTCGAAGGCCTTTGTGAGGTCAAAGAAGGCCATGTACAGTGGTTGGTGCTGTACCCTGCATTTCTCTTGTAGTTGACGTGCGGTGCTGATCATGTCCATTGTGCTCCTTAGTGGACGGAATCCGCATTGCGACTCTGGGAGGAGCTCTTCAACCACTGGGAGAAGGCGATTGAGGAGGATTCTTGCGATGAGTTTCCCTGTGGCAGACAGCAGGGAGACTCCGCTGTAATTACCGCAATCGAACTTGTCACCTTTCTTGAAGATGGTCACGATTACGGCATCTCTGAAATCCCCTGGCATGCTCTCCTCCTTCCAAATAAGAGAAATGAGTTCATGTATTCGCGCCAATAGTGCTTCTCCGCCATGTTTTAGCGCCTCGGTGGGGATTCCATCTGCTCCTGAGGCCTTGTTGTTCTTCAGTTGTCGGATGGCCTTTTCAACCTCATGCCGGGCTGGGGTTGTGCTGAGATGGTGGCGGGTAGCATGCTGCGGGATGGAGTTGAGGACACTCGCGTCGAAGACAGAGTCTCGGTTAAGGAGATCTTCGAAGTGCTCCTTCCAACGGGCACTAACTGCCTCTCTGTCCTTGATGAGGGTGCTAATGGGGTGCAAATCAACTAGTGCCCGGGCGCGGCGCCGTCAACGCCTCCCGCGAAATTGAGCAGGAGGTTAGCGGTAGCGGTAACCGTTAGCGCCCCGCGGCACTGCGCCGCCGGCGATGACGTCATCTCCGCGATCTTTGGTAGCGCCCCCTGACTTACCGCCAGACGCTATATCCGACGGGGTTAGCGGGGCCTACCTGCGGGCGGGGCGGTGCTAATTAAAGAGAAGGTGCCAGGCGGCCATTTTTGTTGCTGGCCGCCTGCCAGCACCTGCCCGCTGTGCCGTCCCCGGCCTCCTCTGAAGCCTCCCCGCGGAGTGTCGGCTGCGCTCCGTGAGCCCAGAACTTCTCTTGAGTGTCGGGCTCTTTTGCTGGCACGCCGATCCCTGGTGGCTCAGCTGGGCCCCGGGTTGCGCTGCGCTAGGCCCCTCCCCTTTAAGAAGGGGAGGAAGGCCTGCAGTACTGCGGCATATTGCGCCGCGATATTCACTCGCAGCGCCCCAAGAGGGAGGCGGGGTGCTTTCAGTAGCACCCTGCTTCCCTCTTGGGGCGCTACCGATGAATTTCGGCCGCGGGGGTGCTAATTTATTCGGGGCGCTAAAAGTAGCACCCCAAAGGGGGCACAACTCAATTTTTCCCCCTTGGTTTCTGAGGAAATAACTCGGGATCAGTGGCTCAGGGACGTAAATACTTAAATTATTTCAGTTAAAAATACCTGGGTAACTGCAGCTTTCAGTGAGCAAGTTGTGAGAGTGGGAATGGTTGAAGCTTTCAAATTTGTTTTAAATTTTGAAGTTTCTGATTGGTTTCACACTGTAATTGGTACAGACCCTGGTGCAGTTACATTACCACTGTCTGCTGTGTACTGTTTATAACCCGCTTTAGCTGCTGCAGTGATTCACACTTAATATCTAATGTCCTGACATTAGTGACAAATGGAAGTTAGATTATCCCTGAAATTGGCCCAACGGCTCCAAGCTGGTTAGTGTACAAATGTACCACTGTGTGAAGCTGAGCCTAACAGACCAGAAAAATTCCAGGTTGAATCCTTTTTTTTTTACTGAGTTAACTAACCTTAGTTGTGATATCAGAAGAGCTGCTACAGGCCACAATACCCCTGCGTTAGCTAGAATGTCCGCACAAAGCTGAATAGAGCTCCGCATGTAAGATTCGCTTGAGCCACCGTTTATACATACCTACCAGAATAAGCCTGACTCCTGCTATTGGTAGATGACGTGGCAGTGTCATGGCAGTTAGGTTGTACTAGGTGTGCCGAGTGGGTGCTCGGCTCCCTCTGAAACTCGGAGCACTTGCAGACACACACATGACGCAGATTGCATTGCTGACGTGGCTAGGTTTGCAGTGGGTACTCGGGGCAGCACTTGCGTCAATAGGTTAAGTATAAAAGCAGCATTAGCCACTTCTCTTCCGCCTGGAGAAAGGTCATTGGTGCAAGCAAGATGACGTGTGAAATGAGAATTAAGAGATGGATGAGATGGTGACAATAGACACACAGCAAACGGAGAAGATGAGTAATAATGAAAAGGAAGAGATTGGCTACAGTGAGAAAAAATAAAAAGTTATAACAAATTATGTCATATCACATTTTCTTTCTTGCTCTATACCTTACCTCTTTCCTATTCTCAGTACCACTATAAGTTGTATACTGATTATAACTTGCTATAGCTGATGCCATTGCCTCATCTACCTCCTTTATTCCTTTTGCACTTTATTTCACCACATTGTCTTTACAGCCTAGCATTTCAACCCATCTATATGCTCACTTTTTATTGGGTTCCATCAGCAGAAGACCTGATGGCCAAAATGTTTCTTGCCTTTTTCATTGTGCAGCCTATAACCACTAGTGTCCTGATGTAAAGCTTTTCCCACAATCTCAATCTCACTTAGAGAGAAACTTAAGTAATTTCATTGATATATATATATATATTTTATACCTGCAAACTTTTACTTATTTGAAACTTACTTATTTGAAACAACTATATTGGTTTCAAATGTATCATATTTTAATGTACCGTGCCTCATTCTGAAAAGTAGATACCAATCCATACGTTTAATTGGGTCTTTCTATTTTTAAGTATAAGCCTCATATCTAATACTTCCCTGATGTTGGCAACTCTGCTTTCAAAGTGACATTTATAGAGACAAGATTCTAAACAGCTGCTGTGAATGAACTGGCCTTGATATTAGTTGACTCTTGGGGTCGATTTTAACTCACAGTGAGTTTAGGACGGGCGGGGCGTGGGGGGCGAGAAGAAAACGCACTTGCAGGCCCAGAATTCAGGCCCGGGGTATTTTAACTCCTGGGCCTCGTCTGCATGCCGCCAATTAGCTGCCCGCTCGTGAAGGGTAGAAAGTGCCAGCTCGCCGATGGGAGGGAGCGGAGGTTCAGGCTGCCAGTGGGCACTGGAGGAAGGCTCGCCGGCAAGAAGGTAAGGGAGATGTTAGATGTACTCACTTCCTTTGGGGTGCAGTGATAGTTCTTGTCATTTCTAATTGAAATGTTTCAACAACCAACAAAAATATTTTTTCTTTTTCTTTTGGGTATGATATCAAATCTAAGCCTGCCTGAAGTCGAATAGAGTTATTCAATTTATGGCAGGATGTGACTAGTAGTGTCCCCCAGGGATCTGTACTGAGGCCTCAGCTTTTCACCATATATATCAATAACCTGAATGAAGGAACAGAGAGTTGCATGTTCAAGTTTGCAGATGACACTTATGTTAGGAGGAACAGTAAGTTGTATAGATGGAAGCAGCAAGTTACAAAGGAACAGAGACAGATTTAGTGAGTGAGCAAAACTGTGGCAATTCAATGTGGGGAGATTTGAGGTTATCCACTTTAGACCCAAGAAAGACAAATCGGAATATTTTCTTAAAATCAAAAGACTAAAAACTGTGGAGGAGCAAAGGGATTTAGGTGTCACTAAAAACTAGTGCACAGCTATAAAAAGCAATCAGAAAGGCTAATGGAATGTTCGCCTTTATCTCAAGAGGGTTGGAATACAAAGGGGAGGAAGTTGTGCCTCAGTTGTACAGAGCCTTGGTCAGACCCCATCTGGAGCACTGCGTTCAGTTCTGGGCACCGCACATCAGGAAGGATATATTGGCTTTGGACGGGGTACAGCACAGATTCACCAGAGTGTTACTGGGGCTTAAAGGGTTAAATTATGAGGACCGGTTGCATAAACTTGGCTTGTATTCCTTTGAATTTAGAAGGCTGGTGGATGATCTGATTGAGGTGTTTATAAATGATAAAAGGATTTAACAGAGTAGATACAGAAAAATTATTTCCTCTGGTGGGGAAATCCAGAACAAGGGTGCACAATCTTAAAATTAGAGCCAGGACGTTCAGGAGTGAAATCAGGAAGCACTTTTTCACACAAAGGGTGGTGGGAACATGGAACTATCTCCCCAAAAAGTCTGTGGATGCTGGGTCAATTGAAATTTTCAAGGCTGAGATTGACAGATTTTTATTAGGTAAGAGTATCAAGGAATAGAGATCAAAGGTGGGTAAATGGAGTTGAGGTACAGATCAGCCATGATCTAATTGAATGGCAGAACAGGCCCGAGAGGCTTAATGGCCAGCTCCTGTTCCTATGCTGCTATAGATTAGTGATACATTGTGGACAGACTTTCAGTACAACATTTGAACTGTGGTTGGGTTTTCACTGTATATGTGGTTAACAATATTTCCATGGCATCTCTTATTCCTGCAGTCGTGCGCCTGATTTTAGTCTACTTGGCTATAGCGTTTGTAAAGGAATAGCAGAAAAAATATATTTTCTCTTTCAATTAATATAATTTTGAACAGCGATTAACTTGTTTCCACATTTTAGCCAGGTATCTATCACAAAAATGTTAAGAATTTTGATCACAGTGTCCGCACACCAAGGTGATCCAGGTAAAGCATTATTAAGCAGTTTGCGTCAGGAAGCTAAGGTCAGGTTTCTATGTGGGTAATCAAGGTTCAGACTTAACCCCACCAATGTGTATTTTATGTGTCGTCCCAAAGTACCACACTTTGATTTTCTTGTGAAAGATATTCTTGTGGGTTAAGTTTTTCACAAAAGTATTTTTCCAAAATCATTTTGACTAACTTAAAGATGACATTCTGTTAAAGAAATAGGCCCGGATTTTGCGTTGAGAATAATGGCTCACCGTAAATAAGCATGTTGCTGTGCACATCTGACACTCCTGAGTGTGCTATTCATTTATTATTTTCAGCAATGTACAATGGCACTGGGAATGTCCAGCAGGTACAATCTAACCCAATTTTATACTGACATTGTACACGCATGGTATATTCAAACTCATAATAATGTTGTCAAATTAGTGTATTTCTCTGCAGACTGTTGCACATCTGTAATTCAGAGCTTGGAATATTGTGAGAAGGCGCTTCTGTATTCCAGCTCTGAGAGCATGGCACTTAATATCCATGACCTCTAAGCACCACGCTCATCTTTTTAAGGTGATTCTACATAGTGGGAGTTCAACTGGAGACCGCCTCTTATTTCTCTTACCGCCGGCTGAGTTCCTGAGTGTTAAGGAGCCAAAGTTCGGGGGAGCTGAAGGCACTGTAGACCCACGAGATGTCTGCAATGGCCGCTGGTTTCAGTGAAGTAAAGACAGGAAGCTGGTCCCGGGCATTTGCACTTTGAGTCACTGCATTACACAGCGGAGCCCAACACACCTGCAGACACCACCTCTTAATGTGCAGTGTAAAAGATGGAGAGTGGCACAAGGTGGTATAATGCCATTACTGGCATGAGTGTGTCTCATTGGAGAACAGTGGGAAAAATATGCTTGTTTCCCATACCTCTGACTTCTACTTTTCAAGACCCACACCTCCAGTATAACGTGTCACTTGTGGTGGTATTAACGAGCCTTTTGCTGGCAGCACAGTCTTGACGTAAAAGTGCCCCGATAAAACTGTGTTCACATTTTGAAGATTTTCTGTAGAGGGCAGTGTTGCACCAGTGAAGAAAACCGAATGATCACCATTGTAAACTTCTTGTTCCTTCTAACATTGGTGAATGAGCAGATCACTCATTACCTTGACATTCTTACTTCACACTGCAGCTGTTTCCTGGTGATGCCACAGCAGGTTTGCCGCAGGCTCTCATGGTGCATAATTTTCTTCATTAAAACCTCTTTTTACTAATCCTAATCTGAATGAATGGCACCGAAACACACAAAAATCAGGATTGTTACAGACTGTGTGTGCTGGGAAGGAATCCCAAGCTTTGGATCTGAGGATTATGATGTTTTGAGTTATCTTGCTTTTACAGGGGACAGTAGATATGTAAGTGACATGACGTGTTCAGTGAATTGCAGGGTGCATTGCAGATTACTTTCCAACAGACAGGGTGAAAAACAATTTGAGATACTGAAAGTTACTTTATCTTTGTTGCAGGCTTACACAGGATGGCATTCAAAAATAGAAAATAATGTACCCTTCTAAATGACTTTCTGACCTTCTCAGCCAGCTCTGTTGAACCTCTACGTTTTGGGTGAATACAAGGTTATTTTATATGCTAAGCAACAGCATACAACATTTTGCACCGTTAATTTGTCTTCTACTTTATTTTTGTGCAATTTTGTGTTCCGATAAGCTCAAGGAAAGTAGTTCAATTAGTTTAATTTAGGTAGCTTTGATATTCTGCCAATGCAGGATTCTTTCCTTGTGTTACTTTTCCTCGCGATGTTCTGGTTATTTCTCACTTTTGCTCTCAGAATTGTTTCCATCATACCCCATCACTCAGAGGGTTTATTGGGCAGCAGACTTTTCTCTGATCTCTAGCACTGATGTTGTTTCATCAATGACCAGCAGGAGGTATGGACCTATGGAGCAAGAGGGTCACAGCAACATAGTCGAGGATGGATTAAATTCATTTACAATCGTTATTTTCTGAAGCCAGCTCTGATGTTTTAGGTGTGCCATTGTGCTACTTGCATAGGAAACTGTTCCATCACTTGGGAAATTCAATAAAACCCACAAGACTACTGTGGCAATGGGAATAAAAATCTACTTGTTTCCACCCAGGGTAGTGAGAACAGGGTGAATGGGAAATTAATTTTATTCCCATGAATAAATTATAGGTTGTTCTGAAATGATTACCTACCTTCCATGGGTAAAATATAGTACACAACTTTATGGGAATATCTGTTCTTTCAGACGGGAATGGTGTGATCTTCCTGTATCTTTAAACCACCCCTTGTGCTGCTCTCTTTCTGCCACTGGCATTAGTTACAATTTAAGCCAGTTCATTGCATAAGAAAAGTAAGCATTGCAGAATGACAAAACGTGTTTTTATTTATAAAACTAAGACTTGGCTCTGAAAATGTCTGGGAAAATTATTTCTCAAGAGTTTGTTTAAGGTTTCAGACAACTTGTAAAGTGTGCAGAAATGCTTCCCCCCCAAGGACAGTCTCCACTGCCTACACAAATGTTTAGTATCTGAAGATTATCATTAGGATCTTTCAGCTCATTCAACAAATAGTTTCCATGTACAATGCTACATGTAGAAATTACTCACCATTTTCTCAGCGCTTTCTACTGCCTTCCCCAAATCTTTTGCTGGTCTCACTGTTCCCAAGAACATCAGTATTCGCTACTGATTCCACACTTGGTCTCAGTGATTCCGTGCATGTTCTCCCCAGTGTTCTCTGAACAGTCTGTGATCTATATTTTAGTGTTAATTGCTTCTAGGCTTTGGTGCAGTGGTGATCTCTTTACCACAAAGTGATTTTTTGATACCAAATTTTAAAACCCCAGAAGTGTCAGCTGAGGAGAGGAGTAGAAGACTAGGTTCACCTTGTCTAGAACAGTAGAACCAGAGGGCACGGCCTGCGTGTGAAGGAGGGTAAATTCACAACTAATCTGCGGAAACAGTATTTCAGTGAGTGAGTGGTCAATCTGTGGAACAGGCTCCCTCAGGAGATGGTGGAAGCAGTTAGTATTGATTCATTCAAATGCAAATTAGCTATAGATTTCTTTCAGAAAATAACATTTTGGGATCCAGTATATAAGTAATTTGAGACATGACATGTGGTGAGTGTAGTCTGCTCGGGAGGAGAAGGTGACTTTGGACCAATGGTTCCCAAAGCTCTCCACCACTGGGGGTTTCCTTGTGTCATGTCTGGGTCTGTTGTAAACTAATTGATAGAGATGAATTGCTGTGATTAGTCAACAACTCCATTATCATTGTATCAAACGACTACCAGAATGGTAGAAGGCGAACTAGATGGACCGTGGTCTAGCAATTCCTGTGTTCCTATTATAAAATCCAGAGTGCTGACTGTTCCAGACTCCTTGGATTTGCCTAAGTATGTAACGATAATTTCTTGTGGACGTCACCGTTACAGTGAATTTGTCAGTGAAGTGGGATATTGGGGAGGGGGAATGGTAAAAACTAGATCTTGGATAATAAAGGGTAAATGTGTGCAGGATTTAGAAAAACGTTTCACTTCAGGGCACATGCTGCTATGAGGCACCTGTCAACAGCTTACTGTCTTGATCCAGTTGTCAAGTACAGCAGTTCAAAATGACATGTTCTGTTTAAACACAGTGCAAGGCTTGCCATTAACATGTGTTCTGCCACTTTATCACAAATTCCAACCGACTAAATGCAGCAAGCCACGTACGGCACTTGTGTAGGGCAAATTTTAATTATGCCATTAACTGTAATTATGCAATTCAAATTGAATATTTTACACAGCAAAGAGAAGAGACCATGAAACTTAATGTTTTTATCGAGTACTTTACAGGTAACACAGACTGAATGCATAAATAACTGATTTGCTTCAAATAATTTCTAAAGCTGTTCATCCCTGAGCTCAGTATTGCTGCCAAATGCAGATAAGCAGTCTGGCGCACTGGATTTCTGGTGCACTAAATATTTGTGAAATGGGGTTCTGTGCTGTGCCTTGGAAATGTACTTGACATTGAGACTTTTCAGGAGATGCGAGTGCTATCACATGAACTTCAAAGTTTATCATCATGTGTGTACTAGGAAAAAAGAAAGTGCTTTTCAGCTGCTGCCTGTTTCTTTCTGCAAGGCTGGTAAGCACCACTTAATAAGGCCCTAGAGCAGTTGTCCTGCAATTTACTAGTTGCCGTGTTTTTGCGCGCATTAATATTTCTACTTGTGGTGACAACATTGACAAAAAAAAAAATTGGCTGTAATAGTGTGAAGGGGATGTGATAATATATTTTATGATGATTTAGTAATTGTTAAAACAATATAATGATATTGCAGTAAATTGTCAGATAGGAACAATTATCATCTATTTGGTTCGGTCAGCTCTCTCACTATTGGCTGAATCGTGCTCACAGAGATACCATAAGTTTGCACAAACAGTACCTTACATAGAACTTTGGTTCAGGGTTTTTTGATTTTTTACATTGCTCTTATAAATAATTTAGTGCATAATTTAATGTTGGAAATAGCATTTTTCTGTAATTCTGTCTCCCTAAGGAAGCAGGGCTGATGTTTTTGAGGATGTGGCACTGGGTTTTTTCAGCATGTTGCAGCCGCTAAATCTACTGCTGCATAAAATCTTTTCCTCTTGTGAGAATGTTGGAGTAAAATGCTACAACTGGCTGGACCTCACCTGAGTTTTGCAATCCAAGCCCTGCCTCTTAATATCAATAGGGAAAGCTTGTGCAGGGACCTTCACCTGTAGCACATCGGGCTTAAGAGCAAATCATAGAATCATAGAAACTTACAGCACAGAAGGAGGCCCTTCGGCCCGTCATGCCTGTGCTGGCTCTTTGAAAGAGCCATCGTGCTCAGTCCCACACTCCTGCTTTTTTGTCCGTAACCCTGTAAGTTCCTCATCCTCAAGTAAATCCTGGCAAGGCAGCAGCTCTTTGGGGAGGCTGCAGCTTGTCATAAAAGGGAAAGTTGTGGTAATGGCAGAAAAATGGACTCATTGTTCACAATGGCACAGTACAGACATGTGGGGAACACCGCATTCTTCGATTGTGATGAGTTGGAGGTCCTGCTGTAGGAGGTACACGAAAGGAGGGTGGCTCTATGTGGGCCCGAAGGCTCCCTTGTACTTAGCTTCAAATGAGGAAGGAGTGTAGTATCAGTCGCAAGGTGAAGGTATGTGTGCTCCTCACTTTTGCACACATTATCTGTTGTGCTCACAAAGCATGACACAAACCTAAGGTGAGAACTGCTACACTTTCAGGCATTGAGCACAAACATTGCCCTTTTGCACACACTCTTTCATTATTTCTAAGTTGCATGCCACATTCCTCTTAAAAGGTGGAGGTGGCAGCTGGGCAAATGCAAACAAGGTGAAACATTCAGGCTGAGGTGTTCCTTTGCTGTTGGGGGGGGGGGGGGGTTTCTCGGTAAGATCAGCACTCAATGACACAAAGAATAGTCTTGGTCTTCTGAAAACCATCCACCAACTGTTTCTTCTCCTTCAAATAATGCAGGCACGGTGGAATGCCATAATAAACACTGATGTGAATCTTTCATCAGGGACAGAGTGACTGAGCATTTGAACAAGTATGAGCTGATCAAAAAGAGTCAGCAGGATTTGTGAAGGGTAGGTCATGCCTGACTAGTTGAATTTTTTAAGGAGAACACTAACAAGGTGTCTATGGATGTTGTCTATAGGGATTTCCAGAAGGCATTTGATAAGGTTCCACACAAGAGATTATTAGCAAAAATGAGAACACTTGGAATGGGAGGTAACCTTGTGATATGGGTTGGTAATTGGTTGGGAGGTAGGACACAGAGAGTAAGAATAAAGGGAATGTACTCTGAATGGCGGATGTGACAGGTGGTGATCTGTACTGGGGCCTCAGCTTTTCACCATATATATCACTGACTTGGATGAAGGAACAGAGAATCGTACATCCAAATTTACAGATGACACTAAATTAGGAGGCACAGCAAATTGTGTAGATGGGACCAGAAAGTTACAAAGGGACATACTCTATCAAATTCTTTCATAATTTTGAGCACCTGCATTAAATCTCCCCTTAACCCTCTCTGCTCAAAGAAAAATAATCTCAGCTTCTCTAGTCTTTCCGGATAATAGAAGTCCCTCACCTCTGGTATAGTTCTGGTAAATCTCTTCTGTACTTTCTCCAAGGCTTTGACATCCTTCCCAAAGTGTGGAGCCTAGAATTAGACACAACACTCTAGCTGAGGCCTAACCAATGATCTATAAAGTTTTAGCATAACTTCCTTGCCGTGGCTCAGTAGTAGCACTCTCCCCTCTGAGTTAGAAGGTTGTGGGTTCAAGTCTCACTCCAGAGATTTGAGCACAAAGCCTAGGCTGAGGGAGTGCTGCACTGTCGGAGGCGCCGTCTTTCGGATGAGACGTTAAACCGAGGTCCCGTCTGCCCTTTCAGGTGGACGTAAAAGATCCCATGGCACTATTTTGAGGAAGAGTTCTACTAGTGTGCTGGCCAATATTTATTCCTCAACCAACATCACTAAAACAGATTAGCTAATCATTATCACATTGTTGTTTATGGAACCTTGCTGTGCGCAAAATTGGCTGCTGCGTTTTCTATATTACCACAGCGACTACACTTCAAAAGTACTTAATTGACTGTAAAGTGACTAAGGACATCCTGAGGCCATGAAAGGTGCTATATAAGTGCAAGTTCTTTTTTCTCTTTGCTTTTGTACTCTATGCCTCTATTTATAAAGCGAAGGGCCTCATATGGTTTTATAAAAGCTTTACCAACTTTTTCTGCTGCCATCAAAGATTTGTGTATGTGCTCCCCATGCCTCTTTGTTCCTGTACCCCCTCCAAAAATAGACGATTTCGTTTATATTGTCTCTCCTCATTCTAACTCCCAAAATGCATCACTTCACATTTCTCTGCATTAAATTCCATCTGCCATGTGTCTGCCCATTTCATCAGTCTATGTCCGCCTGAAGTCTGTTACTTTTCTCCTCCCTTTGTTACCTGCAGACTTTGAAATTGTGCCCCCATACCCAAGTCCAGATGATTAATATACATCAAAAAGAGCAGTGGTCCTAATACTGGGGGGCACCACTGTATTCTTCCCTCCAGTCTGAAAAAGAACAATTTACCACAACTCCCTGCTTTCTGTCTCTTAGCCAATTCCATATACATTCTGCCACTGCCTCTTTAATCCCATGGGCTTCAATTTTGCTAACAAGCTAACAAATAGATAAAGGGAACTATTATCAGTGCCTATGAGGATCAGAAATCAGGGTATGTTCTATACCTTTTCAGATGATTTTAGTAGATAGGATTTCAAGGTATTAAACAGTAACTGTTGGACAAAATATTACCAACTGCTTCTTGTACCCAGCAAGGCTTTATATTATTTGCAAGGACACTTGTGTTGGCTGCACAACAGTACTCAACTGCACTTCAAAAGTAATTCATTGGGTAAATTTCTTGAAGATATTTGGATGTGATAAGCCAATATATAAATGCAGGTATTGTTGTAAAATCCTTCAACGCTGTGAAGTGATGCATCTGTAAGATCTCCCAAGCAATTTCTCACAACAAAGAAAGAATTGAAGATTTATGGGCTTCTGAAATAGCATGATGTTTTTGCTGCTACGTGTTGTAGATATGGAATGCTGAGTTTATTTCCTTTCCTTTCTTCATCTGCCCTGAAGGATCTCATGCTGATGGGTGGCGATTGCATCCTCCATACCGTGTACAATTGGCCATTCTTTTTTAATGAATAAAATGTTATTTATTTTTTTGGATTGTACCGTAGACTTCATTAAGAACCATTGAACTGTATGAACATAATGTGGAGATGCCGGTGTTGGACTGGGGTGGACAAATGTGAGAAGTCGCACAACACCAGGTTATAGTCCAACAGCTTTATTTGAAATCACAAGCTTTCGGAGCGCTGCTCCTTCGTCAGGTGAAGTGAAGAGATGCATATAGGCACAGCATATATAGTCAGAGAACACTGCCAGATGATTACAGTTAATCTTTCTAACTGCCCTTTATCACACCTCGGCAGAGAGATAATCACGGCAATCAAAGGTGTGGATGGTGTCCAAACAGGTCAGTCAGGAAAACATTACATCAAAGACAATGAGGTGGGGTCACAAGGGGTCAAATGTGGCAGATGCTGGGGTCTGTATGGAAAACAAAAGACTTTTTTTGCTGGAAATCACAGCAGGTCCGGCCGCATCTGTGTAGAGAGAACAAGCCAATGACGACTCGAGTCTGGATGACTCTACGTCAGGTGGGGTTACATGTAGCGTGACATGAACCCAAGATCCCAGTTGAGGCCGTCCTCATGGGTGCGGAACTTGGCTATCAGTTTCTGCTCGACGATTTTGCGTTGTCGTGTGTCTCGAAGGCCGCCTTGGAGAACGCTTACCCGAAGATCGGAGGCTGAATGTCCTTGACTGCTGAAGTGTTCCCTGACTGGGAGGGAACACTCCTGCCTGGCGATTGTTGCGCGGTGTCCGTTCATACGTTGTCGCAGTGTCTGTATGGTCTCGCTATGTACCATGCTCCGGGGCATCCTTTCCAGCAAAAAAAGTCTTTTGTTTTCCATACAGACCCCAGCATCTGCCACATTTGACCCCTTGTGACCCCACCTCATTGTCTTTGATGTAATGTTTTCCTGACTGACCTGTTTGGACACCATCCACACCTTTGATTGCCGTGATTATCTCTCTGCCGAGGTGTGATAAAGGGCAGTTAGAAAGATTAACTGTAATCATCTGGCAGTGTTCTCTGACTATATATGCTGTGCCTATATGCATCTCTTCACTTCACCTGACGAAGGAGCAGCGCTCCGAAAGCTTGTGATTTCAAATAAAGCTGTTGGACTATAACCTGGTGTTGTGCGACTTCTCACATGTATGAACATAGACTGACATTCAAGTCATAACATGCAGAACATCAGCATCACAATCCGTGGTAAAATTATTACATTAAAATTTCAAATTATACCATTTAGTTAATATTGTCTCTCCTCCTTCTTCCTCCCAAAATGCATTACTTCACATGTCTCTGCATTAAATGCAGTCTGCCATGTGTCTGCCCATTTCACCAGTCTATGTCCTCCAGAACCCTTTCTAACTAACCCACGAAAAAGGGAAAAGAAATAGCAAAAACCTTGAAACAAAAAGGGGAAAGACTAAAGAAAGGAACAGGTGCTATGATCCATTCCTAGATTGGCCCATATCCTTCATCATAGGCCCCTCATTTTCAGTGTCCCTAAGAGAGCAGTTGGGTGACAAATGACTAGAGGTGACACAGTCTTCCATTTCAGTCCTGTGCTGCAATGGCCGTTCTCATCCCTTCCCAAATCTGATGGTAGAAAGTTCCTTTCCTACATTTAGGGCCTTGGGGGATGTTTTACTATGTTAAAGGCGCTATATAATTGCAAGTTTTTATTGTTAGTCTATATAGCCATCATATGTGCTTGCAGCAAGGGCAGCTGGCCTTCCTGCTCTCAATGCTCTACTGTTGGTCAGACAACTGAAATTTTAAACTACATTAGTACTGTACTGTGAAAACAAGCTCGATGCTGGGAACATTTTACAAAAACCTTTGAAAGTACCAGAAAATGCCAACTTGTATCAACGTATACAATCTGGGGCAGATGATTGGAATTTTATATGTCAAAAAGGTGGCATGCTAACTTGAAATCTGTAACTGAGCTTTTTGTGTGTGATCTTAACTGTTAATTATGATGTGATAATGGCTTTCAGTGTCGAAGTTTAACTAATCCGAAAGCTTTGATGTACAAACAGCATTGCAGTCAAGGTCTAATTCCTTGAATTTACATAAAGTGTTTATGGCTAATTTCCTCATCTAACTTTATAATTATGACCCTGAATTGCAGACAACTATTGATAGTTAAAGGGACATTCATTTAGGGCAAACGCTTTAAAATAATAATTGAGAAGGACATAAGCATGACGAAGACCAGGGTAATCGATTGGAGAAAAGCTGATTTTGAGGGGCTGAGAATAGAACTTGGGAAAATAAAATGAACAACTATATTGGCAAACAATGACGTAGAACAGCAATGGGAAACATTTAAAACGGCGTTCAACAGAGTCCCGGAAAAATATATTCCGCTAAAAAACAACAAGCTAAACACTAATGAGACACCATGGATGAATAAAGCCATAAGGGAAAAATTGAGGTCAAGGAAAGAGGCATACACTAAGTACATGGACAGCAGGGGAGACCATGATAAGGGAAAATACAAAGAGATTAGGAGAGAAGTCAAAAAAACAATTAGAAAGGCAAAGAGAAACTATGAAATTAAATTATCAAGGAACATAAAACAAAATGGTAAAATATTTTACAGGCACAGCAATAAAAAAAGGAAGGTTGGGATGGGAATAGGGCCACTAAGGGATGGACAGGATAATATTACAGGCAGTGATAGAGAGATGGCAGAAATATTAAATAATTACTGTGCCTCAGTATTTACCAGGGAGATAGAACAAGTGGGGATGACATTGGATCATGAGATTAGTAATGAAATAACTGCATTTAAAATAAAAAGAGAGATATATTAAATAGACTAATCAATCTCAAAGAGGAAAAAAACCCTGGTCCGGATGGATTACATTCGCACATTTTAAAAGAATCTAGGGAAGAGATAGCAGAGGCATTACTGCACATATTTAATAATTCATTAGAACAAGGTGTAGTGCCAGAGGACTGGCGGATAGCTAACATAATACCTATATTTAAGAAGGGAGATAGAACATGTTCAGGGAACTATAGACCAGTCAGCTTAACATCGGTGGTAGGAAAAATAATGGAATCCCTACTAAAGGAGAAAATAGAAGAACATCTAGAAACCAAAAATAAACAATGAATAGTCAGCATGGATTTCAAAAGGGAAAGTCTTGCTTGACCAACCTCATTGAATTTTTTGAAGAGGTAACAGAGAGAGTAGACAAGGGTAATGCAGTAGCTGTAATTTATCTAGATTTTCAAAAGGCCTTCGATAAGGTACCACATAATAGACTAATGAATAAGGTCAGAGAAAGCGGAGTCAGGGGACAAGTAGCAGAATGGATAGCTAGCTGGCTTCAAGACAGAAAACAAAGAGTAGGGGTAAAGGGTAGTCATTCAGAGTGGCAGAAGGTGGGTAGTGGTGTTCCACAAGGATCAGTGTTGGGACCACTGTTGTTCAAAAATTTATATTAACGATTTAGACATTGGAATCAAAAACACAATTTCTAAATTTGCGGATGACACCAAATTGGGGGGGGATAGTCAATGCTGAGGAGGACTGCAACAAATTACAGGAAGACATTAATAAACTTGCAGAATGGGCATATAATTGGCAAATGAAATTCACCACAGATAAATGTGAGGTATTACATTTTGGTAGGAAGAATAGGGAGGTCACTTATTACCTGGAGGGTGCGAGTCTAGGTGGGGTAGAGGAGCAAAGGGATCTCGGAGTACAAATACACAAATCACTAAAAGTAGTGACGCAGGTTAATAAGGCCATAAAAAAGCAAACCAAGCACTAGGGTTTATTTCTAGAGGGATAGAATTGAAAAGTAGGGAAGTTATGCTAAACTTGTATCGAACCTTGGTTCGACCACACTTGGAGTACTGCATATAATTCTGGTCGCCATATTATAAAAAGGATATAGAGGCACTGTAGAGGGTGCAGAGAAGATTTACAAGGATGATACCAGAAATGCGAGAGTATACCTATCAGGAAAGGATGAATAGGCTGGGTCACTTTTCGCTTGAAAAAAGAAGTCTGAGGGGTGACCTAATTGAGGTCTTTAAAATTATGAAAGGTTTTGATAGAGTAGATACAGAGAGAGTGTTTCCACTTGTGGGGAAGAGCAAAACTAGAGGCCATCAATATAAGATAGTCACCAAGAAATCCAATAGGGAATTCAGAAGAAACTTCTTTACCCAGAGAGTGGTGAGAATGTGGAACTCGCTACCACAGAGATTAGTTGAGGCAAATAGCATTTAAGGGGAGGCTAGATAAGCATATGAGGGAGAAGGGAATAGAGGGTTATGCTGATAGAGTTAGATGAAGAAAGATGGGTGGAGGCTCGAGTGGAGCATAAACGCCAGCATGGACTGCTTGGGCTGAATAGCCTGTTTCTGTGCTGTATATCCTATATAATCCTATGTAAACATTTGCTATGAAAATTGTAGCTACGGCTACACTATTGCCTTATGGACTCCCCGTTCTGAATTTGCCAGTGGGTTGAATAAAGCCTTACTTCATCAAGTGGAGATGCCGGCGTTGGACTGGGGTGGACAAAAATGAGAAGTCGCACAACACCAGGTTATAGTCCAACAGATTTATTTAATTTTACAAGCTTTCGGAGCTATCGCTCCTTCGTCAGGTAAGTTAGCAATGAGAGAATCTCCCAGAATTCACAATTTAAACCCAGACAAAATCTATTCACATTATTCGCTACAACAAAGAGCACAGCCAAGACAATGAGATGTGTCCCAGGGGGTCCAGCGTGTCAAACCACCTGCTGGCTGCATATCCTGTCAATTTGTGTTCTTGTGTTTTTAAAAAAAAAAACAAAAAAAAACAACAAAAAAAAAAAAACCCCTGGGAAGACCGGCCATGATGTCAAGTCACGTTCTGTATCGTGACATGAACCCGATATCGCGATTGAGGCCATCCTCATGAGTGCGGAACTTGGCTATCAGTTTCTGCTCTATGATTTTGCGCTGTCGTGTATCTCGAAGGCCGCCTTGGAGAACGCTTACCCGCAGATCCGAGGCTGAATGCCCCTGGCTGCTGAAGTGTTCCCCGACTGGGAGGCAACCCTCCTGCCTGGCGATTGTTGCGAACACGGGACACAACCAACCGAGTACCCTACGTCGTCCAGTACTTCCCCGGAGCGGAAAAACTACGCCATGTTCTTCGCAGCCTTCAACATGTCATCGATGACGACGAACACCTTGCTAAGGCCATCCCCACGCCTCCACTACTCGCCTTCAAGCAGCCGCCTAACCTCAAAAGTACCATCGTTCGCAGCAGATTACCCATCTTTCAGGAGAACAGCAACCAAGACACCACACAACCCTGCCACGGCAACCTCTGCAAGACATGCCAAATCATGGACACAGATACCATCATTACACGTGAGGACACTACCCACCAGGTACACGGTACATACTCATGTGACTCGGCCAACGTTGTCTACCTGATACGTTGCAGTAAAGGATGCTCCAGAGCATGGTACATCGGCGAGACCATGCAGACACTGAGACAACGTATGAACGGACACCGCGCAACAATCGCCAGGCAGGAGGGTTGCCTCCCAGTCGGGGAACACTTCAGCAGCCAGGGGCATTCAGCCTCGGATCTGCGGGTAAGCGTTCTCCAAGGCGGCCTTCGAGATACACGACAGCGCAAAATCATAGAGCAGAAACTGATAGCCAAGTTCCGCACTCATGAGGATGGCCTCAATCGCGATATCGGGTTCATGTCACGATACAGAACGTGACTTGACATCATGGCCGGTCTTCCCAGGGGTTTTTTTTTTTTTTTTTGGTTGTTTTTTTTTTAAAAACACAAGAACACAAATTGACAGGATATGCAGCCAGCAGGTGGTTTGACACGCTGGACCCCCTGGGACACATCTCATTGTCTTGGCTGTGCTCTTTGTTGTAGCGAATAATGTGAATAGATTTTGTCTGGGTTTAAATTGTGAATTCTGGGAGATTCTCTCATTGCTAACTTACCTGACGAAGGAGCGATAGCTCCGAAAGCTTGTAAAATTAAATAAATCTGTTGGACTATAACCTGGTGTTGTGCGACTTCTCATTTTTACTTCATCAAGGCTGTCTATTTATCAACTATGAATGCTCATTTATATCCATTGACAGTAGTAGATAATGGAAGGTTATTTATACTTAACTGACGACACCTAAATGTCTTGTCTATTATCTTTCCCTGTCAGTGCTATGATTTGAAGCCAAGATTTTTCTCGTGACACATTGCTAATAGCCTATTTATTACACATAGAGATAACTTAGTCCCTCACAGACACATGTACACTATCTTCTGTACAGACTGTGATGACACATAAGTAGGCGATTTTGGGGTTATAGTTTTAGTCTTTGTCATTGTTTAACTTTTTCATTGGTATCGAATACACACTTTCGACTAAAATATCTGCAGAGCAAAATTAGCTCATATTTGGTTTGCCACAGTTGAGACTGCCTACAGTCATTAACTTTATTTTTAATGCAGTCAATTCATAATTTTTTTTGTGATGGGGGAAGGGGCGGGGGGAGAAGGTGAATTGAAAGTAGATTTGTTTATTTTACCCCTTTAGGTTTTCTTGTCACACGCATCATACTCTGAGATAGTGGGAAAGCCTCTACCAGTGCTCTTC
The DNA here is from genome assembly GCA_030390025.1 of Squalus acanthias. Classification (NCBI taxonomy): domain Eukaryota; kingdom Metazoa; phylum Chordata; class Chondrichthyes; order Squaliformes; family Squalidae; genus Squalus; species Squalus acanthias. The sequence continues at coordinate 36,557,559 of CM059440.1, read as the reverse complement.
TGTAACCAGTTGCTATGTGACTCTTCCTGTGACCTTTTATCTCCTTCTCCATAGGGACGCACCTACCCTTCACTCCAGTGTGCTCATGATGGTGTGGTTGGGAAACAGGAACACCACGTATTGGATCATGACTGTTAATCACCATCCTACCACTTGGAGCCCTTGTACATTGTACCACTAACGTGCTGCTCCCACAGCTACACTGACTTTTTAGAAAAAAAATGTTTTGGTTGAATTAAGTGCCTATTAGGTGAGGGATGGAACACTTCCCCACTTTGGCCACTTTGCATCAGAATCAAGCCCTTCCAAGTTAGGTCCAGCATTAGATACAAAGTGAAGACCCCTCCTCCCTGCCCCAACCAAGTGCCTCAGCCCGCACCTCAGAAGAGCACTCCCCACACCAGTGGGATTTTTATTCCATTTCCTACACCAGTCACCCGGTGACTCCTCTGAATGAGATTGTCAGTTTGTACCAAATTAGGGGCAGTGGGCCCACACCAATAAGGAGCTGTATTTAGACTATCTAAACTCATCAACTTTATTTTTAATGCAGTCAATTCATAAAGCTGTTTAATGAAATGTAACCAAATAAGTCCCTGAGTGTAGCTGTCTGCTTCCCAACAGCTTCATTTAGGTTTGGTCCTGAGAGTTCCTGTCTGTTGGCAGCCATTGTCGTGGAATTAACCAGCTCTTAATTAGGCTGTTTGATGGGGCACGGTGTTGTAGCTAAATGCTTCATTTCAAAAAGGAGAAAATCCGACCTAGTCAGCTCACATTATTTGAATTGTGCCTTCTGCCGGCTTACCGTGAAGAGAATTGTCTGTAGGGTGAGGTCAATCTGTCTTTTTGGCTGAAGGAAGTTGCTTGATGACCAGATGGAGAGTGCACTGTGGCTGGATGCTTCACTTCAGGGGAACTGAAAAATAAATGACATGGAATTTGTTGCCATGCAATATCTACTCTGATGCTCTAGTCAACCCACTGACTGCTAAATTATTTATGAAACACTCCACTTCAAGTTATCCCAGCATGCTATTACTGATCCTGGTCAATCTGGAGTAAATGAATTGCTGCAATGTCTAGTGCATGTAACCACTTTACTGTGAAAGCGACACAGCGTCTTTAAGTAGCATTTTAGAAATTTGCTTCAATTTCACTGCTTCATGGTGAGTAAGTGGACCAATGAAAAGAAAAGCTTTTTTTTATTGTGTCTTAAAGTGCACCAGTTAAACTGATGGATCAAGATTAAGAGCCTGGGACGGCAGCACCCAAAACTTTCTTTGTGGGGCCCGGACGAGGACTCCTGTAACTTTTCAACTTGCCCATAAAGGCCTCCGCTTCTTACCGGAGGGGGAGGGGTCATGTGAGGGGAAATTTAGAAATGTAAAGAGAAAGGTCAAGGCAATAGAGCAGTGTAGCGATTTGGGTAAAAATAAGCAGAGTGTGACAGGAAGGGAGAGAGAGTTTAACGGTAGCAGTGCAGCAGAGAATAAGGTCAAAGCAGGGAATAATGGTAAATTTTTTTAAATTAAAGGCTCTTTATCTGAATGCACGAAGCATTTGTAACAAGATAGATGAACTAGTGGCACAAATAGAGATAAATGGGTTTGATGTAATAGCCATTACAGAGACGTGGTTGCAAGGTGACCAAGGTTGGGAACTAAATGTGCCAGGGTACTTGATGCTTCGAAAAGACAGGCAGAATGGAAAAGGAGGGGGGTAGCCCTGATAAAGGATGACATAAGGACAGTAGAGAGAAAGGATCTCGGCTCGGAAGATCAGGAAGTAGAATCAGTATGGGTGGAGATAAAGAATAACAAGGGGCAGAAAACACCGGTGGGAGTAGTATATATGCCCCCTAACAGTAACTATACCGTTGGACAGAATATTAATCAAGAAATAGTAGGCGCTTGTAACAAAGGTAATGCAATAATCGTGGGGGACTTTAATCTTCATATAGACTGGACAAATCAAATTGGCAAAGGTAGTCTGGAGGACGAGTTCATGGAATGCATTCGGGACAGTTTCCTGGAACAATACTCATGGAACCAACTAACGAACAGGCTATTTTAGATCTTGTATTGTGTAATGAGACAGGGTTAATTAGCAATCTCATAGTAAAGGATCCTCTGGGGCAGAGTGATCATAATATGATAGAATGTCACATTAAGTTTGAGAGTGACTTGCCTAAGTCCAAAACTAGAGTCTTAAACTTAAATAAAGCCAATTACATAGGCATGAGGGGCGAGTTGGCTAAGGTAGATTGGAAAAATAGATTGAAAGATGTGGTGGTAGATAAGCAGTGGCTAGCATTTAAAGAAATATTTCATAATTCTCAACAAAAATACATTCCATTGAGAAACAAAACCCCCACGGGAAAAGTGATCCATCCGTGGCTAACTAAAGAAGTTAAGGATAGCATTAGATTGAAAGAAGAAGCTTATAATGTTGCGAAGAATAGTAGTAAGCATGAGGATTGGGAGAGTTTCAGAAACCAGCAAAGGATGATCAAAAAATTGATAAAAAGGGAAAAAATAGAATATGAGAGAAAACTAGCAAGAAATATAAAAACAGATTGTAAGAGCTTCTACAAGTATGTAAAAAGGAGAGAGTAGCAAAAGTAAACATTCGTCCCTTAGAGGCTGAGACAGGACAAATTATTATGGGGGAATAAAGAAATGGCAGAAACATCAAACAAATATTTTGTATCTGTCTTCACAAGGGTCTAATGAGGGTGAGGAACTTAACGTAATTAACGAGAAAAAGTACTAGAGAAACTAATGGGACTAAAAGCCGACAAATCCCCTGGACCTGATGGGCTACATCCTCGGGTTCTAAAAGAGGTGGCTGTAGAAATAGTGGGTGCATTGGTTTTGATCTTCCAAAATTCCCTAGATTCTAGAACAGTCCCAGCAGATTAGAAGGTAGCAAATGTAACACCACTATTCAAGAAAGGAGGGAGAGAGAAAACAGGGAACCACAGGCCAGTTAGCCTGACATCAGTAGTCGGGAAAATGCTGGAATCCATTGTTAAGGAAGTGGTATCAGGGCACTTAGAAAATCATAACATGATTAGGCAGAGTCAACATGGTTTTCTGAAAGTGTTTGACAAATTTATTAGAGTTTTTTGAGGGTGTAACTAGCAGGGTAGATAAAGGGGAACCAGTGGATGTAGTATATTTGGATTTCCAAAAGGCATGCGATAAGGTGCCACATAAAAGGTTATTACACAAGGTAAGGGCTCATGGGGTTGGTGGTAATATAGTAGCATGGATAGAGGATTGGTTAACTGACAGCAAACAGAGAGTAGGGATAAACGGGTCTTTTTCAGGTTGGCAGGCTGTAACTAGTGGGGTGCCACAAGGATCAGTGCTGGGGCCTCAGCAATTTACAATCTATATTAATGAACTAGATGAGGGGACCGAGTGTAATGTATCCAAATTTGCTGACGATACAAAGCTAAGTGGGACAGTAAGCTGTGAGGAGAACACAGAGTCTGCAAAGGGATATAGATAGACTAAGTGAGTGGGCAGTAAGGTGGCAGATGGAGTATAATGTGGGAAAATGTGAGGTTATTCACTTTGGTAGGAAGAATAGAAAAACAGAATATATTTTAAATAGTAAGAAACTTTTAAATGCTGGTGTTCAGAGAGATTTGGGTGTCCTCGTGCAAGAAACACAGAAAGCTAGCATGCAGGTACAGCAAGTAATAAGGAAGGCAAATGGCATGTTGGCCTTTATTACAAGGGGGTTGGAGTATAAGAGTAAGGAAGTCTTGCTACAATTGTACAGGGCCTTGGTGAGACCACACCTGGAGTACAGTGCACAGTTTTGGTCTCCTTATCTAAGGAAGGATATACTTGCCTTGGAGGCGGTGCAACGAAGGTTCACTAGATTGATTCCTGGGATGAGCGGGTTGTCCTATGATGAGAGATTGTGTAGAATGAGCCTATACTCTCTGGAGTTAAGAAGAATGAGAGGTGATCTCATTGAAACATACAAGATTCTGAAGGGGATTGACAGGGTAGATGCTCAGAGGTTGTTTCCCCTGGCTAGAGTGTCTAGAACTAGGGGGCATAGTCTCAGGATAAGGGGTAGGCCATTTAGGACTGATATGAGGAGGAATTTCTTCACTCAGAGGGTTGTGAATCTTTGGAATTCTCTGCCCGAGAGGGCTGTGGATGCTGAGTCTTTGAGTATATTCAAGGCTGAGATAGATAGATTTTTTGACTCTAAGGGAATCAAGGGATATGGAGATTGGGCAGGAAAGTGGAGCTGAGGTCAATGATCAGCCATGATCTTATTGAATGGCGGAGCAGGCTCGAAGGGCCGTATGGCCTACTCCTGCTCCTATTTCTTATGTTTTTATGTTCTTATATTTCACTGAGTTGCCCCAATGTGGCAGACACTTGTCCAGTTTGCCATTAAAATAGCTTTGGGGTCCTTTGTACATTAGAGAACCCCGATTTACATATATTCATGAGGCTCTTGCCCGAGTCTGGCAGTCGCATCAACCGTCCAAGAAAACAGCACCATTAAAATGGCCACAGGGTGTTAAATGAACGATAAGTGTACCACTTTGAATTTCACTTCCATTTCACCTGGTTTCTGTAATCTGTATTCGTTGACTTAATGGGGGGGTGGTGGGGAAATTTTAACTTGCAGTTATACAGCTCCTTTCACGACCTCAGAACGTCCCAAAACGCTTCACAGTCAGTTAAGTACTTTTGAACTGTAGTCACAGTTGCAATTAGGAAAACACTGCAGCCAATTTGCGGACAGCAAGATCCCACAAACAGCATGAGATAAATGACCAGCTAATCAGTTATGGTGATGTTGGTTGAAGGATAAATGTTGGCCAGAGACAGAGAAATCTGATGACCTTGAAGGACACCCTGGTACCATCATGGCCCGCTAGGGTCTAGGAACCTATGCTCTATGTGACATCCAGAACCTCTTTTCCTTTGATAAGTGTGGATTTATAAAAGTAACACAAGTTTATGATGTTACAGGCCCTTTCACCTGCACCAACAGGATTTGGATCCAACCAGGACTGATGGTATCAAGGTCCTAAACGAAATGAACTTGGGTCTGAATCCATTTCCTGTGGTTATGAACTCATGCCATGAAACAGCCCCATATCTACATGGATGGCTGCAGTGGGATACTGAAGTGGTACCTTGGTGCAGTATGGAATTGTTTTTTTAAATTGGAATTATGGCACATTGTTGGGGCTGGATGGGGGGGAATTTCTCCCTGGAAAGCTTCACCTGATCAGGGTAGTAATGATCTTTGGTCCATTGAGAGAATTGTTCCATTCCTCAGCACTGCCAACACTGATCCAGAAATTCAGATTAATCCAACTAACAAAAAATGGGGAAATGAATAATTCATTTGCATGTCTGTAATAAATTGCTAAGTGCAGAAAGAAAACTGGTAAATAAGTTATATAGGCGCTTTGCCATAAAGTAATCATTGCAGCCAGCAATAAATCCCACTAAAGAGATCTGGAACAGTTGTTTGTGGAAAATGATTGAAGGGGAAGAAAGGAGAGGTTTAAAAGTTGTAAGATTTTTTCATTGTTTTGTGTCCTTTTTCAGGCTGTTTACTTCCACACATCCCTAAACTGCACCCACATTGCAATAATTGTGGAGGTGGTGGCCATTGCGAAGAAGCGTGAAGGTAATGAACAGGTTCTCTCGTGTGGGTTTGGAATTCTCCACTTGTACAACAGGCAGAAGCTTACACCAGATGCAGCTCAAAGTCAAAATGCTAAAAGGTTAGTACTTAGGGTTACCATCTGTAGTTTTACAATAATTGCATTAGATTTACATACAGCGAAACCTAGTCCTACGGATACTCGCAAATGACGGACATTTCATGACGGTCCGAAATATTTTACATTATAAAAGATACAAGAGGTACTCTGAAATGACAGACACTCGTAAATTATGGACTACGGACAGCCTTCAATGTACCAAGCCCTATTTATTTAGTGTATTTTACACCTTAAAACACAGGACACTGACAAAGGCTTTGACATTTGGATCTGGTGGCTTTCTCCCGTAAGGACCTGTGTCAAAATGCTGTCACTGGTCAACTCTGCTTCAATTGCCCTTGATGTTAATGATACCGATACTCCGCTATCTTGCATCAGGCAACAAGCTTGGACAGGCGGTAGGCGTTGGACTGTGGCCCAGGGTGTGCACTAATGCGCTGGAGTTTCCGTCCTTATTTCCTCCATCTGGCTGTGTAACTCATTCTGAGATACCCATTTTGTTCTGCCGCCATTGCTTCGCCCTCTGCCCTGACCATTCAATCGGTTGTTATTTTTTTCCTCGGTGGGCCCTCTGTCAACCTAACTCCTTCCACTCTAAAGGCCAGGGCTTCATCGATTGGAGTTTCACTCAGAGTCTCCAAATACCACCAGTACAACGCATCTGATGTCTTTAGAAGGTCTCCTACAGTTCTAGTCTTGGACCAGGGCGGACGGACCTGACTCTTGATTTCTAGAATCAATCCCTCAAGCATGCATCAGGCTGCATCTGTTCTTTTTGAATTACCCTGATACATAAAATACTACAAACCTGACCATTTGGAAAATATGGACACCTGCAAAATACGGACAGCTGATGGCAGTCCCCTCGGTGTCCATAATTCACAGGTTTCGCTGCATTTTTTTCTCGTGCACTCGCCGCTCGATATATGGGCATGTTCTTGTAATGTCTGTTTACTTTTCTAAAAAAAAATAAATGAAGGCGGTGAGGATGTTATTTTGTATTTATCGCAGTGAACATGCTGGGAATTAGGACACTTTTCTACAATTTTCAGCCATTGTCTGCTTTAAGCACTTCTGCGGCAGGTATAGCACAGCAAGACGCAGGGTAAAGCTTATTTCTGCTCTGATTAAGCCAATTGCCATAAGCCCAGCTTCAGAAGAGCCTCCCCGTTACATTTCTGTTTCACAACCCAGCCAAAATAGCAGCCCCAATTGTGTATGTGCAGTTTAACACCCGTGTGCAGGGATCCAGTTGAAACCTGACCTATTTCCTGTCGGACTCTAACAGCTGGTAGAGAGGGGAGACTTCTTACAAGTTCAGATGTAACCATTTTTCCTTTCCCAAGATTAAAATCTGTCACTCATGAAGTTAAAAGTTTTTTAAATTCTCGAATGCAGCAATTTTCATGAAAAATGCAAACATTTTGCAGCATGTTCTTGGATCCTCTCGAAATGCACCGTTATTTGGCACGGTGGAGGGTGGGCCAGCGTTTGGAAAAGTGTGGACAATTCCAGAATTTGCTGTTTACAGCCCTGATCGGAACGGTCCATTGATCAAATCTCCCATTTGCTAGTGGGCATTTTGAAAAAGAACAAATTTTTTTTTTTTGCTTCCATATCTGTTTGTACTGGGAGAAAGAAAAAAAATCGTATAAAGAAAAACAATTAATTCCTACATGGCAAATACTGTAGTTTTGAATAAGTGACCTTTTTAGTTGAAAACATTGCACTGCTCTTGTTCAATGTAGATTCTAAAATAAAGCAACCAAATCAAAACATTTTGGAAGGCTTTTATGTATTTCTGATTATTTCCTTTTAAATACAAGTAAAGGAATCTTTACTTATAGGTTAAATTACAAGCTCATGTCCCACTGCACTTTCAGTGTAATTACTTATTTTCACAAATTCAGGGCTGTTTTTAAATTGTCAGCTCTTTTGAAAGTGTGAGTCAGATTTCACTAGATTCTAGGTCACCATGAATGCCTTTGTTCCAGTGTTTTTAAAACATGAAGTGCACATTTTCAAATTGCAAAAATCACTTTTCGTTATGAAATCTAAAATGAAAATCTAATTGTCTGAAGTGTTAGGTAAGCAATATTTTGAGTAACATTTTATAGACATAGAGAATAAATTACTGGATTGTGCAAGTCACGCCTGGTTCTGGGGTTGGCACCCAGGAATAGGAAGGAAATCACTTCCACTCCATATAATGAGAGCAGTCCAAAAAAAACCAACTTTTGTTTATGTAGACTTTCCAAGGCCTTCAACAGAGGAGAAACATATGCCATGCAGTAGAAGGAGAGTTAGCAGAGGTGACTGTGGACATGACTGAAGAGGAGGCTTTTGAAGGTGGGGGGCAGATATAGCAAGGAGGAGGGATTTAGGGAGGGAGTTGCAGAGTGTAGTGTCAAGATGGTTGAAGGATGTGATGGATACATCACCTCAATGGGTTTTTCCTGGTGGACAGCTTGATATAGCCGGCCTATAGCAGCCTGCTTTCTCACTGAGAAATTGGAATTATTTTCTTTGGCAGGAGAAATAATAAACACCTTTTCAGAGCTTATATAGGCGAGAGTAGTTAAGCTTGAAGTTGTTGTTTAAAGGAGATAGAAATATATATCTTTGTTTCTGTACTTTTCATTTTATATACCCAGTATGTTTTTTGAAATATTTAAGTAAAGAACTGATCTCTTAAATGAACTGGTGCCACTTCTCTCCCTTGTCTAGGCCCTTCCAGTGATCTTTACACATCTGTCACTGTACCACAGGGTGTGCTGGAGGCTGTTCTTCCCAACCACTACTTGTAATTAGAACAAAACCTTTTTTTTAATTCAAATTTTATTTGACAGCTATTTGAACGTGGGATCAAAGTATTAGTGAAATCCCTAATCGTGTCAGATAAAGGATGTACAGCTGTCTCAAGTATAGCTCCCAGTAGACATGGGCCGACTGCACAAAGCCTGGCTTCAAGCCTGACACTTGCTGCTGATACAGCTATTTGGTTGCGAGAGAACAAAAGTAAGCAATGGAAGATTTCTGCACAGATTCAGTTAGTGATGGTTTCCCACAGGTCCTGATTGAGACACTTTTTCAGGTCACTTCAGCATTTAAGATGTGCTTGTCCCTGTAACTTTCAGTGGCCACAAAGTGAATAAAGCAACGTCATCCTTTGTAGGGGTACGGTAGCATAGTGGTTATGTTACTGGACTAATGATCCATAGACATGAGTTCAAATCCTACCAGGGCAGCGGGGGAATTTAAATTAAGTTAATGAAATAAATCTGAAATAAAAACCCATCTGGTTCACGAATTTCCCTTTCGGGAACGAAATCTGAAGGAAGTCCTTACTCGGTCTGGCCTATATGTTGACTTTTAATTGCCTAGCCATTTATCAAAACTGCTAGGAAAAACTATAATAAGAATAAAACTGGATGGACCTAGGCACCTGATTCGGACATGACAAAGGGACACCTAACCCAGTCGACCCTGCAACGTCCTCCTCACTAACATCTGGGGACGTGTGCCAAAATTGGGAGAGCTGTCCCACAGATTAGTCAAGCAACAGCCTGACATAGTCACAGAATCATACCTTTCAGCCAACGTCCCAGACTCCTCCATCACCATCCCTGGGTATGTCCTGTCCCATCGGCAGGACAGATCCACCAGAGGTGGCGGAACAGTGGGATACAGTCGGGAGGGAGTGCCCCGGGAGTCCTCAATATTGACTCCGGACCCCATGAAGTCTCATGGCATCAGGACAAACATGGGCAAGGTAAGCTACTGCTGATTACCACCTACCGCCCTCCCTCAGCAGATGAATCAGTACTCCATGTTGAACACCACTTGGAAGAAGCACTGAGGGTAGCATGTACTCTGGGTGGGGGACTTCAATGTCCAACACCGAGTGTGGCTCGGTAGCACCACTACTGACCGAGCTGGCTGAGTCCTGAAGGACATAGCTACTAGACTGGGCCTGTGGCAGGTGATGAGAGAACCAACATGAGGGAAAAACCTACTTGACCTCATCCTCACCAATCTACCTGTCGCAGATGCATCTGTCCAAGACAGTATTGGTAGCAGTGACCACCGCACAGTCCTTGTGGAGATGAAGTCCCGTCTTCATACTGAGGGCACCTTCCATCGTGCTGTGAAGCACTATCACCGTGCTAAATGGGATAGATTCAGAACAGATCTAACAGCTCAAATCTGGGCATCCATGAGGCGCTGTGGGCCATCACAATCTGTAACCTGGTGTATCACTCACTCTACCATTACCATCAAGCTAGGGGATCAACCCTGGTTCAATGAGGAGTGCAGAAGAGCATGCCAGGAGCAGCACCAGGCATACCTAAAAATGAGGTGCCAACCTGGGGAAGCTGCAACACAGAACTACATGCATGCTAAACAGCAGAAACAGCATGCTATTGACAGAGATAAGCGATCCCACAATCAACGGATCAGATCAAACCTCTGCAGTCCTGCTATATCCAGTCGTGAATGATGGTGGGCAATTAAACAACTAACGGGAGGAGGAGGCTCTATGAACATCCCCATACTCAATGATGGCGGAGCCCAACACGTGAGTGCAAAGGACAAGGCTGAAGCATTTGCAACCATCTCCAGCCAGAAGTGCCGAGTAGGTGTTTCAATCGCAACATTAACAGTTCCAAAAAGAGTAATCTTACAATTCTATTATCAGAGATCCTTATTCTCAAATCTTAACTTTGTTACATTTTTACAGTTCTTAGTTTTATTCCAGGATATCCACCAAAATCAAATACAGTACAATACCTTGAACCCTGAGGTACAAAGAGTTGTAGACTTACAGAGCTTGCCTCTGAAGCCTGAGAATCGCTTTGCCCCTTTACAGCGAATCTATCATCCCATTTGAAAGTTCAATATTTATATCCTTTTTCAGTGGTATTTTCTTTGAAGTTTTCTGCTGATGTAAGCTAATTATCTCTAGTCATTTTTCTGCTGACTTCTGTTATTCTTACAGTCAGTTCAGCTGGTAGCATTAAGAGTCGTGTCTCTACCCTAGGTGTTCGGAGCTTATCATAAAAAATGGTGTAACAGCAAGTGCATCTATTTGATGTCATTTTTACCAAGGTCTTCTGTTTGTGTCTTTTTACGACGTGTAAATTAAAACACCTCAACCGGGTGCACCATTGTCTTCTTAGTTACCTCAGCTGATTGCAACACAGAATCGTGTCTCCTGTGTTTCATTTGATGTCATTTTTACAAAGGCATATGTTTCTTAATTTTCTGTGTTTGTTTCTTTCAGAAGTGTAATTTAGGACACCTTAACAGGGTGTACCATTGTGTTCTTTCCAAAGCTTCAGACTTCAGGAGCTTCCAACCTCCTGTTTCAATAAGGTTATTGATTCAGTGTCAACAACTTATCTTATCTCAATAGCCTGAATGCTGTTAACAATACAGCTTTTCATAGCCAGGTTTCTAGATTTCCAGACCTAGTTTGTCATGTTTTAATAAAGCCATAATTCTTTCATAGAATGGTGTATTTTTCTGAATATGGCTTATTCCTTCACAACATCTCCTGCAGAACTGTTCACTCGGGACAGTCTCGCTGTCCACAAACTCCCACATACTGCAGTCCAAACACACAACCTGCTCTGCCATATCTTAGTCTAACCTTGTTTTATTTATTTAATCAGTTAAAATCTTTATTCAACGATTATTTATAGTTATATTAATTAGTTTATCTAGTTAAGCATTTAATTTAATAAAGTACGTTATAGTTTCCCACTCTTAGTTTAAACCGCTATCCTAGCTTAGAGAGATAAAACTTTAATACTCACCCACCAATCACCTACCTGCTGTCCTGTGATGACACTCCTTGTTTTTTTTATTGTTTTAGAATTCGCTAGATTTGTATCAGCCTCTTCCGATCCCGACTCCTCATAGGTCCGCATTGCCTCTCCTCCCGCTGTATTTATGGTCTGCCTCCTCCGGTCCCGACTCCTCGCAGGTCCGCGCTGCCTCTCCTCCCACTGTATTTATGGTCAGCCTCTTCAGGTTCCGACCCCTCGTAGGTCCTTTTTTAACTAATGTGAGAAGTCGCACAACACCAGGTTATAGTCCAACAGTTTTATTTGAAATCACAAGCTTTCGGAGCGCTGCTCCTTCGTCAGGTGAAGTGAAGAAATGTATGAAATGAATACATTTCTTCACTTCACCTGACGAAGGAGCAGCGCTCCGAAAGCTTGTGATTTCAAATAAAGCTGTTGGACTATAACCTGGTGTTGTGCGACTTCTCACATTTGTCCACCCCAGTCCAACACCGGCATCTCCACATCATGGCTTTTTTAACTAGTGCCAGGATAGCAATTGAAATGGATTATTGGCCATGAATGCAATGTGATTGATACCTGTAAGTGCATTGCAGTGGGCATTGCAGATTCCACGAATGGCAGCCCTCAAAGTACACTTAATGTAGTCTAATTTCTTACTCCCTTGCCCTTTGCCACCTAACCTAAGTAGGCATTCCTCATGTCTGAATCTTGACGGTGAGTATCGCTGGTTCTTCTACTGTGGGGAGTCTGAACCTGACGCCCTTTCTAGCATGGGGTCACCGAATAGCGATCAGGAGTGAGAACACTTGCTGATTTTTTTCTTTGCTTTCCCCTAGTCCAGGAACATTAAGCATCCATGCTCCTGCTGAACTCAGTATAGGACAGTGAGTAAACCTGGGGCATTTTTGATCTGTATGGCTCGGTACTAAACCAGACAGCACACTTACCCGTTGAACCATATGGGATTATTTGGTTACTAATAGGTGTTGCATGTGACTGATTCTGTTCGCCAGATTTACACACTGAAGTTGGCTAAATTCCCTCTAATCTTAAACTAACCTTAGAATCTTTTTTCCAAAAGGAAGGATTTTTCTTAAACATTCAATTCCAAGCCAAGAATTTGGACGCACCCAATTACTTTTCAATGGTCACTTAAGGAATTCTGTTACGAATTAAGGCCACTTTACTTTGGCAATATTAAATCCAACCATTTCTCAAAACTCAGGCACAGATAAACCTATCGTGTCGCTTCTGCTATCTGCGGACTCTGTGGGCTAAATTTTCATCTGGGCTATAATCTGGCGGAGCGGATTGCCCACCCATTGTAGAACCCGGCCGATTTTCGTTCCATTGATTTCAGTTACAAGGGGCGGGGGTTCCGCTCCGGCAGATTACCGCCCAGGCAGCGAAGTCGGAAATTTACCCTCGTGTGTTTCAAATTTGCTGCTGTTGGTGGATGTGTAAAACTGGTTGATGGTTTGTCTCACAACTAATTACTGTCCAATAGTTGTTGTTAGACTAGATCTGGATAAGTTTGTGTGTGCAGATCCTGATGTGAGTGGTCCATATATCTTGTTTTAAATGTGTACATAACTCATTTGATACAGAATCAACAGATATCTTGTACTGATTAGGCGCTAATAGAATTAAGCCCTGCAGTATTTTTTTCAGCTTATGGTGTAGAGCTTTCTGTGGGTGAATATCTTGGTGGCTAATTGAATACGGACTCGTCTTAATTTGTAGTTGCTTAATTTGAATCAGATAATATAAACATTTTACTGCATTATTTATATTGCTTTATTTGAATTATTGGACAACTCGAGTTTTTTTTAGCACTGAAGTAGACTGTTAACGAATTTAGAAACAATTTCTCTGGAATTCTGTGTAAGTACTGAGCATGTGTGCACTGATGATTACCCTAGTTAATAAATCATTTATCTCCTGTACGCAAAGCTCTCTCTCATGTTTTCCTTTTTGTACTTTGTCAAGCAGATTAATGGCCCTCTTCTTGAGGAGGCCTGGAGCAGTGCTAGTAGCAACCTTTGTAGTTTTAACTGCACTGCTTGACCACATTTATGTGACCAGAAATAGGAATGGCAGCAAAGATTACCCTGATTGTAACTAAACATTCAGCACCGTTGTATCATTCTTTATAGTGAACCAAGATGTGTGCGTACTTGCATTGTGTTTACAGTAATCTATAATTAACATTGTTATATTAAAGTCGAGTTAAGTGTAAATAGCTTAGGGGGGAACAGTTAAAATAGAGTTGCTCCATTTCCTGCTCCGTTCCTACCGATCTGGGAATTTGACGTTGCCGATTTTGGCGGCGGATAAGCCTCCCGCCAGACTCCAGCGGGAGCCTCATTAATAAATGCACATCGGGGTCCCGTGACGCACAATAATCCTCCCCTAAGTAGGGTGCTCGCCATGGCCGCCCTGCCAGGTGAATCCACTGGGAAGTCAGCGGGGACACTAAGGTAGGTCGAAAATTGTGTCCTTAGTGACATTCTACTATGCTAAAGGCGCTATATAAATGTAAGCGGTTGTTGTTGTAGTGGGGGCCCGGAGGAGCAGGAGCAGGAGTAACCCTCCGGGCTCTACAAGGAAAGTCCGGTGCTCTGCTGCCCCGGACTACCACCCCCCCGCCACACTCCCCACCCATGTGATCCTGCAAACACCCGCCCCTCCCCAAGACTTACCCTGCTGCCGGTTGACCACTTCCGATGTTTTTCATTGTAAATGACCGAGAAGCTGACTGGTGGGATTCAAATGTGGCCTGGCCGTTGAAATCTGCCTGGCCTCCGAATCCCACTCCCACACGGGATTGATTGCCTTTCGCTCCTGTCCGATTCGCACTGGGAGATAAAATCAGCCCTTTTGTCTTGTCCGTTCTATACATGTAATAAAGCTCTACACGATATAAAGCACATTGCTTTTTATGCAAAATATGACATTAAATCCAGCCAAATAATATTTTATGCATATTTTAGAGTACCACTAAAAATGGCTTTTTTAAAAAAGGCAAACTAATACAAATTGCTCACGTTGTTTTGTTGCTTTCTGCCTTTCTGCTGATTTCTAAGAAAAACATATTGAGTGCTGCGGGCCTCACCAGGGAAGATGTGTGGGAGCTGAATTAATACTTGCAGTTGAATCTGAGGCATGACTGAATCTGCCATGATGTTCGTTCACATCTTACTTAGCCTGTCAGACTCAGTATATTCTCCAAACCAGTTCTCCTTCTGATGTTACGAACACTTGTGGTTTGAACATTTAAATATGCAAAAAAAAAACACACACAAAATTCACACACAGTTTTTAAAAATGTGATTTTTGAAAGGTTAGGGATGTGTGTTCTGCTGTGCGCCAATACTGAGAGTGCTTTTATTTGGCAATGATCAGGTCAGGTCTCTCTAAACATTCAGAACTGAGATACCATTTTTATTAAAAGAAAAGAAAGAAAGAAAGAACTTGCACTTATATAGCACCTTTCTTGACCTCAGGGCGTCTCAAAGTGCTTTACAGCCAATGAAGTACTTTTGAAAGATAGTCCGTTATAATGTAGAAAAACTGGCTGAGTTTACAAGAACATCACAAATCACTGCTAACTATAAAATTATGCCATTTGCTTATTCACAGATGATAGTATATTACAACTGATTGCCTCTTCAATTTATAGTAAAAATAAAATACTTCATCATTTACATTGGCTAGTTGTGACCAAGTTTAATCATTCTATAATGGATTTTTCACTCCATTTTCTTCCCTCCTTTCCTGATGATACCGAGTCTTCCTGGGTTGCGCTTCCTCAGGCACCAGTGACCTTCCACTATCTCACCCCAGTGGCCACTCTTCATGGGTACATAAAATTCAAGGCACAGAAGGAGGCCATTCCACCCATCTCACCTGTGATGCGCATTTGAACAATGGTCCTCTGGGCCAGGCTGTGATGCACATTTGAACAATGACCTTCTGGGCCAGGCTAGCTCTTGAAATGGAGCTGCTGGCTGGGGTTTTCCCAATTGTGCGCTCACCAACTTGCGACTTTCCTGTCCATTAAAATGAATCAGAGAGTTTGTGGTATGGCGCGTGGATACGTGGAAAACCCTGGCCTTCTACTCTAATCCCATTTCCCTGCCTTTTCCCCCATATCTCTTTATATTCTCTTTTTCCAAATACTTATCCAATTCCTTTTTAAACAATGCTGTAGTCTCTGCCTCAATCGTCACTTGCTGTAAAGCATCCCATGTTCTAATAACCCTCTGCGTGAAAAAAAATCTTCCAGCTTCCCCCTTTGCTCTTTGAGTAATGACCCTTTGTTACCAATTTACCAACCAATCCTTCTTCTTCTTAGGCAGTCCCTCGGAACCAAGGATGACTTGCTTCCACACTAAAAATGAGTTCTCAGGTGACTGATGTCACAGGTGGGGCAGACGGTGGTTGAAGGGGCGGGTGGGTGGGGTGCTTGTGTTGACGTGCACGCCTTCCGCTGTTTGTGCTTGGCTTCCGCTTGCTCCTGGCGAAGAGACTCGAGGTGCTCGGCGCCTTCTCGGATGCTTCTCCTCCACTTTGTCCGGTCTTGGGCCAGAGATTCCCAGGTGTCGGTGTGGATGTTGTATTTTTTCAAGGAGGCTTTGAGGGTGTCCTTGAAGTGTTTCCTCTGCCCACCTGGGGCTCTCTTGCCGTGTCGGAGCTCCGAGTAGAGCGCTTGTTTTGGGAGTCTCGTATCGGGCAATGCAGCAATCTTACCCTGTATACCCTCTCAAAGCCTTTCATAATTCTGAAAACCTTTATTAGATTACCGCTTAACCTTCCCTGCTCCAAAAGTAGTTATTCTAGACAGTGCTATTTGGACATGATGGGCAACACAGCTGAGCCCGATCCTGTTCTTATCTGATATGTACTGTGTGTGCTTCCTGTTGGGGACATTTGGATAGCAATCAGGAGTAAAAACAGTGCTGTTCTCTCCCCTCCCTGGCCTGGTGGTACTAAGCTGACTTGTAACATCCTTACTGCTGAAGTCCGGAAACTCAGCCCAGGAATCGAAGCTGGGATCGACTGGCCCGTAGGGTCTCGTGGTGCCTTTATTCAGAAGCCCATTGAGGAAGCTTCTAAAATGGATGTGTTGATTTTCTCCAGAACTGGTTTAATTTTTTATTATGCTGTGCACTTCAAAGACACTTTCTGCTTTTTAGCTTTGTGGGAATCTGATGAGCTAATTTTTGAAGAGCCACCAAATCAGAATTCCAACTGTCTGACAGGATACTTTGAATCCCTCAGCTGGTAGCATAACTTTTGTATCCTGATAGTTTGTGGTCCCTGAAACCCAGGGTCAGAATCCTGACCACACCTTAAATGCTGCTTCTTCCTTCTTCTATCCCATCTAATTACATCATGGATTGAGAAGGTAGTGCGAGGAGCAAGAATGAAATTCAAATCACGGCTTCAGTGGGATAAAACACAGTGCGCCAGTATCACTTTTACAGTACCATATAGTTTATTGGAACTTTGAGTCTTAGAATTTTAATAAAAGAATCTGTGACTTGTTAGAAGTAAGGTTAGTTATTATTGCTGCTTTACATCAGTGGTTAACTTTGATCAGTTACTTAGTACACCAAAGTCAATTTATCAGTTTTGATTTATTTAAAATCTGGCCTCAAGCTATCTAATAATACTCTGGCCTGAATACTAAACAGCTGATCTCATCAGTAATACAGACAAGCCTTCCTAGTTTCTCATAAATTATTTCTCTTTCTCTCATTGCCAAAGCATCACTATTTTAAAATGCTCCTGTGTGGACTGTGTTTGTTAACTGTTACATCCATTTCACTTCATTGACCATGCTCACAGTAACTATTAGACGATTTGCTGATGTCTCACAATTGCTTTCTTTGTTTCACCTGATTTAGTGGGGGTGTGATTGTGAAGTGCTGGCATAGAATTCAATAAGTGTTTTAAACACAACTCCAGGGAGAGTAAGCTTCATAGTGAGAACCGCATGAGATGTGACTTTTAGCAGCAAATGACAAATACACATTTGGTGTCTTTGGTAAACTTGTTTGCGTTATTGATAAAAACCTGTTTATTTAACTTTGAAACTGCAGTCCACAGCATATTCTATTAAACAACTGTTTATTTCTGAATCATTTTTCTGATGAATATTTTTTATATTAATATATAAAAGATACAGAGCGACCTTCTTTGTAATATTTGGCCTGAATAATTATTTACTAATAGTTTTAAATTGGATTCCTTTTCTTTCAGCAATCTTTTCAGCAGAAACGCAGTCCTAAACCTGCCTCGTAAAGCAGGCACTGGCAGCATTTCCCACCCCCCGCCCCGTGTATGAAATTGACTTGAAATTGGCAGGCAGATTGTGGAAAATAGGCCTACAGGAACATTGACAACCCCACCATTTCAGCATCATATATTAATCTATTGTGCCTTCAAGGCAAGAGTGAAAGAGTCAGCTAATCCAGATTGAGTCGATCTGATTTAATTCTTGTATTCCTGTGGGAAATATGGCATTTGTCACCTCTTTGTTCTGCCCTTATTGTTGTGTTCATGATGGCTTGCTGCTTCCATGTAGTTACAGATCTATTTCAACATTCTTTAATACCAGATATTGGAACCTGCCATGGTCGGCTGTTGTCTCGGAGCATTTATCAATGCCATCTGGAATTGGACTTTATTTCATCACATTCTTTTCAATACAAGTTTTAATAAAGTTGTACCCTATAGCTGCTGCTCAATCTAATAAAATAAAAAAAGTTAACAGGTTGTTATTTTTTTCCTTTTCTGAAATCTCCAGATTGAATCTCTATCATGGTACTCCGAGAGCATTGCTACATCCAGCATCACAGGACCCCATTGAGAGTAAGTGAAAGTTTTTTGCTAGCGCAGGATGCTTACTCCACTTATTGAAATGTACAGACTGAGGATGAATTGCTATTATAAAACGCTGGCCTTTGAGTTTATTTTTCAAAGCTACGTCAAATAAAATAAAGTGTTAGAATTGTGTTTTCATCCTCATGCAGTGACGGTTTAACCTGGGTTTGACAAAGATTTCTTCTGTGCTTTAATCAATTGTTATAATTAAATTCTATTGTATTACTTCCTTTCAGTTGGAATGTGAACTGTTAACATGCACAATAAGTGAATTTCACATCAAATAGCAAATTGAACATGTCCAGTAATAAGCATTAGCAAATAAAATAATGATTTTGAAAGTTTTGTTCATTTAATAATTCTAATCTAATCAGCAGGCCTGGTAAATTAAGTAAATTAGAACAGCTTATTGGCACAGACATGATATATGTTACGTACTAAAGTAAACAGCTAGTCTTTTGCTTGGAAGACTCGAACATCTATGGAGAGACTGCTGCTTACCTCAATGAAGTTGAAGGGCTGACTTTAAATCTGTGATTTATACAGATGAAATATATGCTAATTAACGGTTTAGAACATGTAGCTGTTTCACGGTATTTAAGTAATTTCTGAGAGATTTGATCTTGCATTGGAAATCCAATATTTTCAGAGCTCTTGCAGAAAATTAGTCGTGAAGCATTGTATTACTGAACAGCATGATATTAAAGCCAATCACTTAATAACGTGTAGTTGAGGGTTTGAATCCCAATGGTGACTGACACTTTCATCAGAGCTACAGCTTTCTGGTGCATTCGATAATCTTAGCTGGGCTATAGGCGAGGCGAGAGTGATACCACTGAGCCACGGCTAACACCAGTTACCAACCCTCCCTGCTGAAGGAACAATGCATGATGTCAGTCACTATTATAAGAATAGAATTAACAAAGGAAAAAGGAATGAAAAAGTATTCTGTGTTGTGAATCTGGGAGGAGGAAAGCAAAGCCAAGAGTTAATAGCAGAATAAGAAATATTTGACATATGGCTACCTTGAAGCAAATCACCACTGCATTAAGCTGCAACAGGTCAAGCAAACAAAAATAGTTTTAAGCTGCCAGTGATAATCATGTTAAATCTGTATCCTTTCACCCAGTATTCTCCCCTTCCCTTCTCTCCTGAAGGTGCTGACTCCTTGGAGCAGCTCTCTCGTGCCTCACTCAGTGGTTCGTTGTATGTGAGTTTATACAACACGTTTCAGCATCGTAGCGGAGCCCAATATTATTCATACCCGATGTCCACACATACACATTCCAGCAGGGGTCACTGGACAACGATCAGGGTGGAAAATTAGGCTGATGCTCTCCCTTTTAAAAAAAATAACGTACATAAGAACATAGAAACAAGAGTAGGCCATTTAGCCCCTCAAGCCTGTTCCACCATTAAATTAGATCATGGCTGATTTGTACCTGAACTTCATTTATACCGCTGATCCATATCCCTTGATACACTTACTGAACAAAAATCTATCGATCTAAGTCTTCAAAGTTTCAATTGTCCGAGCATCCACAGCCTTTTGGGAGAGAGAGTTCTAGATTTCCACTACTCTTTGTGTGAAAAAGTGCTTTCTGATTTCACTCCTAAATGGCCGAATTCTAATTTTAAGATTATTACCCCATGTTCTGAATTCTCCCACCAGAGGAAATAGTTTCTCTGAATCTACCCTATATTTAAATCCCTTTTATTTCCTCACTCTGTCTATTTTGCAGCGGGAGTAACTAATTTTTTAAAATGGCATTTGAACAATTTAAAACTCTCTCCATAAACCAGTTTTCAAACAATCATGTAACAAGGATGTAAGAATTGGACTGCAAGGTCAGTCAGTCTTTGATGCATAGAATGGTTACAGCACAGAAGCAGGCCATTCGGCCCGTCGAGCCCATGCCGGCTCTCTGCAAGAGTACTTCAGCTACTCCCACTCCCCTGCCCTTTCCCTGTAGCCCTGCAAATTTTTTTCTTTCAGGTACTTATCCAATTCCCTTTTGAAAGCCACAATTGAAACAGCCTCCGCCACCCTCTCGGGCAGTGCATTCCAGATCCTAACCACTCGCTGCGAAAAAAGTTTTTCCTCATGTCGCCTTTGGTTCTTCTGCCAATTAACTTAAATCTGTGTCCTCTGGTTCTCGACCCTTCCGCCAATGGGAACAGTTTCTCTCTATCTTCTCTGTCTAGACCCCTCATGATTTTGAACACCTCTATCAAATTTCCTCTCAACCTTCTCTGCTCTAAGGAGAACAACCCCAGCTTCTCCAGTCTATCCTCGTAACTGAAGTCCCTCATCTCTGGAACCATTCTTGTAGATCTTTTCTGCACCCTCTCTCTAAGGCCCTCACATCCTTCCTAAAGTGCGGTGCCCAGAATTGGACACAATACTCCAGTTGAGGCTGAACCAGTGTTTTATACAGGTTCATCATAACTTCCTTGCCTTTGTACTCTATGCCTCTATTTATGAAGCCCAGGATCCTGTATGCTTTTTTAACCGCTTTCTCAACCTGCCCTGCCACCTTCAATGATTTGTACACATATACCCCCAGGTCTCTCTGTTCATGCATCCCTTTTAGAATTGTATCCTTCAGTTTATATTGCTTCTCCTCGTTCTTCCTACCAAAATGTATCACTTCGCACTTTTCTGTGTTAAATTTCATCTGCCACGTGTCTGCCCATTCCACCAGCCTATCTATGTCCTCTTGAAGTCTATCACTATCCTCCTCACTGTTCACTATACTTCCAAGTTTTGTGTCATCTGCAAATTTTGAAATTGTGCCCTGTACACTCAAGTCTTAGTCATTAATATGTATCAAGAAAAGCAGTGGTCCTAGTACCGACCCCTGGGGAACACCACTGTTTACCTTCCTCCAGTCCGAAAAACAACCATTCACCACTACTCTCTGTTTCCTGTCACTTAGCCAATTTCGTATCCATGCTGCCACTGTCCCTTTTATTCCATGGGCTTCAAATTTGCTGGCAAGCCTATTATGTGGCACTTTATCAAAAGCCTTTTGAAAGTCCATGTGCACTACATCAACCGCATTGCCCTCATCAACCCTCTCTGTTACTTTATCAAAAAACTCAATCAAGTTAGTTAAACACGATTTGCCTTTAACAAATCCGTGCTGGATTTTCTTAATTAATACATACTTGTCCAAGTGACAATTTTGTCCCGGATTATCATTTCTAAAAGCTTCCCTACTACCAAGGTTAAAGTGACTGGCCTGTAGTTGCTTGGTTTATCCTTTCACCCTTCTTTGAACAAGGGTGTAACATTTGCAATTCGCCAGTCCTCTGGCACCAGCCCTGCATCCAAGGAAGATTGGAAGATTATTGCATCAAAAGAGCAAAAGGGCTGACAATGAATAGGATACACATCACCAGTCCACATAGCTCAATTGCACTCAATGAGTAAACTGCTCAATGAAAAGTGCTAAAGGTTAATATTTTAATTGCTCGGGCAATTACTAATTTACAATTCAGCAGTACTTTTCATGTGTTGTCAGTTACTTTTAACCCTTATATTATTCATTGTAACCATCGTATTACTTTGCATTTCTCAAAATTAAATGCTATTGCCCTTCACGCATGATCTTTTGATCCACTGACACTTTTGTGCCTCGGCAGATGAGAGCAACAACTTTCATATAGTAGGACAATCCCAAGAATTTGCTTGCTGTATAAGGCTGTATTTAATAGCTAACATCACACGTGAACTTGATTTCCCTTTGATGAAACTATCAGGCATCAAAGTTGCGATTTGCAGTAAAGCTAATGCGTGGCTGAAAGACTGGTGTGGGAAGGATGGGTTCCATCTTACAGGACACTGGCACTAGTACTGGGACAGGAAGGAGCTGTTCTGCTGGGACAGGCTGCATCTGAACCGGGCTGGGACCAAGGACCTAGCAGAAAGGATAAATAGTACCGTAGAAAGGACTTTAAACCAATAAAGGAGAGGGGAGAGTGTCCGGGTGGCAATAATAGTAACATGATGATAAGAAAAAGAAGGAATGAGCAACCGTCAGAGTACAAAAAGTGGTAATGATAACAAATACTCTGGGAACAGTAAAGGTTGTAGGAAGTAATAATGAAATACCTGTTAGAAATAAAGCAAAATAAAAACCTGTTAAATTGCCTGTATTGCATCAGCAACAAAAGGTCTGTTAAGTCAAAAAGTGAGACACAAATCTATCGGGGCATATGGGTAGAGTGGGCAGAGTTACCCAGATAAGAGTTCTGTACACGACTGCACGTGGCATAAGAAATAAAACAAAATGAGTTAGAAGCACAAATTCAGCTTCAAGGGTATGATGTAATAACCATTACAGAGACTTGGCTGCAAGCTGGACAGGACTAGAGGCTAAATATTCCAGCCTACAGCATCTTTAGAAAGAACAGGGAAATTGGGAAAAGAGGAGAAGCAATATTGATTAAAGACACAATTACAGCAGTAGAAAGGATCGCAGGAAGGGTGACAAGGCAGTAGAAACACTATGGGTAGAACAGCAAAAGATGCAAGACTCTGGTGGGAGTTGTCTACAGACCTTCAGACAGCCGTGATGTAGTGGAGGGATGTATAAATACAGAGTTATGGGAAGCATGTAGCAGAGACAACGTGATGATAATGGAAGATTTTAATTTTCACATGGGCTGACTAGCTAAATTCTATCATTATCCATCTCCTCAAAAAACCTACCCTGGAGCACTCCTGCTTCTCCTGACTCCACAGCAACTATTTCTGCATTAAAAAAAATATAAACTTACCTTTCGTGGTCAGCCGCAGGGTCCGCTGAAGAATTCCGAGCGGAGAGGCCCAGCTCCTAATCCACTCGTCGCCAACCAGTTTCGGAAAGGGGGCCTAAAACGAGCATTAGGCCTGTAATTTACATATGCAAGGGGTCGAACGCCTGTTTTAGATAGACGCCAGTGATATCTGAGAAATGGTTTAGCAGTGGGCCGAATGCACGTGCTGATTGATCTCGGGCCGTCCCATTGTTAAATTTGTTGACGTTGCGCCCGTTTTACACCCAAAATTTCCATCTCAATGTGTTTTGTTCATCTAAAGCCAGAAGGTGTTGAGTGTCAGTATGTCAAGTCGATGTGCAGTATAAGTGGGACAGTTGGTATTGACTCTTGGAGGCCTGATTTATGGTAATGCCGACTTAATCAAGATTTTGTTGAGCATGCCTTGAGTTGAGATTTTAAAATTATAAGTGACTTTTTCAGTTATAAATTGAGAGCAGTAACCATTCTCAGTTTCGAGGGGTGGTGTATTATTACTGTGCACTGAGGGCATTTGCATTTTGAATTGCTCATGCCTGGAATGTAAAAGTAAAATATTCCTCAGACAAGCATCCTGTAAACAAGCACATTAATCAGCTCAGTCGTAGGTCAACCAGGATATGTAATGCAAATACCATGACACATGAATATTGTAGCACCAATACATTTTCACTTAGTGTCTGAAGTCTGTCAACTTGGACTTATTTATATTTGTGTAAATGTGTTTTTATGCTAAAGCTTAGCATTCAATATAGTACAGTAAATAATTTAATTTATCCCCCAAATTTGCATTTTTCCATTACTTTATTATTATTTTGCTGAATGGATGCTTTCTACATTGCAACAGTGACTACACTTCAAAAAAAAAGTACTTCATTGGCTGTAAAGCACTTTGGGATGTCATGAGGTCTTGAAAGGTGCTTTCGAAATACAAGCCTCTCTTTCTAAAGTGACAGGCCGCACACAGTGATTATGTCCAAAATAAGATTGTCCGTGCACGCCCTGGTCTGCTTCTGATGATACTGGCTCACTGATTTGTAGAAATTCTGAAGACGCTACTTTCTGAGTTCTCTGAGGAGAGCTCCCGATCCTCTGGCAGGCTAGGTTCCTGTACACTTTTTCCCTCTTTCTTCTCATCTCACAGATCAATCACCAGAATCAGGAAGAGGTGGAGATAATGGTCATTCTAGTGACCCTGTATTAGTTTGCCAACCTCCAGGCTGGGTGCTGACAACTATCTGAGCTTATTTATTCCATAGGGGGAAGATTTCTTGACCCAGATGAACAGTCAGATTGACTCTTGAAAGGGCGAACTTCGATTCCAGCAGTTAATAATGAAATACTGCTGCCCTCCAGGAAAGCGTGAATTCTGAAAGCTTAAGCTGCCAAATTGAAGCAAAAGCAGTTTGTCTATTCATATTCTGATCATCACTTCAGCATGCCTGGGTGTGCGCACAATCTTCCATACCCACAAATGCTGCTGGATCAGGGATTCAGTCTAAGCCCTCTGTCCATTTTGCTTCTATTTCTGTTTATTACCTGCCTCTGATGGACATCTAATTGTTTCCTAGTTTATGAAGGGTGCTTGGAAAGTGTACCCCTTTGTTCCTCCAGTTGTGACTAAGTGGAACTTGATTTTGGTTCTGAGCAAGTTGGTCAGGACCTTTGGAACCCATCAGTTTATGTTTCTCTGTTTTAAGATGATTACTAGCCCTTGTATTGGCAATGATGAGTTCGTGAACTATATACATTGGTTCCACCTTATCCAGCATGGGATGCAGATAGAGCAGTTCTTAAGCTACGCCACTTTTTTATTTAAGCTCTTTTCTTTTTTTTTATTCATTTCTGGGCATCGCTGGCAAGGCCAGCATTTATTGCCCATCCCTAATTGCCCTTGAGAAGGTGGTGGTGAGCCGCCTTCTTGAACTGCTGCAGTCCATGTGGTGAAGGTACTCCCATAGTGCTGTTAGGGAGGGAGTTCCAAGATTTTGACCCAGCGACGATGAAGGAACGGCGATATATTTCCAAGTCAGGGAGGTGTGTGACTTGGAGAGGAACTTGGAGGTGGTGATGTTCCCACGCGCCTGCTGCCCTTGTCCTTCTAGGTGGTAGAGGTCGCGGGTTTAGGAGGTGCTGTCGAAGAAGCCTTGGTGAGTTGCTGCAGTGCATCTTGTAGATGGTACACACTGCAGCCACAGCGCGCTGGTGGTGGAGGGAGTGAATGTTTAAGGTGGTGGATGGGGTGCCAATCAAGCGGGCTGCTTTGTCCTGGATGGTGTTGAGCTTCTTGAGTGTTCTTGGAGCTGCACTCATCCAGGCAGGTGGAGAGTATTCCATCACACTCCTGACTTGTGCCTTGGAGATGGTGGAAAGGCTTTGGGGAGTCAGGAGGTGAGACACTCGCCGCAGAATACCCAGCCTCTGACCTGCTCTTGTAGCCATGTTATTTATGTGGCTGGTCCAGTTAAGTTTCTGGTTAATGGTGATCCCCAGGATGTTGATAGTGGGGGATTCGGCGATGGTAATGCCGTTGAATGTCAAGGGGCGGTGGTTAGACACACGCTTGTTGGAGATGGTCATTGCCTGGCACTTGTGTGGCGCAAATGTTACTTGCCACTTATCAGCCCATGCCTGAAAGTTGTCCAGGTCTTGCTGCATGCAGGCATGGACTACTTCATTATCTGAGGAGTTACGAATGGCACTGAACACTGTGCAGTCATCAGCGAACATCCCCACTTCTGACCTTATGATGGAGGGAAGATCATTGATGAAGCAGCTGAAGATGGTTCAGCCTAGGATACTGCTCTAACAACTCCTGCAGCGATGTCTTGGGGCTGAGATGATTGACCTTCAATAACCACAATCATCTTCCTTTGTGCTAGGTATGACTCCAGCCAGTGGAGAGTTTTCCCCCTGATTCCCATTGACTTCAATTTTACTCGGGCTCCTTGATGCCACACTTTGTCAAATGCTGCATTGATCTCAAGGGCAGTCACTCTCACCTCACCTCTGGAATTCAGCTCTTTTGTCCATGTTTGGACCAAGGCTGTAATGAGGTCTGGAGCAGAGTGGTCCTGGCGGATTGAGCATCGGTGAACAGGTTATTGGTGAGTAAGTGCTGCTTGATAGCACTGTCGATGACACCTTCCATCACTTTGATGATGATTGAGAGTAGACTGATGGGGCGGTAATTGGCCGGATTGGATTTGTCCTGCTTTTTGTGGACAGGATATACTTGGCAGTTTTCCATATTGTCGGGTAGATGCCAGTGTTGTAGCTGTACTGGAACAGCTTGGCTAGAGGCGCAGCTAGTTCTGAAGCACAAGTCTTCAGCACGACAGCCGGGATGTTGTCGAGGCCCACAGCCTTTGCTGTATCCAGTGCGTTCAGCCATTTCATAATGTCATGTGGAGTGAATTGAATTGGCTGAAGACTGGCTTCTGTAATGGTGGGGACCTCAGGAGGAGGCTGATATGGATCATCCACTCAGCACTTCTGGCTAAAGATTGTTGCAAACGCTTCAGCCTTGTCTTTTGCACTCACGTGCTAGGCCCTGCCATCATTGAGGATCGGGATAATCATGGAGCTTCCTCCTCCCGTTAGTTGTTTAATTGTCCACCAACATTCATGACTGGATGTAGCAGGACTGCAGAGCTTTGATCTGATCTGTTGGTTGTGGGATTGCTTAGTTCTGTCTATAGCATGCTGCTTCCACTGTTTAGCATGCATGTAGTCCTGTGTTGCAGCTTCCCCAGGTTGGCACCTCATTTTTAGGTACGCCTGGTTCTGCTCTTGGCATGCTCTCCTGCACTCCTCATTGAACCAGGGTTGGTCGCCTGGCTTGATGTTAATGGTAGAGCGAGGGATATGCCGGGCCATGAGGTTACAGATTGTGTTGGAATACAATTCTGCTGCTGCTGATGGCCCACAGCGCCTCATGGATTCCCAGTTTTGAGCTGCTTGATCTGTTCTGAACCCACCTTATTTAGCCCGGTGGTAGTGCCACACAACAAGATGGAAGGTGTCCTCAGTGTGAAGATGGGACTTTGTCTCCACAAGGACTGTGCGGTGGTCACTCCTACCGATACTGTCATGGACAGATGCATCTGCGGCAGGTAGATTGGTGAGGACGAGGTCAAGTAAGTTTTTGCCTCATGTTGGTTCTCTCACCACTTGCTGCAGGCTCAATCTGGCAGCTATGTCCTTCAGGACTCAGCTAGCTCAGTCAGTAGTGGTGCTTCCAAACTACTCTTGGCGATGGACATTAAAGTCCCCTAACCAGAGTACATTCTGTGCCCTTGCTACCCTCAGTGCTTCTTCCAAGTGGTGTTCAACATGGAGGAGTACTGATTCATCAGCTGAGGGGGGGCGTTTCATCTATCTTGAAATCACAGTGCTGAAGTTTCATCCACCACCTTACATTTGTTCCATTGAAAGAGAATGTAGTTTGGTTGATGCAGATAGCCTGTAGCCTACCATGCCACTAAGACAAAGGACCGTGGTCAGTGTTGGCCATTTGATTCTTTTGGAAAGAAAACTTTTGGTAACTTAATTGCTAAGCAGTGGTGAGCAGATTTAGTGGAGTGTATCTCCTTGTAGTGCTTCTGGATGGGGCAAGATCCATCACTCCACTCATGGAGTGGCCATTCCTTGAGGTAACATGAGAAGGTTACTTGTATGTTCTGCAGGCATGTTTACATTCTTACCCCAGGCATTGCTTTATTGATTTCACAACTCAGAATGATAAATGTTGTTCTGAGACCGTGTTCTGTGCTATCTGGAAGATCTACGTCCTTGGACCCCTCTACCCAAACCTGGACCCGGACCCCTCTCCCCAAACTCGGACCCCTCTCCCCAAACTCGGACCCCTCTCCCCAAACTAATTTTTTTCAGCACTTTGGTATATTTCCTACTTGCATCTGGAGGTTGAATAAATAAGGAAGAATGGTAGAAAACGTACCGCAGATAGAGCCTTCCTCATTCTTTGATCAAAGTTCATTCTCCATATTTAAAACTCCCTCTCAGCCTACCCCTTATTCTCTTTCTGACCTAGAGTGGTGCTGTGTTTCGCTATTTTAGTCTAATTATTTTTTACCAATTCTATTGTTAGTGTTTCTAATAGCCTCGCTGAAGCCTGACTCAGACAGCGTGATACAGCAGATTGGCGAAAGATCACCTGATCCCTGTGGCGAACATTTCCTTGACTGAATAGCGGACACATGGCAGATGAAATTTAACGCAGAAAAGTGCGAAGAGATACATTTTGGTAGAAAGAATGAAGAGAGGAAATATAAACTAAAGGGTACAATGCTAAAGCGGGTGTATGAACAGAGAGACCTGGGGGTATATGTGCACAAATCGTTGAAGGTGGCAGGGCAGGTTGAGAAAGCAGTTAAAAAAGGCTTACGGGATCCTGGGCTTCATGAATAGAGGTATAGAGCACAAAAGCAAGGAAGTTATGATGAACCTTTATAAAACACTGGTTCGGCCTCAACTGGAGTATTGTGTCCAATTCTGGGCACCGCTCTTTAGGAAGGATGTGAAGGCATTAGAGAGGGTGCAGAAAAGATTTACAAGAATGATTCCAGGGATGAGGGACTGAATTTACATGGATAGACTGGAGAAGCTGGGGTTGTTCTCCTTAGAGCAGAGAAGATTGAGAGGAGATTTGATAGAGGTGTTCAAAATCATGGACAGAGTAGATAGCAAGAAACTGTTCCCATTGGCAGAAGGGTCGAGATCCAGAGGACACAGATTTAAGGTGCTTGGCAGAAGAAGCAATGGCGACATGAGGAAAAACTTTTTTACTCCACGAGTGGTTAGGATCTGGAATGCAATGCCCGAAAGGGTGGTGGAGGCAGACTCAATCATGGCTTTCAAAAGGGAGTTGGATAAGTACCTGAAGGAAAAAAAAGTGCAGGGCTACAGGGAAAGGGCGGGGGAGTGGGACTAGCTGAAGTGCTCTTGCAGAGAGCCAGGACGGGCTTGACGGGCCGAATGGCCGCCTTCCGTGCTGCAACCATTCTATGATTCCTTTTCAATTGCATTATTCAACATCATTGGGAAACCTTGAAC
Source organism: Squalus acanthias (assembly GCA_030390025.1). NCBI lineage: Eukaryota > Metazoa > Chordata > Chondrichthyes > Squaliformes > Squalidae > Squalus > Squalus acanthias. The sequence goes on along the minus strand of CM059440.1, from coordinate 36,528,198 downwards.
CACTACCTGGTTACCTTCTTTGTCGAGAGAGCAGCTCTTTAGCTGTCTTGGGCAAGATTCTGGCCTTGAGACAGAGGGTTACTGTAAGTCAGAGTGACTGACAGTTTCTGTGCAATGAGCGCGCAAACCAAGGCGTCTAGTCACAAGATGGATCTTGATGACCTTGAACCCAGCTCAGTGCGACTGCCAGTAAGGTAGACTTGACAACAGGTGATGTGCCCAGTGATCCCCTTGCCTCAGCAGCTGAAGTCATAAATAAACTGAAGTTTATTCAGTAAACTGAAGCTGGCTCCTCATAGACTAATTAGGGTCCACTTGTTTAAGGCAGCAGAGCTGTTAGGCAAAAGCAGAAGTGTTTAAAGTGGTATCTGGAGCAATCAAGAGCTGCTGTAAAGGTGCATTGCGACACAGCCTGTCATGAAGTCAGGGGCATTAACAGGCAGATGAAGCAGGATCAGTGGGTTGCATTTATCCATCAGAGTGCAAGGCCTAAAATCTGTTGTCCGCCATGGTGAAAAGGGTTTTGGTGCCAATGGGTGACAAGTCTGGTACTCAACACACCTGTAAGGGCATCCTCGGGTCTGAAGAGAACAATTTACCGAGTTGGTGTCAGATCCAACAGTCTGTAGTAAGAATTCAACTGCACGGCGGTTCGGAAGGCTGGTGGATTGTGCTGTACAGATTCTTAACGAACCAGCTTAATGGGAGGAAGTGGACTCTGCACTGTGCCGATAAGGCTAATGGTAGAGTGGCCAGTATGAATGGTATTGATGCCGAGGCATCTGTCCCAATTGTTGATTCATATTGGTACCTGGAGGGGGTTCTGGTTGAATCCAGCTGCAGCCTGGACACAGTCACCTGGGACTGAGAAGGGGTGAAGGATGCTTTGGTCTTTTTTCAAGGACCACAGAATCCAATACAGTTGGTGCTTGTGGCATACAAGACATAATTGCAAACAATTCTCCTTTAAGCTTCAGAATTCCTAGGTATTGAATAGAAGGGCTTCCTCTGACCCAACTACAAGACCCAGCACCAAGCTGAGAGATTAATTTGTGGCGAAGTGACCACCGAGTGCCCTGGAGGGGGAATTAGTGTCACAGTAGGCATGCCTCTGCTAAAGCCCCTCACACAAGGACCTGGAGTAAGTAGTTGGTGATGAGAAAGCCTGGTACATGGCATTGGGCTTGTATGTTTAGAATATCAAAGTGTTCATGACAGAAGCTGTCCAGCGTAGGTCCTTCCGCCCCATGCTGAAGCTGCCACACCTCCAGCTAGTGGAACAACTGATCAGTGGATGTAGTGAGTGTCCGTGCTGTGGCCAGGAGGATTGTGCCAGTGCACTCGCACACCTTACGGGGAGCAGCTCACCATGCCGCTCACGAGGAGCTTCTAGCGCTTGCTTCCCACCAAGCAAGGGCTCAAACACGCTGACCAGCTAGTGACTATCCTCCTTGAGGAGGAAGGTGACTTGATTTAGGAGACTCTAAAACATGGTAGTTGGTTTCTGCACGTACCAGACACCAGGCTATAATTATAAAACTATGATTATTTTGTAGCTAAATTGAAGAACTAAGAAATTATATATCAAAAAATAAAAATGTTTGTGCATTTAAAAAAATTGGCCCTTAGCACATTAGTAGGGTAATTACACCAATCCCACACTCACACTCGGGAGCCACACTTTAATGGAGCGAGGATCAGAGAGGGCTGCAACACCATTGTGCCGGTTCTGATCTGTGCTCCCTTTGAGCCTGGCTCCCCACTGGGAATGCAGGGTTGGTGAATTTACCCGAATATGAGAAGGGAAGGGTTAATATAGAAACATAGAAACATAGAAACATAGAATCTAGGAGCAGGAGTAGGCCATTCGGCCCGTCGAGCCTGCTCCGCCATTCAATACGATCATGGCTGATCATCCAAATCCAGTACCCTGTCCCTGCTTTAATCCCCACAGTACACATATCCCACCCTACCCCCGTAACCCCACGTATTTAATTCCCCCTAACATATCCCATCCTATCCCCATAACCCCACATATTTAATCCCCCTAACACTAAGGGTCAATTTATCATAGCCAAATCAACCTAACCCACACATTTTTGGACTGTGGGAGGAAACCGGAGCACCCGGAGGAAACCCACGCAGACACGGGGAGAATGTGCAAACTCCACACAGACAGTCACCCGAGGTCAGATTCGAACCCGGGTCTCTGGCGCTGTGAGGCACCAGTGCTAACCACTATGCCACCGTGTTGCCCTTTACCTCTGTCAAAGCCACCCCATTGTGAAAGAGCTAGAAATCTGAGTTGTATTTTGAAATTATATGCATTAAAAATGTGGTCCTTACCTCATACTTTGTTATTACTCCTTTCTTAAGTCAAGACAGTTTAGCCCTCAATTCTATTTGGTGGGAGCATCTTTATACACCAAACTACAAATCTAATGCAGTATTCAGGGATTGCAGTGGACTTACTCCGAGCATATTGCTGAGTACAGACTGGTGAGAATTGGAACTCTCTGTCTAAGCATCCTAACACAATGCTGGACCAGAAAGCAATAAGTGAATGGATTTGGAGAAAGGTAAAACTCTTGGCAACCATTTTCAGGAAGAGGGCAATCAGTTGAGAGCAGGAAGTAGTGACCATTAATTATATCAGTAACAGGTTCATGGCCTCTGCGTCAATGAGTTATTACACAATAGTTGTATTCTATCAGTCTGCATGTGATGGTTAGATTCCTTCATTTAAAAGCAATTGTTCAACTGTCACTGAAATGTATTTTATCGGAACTAGCCGGGAATGCATTGAGTATGTCTAGCAGAGAGCTGACAAGAGATATTTAAAGTGCATTAAGAATGTTACTATCTCCACAGTGCAGACAGAAAGAGCCAGTCACATCAAATAAAGAACCCTATTCAAATTAAGGAAGGTTTTAGTATATTAAAAGATTTCTTTCTGTTAACGAGAAAGCAGAATTCAAAGTGAATTTTGGCAACAATAAGAGACAGTAAGGTACATTTTGCAATGGTTCACTTTGGGAGTAAAACCATAGAAAATGTTTTAAATTAAATTTCCATTTGGCATTTCTTTTTTGCCAGACTCATGAATTTGTTCAATTTCAGTTTAGAATGTTAAAAGTAATTTTTGGTAATTAAGACCCTAAGGGGGAAAAATTTGGTTGCTTAGCGCCTCTGGGGGCGCTAGGAAGTTAGCGCCCGAGTGTGGCGATTTTAGCGCCGCTCGTGAAATTGACCAGACATTTTGCGGTGGCGCTAAACACTACTGCCACAATCTCCTGCGCCTGCAGATCGTGACGTCAGTCGAGCGTGCAACGCCTCGGTAGCACCCCGGACCAGATATTGAGTCGTGCCCCCTGCCTTTCCGCCTGCCACTAGCAACAACAGGTAGAGGGGAAGGTTTTGCAGTCGGGAAGGGGCTAGGGGAGCGCTATTTAAAGGCGGCCGCTTCCTGCCTTTTCTTGTCGGTGAAATTTTTGCACCATGCCTGCTGAGAGGGAGAGAGACGTCTGGAGAGATTCAACGCTGTGTGAAGGAGTTTTGGGTCCGGAGCAGCACTTTGCAGGTTCATTTTGATTTGACCTTCATTCCAGCGATTTAGAAGAGACTATGGGGGCTGCACTGAATCGGGCCGTCGTCCTGCACCTGCAGAAACGGAGGCAGCAGATGCGCAGAGAGAGAGTGGCAAACATGGCCAGAGGGAGGAGGGCCAACAGGCCTCTGCACAGGAGACCTTACCCTCCCATGGTATTCAGGGAGCAGTTCTCATACCTTCATTTGTCTGAGGAGCAGTGTTTGCGCAGGCTGCGCTTCAGCAAGGAGGTGGTTACTGATACATCTCTTTCCCCACGACCCGGGGCAAACAGCATGAACGCGCAAGTGGCTTTGCTAGGATAGCGGGCTTCCCCATGGTGCAGGGTGCCATTGACTGCACGCATGTGGCATTGCGGGCACCGCATGAAAATGCAGAGGTATTCCGAAACCGCAAGGGCTACCACTCCTTAAATGTGCAGTTGGTCTGTGACCACACACAGCTCATACTCGCCGTCAATGCCCGCTATCCTGGCAGCAGCCACGATGCTTTCATCCTGCGCCAGACTGGTGAGCCAGACCTTTTCCAGGCACCGCATCAGCCAAGTGGTTGGCTCCTCGGGGACAAGGGATATCTACTCTGCACCTGGCTGATGACACCGCTCCGTAACCCCAACACCCCTGCCTAGCTGCGGTATAATGAGAGCCATAGCGCCACCAGGAACATAACTGAGCAGACGATCGGCGTGCTGAAGCAACGGTTCCGCTGTCTGGACCACTCAGGAGGAGCCCTGCAGTACTCTCCTGAGTGAGTCTCCCTGTTCATAGTTGTGTGTTGCATGCTTCACAACCTCGCAATTCTGAGGACCCAGCCAATGCCACCAGGGATTGGTGCACCACCTGAGGAGGAAGAGGAGGAGGAAGAGCAGCAGCACCAACGTGGAAGGGAGGTGCACACTGTTGCCAGTGCAAGGGCCGTCCGTGAACAGCTGATAAAAAGCTGCTTCTTGGCCCCTACTGAGAAGATGGCTTCTGGCATGGAGAACAACATCATGGAAAGCAACCCGCACCCCCTATTGCCGGCCAAAGCTGGAATGATTCAAAAGACCAAAAATGTAAATTTTGAATAAAAAAACTTATTTATTTAACAAACTCTTTGTGTGTCATTTATTCAGGACAAACAATTAGAAACCAACACAACAAATCATGAACTAACAGAACTCGTTCTCACAAGATGGAGATAAATGGCAAAAGAGTAAACAAATGTAATCACATGAACCTCGACCTTTACCACAAACATTCCCACCATTTATTTAGACCTCCTACTGTTTGCCCTTCGAGGGTAATCTCCATCCCCTACGCACTTCCCCCCTTCCCACCCTACTGCTCCTCCGTAATGGGGCCCCAGTGGCTGCAGCAAGGCTGGTGGAAGGCTGCTGAATGCTGGATCCAGAGACTGCAGATGCCCTTGAAGGACGCCCTCGACCAGCTCTGGGCCTGGAGGGCCCGGTTGCAGACTGCACCAACTCTGCATGGGCGGCAGCAGTCTGGGCTGTCTGTGTTGCAGGCCGTGGCAAGTGCAATGGGGAAGTGCCAGTGGTGGGAGCAGGAATGCTGTCATCCTGAGAGAGGACAGCACCTTCCTGCTCGACCGACACACTGGCACTCCCACGGGGCAGTACCTCAGCATCTGGAGCAATCTGCTCGAGCAAAGATTGCTGGCCTGCTGCAGTACTGTGAGATCCCCGAGGGACTGTGGGCGACTCAGCGAGGATGTCAGCAGTCAGTGCTTGCGTGACATCAATCTGAGACTGCATGAGAGCAGTCTGAAACTGGATGGCACCAGCCAAAGACTAAATTGCAGCACTAAGCCATTGCGTTGCGTCGGCCTATGCTGCAGCGGACTGCTCAACACTCCTAGCCAGTCCATCCATACTTTCGGGCATCCTTGCCATTGCACCCATGAGCTCCGTGTGCATGCTCAAGGCCTGGCTATTCATGGCCGCGATGGCGCGGTCCTCATCTGAGTCCTGTGCAGCAGGACTTGCTTGCCTACTCACCCTCCGGGGACCTGGCCCCCGAGCTTCCCAACCCCCATGGCGTTGCTGCAGCCCGCTGGGTCCTGGAGCTTCGCCCTCATCAGACCCTACCCCCCTGCTCCCCTCCAGGGAAGGCGTGGTCCCAGTGTCGGAATGGGCTCCCTCGGGAGACGCAGGCGTTGAGGCTCCAGCTTCCTCTTCCTCCTTGTCTGGGGCGTCGCTGCCACTGGTAGGTTGAGAGACAGGCTGGTCAGCTGGTGGTTCACTATCTGAAATCAGGGACGTACAAGAGTGGCTTTAGCGTGAGGACAGGGGGGCAGTAAGGGAGCAAGGACTGGAGACAGTTAGTAAGTTGGATTGAAAGTGTAAAAGGCTGGTGTTGTGAGGGGCAAGTGGTATGAGAGAGGAGAGAAAGCTGATGAACATACTATTGCTGTCCCCAAGGAGGTCGATATCTCCAGCGGCAACGGCACCTATGACCTGGCTGGCAACGATCTTGTGCACTTGCGCCTCCAAATTGGTGAGGGTGTGTAGGTCAGCCGGTCCTCCTCCCATGCGTTGCTGCTCCCGCCTGTTATGAGAGAGCTTGGCCTGCAAGAAAAAGGCCGCCGTCTGAGTGAATGTGCAGCCATGTGCTTGCCTGATGTGCCTCCCATAGTTGAATAGCCCTTAATGTATGCAAGGTGTGGAATGTGTGTTTTGTGAGATGACCATAGGTCTTGGATGAGTGTTGGGCATTTGGGGTTTTTAAACCCTCTGGGCACAGAGTGAGGTTGAGATGGAGGGATGGAGAGGTATTGAAAAGCAGCCACTCACCCTGACCACCCGAGTGAGGTCGTTGAACTTCATCCGACATTGGGTGTGGGTCCTCGGCACCAGACTCCCGGGGCAATGGCCTCCTGCCACTCTCTGGGTAGAGTACTGCCCGTCGCCGCTCGACAGCGCCAACCAGAGCCACCAAGGCCTGGTCTCTAAAACGCTGAGCTCTTTCCCTGGGCCTATCCATTAGTGGTTCCAGCACAATTGCTTTAGAGGTTTCTCCAGGCCGAGATTCAAGGCTGCAATGAGCAGGGAGTGGCTGGCCTGCAAGATGGACCCTCCCCTTTAAGAACTGGCCGGCGCCAGTCTGTCTGTGTTCCATAGCTAACTGACATCACCTGAGCTTCGCCAGCGCTCTGAGGTAGCGCCTCGATCCTCGACATTAGCGCCTTAAGAGAGGCGTGTAGCGCCTGATTTAGCGCTCAAATCACCTCCAGGGGCGATAGAGGCGAACTTTGCAGTCGGAGGCGATAATTAGCGCCGGGCGCTAAACTTTGCGCCCGGCCGATAATAGCGCCCCAAACAGGGCGACACCGAATTTCTCCCCCTAAGAATCTGTGGACTGAGAATAGGCCATTCAGCTCACTCAGCTTGTTCCAGCCAACAAATTGGTACATCGAGACGGGATGATGCAAATATGTAATATCTTCTCATTTCCTATCTCTCAGAATGTAACCTTCGCACACTTTTAGAATCTGGGTGTGTATTTCCTCAGTTTCCTCTTTCTAGGGATGAGATGGATGAGCAGCGTCCCCACTTGATCCTCATGTTTACTTTGTTGCTGAAAGTCACTAACGGAGGAAAAATTAGAGCCCCTGAGTTCTTTTTCTTGACAGAATCTGCAGACCCCACCCTCTCCACGAGGTGGCAGTATTATTGCCCAGGTCTGAGGAAACTAAAAGATGACTGAAACAACCTTAAACAAAAGTTCCTCCTCGACTATTTTTCCGATTTGTTTTTTGTTTCCTCTTTTCTACACAGTGTTGCAGTTCAGTTCTGACTGCTAGCGCCTACCTTGTAGTTAAAAAATTTGAATCCCATCTCATTCTTTATTTTGAAAAGGAGAATAATTTGCTCTCCTCAGCTTGCCTTTGTAGTGCAGTGAATGAAGTCTGAGATTCCTTTCGCTGTTCTCCTTTGTACCCTTCCCGCTGAACTGCTGTAATCAAAAGTGATTTTGAGCGCAATTTCATTAGGTAGCATCGATGTGCATTTCATTGTGTATAAAAAATTTGAACTTGCTTCGATGAATTATAACTTATGTACCAATTCAGAAAAGAATATGCAAGTTCACATGAATGGAGGGTTTGCTAGATGGATTTACAATGAAATACTAATGGCAAATAGAAAAATACATTTCAGCTACTGCAGCAATTTTGAAACAATCAAAAATCTCTTGTTTTGAAATCATGGCATATTCTCACTAATTTTTATCTGCATCTTATAGCAATCTATATGGAATTTATATATTTGCTATTTCAAATAGGTAGCACGGAAAGGCAATTGAATAAATTATTCTTCAAACAAAAAAAACAAACATTTATAGGGCTTGCGCTTCAATTTTTGTGAACTTTATTTTTACTGAACCTTTACATACTTGCACTTACTGTATTTTAAAAATCAAACCGCTTTCTCCCCTCCTCCCTCCCCCTCCCCTCCCCTCCCCTGCTCCCCCTCCCCCTCCCCTCCCCTGCTCCCCCTCCCCCTCCCCTCCCCTGCTCCCCCTCCCCGCCCCTGCTCCCACTCTCCCCTCCCCCTCCCCCGCTCCCCCTCCCTGCTCTCCCTCCCTGCTCTCCCTCCCCTCCCCGCTCCCCCTCCCCTCCCCTCCCCTGCTCCCCCTCCCCCGCTCCCCCTCCCCGCTCTCCCTCCCCTCCCCTGCTCCCCCTCCCCCTCCCCTCCCCTGCTCCCACTCTCCCCTCCCCTCCCCTCCTCCCCCCTCCCCTCCCCTGATCCCCCTCCCCCTCCCCTCCCCCGCTCCCCCTCCCCGCTCTCCCACCCCTCCCCTGATCCCCCTCCCCTTCCCCGATTCCCCTCCCCCCTCCCCTCCCCTGATCCCCCTCCCTTGCTCCTCCCCCTCCCCTGCTCCTCCCCCTCCTCCCCCTCGTCCTTGACTCCTTGGTGTGGTGCACTTCCATGGGTGTCCGTTGCCCTCCGATACCTCACCCAAGTGGTAATTCCTCACGAATGTCCTTGGACATGTGATTGCTGCAAAGCAGTTAAGCCGCGCAGGGCGCCACAGCTGAGGCCAATCTTGTTCTCACCCGTGCGCACTTCCAGCGGTAGTGACTGGAAAACGAATAAGAGCGGGACCCCTGGCAGATTTCCCCCTCACTGGATCAGTGGCATTGAGACCAGCGGTACAGGTGAGATCAACAAACGAACTTGGAACCTCTTGGTCAGGATAGTTCAACTACATGCTTCGTTTATTAAATGGGCAAATTAAATTTATTTTTATTAAGATCTAAGAAATGTTATACAATATATTATTGAAAATAACCTGGTGAGTCGATGCTACTTTAATGAAGACACGTATGACATCAGATCAGTAAGTCGCTGTCAATGTGATTTATTAAAAGTATCAAAGAGTCATTATCCTCCATTGTAAATAATCCTGGCATAGCTGACAGTGATTTATAAGGCAGTATTCTAATTTTGGGTTTGAGATGATGAATATGAATAAGTTGAGCTTTTCTCTTGCACTTTATGTCATTGGAACCCCCTCATTTGAATCATGTCTTGTCATTTATTGACCGTTGTCCAGTATCCTTTACATTACTTGAGGTGATGTATGTTGGAGAGTTTGATTTCAATTACATGCCACATTCTGTGGTTAGTTATAAAATAGTTGTGAGATGAGGCTCATGTATGGTCTTAAACTGTTCATGCGTTTAACTGTTTAAAATGTCATTGGCTCCTTCCATGAGAATGGAAACTATCTGATAACGTGCGCTGACTGTGTTCAGGGACCTCACCTCTTTTCACTGAGTAAAGTTGAATATGGATCTCACCAAGTACTGAAATTTATAGCTTGTTCTTCTTTTTACTGTTCCCATCAGTTTGCCTAGATCCTCTCCTGACTCGTGCTGAGGTTTAGTTCCACAGGTATTGGCAGTACTCTGGTACCTCATCAATATAGTGTGTTAATCGGTATTCAATCATGAAGCCATTGCTAATTATCCTGTCTTCATGCTACGTTCACACACTTGCCCTTCCCAGAGTGGGTCACTGGATAGCAATTAGGAGCAGGAAGCATAGCCGATTCTCTCCCTCCTGCCCCCGCAGCCCAGGGCTGCCTTGGCCCAATTAGAATTCCCATACTGCTGTCCGTGGCCTAGATAAGTTAACTGGGGATTGAATTATATGGTCTTCATGGCTTGCTCAGCACCACACTGGGCAATGCATTCACCCACAAGGCCATTGGGGGAGCTCAGCCATTGATTCTTCAACTTGCAAGTTGGTAAGATGTGCTTCACCAAGAATGAAATTATAAATGGTGGACATGTGCCGTGGAGATGATCTTATCTGAGCAAGCGTTTCTGATGGGACATGCAGATCTCCATGCGGCTGCTTTCTGACTGTCACAAAAGAATGTATTTTCTCTCTGCTTTTTAAAACATTCCTGTTGTGCAGAACCATATGATCTATTAAAATATCCCCCAAATTCCCGACAAATGATTTCTTTTAATTGAGGTAGGAATCCCTTCAAGTGTTTGTTCTTAATCTGCTTCCAGCGTTAGCAGCATTGAACATTCAGGTACTAACCTAAATCGATCAGAGGGTAAGTGACCCTACAGCGCACTGATAATTTTAATCAGAATGTAACTCCCTTTAGTAGTATGGGCACTGGATAGGTTATGCTGGCTAGTAATTACTACTGTCGTCATTTTGGCTGTTCGCTGACTGACTATAATTCTTCTGATGTGAGGGTTACGCAGTATGATAATCCTTTAGATGCTGCTACTATACTGGGTCTGTTTGTTGTTCATCCAGGAGAGCAACCTCTCTGCACCGATCTTCCTCTTTTATATTTGATGTTGGGTGCAGCAATCCGTAGGTGTGCTGGGCTTTGCTTTGTGATACAGAGACCCAGAGTGCAAATGTGAGGACCGTCTTCCAGCAAAAACTGTGGAACTGAAGGCCTTAATCCAATAACGGAAAAAAGGGAAAGGATTTGCATTTATATAGCGCTTTTCACTACCTCAGGACGCCCCAAAGCACTTTACAGCCGGTGAAGTACTTTTGAGGTGTAGTCACTGTTGTAATACGTACGAGATTGACGGGCAGGAAAAGAGCAGCTAGTTCATCAAGCCTGCCCCACACCTCATGATGTCTCGAGCATCCTGAGCAGACTCTACCACCTTCCCCCCACCGCCCCCCCCCCCACTCTCCCCTCTCCCCACACAGCCATATAATCTCCTGGGTGAGGCAGAAAGTCAGAGAAGAAACCAAGGCCAATAAGGGAAAAAATACTCTGGATAATTTCACTCCAACCCCCTCAGGCGATCGAAACCAGCCTGGGAGATCACATGCACCAAGTGTTAGCTATAAAGACACTTGCCTTCTGTATGATGCGATCTCTGCCCCAGTCAGGAACCGGTCCAGCTCCCTCTTGAAGGCGGGCAGAGAGTCAGCACCCACCACACCAGCCGGCAACGTATTCCAGAGGCTCACTACTCCCTGGGAAAAGAGGAACTGCCTATCATCCAGTCTATTCCTACTCTTACACAGTTTAAACTCATGTCCCCTAGTCCTCCCCAATCTGCAAAACTGGAATAATCTATCAATAGCACACTATCCAGCCCTTCAATTATTTTATAGACCTCTATCGGGTTGCCTCTATGTCTACCCTGCTGTAAAGTCAATAGACCAAGGTCCTTAAGCCTATCTAAGTAACTGAGGTTCTTTAAGCTATGAATCATTCTTGTAGCTCTCCTCTGGACCTTTTCCAAGGCCACTATATCACCCACCATGTGGAGACCAAAACTGGGCACAGCACTCTAGATGTGGTCTGACCAGCGACCTGTATTGTGAGAAAATGATGTCCTTCAATTTATACTGAATTATTCCATTAATTCAACCCAATACCCTGTTAGCTTTAGCTCGGTTATACCTATCAGGAAAGATTGAACAGGCTGGGGATCTTTTCTCTAGAAAAGAGAAGACTGAGGGGTGACCTGATGGAGGTCTTCAAAATTATGAAAGGGTTTGATAGGGTGGACGTAGAGAAGATGTTTCCACTTGTGGGCGAGACCAGAACTGGGCGACATTAATACAAGATAGTCACTAATAAATCCAGTAGGGAATTCAGGAGAAACTTCTTTACCCAGAGAGTGGTTAGGATGTGGAACTCGCTACCACAGGGAATGGTTGAGGTGAATAGCATAGATGCATTCAAGGGGGAGCTAGATAAGCCCTTGAGGGAGAAAGAAATAGAAGGATATGTTGATAGGGTTAGATGAAAAGGGATGGGAAGAGGCTTGTGCGCAGCATAAACACTAGCATGGTTCTGTTGGGCTGAATGGCCTATTTCTGTGCTGTAAATACTTTGTAATACTTTGTAGCTACAGTTTCTCCACATTGGTCATGGACCTTTAGTGATCAATTACACCTAGATTAATTTTTCTCTCAACCTCTTTCAGTAATGTTCCTTGCAAATCATACATGTATTACACTATATTTATCTAAGTTAAATGCCATTTGGCATTGGTGGGGCCACTCCCCTAGCACATCTAAATATTTTTGCATTTGATTGCACTCCTCTACTGTCATAACCCTTACACAAATTTTGGTGTCATCTGAAAACTTACTGACCATGCGCCCAACACCACTGTCCAGGTCATTAATAAAGACTCTGAAGAGTAGTGGGCCTATGACCGATCCCTGGGGAACACCACTAGTAACGCACCTCCAGGATGAACCACATCTGTTAACTACAACATTTTGGCTACGGGATTGGAGCCAATTCCTAATCCAGTGTATCAAATTCCCACCGGTACCACAAGATTCTATCTGGTGAAGTAACCTAGTGTGAGGTACCTTATCAAAGGCTTTCTGCAAGTCCAGGTAGACAATATCTACCAGGTTTCCCTCATCCACTACCCTAGTGACTGTCTCAAATAACTCTATCAAATTTGTATTTTTCCGGAAGCCGTAATGTGTATTTCTAATGGCCCCTTCCCTTTCCCATTAACAAAAAAGGACATCTCTTACGATCCCTTCTAGCATTTTCCCAATAATGGATGTCTGGCTAATAGGCCTGCAATTCCCTGGCTCTGATTTGTCCCCTTTTTTGAAAATAGGAACTACATGAGCTAGCTTCTAGTCTAAGGGAACTATCCCTGACTCTGTTGAATTATTGAAGATATGGGCAAGGGGCTCACAAAGCACCTGCCCCAGGTGTAGGAAACGCAGCAGCCATTGTGCACACAGCAAGTTCCCATAAACAGCAATGTGATAATGACCAGATAATCGTTTTAGTGATAATGGTGGTTGAGGGATAAATATTGGCCAGGACACCATGGAGAACTCCCTTGCTCTTCCTCGAAATAGTGCCATTGGATCTTTTACGTCCACCTGAGAGGGCAGACGGGGCCTCAGGTTAACATAGCCAAAAGACAGATATAATTGCAGATTCATACACCCGGTTTTCCTTTGATGGCAATGGGTCCCTGCAGCTCTGGCCATTTTATATTTAGTAGAACAGCTGGTGACCTAATCTGCTGCATGCCTGTAATGTAAAAAAGACCTGGGTACTGAAGTGCCAGCTTCACTCTTAAATATAATTCCATACGGGTTTTCACAATGTATGGAAGCATTGTGGAACTGTCAGACTCTTCTTAATTTACATAATTAGCATTATAATTAATTTACTTGATGTGGGAATTTTAGCCAAGAGCCTTTTTATCTTGTCCTTCCTTTCTGATGCTGGCACAGCATGCCTTCCACTGCCGAGGAAACTTCAACATTCTCTCCACACTCTTTATAGAGCATCAGTACTTCAAATCCTGTTACATAACTTTTAATAAATATAGATGTCCTAATTTCCGAGAGCTGCCTTACCTTCTCTTCATTAAGAACGTCTCCTCTCTGTGTACGGGGTGGCTCACATGCTCATGAATGGCCTAAGAATATAAACAAGTGCTAATTATTTTTGTTCATAAATCTTGAAACTTCAAAAGGGATACTACAAGATCAAAGGGCTTATCGTTGAGGTAGCATCTGGTGTGTATCCCCCATGACTAATTATATAAAAACCATTAACTGTGCCCCGAGCAGTTGCCGTTTCATTCGGAACTGTTCTATCGTCATTTCAACATTCTCTGCTGGTCACGTTTTAGTGGGGGTGATCTGAGCCAAGGCTACGTGACAGAAATTCAGCACCCGAAGCTCGGTAATGCTGGAACGATGGCAACTACAATTGAAATGCCAGCTGTTTAGTGAGAAAGCATTCTTCTCTTTCTTTATTTTCTAAATTAGTTGTGAGGAATGCATTTAATAGACAAATGCCATCCTAAATCTATTACAACTTGAAATGAAATTGATTTGAAATAAACAAGCAGAACATGCTGGAGATATACAGCGGTTCTTCAGCATCTGGAAAGAGAACTGATGGGTTAACATGCGAGACCCTTCCTCAGCACATGCTTTTCAAGGGCTGTATTTTTCTCAGTGCTGCTGATGTTTTTTTCTGTGTGCAGTGATTTGCACATGTGAATATGGTATTGGGGATTGATGGTTTTCACCTGGAGACAGTGACTCAAATCTAATACAGGCACCGAGTTGCTAAGAGTGCTTTCAATTTTTGAAGATGCAGTTCTGACTTTACCTGAGGGCTCCGCGTCTAGGTGCAATGGGGTGTAGTAGAGCAATTCAGACGAGCAAGGTCCCAGGTTTGATCCCGAACTATGCTGAGTTACTGGATCTCTGTTGTGATTCACCCGAAAGTCAAATAGCCAATATTTAGTGTCCAGGCTGAAACATTAACATTAATGTCTCTGAATGGCAGGTGAATTGTAAAGAGTAGCAGTAACACTAATCTCACCAGTGTTATAACAAAGTGTAAATATTGCATCCTATTTCATCAGTGCCCCGGTGTAAATGGGATATAACACTCCTGTAGGAAAACGATTAAAGGTGTATTCTGGACTTTAAAGAAACAATGGCCTGGATTTTGCAGTGGTAATGATGGTGAACTGTCAGCGTTCGCCGTCATTACCCCTCTGAAACTGACCATAACTTCAGGATTTAGCGCATGCGCATCTAAATGCGAAAATCCTGAAGTTGCGGTCAGTCATTCCCTGCTCCGCCACAGGGTGTGCTGTGGAACTCACCAGAGCCAGCAATCAGTGAATTCAGCGGAACTGATGAAAACGTTAGCTTTTCCGCTGTAATATCGCTGTTAAACACCCCATAAAAAGTTAAGCCTTGTTGGAATACGTGTAACTGGGGTTTTAACAGCGTATTGACTGCTAAACAACCGCTCTGGCCCTGAAAAACGAATTATAGGTTTGCAGAATGTCAAATTTTTCCATTATGCTAGAAAATTACTCGATTTTTAAAACAATAAAAAGTATATATTTTTTAAAAGTTTGTTTGTGATTTCAGCTTCTATCTGAACCCCATGTGTGGGCCCCAATCTTTATTTCGTTCTCTGTAAAATTTAATAAAAAATGAATTGAATTTGTGCTTTTTTATCCTGGTTTGCTGTCTGTGAGAATTCTTCAATGTGATTGGCTGCTTAGACAGCTTGATGACATGACTGCTGCTCTCCGCTGGGGATCCCCTTTTGATAGCGCTATAATCAATTTAACGTCGAGAAAGCTCAAGTTTTCGCCACAGGGATTGCGATATCTCTGTGGGTAGCTTTCTTCAAGGTCAGCGGCGATCGCAGTCGCTTAGCCACAAATTCCGGGCCAATATGTTTTTGGATAACAGATAATAACTAACTGATGTATATCTGTTTTTCTGTTTCAGAGAATAAGTTTATGACGTTGATTGAGGGCAGCACCATCTTTTACACATTATGGACTCATCATCCCCTGGAAGAAGTTAATCACCTCATCCCTGAAAACATGTTGGTTTCTGGGTCAGAAACAATTCCTGGGGTGGCTGCACCTTCTAAACAGACAAGTAAGTAGCAGAATCCATTGTACTCACTGGCTGGAATCTGAAACAGGTTATGCAACTATTTTAGATTTCATTTCAATTAAATGTCTCAACTTAATTCCTGTGGGAAAGGCTCTTTCACACTTTCTGTGCTCGCTTTAGTACACTTAGCGTACTACAATAAAACCAGACAGTCTTGTTTCTTTCCAAGTCGATTTAGACAGATAGACTTATTTTCAGTAATTATGAAGAGCTGTTATTTTCTCAGCTTGTCATCTTGGTAGCACGCTCTGCTCTAAGTCGGTAGGTTGTGGGTTCAAACCTCACTCTAGGACATGAGCACATAATCTCGGCTGACATTTCAGTGGATTACTGAGAGAATGCCTCATTCATTGAAGTGCTGTATTTCAGATGAAAAGCTAAACTGAGGCCCGTCTGTTCATTCAGGTGGATGTACAAGATCCCGTGGCATTATTTGAAGAAGATTAGGGAATTCTCCCAGTCTCCTGGCAACATTATTCCTGCA
The DNA here is from genome assembly GCA_030390025.1 of Squalus acanthias. NCBI lineage: Eukaryota > Metazoa > Chordata > Chondrichthyes > Squaliformes > Squalidae > Squalus > Squalus acanthias. Next base: position 36,512,163 of record CM059440.1, on the reverse strand, counting down.
ACCAACACCACCAAAAACACGCGACTGATCATTTATCTCATTGCTGTTTGTGGAATCTTCTGTGCAAACTGGCTGCCATGCACTTCAGAAGTACTCCATTGACCGTGAAGTGCTTTGGGATGTCCTGAGGTTGTAAAGGTGCTAGATAAATGCAAGTTCTTTCTTTGTTTCTTAATGATTCAATGGAAACGAGATTCCTTTGAAATATAAAGCTTGCTGAACTCGCAGGTCCCAATGTTTGCTTCATCGTGATTTGAGAAGATGGTAGTTCTTCAAACTAATCAATCCAAGTTTCTTTAATTTTGTGGTTATAAAGATGAGGGACGGCCGTACTGGAGAAAACAGGACGTGCTTCTTTTTCCTACATCCTTCTCACACTGTTGGAGTGTAGCCTAGCTCGATAGGTTCTGGGGAAACCATATGCTGAGCATGCACATAAAATGCTGCAGAAAGGTGGTGGTTGACATGAATCTGTCATTCATGAAAGAAAGACTTATGAAATAATACTGAGTGGCCTGCGGGTGGCGCTGTCCAGGGAGAGTATAAATACTCGGGCACGGGCCCAGCTTGCGCAGGACATTCTTAACAGGAACTAGTGAAGGACACAACTAGTCCTCCATGTTGTAAAACAGTTGATTAAAGCTTTGTTTAATGCTTAGACCAAGTGCCGAGCAGTTTTCTTACGTCAGTGGTCTCCTACTCCTCTGTCGCACAAAGCCTCAGCAGCCCCTCTTTTGTCTGTGTACTCTTTTAGCAGCACCCACCTGCTCCCTCCCATTCTCTGTGTGCTCCTTCAACAGCCCAACCCACTCTCCGTGCTCCTTATTCAGTGGCCCTGATGCTGCTATGTGTGCCCCTTCAGTAGCACTGTCCTGCTCCCCTGGCTGCGCACGCTTCTTGTTCATTGCACCCGACATCCTCCAATGAAAAGAAGTAAGAGAGTCGAGTAAAGCAGAATGGTTACAAATAGGAGTGGGAATATAGGAGAGAGAAAAAAAACAGAAGGGAAGGTGAAAGAAAAACAAGAGAGATAAAAGCAGAAGGGAAGGAGAGAAAAACAGAAATGAAAGAGTAGGAGAGCGAGGGAAACAAGGGAAGTAAAAGTAGGAGCAAAGATGTGCAAACAGAACAAAGGACAGAGAGAGAACATAAAGGAAGGGGAAGAGAGAGAAAAAGAAGAGTGGGGCAACTTACAACTAGTCAGAGTTTATCCCTCTCTGCTTCTGAGGTAAGCTAAGAATTTTACTCCACAAAATGAGAGGGATGTTTGCAGTGATAAACTCATGTTCACTCTCATAATATTCTAAGCTGTGTCCTGGAGTGCAGAGAGCTGTGACAGGCACAGGAATATTTACACTTGTCATGGTTATTCAAGCTTATCTCCAAATTATTGTGCCAAAAACAACTTGTAGGCCTTGACCGTTCTTATTTTTGCCCTTGTTATTTCTGCAAAAGGTCAAATAGAAAAAGTATCACAGTCGCTGCTCAGTCATGTGGGACACATAGCTGACAAATAAACTTTGCGCTAAGTGGCCTTGTTTTCTTTGAAAAAAAATTATTGCTTCATTCACACCAGGAATCAGGACCAGCAGTTCGTGCTCAGCAATCGGGTCTGTGTGGGAGGCTTAAGCAGAGCTTCTGGACAGCTCTATAGTTTGTGAATTTGATTATTTTTTGTGTGTGCTGTGCATATCAGGTGCTGTTCTTGTGTGTGGAATGTGTTTGCATAAAACATTTGTGCATTTTATTTGAAAAGGTTGAATTAAGGCAACAAGAGTAGATGATTTGCAAGAAGGCAAGGCATGAGGTGAGGTGAGGAGGATGCAGTGGTCGACAGGTGGGAGCAGGGCTCAGTTACAAGTTCACAGGCAGTTTATGTTGCCAATTTAAAGTCAGGTTTTTGAATAAATTTGACCATTGCTACTGGCAGGGTGGTGTATAGTTTAAATTTTTTTTGTTGCCTCATTTGTCTCCTTGCTCCCCACTGCTGCTGGAGAGTGACGAGTATGCAAACAAGACTCAACAGAGCTGGGGCACTAGTCACTCTCCAGTACCTGGCCGAAGTAGTCATTCTTCACGGCTGTGCCTAGATGTTGGAGGGCTTCACCACTGAAACCAAGCTGGTTCTCCCCAAAGTTTTCCAAAAGGACTCATTAAATAGCAATCAGGAATGAGAACCCTGGCTGTTGTCTTTTTCCCCCTCCTCCCAATGTCATGGGCACTGATGCTAATTGTAGCACCTCTACCTCTGCCCTGGTTGAGATCAGCTAGCTCAGTGAAGACTAGGAATTGAATCTTCCAGTCTGTCTGGTTCGTGTAATATGCTGACTTTACAAAATCAGCCAGAAAAGTTGCTGCTTTTTTCTTAAACTGAAGCTCATTGAGCTCATCAGCCTTAACTATAAATACTTCTATCAGAATGAAGCAAACTATAAGGTTTCTCGTGAACAATTATACCCAAGATCTGAGTAAACTTACCAATAAAAGATCTAACTATTTGTAAGAAATACAGGGTCTCGCTCTCAAATCAGCAGCAGGAGCAAAGTTGCTCTCCTTTATAGCTGTGTGCTGCCTTTGATGGCAGTGCTGCAGTCAGGTACCATAAGTAACCCTGATGGCAGGGAGACCACTCCCAAGAGGTTGGCCAAGGATCTTTAGTCTTTGTGCTCCCCAACCTGCGATTTTCACACCATTCATCTTAACGGGCCGATAATCGCGGGCTGGATGAATGCAGCAGTGGAAAATTCCGATCGTGAAGGCAAAGCAGTAGCAGCACTCGGCATCCACAGATTGTCATTTTATCCTGGCCTCAGTCCACCTGTCTAAACCGACAGTGATACATCAGGGAAAGTTCATGGCCGCTAAAATGAAGTTGCTCACGTGACTTGTAAGCTTGTGCATTGCTTTATAGTTGCAATTACGACTGGGCAGATGCAACCTTGTGCACGTGCAGTTGCCTCAGTGTTGCGCTTGTGCTAGAATTTCATCCTCCAATCTTAACACAACCGCAACATTCATAAGATAAACATACCATAAAAACCTCTCCCCAGGAAAAATCTCATCCACGGTCAGCAAATGATGAAAGCACCTCTTTGTTGGAACAGGAACTAGTTGATACAATTAGAGTTTCTTCTTTTATGTTATAATGACAGGCAAAATGGGGATGAAATATCCAAGGGTAAGCCAGAAGAGAGAGAATTTTACAAACCATCCATGCTTGGGTGTATGCTGTTTGAACTGATCCTGGTTGCTGCTTCAGCTTGTTCTCTTGCATGCTATTACTCACACATCCTGTGAGTGTAACCTCTGCCTCTCAGCACATGTTGTGCTGTCAGCAGACTGTCTAAACATTGTTCAGTTGTTGCACTCCCATCAGCAGAGTCCCGTCATCTCGCTGGAAGACGTGGCAAAAATGAATTATGTATTACTTTATTAATCACTGAGGCTACATTTGCAAAGTTATGGTACACCGGGGAAGCCATTGTGCACTCTCTTCACCACCCCCCTCCGCCCCCAGCCCATGTCTCACTATTATCCAGGGCCAGACCAGCTTTCTCAATGTCGGGGTGGTCTTATGTAGAACAAACTATTTTTTTTAATGGAAAGCTATGGAAATCTGTGACGTCAGTCCCAGTTTAATATTCAAGTAAAATCTTATATCTATCAGCAAAGGATTGGAGGCAACTAGATTTAAAGTTACATGTCTCAATGAAAGAGTGACAAGACTTTTTTTTAATAAGAAAGAGAAACGTTTCAGACAGCATTACTTTTGTCTTAATGATGTCACATGCACAGTAATGTATTTCAATGAGATTTATATTACAATATTATAAAATAAATGGGAAATGTTTGCCAAACACTTTTTTTGCAAAGCTTTATGTTTGTCACATGATCATGAGATATAATATTTTGGATGAGGAAGGCTATTCATCTCACCTCACTTCTTCCATCCAAAAAGACCTAAAATCCCTCCCATTGCAGCAGCCAATAGTTCTTAAATGATTTCAGAGTTTTTGCCTGCACTACCCTACCCAGGAGTCCATTCCATATATTAAGCTCTTGCCAAGCTGTTCCAGTACGGCTACAACACTGGCATCTATCCGACAATGTGGAAAACTGCCCAGGTATGTCCCGTCCACAAAAAGCAGGACAAATCCAACCTGGCCAATTACCGTCCCATCAGTCTACTCTCAATCATCAGCAAAGTGATGGAAGGTGTCATCGACAGTGCTATCAATAGGCACTTACTCACCAATAACCTGCTCACTGATGCCCAGTTTCAGTTCCGCCAAGACCACTCGGCTCCCGTCCTCATTACAGCCTTGGTCCAAACATGGACAAAGGAGCTGAATTCCAGAGGTGAGGTGTGAGTGACTGCCCTTGACATAAAGGCAGCATTTGACTGAGTGTGGCATCAAGGAGACCTAGTAAAACTAAGTCAATTAGAATCGGGGGGAAATGCTCCACTGGCTGGAGTCATACCTAGTACAAAGGAAGATAGTTGTGGTGGTTGAAGGTCAATCATCGCAGCCCCAGGACATTGCTGCAGGAGTTCCTCAGGGCAGTGACCTAGGCACAACCATCTTCAGCTGCTTCATCGATGACCTTCCCTCCAACATAAGGTCAGCAATGGGGATGTTCGCTGATGACTGCACAGTGTTCAGTGCCATTCACAACTCCTCAGATAATGAAGCAGTCCCTGCCCGCATGGAACAAGACCTGGACGACGTTCAGGCTTGGGTTGATAAGTGGCAGGTAACATTCGCGCCACAGAAGTGCCAGGCAATGACTATCTCCAACAAGCGAGAGTCTAACTACCTCCCCTTGACATTCAACGGCATTACCATCATTGAATCCCCCACTATCAACATCCTGGGGGCCACCATTGACCAGAAACTTAACTGGACCAGCCACATAAATACTGTGGCAACAAGAGCAGGTCAGAGGCTAGGTATTCTGCGGCAAGTGTCTCACCTCCTGACTCCCCAAAGCCTTTCCACCATCTACAAGGCACAAGTAAGGAGTGTGATGGAATACTCTCCACTTGCCTGGATGAGTGCAGCTCCAACAACACACAAGAAGCTCGACACCATCCAGGACAAAGCAGCCCACTTGATTGGCACCCCATCCACTACCTTAAACATTCACTCCCTCCACCACCAGCGTACCGTGGCTGCAGTGTGTACCATCTACAAGATGCACTGCAGCAACTCGCCAAGGCTTCTTCGGCAGCACCTCCCAGACCCACGACCTCTACCACCTAGAAGGACAAGGGCAGCAGGTGCATGGGAACACCACCACCTCCAAGTTCCCCTCCAAGTCACACACCATCCTGACTTAGAAGTATATCATCGTTCCTTCATCGTCGCTGGGTCAAAATCCTGGAACTCCCTCCCTAACAGCACTGTTGGAGTATCTTCACCACACGGACTGCCACGGTTCAAGAAGGTGGCTCACCACCACCTTCTCAAGGGCAATTAGGGATGGGCAATAAATGCTGGCCTTGCCAGCAACGCCCACATCCCATAAACGAATTAAAAAAAAAAAAAACACTTTTTGTGTGAAGAGCCCCCTGACATCAGTCCTAAATTTGATTTTTACTAGTTTGAATGTGCCCCTTGCCTTGCTCTCCTAATCTATTTTAAAATAATTTTCCAGATTTACCTTTTCCGTTCCCTTAATTATCTTACAAGGTCACCCCTCAAATGCTTCCTTTCCAGGCTTAAAAGCACGAGGTGCTCCAGTCTCTCCTTGTAATTGTATCGCTACTGCTAGGGATCAACATCATGGCTCTTCTCCACACTGTCTCCAACGCCTCAATGACTCTCTTGTTACCAGAACTGGACTCAGTACTCAAAGCGTGCTCTGCATTAGTTGAACATGTTGAGTCTACTAAGAATCCTGGGTCTCTTTCAACTTCATCCGTAGCTATTTCAGCACCATTCATGGAGTATGTGTGTCACTCATTTTTGCTTCGTATGTGCAGTACTTTACACTTGCTTGTATTAATTTCATCTGCCATTATTCTGACCACTTAGATATTTTGTCCAGCTCATTTTGTAATTTATGAGCTGTCTCTTCTGATTCCTCCTTGTTTGGTATCAACTACAAAGTTCACCAATTTGCCTCGATTTCTGAGTCCAAGTCATCGATGTAAATTAGAGACAGCCGTGATCCCAATACAGAGTCCAGGGGCACCACACTTGGGAAGTATTTTCCTCAAACAACAACAACTTACATTTATATAATGCCTTTAACGTAGTAAAACGTCCCAAGGCGCTTCACCGGAGCGATTATCAGACAAAACTTCGACACCGAGCCACATAAGGAGGTATTGGGACAGTTGACCAAAAGCTTGGACAAAGAGTTTGTTAAATAAGTTAAAAAGTTTGATTAGGCAGGACCTTCCCCATCTGAATCCATGTTGACTGCCCTCTTACTGTTGAAATACTGTCTGACTGTTATATTTCACATCTGCAGCTATGGGGCTAGAAATTCGTCTTGGGCATTGTGCAAAACGGGCGGTATCGGATCGGCCGCCTGTTATACGCAGTGCCTGATATTCAGATATTGACAGCAATAAAACATGAATATCAGGCGCTGTGTATAACGGGCGGCCGATCCGACACTGCCAGAGACTAATTTCTAGGCCATGTTCTTTTCCAGGCTACTCTTTGTTCCTCTGATCACCTTTTTAACATGTTTCTGCGTGTTCTTATATTAATTCTAGGGATTTCCATTCATTGCAGAAAGTTGCAGAGTCAATTTTTCCTCTTTATTTCATTTTTGATTCGTTTATTAATCCATTTGGTTTGGTTTGACCTTTCTGTTTCTAGGATTGTAGTTATTCTGCATGCTCAACATTATGCCTTTAAGGAGGTGCCACCTGTGTTGTTGAGCCACTCCCCCCTGTCAATTTGCTTAAGTTGTTCCTTCATTTCTTTGATGTTAGCCTTTTTAAAGTTATATATCTGGTTCTGAATTTCTGCATCCCAAATCACGTGCAACTTAATCGTTCTATGATTGCGGTCCCTTGATGGGGCTACGACTTGATTTCCCTGTACGATGTCGCAGCCATTTCCAAATATCAGGTCAAAATGAGCACTACCTCTCATGGCTCCCTGTTCTTCAGTCAGGTCTTTAGTTTGTGTTATTAAATATTTTCATTATTCCCCTCCTGAATCACTAATTATTGTTGGCATATAGTTCCATAGGTGTCAGCAGCCCTCCCATACTTCACCCAAGTACTTCATGTGTGAGCGTGGACAACTAGTGTTGGTAGGCTATTTGACTGTAGGGAACATGATAGCCAAGCCCAATGGAGTCCTCGGCTGATGTCTGCACAGGAGCACTCTCCAGGAGAAGTTGCTGGATGGTGATCAGTACCACGACATGTGGTTCATTTACCGGATTTATATAAAACACGTTTAATTATTGCTTTCTACCATATAACATTTTATTTAGTGTTACTTTTGTATGCCTTTTATCCTTGCTGGTTTTAAACATTTTCTTTTTAAAGATTTTAGAATAGACTTGCATATACTACATTGGGGAGACCAAACGCAGATTGGGTGACCGCTTTGCGGAACACCTCCGTTCAGTCCGTAAGGGTGACCCCGAGCTTCCGGTCGCTTGTCATTTTAATTCAGCCCTCCATGCCCACTCAGACCTCACCGTCCTCGGCCTCTTGCACTGTTCCACGGAAGCTCAGCGTAAGCTCGAGGAACAGCACCTCATCTTTCGTTTAGGCACTTTACAGCCTTCCGGACTCAATATCGAGTTCAACAATTTCAGATCATAACCCCGGCCCCTACCACATATGTATACATTTTATCCACCCTTTTGGTCCGTGCCTTTTTCCTTTTTATTTTCTCTCTCTCCCCCTACGGCAGCTGTCTCTCATTCTGCCAGCATTTCACACCTCACCTTTTGTTTCTTAACCTGTCCCATTACCATCTCGTCTTGCCTTGAGCATCTCTTAATGTCTCTACTTACCATAGACCCCCACCTTTTGTTCTTTTATTCCTCCCCCCAGCCTCCCCCTTGCATTTTTATCTGTTTAATTTCCTGCTCTTTCAGTTCCGACGAAGGGTTTCGACCTGAAACGTTAACTTTGTTTCTCTCTCCACGGATGTTGCCTGGCCTGCTGAGTTTTTCCAGCGTTTTCTGTTGTTATTTCGGATTTCCAGCATCCGCAGTATTTTGCTATCGTATTAGTGTTTGGTTCACTGCCACCTCTCTTCTGGGAATGCCTAACTTGAAGAAGTTCTGCTCTTCTCTTCGACGGGATTTCCGTTTGGCTCTTCAACCTTGTTCATCTTCATTGCTTTCAGTTTCCCTTCTCGTGTTTGATCAGGTATCTGTCAAGACTCGGTTTCACAGCCATATTACTTTCCTCAGCAACTGTCTCCGGTTCCGACTTATTCCACGTGGATTCCAACTAAACTTCCACCCTTCGTGTTTCGGATCAACCCAGGATTACAAATATCTCCAAGATATTCATCGTTCCTCGAACTACTGCTCTCGTCGCATCTTGAGATCCACGCTCAACGCCATGCGGCGCCACATGAACACTCTCGACATCTCTCTTCAGCAGCACCGACTCACTCTATCTCATAGCTGTCCGGGTCCACAGTTCCATTTCATCCTTCGACTCATCCGACGCTTCAACAAAAAACTTTTCTTCTTCCTTTCCGATGTCAAGGATCGCAAGCTTCAACTACTCTTGGACACTAACGCCCCTCCGGAACCTTCTTCCCCTTCACTTTCCTCTGACCCCCCTTCTCCCAGTCTCACCCCCTGCCGCGTTTTCACTATCCCCTCTGACCTTCCCCTCTCTGACTTCGAACGATCAGTCCTCAGCAAAGGCCTGAGCTTCATCCCCTTACGCCCCACCTCAATGAATTTCGAGCTCGGCACGATGCTGAGCTCTTTTTCCGCCGCCTCCGTCTCCGTGCCCACTTCTCTGGCCAGGAGTCTTCCCCCCGCACGGCTGACCCTTTCTCCCGCTTTCAGAATTCTCGTTCTACCTGGACCCCTCCCTCTGGCCTCTTACCCTCTCTAGATCTTTTCATTGCGAACTGCCGCCGTGACATTGGCCATCTCAATTTCTCTGCTCCCCTCTCTCACTCCAACCTACCTCCCTCTGAACTTGCAGCACTCCATTCTCTCCGATCCAACCCTGACATTGTCATTAAACCTGCTGACAAGGGTGGTGCTGTTGTTGTTTGGCGAACCGACCTCTACCTAGCGGAAGTTGAACGCCAACTCTCCGACACCTCCTCCTACCTCCACCTGGACCATGACCCCACTACCGAACATCAAGCCACCGTGTCCAAGACTGTCACTGACCTCATCTCCTCTGGAGATCTTCCCCCCACGGCCGCCAACCTCATAGTTCCCCAACCCCCCACAGCCCGCTTCTACCTCCTTCCCAAGATCCACAAACAGGACTGCCCTGGTAGACCCATCGTTTCAGCCTGCTCTTGCCCCACGGAACTTATCTCTTCCTATCTCGACTCTATTTTTTCTCCCCTTTTCCAGTCCCTTCCCACCTACATCCGTGACTTTTCCGACGCCCTCCGCCACTTTAACAGTTTCCAGTTTCCTGGCCCCAACCGCCTCCTTTTCACCATGGACGTACAATCCCTCTACACCTCCATCCCCCACCAGGATGGCCTGAGGGCGCTCCGCTTCTTCCTTGAACAGAGGCCCAACCAGTCCCCATCCACCGCCACCCTCCTCCGCCTGGCTGAACTTGTTCTCACATTGAACAACTTCTCCTTTGACTCCACTCATTTCCTCCAAATCAAAGGTGTTGCTATGGGTACCCGCATTTGTCCTAGCTATACCTGCCTTTTCGTGGGATATGTGGAACACTCTTTGTTCCAGTCCTACTCTGGTCCCCTCCCTCACCTTTTTCCGGTACATTGACGACTGTATCGGTGCCGTTTCCTGCTCTCGCCCCGAACTAGACAATTTCATTCACTTTGCCTCCAATATCCACCCTTCCCTCACCTTCACATGGTCCATCCCCGACTCTTCCCTTCCCTTCCTCGACTTCTCCGTCTCCATCTCTGGGGATAGGTTATTGACCAACATTCACTACAAGCCCACTGACTCCCACAGCTACCTGGACTACACTTTCTCCCACCCCGCCTCCTGTAAGGACTCTATTCCCTTCTCCCAGTTTCTCCGTCTCCGCCGCATCTGCTCCGACGATGCCACCTTCCATACCAGTGCTTCCGACATGTCTTCCTTTTTCCTCAACCGAGGATTCCCCTCTACCGTGGTCGACACGGCCCTCAACCGTGTCCGTTCCATCTCCCGCACTTCTGCCCTCACCCCGGCCCCTCCCTCCCGGAACCACGATAGAGTTCCCCTTGTCCTCACCTTTCACCCCACCAGCCTCCACATTCAACGGATCATCCTCCGCCATTTCCGCCACCTCCAACGTGATCCCACCACCAAACGTATCTTCCCCTCACCTCCCCTTTCAGCATTCCGTAGGGACCGCTCCCTCCGAGACACCCAAGTCCACTCCTCTATCACCCCCAGCACCCCTTCCCCTTCACCCGGCACCTTCCCGTGCAAGTGCAGGCGATGCAACACCTGCCCTTATACATCCCCCCTTCCCACTCTCCAGGGCCCCAAACACCCCTTCCAGGTGAAACAGCGATTTACTTGTACTTCTTGCAATCTAGTATACTGTATTCGCTGCTCACGATGTGGTCTCCTCTACATTGGGGAGACCAAACGCAGATTGGGTGACCGCTTTGCGGAACACCTCCGTTCAGTCCGTAAGGGTGACCCCGAGCTTCCGGTCGCTTGTCATTTTAATTCACCCCTCCACGCCCACTCAGACCTCACCGTCCTCGGCCTCTTGCATTGTTCCACGGAAGCTCAGCGTAAGCTCGAGGAACAGCACCTCATCTTTCGTTTAGGCACTTTACAGCCTTCCGGACTCAATATCGAGTTTAACAATTTCAGATCATAACCCCGGCCCCTACCACATATGTATACATTTTATCCACCCTTTTGGTCCGTGCCTTTTTCCTTTTTATTTTCTCTCTCTCCCCCTACGGCAGCTGTCTCTCATTCTGCCAGCATTTCACACCTCACCTTTTGTTTCTTAACCTGTCCCATTACCATCTCGTCTTGCCTTGAGCATCTCTTAATGTCTCTACTTACCATAGACCCCCACCTTTTGTTCTTTTATTCCTCCCCCCAGCCTCCCCCTTGCATTTTTATCTGTTTAATTTCCTGCTCTTTCAGTTCCGACGAAGGGTTTCGACCTGAAACGTTAACGCTGTTTCTCTCTCCACGGATGTTGCCTGGCCTGCTGAGTTTTTCCAGCGTTTTCTGTTGTTATTTTGTATATACTAATGGTGCTTTGCAACACGAAGTGTTTAGGTACACATCAGATATTGCAACAGTTTGCATGGCGCATTGGCTTGGCACAGGAAAAACTCGTCAGAAAAAGACACTGCTGGGGGGGGTGGGGGTTACATGTATAATTATGGCACTAAACATAAGTTGAGGTGGGTAAACTATCAGCGTGTTTACTGTTGACAGATGTAATGTTAGTTTTAACAGTCACTTCAGAAGAGACTGCTGGTATCTATGTTAATACAAACATCTCATGGGTACTCCAAAAGACTATTTCTGGGAGTGGCTTCTGTTGATTCCTTGGATAAAAACGCTTGAATTAAAAGCCGCATACTTCATTTTCATTAGTTAATAATATCTGCCATTAGCTCTTAGTTACATTGACTAAAATAGCAAAAAGATAAAGATGAAAATAAAATAGTATTTAAAATATTAGCGTAGAAGCTGATAAGCTTTGCAGAAGCAGCCAGATGGCCCATCCAAACGCTCCATTCTGATTGCGCTGCTGAGCCTCGCCAGAAGTTAGGAGGAGGGGAAATCAGTGCACTTCTGATGGCAGTCATCTTAAGCGTGCCATTGGAAAAGGATTCGGAGCAAGTTGTCTTCCCTCTCAGTCAGTGGAGAAACTTAAATAGGGATGGAGTGGGAGAGAGACAAAATGTTCCCTTTTCCCCTTCAGTGTCCTTCTGATATTTTGCCTTTGTTTCTCCTCTCCTAAACGTATGAACGGACACCGCGCAACAATTACCAGGCAGGAGTGCTCCCTCCCAGTCGGGGAACACTTCAGCAGTCAAGGACATTCAGCCTCCGATCTTCGGGTAAGTGTTCTCCAAGGCGGCCTTCGAGACACACGACAACGCAAAATCGTCGAGCAGAAACTGATAGCCAAGTTCCGCACCCATGAGGACGGCCTGAACTGGAATCTTGGGTTCATGTCACGCTACATGTAACCCCACCTGACGGAGAGTCATCCAGACTCGAGTCGTCGTTGGCTTGTTCTCTCTACACAGATGCGGCTGGACCTGCTGTGATTTCCAGCAAAAAAAGTTTTTTGTTTTCCATACAGACCCCAGCATCTGCCACATTGTCTTTGATGTAATGTTTTCCTGACTGACCTGTTTGGACACCATCCACACCTTTGATTGCCGTGATTATCTCTCTGTCGAGGTGTGATATAGGGCAGTTGGAAAGATTAACTGTAATCATCTGGCAGTGTTCTCTGACTATATATGCTGTGTCTATATGCATTTCTTCACCTTCACCTGATGAAGGAGCAGCGCTCTGAAAGCTTGTGATTTCAAATAAAGCTGTTGGACTATAACCTGGTGTTGTGCGACTTCTCACATTTGTCCACCCCAGTCCAACACCGGCATCTCCACATCATCTCACCTAAAGAAGCAGGGCTTTAAATGCGTCAGTGATCGCCAGTGTTGGTGGGCTATTTGACTGTGGAGGCCACCATAGCACAACATTCACACATATACAATTTCCCACAGGGTCACTGGATAGTGATCAAGCGGAACTTACTCACCAATAACCTGCTCACTGATGCCCAGTTTGGGTTCCGCCAAGACTACTCGGCTCCCGACCTTATTACAGCCTTGGTCCAAACATGGATAAAGGAGCTGAATTCCAGAGGTGAGGTGAGAGTGACTGCCCTTGACATCAAGGCAGCATTTGACCGAGTGTGGCGTGAAGGAGCCCTAGTAAAACTGAAGTCAATGGGAATCGGGAGGGAAAACTCTCCACTGGCTGGAGTCATACCTAGCACAAAGGAAGATTGTTGTGGTGGTTGAAGGTCAATCATCACAGCCCCAGGACATCGCTGCAGGAGTTCCTCAGGGCAGTGTCCTAGGCCCAACCATCTTCAGCTGCTTCATCAATGACCTTCCCTCCAACATGAGGTCAGAAATGGGGATGTTCGCTGATGACTGCACAGTGTTCAGTGCCATTCACAACTCCTCAGATAATGAAGCAGTCCCTGCCCGCATGCAACAAGACCTGGACGAAGTTCTGACTTAGAAGTATAGCGCCGATCCTTCATCGTCGCTGGGTCAAAACCCTGGAACTCCCTCCCTAACAGCACTGTGGGAGTACCTTCACCACACGGACTGCAGCGGTTCAAGAAGGCGGCTCACCACCACCTTTGAAGGGCAATTAGGGATGGGCAATAAATGCTGGCTTTGCCAGCGACGCCCACATCCCATAAACGAATAAAAAAAAAAAGCAGGATCCCTGACCTGCTTTTTTAAAAAGTGTCTCTCCTTGGCCTGGGAATGCTGAGTCCAATTGTAGTGTCCTTACTACCACCGTAGCTGAGATCAGCTCACAACGTTCACCAGGGATTGAATATTGGACCATCTCAGTCTGTATGACTCAAGAAACATTCTACGCATTGAAATAATCCATGTGACATTGGGGGAGGTGCTACCCAATTTGTTAGATCTTCGTTTCATTTATGAATATTAAATATGATACTGCGCAGGTTTTTAATTGAGCCTTGTGCTCTGAGCTCTACAGCGGTGGGAGTTGAACACTGTGGTTTATGATGAGCAATAGGAGTACCGTATAAACCAGGGAGAGCAAGCAGTGGAGGCAAGGAGCCAAGCAGCAGTGCCTGAATATATATGGTCCAATGTTGTGTGTTCAGATGCAGCAGCCAAGTTGTGATCCCTTCAAAACATTTAATGGTGAATGACAGTATCGATGACTCACATGTTAATCCTTTGATTATTGAATGCTTCTCCAGCTCTCGATCTCCAAGTGTTGTCTGTCAAAATAGATGTGGGACTTTTGTTTTTCATCATTCCTGCTGAATATTATAGAGCAGAATTCGAGAAATGTATGGAATTAACAACCTGTACAGTGCTCTTCACATCAAGAATGTTTCAAAACACTGTTCAGAAAACTGAACAGCGAGCAGGAGAGAAAACGGGCGTGGGAAAAACAGGGGCTAGGGAGGGGAAACAAAGGTAGTGTCAAAGTCGAGGTTTTAAGGAGGTTTTGAAAGCTAGGAGAGAGGTACTCAGGTAGAAGGATTTTGGAAAAGAGTCGCAGAAGAATAAGGAATAATGGGTAAAAAAATGGCTGTCATTGGGGGAGTGAAGAATGAGCAGAATTGTATCCGAGGAGTGTAGCTTGTGTGCAGCGACCTATGGCTAGAGAAGTAGGGTACGATGAGGTCATGGAGGGATTTGAACATGAGGACAAGGGTCTTATAGTTAAATCGGTTTGGATACAGCAAGCCAGTGGAGCCTGCTGAGGATAGGGGTGTGGGGTTTGTTGCAAAAGAGAACTTGGGCTGCAGCATTCTGGACTTGTAGTTTACAAAGAGTGGAGGCAGTGAGTCCAGCAAGGAGGGTATTTAAGAAGATGAGACGATGAAGGTGTGGACCAGGGCCTCTGGAGCGTTGAGGAGAGGTATGGGCGGAGGTCGGTAATATTTTGAAGATGGAGAAAAGCGGTTTTGGCGCAGAAGAGAGCCTGGAGATGGAAGCTCAGCTCAGGGTCTAATGGGACACTGGGGCTTAGAACCTCCAGGCTAGGCTTGAAATGATAGAGGGGTCGATGGAGTCCACGGCAGTGGCACAGAGGTTTGCTGGGAACCAAAGCTTCAGATTTACTGATGATATGATTCATCCAGAGCTTAATAGCAGACTGGATTTGGATGATCAGCCATGATCGTATTGAATGGCGGAGCAGGCTCGACGGGCCGAATGGCCTACTCCTGCTCCTAGATTCTATGTTTCTATGTTTCTATGAACAGCAGCTGATTCAAAGTCAGAGGAAACTGTTGACAAAACATTTCTCATTATTTTATGAATTGTCTTTTTAAAAAAAAAAATCAAAAAGTACTGTTGGACATTAGAAGCTGCTAGGTGTAATCACCAGTTAGTGTCGTCATTTAGTTTTTCTTAATGCTGGATAATTAAAAAAATATATATAGAGCTTTCTTTAGGTTGCACTAACACTGTTTGTTACGGACATTGTAGATGTGCTTACTCTGTGAGAAATACATCAGTTACTGGTGGACGTCACACAGATTGATGGTACATAACCTTATATACATATTCAAAATTAGAAATTAGAAGTATAGGATAGCAGTACTGGAATAGTGATACAAAATGTGTTCAGCACAAAATGGCTACTTTGATTAAGTGGGAATATTCAGTTACAGGAATCAAAATGGGTGTCCACTAAGTGATCACACTCGATGGCTTTTACACTATTTATTTCAGTATTGAAGTCTCACTTTATCCCTGAAAGATTAATAGCCATATGGGTGAATGAAGCAGGCCCTTAGTTTGATTGTAACGAAACAATTTGTGTTTTGATTGAAGATGATGCTTTGAAGAAACCTCATTTACTGAAGACCGTAACATGTCACTTGGACAAGCTGTCACTTCAGCTGTACCCAACGCTGGAGAAATTCGAAGAGGAGCTGGTGGAATTGCTTAATGCAGACAGATTGCTTAAGGTATGGCAGAGCTACGGTTAATCTTTGAGCTTCTGAAAATTGCTCGCTTTGTACTACTTTATTCATCATTTCTCGCTTCATTGCAGCTGCCAATGACACAGTTTGCTACAGCCAAGTGGGGTGAAGGTTATAGGTGCCTTTTCAGTTTTCACCCTGCAGGTTATTCTGTCAGTTCACAGCAACAGCCAGCAATCGTGAAGTGAGCTCCTGCTTTGCTTGATGCAAACTGCATTAGCCACATGTTGGTTTGTAGGTTAGAGTGCTGCTGCAATGTGTACTTATCATAATTAACATTAATGTCCTTTAAAAATATCTTTTGTTAAGTAATACTGATGATTGGCTTGAAGGATTTATTGAGCCTATCTGTAAATGGGATATGAATTAAGGTGGATAGATATAGTGAAGGTGCTTCAGTGAACTTCTCTCGACTTCAATTTAATTTTCTTGCATAGTGAGGTTTGTATTGATTAAGGGACTAAAATATTGCATAACTTGAGACAACCTTAAGTATCAATTAGCCATGTTTCAATATCTACCTCCTTTATCACACAGCAGCTCTGTCTATCTCTCCCGCTAACTAGAAACAAGCTGTCTCTTCAGATGTGCTCTTCTGAACTGCAGCAACAGCAACAGTCAATATTATGAAGGCTTAGCAACTACTTCAAGCCACTTTCCTTGATGATTTTATCGGCACTTGCGTTTGAAACAAAGATTTTAAAATGAAGATTAAACACCCTTTTTAAAATAGGATGGACAGCCAACTTCCTTCTGGGCCTCTATTCTGGATCAACCACTAAGAAGTACTCAAGAAGAGTCTAGGGTGATTTAGATGTCCACTCCCTCCATAGTCAAAAGTGACGGATCTCCCCTTGGCATGCCCACATCACAGTCAGGCATAAACCCCAATCATACTACTGCATGGGACAGTGCATCGTAGTACCGACTCAAGGTGCCACAATGTGGTTATTCCATTGAACAATCCTTATAGCTTAAGAAAAGCTCAACAGGCATTTCAACCCATTGGCAGCCTTGACCAAGGCAGAAGAGGGAGAGATGAGAAGAGACTGGAAAAAATCAAATGAAAAGAAGCCTCAGTTTGTTGATATGAGTCTGCAGTCAAAAAATGACAGTGTAACTCAGCACTCGACCCCCAGTTTGGTGGGTGCTGAAGTGGAGGTAGTAATGCAGGAGGAGGTAGGAAGGATGGTGGCTGCCCTTGCTGCTCGATTGCACCATACCCTACGTCAGCATTGCAGTATGCCTGCAAGAAGATGATGCTCTCTTTCATATTGCAGATGACTGCAGTTCCCTATGCTGCATGATAGTTACACCCTGCCAGGGACTGCAGATATAGTTGGTGCCAGCTTTGCAGGTATCATCAAACGGGGTATTCTGGCAGCTGATGGGGATGGGGCAGGCATGGAGGAATGAGGGTAGGTGTGGGGGAATGGGGGCAGGCGTGGGGGAATGGGGGCAGGCGTGGGGGAATGGGGGCAGGCGTGGGGGAAATGGGGGCAGGCGTGGGGGCATGGGGGTAGGCGTGGGGGCATGGGGGTAGGTGTGGGGGAATGGGGGCAGGCGTGGGGGAATGGGGGAAGGCGTGGGGGCATGGGGGTAGGCGTGGGGCAATGGGGGCAGGCGTGGGGGAAAGGGGGTAGGCGTGGGGGCTTGGGGGTAGGCGTGGGGGAATGAGGGTAGGTATGGGGGGATGGGGCAGGCATGGAGGAATGAGAGTAGGAATGGGGGAAGGTGTGTGGGCATGGGGGCAGGCGTGGGGGAATGGGGCAGGCATGGGGGAATGGGGGTAGGCATGGGGGAGGGCGTGGGGGTAGGTATGGGGGAATGGGGGCAGGCGTGGGGGAATAGGGGCAGGCGTGGGGGAATGGGAGTAGGCGTGGGGGTATGGGGCAGGCATGGGGGAATGAGGGTAGGTGTGGGGGAATGGGGGCAGGTGTGGGGGAATGGGGGCAGGTGTGGGGGAATGGGGGCAGGTGTGGGGGAATGGGGGGAATGGGGGCAGGTGTGGGGGAATGGGGGCAGGTGTGGGGGAATGGGGGTAGGGGTGGGGGAATGGGGGCAGGTGTGGGGGAATGGGGGTAGGGGTGGGGGAATGGGGGCTGGCGTGGGGGAATGGGGCAGGCGTGGGGGAATGGGGGCTGGCGTGGGAGAATGGGGGCAGGCGTGGGAGAATGGGGGTAGGCGTGGGAGAATGGGGGCAGGCGTGGGAGAATGGGGGCAGGCGTGGGAGAATGGGGGCAGGCGTGGGAGAATGGGGGTAGGCGTGGGAGAATGGGGGTAGGTGTGGGGGAATGGGGGCAGGCGTGGGGGAATGGGGGCAGGCGTGGGGGAATGGGGGCAGGCGTGGGGGAATGGGGGCAGGTGTGGGGGAATGGGGGCAGGCGTGGGGGAATGGGGGTAGGTGTGAGGGAATGGGGTAGGCGTGGGGGAATGGGGGCAGGCGTGGGGGAATGGGGGCAGGCGTGGGGGAATGGGGCAGGTATGGAAGAATACAACTGAAGCATCTCAAAGCACCAGGTTGCATCATTGCCAGGTTCAGATCTTCCGCAGAGCAGGCAATAAAATCGACCGTCTCTCAGCGTTAATCTATTGGAGGTTGAGTTGGAGGTGTGGGGCAGAGGGAAGAGACCCTAATCCATGCTGTTTGGCATTATACTAAAATACAACCTTTTTGGGGAGGAGGGTGGGCAAGGCGGGGTGTTGGGTGGGGCGGGGGCGGGGGTGGTGGGCCTGTTTAATATCATTAGGCGGACTGTTGTCCTTGTGGTCAACTTTAACCACCAGTGGGCTTTGGGCAGGGGCAGGACGAGCGCAAAACAGGCTTGCTGCCCTAAGTTTGAGGCCCGGGATATTTTAAAGAAAAAGGAAAGACTTGCATTTATATAGCGCCTTTCACGACCACCGGACGTCTCAAAGCGCTTTACAGCCAATGAAGTAATTTTGAAGTGTAGTCACTGTTGTAATGTGGGAAACACGGCAGCCAATTTGTGCACAGCAAGCTCCCACAATCAGCAATGTGATAATGACCCGATAATCTGTTTTTTAGTGATGTTGATTGAGGGATAAATTTTGGCCAGGACACCGGGGAGAACTCCCCTGCTCTTCTTCGAAATAGTAGCCGTGGGGAGTGGGGGCAGGTGTGGGGGGAATGGGGGCAGGTGTGGGAGAATGGGGCAGGCGTGGGAGAATGGGGCAGGCGTGGGAGAATGGGGCAGGCGTGGGGGAATGGGGGCAGGCGTGGGGGGAATGGGGGCAGGCGTGGGGGAATGGGGGCAGGCGTGGGGGAATGGGGGTAGGTGTGGGGAGTGGGGGCAGGTGTGGGGGAATGGGGGTAGGCGTGGGGAAATGGGGGCAGGCGTGGGGGCATGGGGGCAGGTGTGCGGGAATGGGGGAAGGCGTGGGGACATGGGGGTAGGTGTGGGGGAATGGGGGCAGGCGTGGGGGAATGAGGGTAGATATGGAATGATGGGGCAGGCATGGAGGAATGAGGGTAGGTGTGGGGGAATGGGGGCAGGCGTGGGGGAAATGGGGGCAGGCGTGGGGGCATGGGGGTAGGCGTGGGGGCATGGGGGTAGGCGTGGGGGCATTGGGGTAGGCGTGGGGGCATTGGGGTAGGCGTGGGGGCATGGGGGTAGGTTTGGGGGAATGGGGGCAGGCGTGGGGGAATGGGGGCAGGCGTGGGGGAATGGGGGAAGGCGTGGGGGCATGGTGGTAGGTGTGGGGGAATGGGGGCAGGCGGGGAATGGGGGTAGGCGTGGGGGCGTGGGGGTAGGTGTGGTGGAATGGGGGCAGGCGTGGGGGAATGGGGGCAGGCGTGGGGGAATGGGGGTAGGCGTGGGGGTATGGGGGCAGGCGTGGGGGAATGAGGGTAGATATGGGGGGATGGGGCAGGCATGGAGGAATGAGGGTAGGTGTGGGGGAATGGGGGCAGGCGTGGGGGAATGGGGGCAGGCGTGGGGGAATGGGGGCAGGCGTGGGGGAATGGGGGCAGGCGTGGGGGAAATGGGGGCAGGCGTGGGGGCATGGGGGTAGGCGTGGGGGCATGGGGGTAGGTGTGGGGGAATGGGGGCAGGCATGGGGGAAGGTGTGGGGGCATGGGGGTAGGCGTGGGGCAATGGGGGCAGGCGTGGGGGAAAGGGGGTAGGCGTGGGGGCTTGGGGGTAGGCGTGGGGGAATGAGGGTAGGTATGGGGGGATGGGGCAGGCATGGAGGAATGAGAGTAGGAATGGGGGAAGGTGTGTGGGCATGGGGGCAGGCGTGGGGGAATGGGGCAGGCATGGGGGAATGGGGGTAGGCATGGGGGAGGGCGTGGGGGTAGGTATGGGGGAATGGGGGCAGGCGTGGGGGAATAGGGGCAGGCGTGGGGGAATGGGAGTAGGCGTGGGGGTATGGGGCAGGCATGGGGGAATGAGGGTAGGTGTGGGGGAATGGGGGCAGGTGTGGGGGAATGGGGGCAGGTGTGGGGGAATGGGGGCAGGTGTGGGGGAATGGGGGGAATGGGGGCAGGTGTGGGGGAATGGGGGCAGGTGTGGGGGAATGGGGGTAGGGGTGGGGGAATGGGGGCAGGTGTGGGGGAATGGGGGTAGGGGTGGGGGAATGGGGGGAATGGGGGCTGGCGTGGGGGAATGGGGCAGGCGTGGGGGAATGGGGGCTGGCGTGGGAGAATGGGGGCAGGCGTGGGAGAATGGGGGTAGGCGTGGGAGAATGGGGGCAGGCGTGGGAGAATGGGGGCAGGCGTGGGAGAATGGGGGCAGGCGTGGGAGAATGGGGGTAGGCGTGGGAGAATGGGGGTAGGTGTGGGGGAATGGGGGCAGGCGTGGGGGAATGGGGGCAGGCGTGGGGGAATGGGGGCAGGCGTGGGGGAATGGGGGCAGGCGTGGGGGAATGGGGGCAGGTGTGGGGGAATGGGGGCAGGCGTGGGGGAATGGGGGTAGGTGTGAGGGAATGGGGTAGGCGTGGGGGAATGGGGGCAGGCGTGGGGGAATGGGGGCAGGCGTGGGGAATGGGGCAGGTATGGAAGAATACAACTGAAGCATCTCAAAGCACCAGGTTGCATCATTGCCAGGTTCAGATCTTCCGCAGAGCAGGCAATAAAATCGACCGTCTCTCAGCGTTAATCTATTGGAGGTTGAGTTGGAGGTGTGGGGCAGAGGGAAGAGACCCTAATCCATGCTGTTTGGCATTATACTAAAATACAACCTTTTTGGGGAGGAGGGTGGGCAAGGCGGGGTGTTGGGTGGGGCGGGGGTGGTGGGCCTGTTTAATATCATTAGGCGGACTGTTGTCCTTGTGGTCAACTTTAACCACCAGTGGGCTTTGGGCAGGGGCAGGACGAGCGCAAAACAGGCTTGCTGCCCTAAGTTTGAGGCCCGGGATATTTTAAAGAAAAAGGAAAGACTTGCATTTATATAGTGCCTTTCACGACCACCGGACGTCTCAAAGCGCTTTACAGCCAATGAAGTAATTTTGAAGTGTAGTCACTGTTGTAATGTGGGAAACACGGCAGCCAATTTGTGCACAGCAAGCTCCCACAATCAGCAATGTGATAATGACCCGATAATCTGTTTTTTAGTGATGTTGATTGAGGGATAAATATTGGCCACGGACACCGGGGAGAACTCCCCTGCTCTTCTTCGAAATAGTAGCCGTGGGATCTTTTACGTCCACCTGAGAGAGCAGACGGGCCTCGGTTTAACGTCTCATCCGAAAGACGGCACCTCCGACAGTGCAGCACTCCCTCAGCACTGCACTGGGAGTGTCAGCCTAGATTATGTGCTGAAGTCCCTGGAGTGGGACTTGAACCCACAACCTTCTAACTCAGAGACGAGTGTGCTACCCACTGAGCCACAGCTGGGCTTCAACTGCATGTCACCGGTCAGCTGCCCGCCTGAAATGGGCGGAAAGCGGTAGCTGGCCGGCAGGCGGGAGAGGAAAATCGGGGGGAGGTGTAAGGGAGGAAAGATACCATTGACCAGCAGCCCCTT
This sequence comes from Squalus acanthias, assembly GCA_030390025.1. Taxonomy (NCBI): domain Eukaryota; kingdom Metazoa; phylum Chordata; class Chondrichthyes; order Squaliformes; family Squalidae; genus Squalus; species Squalus acanthias. Next base: position 36,490,296 of record CM059440.1, on the reverse strand, counting down.
AATATGAGTCAGACTGGATCTGACATTGACTTCTGATGACAAGTAAGAGAGACTACATTTTAAAAAGAAGCATGCCATTGTTTTGAACACAGCTCACGCACTGGCACCAATTCTCAGAAGCCGATGCACCTCAAGGGGATTCCCCTGGCTGTACCACTGCAGCACTCTGAGCTACTGAGAGTACCTACAGGGTTCCATGTAGGAGCCCATCAGAATTGATAATACCACGGACATATCTCAGCAAGTACTTATAATTCAAAGTATTTATCTCCAGGGCTACTTTCCAACTTAATCTACTACACTGACTTGCTCATGAAGGTTTTTGCTTCTTTTTTCCCTTTTCATGTGAGAGTGCTGACAGAACCGCTTTCTTCTGCCAGGAACCTAAAGCAAAGTTCACATTATTATTGCTAAATTTACTCCGAAGGTAAGATATGTAAAAGAGATGCAGTGCATGTGGCCGTTGACTTGGAGCAGTCAAAAGCATAATGTTCTGGTTTAAAAAAAAATACATATTCTTACTACCGTCGAAGTTTAAAAACCAGACACACCGCATTCTCCAATTTGTTATTTCAATATATTTTGCTGCATCCCTGCCATTTTTCGGTTTGAAGATGTTGTGTTGATAGTTTAATAAAACACTGTTTTCTGATAAATACCTGAATTCTTCATGAGATGCCTCTCAAATTGTGACACTGTTGTGTGCAAAGACGCATCGGCAGCTGTTGTTGTCACACCCCAGGCAGGCACAAACAAGTTTCTTCTTCCCAAGTTTGCATTTTGGTGAAGCATTTGCTTAACAGTCTAGAGACTTAACAAGGTGTTTTATATATTAATAATGTATGCAGCAATAGCATGAATTATTCATTTCAAGACGAGTAGGATAGCGAGAATATGCCACTAATGAAACGGAAAACTCAAAGGACTACTCATAATAAGTCACGATTTGCCGCGCGATCTGTGCTGAATGTAGCGAGAGGGCTCGTGTGAGTAAATTTTATAGAACGTGTGGTGTGACGGTTAATGCATGGTTTTAAGAAGTTGCTGTAGTACAAGGACTATTTGGATAATTGGCTAGAGAAGCTACTTTGTATTACTTAACCACCTAGGTAAGAAATCCTTATCCATTACATAACAGTTGCTTTAAAAATACGTTCTGCTCCCTCTCGTAACACGAGAAACATCGTAAAGAAAGATATTGAAAATGTACAAGTATAATCATTTAAATATATGACTTAGAGAGAGAATAATGGATACTTGGGAGTGATTAGTGAGCTACGATCTCATCCAGGATTTAGCTGAAGTTGTAAATCACAAGAGTAAAGCTTGACTGGTTTACAATACTCATTCCCGATGCCTGTTATTTTCCCAGTGTACTCTCCTCTTTTGAAGGTCTTGACGCTTGTTGGGCTTGTTGCAGCAGCCCTCCAGTACTGTGCCCATGGAGCCCTTCTTAACATGTGAGTCTCCACAGTGAGTGTTGGCAAGTTCTTCAGTCGTAAAGGGCATCACAACGGAGCCTGATCCTGTTCTCAAATGGGGTCCACACACGCACACTATCCAGCAGGAGTTACTGCATACCAATCAGGAGAAGGAACTCTGGCTGATGTTTTTATCCTCTCCCTAGCCAGGGTCACTGAACCCAATTATAATACCTCCATTTTTACTGAACATTTTTCCTGAAGTTTAACTGGCAGTTGATTATTAAAAAATAACATGCATAGTCTATACCACAATAAAGATACATACACATACATGTGTGCTGTATAAATAGAATTTGAACTGCCTCGCCGTCCCACCCCCCCCGGTCCATGTTGTATTCCTGCCACGTGCTCTGATACTCTGGTAAAAATAATGGGGAGAAAAAACAACAATGTTCACTGGGTAACTGGCAGTTAAGTCACTGAGATACAAAATTAATTTGAAAGGAATTTATGTGTATTTTGTAATGGGGAAAGTTTCTACTGTAGATGCTGTAGACTAGGGACAGGTTAAGAGCGGCTGTTATAAAGGTGTGGACGCTCCACAGAGAGCTTGTTCAGTCTTTGCAGTAATGGCTGTAGTGGTACAGGTCACTCATCAAATAGATTTTAGTGCAGCTCATGTTTCATAGCTAATTTTGATAAAATGTGTTACATGAAACTGCAACAGATAGATTTTCAGCCCTGTCACACTTTAATGGAAAAATGCTTTCAGCCAGGGGCCACTTAGCTGGAAAACAGTATTTAAAATAAATAATTAGGCAACCGCAAATGCTTACTGTCACACAAATAAAAATTGTGACTCTTCCTGTAACTGTCTCTGCTTCTTTCTCCCTCGCTAATTCTTGCTCTCTCCCTTTCTTTGTTTATTTTCCATTTCTTCTCATTGTGTTACTGGAGCTGGGGTCTGGGGACCATCCTGTTGCACAGCAGGAGCATTATTTTTAAGAAGAGGTTCCAGAGTAAAGGTTTTAATGCTCAGGTCTGAAGAACCTTCTCCTTCGACCATCTTTTGACCCACAACTCATCCCCTGTCACACGGTGTCCAGCCCATGCTGCCCAGCCCCAAACCCTTTCTTGCCTGCATGATATTGGACCAGGAACCTCTCAGGGCTGAGACTCAGTCCTCAGGTTCATGGCCGGTACTCTCTTCAGTCTCGGGGCAAGGCTTCTCTACTTGGGCTCAGACCTGGGCTCTGTCCTCAGTCTCATGGCTGGGACTTTTTCCTTATTTGTAGGTTAAGGCTTCGCTACTGCCAAAAGCCCAGATTCAAGGCAATAGTTGGTGGCATGGAACCTGATGAAGAGTCCTATCTAAATTAGCATGTCTTCCTCTTTCCAGTACTGACTAACTGCCAGTGTATTTCTAGCATTTTCAATGTGTCATGTCAGCTTGGCTTAATTCGGAGCAATTGCTTCTGAGTGAGAAGGTTGAGGCCTCAAACCTCACTGCAAGACTTGAACATATACTTGAGACTGACGCTTCAGTGCAATACTGAGGAATGCTGCATTGTCAGAGGTGGCGTCTTTTGGATGAGATGTTAAACTGAGACTTGACTCTCTGTTCAGGTGGATCCTGTGGCACTATTTGAAGAAGAGCTGGGAGCTGTACTGATGCCTAGGCCAACATTCATCGAGTGTACAGCCCAGAAATAGGCCATTCGGGCCAACTGGTTTATGCTCCACACGAGCCTCCTCCCACCCTCCTTCATCTAACCCTATCAGCATATCCTTCTATTCCTTTCTCCCTCATGTGCTCATCTAGCTTCCCCTTAAAAGCATTCTATGCTATTCACCTCAAATACTCCGTGTGATAGCAAATTCCACATTCTCACCCCTCTTTGGGTAAAGAAGTTTCCCCTGAAATTCACTATTGGATTTATTAGTGACTATCTTATACTTATATCTAGTTTTGGACTCCTCACAAGTGTAAACATTTTCTCTACGTCTACCCAATCAAACTCTTCCATTATCATAAAGACCTCTATCAGATCACCCCTCAGCCTTCTCTTTTCTAGAGAAAAAAGCCCCAGCCTGTTCAGCTTTTCCTGATAAGTATATCCTTTCAGTTCTGGTATAATCCTTGTGAATCTTTTTTACACCTTCTCCAATGCCTCTATATCCTTTTTATAATATGGAGACCAGAACTGTTCATAGTACTCCAAGTGTGGTCTAACCAAGGTTCTATACAAGTTTAACATCACTTCTCTGCTTTTCAGTTCTATCCCTCTAGAAATGAACCCCAGTACTTTTTTTGCGGCCTTATTAACCTGCGTTGCTATTTTTAGTGATTTGTGTATCTGTACGCCTAGGTCTACCCCATTCAGGCTTTTATTCTCCAAGCAGTATGTGGCCTCCCTCTTCTTCCTACCAAAATGCACCACCTCACACTTATCGATATTGAAACTCATCTACCAATTACACGCCCATTCTGCAAACTTATTAATGTCTTCCTGTATTTTGTCACATTCTTCCTTTGTATTAGCTGCACCTCCCAATTTGGTGCCGTCCACAAATTTTGAAATTCTACTTCCGACTCTCGAGTCCGAATTATTAATGTAAATTGTGAACAACAGGGATCCCAGCACCGATCTCTGTGGAACACCACTTCCTACTTTTTGCCAGTCTGAGTAGCTACCCTTAACACCTACTCTTTTTTTTTGTTTTGTAGCCAGCTTGCTATCCATTCCGCCACTTGTCCCCTGGCTCCACATGCTCTGACCTTAATCTTGAGTCTACTCTGCGGTACCTTATCGAAGGCCTTTTTGAAAATCCAAATATATTCCATTTACTGCATTACCTTTGTCTACTCTTTCTGTTACTTCTTGAAAGAATTCATTAAGGTTGGACAAGCATGACCTTCCCTTTTGGAATCCGTGCTGACTATCTGGGCAACACGGTGGCATAGTGGTTAGCACTGGTGCCTCACAGCGCCAGAGACCCGGGTTCGAATCTGACCTCGGTTGACTGTCTGTGTGGAGTTTGCACATTCTCCCCGTGTCTGCGTGGGTTTCCTCCGGGTGCTCCGGTTTCCTCCCACCGTCCAAAAATGTGTGGGTTAGGTTGATTTGGCTATGATAAATTGACCCTTAGTGTTAGGGGTGGATTAAATATGTGGGGTTATGGGGATAGGATGGGATATGTTAGGGGGAATTAAGTACGTGGGGGTAGGGTGGGATATGTGTACTGTGGGGATTAAAGCAGGGACAGGGTACTGGATTTGGATGATCAGCCATGATCGTATTGAATGGTGGAGCAGGCTCGACGGGCCAAATGGCCTACTCCTGCTCCTAGATTCTATGTTTCTATGTTTCTATTCTTCATTATATTTTCGGTTTCTAGATGGTAGGTACTAGCGGTTTTAGCGGGCTTAAAAGTGGATAAATCCCAGGCCCTGACGAGATGTATCCCAGGCTGCAGTGTGAGGCAAGGGAGGAGATTGCAGGGGCTCTGACACAAATTTTCAGAACCTCTCTGGCCACAGGGGAGGTCATGATGCGGAGATGCCGGTGTTGGACTGGGGTGGACAAAATTGAGAGGTCGCACAACACCAGGTTATAGTCCAACAGTTTTATTTGAAATCACAAGCTTTCGGAGCTATCGCTCCTTCCTCAGGTGAAGTAGACTTCACCTGAGGAAGGAGCGATAGCTCCGAAAGCTTGTGATTTCAAATAAAACTGTTGGACTATAACCTGGTGTTGTGCGACCTCTCAATTTTGTCCACAGGGGAGGTGCCAGAGGACTGGAGAACAGCTAACGTAGTACCATTATTCAAGAAGGGTAGTAGGGATAAACCAGGGAATTACAGGCCAATGAACCTAACATCAGTGGTAGGGAAATTATTGGAAAAAATTCTGAGGGACAGAATTAGTCTCCACTTGGAGAGGCAAGGATTAATCAAGGATAGTCAACATGGCTTTGTCAGGGGGAGATCATGTCTAACCAATTTGATTGAATTTTTCGAGGGGGTGACTAGGTGTGTGGATGAGGGTAGTGCAGTTGATGTAGTCTACATGGACTTCAGTAAGGCTTTTGACAAAGTCCCACATGGGACACTGGTCAAGAAGGTAAGAGCCCATGGGATCCAGGGCAATTTGGCATATTGGATCCAAAATTGGCTTAGTGGCAGGAGGCAGAGGGTGATGGTCGAAGGTTGTTTTTGTGACTGGAAGCCTGTGTCCAGTGGTGTACCGCAGGGATCGATGCTGGGTCCTTTGCTGTTTGTAGTGTACATTAATGATTTAGATATGAATGTAGGAGGTATGATCAGTAAGTTCGCAGATGACACGAAAATTGGTGGAGTGGTAAATAGCGAGGAGGGAAGCCTCAGGCTACAGGACGATATAGACGGGTTGGTCAGATGGGCAGAACAGTGGCAAATGGAATTTAACCCTGAAAAGTGTGAGGTGATGCATTTTGGGAGGACTAACAAGGCAAGGGAATACACAATGAATGGTAGGACCCTAGGAAGGACAGAGGATCAGAGGGACCTTTGGTGTGCATGTACATAGATCCCTGAAGGCAGCAGGACAGGTAGATAAGGTGGTTAAAAAGGCATATGGGATACTTGCCTTCATTAGCCGAGGCATAGAATATAAGAGCAGGGAGGTTATGATGGAGCTGTACAAAACGCTAGTTAGGCCACAGCTTGAATACTGTGTGCAGTTCTGGTCGCCACACTATAGGAGGGATGTGTTTGCATTGGAGAGGGTGCAGAGGAGATTCACCAGGATGTTACCTGGGCTGGAGCGCTTCATCTATGAAGAGAGACTGGACAGGCTGGGGTTGTTTTCCTTAGAGCAGAGAAGGCTGAGGGGGGACCTGATTGAGGTGTACAAAATTATGAGGGGCATAGATAGGGTAGATAGAAAGAAACTTTTCCCCTTAGTAGAGGGGTCAATAACCAGGGGGCATAGTTTCAAGGTAAGGGGCAGGAGGTTTAGAGGGGATTTGAGGAAAAACTTTTTCACCCAGAGGGTGGTTGGAATCTGGAACTCACTGCCTGAAAGGGTGGTAGAGGCAGGAACCCTCACAACATTCAAGAAGCATTTAGATGAGTACTTGAAACACCATAGCATACAAGGCTACGGACCAAGTGCTGGAAAATGGGATTAGAATAGACAGGGCTTGATGGCCGGCGTGGACACGATGGGCCGAAGGGCCTCTTTCTGTGCTGTATGACTCTATGCTTTCCTATACATCTTTGAGTAAAGATTCCATTATCTTTCCTACCACTGGCATTAAGCTAACTGGTCTCTAGTTCCCGGGACTTGTTCTATCTCCTTTTTTAAATATAGGAATAACATTAGCTGTCTGCCAGTCCTCTGACACTGTTCCCTTTTCTAATGAATTGTTATATATATCTAATAGTGCCCATGCTATTTCTACCCTAACTTCTTTTAATATGCGCCAATGCAATCCATCCAGACCAGGGGATTTATCTTCTCTAACTTTGATTAGTTTATCAATTATCTCTCTCCCTTTCAACCTTAAATGTCTTTATATCTTTTTTGCTCTCTTCTTCTAATGCCATGTCCTCCTTGTCAGTTTCCCTGGTAAATACTGAGGCAAAGTAACTATTCAATATTTCTGCCATTACCTGTGAGTTTATCGTGTGTATCTCTGAATGGCCCTATCCCTATCCTGATTTTTCTTCTGTTATTTATGTGGCTGTGGCATGCTTTACTATTTCCTTTTATATTCCTCGATAAATTAATTTTGTAATTCCTTTTTGCCTTCCTAATTGTTTTTTTTAACTCCTTTCCTAACCTCTTCATATTCCCTTTTGTTAGCCTCTCCTTTATTATCTCTGTATTCAGTGTGTGCCTTTTCCTTTAGTTTCAGTTTTGCCCTTATCTCTTTACTCATCCATGGTGTTTCATTACTGGCTATTTTGTTCTTGTTTTTCAGCGGAATATATTTCTCCTGAACGCTATTGATCACCATCCTAAATATTTCCCACTGCTGCTCTATCTCTTTATCTGCCAATTTGGTTTCCAGTTTACCTTCCCTAGTTCCATTCTAATCCTCATAAAATTAGCTTTTTTCCAATCTGTTGCATTCGTCTTTGTCTTACTTATGACTTTCTCATTCATTATTTTAAACCTTATTATGTTATGATCGCTATTGCCTAGAAGTTCCCACATGTTTCCTTTTCTTATCTGCTCTGGTTCATTTCCCATTACTAGATTCAGTAGTGATTCCTCTGTTGTTGGGCTTCCTGCATACTGGGTAAGAAAAGAGTCCTGAACACACTGTAAAAACTCCATTCCCTTTTCTCTTTTCCCTACCTCTTCTTGCCAGTTTATTTGTGGGTAGTTGAAATCTCCCATTATTCTTCTTCTACGTCTTTTACTCATTTCATAGATTTGCCTCCATATTTCTTCTTCCATTTCCCTTCCACTATTAGGTGGTCTGTAGATTACATAGAATTAAGTAGAATTACATAGAAATTACAGCACAGAAATAGGCCATGCGGCCCAACTGGTCCATGCTGGTGTTTATGCTCCACACGAACCTCCTCCTACCCTACTTCATCTAACCTTATTAGCATATCCTTCTATTCCTTTCTCCCTCATGTACTCATCTAGTTTCCTCTTAAATGCATCTATGCTATTCGCCTCAACTACTCCTTATGGTAGCGAGTTCCACATTCTAACCACTCTCTGGGTAAAGAAGTTTCTCCTGAATTATTACTTCTATTAATGTGATCAATTCCTTCTTATCCCTTGTCTCAACCCATATGGATTCTGTTTCTATCTTAATGTTAGTTATGTCCCTTTTTCCTACTGCCATTATGTTATCTCTAATAAGTGCAGCTACCCCACCCCCATCTTCCTTCCGTATCCTTTCTAAATACGTTACATCCTGCAATATTTAACTGCCAGTCCTGTTCTTTATTAAGCCATGTTTCAGTTGTCCTTACTACATCTGGCTCCTCGCTACAAATTAATGCCTCCAGTTCTCCCGTTTTGTTTCAGATGCAGTGTACATTGCTGTACAGGCGATTTAATTTTTTTTTTGGATTAATTATTTCCCTCACTTTATTTTTAACAGTCATTTTATACTTCTCTTCTATAACTGTGGCTGTTCCCTGACCGTTACCCCCATTATTTAGCTTGGTCTGACCTTTACTCTCATCTCCTATTTCGTTTATCTTCAGGTTTATGTTATTTTCACAAGATCACCCCCCCCCGTCTTACTCATTTAAAGTGCTATCACAACCCTATTTATCCTTTCCGCGAGGACACAGGTCCCACTCCGGTTCAGGTGGAGCCTGTCCCAGTGGTACAGCTCCTTCCCGTCCCAGTACTGGTGTCAGTGTCCCATGAAATGGAAGCCCTCCTTCCCACACACTAGTCTTTCAGCCACGCGTTCATCTTCCCGATCTGTCTATCTCTACGCTAATTAGCACGTGGCTCGGGTAGTAATTCCGAGATTACGACCCACGAGGTCCTGTATTTTAATTTAATTCCTCCCTCAATCCGACGCTAGTCAAAATACATTAACTGGCCATTCATTTCATTTGCTGCTTATGCGACTTTGCTGTGTGTAGATTGGCAGCTGTGTTTGCCTTTAATAGTGACTGCACTTTAAAAGCAATTCATTGATGGTGAAGCACTTTGAGCTACACACATGTAAATTCTTTGGGCTGGATTTTCCGCCCGGAGGCGGGATGGTGGCGGGTCCGCTGTTTGACAGGTCCCGGTCCTGCTTCTGGTTCCAGCCGCCCTGCAATAATGATTTTCCCCAGATTGGAATCATTAAGGCCACCGAGCGCGTTACCCAGCCCAATCAGTGGGTGCAGGTCGGCTGATCGGGCTTGATGACGCGCTGGGAGCCTCTTTATTTAAGGGGCCCATGTCCCCTTTGATTAGTACTTTATTTTTTTCTGCTCCCGAGTGCTGGTTGCTGCAGGCATGGCAGCGCAACAAACTAAGGCTGCTCCCCGGTTTGATGATGACTCCCTCCGTGCTCTTGTGGAGGGAGTAAGAGGACACAAGGAGGTCCTCTTCCCTTCAGATGGAAGGAGGAAGCCTCCTCAGCACACCAAGGCAGCCTGGCTGCAAATTGCTGAGGAGATCAGTGCAAGGCCGGTCTTTACACACACTTGGGTGCAGTGTAGGAAGAGGTTTAATGATCTGCTGCGTTCAGCAAAAATGAATATAACATCACACTTACCTTCAATCTGCTTTCCATCTCTTCTCATCCCCATCACTCTGCATTGGCAACATACTCTTGCAAATCCCAACTCACCCTAACATCCCTTGCACCCTCACCCATCCCTCTCTCTCTATGTACAGAATCATTTCACCATCCTATTATGCACCCCTCACACTCGCTCTCATTGTTATGCAATGACAACAACTAACCGCACACGGAGGGACCTTGGTATTGGCACCTCACTCCATCAAAGTCTCCCTCTAAACATCTATGTTATCCATTCTTTACACTCACTCCATCAATTTCTGTGAAACTCCACTTGTGTCCCTCATTGTAGGAAAAGAGAGCCCACAATAAGAGGGCGAGGGGGAGGACAGGACGAGGCCCACCATATGTGGCGCATCTAACGCACGCTGAGGAGGCAGCTTTGGAGATCGTGGGAGGTGCAGAGGAGCTGGAAGTGGGGGACAGAGGGACGGGCACAGTACAGCAAGCTGGTGACAGAATTGATTTCCACCCCTCTGATTTTGCATTCATGAGTGACTCATATGGGATCTGATGTTCATAGAAATTGAGTTCTGATCATCTGCACATTGGGATGTGTCTGCAACCTACATATCACATGTCTATCTCATGCCTTTACTCCCCCACAGGACCATTGAGAGCCCCCCCTCCCCACTGTCCAAGAGGAAGAGCAGGAAGACTCCTCAGAGGAACCTCCAGCCTCTGAGGGAGCAACGTCAGCAGAAATGAGCGCAGCCAGCACCAGCGCAGAGATGCACACCTTGGTGGGTTGTTTGCGAGATAGAGTAGTGTTGTCACCTGGTGTACCACAGCTCGCAAGTGAGCAGGAGCAGATGGTGGAGACAGGGACAGCAGTGGAGAGTCCTCGTCGGAGGCCGCAGGGTGTTCCTAGCTCTGCTCAGCTGCATGTAGACGCTGAGCTTCTGGGGCCATCCAGAAAGAGAGCGGTCCTGGTGCTTCAGGAACAAGTGCAGGAATCTCTGACAGGGTTTGCAACCACGGTAACTGCGAGTGTGCAGAGAATGGAGGAGTCCATGTCAAACATGAGCAATGCTGTGGTGCACGCAACGGCGAATGTAGGTGCCATCATGGAAAAAATGGCAACCTCTATGGAGGACATGAATCGCCAGACACAAACCGACATGGTGACTCTTCGAGATAGATGGTAACTATGGTGGATAGATGGGCATCTATCGAGAGGAACCAGAGGTACATGGACGTCCCCAGTTATGAGGACTGTCAGTACATGGCCCCACTGATGTGCAGCAAGGAGCTTTCCAGCTACTTGCTAGCAGTGAAGTGCGGGTGACGCACGAGAGGGATGGTGGTGGTCGACAACAAGTAAGTGGGGGCCCTTCTCCAATCGCTCACACTCCCATGACACTGCAGAGCCCTCGGTCAGAGCCCCCGGTGCCTCATCCAACAGAGATGGCTGACTCTGCCCCTGCACAGCCGCAGGAGGAGCAGCCTTTGGTGGAGCCCTTCCAGGCTCCCAAACCCAGAGAACGTCCGACAAAGGCATCTAAGCAGGCGCAGCAGGGAAGTGAGCAGGCTGCCTCTACATCTGTTGAAGTCACAGGGGAAGCACCACGTAGAAGCACGCGTAAGAGAAAGCTAACACACAAATAGTCACAAGGGTAATCTCTTGGGTAATTTCATATAAATTGTGGGCTCTGTTTTCCTACAATGAGTTGCTCTATGATGCTTCTGGTGGAAATGTGGCTCTCATTGTAGCGCTCCTCAGCTTCGTTTGATGGCCTCCTCATCGGTGTCATTAGCCACGTCTTCAGGAGATAGCTCTTGTCTCCAAGGAGCCATCCAGAAAGTTGGGTTTGCGGATTGAAGAGCTGAGGCACAGTGGACTGGCGCAGGATGTACGAGTCATGGCTGCTGCCAGGGAACTTGGCGCACACATGCATAATATTCTTCCTGTGGTTACACACCAGCTGCACATTAAGGGAGTGGAAGCCCTTGCGGTTCACAAATACAGCTGGGTTGTGATGGGGTGCTCTGATGGCCACATGGATGTAGTCGATGACGCCCTGCACCCTTGGGAAACCTGCCAGATTGGCAAACCCAACCGCCCGCGCGGTAACACTTGCTTCATCCGTTGAGAAGTGGATGTAATTGGCCGACTTGGCAAACTGGGCATCGGTAACCTGCGTGATGCAAGTGTGTGCGGCTGACTGGGAGATGCCGCTGATGTCTGCTGTTGATCCCTGGAAGGACCCTGACGCAAAGAAGTTGAGGGCGGTGGTGACTTTGACAGCCACTGGTAAGGAGTGTCCACCCGCTCCTCTGGGCTGCAGGTCTTGGTGCAGCATTGTGCAGATGTCTGCGACTACCTGTCGCGATAGTCTCAGCCTCCTTTGGCCTTGCTGCTCAGTCATGTTGAGGAAGCTCATCCTCTGCCTGTAAACCCTGTGTTGGGGGTATCTCCTGCGGCGCGGTGCAGCCCTGCGCTGATGGCCTCTGCTCTGTGCAGCATCAGGTGGCTGAGGAGAAGGTTGGCGCTCTTGTTGTTGGTGCTGTTGGTGTGCCTGGTTCTGCTGCTGCCACGGCTGCTCGTCCTCCAAATCTGAGGACCAGGATGAGAGAGTATAAATGGTTCCCATTCTGCTAGTATATATGTCAGTTGCGGATGAGATGTTATAAGCGCTCAGTCAATGTGGAGAGAGATTATTCCAAGGAGGTCACAGTGCATCTCACAACACACACTTACAACCTCAATACACCTGAAATATGTCTTCCAAATCCTGAAATCAGAAAATTCTGGCATGTGGAATTGAACTGATGTGGCAGGTTAGCTTTTATGCTGCAGTTGCAGCTGTGAACTATTCAGCTTGTTGGAAGACCCGACACAATCAGCTGGCGTGTTTGTCGAACGACGTGGAACACAGTGAAAATGTGGCAAAATTGAAAACTCCTCTCAAAATAGCAGTTAACAAGCTGTTAACTACCTTAAGTGCCTCTCCCGCCGCTTGGTGTCGGGTCTGATCTGAAGTCGCAGACCCGACACTTTGGAAAGTCGCGTGGAGGTGGGTTTGCAACCCGCCGTCAATCATTTTGGATTTAACTCCTGACCCGCCTCCAAACCAGCTCTCTGAGCACTGGCAAAATTGCGGCCTTTATTTCAGATTTCCAGCACTTTTATTTTTCATCTCAATGTTTTATAATGTTACCTGCATTTCAAGTGTGATGTTTTCGTAAACAAAATGTCTGTAATATATCACCTGATCAACCATTTAATCATGTATCAGGAATATGCTGCAATAGAATGCAATTAAAGTCACAGTACTGCATGATATCAATCTTGAAGATATTACATTTGAAAGCTCATTGGAGATAAGGGAAGAATAGGTAAAACTTGCTAATTATTTTTCCGTGCGACCCTTTAAAGTACTTTCCCCACATCTTATTTTCTCCCTTACCTCCTTCCTCCCAAAGGCAGTGATTCATTCTGTGGGATAATACCACAGTGCGATACCTCACCCTGGCCAATTTTTACAGTGCTCACTTTGAGTCTTGATTCATGATGAAACTTTCCTAGACTACTTTGCACTTCTCTAGCTACTGGTGAAGTCCAAACAAAATTAATTTTTAAATTTTAATTTTATCTTCCAGTTTGTTGGTAAAACCATTTTCATTACGAATGCTGGAAACTAACACGTTTGGTATGCAAACTGGAGGAAATTATTTTTATTATTTAGATTCCAGCTTATTGGTTGGCCGACCGTAGAACAGACCAGTCTTTTGATCAAATTTGCTGGGAGTGATAGTATTGCTTGGTTAAATTTGCATTGCCCATGTGCTTACAACAGGTCACAGAAGTGCAAACATCATAATTTTACACATGGGAAAGTAACAGTGCTTTGTCCTGATGAAAGGTCATCGACCTGATGCGTTAACTCTGTTTGTCTCTCCACAGATGCTGGCTGACCTACTGAGTGTTTTCCAGTATTTTCTGTTTTTATTTCAGATTAGTAGCATTGGCAGAAGTATGCTTTTGTATTGGTGCTTTGCTTTGTTCTTGTTTGACAATGAGGTTTTGAAGTCTGCTTTGTGTCCCTTTATAGAATGACCAGGTTGCTGATGGAAGCACTGTTGTTATTCAAGAACGGAGGCTGCATATCGGTATTCACAATGGCTGGTGTTATGTCCAGAAGCCGCATGTGGTGGTTTTGATACCCGGGATGGTGCGAGGGAAATCTGGGAACGTCTCCAAAAGGTAAAGTTCATTGTAAATGAGGCTAAACATATTGCATACGTAGAATATACAGGCTCCTTTACTCATGTTCTGTTCAAAGATGTTCACCATTGTTAAATCACAAAAGACGAGATATTTTCTAAACCATTAAATTCTACATTCACGAACAACTCCAAGCAACTTTTCAATTCGAGACAACTTTCGAACTCCTCATTCTGCCGTCACATGTATCGCCATGTGCATCCTGATATCTACAGAAAATCAGTTAGAGTCTGCTCAGTATGACAGGCTTCAGGAAGGATCACTTTAATCTGCATGTGAATAACTGCAGGATTAAAAGAGCTTTTATCAGTGGAGTTATCAGAGCCGCTCCCCCGCGATTACACGGTGAACGAGTTTAGTTTTGCTTCTGATAGCTCAGAAAAATACACAAGTATTTTCAATTGCTGCTATAAAGGTAGATGGAGGATATTTCACAAATGACACTGAGTTATAGCAGTTGTTATCATAATGTGAAAGGTCCATAATTCACAAGCTAATGACATTGTGAATGTGCTCTGATGGTTGTTGGCGTGAATTAATATACTGCTGGAGCTTTGCATTAATGGTGCGATAATCAGCCTTTTCTGTGGTAGAAGCTTAAGCATGCCCTTAAAGGAGACTTATTCCAAATGATCTTATTCATCTCTTCCATTTTGGTTTGAATCTTTAACTCTCTGATTTTCTGGTTGTGTTTCAAATCCTTTCTATAAATCTTCTTCCAAATCTTGAGCAAATTTACACAAGGTGCCAATGACATTCATCTCCCTGGTGCTAAGAATTTTGGGCTGTATGCTGCCTCTACGGACAATCACCCGGGTGTGAGAATCTACTGTCTGTGTGCTATGCCATCTCTCATCTTGCTGTTAAGATTTTTATATCCAGATAAATGTTCAGTGCTCTAAAAAGTCCACAATTATCATCACCAAGGTGTCAAAATTTGTGAAGTTTAAAGTACCAGTCTGTAGAGCACGAAACCAGACAAGCTAGAAGATCCCAGGAATAAAAACAGAAAATGCTGGAAATACTCAGCAGGTCAGGCAGCATCTGTAGAGAGAGAAACAGAGTCAACGTTTCAGGTCGATGACCCTTCGTCAGAACTGGAAAAAGTTGGAGATGGAACAGGTTTTTAAGCAAGTGTAGGGGCAGGGAAAGGGGGGAGGGGGAGGAAAGAGCAAAAGGGAAGGTCTGTGATAGGATGGAAGGCAGGAGAGATTAAAAGACAAAAGGAATGATGGTGCAAGGCAAAAGAAGATGGTAACAGGACAGGTTAAGAAACAAAAGGTGACTAGATGAAGTGTAAATGGCAATGGCAGAAAGAAAAAAATTGGGGTCTGAAATTGTTGAACTCGATGTTATGTCCAGAAGGCTGTAAAGTGCCTAATCGAAAGATGAGTCGCTGTTCCTTGAGCTTACATTGAGCTTCGTTGGAACAGTGCAAGAGGCTGAGGTCAGAGTGGGAGTGGAGCGGAGAATTTTTCCCTGCCCCTACACTTGCTTAAAAATCTGTTACATCTTCAACTTTTTCCAGTTCTAACGAAGGGTCACCGACCTGAAACGTTAACTCTGTTTCTCTCTCTACAGATGCTGCCTGACCTGCTGAGTATTTCCAGCATTTTCTGTTTTTATTTCAGATTTCCAGCATCCGCAGTATTTTGCTTTTGTAGAAGATCCCAGGTTTGATTTCTGGCCTGTGCTAAGCTAATGATGTCAGCCTGGACAGCAGATGGACTCTCAAAATGGTCCTTCATTGTTTATTATATCAAAAAAGCAGAACAAAATCAGGGGGTGGGATTCGGGGAGATTTGAAATAAATCAAACGCAGACACTTCATTGAGGCAGATGTTTGACAAAAGGCACTCGCTCAGTTGAATAACAGTTCACTGCTAAATAGTAAGCATATGCAGATGGTGTTTGATCGTCAGGACTGGGGGTGGATTAAGACAAAGCAGTGAGTGACAGTCTAAATAACTGAATGAATGTCAGGAAATTTATCTCAGACAGGTGTAATTCAGTTCAGACAAGTTTTTTTGGGGAAAAGTACGTAAATACTGTGTTTCAGTGGAACACGCACTGAGTGGTGTTAGACTGGTTTACATCATTCTGTGCCATGCACTGCTACCAGTGTTCCACTAATGTAGAGCAGTTTATTTTATTTCTATAATTTACTTGCGCAACTGTGCAGCAATTTAAAGGAAACCTTGACTATAAGTGTCTGTTATAAAGTGCTGATTTAAGGGTATCGATATACTGCCACTTTCACAACGCATTGCCGTGTCTGCTGAGTATCGATGTGAAAGTGGGCAGTATCATTTTGGAATTGGACATTGATCTGGCTGTGGAGTGCGGTGATATGAAATCCCTTCGGGGAAGCTATCTCACAGCACTTGGTTCTGCACCGTATGAAGTACAACTGCAGTGCGATGTCAAGCTAGGTTTAAAAGGTGCTTACGTGGCCAATGGACCTTCCGAGCGCTTCATAAATTTACTGCAGGGTATTTTTAAAAAAATGTTTTAAGAAAGCAGACCCAGAACGTTAAAGATTCATGAGCCGAGAGTGGAGCATACATCCATGAATCCACAGAGCCCTGTCCTGGGATCCAGAGTGCAGTATGTAGCCGGGGTCTTGCCTTGCTGGCTGCGAATCGCACTCTGCACCTACTTGCTACTCTGAGCACACATGCTGTAGTCATTTTGATGTTTAGGCATGAAAATAATGAGCTGGGAGTATCCAACTGAGCATCACGCTACACCGATGTAGAAGCAAATTATTTCTATCCTTGTCATACTTCGTATGGTCAAGATTAATCATTTCTGACTGTTTTGCAGGGAATCAAGTGTCATAGGTAGAGACTAAGAGTATAGACAGTGCATTAGCTCTTGTGCAGACAGCGAGAAATCATTGCAGAAAAATTCATTAAAATTCCATTTAATTGTTCTATATTGAATAGAACTAAGATTCAATAGTAAATAGACTCAAGATTTTAAGTACTTTTTTTTCTAATCTATAAACATATAAAAGAAAATGATTTGCAGTTCTATCTTTAATCAGGAAAGGAACATTTACTTGAGAATGCGTTTTTGCGAAGAGGATCAGAATGTTAAATGCTTTGGATATGGAAGTCTCTCTGTTTATAGTACACATAAGATGAAACTTTGAAAACTTTTAATAAAAGAACTTTGCAGCACTCATTATCATAAACAGGTTTACAGACTTGTTCAATTTTATGAGTAGAGTTGAAATATTCCAGTAGTGATTTCTGACTGCAAGACAAATTGTTTGGTTGGGGCAGAGAATCAGAGCTTCAAGAAAAGAAAAGACTTAGATAAAGAAGATAGTAGAAATTCCAGAAAAGTTATTATACCCATCCTCCATTACCTCCCTTGGGAGGTTTCCTTGCCAATGTTCAACCTTCCTTTAACCAGCATGGTGTGCTTGTCAGAGCCGTGGATCTCATTCTGCCCAACCTCAGGTGTGATTCCAGTGGATCAGTTTCACTAGTTTTTATTTCCCACCCTTCCTGTCAAAGTAAAGTATTCTATTTTGTAGACTCCCTGAGCTGTAGCAAAACTCAGCTCCGAACACTAAACAACAAACCCATATAACTCGTGACTGATTATTATGCGGCACTGTTCCGTTGCTTCAATTGCTGGATGAACTAGAGTTATACAGAAGTACAATTTAGTCTAACTAACTTCTTACAGGGGAAGGAAAGTCTGGGAGGAGTCCTTCTTGTTCAAAGTACTCAAGCAGTGTGCACATAAAAAATACATGTAATTATTGAAGTACAGTGAAACCTGTAAATTACGGACGCCGAAAGGACGTGCATCAGGTGTCCTTTATTTGCAGGTGTCCTCATTTTCAAAATGGTCGATGTATGTACAGTAAACCTGATGAGCCAAATATTCCAGGATTGGCTGTATCTTCTGCAGCGTTTCCTTTTTTCACCCTCACCTGGGATTGTGCCTAATTCTGGAACCCTGCTAGCATGATGTGATTTCAGTTCATTTTCTGTTTGTTAGGTTTCCTAGTTCATTGCCATCCCGGGCTCTTTTTCCATTGAGGATGGATGTTCTGATCCTGCGATCTGCTACGTTGGCAGCCTCCATAGGGTGAGGTGGCTGCTGTAGGGCTGGCGTGCCTGGGAGACCGCAGCCAAATTGGCGGGGATTAATGTCCAGCAGACCCCTGTTCGGGACCCCCTCCCTCCGTGTGCTGCAGCTGCTAATGTTTGAAGTGCTAGGGTGTGGGTAGGGGGCTGTTACCAGCTCATCAGTACCTGACGTACTGGTGGAGTAGGGGATCCTGATTTTATCTACAACCTGGGTAAAATAGATCCAGCAAAAAATGTAATGCTGGTTATGCAATCAGCGTGTTATATCGGAACTATCTGCCATTTGTATAGGAAGCATGTACCGTTTATACCATCTAGTTGTTGGGTAAATAAATACTGGTTGCTTTGTTGCTGAAGCAGATGTCTTGCTGTCAAATATTGGCTTGGCTGTTATTGTGGGAATCTGATTTATTCAAGTTAACAGTTTATGTGCAAGAGCTGATACGGAGGCACATGTTAGCCAAGCAGAACCTGATGTGATTAAATTGTTGCCTTAAACTCAGTGTGGACTGCAAGCCACTTGTGGCTGAGAATAATGGAATGGCGAGCTCTCATAACAAAAATTGACCCTTGTGTTTCTTGTTTGCCCACAGTTTGCCGAAGATGTCTCTGGTCCTCAGGAGCCGTATCCAGCTGACGGAAATGGTAAAACACCCCATGTTTGGTGTGGTTTTCCACCTGGAGTATGTGTTCTCCACCTCTGCAGGAGCAGATGGAAAGGTGAGTCAGTGAAGCCAGGATTTAGTTTGACCGCAGCAATCGTGTGACGTGATTCTAACAGTGGTTTATGCAAACTGTGATGTAACTGCTATTTGACATTATTTGTCTGGGATTTAACCTGTCACAGCTAAATAGACAAATGCTGTGGCCATTAATCAGTGAATATCTCCTCCCCCACTCTGTTATGAAGAAAGTGCCACTTCTATTGGAGGGTTAATCCTGAAATGTTGACGTTTCTTTGAATGCTGTGAAGTTTTGTTTTTATATCTGATTTGCAGAACTCATAGTTTTCTTTTTTTTTCTCAGTTGAAATCAATGTTTGGCAGAGCTTGATGACATTCTATAAAAAGTTATTTTCTTCTTTAAATTTCAACCCAGTTTAAAACGATGCAAATGTGATATATTGTGATTACAGAATATGCTTCGATAAAAGGCCTTCTTTCAGGGTCTTGTCTTCTGAAAGTAATTTCTCTGGTTTTAGTTGGCCCCTCCCCCGAGCAGTTCAGCTGAGTTCAGAGTCTCACCATGTGGAAAACGCAAGCATACACCTGCATCTTACCATTTCATTCACATTGCTGTAAATAGGTTGTGTAGATCCACATCATACTGGTGTAAAATGGGTCAGTTTCCTGCAGTTAAATGGCCACGGTACGCGGTGGAGGGAGTGAATGTTTAAGGTGGTGGCTGGGTTGCCAATCAAGCGGGCTGCTTTGACCTGGATGGTGTTGAGGTGCTTGAGTGTGTGGGAGCTGCATTCATCCAGGCAAGTGGAGAGTATTCCATCACACTCCTGACTTGTGCCTTGTTGATGGTGGAAAGTTGCAATTTAAAAGCGACAATGTGGTTTATTGGAATTGGAATTTAACTTTATATGGAATCTTTTAATATTGTAAGAGAATGGAATTTATCACTGGTTTCTTGTAACATTAGAAATTAATTTGCAGGAGTGGAGCATTGTGCATGCATCCAAAGATACATGTGCAGAGTTCCTTTGTGGTTGACCTCAGTGTGACCTGCAGCAAGGCACAGTCTGTAGTTTAACTCTGGTCTGCTGGCTGCACAATCCGTGGATGACGGCCTGAGTTGATAGCTGCGGTATAACAACAACCTAGGACGTTTCTCACTTTCCTTCTCTTTGATATTCCCATACCAGGCACTGCCCCAGCAGAAACGGTAGGTGATCTACCCCCAGCATCTGCCAGTGCCACTCTGAGGCTGGCTGTTGGGAAGGTGCATCAGTGACAATGGGTGTCACTCTTGCTGAGACTCCCTCTCTCTTCCTGCAGGAATGTCTCTGGTCTCCTCCGACTCCTGCCCATGGCAGTGCGACTGCATCTGATAACTCGGCTTGTAAGAATTTTCTTTTCTGACCATAATGATATATATGTCCAATGTACCTTGTAAGCAGTGTGCTAACCTTTACTGCCTTTTAGTGCGTGCTCCATAGCACCATAGAAGCCAGTTTGAAATCCCCTGGAAGTCGTGAATCTGAGGCAATTCTGATTTAATCTTGGATCCAACTGGAGCAGATTTCACAGCATACCAACAATCACTGATCTGGGAAAATCCGCTCTGCTCCACTCCAGGGCAGTTTGTGTTTATTAGCACTGTCGATTCTAAACTGCATTGCTTTGGAGAGCGGAAGCACTCCATTTTATAGTTGGCAGTATAAACAGAGTTTAAGAGGAGCGTAAAATCTCAGCTCGAGCAGTTTCACTGTTTGACATTAAACCCCATTGGTGTTTGTAGGAGGCTGGTTGTGGGGATTGTTAACAGATACTTTACTGAAAGGAGGTTAATGCTTTACCCAGAAATTTCATTTGAATGGCATTAGGTGGCACTATTGCATGGTTTATTAAGTGACAAGCTTGTGAAGAGTTGGGAGGTCTTGGTATGCTTAGTATTACAGCTAAATGATTGCAAGTGTTTGAACTAATTTATGAAATGCTCAGTAATTCATGCTGGGCCGTAAATTCTAGCTTACAACATAGACCTATCTGCACTTGCCCTAATTCAGTTTGGTTGGGTAACTCTGCTTAACACATTTTGCAAGGTTGGTGCTATTTTAGTGCATAAAAAGTAATCAAGCAACGTATCTTGTTTAGAATCTTTTACAGAACATTTCTGATTAATTAAATGGTAAGTTAGAGCATTTCAGCACTGCTACAGGTCACTGGACTGTTTCTGATTAGTTCTTTAGAGACACACAATCACAACTCAGTTACTGTAACAGCTAAAATATATTGACTATAAAAATTCATGATACTCTTAATTTGATGTCAAATTTAGCAAATCCAACGAACCTTGGACAAACACAGTTGCTACTCCACCGCAACACACATTGCTTAATGCATGTTCTGAGAAATAAGAAGCTATTCCTGTGTAACCAGATGTATGTTTTCTGCTAAACAATATAGAATAAAGGCCACTGACTTTCCCATTCTACTCTTTGATGTCTTAACAACAAAAGAAAGTATTGAATGAGAAATAGTCAGTAGGCCCATGAAGCCCATTCCCTTTCACAGACCATGAATAATTTGCCTTACCATGTCCTCAACCAAAGCCAGTCAATCTTAGAGAGAGAGGGCCAGTGACACAAAGGCCTCAAAAGCAGTTAAGTTTCTCCCTAACTTACATTATAAGAAATTCTAGGACATAAGTAAACCTTATAACTCACACCATTGAGCTCTAACCAGTTGCATTCTTCAAATGATAGATCTACTGTCCCAGCAGCACAAGAACTACTGTATTTCACAGTGATCATCAATGTCTATCCTCATAACTTTCTATTCCATTCCGAAATAGAAACTTATCCACCTTTTAAAAAAAAAATGAATTAACATTTGCTTCTTTTGTTGGGATCAGTTTTACATGCCCAAAAGTCTTGAGTTGTGTTAATTGTTCATTTAATTCCTCTTGTTTTGCTGTTATAGACCATGTTTAGTATCTGCTTATATTTACATTATTCATACATCTCAGCACTTGAAAGACCTGTACCATGTCCCCTCTTTTCTCCACTGAAAATTAATTCAGTTTTCTCTTCATAACTTAGAGTGACGAGCCCTGGAATCATCATAATTGCTGTTCTCTGAACTCTCTCCAGAGTGTCACAATCCTGGGGCAGGTTGGGTACCCAGGACTGCACATAGTATTCCAAATGTGGCTTTTCCAATGAGCTCCTGTAGAGACTTAAAATATTGGGATCGATTTTCCAAGTTGCCGCCCGCCCATTATAAAAACAGGCTGATTCTTATTTCCATTCATTTCAATGGAAAGGAAAATCGGGCAGTTTCTATAACTGGTGGCCAATCTGCAACGCCAGTCTTTAACTCTTCGTACCTTCTAATGCTGGACCTACCGGCACTGCTCCCTAGCGTTTGCCAGTACCACAATTCAACCCCCGCATACCAGCAGTTACCCCAGCTGTGCCGATACTGGCGTTGCTGCCCACCCATTGTATGTAAATAGACTGACTGCTCGAATTCCGAACAGAGTCAGGCACATAATTGTGTGGCATACCATTATTACACCGACAAAGTGGGATCGTGAGTTTTCAGGGCCAATGTAGTTAACGTGCTTCTCCCTAAATGGCGTAGCATGTGACACTGAGATTGCTACTCTTGGGGTTCTGCCTATAAATCTAAGCCCTAGCTCCTGAAATTCCCTTTGCAAGACCTCTGTCCTGCTCTTCACTGTGATATTGGTTCCAACAGGAACCGTGACTTCATGCTGCTCACCCTCCCTTTCCAGCATCATCATTATGTCCAGTACCCTGGCACCTGGCAGGCAACAGACCATTTGAGTCTCCTGGACCTGAATGGTCATAAATTAATCAGAAGTATTGGGGGGAAAATTCGGTTGCTTTGCGCCTCTCGTTAGCGCCCTAAGAGGGCGCTAATGGGGCGCCAAGCAACTAGCGCCCGGGCGCGGCGATGTTTGCGCCACTCGTGAAATTGACCAGACATTTTGCGGCGGCGCTAAACACGACCGCCACGATCTCCTACGCCCACAGATTGTGTCGTCAGTTGAGCGTGCAACACCCCGGTAGCGCCCCGGACCGGATAGTGAGTGGCGCCCCCTGCCTTACCGCCTGCCGCTAGCAACGACAGGTTGAGGGGAGCGTTTTGCAGTCGGGAAGGGACTGGGGGAGCGCTATTTAAAGGCGACCGCTTCCTGCCTTTTTTTGTCGGCGACATTTTTGCACCACGCATTCTGAGAGAGAGAGAGACTTCTGGAGAGATTCAGCGCTGTGTGAAGGAGTTTTGGGTACTGAGCAGCACTTTGCAGGTTCAGTTTGATTTGCCATTCCTTGCATCGATTTAGAAGAGACTATGGGGGCTGCACTCTGAGCTCTTTCCCTGGGCCTCTCCATTGTTCTTTCCAGCAGATTTGATGTACAGGTCTCTCCAAGCCGAGATTCAAGGCTGCAATGAGCAGGGTGTGGATGGAGAGCAAGATCGACCCTCCCCTTTAAGAACTGGCCGGCGCCAGTGTGTCTATGTTCCATTGCTGACTGACATCACATGAGCTTCGCCAGCGCTATGAGGTAGCGCCTCGTTCCTCGGCGTTAGCGCCTTAAGAGAGGTGTATAGCGCCTGATTTAGTGCTCCAATCACCTCCAGGGGCGATAGAAGCCAAGTTTGCATTTGGAGGCGATAATTAGCGGCAGGCACTAAACTTTGCGCCCGGCCGATAATTGCATCCCAAATGGGGCGATACTGAATTTCTCCCCCATTATCTTTCCGTAAGTGTACAGTTGATTTTGAAGTACTTTAGCCGTAAAAATTACTTGTTTCAATTTCTTAATGCCGTCACGCCTTATAGTTTATTATGATTAATAGTGCAGAGCTACTACAGAATTAAAAACTGTGTAGGTGTAACATTCTTATCTTGCACATCTTACGGAATAGGTCCAATTGCATAGGAGGCACCCGTAGCCTGCAATTCCTGTGCCATGTGGGAACTGCTGAAGTGCCTCCAGCTGCTCGAATTCAAGCAGAGGGTTTCTGAGCTTGAGGGCCAGCTGGTTTCACTGCAGGGCTTCCTGGTTCGCAGGAGGTGGTCACCACACAGCTAGAGGGAGTTCAGAATAGCAAGTGGGTGGCCACCCGGAATGGTAGGAAGAGGCAGGCAGTGCAGGAATCCTTCGGGAGTGTGGCACTCTCAAACTGATATTCAGCATTGAATACAGGTGAGGGTGATGACACCTTGAAGGAGCGCAGTCCCGAGCCTGGCATCGTGAGGCAAAGGACTGCACGGGCTGCAGAAAAATGTAGGAATGCAGTAATAATTGGGGATTCGATAGTCAGGGAGACAGACAGGCAGTTCTGCTACTGCAATGTGAGACCGTATGTTCTGTTGCCTCCCTGGTGCCAGGGTAAGGGACATCACGGAGAGGGTGCAGAATATTCTGCAGGGGGAAGGGGAAGAGCCAGAAGTCGTGGTCCATGTTGGAACCATCGACATAGGGTGGAAGAGGGTTGAGGTCGTGCAGTCAGAGTTTAAGGAGCTAGGGAGGAAGTTAAAAAGCAGGACCTCACCGGTAGTAATCTCTGGATTACTCCCAGTGCCATGCGCCAGTGAGAGTAGAAATAGGAGGATATGGCAGGTTAATGCATGGCTAAAGACATGGTGCAGGAGGGAGGGCTTCAGATTCCTGGGACATTGACATTGACATTCTGTGGCAGGAGAGACCTGTTCAAGATGGACAGGCTGCACCTGAACAGAGCTGGAACCAATATCCTTGTGGGCAGGTTAACTAGTGTAGTGGGGGAGCGTTTAAACTAATTCGACAGGGGGTTGGACACCAAGATGTAGTATTAAAAAATTGAAACAAGCTGCACAGAGGACTGGGAGAGAGTTAGAAATGATGCAGAATTAGGTGGGGCATAGAAAATACAGTGAGGCCGAAGTTAGGTTTGGAGTGTATGTGTGTAAATCTACAAAGTGTGTTTAATAAGGTTGGTGAGCTGCAGGTGCAGATAGCCACGTGGGAATATGATGTAGTGGCGAAAACTGAGACCTGGCTCAAAAAAGGCGAGAATTGTTTCCTTAATATTCTTGTGCACAAGATATTTAGGAAAGCAAGGTAAGGAAAATGAGGAGGAGGGGTAGTAGTTTTGATTAAGGAAATTATTACAGTGCAAGAAAGAGAGAATGTCCTTGAAGGGTCAAAGACAGAGGCCTAGTAATTGGATATCGTTAAAAACCTGCCGGTGCCACCACGTGTTAACGACGGCCGAAAGTTGATGGCGCTGGCAGGACCAGTAAATTGGTGCTGGTGGCTAATTAACATTAGCCCAGTGCTGAACTTACCGTGCAATGCCGTTCTGGTGGCATTCGTCCCGGCAAGAGGCCCCAATGTAGCGTGGCCATAGCGTCATTGCAGCAAGAACAGCCTTCTCTTAAAGCAAAGCTGTCATTTCAGAAAGCACTTTGGTCTCTTAAAGGGGTACTGCCTTCTGAAATAAAAAAAATAAAATTCATGTAAAAATAGGCAGTTTTTAACCCTTACAGCTCAACTGCCTTCTGAAAAAAATTAGCATTAAAAAGAATTCCCAAATGGGAGTATTCAGCTCTTAAAGCTGAATTGCCTTCCGCACCTAACAAGATGGGAAAAGTAACTCGGCACGAACACAAATGGCTCAGCAAGCCAGGGAAGAGGCACCCAGGGTCTCTCATGCAGCACTCCAGCTTTGTGCAGGGGGTCAACGTTACAGGAGGCCCTCCAGAAAGAAGGATGTGGGACCAGATCACCAAGGCCGTTACTGCCAGCAGTGCCACCACCACGACCTAGCTCCAGTGCCCAAAGTAGCTTCATGACCTCAGACCAGTGGTTAAGGTCAGTGAATGCATCTTCAAAAACTGTCTCCTACCAATTGCACCACTAGCCTTACACACTGCTCAATGCTCGACTCCCATCCCCCCACCCCCCCACCCCCCCATGAACTTAGCACAAAGGTCGAAGTTCGCAGAATGTGACGTTATGTCGGCGTTGGACGGCGACTGACGTCACTCTGCCATTTGCATCTCCAGGGCCAGTGCTGATATCAGCAGCGCTAAGGCCCTCACCAAATGGCGGCCGCTGAGTCCTGCGCCAGAGAAGGGTGCTAGAGTGGCAGCCGCCATTTTTCACTAGGATAGCGGCGCAAACGGGTGGGGCTAAGGTCGGGAATTTCTAGGCCAGAGTCTATTTGGTTGGAGGTAAGAAACCATAAAGGAGCTATTACGCTAATTGGTGTATCTTATAGGCCACCAAATAGTGGGAAGGAGATAGAGGAGCAGATTTGCAAAGAAATTACTGAGAGGTGCAAGAACTATAGAGTAGTGATAATGGGAGACTTTAACTTACCCAATATTGAATGGGGCAGTGATTGTGTTAAGGGCAGAGAAGGAGACGAATTTCTGAAGTGTGTTCAGGAGAATTTTCTTGATCAATGTGTTTCCTGCCCAACGAGGAAGGAGGCATTGCTGGATCTAGCCCTGAGGAATGAAGTGGGTCAAGTGGAGAATTTCACAGTCGGGGAGCACCTCGGGAATAGTGATCATAGTATCGAAATGTTTAGATTAGTTATGGAGAAGGACAAGGAGCGATCTAGAATAAAAATACTTAACTGGAGGAGGGCTAATTTCAGCAAATTGAAGAAGGATCTGGCCCGGATAAATTGGAGTCAAAGACTGGAAGGCAGAAATGTAATGGAGCAGTGGGTGGCCTTTAAAGAGATGGTTCGGGTACAGGCTAGGTACATTCCCACAGGGGGAACGGGAAACAAAGCCAGAGCTCCCTGGATGATGAACGAGTTAGAGAGTAGGATAATGCAGAACAAGGGGGCGTATGGCAGATGCCAGCTTGATAATACAATGGAGAATCAGGCTGAATATAAAAAGTACAGAGCAGAGGTGAAAAAGGATATATGAGGGGCAAAAAGACAGTACGAGAATAGATTGGCAGCTAACATAAAAGAGAATCCAAAGATCTTCTATAGGCATATTAACAATAAAACGGGTATTAGAGGAGTGGTGGGGCCGATTAGGGACTAAAATGGAGAACTATTGGTGGAGGCAGAAGGCAAAACTTAAAAAAAAATTCATTTATGGGATGTGGGCGTCGCTGGCAAGGCCAGCATTTATTGCCCATCCCTAGCTGCCCTCAAGAAGGTGGTGGTGAGCTGCCTTCTTGAACCGCTGCAGTCCGTGTGGTGAAGGTACTCCCACAGTGCTGTTCGGTCGGGAGTTCCAGGATTTTGACCCAGCGACGATGAAGGATCGGCAATATACTTCTAAGTCAGGATGGTGTGTGACCTGGAGGGGAACTTGGAGGTGGTGGTGTTCCCATGCGCCTGCTGCCCTTATCCTTCTAGGTGGAAGAGGTCGTGGGTTTGGGAGGTGCTGCCGAAGAAGCCTTGGTGAGTTGCTGCAGTGCATCTTGTAGATGGTACACACTGCAGCCACGGTATGCCGGTGCTGGAGGGGGAGTGAATGTTTAAGGTGGTAGATTGGGTGCCAATCAAGCAGGCTGCTTTCTCCTGGATGGTGTCGAGCTTCTTGAGTGTTGTTGGAGCTGCACTCATCCAGGCAAGTGGAGGGTATTCCATCACACCCCTTACATGTGCCTTGTAGATGGTGGAACGGCTTTGGGGAGTCAGGAGGTGAGACACTCGCCGCAGAATACCTAGCCTCTGACATGCTCTTGTTGCCACAGTATTTATGTGGCTGGTCCAGTTAAGTTTGTGGTCAATGGTGACCCCCAGGATGTTGATGGTGGGAGATTCGGCGATGGTAATGCCGTTGAATGTCAGGGGGCGGTGGTTAGACTCTCGCTTGTTGGAGATAGTCATTACCTGGCACTTGTGTGGCGCGAATGTTACCTACCACTTATCAGCCCAAGACTGAGGTACTAAATGAGTACATTGCATTGGTGTTTACTAGGGAAGAGGACTTTGCCAAAGCTATGGTAAAGGAGGAGGTTGCTGGGATACTGGATGAGATAAAAATAGATAAAGCGGAGTTACTAGACAGGCTGGCAATACGTAAAGTAGATAAGTCACCCGGTCCGGATGGGCTGTATCCTAGGTGGCCGAGGGAAGTAAGGGTAGAAATTGCGGAGGTGCTGGCCACAATCTTCCAATCCTCCTTAGATACAGGGGTGGTACCAGAGGACTGGAGGATTGCAAATGTTACAGCATTGTTCAAACATGGGGAGAAGGATAAACCTGGCAATTACAGGCCAGTCAGTTTAACGTTGGTGGTGGGGAAGCTTTTAGAGACAATAATCCAGGAGAAAATTAACAGCCACCTGGACAGCCATGAACTAATAAAGGAGAGTCAGCACGGATTTGTTAAGGGCAAATCGTGTTTGACTAACTTGATTGAATTTTTTGAGAGGTAACGGAGAGGGTGGATGAGGGCAGTGTATATGGACTTTCAAAAGGCGTTTGATAAAGTACCACATATTCGGCTTGTTAGAAAAATTGAAGCCCATGGGATAAAATGGCTGTAGCAGCATGGATACAAAATTGGCTAAGGGATAGAAAATAGAGAGTTGTGGTGAATGGCTGTTTTTCGGACTGGAGTGAGATATACCGTGGCATCCCCCAAGGTCCAGTGCTCGGATCACTGCTGTGCTGTACTATTCTATGATTCTATAGGGACAGTGTTTCGTTAAGACGGTTTAGCACTAATCTTGTGAACCTCTCTCTTTTCACAACATTTATAATTTGAACGATATTGAGTGGAATTGCCTGTGTGATCAGTGATCTCTATGTCCAAAGGTGCCCTCGATGATCTCCATAATGACATATTTTATCTTGGATGCAGAATTTTTTTATGCCAACAAAACAGTATCTTTTCAAGATGTGTATCATTTAATTTGTTTCCTGAGAAAGTTAAATGACAATTTTATTTGGAAGAATATGTGAAGATTTATTTTCAGTGGAAATCTTGTAATTAAATTTAATTACACTTAACTTTACACATCAGGAATGCTAATGCAGTTGTGGAAAATTGCTGTCTAGAGCAGTCTCCTGACCATTCAAGATATTGTTTCATGTGAAAGATGTGAAAACGTGATCGACTGGGAGTAACACATAAAACATGAACAGAAGCAACAGCTTGAATCTGTTTCTATGGCACAGACGTCTTTTTAAATGTTACTCTAAAATGATTTGTGCTGCTATGCATAAGATTAGCGCGACTGCTGTATTTAAATGAACCTATCAGAAACTGTTTTAAAAATGTAAGTGTTGCAGGGAATTGCAGTTAATTTTAGCTTTTGCTTTAAATATTATAAATGCAGATAATATCACGATGGGAGCAGGTTTGGAGGAGTTGCTGAGCCTGGAAGTGAATGGATTTGGGTTAACAGCAGATACAGCCATTAACGCTGGGTACTTCAGTGACTGTGTTAACTCAGCTCTGTGTTAATCTACCTCAGTTGCACTGGTTTGGCTCAGTTACTCCTCCCTTGAAGCTTTCCTATTGATGTATTTAGCATTATATGTTCAAATAAAATTATTCCCCGAAAAAACCCAGAGAAGAAAAAAAAGATGTTAACGCTAATTATAATTCCCCCCGCCCTGGCCCACAATTGTCTCCCTCATCTCCTTGGAAGATGCTGACTCAGGCTGGGGGACAGTTCCACATGCCCTGGTTGCTTTGTGGAACTTTTTGCAAGTGCTCATTCTTCATCCGTCAGCCTAGTTAGTAAGTGCCAGCAGGAGATTGGATTCTGATGTCCACGCACCTGCATTTGACAGCAGGGGTAATTGGCTGGCAATCCATGGTAGGCAGGAACCCTGACTGATTCATTTTTTCCATCTCCCCTAGTCTAGGAACATTGAGACCAATTTCAATGCCTCAACGGCTGCTAGATTTGAAATCAACTAATCCTGCACAGATCAGAAATTAAGACTGGCACCTTCTGGTCAGTATGTCTTAGAATCATATTACATGGTACATTTACCCCTCCAAACACATTTTGGTGCTACTCAGCAAATATAGGAGGAAATCTGCAATAAAAAAATTCTCCTTGGAGTTCACTTTCCTCCTATCCTCCCTTAATCTATCCCTCCATAAAAATTTGTCTACCCATGTACATGGCCACACCCTTGACCTTGTCATCTCACACAGCCTCTTTACTCCCATTGTGTTAATCACAGTTAAGGCCATCTCTTATCACTTCCTTGTATCGCATTTCACCCACATCCCCCTTCTCCCTCCCAAACCACTTCCTTCTGTGTCTGTCCCTGGAAAAAACTCTTCCCCCAAGGCACTTACATCTACACTTCCAAATTCCCAACTCTCTAATCTTTGGCCCTACGTTCACCACAACATTTCTGCAGCTACCGATCTGCTCAATCACACCCTCACTTCTACCTTTGATGCCTGTGTCCCCATTAAAACTATTACTCTCTCTCACCCTGGTACAGCCCTCATCTCTGCTCCCTTAAGTCCAAGGGACACAGATTTGAACCTTAATGGTGGACAACTGGATTAGCCATTCATCGCTAGATCTGGCTGGATCACATAAAGCACTATCGCGTCCTGTTCTCCTTTGCCAAAACTGCTCACTATTCCGGGATCATCCTGGAATGCAAAATAATGCCTGGCTTCTCTTCTCCATTACAAACCATCTTCTTAAACCCCTCTGCTCTGCCTCCTCCACCCTCACCTCCAACAAGAAGTGCGAGGAACTCATGGACATCTTTGTCACTAAGATTGAAACCATCTGTTCAGCTGCCTCTGCCGCTTCCCTCCCTTCCCCTAGCCCACCAAGTCAAAGGCCCCTGCTCTAAGCCCTGAACTCGCAGCTTTCTCTAGTTTCTCTCCTATCTCCCCTCATGCCCTCTCTGAGCTCATCTTGTCCATGAGACCCACCTGCTCTTTCAACCCTATTCCCACCAAATTGCTGACCGCACAACTTCCCTTCCTGGCCCCCATGTTATCTGATATTGTTAACAGTTCCCTCTCCTCGGGTACTGTCCCCCTCCCCTGCAAATCTGCCATCATCACCCCTCCTCAAGAAACCCACCCTTGACCCCTCTGTCCTTGCAAACTACCGCCCCACCTCCAACCTCCCTTTCCACTCCAAAGTCCTTGAACGTGTTGTCGCCTCCCAAATCTGGGCCCATCTTTCCCGCAACTCCATGTTTGATTCCCTCCAATCAGGTTTCCACCCTGCTATAGCACTGAAATGGCCCTTATCAAAGTCACAAATGGCATCCTTCGTGACTGTGGCCATGGTAAACTATCCCTCCTCGTCCTTCTCGACCTGATTGCAGCCTTTGACACTGTTGACCACGCCATCCTCCTCTAACGCCTCTCCTCTGTCGTCTAGCTGGGGTTGGGGGGGGGGGGCGGCGGGGAACTGCCCTCACTTGGTTCCATTATTATCTATCCATTCGTAGCCAGAGAATCATCTGCAATGGCTTCTCTTCCCATTCCCGCACCATTACCACTGGAGTCATAGGAGCATAGGAACAGGAGTAGGCCATTTAGCCCCTCGATGAGCCATTCAATGAGATCATGGCTGATTTGTGACCTAACTCCATATACCCGCCTTTGCCCTATATACTTTAATACCTTTGGTTAACAAAAAACTATCAGTCTCAGATTTAAAATTAACAATTGCCGTTTGCGGAAGAGAGTTCCAAACTTCTACCACCCTTTGTGTGTAGAAGTGTTTCCTAACTTCACTCCTGAAAGGTCTGGCTCTAATTTTTAGGCTATGCCCCCTAGTCCTAGACTCCCCAACCAGCGGAAATAGTTTCTCTCTATCTACGCAGGCTCGAGGGGCTGTATGGCCTACTCCTGCTCTTAATTCTTATGTTCTTATGTACCCTATCAGTTCCCCTTAATATCTTGAAAACTTCGATCAAATTACCCCTTAACCTTCTAAATCCCAGGGAATAAAGCCCTAGTTTGTGTAATCTCTCCTCGTAATTTAACCCTTAGAGTCCGGGTATCATTCTGGTAAACCTACGCTGCACTCCCTCCAAGGCCAATATATCCTTCCTAAGGTCTGGTGCCCAGAACTGCTCTCAGTTCTCCAGGTGTGGTCTAACCAGAGCTTTGTATAGCTGAAGCATGACTTCTACCCCCTTGTATTCTAGTCCTCTAGATATAAAGGTCAGCATCCCATTAACCTTTTTGATTATTTTCTGAACCTGTTCATGACATTTTAATGATCTATGTACATGGACCCCCAAGTCTCTTTGGACCCTCCATTGTTTTTATCTTTTCACCATTTAGCAAGTACCCTGTAGTATCCTTTTTAGGTGCAAAGTGGATGACCTCACATTTGCCTACATTGAAATCCATTTGCCACAGTTTTTGCCCATTCACTTAATCTAACAATATCTCTTTATAATTTTATGCTTTCATCTACAATGCCTACAATGCCGCCTATCTTTGTGTCATTAGCAAATTTGGATATGTGGTTTTCTATCCCATCATGTGAGTCACTCATAAACACATTGAGTAGCTGAGGCCCCAACACAGATCCCTGCGGGACACCACTCGTCACATCCTGCCAATTAGAGCACCTGCCCATTATCCCTGCTCTCGGTTTCCTGCTGCTCAGCCAATTTCCTAATCAGGTCAATAATTTGCCTTTAATTCAATGAGCTTCAACCTTAGTTAACAGTCTGTTATGAGGGACTTTATCAAGTGCCTTCTGGAAGTCCATATAAGTAACATCCATAGACACTTCCCCTGTCCACTACTTCAGTCACCTCTTCAAAAAAATCAATCCTGTTCATCAGGCATGACCTACCTTTTACACATCCATGCTGGCTTTCTCTGATCAGCTGAAAATTTTTGAGGTGTTCAGTCACCCTATCCTTAATTATAGGAGTCTTCCAAGGATCTACCCTTGGCCCCCTACTATTTCTCATCTACATGCTATCCCTCGGCGACATCATCCGAAAACACGTCATGTTCCACATGTACGCTGACGACACCCAGCTCTACCTCACCAACACCTCTCTCAACCTCTCCACTGTATCTGATTTGTCACACTGCTTGCCCGACATCCAATACTGGATGAGCAGAAATTTCCTCCAACTAAATATTAGGAAGACTGAAGCCATTGTCTTCAGTCTCTGCCACAGACTCCATCCCTCTACATGGCCACTGCCTGAGGCTGAACCAGACTGTTCGCAACCTTGGTGTCATATTTGACCCTAAGATGAGCTTCCGACCATATATCCGCTCCATCACCAAGACCGCCTACTTCCACCTCTGTAACGTCGCCTGTCTCTGCCCCGCCTCTGCTCATCTGCTGCTGAAACCCTCATCCATGCTTTTGTTACCTCTAGACTTGACTATTCCAATGCTAGCTGACCTCCCACCTTCCATCCTCCATAAACTTGAGCTTATCTGCAACTCTTCTGCCCGTATCCTAACTTGCACCAAGTCCTGTTCACCCATCACCCCTGTGCTCGCTGACCTACATTGGCTCCTGGTCCGGCAACGCCTTGATTTGAAAATTCTCATTCTTGTTTTCAAATCCCTCCATGACCTCACCCCTCCCTATATCTGTAACCTCCTCCAGCCCTACAACCCTCTAAGATCTCTCCACTCATTCAATTCA
This sequence comes from Squalus acanthias, assembly GCA_030390025.1. Taxonomy (NCBI): domain Eukaryota; kingdom Metazoa; phylum Chordata; class Chondrichthyes; order Squaliformes; family Squalidae; genus Squalus; species Squalus acanthias. The sequence goes on along the minus strand of CM059440.1, from coordinate 36,456,957 downwards.
GACCTCTCACGCATCCCCGATTTTAATTGCTCCACCATTGGCGGCCGTGCCTTCAGCTGCCTCGGCCCTAAGCTCTGGAATTCCTTCCCTAAACCTCTCTGCGCCTCTACATCTCTCTCCACCTTTAAGATGCTTCTTAAAACCTACCTTTTTGACCAAGCTTTTGGTCATCTGTCCTAATATCTCCTTATGTGGCTCGGTGTCAAATTTTGTTTGGTGGCGCTCCTGTGAATCGTTTTGGGACATTTTTCTATGTTAAAGACGCTATATAAATACAAGTTGTTGTTGTTGTAATGGAGTACAGTTCCATACAACCAGTTTTTTTTAGGAGAGGAGAGAAAATAATCAGAGGAAAAATAAATTTTACGTCGAATATTTGTAGAGGCCAGTAACACAAGTAACAGATAATTCAACCTTGTTCTGACTTGCCTCATGTCTTTCCGATGCAGATGTAAAGCAGCTTGGGTAATTGTACTGACTAGCTATTGTTACAGTCAAATAAAATAAAATTAGTGAACAGCCTGGATTTTAAAAAATAAAATGGGAGGTAAGCCCTGTGCGTGATATGTTTTAGTATTGTACAGGAACAAAGAGTGTAGTCTATCAGTATCCTGTCTGCATATCCTTCTGGGGGATTTCATCTGAGTCCCCACGCAACGAGACAATTTAGTGTCCTCCATAGTTAAAGCTAATTTATATTACAGAGTGTGGAAGGATCCTTATGATTTTAGCAATACACTCTTCAAAGTTGGTAAATTCAGAGCAATTCCTTCTTTAATTATTAATGACAGTATTTAATTGCACTGAGGTGCCTTTGGATTATGGGATGCTGCCTGGTTAGTCTCTTTATACTATCAGTTACTGTGCTTACTCACAGAAGATAATTAGATTTGAATTAAGACTGACAGTAACTTAATTCTGCTTACCTGCTTGCACACAGTTGCTTGACCAAAACTAATGTGCCAATTTAATTAGTTCTTGCTGTTGCATTGCCCTGGTTACGTCAAATTATTCTTGCATATAAACCTGCTAATGTGATGTCAAAAAAATTATTTTTCCGATTAAAATGTGTAGTGTAATCTGGAACTGATGATTTAAGCAGGTAGCAATTTAAGCAGGTAGCAATATACACGTAGGATGCACAGACTGAATCCTAACGTTGATGTATCTGTGAAATATAAATGAAGCGGGTGATACTCGTGTTTTGTCCATATGAATCAGAGAGCAATCTGTGTTTCAATATTACCACCAAGAGCTGCCCATAACATCCTGTCATATGATTTGACCTCTGATAAAGCCAACATTGTTCATGGCTCTCAATAATTCTGCGTAGCACATCCTTTCTTTTGAAAATGAGCCACAATGTGGATTTACCACCCCCCTTTAAGTGACTTGTGATGTGAGGTGTGTCGGTGTTGCTATTAAGTTGCTTTTATATTGGTTACTGTCAGGTTGTCACCGGCTGCACAAGACCTGCACATTGGGAGCTGCTTACCACTAAAAGTCTAAAAGCAGCTTCTGTGTTTTATACCAGTATACTATAGGAAAAATTGCACTTGAGCCTTAGTATTGTGTGATAGTCTCTGAGTGATTCACTAATTCATTAGCTCAAACTATGCTAATTTTTTTGGATCATTTTTATTACCAACACCAGTGACAAATCTGTAACCACCAGTACGTCAGCCTCATGTTGACAACTCAAAATGCTCTCCAGATGCAACGCAAGTTTGGAAGGATGGTATCTCTAATTTTACTGCTGGTTTTTTATTCCACGCTTCAAGTTGACAAAGTACAAAAAGTTTGCACACCTGCCATTAAGTTTTACTGAACTCCCAGTCATAGCTTTTTAAATATTTGTTGCTCAGCACCAGCAGATCTCCCAAAGTGTTGCTCACAGGAAGATAAAGAATGCGCTGTTTTAAAGGGCAGCTGAATTATATAAAGGAACTGCAGCAAATTACTCTGCTGCTAAGCTGAAGCTGTATGTGGCCTGGCCTTTCCTGTTTAAAGCAGCTCTGATTTATGTAACTATAGAGTTAGACAGCACAGAAAGAGGCCCTTCGGCCCATCGTGTCCGCGCCGGCCATCAAGCCCTGTCTATTCTAATCCCATTTTCCAGCACTTGGTCCGTAGCCTTGTATGCTATGGCATTTCAAGTGCTCATCTAAATGCTTCTTGAATGTTGTGAGGGTTCCTGCCTCTACCACCCTTTCAGGCAGTGAGTTCCAGAGTCCAACCACCCTCTGGGTGAAAAAGTTTTTCCTCAAATCCCCTCTAAACCTCCTGCCCCTTACCTTGAAACTATGCCCCCTGGTTATTGACCCCTCTACTAAGGGGAAAAGTTCCTTTCTATCTACCCTATCTATGCCCCTCATAATTTTGTACACCTCAATCAGGTCCCCCCTCAGCCTTCTCTGCTCTAAGGAAAACAACCCCAGCCTGTCCAGTCTCTCTTCATAGCTGAAACGCTGCAGCCCAGGTAACATCCTGGTGAATCTCCTCTGCACCCTCTCCAATGCAATCACATCCTTCCTATAAATATGCACAGTCTACGTTTAGTCACTCTACCTCAGGATGTGCACATTGAAAGTCCTCTTAAGCACATCTTCAGGTCAATTAGTAGATGGTTATATCTCTAGAATTGTAGTTGCTCGTCAATTTCTGGGTCCAATTTCTTTGAAAGCGTTATCCAATTAATCCCACTCCCCTGCCCTTTCCCATAGCTCTGCACTTTTTTTCCCCTTCAAGTATTTATCCAATTCCCTTTTAAGAGTTATTATTGAATCTAAAATGATCTTTCTACAAAGAGGTGCCCAGAACTGTATGTACACAGTACTCTCTCTAACTGTTGCCTGAATTGCTGTATCATGCATTCTCCACAACGCCCATCGACGATTACACCAACATTTATTGCTAGTGGATAAACAGCATCAGCATTTACTGCGTTGCTTTTCAAGTTAGCACAGGCAAAAATAAAATCTCCTTTCTTTGTAAGAAATTAGAGCTTTTTCAAGAACTTTTAACTTCCCAAGCACTCTCTGAGGATAGTCCAATACTGTTACTAATCCCAGCGGAAACCCTTCTGCACACATTCTTTGGTCTTGCAATGTGTAACATCAGCAGTATCCAGCCCTTGATAAGCTCTTAATTTTGGATTGGTGCCAAGGTTTGACAGTCAAGCATTGACTTTGATATTTTAAATCAATCCCACTTGCTGTTAACTTCATGCGCAATTCTGTCTATGGAAGTTTAATCAGCAGTTCAGAAAATCTGCCAAGATTGCCACTTGGACAAAAAAGAATAAAGGCTCGAATTTCCAAGCCCCGTGGAGGCGGGTTTGGAGGCGGGAGTGGTGGGAAAATTGCAGATTCGGGTGGCACGTACCCATCCTGCCCCCAACCCGCCTCCATGCCAATGTCCCAGGAGGCGGGTACCCGACCTGTGCTGGGAGCCGCCTCCCCGAGGCGGGAAGGGGATTAGTGCCAATTAACTGCCAGTTTTTTTGGCTAATCCCTATTTTTAGTCCTGAAGTGCGGGCTGCCCGACGGCTCCAAACCACGCCAAGTTAGCGAGGCGGACCGTCGGTCTGCAGGGCTTGGAGGGGTCGAGATGTCCGGTGTACAGGTGAGTGATGGGTGCATGAGTGCAGAGGTAAGTGTGTTTGGTGTGTGTAAAGTGTTTTAATAAGTTTTACTTACCTTTACTTTCTCCTCCAGGCTTCCTCCCTTCAGTTCTCGGGAGTCCCTCAGCTCACCGGCACAGAAAGCAGAATGGCCGCTGAACTGTCAAAAGCTGCAGCCTCTGATTTCTGGTCTGGAGAGCTCTCTAACTGAGTCTGAGTAGAAGGACTCAAGTTAGAAGACAGATTGTCAGTGTTTGACAGCTTCACAGAGCTGTCAAATGCTGATATTTCATCTGTCAAAAGCTCTTGACAGATGAAATGTCAATCGCTGACGTCACCAGTATCCAGGTGTACCTTAATTGGCCTGCTGAGCCCGCTGGGCGGGCTTAACAAGGTCAATCAAGGGAAAGTAGCGTGGGTTGGCCACAAATCGATGGAGGCAGGACTACAACCCAAAAAGTGGGAGTCCCGGCTTCATCACTTCCCCATTGACAAAATCGAGCCCATTGAGTCAAGGATGAACTGGGTATTGGCTGTAGGGGGCCTGATCCAAGTTGCAATAAGATTAGATATATTTAGGCAGGAGTGCTTCAGTCATTGTGAGCACGTTGCTGTCTTCTTCTTAGGCAGTCCCTCGGAACCGAGGATGACTTGCTTCCACACTAAAAATGAGTTCTCAGGTGACTGATGAGTCCAATGCGGGACCTACAGTCTCTGTCACAGGTGGGGCAGACGGTGGTTGAAGGGGCGGGTGGGTGGGGTGCTTGGGTTGACGTGCGCTCCTTCCACTGTTTGCGCTTGGCTTCTGCTTGCTCCCGGCGAAGAGACTTGAGGTGTTCGCCGCCTTCCCGAATGCTGTATTATCCAGAGAAAACACGACCTGTAAATAATCACAACCTCAGTTTGGGTCTGCAGCTTGTTTTTATTTTTTTGGACACCACGAATAATCGCACAATATGAAACTATTAGTATGAACACTGCATGAATTGTACCCTTTCTGGTCTGTTTAAGGCTGATGGTTGGTCAACTGTGCGCTGGCACAATGTATTTTTGCTCCAATGTACTCTGCCATGAAGTGATGCAAGATGGTTTAGCGGTCGTGACTGCAGATGGCTAGTTCTTGATGTTAGCACCACAGTCAGGTGGCGGTGCTGAGTTAAAGGCAGTGAGCTCTGTCCTCATAGAAGGGCAGGAAGGAAAATAGTCTGGGAAGTCATCCAGAGCTGCTCTTGCGAACATTGCAACCTCCAAGCAGCTGGCTCGAAGGTGATATTGACAGAAGGTTGCCTATCGGATTTTTCCACTGTGAATTGTGCATGACTACTCTCCCCCTAAATTTAAAAAGGGGGCAGGGTGCAGCGTTTGTGTTAAATCTATTTAATGCCATTGCCACGTTGCATAAACTGGTGGTTATCGATCCACATACAGTTTTCCTAAACTGTGGTGAATTTTCTGGTGCTCATCAAAGTAAGGCGGCGCCGGGGAATGGGAAATACTGCTGCAAAATAACTCTCTAAAGGAAAAATACACCTTAAAACCAACCACAGGAAAGTTCCCATTTGTGACATTACTATTTTCCACACTGGCTTTCACCCTTGGGAGAGCCTGCCAACTAGTGATAAGATTTGGCTAGTTTTGTGTCACAATTCCCTCATAACCAGCTTTTGAAGTGTAGTCACTGTTGCTGTGTGGGCAAATGCGCTAGCTATTCTGGACACATGCAAGGTCCCACAGGCAAATGAGGTGACTGAATGCCTAATCTGTTTTTGCGGTGTTGGTTGAGGGAGGACCACTGGGAGAGTGCCCTCTGCTTCTTCAAGTAATGCCATGAGAACAAGGGTGATAATATTTTATATGTATATTTGTGAATTAAGACTATAACAAACAGCATGTTGCTCCTGTTCTCACTGAAGGATTTTTATTTCTCTTTCATGCATTCTGTGAAATTTTCTTCATCTCCTTGCTTTATATTTTTCACATGAGAGTACGCAAAAAAAAATTGCTATGTGGTCCATTGAGTTTGTGAACCATTGTAATGGATTCACTCCAATCTATTTAATCTCTGGAGGGAAGTGTATCATCACAGGCAAATCTTCCAACCCTAAAGTCCTCTCATAGTTCAGCAGATAATACAGTGTAAACTTCAGGATATCAATCTGACATTCATTACGTTGTTTAGTAACCTTGACTGGTTTTTCAACCCTGAAGGCTTTGCTCCTTTGCAGCCATTAAATTTTCATATAGGCCCAAGTAACAAGAGAGCACTGCTCCCTCACTATTTCTAAGCCTCTGTATACCCGCCCCATACAAGCTCTCTGCCTTTATTTGCATTCGTGCTATTGATCACAGTAATATTTTCAAACCACTTGCCTGGATGAGTGCAGCTCCAACAACACTCAAGAAGCTCGATACCATCCAGGACAAAGCAGCCCGCTTGATTTGCACCCCATCCACCACCTTAAACATTCACTCCCTCCACCACTGGCGTCCCGTGGCTGCAGTGTGTACCATCTACAAGATGCACTGCAGCAACTTGCCAAGGCTTCTTCGGCAGCACCTCCCAAACCCGCGACCTCTTCCACCTAGAAGGACAAGGGCAACAGGCGCATAGGAACACCAACACCTCCAAATTCCCCTCCAAGTCACACACCATCCTGACTTGGAAGTATTTCGCCGTTCCTTCATCGTTGCTGGGTCAAAATCCTGGAACTCCCTACCTAACAGCACTGTGGGAGCACCTTCTTCTTCTTCTTAGGCAGTCCCTCGGAACCGAGGATGACTTGCTGCCACACTAAAAATGAGTTCTCAGGTGACTGATGAGTCCAATGCGGGACCTACAGTCTCTGTCACAGGTGGGGCAGATGGTGGTTGAAGGGGCGGGTGGGTGGGGTGCTTGGGTTGACATGCGCTCCTTCCACTGTTTGCGCTTGGCTTCCACTTGCTCCCGGCGAAGAAACTCGAGGTGTTCGGCGCCTTCCCGGATGCTTCTCCTCCACTTTGTGTGGTCTTGGGCCAGGGATTCCCAGGTGTCGGTGGGGATGTTGCACTTTTTCAAGGAGGCTTTGAGGGTGTCCTTGAAGCGTTTCCTCTGCCCACCTGGGGCTCTCTTGCCGTGTCGGAGCTCCGAGTAGAGCGCTTGTTATGGGAGTCTCGTATCGGGCATGCGGACGATGTGACCCGTCCATCGGAGCTGATCGAGCGTGGTCAAAGCTTCGATGCTGGGGATGTTGGCCTGAGGGAGAACACTGATGGTGGTGCGCCTATCCTGCCAATGGATTTGCAGGATCTTGCGGAGGCAGCGTTGGTGGTACCTCTCCAGTGCTTTGAGGTGCCTGCTCTACATGGTCCATGTCTCTGAAGCATACAGGAGGGCGGGTATCACTACTGCTCTGTAGACCATGAGCTTGGTGCTGGGTTTGAGGTCCTGGTCTTCAAACACTCTCTTCCTCAGGCGACCGAAGGCTGCACTGGCACACTGAAGACGGTGTTGGACTTCGTCATCAACGTCTGCCCTTGTTGACAGTAGGCTTCCGAAGTATGAAAAGTGGTCCACGTTGTCCAAGGCTTCGTCGTGGATTTTGATAATCGGGGGGCAGTACTGTGTGGTGGGGGCACGTTGGTAGAGGACCTTTGTCTTACGGATGTTTAGTGTAAGGCCGATGCTCTCGTACGCTTCGGTGAAGGTGTTAACGATGGTTTGGAGTTCGGCCTCAGAGTGTGCGCAGATGCAAGCGTCGTCTGCATACTGTAATTCAATGACTGAGGATGGGACGACCTTGGATCTGGACTGGAGGCGACAGAGGTTGAACAGTTTCCTGTTTGTTCTGTAGATTAGCTCCACTCCAGCAGGGAGCTTACTGAGGGTGAGATGGAGCATTGCAGCCAGGAAGATCGCGAAGAGCGTTGGTGCAATGACACAGCCTTGCTTGACCCCGGACCATACGTGAATTGGGTGTGGTGGATCCATTGGTCAGGATCACGGCTTGCATGTCGTCGTGAAGCAGGCGGAGGATGGTGACAAACTTTTGAGAGCAGCTGAATTTGAGGAGGACACTCCATAATCCCTCATGGTTGATGGTGTCGAAGGCCTTTGTGAGGTCAAAGAAGGCCATGTACAGCGGTTGGTGCTGTTCCCTGCATTTCTCTTGTAGTTGACGCGCGGTGAAGGTCATGTCCATTGTGTCCCTTAGTGGTCAGAATCCGCATTGCGACTCTGGGAGGAGCTCTTCAGCATTTGGGAGAAGGCGATTGAGGAGGATTCTTGCGATGACTTTCCCTGTGGCAGACAGCAGGGAGACTCCTCTGTAATTACCGCAATCGGACTTGTCACCTTTCTTGAAGATGGTCACGATTACGGCGTCTCTGAGATCCCCTGGCGTGCTCTCCTCCTTCCAAATAAGAGAAATTAGTTCATGTATTCGCGCCAATAGTGCTTCTCCGTCATGTTTTAGCGCCTCGGCAGGGATTCCATCTGCTCCTGAGGCCTTGTTGTTCTTCAGTTGTCGGATGGCCTTCACCACACGGACTGCAACGGTTCAAGAAGGCGGCTCACCACCACCTTCTCGAGGGCAATTAGGGATGGGCAGTAAATGCTGGCCTTGCCAGCGACGCCCATATCCCACAATGTAAAAGCTAGATTTTTATCCCAAATATTTGAACTAGTAGAATTAGTAGTGAGACAATAACCTTGAATATATAAGTTACTGTTTTAGTCACAGACACTTCCTTTATATGTGGAACCAGGGGAAGGTACAGTGTAAACCTATTGGTGTCAGTCAGCAGGAACATACCTCCAGCCCAGCGTCACTTCATGTCAGTAGCCAAGCTGAATTTCAGTTTATTGATGAATATAAACATTATCACATTGCTGTGCATGGGAGCTTGCTGGGCACAAATTGGCTGCCACATTTCCTACATTACAATAGTGACTACACTTCAAAAGTACTTGATTGGCTGTAAAGCGCTTTGGGACTTCCTGAGGTCGTGAAAGGTGCTTTCTTTGTTTAAGTTTTTTTGTACAAGATGGTGACACAGCTGGGAGAGATTCTTCAGAAACTTGAATACACTGTGCCAGTTGACAAAAATAATTCTGTATATGGAAAAGAGAAAGGTATCTATTCAGAAAAGGAAGTTGTCTGCTTACTACAGGTGACTGTTCAGTCAGATTGTCTGGATTTTAGGAAGACAGGTTTCACTGTAATAAATAAGTTGTGAAGGTTTTTTTCTCCCTTTGAAGTGTACCTTGATGAGCTGAACTGCAGTAAAACGTTATTAGCATTAACTTCCATATGACTAGACAATAGGAGTCCTCATTTGTGGTCGTGTGCTTTGAAATTTGGTTGCTGGGTTTCAGAGCTTTCAGTCAGGCCTGTCTAACAATGTTTTCTCTCCACTGCCTTGTATGTTAAAAGTATTATTCAAGGAGAGTGACAATATTGAACTCAAGAAAGATTTTTTTTAAATGTTTGTTTTGAAATGCTACATTCAAAGTGAAAATTTAACCTTGAACTTTTATTTCAATTTCATTTAATAAGTTACAGTGAAACTGAATTTTAAACAGAAAGTACCTTCAACTGAATTGTACAAATAATAAAGGTATGTCTCAGTCAAAGGCATATAGGAACAACGATCACTTGGTGCTCTTTTATGCTTTAGACTGCTGATTAGAAGTACCTTGGGAGCAGATATTTTATGTCGGACTTCTTATCCGAAGTCAGCAGGAAATTCAGCCTTAAGTTTGTGAATGGGGAAATCTACCCATTGTGTCCTGTCTTCATTCATGATGTACAAATGCCTCTGTTTGTTACATTTAGGATGATCGGGCAGGTCAGTAGAGTGTACTTTCCCATTAATAATTCCAAGTTGCGGTGCAGAAAAAGGACATGACCTCTGGCCAACTTGCACTTATATAGAACCTTTAATGTAGAAAAATGTCTCAAGGCACTTTGCAAAGGTGCAGGAAAAAAATGAATGCCAAGCTAATGAAGAAGAGATTAGGAGGGGTAATTAAAAGCTTGGTCAAAGAGCTGGGCTTTAACGAGGGTCTTAAAGGAGGAAAGTGGGGTTAGAGAGATGGAGGACTTTAAAGGAACTCTAGAGCATGGGGCTTAGATGGCTGAAGGGACAGTCATCAATGGTGGGGGCAGAGAGATATGGAGATGCTCAAGAGATCAAAATCAGAAGCACAGAGAATTCAGAGGAGAGCTTGTAGCGCTGGAAGAGGTTGCAGATAGGATGGGGTGAGGCCATAGATGCATTGAAACACAAAGATGCGATTTTTATATTTGAGGTATTGAGGGACCTGGAGCCAATGCAGGTCAGTTAGGATAGAGATGATTGGTGAGTGGAACTTGGTGCAGGATAGCATATGCACAGCTGAGTTTTGGATGAGCAAAAGGTGGAGGGTGGGACTTATCCAGGAGAGCATTACAATGGTAAAACCTGGAGGTTACAAAGGCATGGATGAGGGTTTCAGCAGCAGAGGGTTTGAGGTAGGGGCAGAGATGGGCAATGTTACGGAAATGGAAGTAGGTAGTCTTTGTGATGGAGAGGGTATAGAGTCAGAAGCTCAGCTTGGGGCTGAAAAGGATGCCAAGGTTGTGAATTGTCGGGCTCAGCCCGAGACAGTGGTCAGGGAGGGGGATAGAGTCGGTGGCGAGGATACGGAGTTTGTGGCGGGGGCCGTGACAGTGGCTTTGGTCATCAATTGCGGCTGATCCAGGACTGGATGTCGGACAACAGTCTGACAGCACAGAGGGAGGTAAGGGGTCAAGCGGGTGGAGCTGGGTGTCATCAGTGTAGATGTGGAAGCTGCATACTAGCCAGGGCATGAGGATCATAGAAAGGGTATTCTGTGGGAGCTCAAGCTGATCTACAGGCTCCCGACAATGTTTAATAGGAGAGAGCTACTCCATTTATACTAAACAATTGAATCCTGGCTCCTCTGTCATCAGCACAACTCCACTGCAGTGCTGGGCATACACCTCAGCCAGTCTACAGCAGGAGCCATGTGGTTATTAGCTTTGAATCAATTCTAATCTTTTCTCTGCTTTAAATTCTTTCTTGCGCTCGAGTAGAAGTTATAACCCTAGTTTTTCATTCTGCTTTATAAATTGCAATAAACCACTCCTGAAATGACAGACCTTAATTGGCTCTGGTGCCCAGCTCATCACCCCAGGATTTAATCGAATGGTGGTATTCACTATGTAGGTTCATGTATGACAATGACTACTTGGGTGAAGTACTGATTGCCCGCTGATACCATGGAACCATGGCCCAGAATGAGTCACTGGCTTCAGGAGACATGGAAGAAAATTGGGGGTAAAGAGCTGTTAAAAAGGGCATTAGACATAGATTTATACATCAGATTCAGCAATAATTAAAGTAATAATGTAATGCGGTTATGATATAGACGCTGAAACTTGTTTCAGATCTTAAATAAAAGCCTTGTGTCTGCCTCCTAAAGAAAAATGTCTTTAGATCACTCTGCTAATTTTCCTCCTGGTTGGAAATACACAACAGGTCTGTCAGCATCTCCAAAAGAGAAACGATGAGGTGACCTTTTTGGTGTAGACACTTTGTGAAGCCTGCTTATAATCTTTGAATCATGCTTATTCTTTGCTGCAGTTTAATAGCAAAATTAAATGTGTTCTCCCCCCGCCACCCCCACACCCCGCCTGCTCCCCCACACCCTGCCTTCTCCCCCCCACACCCCGCCTTCTCCCCCCCACACCCCGCCTTCTCCCCCCCACACCCCGCCTCCTCCCCCACACACCCCGCCTCCTCCCCCACACCCCGCCTTCTCCCCCCCACACCCCGCCTTCTCCCCCCCCACACCCCGCCTTCTCCCCCCCACACCCCGCCTTCTCCCCCCCACACCCCGCCTTCTCCCCCCCACACCCCGCCTTCTCCCCCCCACACCCCGCCTTCTCCCCCCCACACCCCGCCTTCTCCCCCC